>OX375878.1:77841376-79272626 GCA_947359465.1 Metellina segmentata
CCTGAATGACAACGATGTCTTTCCGTGATGATTTCCAGGGTAAAAACGCGTTCCGCGTTCTCTCTAGAACGACGAGAATCAGTTTGCAGATTAAACCAAGACTCGACACTGAACATGAGATTGCTCCACTATTGTCGACTGCCAATATTCCAAATTCCACTGTAAACCCGCACATTTATGTGCAGATGTAAGGAGAATACAAACTGTTGGTCGTCTGGCATAGAGACCAACGTGTCTGAGTCTCCTTTAAACGGTTTGTCCCGAAACTGACTCCTGTGGCGGCAATCCGGGATCAACTCAGTTGTCTGGCAGAACGGTTCCTTTGACGTCATGCAGTCATCACCAAATAGCGATTTTGCCAAGCGGTTGTTACCCTTGATCGACCTGGTACTTGGTCGTCGAATAACATCTCCAGTAGTTTGAAACCTCTGCCACAGTCTGGTACACACACTGAGGTATATTCAGAATTGGGATCGACCGGATTCCAGCATTCCAATAATACGTCCCATCACAAACATGTCCAGTGGCATCTTTGTGACATCTTTTGTCCTTATTGATATTTAACAATGCTGTAGTTTAGACCGAGATTTTGCAACTTCTGTCTAAACTGGCCATGCCGCTCGAGGCCGTTTTATACTTGTTCCAACGTACGCCGGTGCATCGTAAAAGTCGACGTCGACTAAACTGTTTTGCAACTGCACGATGTTTTTACTTTCGTCCCACAACTTTCAGCAAGTTGTTTTGAACCATTGTATTCATATTTAATCTGATTTTTGTCGCAAATTAGCAATTATGCTTAACTTTTGAACATAGGTATATGAGGCTATCAGACCAAAAGTTGCCTAACTCACGGAAATAAAAAAAAATTTACTATCCCCTTTTACTAAGACCTTTTTTGTCAATGTGCAATTGAACTTGCATGTTCTAAAACAGCAAAATAAATTGGTGCTGATCACTGAAAAATAATTGGATAAATAAAAATATCTAAAAATAGTGGCAAGAAAATCGCATTTATCTCCTTTGAGAATGCTGGTGGGTTAGGAAACTCTTGCAATGATAGCCTCATATCGCATCCCGGCAAGAAAAGTGACACAATTCAAAAAATAAAAATTTTGATGTTATGTCATTGAAAAATATGTATGAGGTGCCCCAGCGTGTTATATTACTATTCTGTAGAATATAATAGAAGTTACCACAGTAACTACTTACATAAAATATAAAAGAAGCTTATACTATTTCAATATAGGTTTTATAGTATCTCATTTTATAGTATTTCTCTCAAATTCTGCAATTTTGAGTTGTGTCACTTTTCTTGCCGGGGTGCGATATGTAGTCGTAATAGTGAACACATAGAGACGTAAGGTAAGTTGGTTCATCTATATATATAATTCTCTTACGTGGCACGCAAAAAAGACGTTATTAGTTAACGCGTTTTGGCAACATTGTACGATATTTGTTTACCTCATGGCCTCGCGCATCAATTGAATTTATAAGCATTATCGGATGAAATTTTATTGAATAAAGTGAATTTTAGTTGAGCTGTTGCAGTTTATAATATAAATCAAAGAAAACGGATGATCTTTTCAGGGCCATTTTAAAACGGTCCTTCTCAGGGCCAGCAATTATAGTTCAACAAGACGCTTACACTACAACTTTCAACAACAAACGCAATGAAAAGTGTGGGTGGTTCGAGAGCTGGGGAAATGTACACAAACAACATGCTGGGTATTCAATTTCCAAAGCAGCGCTCACATTTCGAGTCCAAATTTGCTCAAAGTTTTCATTTGATTTCGGATTTTAGAGGTACTGTATATATGTTTTCTGTAATACAGCAATTTTAGATTTGAAAAACATTTTTTTGGAATATCATATTTTGTAAACAATTTCTTCTGCTAGGACACACGTCTTCATTGATGCGAGCGAAGCGAGCATAGATAATAATGAGGATTGCGAAGCAATCCTCCGGGGGTTGGCGAGCGTCAGCGAGCAGGGGGCGGGCCCCCTAGTTTTATCTATTTCCAATACCATCATAAAAATTAATGAATGAGTTGACTTAAACTTTGCAATCTCATATAATTTTGTTAATGATGTTACTTCATTTATTTTACAAACAGTCATTTTGAGCGACATTATAGGTCTTATTGCAAATATTCACACAAGTATGATTTTAATAGAGTTATATTCATGTAAAGTGTATATTTCTCAATATATCGATGCACGCCCAAGAAAAATAGTTTCATATATTCTAGAAAATATTTTTATTGTTTTTTTAAATGTTCTTACTAGTTTTTGTTTAGTATTGAAAATATTTTTTATTTAATTCTTCACTTGCTGTGAGTGAATTCACTGTAAATTATCGCTTTTCTTCAATTTTTTTAATCTCTTTAATAAAGAACAAGGGTTATCAGAATAAAAGGTAAAAAACGTTCTCGATGAAAATAAAAACAGATATGAAAATAAAAATACAAATTGTCGCATTTTATTAATATCTTCGTACGATATATATGCAGTGCACATTATTTTTTCAGTATTCACTAAGTTAGCCCTTGCTTTAGGAACTTTTTCAGATTACTAGGAAAATCTTGGATGAAAGTGACTTTCATGAATTTTGTAGAATAATAAATGTGATTATTTTTCAGATATTTTGCTTTAAAAAAGTATGGTGGTGTCAAATCCTTTTGGCTGAGTAATTTACTTTTTTCAGAAAGAGCTTATAAATAAAATTGCAGTTACAAATTATCAGTGTTCGTCACAAATTGTTATCTATAATAATGGAATTTATGTAGCGTGATAACAAACTTATTGTATCTATACTTTAGTAAGTACATAAGTAAAAATACTTATGCACTTACAAAAGTGAAAAATTAATGTACTTTATTTAACGAAATTCCGACATTATCTTTACACAAATATTTTAGACAAAACACTAATAAATTATTTCTGAAATCAAAAATCGCGACTAATGCGAAGTAAATTAAGAAAGTGCATTCAATACTTATCGTAAGTGTCTGTATAAACTTGCTATGCCCGGTGGATTAATAATTAGAGATATTTTGCAGTTTCATTTTCATTCGTGTTCGTATATCTAATCTTATTATTTCATTATTTCATCGACAATTTGACTGTTCTAAATTACTTGTAATTCTGTTTTTTCATTGCTCCTGTAGTTCTTCTAAACGTCATTGTCAAATTTCTCAATAAATATTATTTGAAACCAATAAAAGTTTTTCAGATATGTAATAAGCATTTTTATAAGTCACTAATACGTAATAATTTTTATATCAAACATGCACCTTGAAGTTCAGCGGGCACAATAAACATTTCATCTGTGCTAAAAGCTGTTGGAATTTACTTGCAATGATTTCAGAATAAAATTTTATCTATTAAATCTGTCATTCGTGAAAGATTTTGCTAAGCTATTCAGTATACAGATATTTATTTCTTGTGATTCTATGAATCTAATTTGCAAGTAGATTTCGTTACATGTATCTCAATACATAGATATTTATATCTTGTAATTTTATTAATCTAATTTGTCCGTTGATTAAATTACATACACTGACGAGCCAAAACATTATGACCACCCCCACATTTTTCAATGAACTCGTCTGGATGACGTGGAGGGCACGTGATTAAGTGAGAATGGTATTTAACTGCTGCTGGAGAAGATAAGTTATCATTCTTGCACTTAATTTTACGAGTGATGGGAAAGGTTTCTGATCCAAGCGAATGTGATAGAAGGCAGATAGTAGTGTCCCGAAGACTCGGAACGTATATCATCGAAACTGTACGACTGGTAGGTTGTTCACGAACTGCCGTTGTTAGTATTTATGCAAAGTGGATAAATGAAGGTGACACCAGTAGTAGACGCCAAGGTGTTGGTCGTCCACGCGTCATCAAAGAAAAAGGACGTCGGAGTCTGTCCCGCATGATAAAACAAAATTTGGCGCGAGACAGTGGCTCAGCTGACAGTCTAATACAATACAGATCCAAACGCAAGTGTTTCGGAACACACAGTTCAGCGGACACTATTGGATATGGAACTGTGCAGCAGAAGTCCCGCTCGAGTGCCTCTGTTGACCAAGCGTCATGGTCAACTACGTCTACATTGGGCCCGGGAACATCGAGACTGGACCATGGATAAGTAAGGGGAGTTGCCTGGTCAGATGAATCCTGATTTCTCATTCGTCACGTCGATGGTCGTGTCAGGGTACGCCCTCTTCCAGGCGAACAGTTGCTCCCCTTCTGTACAGCAGGTCATACACAATATTGTGGTGGCGTTATTATGCTTTGGGGAACGTTCTCATGGGCGACTCTGGGACCCATAGTTGTGGTAGAGCATACCATGAACGCTGCGAACTATCTGAACATCATTGCGGATCAGTTGCACCCATACATGGCGTCTGTCTTCCCAACTGGAAATGGAATCTTCCAGCAGGACATGTCACAAGGCTCGGATTGTGTTGAAATGGTTCGAGGAGCATACTGATGAATTCCACTTAATGTCCTGGCCACCTAACTTGCTGAATCTTAATCCGATAGAGCACATTTGGGGTGTCATAAAGAGGCAGCTCAGAGCTCAAACACTACCATGTCCGAATATCTCGACTTTGCTTGACCGTAGCTTAGACATTTGGTACAACCTGTCTCCAGTCATGTACCAAGAACTTGTAGAATCTATGCCCAGGCGAGTTGCAGCTGTTTTGCAGGCCAAAGGAGGCGCAACGCGTTATTGAGTAGGTGGTCATAATGTTTTGGCTCTTCAGTGTATATCTCAGTATTCATAAACATCTATACGTATATAATGATTAATTTCTTAAGAAAATTCATTTTTAGTCCTCTAAATATCACTAAACGATCTTAATCAAACATAAAAGAAAGAAGTCATGGTCAACTACGTCTACATTGGGCCCGGGAACATCGAGACTGGACCATGGATAAGTAAGGGGAGTTGCCTGGTCAGATGAATCCTGATTTCTCATTCGTCACGTCGATGGTCGTGTCAGGGTACGCCCTCTTCCAGGCGAACAGTTGCTCCCCTTCTGTACAGCAGGTCATACACAATATTGTGGTGGCGTTATTATGCTTTGGGGAACGTTCTCATGGGCGACTCTGGGACCCATAGTTGTGGTAGAGCATACCATGAACGCTGCGAACTATCTGAACATCATTGCGGATCAGTTGCACCCATACATGGCGTCTGTCTTCCCAACTGGAAATGGAATCTTCCAGCAGGACATGTCACAAGGCTCGGATTGTGTTGAAATGGTTCGAGGAGCATACTGATGAATTCCACTTAATGTCCTGGCCACCTAACTTGCTGAATCTTAATCCGATAGAGCACATTTGGGGTGTCATAAAGAGGCAGCTCAGAGCTCAAACACTACCATGTCCGAATATCTCGACTTTGCTTGACCGTAGCTTAGACATTTGGTACAACCTGTCTCCAGTCATGTACCAAGAACTTGTAGAATCTATGCCCAGGCGAGTTGCAGCTGTTTTGCAGGCCAAAGGAGGCGCAACGCGTTATTGAGTAGGTGGTCATAATGTTTTGGCTCTTCAGTGTATATCTCAGTATTCATAAACATCTATACGTATATAATGATTAATTTCTTAAGAAAATTCATTTTTAGTCCTCTAAATATCACTAAACGATCTTAATCAAACATAAAAGAAAGAAGTCATGGTCAACTACGTCTACATTGGGCCCGGGAACATCGAGACTGGACCATGGATAAGTAAGGGGAGTTGCCTGGTCAGATGAATCCTGATTTCTCATTCGTCACGTCGATGGTCGTGTCAGGGTACGCCCTCTTCCAGGCGAACAGTTGCTCCCCTTCTGTACAGCAGGTCATACACAATATTGTGGTGGCGTTATTATGCTTTGGGGAACGTTCTCATGGGCGACTCTGGGACCCATAGTTGTGGTAGAGCATACCATGAACGCTGCGAACTATCTGAACATCATTGCGGATCAGTTGCACCCATACATGGCGTCTGTCTTCCCAACTGGAAATGGAATCTTCCAGCAGGACATGTCACAAGGCTCGGATTGTGTTGAAATGGTTCGAGGAGCATACTGATGAATTCCACTTAATGTCCTGGCCACCTAACTTGCTGAATCTTAATCCGATAGAGCACATTTGGGGTGTCATAAAGAGGCAGCTCAGAGCTCAAACACTACCATGTCCGAATATCTCGACTTTGCTTGACCGTAGCTTAGACATTTGGTACAACCTGTCTCCAGTCATGTACCAAGAACTTGTAGAATCTATGCCCAGGCGAGTTGCAGCTGTTTTGCTGGCCAAAGGAGGCGCAACGCGTTATTGAGTAGGTGGTCATAATGTTTTGGCTCTTCAGTGTATATCTCAGTATTCATAAACATCTATACGTATATAATGATTAATTTCTTAAGAAAATTCATTTTTAGTCCTCTAAATATCACTAAACGATCTTAATCAAACATAAAAGAAAGTAGTACTACAGTATATTCTAAGTAATTTCACAAATTAAATGATATTTTTTACAATTGAAATTCAGTGCTACAAAATGTTTTTTCTAAGTGTCCTTGGAGGAAACGATAATACTTTCCCTTGTCCATTCTTTTTATTAGTTTTTATTACTAACATTAATTTTTCATTTTAATATTTAGATAAATTAATTAATACTGTAGCAGAATACCAGTGTTTTTTTATCTTCTCCCTTATCGGAACGAGGAACTGTTGATCAGTTGTTTTCAAGGACGCATGATTCTGCTCTCTTATGCACATGTGCCCTGTATGTAAGTACTATAGCCTGTTTTCTGTTCCGTTTGAACGCGAGAGCATCGATGTGTTAAGAAGCGAGTGAGAAATCGGTTATGCTGTTCGTTTGGAGATACTATTGTCCAGTTAGAGATACCGTTGTCCGTTTGGAGATACCGTTGTCCGTTTGGAGATGCCGTTGTCCGTTTGGAGATACCATTTTCCATTGGACATGCACAGTTCCTTCTCTCTCTCTCTCTCGTTTCTTTTCTGTAAATAAATGTAAGTCCAGTCCTGAGATTTTATTTTATTTTTATATAGCTAGACAGAAAAATATGCTATAAGCTTTATTACTTTGATCTACATATTGATTTGAAAAAAATATTTTTTTTCTCTGGCTGATATTTCAATGAATTACAATCAACTTTTTAATCTCAGTATCTAATCATAGTATTATATATAGTCTTCTTTCAAAACAAAAGCCGAATTTACTTACTTAAAATTTTCTTCTTTTTTATTCGATTCCATAATTTCGTTACAACGAAATTTCCGTTATAACGAACAAATTTTACGGTCCCGTGAAGTTCGTTGTAACGGGAACTTACTGTATAATGAAAGTCAATAGTCTGACTAAAGTCAATAGTATAGTGATGGCGAACCTTTCGAGTTCGGTTCGTCCAAAAACCAGAAAAAAAACCAGCTTAACGTTGGTGCAGTGTCGCACCTAGATATAATCAGTAGTATTACACTGCTAACAACTGGCTCACTTGCAAAACCTGCTAACAACTGGCTCACTTGAAAAACATGCTAACAACTGGCTCACTTGCAAAACCTGCTAACAACTGGCTCACTTGAAAAACATGCTAACAACTGGCTCACTTGAAAAACCTGCTAACAACTGGCTCACTTGCAAAACCTGCTAACAACTGGCTCACTTGAAAAACATGCTAACAACTGGCTCACTTGCAAACCCTGCTAACAACTGGCTCACTCGCTTGACATGTTAGTGTCTAACTTACAGTTCGACATGTTGATGGTATTATTGTTTGGCTCACACACGTAAAGTGTGTTATTGTTTGACTCATGTGAAAGTGTGTATGCGACAACATGCGAGTATTAGATGAGAAAAATTGTTAACACTGTGTTAATAGCCCTCCCCTGTTTGCGAGTCGAAAGAGCGTAAACCGTCCCTTAGGGGCAAGCCGACGCGAATGAATTCACTTCCTGCTTTCTGTAGAAAGTTAGCGCGTGAGGAGCGGAGGAGAGGTTTTTTTTTCAAGAGTAGAAGAATTTGTTCCCCTCCTTCGTTGTTGGAGGTGTTCCGTATTTAAACGGAGAGGGGAAGGAGAAAGTTCGCAAGAGGTCTTTGATGTGAGCTCGGAGAGGAGGGAAAGTCAAAATAAGGAAACAGCTGGATATTTATCTGCGGGAGAGGGTTTGATAGAAAAAGATTTTTACATTGCGATTCAAATCGTATGAAGTAGAAATGGATACTTACGTTGTTTATAAAGGAAGATGATTAATCTAATGAGGCTCATTTCCCATTTGTCGTTATGGTATTCAACACGTTAGGAGATAGAAGCACCTAATTGAGTAAAATGTTTATTTTTTCGCCTGCGCTTAAACAGAGATATGTGTTGGAATTGGGGTTAGCTGTTATTTGTATTTTTGCTATTGTAACATTTCTTTCCATCTTTTACGTTAGCGATAATTGCAAGTATGATGATCAGATTGATTTAACAAACACCTCCTGTGTCTATTCGGAAAAGTTGGGAAGAAGACTCTATTTCCACATTTGTAATAAAGAACATTCTAGAGTGTATGACATTCGTTATTTTTGGAAAGAGGAATTGAATAAGATAAACCCTCAAATTATTGGCGTACAGCTTAGCGAATATGAATTTGGAAAACTTTGCAAACACAGTGTTAAATTTTAAACACCCCAGCACTTGTTTAATTGTAGGACCAAGTCAATCTGGTAAAACATCGTTAGTGCGTAAGATGATTAAAAGCAACATCTATGATCAACAGATGAAAAACATAAAATGGTGTTACAATTATTCTTCACCTTGGTTTTTTGACGAACCTGGGATAGAGTTTGTACAAGGTTTACCTGAAAATTATGAAGATGTTGACTTCACGGTTATTGACGATCTGATGCATCGTTTAAATGAAAATATTTCAGAGTTGTTTACTGTGGTATCTCACCATAGGAATATAAGCGTTTCTGCGGGAGAGGGAATTGAATAAGATAAACCCACAAATTATTGGTGTACAGCTTAGCCGAGTATGAATTTGGAAAACTTTGCAAACACAATGTTAAATTTTAAACACCCCAGCACTTGCTTGATTGTAGGAGCAAGTCAATCTGGTAAAACATCACTAGTGCGTAAGATGATTAAAAGCAACATCCATGATCAACAGATAAAAAATATAAAATGGTGTTACAATAGTAGTATATGTTGTTGACACTGACACCTGGACTAAATATCGTGTGGATAGAAAAAGTGTTGACACGTGGTCTAAATATTGTGTACAGATCCCAGTTTAATAATTCCAGTTAATAATGTTAATTGAGTCCAGATGTTTGGTTCATCATATATGTATATATATATATATAAAGTGAGGTGAGAGTACATCAGAATTCAACACAGATTACAAGAGAGTGTTCATGTTGGTCTTAGGAATCGTCTCAATTGCATTAGTGATATTTACATTGAGTCTGAGAAACGGCATTAGTGAGGTGGAACATTTCGAATTCAACGTGTTATTATTCTGAACGGTTAGGTGATAGAAAGATTTTGATTTTTCATGTTTGTCGGAAAGGAGATTCACACGTGTATGATATACGTTATTTTTTTAAAAGACGAATCTTTGGGTTTAAAAGCAAATGTTGTAGGAGTACAACTAATAGAATTCGAATTTTGTCAGTTATGTCAAGTATGCTAAAACTGAGACATCCTTCGACCTGCATGGTGACAGGACCGTCACAGAGTGGAAAAACACAACTTGTGAGAAAAATGATTGCAGAGCAAGTTTATGAATGCAATATGAACAAAATTGTGTGGTGTTACTCAGTGTGGCAACCTTGGTTTGTCGAAGAGAAAAACATAACGTTTGTTTGTGGTTTACCACCGAAGGAAAATACATGCAATTTGATCGTAATCGATGACATGATGAATGATCTAACAAGTGTTATTTCATCCATGTTTACGGTTGGTTCACACCACGAGAATTATAGCGTGATTTTAATCACACAAAATCTATTTCCTCGTGTGAGAGTTATGCGGGATATCAGCTTAAATACACACTATTTGATTATGTTTCGCAATAGCTGGGATCTATCTCAGGCTGCTTGTTTCTCTAGGCAGGCATTTCCTGGAAAAGGGAAATATTTCATGGATGCCTATAAAAAAGCAACCGCAGAACCTTTCTCCTATTTGCTTGTTGATGTTCATCCGAGAAGTCCAGAGGAGCAACGTCTCCGACAGTCTATATTTCCAGATCGTGGGCTTATTAATTGGGTCTTTTTACCGTTGAAAAATGAATAGAGTGAGACGTCATGTACATTTACTACACTTACTCTCCAATGCGAGTCCCCAACAGCGAAAAGCCATTTTAAGAACAGCGTCAAATGAACAAATTCAATCATTGTGTGAAATTTGTCAGAATTTGTTATCGGGAAATATACCCAATGCTAAAGTGAAAAAACTTGGATATTACAAGAGAGTGATTCGTCAGTTGGCAGATAGAAAAATACCAATTACAAGAAAACGCAAATTGTTCACGAAACAAACGGGTGGATTTTTGCCTTTGATTTTACCTGCCGTGTTGAGTCTGTTGGGGGGAATTGCAGGTAAAGCTATTGGTAAACGCATTTGAAAATGTCGAAGAAAATGGCGTTAGTACCACCGGAGCTGGTATCTGAATATTATCAGTTAAATAAACCCGAAATTCGATTGGAAGACAATATTCTTAGTTTGTTACAACAGAATGAAATGCCTGACGATATGAGGGCTAAACTTCTCTCTCAGTTAATACCCAAGTACCAGAGGGCAATGCAACCTCCGCCACCTCAGAAACCGTTTGAAATTCCTCCTGAATTGTTGGAGAGTATACAATTGCCCGAAACAAAACCTTCTGAAGATGTTTCTATTCCTAGTATGCTGGTTAAATACCTGGGATATGCTGTTCCGAAAACACTAAAGAAATATGTATTGCCAATCTTGGAAAAATTGAAGAATGCAAGCTATACATTTAATGAAAACAGTGAATTAGAAGTGAATGGGAAACCAGAATATCGAAGCAATGCTATAGATCTTTTTAACTATCTGATGAGAGACACACAAAAAATCGAACCTCCTCCGAAAGGCTTTGATAAATTTTTTAAAGGCATTTACGAAATTAACATTCCACATCAGTGGATTGGCAATAAAAGACTTCGAGAGCAGTTAACTGTTTCAGAAATGAATCCACTGATGAAGAGAACGGGTTCACTCTCTTCTGTCGAGACTAAAAAACCAAAATGGGAAGCATGGAACGAATGAGAAAACTTTACTTCAATCCCAAAGAGCCCGCTTCGTTTGGAGGACTCAGCCGACTGTCAAAGGCAACCGGTATTAATAGGCACGATGTCCAGAAATGGCTTTCGCAGCAAGATGTCTATACTTTACACAAACCAGTGCGCTACAAATTTCAGAGACGGAAAACAATATCTTACGGCGTGAATGAGTTATGGCAAAGTGACTTGGTAGATGTACAGAAACTATCACGACATAATAAAGGATATCGTTATATTCTTACCATTATCGATGTGATGTCACGATTCTTTAGAGCCATTCCTATTAAAAATAAGAAAGCAAGTACGATGGTAAAGGTGTTTCGAAATGTTTTCCAAGAAACGAAACCTTCGAATTTACAAACCGACAAAGGAAGTGAGTTCTATAATAAAAAGGTTCGGGATCTGTTCAATAAATATGGTATTCATCATTATTCCACTAAAAGTGAGACCAAATGTGCTATTTTAGAACGCATGCATCGAACGCTACGTGCGCGTATGTATCGAGTTTTCACTCATCGTAACTCATATAAATATTATGATATTTTACAATCTCTTGTGGATTCGTACAATCATTCCGTACACAGTAGTCATGGTTTCAAACCGGCTGAAGTAACCACTGATGATGAGCCGACCATATATAAACGCCTGTATGAGTTCAGTTCTCTAACCAAATTTCGTTTTGGTGTAGGTGATGTTGTTAGAATATCGAAAGCTCTCAGAACGTTTAGAAAGGGATATCTACCAGGGTGGACCGAAGAATGCTTTAAAATCTATAAAAGATATCCTACAAGTCCACATACTTATGTTCTACAGGATTTGAATGGAAAAGAGATTGACGGACGTTTTTATGCTGAAGAGTTACAAAAGATAGAAAAAACTCCAAATGGTTACTGGGCAATTGAGAAAATTATTCGTACTAAAGGTAAAGGACCATCTCGTCAACTTTTGATAAAGTGGCTAGGATTCAACGATTCCTTCAACTCGTGGATTAAAGCAGAATGGATCAGAACATAGAGGATTTCCATGTCATATTACCTTCAAATGCTAGTATGAACTACTTTCCGAACAACACTCCTGATCGTTATCGGACTAAATTAGCTTATCCGATCACTTTAAATGGAACATGGGAATGTTGTTTAGCAGAAGCAACCATTCCAGGTAGATTCTTTACCATTCACCCCGGTTATAATGATGAATATTCTATAGAGAAAATAGTGGAAGTAGAAGGTGTAACAACTTTACCTAAATATGACATACCACTTTATAGTGAAGATCATACAGACTTTGTGGAAGGAGTCAATGCAAATCTTAAAAAGACATTTACAGATCCTCCTCTTATTCTTTTTCTGAATGAGGTAAAATCAAGACTTCGTATAACATTAAAAGTAGGTTGGGATATGCACATTACTGTACAACATGCGGAACATTTCTTGCGCTTTTTAAAATTGAACCCAAAAATTGATGATATAACACGTAGTAGAACTATAGACTATGTTTACAACTTGGACTATCACAAACCGAATTTAGAGAATTTTCGAAACCAGTTTATAACACTTGTCGCCAATAAACCAGTACCAAAACTCACTTATGATATATTACTAGATAAAATGAATGATAATGTATTTGAACAAATCAATAGAAAGATCGTTGCTACAACAGCGAATAGTCTAGCACAGTTCTTACGACGCGAAAATAGTATAGTTGTAAAATTAAAAGAACATATAGATATACTTCTTGAACGTGATTCCTGCCCCAATTTAATGAGGTCTCTAGGCATCGATGAATCTTCTTACATTATTAGTGGTGATAAAAAAGAAATCACATTCAACTACTCTAATCCATTAAATGGAGCTGAAGGTGAAAAGTTTAAGATTATTGTCAATGAAGTATTTCCAACACTTCATCATGAACTTAGAACATATAATTTTAAAATACCCAGTGGCATGTATCGACAAGCCAAAGACTTCTTTAGTGAATTCAAATCCATTCAATTCAAAGTACTACCTAATTCTA
The DNA here is from genome assembly GCA_947359465.1 of Metellina segmentata. Classification (NCBI taxonomy): domain Eukaryota; kingdom Metazoa; phylum Arthropoda; class Arachnida; order Araneae; family Tetragnathidae; genus Metellina; species Metellina segmentata. Next base: position 77,854,694 of record OX375878.1, read on the forward strand.
AAGTCAAACTGATTGTACCACATGACACCAAAGTAGTGTTTGAAGATAAACTCTCGGATATATTAGGATTTACGCTAAACACTTTCACGGAAGGAGCATACATTTCCGATTATAACTTGGAGTTAAATGCGGGTATAACAGAAATATATGTATATAGTGATATTGTATCTTCATCGCTTGTTGGTGATTCATTGGTTCCGATTTTAAAAATCATACCAATTGCGAATGAACGACAGGATCAAATTGTGAAACATTTTCCCGTACCACTTTACTTTCGCGTTAAAAAGCAACACTTCGATGCTATTGAGATCGAACTGCGAACAAGTAGGGGTACACCCATACAATTTATATCTGGAAAAACGAGCTTGGTGCTCTCCTTTCGAAAAAAATCGTTATAAAGCGGTGTACAAACGACCCTTCCTTCATATATGTCTTTCATCATGCATAAACACGGTCGAATGCTAGATCCCCAGGACTGTATTGATTACTATTGTAATCAACAATCAGGGAAAGGGGGTTATTTTTCATCAGATTTCCCCATACAGAGAGGATATGGAATATTCACTAATTTGCGTCGATTTGTTCAACCACTTATGATCAAAGCGGGGAAATATTTAGGCAAACACTTACTAACCGCAGGAGAGAACGTACTACAAGACCTTTCACATGGGAAATCCTTCAGAGAAGCCTCCCGTAATCGATTACGGGAATCTGGCAGAGAGATCCAACACGATCTACTTCGCAAACTGAGAGGTGGTGGGGGTATTAAAAGAAAGAAACAAACGAAAAAAACTCAGATGAAACGCCGAAAGAGGTGTTCGAAAGACGTGTTTTCTAGTCTCTGAGAAAATGGAAAACTGTTATTGCACAAAAAGTGAACTAGATTTGTTCGAAACATCACGAATTCAGCTAGCAATTGACCGGTCGACGTTCATAGAAGTTCATCCTGTAGCATCCATTTCGGACAGCAATACAATTGAATTTGCCATATCTGGATTAGGTGAATCATATTTTGATCTTTCCCATGTTTTCCTCAATGTTCAAGCAAAGATTGTAAAAGCAGATGGTAGTGCATTTGTTGCTGCCGATCAATGCGGGCCTATCAATTATCTTTTAAATACTATGTTCTCTGAATGCCATGTCTCCTTTAATGATAGACAAATTTCCTCAGAAAACAATTATGCCTACAAAGCATATATTCAAAGCATATTGTTTCATCCAGAATCCTCTCAAAAGAATTTGCTGAGTGGTGCAATGTTTCATAAAGATACCGCTGAGAAGTATGATGATTTGGATATTGCAGCGGGGGGAAACAAAGGATTGAAGCAAAGATGGAATCGCACTAAGAACGGAACCCTCTTTGATATGTATGGTGCGCTTCATTTGGATTTAGGTAGTCAATCCAAATTATTAATAAACGGTGTGCCGATACGCATCAAGTTAGAAAAAGCGAAACATGCATTCAGCCTATTGACAAATAACGGTGAATACTGCCTTAATATTGAAAACATAAGTCTCTTTGTGAGACGGTGTGAAGTATCGAGTTCAATACTTATTGGACATGAGAAAGCGTTGGAACATTCTCTCATTCAAATGCCATTTACAAGAATTGAAATGAAAACATTCACGCTTAGCTCGGGACTAAAAAGTATTACGATACCAAATGCAATCAACGGTGCACTTCCCAGTCGAATCATTTTGACTATGATATCTAATTCTGCATTTAACGGTGATTTTAAAAAGAATCCTTTTAATTTTAAGAATTATAACCTGAACCATATTTCTCTGACAGAGAACGGTGTACAGATCCCGGCCACCGCTTATGCACCAAGCTATGCAAAAAATCTTTATGCTCGAAATTATTTAAGTTTGTTTACAGATCTTGGTAAACATGACACAAACATAACATTCAACGAGTATAAACATAATTTATGTTTTTACGTATTCGATCTCACTCAAGACTATTCTGCTAGCGATCCATTTGCAAACGTAACTCGAAGTGGTGATCTATCGATTCATCTGAAGTTTGAGACAGATCTCGACGAAACGGTTACATTGATAGCATATATGGAAATGCAAGCTCTTATAGAAATTGATAAAAGCAGAAACATCTTTACTGACTATTAAAATCATGGACACCTCAATGTTGACTAGACTTGCGTATAGCGATCATAAGATCAGAACTACTTTCGGAGGTGTATTCGCAAGTGATATGCTTCCTTCAAAAAGAAAGCGTTATCGTTCCTTCATCGTGAACACCGATCCTGCACATTGTGAAGGACAACACTGGCAAGCTATGTACTTTGATGAAAAAGGATACTGCACATTCTTTTGCTCTTATGGCACACCACCCGGTCGCAATATCAAATCCTTCTTAGTCAAAAATTCAACTCAACTTGAGTGGAATAGACAAACGTTGCAACATTTTAAAACCAGATCATGTGGACTATTTTGCCTCTATTTCTTATGGCATATCACGAGAGGGTTATCCATTGACAAACTACGAGTTACAGATGTATGTGAAAACGAACGAATCGTTCAAAGTTTTGCCCATCAATGGTTCAAAATTGGTAGCGCACCAGAACTGTCTTATAATCAATATTGTCAACCTCTTCGTAACGCATCAAAGAATCTACACGAATGAACTAGTAGTAATAAATACACTATCGCATCACGAATAAAGTTATTCAACAGCTCACCATGGAGCGATATGGTTATATCATTCTGAATGCATGCGATAAAAAGGTTAAAAGTGCAAATAAAGTATTATTTGATGATATCGTACATTGTGTAAAAAGTGGGATACTTCAAAAGATCGACAAAGATGAACTGCTCGTGTATTTTCAAATCTTAGAAAATTCAGAAACGATCAAATTAATGCACAGAGATCCAATTAGTTGTAGGTATGGATACATGTACTTGTATCAACCCTGTGATTCGGAACAATATATGATTCTTGAAACTGCATCAGATATTTTGTTTTCTAACTTACTGGATTGCATTATCAGTGCGAAAGCTTATGGTTTGGAAGTTCCTTGTATATCCAATCTGAAAGTAAAAATTGGATATTACAAAATTTTTGACAGTGACGAACTCATGAAAGAGCTTCACTTCCCCCACTGTATGGAGAGAGCTTAATACAGGCTCGTAAAATGGAGAGAATCGTGTCAGTACACGTTTCTAACTTTACGAACTATAAGTACGTACTCTAGTAGGAAATTCATCATTTGAATTCCAACATGGAACGGTATGGATATCTCGTTCAAAGCTCAGAGAAAACATATGATTATATTCACCACGAATTGTACAATAGTGTGTTCGATTGTGTCCAAAGTGTATTGGCATCTCTAGGACTAAATCAAGAAAACAAGAAAAATGTACGCTATTTTAAAATACTCACTAATGAAGACATAGTGAATTTGGTCCATGAGGATGACAAAGAACATAGATTTGGAGTGTGTCATCTACATCGCATGTCTCCAAATAAAAAACTCTCCCTGTATGGAAGTGGACTCATTTTGTACTCAAATATTCTACAATGTATTGAAGCCACGAGTGATTGTATTTGCCAGATAGAAATGAACTTTCCAAACTGCATCCTCAAGTATGGTTACTTTCAAATTTTAAATGAGGATGAATTTGTTAACTTGTTAAAAATGTAAAACAAAAAGCCTGCGAGCTTTTTGATTTTTGAAACTGTAAGGTAAAAAAATGTACTCATCACTGGTTTTTGTTTGAAATAAAGAATGTTTTCAAAATTGTGTTTTGTCTAAATGTTTCACTAGATTTTTCTCATTGTCTTCCAAGGTCTTATGCATAATAGTCTTGTTAAGATCACGTTTTTGTAATATCCTCGAAGAAATTATCGATGGGAATTATCTATTACTTTTAAAACTCTCTCTGAATTAATAACAAGCTAAATGTCCTTCGCTCCTTCTGGAACGGTTGCGGTTCGGCAGATTTCCCCTGTGCGTCATACATGGTCTTATTGCATTAAATTGCTAGTTTTAAAACAGATACTAGTTCATAACACTTTGCTTCTTAAACACTTCTACAACACTTACATGTAATATGTGATTGATAGAAACTCTTTAGAATGCTTATGTTTCTTAGTTTGAGGAATATCTTATCCTAGACCTTTAAGGGTTTTAAATGTCTTTCACAGTTAATTTTACATTCCTGTTTAAGAATACTTATGTTTTTTACTTTTTATGAAACTGTTTCACTTGCTTTTGTAATATGTTATATGTTTTTATAAACTTTAAATGTGGTTTTTGCTATTAATTTTCTATACGTAAGACTTCTAATTTGTTTTTCTTATAACTTATTTTAATTATGATATCTTAAGGTGACTAAATTTTCTAAACTGTTTTACTCATTCAGAATTATTGTTTATGTGTTTCCTTTTATTTTCATTTTTAGAATCTTAAAAAATATCAGAACTCAATACTCCTCAAATTAATCCGAGGATGTCTTTATCCAGTTATGTTAATTATGGCTTAAACAATTTTATATTAAAATGTAGAATATTTAAAAGACTCATAAAATTTAGTTTCATATTTTATTATATCCGATACTACCCCGATGTTTAAAAGATGAAACTATAGGCATTCCTATAGAAGAATTTTGTGCTCTTCGACCTAAAATGTATGCATACATTAATATGAAAATATGCATGAAATAATAGCAAAAGAACTGCTAAAGGAACAAAAAAAATCTGTTCTAGAAAATAACCTAGGACATGAATTATACTTGTAGGTTTTAAAAGAAAACAAACAATTAAAACATAAACAATGTAGTATTATATCCAAAAAACACACACTGTCTACTATGTTACAAAAAAAGACAAGTCTGTCAAGTTTTTATGGTAAAATGTATTCGATAAACGAAGAACTTTTTTAGCTTTTAATCACTATGCTATAAAATGATATGTATGTCCATGGAGCATTTTGTATGATAAATATTCGAAAGATTTTTTACTTTCATTTGTGTACTTATATTTTCAAATGCTTAAATAAAGAATTGTAAGCGGAAATATGTATGTTTCTTTTGTTCTTTCGTTAATATGTACAACTTTTATATCAATACAAACCAAAACATCGAACTCTGAAAATATCTTAGAGTCATTCATAGTGTAACTACTTTTCGCAAAATAAGAACTCTGGAGTATTTTTACAAATTGTAGTATCACAATGATGTTCATGCTGACACCTATAGAGAAATTCTAAAAGCTAAAAATTAGGATAAAATTAGGATTTATGCAGACTTGAACTTGAGACTGTAAAAGATACTCATGCTCGAGTGTTTGTTCATCTAAACCACTCGACCATGAATATCTACCAATGGGTGGTGTATAAATCTAATGATCAAACGAAATTCCTCTCACAACAGTCCTTCAATTCCTAGTACATTTAACACTCAATAAACGGAGAAACATACTTTTTTGTGTCAGCACTTTTTCTATCCACACGATATTTAGTCTAGGTGTAAACACTTTTTCTATCGACATGATGTTTAGTCTAGGTGTCAACAACATTTTTAGCGACAGACCATTTAGTCCAGGTGTCAACAACATATACTACTTACAATTATTATTCACCTTTTGCTCTAAGGGATGGTTTACGCTCTTTTGACTCGCAAACAGGGGAGGGCTATTAACACAGTGTTAACAATTTTTCTCATCTAATACTCGCATGTTGTCGCATACACACTTTCACATGAGTCAAACAATAACACACTTTACGTGTGTGTGAGCCAAACAATAATACCATCAACATGTCGAACTGTAAGTTAGGCACTAACATGTCAAGCGCGTGAGCCAGAACTTAATAGTGTATGCGAGTGAACCAGTTATTAGCAGAGTTTGCAAGTGAGTCAGTTGTTAGCAGGGTTTACAAATGAGTCAGTTGTTAGCAGGGTTTGCAAGTGAGCCAGTTGTTAGCAGAGTTTGCAAGTGAGCCAGTTATTAGCAGGACATACAAGTGAGCCAGTTATTAGCATAGTTTGCAAGTGAGCCAGTTGTTAGCAGGTTTTTCAAGTGAGCCAGTTGTTAGCAGGTTTTTCAAGTGAGCCAGTTGTTAGCAGGGTTTTCAAGTGAGCCAGTTGTTAGCAGGTTTTTCAAGTGAGCCAGTTGTTAGCATGTTTTTCAAGTGAGCCAGTTGTTAGCAGGTTTTGCAAGTGAGCCAGTTGTTAGCAGTGTAATACTACTATAATCATAATTTTGTGATATTTGCAGACCTAGTAAAAAAAACAAAAGAGAAAAAAACTATAAGTACCTATAGCCATCGCTCGATTTTTCAAGGTGCTAAAAGTGTCCGATAATCAGTTCCAAGCACTCTAAATTTCCTGTTCGTAATGACACTCTTCTTTATTCTTTAAATGATTTCTTTTCAGATTCTCAAGTTTGGAACTCAAGTCGACAAACTCTCGAGATCAGATGCTGTCTAGAAATTCTGCAAGTTGCATCCATTGGAAACCATTTAATTCCAAAGTACTGCAGACTACTACATCCCGATACTTAATTACTTTAATTGCCTGTTCCAGACTTCTAAATTGATTAAATCTTTCGCCGAATCGGTCAAGTAACGAATTTACAATATGCTGGTACTTTATATGCATGGGCTCCATTTCATTTTATACAATTGTGTTGGTCCTTTCGAAATACTTACTACTTGAGGAAAGTACTCAAAAGTTTTATTCTTTAAATTTCGTTTAAAATTTACCGTCCGTAAACGATGCATGTCACCTAAAATAAACTGGTGAAATAAATTAAGAGAATTTGCATATTTTATCGAATTTCATGAAAAGAACTGAACTGAATGTAAAACCACTGCTTCTAGACAAAAATGCAAATCTTGCACGTCAAATACGTAAGCGTACACGTGTGTGTAGACGGAGCCAGTAGAGAAACAGGCTTTAAAAGCACGCGTAAGTTAAGACGCATTTCGTTCGATAGCACACCTCGCCGAATTTCTTGGTATTATTTTGCAGCAATCGGTTAATTTCAAATTGTAACAGTAAAAATGAGTAACCACCAACGTTTAGTTGATGGAATGAGGTGGCGAATTGTGGGGAGGCTAGAAGCAGGCCAATCTCAAGTCGAAATTTGTAGAGAGTTCATTTTAACGCCCAGCGTCGTGTTTAACTTATGGAAACAGTTCCAGGATACCGGATCCATCGAGAGAAAGCCTGGGCAAGGTCGTCCAAGAGCCACAACGGCCAGAGAAGATCGCCATTTGTCGATTATAGCGAGTCGTAACAGGAGTGCTACAGCTTCTCAGCTCTCTCTTGACTTATATGCAGCCACAGGAACCCGTGTATCAAGGGCGACTGTTTCCAAAAGACTTCATGAGAGAGGGTTGTTCGCAAGAAGACCTGCTGTTTGAGCCCTCTCACTTCTACGAACAGGAGAATCCGTTTATCATGGTGCAGAGAGCATAGATATTGGAGTATGGATCAATGGGCGACCGTTCTCTTCACTGATGAGTCCCAGTTCAGTCTAAAGACCAATTCTCTCCGAACGTTCATATGGAGAGAATCAGGGACCTGCTACCTACCCTCCAATGTCCGCGAAATCGACCATTATGGCGAAGGAGCTTTAATGGTCTGGGCAGGCATCATGTTGGATGGCCGCACACCTCTCCATGTCTTTGAAAGAGGCAGTGTGACTGGTGTGAGGTATAGGGATGAGGTCTTGGAGCCCTATGTTCGGCTTTTCAGGGATGCAGTTTGCCCTGAGTTCTTTTTAATGGACGATAACGCGAGGCCACATATAGCTCTTCTGGTCGACGAATTTCTAGAGAATGAGGATATTCGCCGGATGGATTGGCCAGCCAGATCTCCAGATTTTAACCCTATAGAACATGTCTGGGACGCTCTGGGGAGGGCATTTGCAAATCTCAATCCCCTCCGAGAACCTTTCAGGGAATGAAAACAGCGGTTCTGAACGCGTGGGACCAATTGCCACAGGAAATGATAAACTGCCTTATTTCAAGTATGAAATCACGCTGCGAGACCTGTATATCTGTAAGAGGGGACCATACCCCCTATTAACCCATTTTTTTGTTTATTCTGCAACCGCTGTTTCATACCTTCCGACTCGAACGAGTGTTACGCACGATCACGCTTATGTATTACAATTATTGAATGGTTATTTGTTTTGCATTGTATCAAGGTATGTACATATCAAATTTCATTAAAATCGGTACAGTAGTTCTAGAGATAATCGACCAAGTCTGGAAATTCTCTTAATTTCTTACACCAGTGTATCTTGGCGTATCACCTTTCACACGCGTGTCATAGGTTCGTCCTCACAGCTATGGTAGTATGTCAATTTTTTATGATAACCAGGAAAGTTATTTTTGCCAAAGTGCAGCCAAAACAGTTAACACAAACCATCATGTTAAACCAGAAAAATTCGGTATTAACCCTCTTGCTCTCGACGAGGTATCAGAGGTAATGAGGGAAAACCGATTAGAACTTGATTGACGAGGTACCTCGTTATCATCATATCTCAATCTCGTCAGCACAAAAAACTGGAAATATCTTGCCGGCGAGATATCTCGTCATTAGCAAAATCAGTCAGATCTTGATGGACGTGATGTCTCATATCATTTCATCACACGTGCGTCACATTACTCTCATTTCGAAAATATATTAATTATAAACATTTTATAAGTTCCATATCATTAAAAAATGTCTGATACATTTATGGATATCATTGATACATTTTTGCATTTTTATACTGTGTATACTGCACATTATATAGACTGATACATTTTTACATCTCAACTTTTTACACACTTTAATGTGTTAAGGAAGATTCGAGTTTCATAAGCGTATGAGTGTTCTGCCATTTTACTGCAAAAAGTACATAATAATACTGTGTAATTTAAAAAATTACTCAGTACTCAAAAGTTTCGAAATTACCCACAAATGCTGTGTAATTATGTAAAATTAAGTAACACTCATTCATTTATTTACAATATATTAAAACATTTAATTTTAAGAAGATATATTAAAGTTGTTCTGCTTATGGTATCTATTAATATTCAAAGCGTACAGAGTTTTACAAACGCATATACATCCACTTAAATGCAGTAATAATACACAAATACAGATATACAGACACACAGATAGACATGAAATTGGGATTGATAAAACCATAGAGGTTTCTTTAAAAAGCACAAAACGAATAAATAAGTTGAAACGGGGCAAAAAATATTCAATGTAAGACAATTTATGGATCCAGATAACATATTTACTTAGACCTTACGAATATTTTCACTTATGCAACTACGCAGAAGTATTTTATTAAACGGACTTACAAAGAGAAGAATAACGAGCGAATAAAAAACAACGCAACGCTTCTTCCGCAATACATCATGCAAAAAACCCGAGGTTGTTTTTACTGTTGTACAAACTCTTTTAAAAAATACTTATATATCTACTTCGGTCTCACTTTTAGAAGAGAAAGGAAGTTGGACATCTTTATCCCGAAAGCAGACGGGGAAGTTTAACTGAATTTAGAGAGAGAAAACATCCTGCTTGAATAGTTTTTCTTCCATTCCTGACAGCGAAGGAAAAATTATGGCACAGGAAAACAAACTTTTGTCTACAGCATTTTTATGTTTTAAGAAATCGAGAGATGAAAGAAATTCCAAGACAGAGCAGCTTTAAAAAGATTGTTTATAAATCAGATTGCATCAAAGCGTTTGAAAAAACGTAATAAATGTTGAATGGATTTGAAGTAGTTGGGTAAATAGAAATATTTTTTTAATAGTTTTTAAACTGAAAATTATCTGTAATAGTATGTTGTATAAGCAGATAAAAATAAAAATAAAACACCAAAATGATAGCCCTCGGGGCAGATCTTTAGGTGTTTACTGACCTCACAACTCCAAGGTACCAGACTGATCTTTCCTCCCTTTCATTTCTACCCTCTCCTACCCTTCTGCTTTTTTGCTTTTTTCCCTCCATCATTGTGTTGTCTGTCTTGTGTTAGGCGCAGCTCGACCAAATATGGTTCTTGAACCAAAAGACCACGACAACAACCAACCAAAAAGGAGCATGCCACCTTTCTTGTAGATTAATCACCCGTGTTATTAAAAATTGATAAATAAATAATTTATGATTAAAAAAAAACATACTATCGATACTAAAGATGTTATATAAAGGTGAACAAGTTTCCAGTAAGAAAATATTTTTCTGGCGAAAATTGCAGCAGAACCTGGTTGTAACAACTTCTAATTCGTATTGATTCACATGGTTCTTAAATTAATTTCAAAAGGTTAGCTTACCTGTCAGACGGGAAAGGCAATCGAGGTTTTATCCTTTTTATCCTTTATTTGACACAAACACATCAACACAAGCAACACCAAAGCCAACAACTAAGAAACACAGAATATATCATGGCGTCACATCGTTCACAAAAGCAGTTCTAACAAGAGCTTCAACATCCATCGCAAGTCAGAGTGCACGCAGCGTCCTCTGGTCAGTATTTGAGTTTCAACACCGTTGTGTTTCTTCTCTCCTGTCCAATCGAAGCGTGGAACTGTTTATCAGCTGTTTTTAAGAACGCATTATAGTGCACTCCTCTGCGCATGTGCCCCGTTTGAAAGTGATATCGTCTGTTTATGTTCCATTTGAAAGGCGAGAGCATCGTCAATGCTTAAAAGTGAGAATGCAATTCGTTCTATTGTCCGTTTGGAGATATGTACCGATTTCGTTTCTTGTCTGTTAATAAATGTTGTGTCTCGTCCTGAGATTTGATTTGATTCCTATATAGCTGGCCTGATAAGTTGATATGTTACAGTTATTAAGCCATTTAATTAGTCCCGCTGATTAAATTTTTATCAGCACAAGTAATTTATTCATTAGTTTGAGTAACGACTTGAAACGTGTTCCAAGATTACTTAGTTTTTAATCCAGTTCATATACTAACACGCCTGTTGTGTTGATCCCCTGTGTTTGACGGTTAAATTGTAAATCGATCGTACAGAGACAAACATTAATACCATTATTTGAGAAGAGCCTGTATAAGCGATCAGTTATTGGATCCATTTGTTAATCACTTTTCAAAGCCAGCTTTTTCACACTCGTAACCGCAACATGATCACGCGCAAACCTAAAATAAAACCCATGACAGCATTAGCAAGTTCTGACGATTAAGATTTGAAGATCACTGTTTCCAGGTAATCCAGTAATTTCATTTTAATCTTCACACCACTCCAAAAAGCTTTAATATTTAATTTTAAGCCAGATGATATTTCATTGAGTAAATAATTAACTGATGGACTCAAAACTCAAGTAGTTTTCTTGCAGGTCTTATTGGTTTATTCATTTTAAAATACGAATACAAATAATTCCCATTATAATTAAATAAAAACGTGTTGCTTACCACATGTATATCTCTACATGAAAGTGTTCCTAGGATAACCTAAAGCTTTTTCTACCTTCATTGTCGCTACATTTTCTTGCCAATGTCATAACCATTTCTTGTTTTTAGCTTGAGATTTACACAAAGCTTATTCGAAAACTGTTTCAAATTTAGACGAATCCACGTCATACAGAATAGTAGAAGTGATGAATTCCCATTTCCCTAAGAACGTACATAGATGTTAAGATCTCAATATGATCACTTGCTTATTTGAACATAATGCCATCCAGTCATCAAGAATCAAATATGACAGTAAATATTTCCATCCGTTTTTAAAAACAGGAATTTGCCACAGCGAGGTATATATTTCAAAATACAAAAGTATGAGCTACTTTTTTTGTCAAGATAGGTGTCTGCAATATTTTCATGATGAAGCTACCTGCTTCTAACGTAACGCATTTCGCCTGTTTTTCAAATACGATTTTTGCACGTCACTAACAGAAATTCCAAAGATCGAATTCCGAATTTACGTGAGATAGCCAATTGGTCAACGTTAATTAGACTAAATGCCAAAAAAAAGGAACTAAATTTTAAGGTCACCTTGATACATAACATACTAGAGCATTCGGGAAACAGGAAGTGAAATCTCCGTCTGGTATATTTGTTTACACTGAAAATACCTGTAATTTTTACGCATATAACTTGCTTGGGGTATACAAATATATTGATTAATTATAATCAATAAATTAAACACTCCTTTTTAATATGAAAATCAACATTATTTTACGAAATTTATACTTCACATATTAGATTTTACTAAACTATTTTTCAGAACATAGTATATGCATGCATTGTTCCATATTGCATTCAGTCAAGGTGTTTCATCTTCAGTTCACGTGCGCTTCGACAGGGAAAGTACGCTTATTTAAAAAAAAATGAACATACTGAAATACAGCATAGAGTATTTACAAAAAAACAAGTGTATTTATGATAAATTGCTCAAACTTTTTATGTCAAATAAAGGATTTTATAAATGTCTCAGAAATGTTTTCATCTTTCCAAAATACAAAAATGCTTTTATTCAAAACACTAATTATCGACTGATGTTCAACACAGAGTATAGATACCTTCTAAAACAGAGAAACATTTCATGCAAATCCCGATAGATTTTAATAATAATCTATCGAGATATTGCAGGCGTCCATATTACGTGCACTTATCCTGATTGCTTTATAAAAGTAAAGTACACTTCATTTACTGATTGCTTTACGAAAGTAAAGCACGCTTCATTTACTGATTGCTATACAAAAGTAAAACCCATTCAATTTATAGAGTATTATTAGACAGTACTCAATGCTTCTATTCAAAACACGAATTATCTATTGATGCTCAACACAGAACATAGATACCATCTATTAACACAAGCATTTCATGTAAATTCCTATAGATTTTAATAATTACCGTTGAAGGTAATGCGGTATTTTGCATTACGTGCACTTATGCTGGCTGTTTTATGAACGTCAAACACTTCCTTTACATATTTATAGAGAGTATTTATTATTAGGCAGTTTTCAAATGCTTCTATTCAAAACACGAATTCTCGACTGAATCTCACACAGAATATAGATGCCTTTTAATAACACAGAAGCATTTCATGCAAATTCCTATAGATGTTAGTAACAACCTGTCGAGATATTGCGGTGTACATACATTAATTGTTTTCTGAACAAAAGACGCACTTCATTTACATATTTATAGAGTACTAGGGGGCCCGCACCCTGCTCGCTAAAGCTCGCCAACCCCCGGAGGATTGCTTTGCAATCCTCATTGATTCGCTATGCGAACCTATGCTCGCTTCGCTCGCATCAATGAAGACACGTGTCCTAGCAGAAAGGATTATTTACAAAATATGATATACCAAAAAAATATTTTTCAAACCTAAATTTGCTGTATTACAGAAAATATAAATACAGTACCTTGGAATCAGAATTCACATGAAAACTTTAAGCACATTTTGAGTCGAAATGTGACCGCTGCTTTGGAAATGGAATACCCAGCATGTTGTTTGTGTGTACATTTCTATAAAGAACTCTTGAGTCACCCACACTTTTTCATTCAATTTGTTGTTGAAAGTTATAGTGCAAGCGTCTTGTTGAACTATAATTGTTCTCCCTGATAAGGACCGTTTTTTAAATGGCCCTGAAATGACCATCCGCTTTTTTGGATTTGTAATTTTAAACTGCAACAGCTCGACTAAAATTCTTTTTTTTTTTCAATAAAATTTCATCCGATAACGCTATAAATTCAATTGAGGCGACTTCGTGGTAAACAAACAATCGTACAATGTTGCCAAAACGCGATAACAAATAACGTCTTTTTTGCGTGCCACGTAAGAGAATTATGTATATAGATAATTGGACAGTCTTCAAATGCTTCTATTCAAAACACGATTTACAGACTGATGTTTAACACAGAAAATAGGTGCCTTCTAATAACACAGAAGCATTTAATACAACATTTAATGCACGATATACTAACGATTAAAAACCTTCCTTGATATTGCATGTTTCGCATTACGTGCACCTACCCCGATTTCTTTATGAGAGAGATAATGCAAGACACTTCATTTACAGATTCAAAGACCATTATCAGACGGTTTTCAATGCATCCTATAGTCAAGAAGCTGTTGTCGGGGATACCCTAAACAGAATAAGGCCCATATATTCGCAGGGAAATGCACGACATTAAAGGCCCGCTTGTGCCTTTCAGCTGCTTTGAGATGGGGGATCCATTTCACACCCACCTGCAACCTACTCAGTAAACGTCACCTTGCCATTTACGAGGCGGAGGGAACTGTAAAACGATTCTCATATATAAGTAATTGCCTTCCTTGCAACCTCAGCGTCTTGATAAACACGATCTTGATCTTTAACGGGACTTCTATGGAAACCCAGTGAAGAAAAGAGAGATATTTTTTTCTTAATATTTTCATCCCTCCCATTCGAACACCTTATTCCCTTCTTTCTCTTCCTCCTCTCTCTGCCATTCCGAAGGGGCATCTAAATTGAATCTGAAAGAGGATTTTATTCCAAAAAGAGAAACGGGACACTGCAAAGGATCGGGAGTATTTGGAGGCGCTCTTTTTATTTTCGCTTCTTTCTTTCACTTCTTTTATCTCTTCTTCTCGATCCGGCTGCGAAATGTGATCTTTAACGATATTTTTTGGGATCAAAAAAAGTATTTTTCCCGCTGTAACTCTGTGAGCTATTGTCGATTCAGCTCTAACGTACGGTGCAAAAGGTTGTATGACAGTCAAGGAAGTTAATATACTATTTCAATGGCGAATATGGCGGACGCGCTAAGCCATATGCGGAACCTATTTCAGGAGCTGGAAAAGATAAGTAGCCATGCGGATCTCATAGATTGGAAATGATCTGACTCTCTTCACTGTGAGATCAGCACTTTTCGGTTTTTGTGTGTAACTGAGTCCACATTTTGTGGCTGATAAAATCCGACCATCCCATTTCCCGGAGAAGTTCGCAATGAACTGAAACAGATGTGTATTAGTACAAAATTCTCATGGGAAACCAGTTTTTGGAATAAATATTGTACATTTTGAGAAGTTTCTGATCGACATTTAGTGAGATGCAATTGCAAGTCCATCAACTTAATTTAATTCTTTATTCGCTAACATAACAGAAGAATTCAGTTGAAATACCTCTGATGAACAGAAATATGTAGATAGGTCTTTTTTAAAACACACGACAGCCCTTTTATAAAACTTTTGGAAAATGATAATGATAAATTATGAAATGCCCCAAAGTGATCAGAATAACTGTTTAATAAATTATACAATCGGTTAAAATGTTATTCGTAACATTATTGAAACGAACAAAAGAAGTTTAAAGTAATTAATGTGAAACTATCCATCTCTCTCTGTCTCTCTCTCTGTCTCTCTCTCTATCTATCTATCTATCTATCTATCTCTCTCTCTCTATCTCTGGTATGATGCTGAATTCTTGCTAGTAATTCTAGACGGTCAAAATAATTATGCAGGAGTTTGGAGGGAAAAATTAAACACGAAGTTCTGTGGAGGGTGTTTTTCTAAAAGATTAAATAAAATAAATCACATACGACAGTTTTCAGTTCAGTCGAACTATAGCCATATTTTTTAAAGTAAATTTTGCGGAAGAATGTTTTTGTAAGACTTCAACTTCATGTATATGCTTTTAAAAAAATGAGGAGCAGATTAGTGAGCCAGATTCCAAAGTTTTCGAAAATTCGTTAAATAAAATAACAGTGCCATGTGTTCAAAGTGTTTAGATTTCCTATTAATGATAATTGCAATTCTTGAATCATCTATAGAAAGTAACACGCCAATTTATCACTGCACTAGGATAAGTACAGAAAACAAATATAGTTGGTATCAGAAGTATATTTTTGAATAAATCGAAGAGAAGTTTCAGTTCAATGACATTTTTTACTCCTAATTATCGAGCCAATTTCGTTTAAAGATATTAATTGTGATTAAATAGTAGTTTCATTTAAGTGGAAAACCAAACTTAATCGTACACATCAGTATGAAGTAATTGAACTATAATAAAGTTTGAAGAACCTGAGGGTAAAGTCCTAAAATTGTTTTATAAAATGAAAAATACCTTAATGTTATTACAGGAGAAAATTCATTATCTTCGTTTGCATAGAGGATATTGTTTGATTATGTTCAGTTAATATTTGTCGGAGAACTTATATTCAAACAATAATAACACAAAAAACTAGAATTTTTCATTTAATATACTATAAACAAATTACTTTTTTTAAAACCATTCAAAGAACCTTCAAAGAGAGCTACCTTAATTTAAGCAAAATAATATATATTTATTATGAAATATTTATTTCTGGTGTTGCTTTCTGGACATGTTCAGGACGTGAATTGGCTTGATTATCGAATATTATCTCAGAAGGTTACCTATAGAAATTCCAAACAATAAAATCCGAATAATGTAACGAAAATAGAGGACGATGCATATAAAATAAGTTAGACAATATTGCCAGAAGTTTATTGAGAAAAAGGCATGTTGTAAATATTAATCTATGCAGAGTTCATATTACTCTCGTTTTTTTAATGTTATTACGTTCAGTTATGGCATACGATGACTAAGCATAATACACTCTATATTATCCATTTAATAACTCTTGAATAAAAAAGAAACATGATCCGCTTTATCATAACATTATTTCTTGCCTGAATGTCGTGTTGCTCCAACTACGTACCTATGCTATCAACAATCATGCAAATTGACATTATAATTGACTGAAAAAGTAATTAAGTCTGTAAGTTGAATACATCTTTGAAGACATCCCAATACTCAAGAACTCTATAAAAAAGAACGCGTCATATAAGAATTGTTTAACTATATTGCTAAACTTACTGAGTAAATATTAATTTTCATAGCCGTATGAAGATGTCGTCTGGTTCAATGAATAAATAAATAGGTAGTTAATAAGATAATGTAAATTCAATGAAAATGCATCACAAATTCAATGACGATTATAGACTGGTTAGTCTACCAAAGTAGCGTCTTTTCTCAAAACAAATCTTAACATGATGCTAATATGTCTTGATCGTCTATGTTCCACTAGATTCTAAAGATATTTGAATTTACAGCCAGCTCACACCGCAAGACTTGAATTAAATAGCTAATCTACTTTGATCAATTACCAGATTTACGTGATGAATTTTCATACGTAGACCGATGCCACCACAACAGTCAAAAAATATCCGAAATTTGAAATGACACTAGAATAAGATTTTTCCATAAATTGAGGTATAGATTAGTGCATTCAAATAGGTCATTTTATTATTATAATCAAATACCCTCTTCATCTGATCACGATTCAAAATCACGTGGTGGTGTTCAAGAATTTTTTATTAAAAATTGTTCCTGAACAATCGTCAACAGACTGTTACGTTGCTGCAATGAGGAGTCAATTGAATTGCCTATCTACCTATCCAAATACTTAAGAAGTATATAAAGTAAAATGCAGATTTTGAGACAGCGTATAGTAATTTAGACAAGATTTACAAGTAGTATTTTGCTAGACGTGAATATAAGCTCCACGCTAAGTAAACACAGACGGAATAAAATGGTTGATCTCACTCTATTCAAAGTCTGCGGAACCACTTTTAAACCACTGAATAACTTCTATCGCAGAGAATATTGAATATGTTTTACATCGATGTTTGGTACTATCATCTGAGTGGTGAAACGGAATTTCTATGTTGAATATATTTTCTCATTAAAATTCTCTTTTACCAACCAAAACCTTTCAGCTTAATTAACAAATCTGAAGTAACTTGCAAACGTAAAATAAGTGGCTAGGAATTGGAGTTACATTTTATTTTCCGTAACGGCATCGACCAAGTCCCTTATCTCAATATCGAAATTTTGAAGTTGAGTAATATTGTAATTAATTTTTCATAAATGTTTTTTATTATTTAAAGGGCCCTAAGCTAATTGTTTATGTAAAAGACTGAGGGTGAGAGTAGATCTGTCACTTTATACGGATGTATTTTGTACACAAAATACACCCGAAAACCAAATTTAGTACTTTTAGATATTTTAACGACTTTAGAGGAGAAAATATGTCCTTTTACCCAACTTGAGTCCTTCTTGACATCATAATATCAAATGGAAAAATATTTAGATACTCTTCAGCGTATAATACATAGAATCTAATAAAAAAGATGTTAGTGTATGCATGTGTGTGTATTTTCAGTACAAATTTACGCTGTTTGACAAATTCTCATCAAATTTGGTGCACTTATACCTTTCAACACCGCGGAAAACATAGGATATTAATTTCCTGTCTTCAGATCAATCTATAGCACTTACAACCATGAAAATTGACACTCACGTTAGTACCTCTCGAAGCTTCAATTTTGAAATCTAGAGTTTGTTTCATTGCAATAAATGAATATTAACAAGGAAACAAATTCTATAGGGTTTGTTTATTGAGTATTACAGGGAAGTGTTGTTGTCATATTTGAGTATTACTGATTTGAGGATTACTGCTTCAATTTTGAAATCTAGAGTTTGTTTCATTGCAATAAATGAATATTAACAAGGAAACAAATTCTATAGGGTTTGTTTATTGAGTATTACAGGGAAGTGTTGTTGTCATATTTGAGTATTACTAAATTTTATTAATCATTATCGTCTTTATCAATATTATCAGTCTTTTTTCGAATTGCTGTTATTTCAGCTCAGAAAAACGAAATTCGACACTTTGCACACCTTTCGTTTTACAGAATTCTGCATTTTGTTAAAATCGGAATTTCGTTTCTATTTACAAAAATCTTAATCTTTTGCATATTGCAATATATTATTCAGGAATTGAATGAATATATTTACATCCAAAGTAAATTATAGAAGTTATAAAAATTAAAACGAAGTTTAAAAGTATTTTCCGAACAACTTAAATGATTGAAGTTAAAAAGCATTTTCTGTACAACTTAAATTATTGCATTTTTCTGTAAAAAAGAGTGATTATTCTGATTAATTTTTCAATCAACATTTAACCATTTCAACCCGAGCAACGCCGGATTATTCAGCTAGTATTTAAATAAAGTAGCCTTAGTCCTTTCAAAGGTGGTGGTGGAACAGTCAATGAAAGGATCAAAAATGACAGACTTTAATCCTCTTTTGCAGACACACATAAATCAGCTCTCCAGCTTATAATCTTCTTTGCATGACTACTAACTGGTTTTGAATTCTTTGATTAATTTTGTTTTCTAGGACACTTTCAACCAATAGGGTTATTTAGGTATTAAATGTGATGTAGAGTGAAGGCGATACTATACTACTAGGAAATCTTGTGACTTTCAGAGGGACAAATAAGCTCCTAAAATGCTTACATTTTACGTAAATACGTCTTTATATTAGGTGTAGTAAGAAGTTTTAAAGCGAGTTTTGTATGACGTCTACTGCAAAATAGCATACCAATCAGTACACCGCGTTTGTGATAGAAACCGGATTACAGATATCAAACCAACGCAGAAGCTAGGGAAAAAGTGAAAGTAAAGTAGAAATTTGGAAGGTGAAAGATGTTGTGGTGTTATGCAAATTGGAGACTACTCCCACTTCAACTTCAAGAGACTTCTGACGTGCGCATGCTGCGTCATGCGTTCACGCGTTAAATACCTCAAGCTGTTCTTGAGATTTCAGTTTCGAGTTTTCACAGTCTCGTAACCACCTTTGTTAGCGCGCTGATAGATTATACTTTGTTAAATGTAGTTAACTTGTTAAGTTTTAATAAATGTTAAGTTTAATTGTTTTCAGTCTAAATTATAATTAAGCAACCGCACCGCCGTGGCTAAAATGTCATACGATAAGACATTTTTTGTCACTGCATTCGTTAAGAATTTCACCAGCACAAAAGGGCTGCAAAAGTATGTCAATGAATTTCTTCTGATTTAGGGGTGAATATCGTATCGAAAAGCACATGTGAGTATTGGTTTCGACGTTTTAAAGATGGCGATTTTGAGGTTAGCGATCGACAACGTAGCGGCGCTCCACTGAAGGCTATCCATGACGATTTGCAAACACTTCTCGATAAAGATGCATCCCAAAAGCAAAATGAACTTGCTGAACAGTTAGGAGTACCACAAAAAACGATTTCTAATCGTTTACATTCAATGGGAAAGATTCAGAAGGCAGGAAAATGGGTGCCACATGCATTGAGGAGGACCGTGTCTTGAAGTGCATGAATCTGTTAAACAGGTAACACAGAAAATATTTCTTGTGCAAAATCCTGACAGATGAAAAATATAGCTGTTATGACAGTCCGAAACGCAAAAAATATTGGGTGAATCCCGGCGAAGCAACAACATCAACGCCGAAAAGAGACATCCACTGCATAAAAGTTCTCCTATGCATCTGGTGAGATATAAAGGGAGTACTCTATTAAAAATTGCTGAAGTCGGTTGTAAGTGCAACTGCTGAACGTTATAAACAACAATTGCTGCAATTACAACAGGAAATCGATCGAAAACGTCCGTTTACTGGCAAAGGTTTGCGGCCCGTCAAATTGCTCCACGACAATGCACGGCCGCATGTTGCAAAAGTGGTCAAGGACACGTTAGTACCACTTGGCTGGGAAGTTTTGGAACACCCGGCGTATAGCCCCGACATAGTCCCCTCGGACTATCATTTGTTTCGGTCTATGCCTTGTCTTCTGTAAACTTCCGGACTGTGGACGACGTACGAAAATGGGTTGACGACTTCATTGTGTCAACAGAGGAATCTATCTACACTGCTGACATCCGTAAACTGAATGATCGATGGTAGAAGGTATTAGATAATGATGGAGATTATTTCGATGAATAAAAGTATTATTACCAGCTCTAAATTACATATTCATTTCTTTGACACATGCTTTAAAACTTCTTACTACACCTAATAATAGGAATAGTTCAGAGGACATGCATTAAAAGGGGACGTTACAAAAAGAAATTTGTCTTATGATTTCAGAAGATAAATATTGCGTCGTACCTGACATGTAGTGAGGGATTTACCTGACAACCTTCGGATCGAATGTACATTGAACGCGGGGAGGGGATTCGCAACATGTCGAAGGGTTATGGTATAGACCGTGTAACTGTGGATTGCGTGGAGTGAGGTCTGTGTAAGTTGTATCATTCGAAAACTATTAAATTATGCTACAAATGTAGACCTTTAATAAATAAAATTATTCTTAAATTTTAATATCAAACTGTACTTTAATTTAATATCACACTGCATTTAATGTTTATATCAAACTGCACTTTTATCGTTTAAACTGTAAATTAATTATTGAATATTCATGGTAAACAATCTTTGATACTTCCTATTAACGTCAAAACTACGGTATGTGCCCTCGACGCAGCCATTGTTCTAAATTAACGTAGACAAATGGAAGTATAAAGAAGGATTTATATTTATACTACGTTTGAGCTAGAGCAGTTTCTTCCATAAGGCACGTAAGGAAGCAAATCTTCAGGCAAGAATATTTCATTTTTGTATGATAGTAAAAAAATAAGTGTTCACATTGTAATAGAAAGAGAGCGTAAACTAAATAGCAAAATTTTAATTACATTCCATGTGAACTAATTAGATTAACAATTATAATGTGTTATTCCATGTTCCTTTTTATCAACATCTATTTTCAGCCTCTAAATCTTTCGTAAACTGTCCAGGAATATTTATTATTTTAAATTTATAGCATCAATGAACATCAGTCAGTTGTGAATATTTTCAGGCTTTCTACGCTTAGAGATTAACAGAACCCTTACTAACTTAAACTTACTCCCGGTGTATTACCAATGTAAATATTATACTATATAATTTGGTGTATTTTTAAGATTCATTGATTATTAATTATTAAGATATTGTGTTTCGTTATCAAATTTAAGGTACTTTCGTATTCAAATCACTTATAAGAAATGATGAAAAGTCCAAACTTTCAAAGAAAAAGGTATCTCTTTTGAATGCTAAAATAGAATAATACAAAGGAAAATATTTTGTTTTTACTATCGTATAGAATTTGGGACTCGTCTTTTTCATATGAGCATAGGATATACAACGAGGTATACTGTTTTAGAAGCAGATAATGATATTAAATTCAAAAACAATCATTTACTGATTTCATAGGGTAGCTTGAATTCTAAAATTTATTATGCAAATAAATGTTATCAATCGGAAAATATGTTTTTATTGACTATGTTTATTACTTAAAATAAGGTTGTAATCCAATCCATATTTTGAATACAAAAGTTATATCTACCATATTTAATGTGATCTCATTTCGAAAAATTACAACAAAGATCATTAAACACCTTCGCTTTATTCATCTAGCTAGTAGATTTTGAATAAAATCCATTTCCATCTCAAGACCGAAACGTATAAATCGCAACGTCTTGCAGAATGAATCAACGAAATAAATCCTTTGGATACCATATTTATGAGATATAAGGAGATATTTATTTGTTGTAGATATACAATCAGCCAATTGTTGCGAAATGATATATTCCTTTAAGACATAATATGACCACAAATAAACAAGCTTCTAAGAATTAGAAGTATATATGAAAGTGAACAACTAAAACACTGGTAAAAGATGATAAACATTTTTTTTTCAAATACAGGTAATCCTCGTATAGCACGGTGGATTGATGTCGGGCTATAGAAAATACGTGTTATACGAAACTTACAAATCCCACAAATTTCGATATTGCATACTGTGTTATATGGGAATCGTGTTATAGGATACTCGTGCTATATAGAAACCGTGTTAACCCAAACTCAGAGGTCATTATATTATATATTTGATAATGCGTATCGTGTTATATGGAAACCAAAGGACGTTTATATGTGTTACATGGAAACTATTATTTAGAAATGCTAGATTAATTCAGAGCGAAAGAAACAGAAATATCACTGCACGCGCGCATATCAATCAACACGAATTTCCGTTTCATTCCCGTTGGTTAAAAAATATCGTCTGTCCCAAATATTCTGAAATCGTTTACATTGCGCTAAGAACAAAAATAAGACTCGAAATAAATTAAGTATCAGAGCTGATATTAGATGCAAAAAATAATTATTTTTTTTTAATAATTCCTTTTTTAGCAGTACCGTTAAAGCAATCCAAAATAATCGTAATTCTCAATATACATTCCATTTTTTCCACAACTACCAAATTAAGGTTGATTTAAGTACACTTACTCTTGTGTTTTAGAATAAAACTTATCTAAATATGAAAATAAAGAAAAGTTTAACATGTACTCACCTAAACTAATATATGATGTATAAAATAAAGCGCATTGCAAACCAATATATGAAATAAAATTCATGTGATGACTGTACAAACACACAATAAAACATATAATAGAAGAGAAACACGAGACAGGCAGACTTAAGCAACCAAGTTCAGTCACTAAATGAAGATAAGTACTCACAGTATTCAAAGTTGCATGAAAATATATTAAACCGTGTGGAGGGCACATACAAAACACATACATACAGATGGACAGGACAGGAACCAAACACGCAAGAGGCGGATTTGGCATCAAAAGTGTCCAAAATGGTTAGAAAATTTGAAATGGGTTGAAAATATGCAATGTACAAAAAACACTCCAATCTTATTTAAATAAATATCGTTGTGGCATCTTGTAAAAAAAATTTTTTTTTGCAATGGCGGGTACTTATGAACTCAATTATAGACCACTACAAGACCGAAAGTGATAGCCACTTGTGAAGGAGCACCCAGTGGGAGGACCTTCAGTGCACCAAACAAAGGACAGCGCAATTTACATTCATGCCCTGACCCCGGATTCGAACCACGAACCTTCCTAACCAGAGGCCAACACCTTAATCGCTAGACCAGTTGGTCGACTTGTAACAAATCACAAAACGATGTTATTACTCTACATTACGTTTATGATTATGTATTTATTTTCCACTTCTGTTATACTTTGCTGTGTTTTGATTTTTCTAAACACATCTATAAATTTTCTACCCAGTAAATTTTTTAATTATTTCTACTCGACAATATCTCACAAATCTAATATGCATTACAACTCAAGTACCAGTCGTTCAGTAAGTTCCAAGTTCGAATCCCGCTATGTAATCTCATGGATGTTGGTTATTGTTCCTGATAGGAGTAAGATAGACTGTACACAGGTCAAAGACATCACAGATAGCCAGCAGTTTGCCCCTTCTAGTGCCTAAGGCCAAAGAACTTATTTAAAACAAACTTCTGTTACCTAATGAAACAGTTCATTCTATTACTTACTGCAAAATCCTCTCTAATTATTGGGTGATTTCTCTATGGTACTTTAATCAAATGTTTCTGGGTTCGAATTCCAGTCCTAGACATGGGTATTTGAAGTGAATCGGAATCTACTTTAAACTATATATCCAACAATCTAATTTGCCTTCCTGTAGCAAAAGAAATATAGCCGTAGAATAACAAACCAAACTATATCAACTTGCTAAAAAATTTAAATTCAAACAATTCCATCAGTGACATCTACAGCTATCGAATTTCATCTTAGTTCAGATTTATATCTCAGATGTTTCTCTATAACTCTACATATCTGTATTCCAACTTAAATGACTTTTTTAAATTTTTTTAAATGTGTACCTTTTTTGCAGTGTTTGATGTACAAATAAGAGAATGTAATAACTGTCCAAAGTGTTAAATATATTTCTGTTTCTGTAAATGTAGGAGTTCGGATCATATTTCTGAGTAAATTATAGTTTCGTATTACTTTGACACTTAACATAGCTCGATGTGTATCACCAGAGCGACATTAATTAAAATAACTACCTACTTTTGACATTTAAAGACAGTATTTAATGAATTATTAATTTTTAGATATGCATAAAAAACTTTTAATTTCTAAAATAAATTTATTCATAGGAATATTAGAAAAAATTGTTCTCCTTCGTTTAAACAATCCAGGTTATCTTAAAATCACACTGATTGGTTAACAATTTCTATATGTTTAGAGATTTCGATTCACACTTACTCACTTCCTTAAGAATTTACTTGTTCATACGTTATGTAAGTTTCAGCTTATTGTGACGCGAGAAGCTATGTGTTTTACTCCACATGAATGCTCTAAACTACATGCCAGGTTATAATATTTACAGTTTGTTTTAGTTGTAAATTTTTATTTTACATTCTTTACATATCCCAGACTTATTTTAATTAACGAGACAAAGACGATAACCCCCCCCTCCACTGTCTACTTCTCAGAAATCGTTACATTATGTCTGAGGGGAAAAAATGTGGTTCCTTTTCTCAGAAAAACTAACAACAAAAGTTTTTCTAATCAAGTTTATATCGATGAGATGGGTAATTGATTTTCCATGTTTAAATGCCAAATAAATAAAAAATATAACAGAAATTTGCCTAGTTGGTTTATACGAAAGCCTTAAAAAGGGTAAGTTTAAAAATTTGATAAAAACTGGCCAAAAGAATGTTGTGTTCTTTTGTGTGTGAGAAAACTTTTACAGTTACTTTTTGACCAAATTAAGTTAAAATCGTAAGCTTCTAAAACACATTTGGGGTATCTTGAGGATTTCTGGAACAGTATTAACTAGAAACTACAAGCTCTGTAAATTCAAAAAATGCAACGTATTACATTGATGTTTAGTAAATAATATCCTTCTGAAAATGGATTATTGTTATCACTTCCTTCCTCACTCCACACCTTCCCCAATTCTTCAAACTAATACACGAAGCCCGCATTCTTCATAATACGGCCCGTCACACTTTAGATATTGGTCACCCGTGTTTAAACGTATGAATTATGATTTAGTTCTGATAGATAAATCTAGTTAATGCTGATCGTTTTGCCTCACATCTGAATTAATGATTCAACTACCATATCTCCATTTAAGATCATTCAATGATTTATACTTATTTGAATGCGCCATTTAATTCGCCATCCATTTGCTTGATGTATTAAATATTGCACTTAACATATCACATTTTGCCTTTATTCTCAGTTCAGGAACATTAGTGCACTTCATGTTTTAGTGGTATTAACCCTCTTGATCGTCGTATCGACGAGATATTTCGTCATCCAAAGCTGACCAGATCTCAATCTCGTCACTATTATAAAATCAGCAATACCTTGATGATGAGATATATCGTAGAATCGGTCAGATCTTGATGAAAGAGATATCTCGTAAACTACAATGAACATGCGAAATTGATTAAAAAACATTAAGAAACACTCAATTCGAAATCAATGCGCTGACTGTTCTGGGAAAGTTCAAAATAATTTTTAAATACTAGTTTCCATGAACACTATACCACTCTTCAAGATAGATTTGTTGGAGTGCATCAACTTTCGATTAATCTTGTTTTATATGACTGTTCAATGTATCTAACAAAAATTCTAAGTATCTAAAGATTCTAAAAACCGAAGTTCAAGCAATACAATGACAGTTTCTTAGCTACTTTTAACAAAAAAATTAAGATTGGTTCGGTGTTTTTTTTTTGTGTGTGTTAATGGAATAGAAATGTGTCTTGTTCATTTTAAAATCCTGGCATTACTTTTATATCTCAAATAGAATAATATGGTACATAAAGCTCATTATATTTCAGTTCATCATTCGAGTATAAAATTGGTTGTTAATTAAATCTTCAATATCTTAAAAAAAAGAAAATCAATCCGTCTGAAGGACCTAAAAATGTCGAACTTTGAGCTCTAGCACCCTGAAATTTCCACATCTTATTTAGTTTGCAATTTCTTAGTCAACGCAACTGTATTCAGCTCTCTGAGTAGATTCATTAGAATCATAGAAGTAAACTTTAATGTAGAACATTACACAAAAGACCAAGAGTTGAGTTCTGGCACCATGAAATTTCCAGCTTATTTTGTCTGAAATTGGTAGGTTTATAACCATTTTTAATTTTCTAATTCGTTTCCTTGGAATTATGGAACTCGAATCAAAATAAAATGTCAAAAGCTGCCACCGATCGAACAATTGGAAAAGGAAAGCGTGAAGCACATAAAGCTCAAAAGCTGTTCAGTGACGCAACGAAACAGCTGAGGAAACAGTCTCGATATCGTTTGTTTGAAGCAGCGATTAAGCAATCATTCTGTTAATATTTTCAAGTTATGGGTTGGTTCTGCTGTTGAAACATATAACCTTAAAATTATTTTTGTCGTCGTCAACCATCTGGAATGATTCAATTTTCCTGGATCTTTTTGTGACAAGCTTAATGGAATATATTTATTTGATCCTGTGCACATTTCTTAAAGGTATCTTTGATCAGTGCTAAGATCCTATAGGACAATATCTGGCAAAGTTATTTACATGCGAAGCTATTTACTCATACAATATTACTCATACCTGTCAAAATTACTAGACAAAACAGGACCGAAGAAACACAAAGAATTTTTTAGAGAAAAACTCCAGACTTGCAACGTACAAGCCTTGCAACAATGACCCCTGAGTAGTATCGGTCCACCCACAAATATCTTATTTTTAACAGCCCCTTCTCCTGTTGGAAATAAAAACTAGGCAGAAGAAATAAAAAAAGTATCGTCACTTGGGATCACTCTGTTGGAACAGTGTGGGTTAATTGAGCTGCGTTGTCATAGCAACTACTTTTCTTGTAAAAATCTTTGATTTTTCGGATGAT
The DNA here is from genome assembly GCA_947359465.1 of Metellina segmentata. Lineage (NCBI taxonomy): Eukaryota > Metazoa > Arthropoda > Arachnida > Araneae > Tetragnathidae > Metellina > Metellina segmentata. The sequence continues at coordinate 77,882,277 of OX375878.1, forward strand.
CGGCGACTTCTGCAATGGGTCGTAAAACTCTCAGCTTCCGCTATTTTACGGGTTATTAGCCTCCAGCGTCTGCCAGATGTTCTTTCGGCCTCAAAAAACTGAAAGTAAAAGATCTCCTGTGGATCAGCGTTATCTCGCTGCCTTGAGAAACGCGGCGGATGCTAAGGGCAATTACTTCAATTTGTTGTCTCTTGGACGCAGTCTAGGCTAAAATGATTATGCTGACAGTGAGTCTCTTTGCATTTATTTAGATCAGGAGTTCCCAACAAGTCCATGAAATAGGTTTATCCTAATGTTGACAGTAATTGAATGACGAAAAAAAAATCGAATTAACAATCTTTTGCATGGAGCAGAAAATCTGTTTGAAGCAGCAAAAACTCTCGAATGCTGAATTCTGATGCCAAGAAATTCACTTCGTTTTTTCTGTGTGGAATTATTTGGACAACGCAACTAATTATAGCTCGCTATGTTGTTTCTTTAGTCTTCCTGGTTGTTGTTTCGACGCGACATCTCGTCACAAGCTGTATTCACCCGATCTTGATGGACGAGATATCTCGTCATCAGATTGATCTCACCATCATAAAAAATCTGCAATATCTTGAGATATATATATATATATATATATATATATATATATATATATATATATATATATATATATATATATATATATATATATATTAGGGTGTCCCTTATATGGGCGAAAAAAAAAGATTTGCAGTTATCAAAACGCATACCCTCTAATTCTTCTTAATATACTAAGTCTTGCTTAAATATAAAATTTTAACTTCCTACGTTAATGTTTATGTAAAAAGTTTATGTAAATAGATATTTTTGAACAGATATTAATGCGTAGCTAGGTCATCTCAACTATGCATATCTTAGGTAAATATTGATTAAAAGACAAATTTAAGTAATGCCTTCAATTATTAAAAAATAAAGTTACACATAATTATTCAGGATACTTTCATTTTAAGGTATCTTTTTTAAAGTATGGATACATCTTAATATGTTCTTGCACACCAGCGTAATAAGAACTGTTTATGATCTTCTTTTGCGTTAGTTAAACCATGGAAGGCTTGCATTAGCTGAACAGCTCTTTCAGCTGTGTCATTACTGCTTTTAAGCTAAAATTCTTATTTTTAGTTTCCACAAAGTCTGCATTTTCTTCCCACGAAGATACGTTTTCTTGGATAAAGCTGCTGCCGACTTTTAATTGCGAAAACAAATTTTTGATCTTGATAGATACGAAATCACTCAATGATTTCCCTAAAACAATAAGAAAAATTTGTATCAGAAGAAAATTAACAGAATTTAAAATAAAAGATCAAACAAAACTTTCATCGTATAAAGACACAGACATATGTTCCTTAGATGGAACATATATCTTCCCAAAATCATATTAACTTTCTCTAAGTAAGTTCGCTACAATATTCGCCTTGGTTTGTTTATAAACAATATCATCAAAGAGTGATAATACTGCTATTTCCTCTGATAAATACCACTGGTGTTGACTGAACTTGCTCAGGGCCGCTTTGGAAATCAATTTGTCAACTGTTTCATTCTCTTTTAACGTCTTTAAAAAACGCAAATCTTGATTCGGCACCTTCACCGCCAAACAGCATCCAAGCCAGGGCATCCACGTAAACAGCCACAATGAATAAACATACATCTTGCAATTATCGTTAGTTCTCAACGCTTATTTTGAACTGAGACTGCAGCAAACACATTTTCAAAGAGTAAATAGCTTTTGCCATCCATCGTGCTAGATGCATTGCGCCAGGAGATCTGATTTTAATTTTACTCTCGTTATCTCCTCTCAAGAAAATAACAAATAGTTCAATCAGTTCCCGATAATCGTCATGGATTTTTGCAGTTCATGGTTGAAAAACGTCACCAATCCGTTAATGGTCGTGTCAAAAAGATGATGTTTGACAAATCCTGTGCATATTTTGATAGCATTAGGATTAATGTTTTTCCAGTTGTCTCTGAACTTTTCGATCAGTGGAATATCGGGACTGCTTGCGACTTGGAGGATCTTTGATTCAAATACACTTTTTAGAACCAGTTCATATACATGATGACATCAAACAAAGAGTAACAATTATCTTTCTAGATTTTGTTCTAAAAGCTCACAAGCTCCATTCAAGCGGTCTGTATTAGATGCTGTCGTATCACAGCACATTATTTGTACTTTATCATTGAGGTTCCATTCTTTAAGTGCGTTTGAAACTGCTTTAGTTTCATCTTTGCAGGAAGAACTGTCCAGTTTTGGTACTGCAAGAAGTTGCTCCTTCTCTCCAAATGAAAAAATAAGGATCAGCAGACGTTCTTCTTTAGACCTTCTTACAACCAGGCCAGGTAACAATTTTCCATTGTAATGAACGGTAACTACTTCGAGATCGTTATTCTGAAAATCGGATTTTATGGATTTCGCTCTAACCTTTCTCAATGACTCAACTCAACAACCAAAAAAAAATTCTTTTATTTACTGCTTCTCAGTTCCATCGACATCTTCGAAATATAAAAAATGCGCGTTAATTACCCTACAAACCGAAAGTAAAGTCCGGTTTTCCAAGAGTCAGGGTAGAAGCGCCGCGCGAAGAGATTCAAGTCCAACGTCTCGAATGCCGCTACCGGTATAGTGGTTAAGTTGTTAGCCTATAGATCGAAAGGTTCCTGGTTCGAATCCGGGTCCGGGCATGCATGTTTGTAAGCGTATCGTGTAGAGGCGGCAGGTGCATTTTAAATCTCTCGTGGCCGAAAGTCCTCACGTTGGGTTGGTGTTGAACTTTGGAGAGTGCGGTGCCAGCTCAGGTGTTGCTTCGTCATCTGACCGTAGTTCAAAATTACGAGGTGTTGTTCTCGGATCTTTTCCTAAAGGGATTGATCCCGGACCGTCGTCAATAGCACTTTGTATTGCTCTAGTACGACGTTAATTACAATTACCAACTACCGCTCCAACAGGAATTCACAACTTATAGCAACGCTGCGTGTTTATGTTTTCCTAAGAAGAGCATCAACTCTAACAGTCAGTCACGTGATCAGTTATTTGGACTAAATTCTGGCGGTAGTACGTGGCGTATGACGCATTTGTCTGCTCTGGAACCAGTCGGCTAGGAAAACCCGCCTTAACTGACAGAACAAGCACTGCGCACGCGCGGCACCTACGACGCAACTTGTACGAACATGTTTCGATGCAAGTCGGCGTGGGTTGCAGTACTCCAAATAAGGTAAAAATTTATTTTCAAGTGTTTTAGGGTCAAATGAACAAAACTAGAGCCTATGCGTTAGAAAATAAAAACTTTGTGGCTCAAAATTACGAGGTGTTGTCTTTGGATCTCATGTGAGTCGAAGCGATGCGGCGATTAGAAGATGCTGGCAAGAGTGGGTGGACAATGGCAGATTTCAGCGTCATGATGGTAGCGGTCGACGTAGTTCAACAACAGATCGCGAGAACAGAGTGTTTGTCAGATCAGCTGTCACAGCGCCTGATTCATCGCTATCGACCATCAGTCGTGCGACCCACACACGAGTGTCCACCATGACTATTCTCAGACGGCTGAGAGAGCGAAATATACGCTCGTACCGACCGTTACGCCACCTGAAACTCACGCCTGTACACTGTCGAGCCAGATTACAGTGGTGCTTGGCTCGATCAGGCTGGAATGATACTGACTGGGGACGTATAGTCTTTAGCGACGAATCCCGCTTCCAACTGTGTCCTGATGATAATCGAAGACGTTTCTGGAGACGCCCAAGGCAGCGTGCCGATCCTGCTTTCACTATTGCACGCCACACGGGCCATCAGCAAGGAGTTATTGTCTGGGGTGTCATTTCCCTTGATAGCCGGACCCCTTTGTCAAACACTTCCTTGGCCAGCCAGATCACCAGATCTCTCTCCCATCGAGCCTGTCTGGGATATGATGGGAAGTCGACTGCATCCGGTAGGGAATGTTGATGACGTAGTCCGGCAATTGGAGCAAATTTGGCAAGAAATACCGCAGAAGACCATCCGGGAGCTTTATCGGTCTATGCCAAGCCATGTGGCAGCTTGCATCCAGGCTAGAGGCGGGTCAACATCTTATTGAGCTCGTTACTATAACTCTGAAATAAATCATTCAATTGTTCTGAAATTTTAATCTATATATATATATATATATATATTTCTCTTACGTGGCACACAAAAAAGACGTTATTTGTTACCGCGTTTTGGCAACATTGTGCGATTGTTTGTTTACTAGGAGCCTCGCGAGTCATTTGAATCTATAGCGTTATCGGATGAAATTTTATTGAAAAAAATGAATTTTAGACGAGCTGTTGCGGTTTGTAATAGAAATCTAAGAAAGCGGAGGATCTTTTCAGGGCTATTTAAAAAACGGTCCTTTTCAAGGCTAACAATTATAGTACAAGACGCGTGCACTACAAATTTCGACAACAAACTCAGTCAAAAAGTGTATGGGTGGCTCGAGTACTGGGGAAATGTACACACAAACAACATGCTGGGTATTCAATTTCCAAAGCAGCGCTTACAATGCGAGTAAAAATTTGCTCAAAGTTTTCATTTAAATTCTGATTCCAGAGGTACTGTATATATCTTTTATGTAATACAACAAATTTAGATTTGAAAAATATTTTTTTGGAATATATTTTGTAATCAATCCCTTCTGCTAGGACACGTGTCTTCATTGATGCGAGCGAAGCGAGCATAGGTTCGCGCATCGAACCAATGAGAATTGCGAAGCAATCCTCCGGGGGTTGGCGAGCGTTAGCGAGCAGGGGGCAGGCCCCCTAGTCATTTTCTATTCTGTACATAATTTTCCTATTCACCAATTTTTGTCTCCATCGGACAACTACTTCTTGGTGCGTTGATTTTTTTTGTTATCGAATGTAATAGATAGTATATACAGGGTGGTCCCGAATTCATGGTACAAACTTTAATGGTAGGTACAGGACATTGTAACAATGATTTATTGTATAGGAATGTATAGTCGCAAGTGACGCGGTGAGGCGAAAACAGGGGAAATAACGGCCGAAAGGAAAAACAAAGATTTTATTGAAAGCGTTGTTGACAAGTGTCATGTTTACAGTAATTGTTCAAAATTGCGTCCACCAGTATCGATACATGCTTGACAGCGTCGGTGGAGCGATTGGCGTACACGTTCAAAGATGCCTGGTATTTCACGCACACCTGCAGCAGCTACAGATAAGCGAGCGACGAGATCCTCATCTGAGTCAACTGGAGTCTCATAAACAAGATGCTTTAGATGTCCCCATAAAAAGTAATCGAGGCTCGATAAATCGGGAGATCGGGGTGGCCAAGGGACTGGTCCACCACGCCCAATCCATCGAGTACCAAACGTGGCATTCAGGTAATTCCGTACATCAATGCTGAAGTGTGCTGGCGCCCCATCGTGCTGAAACCACATGCGGTTACGAATGGCGATCGGAACATCATGCAGCAGTGGTGGTAACACTTCTTTCAGAAAAATAAGATAGCTTCCGCCAGTGAGCCGCGTGGGTAGTAAGTATGGGCCAATCAAAAAGTCGTTCACAATACCAGCCCACACATTAATACTGAAACGTTGTTGAAACGCATGTCGACGCGTTGCATGTGGATTATCGGTTGCCCACACATGGGAATTGTGCGCATTAAAGACACCCTCGCGTGAAAATGTCGCTTCATCTGTAAATAGCACATAATCTACGAAATCCGGCTGCAACGCACATTGCTGCATCACCCACAGGCAGAAGTTCACGCGGCGAGGATAATCTGCCGGATTCAATGCTTTTACTTTCTGAAAATGGAAGGGGTGTAAGCGATTTTCGTTTAACACTCTGCATACAGTCTGATGACTCACACCTACGTCACGCGCAACAGTTCTTGTGCTTGACTCGGGTCTATCAGCCACAATGTTGAAGATGCTTTCTTCCAGCCTTGGAGTGCGTACAGCTCTTACTCGACCAGCGCCATGTCTGTTGACGTCGAACGCACCTGTTTCACAAAGTTGACGATGTAACCGTTGAAAAATTCTATGATCCGGCATTCGTCGATCAGGATACTCCGCGCGATACATTCGTAACGCAGCTCTGCCGTTACCATTTGCACGGCCGTACATGTAATGCATGTCTGCTTTTTCTGCATACGTAAAGTCACCCATCGTCTACTGCAGCACAATTGTGAATGGCGCTTTTCCCTACTGCGATGCATCATGTTCAACAGCGGCTAGACATCTACTGCCCTCTACCGGCAATGATACCAACCGATCACTCCATTTCTCTTTCCTTTTATTTCCCCTGTTTACGCCTCACCGCGTCACTTGCGACTATACATTCCTATACAATAAATCATTGTTACAATGTCCTGTACCTACCATTAAAGTTTGTACCATGAATTCGGGACCACCCTGTATAAAGATAAGTGAATAAAATAAATGTTACATAATTGTACTTTTAAAGTACTATTTTTTTCTTTATTTTATGTGAACTGCGATAGAGTACAATTCATTTTTCAAAATGAAGTAGAAAGCATGTTTTCCAATCAAACAGTTGATTCTTCAACCATTGAAATAGAACTAAAATTTAGATGAAGAAAAGTAAAACGTCAAAATCATAAATCCTCCTTGTGTTTATCTCGACTAAATATCTTGTCATTAAAAGAACTAACCAGATCTTGGTGGACGAGGTATCTCGTCATTAGAAAATATAACTGACCAAACCTTAAAGAGTATAAAATCATAAAACAATCTGCAATATCTTGATGACGAGATGTTATTAGCCAAATTATTCAGATCTTGATGAACGAGACATCTCGTCCAAATCACTGGAGAGTTAAAATCATCATAAGTATCAGACACGAATTTTTAATCAAAATCTAATCAACATAAAATGTCAACTATCACGATTCAAGAAACCGAAGGATGAAATAACACAAGCATGTGAAGCAGACAAATTTCACAAAACTGTTCGATGCCGTAACGAAACTGTTGATGACTTGGTTTGTTGAAGCAACAGAAACTTTCTGCCGAACCCGAGTAGATTAGAAAGAAGCTAGTAAGATTATTAAGAAAACTTGAACTATAGATTATAACCTTAAGTCGGTTTTATATCTCTGTGGGTTAAATCAAGGCATAAATGCCTAATTTGTTCAAAGTATTATTGCATTTACTTTTTGATGATTTCAAGATATTTGACTGTGGAGAAATCCATAGTATCGGTGTTTGGCTGAAATCAACTGCACAGATGAATAAATTTCTATCCCAGTATTTGTGTGATTTACAATATTCCTTATTAGCGATGTGTTGTATATCTTTCGATCTGGACCCCGCGATACTTTGAATATTCTAACTCGGTTCTCTACTTAATAAATTTGGTTGTTTGGGTTTCATGGTACAAGGTCCAATAGTTTTTCAAATCACTAGGTAATACAACAAAAATATCTAGGTAATATAAAAAAAATTTAATGACCCTTTATTTAGAATATTACAAGAAGCACTAGAGATCACTGATCAAAGGTACTTGATAATTGTCATTAATAGCCTTAATGGAAATTTTTAATTAACGTCGTACTAGAGCAACACAGCGGGCTATTGACGACGGTCAAGGGATCAATCCCCTAAGAGAAAGATCCGAGGACAACACCTTGTAATTTTGAACCAAGGTCAGATGACGAAGCAACATCTGAGCTGGCACTCCACTCTCCAAACTTCCACACCAACCCAATGTGAGGACTTTCGGCCACGACATATTTAAGGTGCACCAGTCGCCTCAACACCATACGCTTACAAACATCCATGCCCGGATCCGGATTCGATCCAGAGACTCACACCTTAAACACTATACCGATTGGTCGGCCAATAGAAACGAAGTCTCAGTGCAGTTTGAAGTACATGGGGAAAAATTATAACTGAATAAATCTGTCCAGAAGAAAATAACATGTGATTAAATGTTATTTTTTAACTGATATTACCGACCTTGAGTTCCCACCTACAAAGCAGATCTTCAATAGGGTCATTCCATGCAAAAAGGGAAAAACTTAGATAAAATAAAAAAAATAGTAATAGAAATATTTCAAATAATTTTGGGTTGAAAAAGTTTGAAGTTCTTTGGTAGGTACTAATTTTTTTAGAATTTAGTAAGATTTTAGATTAGTTGGAATTTTCAATAAGAGTTTCAAAAAATAAAGAAGTGTAACGTAAGTTAATTATAAAAAAATTTTCATTAAATTTAATTGATGAATTACTGTTTAAAAAAAATTGCATGACTACAATTATGAAAGGCTCTAGAAAGGAATGTATATACTTTTCAAACTATATTGTGTTGAACAGAACAGAATTTTATTCAAATGTCCATGAACCTTTTCTGTCATTCCTCGTTACTGTAACGTAAGTTACTACATTGAGCCCAGCAACCGGTATAGTGGTTAAGGTGTTAGCCTTTGGATCGGAGGGTTCCTGGTTCGAATCCAGGTCCGGGCACGGATGTTTGTAAGCGTATGGTGTAGTAGGTGCACCTTAAGTCAGTCATGGCCAAAAATCCTCACGTTGGGTTGGTGTGGAAGTTCGGAGAGTGGGGTGCCAGCTCAGGTGTTGCTTCGTCATCTGACCGTGGTTCAAAATGACGAGGTGTTGTCCTCGGATTTCCCTTAAGGGACTGATCCCGGACCGTCGTCAATAGCCTGTTGTGTTGCTCTAGTATGACGTTGACTAAAATTACCATTACTACATTGAATTTAATTCTGTAAACTTAAAAATATCAGTAAATTAATAAAATTCCCATCAGAGTTTAGCTTTTTGTTAATTTGTTGAACAATTCAAGTGAATATCTTGTTTTCCATTATTCTTTGTTAGTATATTTACACTTCTATATTAGTATATTTGTGTAAATGTAACGTAATTTACCGTGGAATTGCCCAATACCAGTTAAATCTTCAATATAGTTACAATACAGTTTGTGCAATTAATGTGCAATGTATCAGTTTATTCAAGTTAACAATGAAACTTTGAGTACTATGGATACATAATTGTTGGTTCATGAAAGATCCGTCATCTAATTTGTTTATGGGACCCGGAATGGCAGAGAGACCGGATAAGTTCTAGGAAATGAAAACTAAACGAAAGGTACTGAAACTAATACTTTCACATACTTAAAAAAATATTTCTAAACTATCACGAGTCACTGTTTAAAAAAACAACTTATTTTTAATAAGATAACTTTTGAATTTCGCTATTTTAGCTTCTACGACTTCCACAGCGTAGAAAAAATTGCTAATGATAATCCATTACCACAGCATCAAATTGTGTTTAAAACATATGAACTCCATAAAAGACCTCACAAAACAGTCAATTTACTCCTTTTTATCGGTTATTGTTCGGTTAAAAATGCCGCATAGCTTCGATGAAAAACACTGTTATCGGTTTCCGTACTCTCATTCGGAAATGCCCGCGCTTTTAATTCACCGTTATCGTCTGCACGGCAGTCGCTGCCACCCGAGAGAGAGAACGTTACAGCCGAAAATTAAACGGTTCTAGCCGGCAGGCCCGCGATGAACAATCGCCATAAAGAGCTCGCCAACGCATCCATAAATCGTCGTTTTATAACGCGTAACAAGGGCTCATAGCTCCCTTATACCCTATTATCTCCAAAAACGACCGCCATTATTGCTATTGCTCCCGATCGCCTCGATGCCATTCGGCAGGGGAAAAGAGAAAGTGCCGCTACTTTCAATATTTTGTAAACTTGGAATAGCAGAAAGGTGGATCCAAATCGAACGCTTTAAAATGTCGCAATAAAACCGTGTACTCTTAGTTAAGTAATGATTTAGCGTTCCTCGCATCATTTTTGTAGTAAATATAGAAGGAACGATTGTATTTTTGAACGCAAGTGCATTTGTACGGATACAGTTGTTTACAAGTGTATTTTCGTTGCATTTCGATTTATTTATCAGCTTCGTTCTGCCATTTTAAAAACAAAATTAATAGTTTTTGCTTTTCAGGTCAGTCTATACTTCTATAAATTCATCGGGCAGAGGTAAGCACAGTTGGAAGAGCAAAACGGATTATCAACTGGAGGACTGAAAATTTGAAACTCGGTGCAGCCAAATATTATCGTGTGCGTTAAAACATTTCATTACAAAAGAAGTGTTTTCCTTGGATCGTTAGCTTATGAATTGATCCCGGGCTGTCGCCTATAGCCACAGTGTTCCAGTGCGACAGTAATTAACTACCTACCAAAACCTACTACTTTTCAACTTTGTCTGTCTTTGGGACTATTCATCATACTATGAGAGGTAGGTAGGTAAATAGTTAACACTAGAAGCGACTTTGGGTTCATTTTGACCCTTTTTCTAATTTCCCATGCTTTATTTGACCATACAGTTGAACATCGAATGAGTTCCACCTGCGCTAATGTCTATAGAACTTTGGAACACATTGTGTTTATTCATAGTTTATGTTTTTTGTAATATCACTCTGAAACATATTTTGTGCTAATTTTTATAATTTGCATTTGTATCTTTTGTTTGTTTTCGTATCACGTACTCCTGCTAAAGAATATTATGTAATGTTATACATTCTGATATAGTGTAATGTAAAGTATAATATTGTGTAATATTATACATTATTTATTGGATTGCACATTATATATATATTGTCATATATTATTATTGTTTTTGTTGCCATTTGAACAGAATAACATTTTAAGCAAAAAAAAAAAAATTAGCTCTAAAAGCTAAAAAAATAAATATTAAAAAAACTAACAATAAAACTAAAAAAATACGCTATAAAAACTCTTATCTATCGTCATTTCAAGGTCCTTCATCAATTAAAAAAATTTAGTTTAATATGGCTTACATTTCTTACGAGGGTCAAGTTGACCCCCAACGGCGGTTTTAGGTAAGTCTAAAATCTGGCTGTTCTAGTGTTAAATAACGTTGCACTGTAGCAACATAACGAGCTATTGTCGATTATCATGGTTCAATCCCAAAGAGAAAGATCCGAGGTTAACCCCTCGTAAAGTTGAACTGCGGTCAGATAAAAATAAGAATGTCTGAGCTGGCACCCTTCTCTCAAAATTTCCACGCCAATCTGACATGAGGCCATTTGAAGCCACAACAGATTCAACACGCACCAGACACCGTGTACACGACTGTCTGTAGTTTGACCTAGTTTCGAACTCATAACCCTCCGTTTGCTGATCCGTTACTCTTCCAACTGTGCTACCCCAATAAGAGAGGTATTTACTGTCAAGCTAAATATAGGTGGCGGTAGTGTTTCTAAGTGGAACGTGTTTCCTGACAGTATTCCGACCTGACCTCATAGTTTTTTTTTATAACCTAGATCATCCAGTCTACCTAACAAGGTATGGTAAAGTTGGTATGTGGGTATAAAGACGGGATTGACCCTAGACCTCCCGTGTTACAGAGGCTCACGGTCTGCTCTTTCTAGACTTGCTAGAGGTCACATCAAGTGCCTCTCATTCATCGAGGGCATGAAGGTATTCGACACCTGTACCAAGTGCCTTAACCATCAAGCTTTTGCAGAGCATCTAATAGATTGCATGGGCCTCTCCAGGGAGAACTATTGCGATTCACTTCTTGTGCTCAACTTCTTGCGAGTCAACGGTCTCATGGATCTTGTATGACTTTGTCAAACACTGGAAGATAAGCAGCAACAACAACAACCTAACAAGAGCTTAATATCATAGAAGTAATGGCTGGGAGCCATAACTGGATTCTATGTAACATTTGCTTTCATTCGTAAAACATTTTATGCACAGATATATTTACCAATCCTCCTCTACACACACAAACTGGAATAGAATATTAAAAACTTTAAACATACCTCTTTCTAAAGAAAAAAAGCAAAAGGTTTGAATAAAGACGAGGATAAATGGCTAAAGCTAGCTCAATATATACATTTAGACATGCACATAAAAATTTTGGATGCAATATGAGGAAAATATTCAAATCTTAATTGCAGAACATTTAGATCACGCAAACAAAAATTTTGAAAAAAGACGAGATCAAATGGAAATGATAAATTTTAAAGAAAATCATTCGAACAGAAACGACATTCATTTAAATAAACGACATTGTTAAGAAGTATGCGCATAAAAGACATCCTAATGGGATAAATATGTACAAGTCGAGACCTTCACCTCGGTCTACAATCCAGGGCTTACACCACACTGTCCGCTTTGGAAGAAGTGACTCGAATCCATTCCCTAATCCTCCTGAAACTGCTTATTATTAATAACATTATTTAGACAATTTAATTTGCTTTGGGATGTCGTAGGAGTTAGGTGTAATTCTTATGTGAGTCTACAGACGTCCATGTAAGGTCCGGCGTACGCATCCGGTTTTTCAACGTGCGGAGCCGCTGTGGCTCCCAAGTCCAACTATGCACACATAACCATGAAATGAAGCAAGTGCTCATTTTGCGCCATTTGCGATAAATATTCTATCGAAAACAAATCGAGTTTATTTCGCTTACTTGGTGTACAAAAAGTATATTTGGAAACAAAATAGACGTTAATGGATACAACCATTTATTAACCATTATTTTTTTAAAAGACAAGGTACTTGAGACCGGAGACACATGTGCGGCGAGCTGCGGCATCTTGGGGAACTGCGGTACAAATTGCACGCGAGTTGGACGTGCGTCGCCGCAGCGGCGAATAAGGCATGTGTGCACTACTCCATTGGACCTAATGTATCTCAGACGGCACTTGCGTTGCCTCAGCGGCGCCACACGTTGAAAAACCGGATGTGTGCACCTTGCCTAATGGTTGGCATCGCCCACCTCACCACTTGGACAAAGTGCATTTTGCTTTTAAATCTATTTAGATATGATAGGAAAGGGACGTGGCTGGTTAAAAAAAATTAAATACCTATGTAAGATTAAAAGTTAGGCTTGAGGATTTTGACGAATGTATACGTTCACTTCCCTGCGATAGGATTAGAGGCAGAGCCAGCGGCCAGGAATTAGCAACTGACTGGACTTCTTGGTCCGGAAACTCGCTGACGTGATCTCCAAATGGACCATGATCCAGCTGAGACCAAATATACCGAATAAAAAATCAACGCACCAAAAAGGAGTTGTCCGTTTGAGGTCTCCAAGAAAGTTAATTATCAATAATTTTACAGACATATTAATTTCATTTACTACCTTAATGGAAGCTCCGCCACTTTTAAAGATGAGGCACCCACTAAGTGGTTGACTCTTGCCTAAAATAATGGATAACATTTTCTCTTTAGACACTGTTTTAGATCACTAAGGGTTTGATTAATTTTATTAATAACAAAGTCAGTATCTCTTTCTAGGATATTGTGTGTGCTTACCGAGAAGGGCACTATCAGGTCGTTGGAATATGCCTGGAGGAAGGGGTCGAAGTCATTAAGGTAAAGAATTTTAATAAAATAAATAAGCCAAAGTATAGGGTAAGAACCGATCCCTGGGGGCTTACCCGAAATATTTCCCGTTTAATGGATTTTGGGTATTCTGTGAAAGATACTACTCTTACGCTCAAATAAGTTATAATAAATTGGGAATCGATTTCTCGTATCAATAATAGTTCAAAATTTCTGTAAATTAATTCAATCCATTTCCTTAAAAGTTGCTGAAATGCTAACGGGAACAGTGAGCGTTGACTATTGGTTTTTAGTGCTTCCATTTCGCGATTTTTTAAAATTAGATGCTGCAATCTCACAGCTTTAAGAAGCCGCATTAATTATGCTGCAGAATGCTATTAGAATGAAGGTAAGTAAGAATTAAATTTACTCATAAATGCTTTCTCTATGATTTCAGGAAGGGTTTGTCAAAAGTGTAAATCTTGGGGTTTCGGCTACTTTTTTTTAGTTAAATCTGTAGTCAAGGGAAATAAATGGTCGAAATGTGGCAAAAAGTGATACGTGCGTCTGCTGGAAGATTTATCTTTGGGCCTTAAGCATTGTGTAGAAGTGGAGAAGTAATGTGCTTGAAAAAAGGGTAACAAAGAATGCAATCAAATAAATTTATTCCAAAAACTCGATTTACAAGAAAAGGGCAACTTTTAAAAACGTGCTCCTAAAAAGTAGTTTTTAGACGTCCAATTATTCTTCCTGACAACAGAAATGTAATTTGATATTTCTAATGTTGTAATAGAGAAATTTTACAATTGAAGGCATTTAGTGAAAGACAAAGTAAAACAGCTTTATTATGTGTTAAAAGATTATACAGATATTATAGTGCGGGAGATGAAGTCCTGGGCCCTGCCTCTTTTCAGATTGCTAAAGACGGAAATAAGTTCTCCTTCGATTGTAACTTTATTAGGATCTATTGTATTCGTGAGAATGGGGGAATTTCTTAGTTTTTCAATAATGACAAAGGACATAGACATGTTTCTGCAACATGATGTTTTTAGAGCAATTTAAGTTGGGGGTGGATCAGGATTTTGAATCGTAATCTTTTCAACCCTATTGACCCAGGGGTATAATTATATTCAGTGTTCTGCAACACAACTCCAAGCAATTGCAATTGTTCTGCCGGCATTTTGACCGAATTTTGAAGACTGCAGTAAAATCAAAACAGATATAAAACACAATTATCGGCTAAATATGTATTACATATTTACAGTAAGATACATAAAAATTAATTAACTTACTTTATTTAAATCCAAAGCACACTTCCAGAATTTGTAATTCTGTCCATAACGTTTGAAGTTAAAAATTTTGTCATTAACCTAGAAGATGTGTTATTTATAAAGTGTTTATATTAATCTGGATAGTGTAGGCAGGTTGTTCCGTAGCTAGAAAATAAAAAAAAGTTTGGCAAAGAGCGCGATATGTTCTGTAGAACGTCGAAACTTATAACTAAAAACAAAATCGGCTAAACTTTTGATAAAATTGAGGAAAACTTGTTCTGCAACGTACGTTGCAGTTTTAAGCACTTTCTGCTCCCGGGCCTATTGAGTTGGTAAAAGTAAGCTTAAATATGATATCAAATTTATCAATTGATTTTTCACAAAATTGTTCCTATGAATTCCTCTTTATTTTATTTAGCTTATATATTTTAACCTGCGGATCTCTCTCTCTCTCTTTCTTTTATTCCTGACAATTATTGACAATTCCTGAAATAATCAGCTTCATATCTTTGGTCTTGAGCAGATTCAAATACTTTTTACATGGCATTTAATCTTTTTCGTTCGGTGGCAAGATCATGTTCCACCATTTAAAATTTTCCATTAGTTTGTTTCTAGTTTTACAAAAAGATTTTAGGGTATTGGACTAGGTTACATCAATTCATTTGCTAAAACAAAATTCTTTTTTCAGTGTTTTTGATGTTTCATGCCAAATATGCTAGCTCTTCAAATTGGGGGAAATTCTTGTGGTACTTAAAAATCATCGCACCACAGGAACACAACGGTCTATTGACATTCTTGCGGTGAATTTATCAATGCTAAATTTGGTTTGAAAGTCATTGGAAGGATTTAATTATTCATACAGTGTGGTAAACATTAAATCTCTTTACCACAAACGCTTACTTTGCGTAGTGTGCAAGTTTCGAGAGTGGGGTGCGATCTCAGGTGCTGAACTTGATCCTCTGGCCGTGGTTTAAAATTGCGGGGTGGTGTACACGAATCTTTCCCTTCGGGATTGATCCAGATCACCAACATACAGTTATGTTGCCTACCAGTGAAACTTAAATTCAACTACTTATCTACTTTAGAAAGGGCATTCCACGGGCATTTTTCCTGTTAGACGGTATGATAAGTATGAATATATTGTTTTTAGATACGTTTACGTATATTTTCAAGGACAGTCAAGGACCAAAGTAAGGTTTACAGATTTTAATACTTAAAACAATGCCACTTCATTCTACACACTCCTCTTTCGGTTCCAAAAATAAGGAATAATTTTGAAACCCAACTTCCGAAATATTATGAAATATCCTACATGTTCAGACATTCAGAATTCAACAAATTTCTGATTTCATTTGGAAGACTCGTTATGCGGTTGTCTTTCATAATACTCCTATACTTGATTTCCAACAGTTATTAATGTTTTTAATTAACATTCTACAAGATATATAAATCGAGTCTAATTATTTATATCAGTCAATTTTGATAAGGAGGATATATCTCGTGCATCTAGATCTGAGATCTTTTGCTACAGACGATATATCATCGAGAATAAACCTACCTAGATGCTTCAACGGAATGCAGATCCAAGCTGGAAAAACAAATTGTCCCTTCCTCAGAACTGGGGATGGTTTGAAACCGTCTTCTGCGCAGGAGGTTAGAATAACCATATTTCAGTCAAACAATAATGTCTTTAAATAATTCAAAGAACTTCAATACGCTACGCTTAAAACGCATTTCGTTAGAATTGACAATGCTGAGATCATTTATGTTACACGAAGGCTAATTGTACTGGAACTCAGGTCTTAAAGTGTGTTCAGAATGAGGATAGACTCCTTGTCTCAAGATAAATGGTGAACTCGCCAACATTTAAACTCTGTGCCAGTGAGTTAACCACTCGGTTACCGGCCTCAGAACTGTAAATAAATTTTTTTATCTAAAATTTAAAAAATATGTATGAATTTTGTCATATCAAAGTAGGTAGTTGAATTCACGTCCCACTGAAGCAACACAACGTAATAATGACGCAGATCTAGTATCAATCATAAAGGGTAAATCCGTGTACCAAGATCAAATGACTGAAGATTTGAACCACGGTCAGATAACTGAAATTTTGAACCACGGTTAGATTATTGCCAGATGACTGAAGATTTGAACCACGGTTAGATGATTGCCAGATGACTGAAGATATGAACCACGGTTAGATGATTGCCATATGACTTAAGATTTGAACCACGGTTAGATGATTGCCAGATGACTGAAGATTTGAACCACGGTTAGATGATTGCCAGATGATTGAAGATATGATCCACGGTTAGATGACTGCCAGATGACTGAAGATATGAACCACGGTTAGATGATTGCCAAATGACTGAAGATATTAACCATGGTTAGATGATTGACAGATGACTGAAGATTTGAACCACGGTTATATGATTGCCAGATGACTGAAGATTTGAACCAAGGTTAGATGATTGCCAGATGACTGAAGATATGAACCACGGTTAGATGATTGCCAGATGACTGACGATATGAACCACGGTTAGATGATTGCCAGATGACTGAAGATATGAACCACGGTTAGATGATTGCCATATGACTTAAGATTTGAACCACGGTTAGATGATTGCCAGATGACTGAAGATTTGAACCACGGTTAGATGATTGCCAGATGACTGAAGATATGATCCACGGTTAGATGATTGCCAGATGACTGAAGATATTAACCATGGTTAGATGATTGCCAGATGACTGAAGATTTGAACCACGGTTATATGATTGCCAGATGACTGAAGATTTGAATCACGGTTATATGATTGCCAGATGATTGAAGATTTGAACCAAGGTTAGATGATTGCCAGATGACTGAAGATATGAACCACGGTTAGATGATTGCCAGATGACTGACGATATGAACCACGGTTAGATGATTGCCAGATGACTGAAGATTTGAACCAAAGTTAGATGATTGACAGATGACTGAAGATATGAACCACGGTTAGATGATTGCCAGATGACTGACGATATGAACCACGGTTAGATGATTGCCAGATGACTGAAGATTTGAACCAAGGTTAGATGATTGCCAGATGACTGAAGATATGAACCACGGTTAGATGATTGCCAGATGACTGACGATATGAACCACGGTTAGATGATTGCCAGATGACTGAAGATATGAACCACGGTTAGATGATTGCCATATGACTTAAGATTTGAACCACGGTTAGATGATTGCCAGATGACTGAAGATTTGAACCACGGTTAGATGATTGCCAGATGACTGAAGATATGATCCACGGTTAGATGATTGCCAGATGACTGAAGATATTAACCATGGTTAGATGATTGCCAGATGACTGAAGATTTGAACCACGGTTATATGATTGACAGATGACTGAAGATTTGAACCACGGTTATATGATTGCCAGATGACTGAAGATTTGAACCAAGGTTAGATGATTGCCAGATGACTGAAGATATGAACCACGGTTAGATGATTGCCAGATGACTGACGATATGAACCACGGTTAGATGATTGCCAGATGACTGAAGATATGAACCACGGTTAGATGATTGCCATATGACTTAAGATTTGAACCACGGTTAGATGATTGCCAGATGACTGAAGATTTGAACCACGGTTAGATGATTGCCAGATGACTGAAGATATGATCCACGGTTAGATGATTGCCAGATGACTGAAGATATTAACCATGGTTAGATGATTGCCAGATGACTGAAGATTTGAACCACGGTTATATGATTGCCAGATGACTGAAGATTTGAATCACGGTTATATGATTGCCAGATGATTGAAGATTTGAACCAAGGTTAGATGATTGCCAGATGACTGAAGATATGAACCACGGTTAGATGATTGCCAGATGACTGACGATATGAACCACGGTTAGATGATTGCCAGATGACTGAAGATTTGAACCAAAGTTAGATGATTGACAGATGACTGAAGATATGAACCACGGTTAGATGATTGCCAGATGACTGACGATATGAACCACGGTTAGATGATTGCCAGATGACTGAAGATTTGAACCAAGGTTAGATGATTGCCAGATGACTGAAGATATGAACCACGGTTAGATGATTGCCAGATGACTGACGATATGAACCACGGTTAGATGATTGCCAGATGACTGAAGATATGAACCACGGTTAGATGATTGCCATATGACTTAAGATTTGAACCACGGTTAGATGATTGCCAGATGACTGAAGATTTGAACCACGGTTAGATGATTGCCAGATGACTGAAGATATGATCCACGGTTAGATGATTGCCAGATGACTGAAGATATTAACCATGGTTAGATGATTGCCAGATGACTGAAGATTTGAACCACGGTTATATGATTGCCAGATGACTGAAGATTTGAATCACGGTTATATGATTGCCAGATGACTGAAGATTTGAACCAAGGTTAGATGATTGCCAGATGACTGAAGATATGAACCACGGTTAGATGATTGCCAGATGACTGACGATATGAACCACGGTTAGATGATTGCCAGATGACTGAAGATTTGAACCAAGGTTAGATGATTGCCAGATGACTGAAGATATGAACCACGGTTAGATGATTGCCAGATGACTGACGATATGAACCACGGTTAGATGATTGCCAGATGACTGAAGATATGAACCACGGTTAGATGATTGCCATATGACTTAAGATTTGAACCACGGTTAGATGATTGCCAGATGACTGAAGATTTGAACCACGGTTAGATGATTGCCAGATGACTGAAGATATGATCCACGGTTAGATGATTGCCAGATGACTGAAGATATTAACCATGGTTAGATGATTGCCAGATGACTGAAGATTTGAACCACAGTTATATGATTGCCAGATGACTGAAGATTTGAACCAAGGTTAGATGATTGCCAGATGACTGACGATATGAACCACGGTTAGATGATTGCCAGATGACTGAAGATATGAACCACGGTTAGATGATTGCCAGATGACTGAAGATATGAACCACGGTTAGATGATTGCCATATGACTGAAGATTTGAACCACGGTTAGATGATTGCCAGATGACTGAAGATTTGAACCACGGTTAGATTATTGCCAGATGACTGAAGATATAAACCACAGTTAGATGATTGCCAGGTGACTGAAGATATGAACCACGGTTAGAGGATTGCCATATGACTGAAGATTTGAACCACAGTTAGATGATTGCCAGATGAATGAAGATTTTAATCACTGTCAGTAATGACGTAATAAGCAGTCACGTCAAAATCAGCAATTAATAACAAAACTATGTATGGCAACATAAGCGTAAAGTTATCAAATTGAAAGTTAATCTTTCAGAGTTAAAAGTTAGAAAGTAATGTATTATAATACTTAATATTATATAAAATACTAGAGTTGAGGTAGCCTGGTTGGAAGAGCAACGTATTAGCAACCGAAGGGTTGCAAGTTCGAATCCAGTCAGACCGTCGTTTAAAAGGGGGCTGGTGCATGTTAAATCAGTCGTGGCCTCAAATGTCCTCACGTTGGCGTGATGTAGAAGTCTGGAGAATGGGGTGCGAGATCAGATGTGACCTCGTCATCTGACAGTGATTCTAAATTACGTGATGTTGTCCTCGGATCTTTCCCTTCGTGTTTTATCCCGGACCGTTTCCAATTGCCCATTGCGTTGGTCTCACATTGCAATGGTTATTATAAATATCTACCTACCTATATAAAATAATATAGTTAAAGTCATGTAAAACTAATTTAGAGCAGCTAATTAATCGATCCAAAATAAATATTTGTTAAAGCATTCATTTAATCTTCATACGCTTCTTGTTGTGCGTTGAAGTAATATATATATTTCCGATCAAAGGTGACTCAGGCCACGGGAAACCAGACACTGGTAGACAAGCAAAAACGTATTCCTCGACAGTAGAGGCATCCCAATTAATCATCTTCCAACGCCAACAACATGAAGGAAACATATTGTGAAAGTTCTGATAAGTCCTTTCCTTACTTTTGAAAGCAGACACGAGGCGATATAATTAATGACTTTTTAATTGCATCAGCTAATAGGAGGAGTTTCAGAGAGAGAATTTTTCCTCTCCTCAGTAATTGTAGTTGCTTCCCTTCTGTATTTTCTGCCCATTTTTCTTTGAGGTTTTTTGAGACACGCAATACTAATTATTCTGTTATGAAATTTCGTTTATGTAACTAATTAAATTTCGATACAATAGCTATTAATTATTCCATAGAATAATGATTAATAAAAAGCCATAAATCGTTGAATATCTCTACAAAAGTTGATAACAGTCAAGTGATGAGAAATAAATAGTGGTTTAGTAAAATTTCAATTTAATATATATATATATATATATATATATATATATAATTATTATTATTCCTTTGAATAATAAAGAATAATAAGACATAAATCGCTGGAAAACGATCACATAAGGTAATAAGTCAAGTGATGTCAGATGTAATAATACATGTGTATCTTTACTCCAACAAATGCCACAGGTACTCCATCCCTATTAAGGCAACCTAATTAAAAAGGTTTTAGAATGAAATGAAACATTGAGGGTTTAAGGAATGGTGTTGTAGACTCGTGTACCATTTTTACCTACCAGCTGAAGATTTACCTATGATTTGTCGTGGGTATATCCGATACATACACGAGAAAGAGAGGCGTGCTGTAAGTCTTCCGTACCAAACTTACCGTGTCCGAAAAGGTATGTTGTCATTTTGCGTCGCTCTGGATCAACAAAACGGGCTTTTTGTCAACGGTCCGTGACCAATCTCGAATGGAAAGCTCCTAGGACAACGTCTCAAAATTTGGAACCATGGTCAGATGAGCGTCCAAATAGGTTTAACATTGTTGGAATTACATGGGTATTTTTGGTATTGATTGATGTCCGATATTTTGAAATGTAGGATGGTTGATATTTTAATTAATGTAATACTGTAGAAACACAACGTGCTATTCACAACAGTCTGAATTCAATCCCAAAGGAAAAGATCAGAGAACAACACCACGTAATTTTGAACCACAGTCATATGACGAGGCTACACCTGAGCTGGCATCCAACTCTGCGAACCTCCACGCCATGCCAACGTGGACACCATGCCAACCATGCCATGAAGTCATTTGAGGACACAACAGATTTAACGTGCTTCACCAACCTTTGCTTAAGACGGTCCTTGTAAATTCATTTGTTTTGACGCTGTTTGGTACAACGTGGCTTAATTGGCCCCTATGCCGTTAAAACCATAGAGGAGATATAATAGTAGAGTGAGCTATGGCAACCTTTTTATGTCCGCATGATCATATGACCAAAATCAGCAGTCACGTGACTCATTCTCTCTTCGCGCATATTGTTTGCGCATTCCTTCTTCCCTAGCAAGTAGTAAATGCATTGAATACTCAAGTTAAAATGGATCTACAGTGCTGCTATATGGATGAAATTCCAAATTATTAAAGGTGGAAACATTACATTTCACAGGTGAGCGAAAAACATTTCTTTCACATTTGTATTTTTCAACACTTTCTACAAGTTGACCTAAAACTTCCCGTACTCCAACTTAAAGAAAAAATTATTGCCCGTGTTTTTTTTTAATTATTGAATTTTATCGTCTGCTTATGTTTTTATCGACGCTTTAATTTTTGTCGTTTGATTTTCTTCGCACTCAAGTTGTGCGATAATAAAGTTCCAAGTCATTTTGTTCTTCATTGCAAAATGAATTTATCACGCATTCAGAGAATTTCGCTGTTTGAGGCTTATTCATCAACGCCATCTTAAATTTGGCGATTTTGTTTGAAAAGTCGCCAAGGGGGACAGTACAGTCAACGATAACCAAATGTAAGTTCATATTTTTTTCCTTAGTTATGTTAAAAGTACTTTTCACCATTAGCATAAAAATAATTGTTTTAAAGTCTTTTGATTTTGTATAATAAATTCACGAATCGTCAGTACAGGAACTTTTAGGACATCCTGTAGTATGATAAAAATGGATATTCTAACTTAGAAATTAATAAATACAATCTGCGGACATTTCCCGTTCTATGAAAAGATTTCATACATTTGCAATCAGTAGGTATCTAAAATAATGTTTGAAACAAACTAACGAGTGGAGTGTGTTTCTAATTGTAAATTGAAATTTATGCTGTCTTAAAATATTAAAAATAGTTAACCGAAATGTAAAAACTTGTGCGAAATCGTTCTCTGTCTTGGCGATTATGTTTTGGCACAACTAAGAGTACTATATTCTTTCGTGTCTCACGATAAAAATGTTATGAATTTGGTAACATCAATTTAAGTACATCACATAAATTATTTTTCTTGCTGAGAAAAATTGTTTTGTATCCACCCATCTGTGCAAACTGTAATTACATAAGAATAATATTTAAAATAAAAGATAACGTTTGAAACTTCTAATTATATATTAAATAAAATCAATTTGTTAGAAATAGGATTAAAGCATTTTCTAAGCCGTATTATAATTGTGAATTTGTATTTATGATTTTTTTAGAACTATAAGTAAAACAATTTATATTTACTTGTAATAAGAACTTATAAAGATGTGCACCTGCTGAAAATTCATTTATTCAGTTCTTATGTATTTAAAATTTTTACTTATTTCCATTTATTTATTTGTTCCATATTAGTTTCCCCAAAGATGAAGAAAGAAGAAAATCGTTTAAATTAATTAATCCAAGAATTTTGTTTCTGTCTTTTAGTTCATTTAAAATGTGATGAGTGTGTCAATAAATTTCATTCGTTTACTGTTTCTTATTTATCTTTCGTATTTATTAAATATTGATTTCACACACAATAAATAATACAAATTCAATATAAAAATCTTTACCAAACTTTCGTACATGCTTAAAAGCATAAAAATCGTCAAGAGTTATTTACATCATCACTTTGATGAATTCAAAATTCATATATGGACACAAAGTTGCAACTTAATTAGTTTTTGAACCAGAAATCTAAAATTGCAAAATAGCTAACATCAAGGGTATGGTTTAAAATAGTTTCTTTGAATCTTAAAGACTATATGTATAACTTTTCTTGTTAATATTTTTATGCGAAACTCTTTGAATAAATTTGTGTTTATGGAAGCGTAAGCAATTAAGAATCCATAATATCAATGAAAGCTTTAGTGGTTACCCAAACGTCATTTGAACAGGAAATCTTATAATCTGTTTTCAGTATTTTTATTTTATGCATCGGTAAAATATTTATTCATGCAGTCATATCCAAACATGGGCATTTATTTTTCAATTTATTCCAAATCATGCTAACCTCATTACATTAAAAGAAGTTTAAATTATTTTCTGAAATAAAATCTTTGAGATAATTTCTTCACACCTAATACAGTTTTTGAAGAAATATATAAAAAATATTGTATTAATTAAAGAATGTCGGGTTTAGAACAACTATCTTATACCAAATTTTAATCTGAACTCCTGACCTGAGAGCAATCTATTGACTACAATTTATTTATCTCAAGCGTACTGTTTTGTTCGTATATGTGTTGGTTAACCTTAATCCGAATGAAAAGTTCAGTTTATAAAAAAACTCAAATAACTAAAAACATTAAAAATTAATATGAATTCAAAACATATTCAGCAGTGTAATAGTAAATATTCATTTGCATTGCCCAACAATAGTAAAATGTAACTCAAATTCAAGGAGCATTCAGTATTATGCATATTCAATATCATGCACATTAATTGAAGTTATTTCCAAACATGGGTATTTATTTTTCAATTAATTCTAACTCATGCTGACCTCAATAATTTTTTCCAAAAGTTTGAAATATTTTCTGAAATTAAATCAGATAATTTCTCCACATCTAATACAGTTGAAGAACTATATATAAAACATGGAATTAAACTATTGACGGCAATTTATTTATCTTAAGTGTACTGGTTAACCTCCCAATGAGAACTTAATTCTATAATAAAACTAAAAACGAATTACGAATTCAAATATATTCAGAAGTGAAAAAGTAAATATTCATTTGCATTGCCCAAAAATGTTAAAATGTAACTCAAATTCCAGAAATAATCAGTATTATACACATCGAATCGCTAACTTTTTATAAGAAAATGTCGCCAAGAGAGGCGATAAAAGGCAAAATCAAGCAACCAAGCTGAATTTTCGTGGATCAGTCACGTGACTACTGACAACATGTTGCGGACGCTTTGCGAAGCTCTTCTCAATAGCGATGCTCAGTCTACTTATATTAGAAGTCTATGGTTAAAACCCACCAAGCCAATTGATATAATTCGAAGGTGTGAGGAAATTCAAATTTTACAATTCAATTGAAAACTAATAAGCTGTATTGGGGCCTCAAAAAGCAGCCATCGATTGAATTTTCGCAATAATCTTTTCTTTTAATCTCATAGTAATAATCATAATTTTAAAATTGGCAAAATTTACAATACAAGCACATACTAAAATAAGTAAAAGTAATTTTTGCTTAAAAAATAAAGGTTGTCATCGCTTCAATTACAATGCATTGGTGGTCTGTTTTAGACAGTATGCAAGTAATTTATGGATTTAACAAATTACTTTTCGCCTATTTTTAATGATTTGCATTCACGTTCTCTTGCAAAAAAACAACTGTATAATTTCCACCAGTGTTGTCCCACCAAAATTATCTACTTTTCCCATATGTGGTATTACATTTACATACTTTGTATTTAAATTAACTCGTACTTAAAAATCACCATTATTCTTTTCAATATCATTTATTATTTACCTCATTCAGAGCCTAATTAAATCTATTTTAGTATTGTTATAAGATTTTATCATTATTACTGAATTCATCGGTTCGATTCACAATCCTTTCCAACCGTTAAGACCTGGAAGTTTTAGGCTGTGTGGACTCAATTGCCGTTACTTACCCTGGGATATTTTTCTTCTGTCAGTAAAGTTTTCTTTTGTGTGCATTAAAGCGCCATTTATATGACGCTGTCTGTCTTGTATTTTGAAAGTGTGGTCCATATATGGCTCTTATTTCTTGAAACTCTGCCAAATTATCATCCGTTACAGATAGGTCATGTGTGACACGAATAACAGGATTAATATAGTATTTATCCATTATATAATAAGGCAAAAAAACCTAATTTTTCTTAGATAGAAAACTCTCTTTACTTGGGATGAATACCTTACTTAAAAAATCGATAAGGCCAAATTGGTTTTATCTCTTTTAATCTGAGGACAAATATAAGTTTCCATACATCTGTTTTATAAAAGTGTGAAATTATATTTATCTCTTTAAAATCTCGCCCTATCGTCTTGTTTTATAAGCAGCATATACGAAAAAGTGTATGTACAGTATAAACTAGAATGAATATTTCAATTTACAATTCTCTTTTGCTCAGACATTTTTGTAATGGGATTGAACATGGAGTAGCATATATCAAATCACACGATTGAAATTTGAGATATACTCATCTTAGGTTTTCGACTCTTTCATTTTTAATTTACGGGAGTTCCTTTGGTAACTTTGCATTGAAAAACAAATATCAATACACTTTTTTTTATCAGCTACAATAAACATGTTTAAAAGTGTTAATGAATTGCCTTAAATTGAGACTTCCTTTTATTTTTTGAGATAAAAATATTTCAATCAATTTAAGAGCTATTTTTCATTTTGTTTTTGAGTCTGATTGGAGGAGGAATTGAAAATTATAAGGGTTTTTCAAGAGGCTCTCACTTCAAACTCCTTAACAAAAATATTTTTCTTGACAAGGAGGCTTTTTCCTATCGATAAGCAAAGGTTAATGAGCTTTATTTGTCCTCTTCTTCCCCACGTTTTTATTTATTTTATGTATTTTTATTTTTAAGTAATACCACTTCAACGATAAAAAATAAGTGCCAAGAGCATCAGTAGAAAAAAAGGAAAGAAAAACTGATGAGTAAAGAGCTTATTTATGTCGCGTATAGAATCGTATACTGTGTAAAAAAACAGAACCTATATTTCTATGACAAGCTAATCCACGCCTCTTCAACAGATTTAAGCGGAGAAAAAATTCCATTCGCAAATAAAATGTGTGTAGTAAAAAAAAAATCTGTAAGAGTTAAAAAATCTTCCAAACGAAGGAGATTTGGATACTAATTCATACGACGTATAAAAATGTAACAAAATATTTCTTGAAAGGTCGTAGCAACTACTTTTGCCTGCAAGTTTTTTTAAGGAAAGATATATATACTTATATATATATCCATACATATATACATATATATGTATATATATGTATATATATATATATATATATATATATATATATATATATATATATATATATATGTATATATGTATGTATATATGTATGTATGTATATATATATATGTATATATATATATATATATATATATATATATATATATATATATATATATATATATATATATATATATATATATATATATATATATATATATATATATATATATATATTATATTTCATTCCTGTTGTTTGTTTTGGCCAAGACGTAATAAATTTCACAAGTGAAAACGAATTTTCGTTAGCCGTTAAATAAGGAGTCATTTAGTTTCCTCAAATCAGGATGTTGTAAATTTGATGTGATGCCGATCTTGTGGTATATTCGATAATCTTGTGGTACTTTTTATTAAGCTCTTTTCAACAATAACAAAGGTTTAAAAAAGTGTTATTTCTATCGGCAACATGGCCAAATTTGAACATTATCTTTATTTCCAACAAAACATTCCTTTTGTAAGATATAATGATTTTTAAATTTCCATTTATTGCAAATTAGTCTATAATATTTTATTGTGTTTTATTTTTCCTAAAACATTTTTTTTTAACATTGAACTGTCCTTTTATACCAAACGGAAGAGAAAATATTACTTGTGTAAAACTGAAAAATGTCTAGTTCTCTTTTAGCACATTTTAAACTATACTTTTTATACGCTTAACTACACTTATAGTTTGAAAAGGGAAGCGGAGAAAATATAAAATACTCTAAATCACTCCATTCTACCTCATCGAAATTATTAAAATTCAGTTTTAAATGAATATTTTATGGTTAGTGTGCTGTTAGTCAAATTAAACTCTATCTTTTTTTTAAAGTCATAATTTCAATTTTTAATTCGTTTATGAAAATTAATTTAACTATGCAACTTAATAAAACATTAGAATGCAGTACTAAATATCATTGAAATGATAATTTTGAAACTTTTTTGTCTGAGTCTTATAATTAAATTTCTAAAATTAATTAATGCGATAAAAATAATTTATGTGTTAATTATAACATTTCACTTTTGAAAATATTAGAAATTTTTAAAACTCATTTTTGATTTTCTAAAATGCAACTAATAGAAAATAAATTTTGTACTGATTTGGTAAACCTTTATCACGTAACATGATGCATTCATATTCGTAGCATCAGAAAAGAAAATATTTACTTAGAATAAAGCTAAGATGAACTCAGATTGTTAAAAAAACACTGATTGTATTAATAAATTTTCGTGATGAATGCTCTAAAATTCGTATAAATACTGTTCAACCATTAATTACAGTCTGACTTAGATATTGTTCACTATTAAATAGTTCTGGGTAAAAACATTTTCCCCATCATCAAAGAATAAATCAAACTAAATCGAATCATGCATCTTTAATTTATATAAATCTCTAGATTGGAGAATGCAGATAACTTTAAAACGTAAGTTGTCTGCATCCTTCAATCTAACGTTATGAACTCGACAATTTAAACTTGGCAATCTATATTTTAATGTGATTTATTTAACCGTCTTTAGAAAATCGTTAAAATAGTAGTTTTTTGGGATTTGAATTCATCAACTATACCATTGTTATCAAACAATGGCTTAAAATCTCAAAACACTACGACTCATGCATCTCAGAGATGTGAAGCTTATTGAAAAGACTTTCAAAAGATTTAATCACACCAGCTTAAAATTAGGTTTACAAGTTTAATCACACTAAAGTTAATTTAAAGCATCTGGCAGTGCCCGTAGATTTCCTCCCCTCCACCTTCCCGCTGCGAATAAAACAATGTCGTTCAATCTGCAGTTTAATTATTTTTACACTTGATTCACAGCTAATATATTCGTCACTTTTTACACGCACTTCACTAGTTTTTTCTCTGTATGCCCAGCCAAGTAATACAGAAAATACCCCCCGAATCTTTCCTTCAATTCTTCGGATTGAAGCCCCCGGGAAAAATTATATTACTTTTCCCACTGCCTTTATGTTTTTTTCAGTAACAGCGTTGGGTGGTGGAATCTAAACTAGGTCATTCAAAGACCAGGACTGTGCAGGGAGACAGAAAAAAGAACTCAACACAAGAGAGTAAAAAGTTAAAAGAAATCAACCAAACTTTTCTTATAAAAAAGGGGATTTGGAGTGGCCTGGTAAAGGGAAATTAAGGACAGCTTGTTGCGAAGAGCCTTTTCGAAGCAAGCGCCTTATCATCGTCGTGGTGGTGACCGCCAACGAGAAATTATGGTGCTGGGCTGTTTTTTACGAAGTCGAAAGTTACAAAATATTAAAGTTTTTCCCTTTCTTTGCCTTCACGGGGAAGCATAAAATACATTTAGGGATAAGAGATGAAAAAATATATTCCTGTTAAAAGCTCGTTGTGATTTTTTGTTTGGGTTTTTCGCTTTTAAGGTGAAGACTTTTTTAAAGGAATATTAGGGTTGTAATTTAGTTTCGGGAACTTTTTTGCTAACAGTGTGCTTATAGCTTTTTGGATTCGCCCTGATTTGGTCAAACTTGATTATACCCACTTCTTGCTCCCGTCGTCTCTAGTATTTGGAATGCTTGCTTTTTCTCCCCACATGTGTGAACAAGAGGGTACATTGTTGTATTAACGTCTCACTAGAGCAACACAACGGGCTATCTATGAAAAGGTGGGAGGTAATGGAATGAAAAAATTGTATATGTGTTTGGTTCTTACGTGTGTTGTGGAATAAAAGCAATAATAACTGTTCTGAAATTTCATGCACTTAGAAGGTTAAGTCAATGACGGGGTAACTAAAGAGAACCAGTGTTCCAGGGGAATCTGTGGAGGGTAATATCAGAACCTAGTTTATTCATACATACGTTACTTTGGAACGACTATTGTGATATATTTCATCATAAATATTATTCTTCTTCATTGGTTCGGCGTTCCAGTGCCTTCTCCATGATTCTGTTCCATCACGACCTGTTAACTCGACGAACTGGCAACTTCTCGTCATAAAGAAAGAATATTCTGCGTTATAATAATCATGGAATGTGGGAATGAACGCCATTGAAATGTTTGATTGTCCTTTTCCCGTAACATCAATTTAAAATTTTCTCATGCGATTTTACAACAAAGGATGTTTTAAGAAGATAAGTCCCTAGCTCCACGCCTAAACCTCAACCTGGAAAACTAGGCCCCTCTTTAAGACACCGTAAATACAGGATAGGCCTGATATACCCGTAAGCACTGAATGCTCATTTCAGTCGTTTATTACGACATACATGGGTTACATTTTGAATAATCCTGGTCATCATACTGGAGATTTATCATCTTTGGGTTTGAAATAATTTTTTATCTCTTGTTTAGGAGAGGTGAGCCCCAATTATAAAAATAACGGGGAATCAAAAAAAACCTAATAAGTTGGCAACCTTGTCAACTGATAGTACTTGATGTCATAGTACTTGATGAAGGCTGTTTAATGGACACTTTGACTACCCATATTATAGGTATACTATTTGCAAAACTTATCCCTCGTGCTTGAGGGTGTGGGTCTCAACCATAAAAATATTGATAGGGGTGTAAGGCAAGCACAACCTCAACGGTTGTCGTCTCTAGTGTACCGCGCACTTTCAGTAAATTCTACAAAATATAAGTTATCTTAATTTTTCTTATCAATGACACACATTTATTACAAAAATAGAAAAACACAAACTCAAGCAACATCTAACGCAATGTAAACAGAAATGCATTTTTGCTTCTGTTTGCCAGGAACGCGGTGTGAACTTGTAAAGATACACCAGTATTTACGTCCCTTGAAACGGAGAGTTTCATATGGAAATGGAACGAAAACAGGAAATCTGTTGTTAATCTCAAACTTGTGTTACCCCATACATAGTAAAATAACGTTAACGGTTTACTAAAAATAAAGCTCACAAATATAATATTATAAAAACCAAAATATTTTAGAGTTGTGTTACTATACCTTCGCCCTGACATTGTACCGGAAGATATAAAAGCCCTTAAACATTTCAAAACCTCATAGCAATAAAAAAAATTCAATCCTTTCTTGGAATATTTTTTGATACAAACAATTTTAATACATAAATTCTAGGAATTTTCAAAATGTTAACGGATTATTAAAGGACACTGCATTTCTGGTAATCAGTGTGTTTTCCCAAATCTTCCCTTAATCTCCTTTATCAATAATTGGATATTTTGAATGTCTTCACATTGGAAGATTTCCTAACTGCAGACATGTCTACATGGCTTTTGCCCACATCCATTGGAGGAATTTGTTTTCTACTTCTTACCAAAGGCACATCGTACTGAGAGAGTATCGAAAATCAAAAATCTCTTCTCTCTTCGATCTGGGTTCCAATTGACTGAAGATCATTAAATCACACTGAATTTATTTAAAAACAGTTGAAAATAACGTATCCAAAATATTTATATGAATATTTTATCATTCCAGACTTTTATTGAACTGTTCGTCGACTAATGATCAAGAGCTTGATGATGGGTGAAGGAAAAAATATTCCATGTAAAATAATTAGGATTGGGTGTTGAATATGTGTCAAAGATATAATTCGTTAAATAAACATTTTTATGAGTGGATACCTATCAAAACAAATAATCATAAACGGATGTATCAATCAGTACAGTGCGATAATATTCAATGTTAACTAAACATACCTTTTTTTTTTAAAGTCACACTGATACACAAGACTATTCAATTTATTTTGTCATACATAAGAGCTTTTAGAATGAAGGGTAACGTTTTAACATTTTAACTTCATGTTATGTTTAGGCACATAATCGGTTTACAGTTGTTAAACTAAGAAATTTCAATTAACAAGGAAAAAAACTATTAATTGAGTTATATTATTGCATTAATTACATTGTTGTTAACTTAGACACTAATACAGAAGTACAATATCATAGTATATAAATTACAGAAACCCGACTCATCATGAATTACGATTTGGTAGAAAAAAGTTGGACTGTCTTTTCCACGTCTTACTAAATTGGTGACTGGTAGATAGATGTAATGTGAAAATGATCATGTCAAATACGACAGATGGCGTTCCACTCAATCAGCGCACTCTTTGATGGATAACAATGACAAAAATTAATTAAATTAAAAATCAAAACAATAAAAATAATAGATATTAAAACAGAAAACAAATGTATTTTACGTTTCTTTAATGCACAATAACTCAACTTACTGTGCTTTCTTTAAAATTTAATTTATAAAATTACTGTACTTTATGATTTGATATAAAAAAACACTCTATGCCATTAGATACTCGTAAGATTTTTTTGTTAAGCCTAGAATCAGGACAACATCAAAGAAAATAAACGTTTTTGCATTTAATTGTTTTATACCTTTGAATTCGTCTCTCAACAAGAGATAAACAATTGTTATCGAGAAATTGAAAGAATGTTTTGAGCCATAGGAAGTAAAAGTTTCAAAGTTAACAAACGAATTGATTCTTAGAATTTGATTGTTATTCTTCCACAACATCGTACTTTAGTATAATCTGTTTTCATATTCTACTTTATCCTTTAAACAAAGGAGGTCATTAATGTTTACAGCTTGATAAATTTCTTTTGTTGTACGTTGACTTACATTTTTTAAAGTTTCTTCGCATTTAAAATGAACTAGGAATAATGCTTTTACTGTAGTAAAATACCTTTTATATAAATAAATGAAAAGGAAAACAAGATTTGAGGAGAAATACTTACCTTTAAAATTTGTTTTTCCTCAGAATGAAACAACCATGTTTGATGAAAGTTTTCATGTCTTTATTTGAGGAGTAACTATTAATTTTAAATGTAACTTCTCAAATCAATCTCAATTTTCCTAAAGCGAAATACATGGAACCACATTGTCTTTACGAAAAACCATGATGAGCAAATTATTCGAAATTTCTTCTATTATCTGATTTAATAGTGTTAGAAGTTGGCGTAAATTTATGGCAAAGTGCTAATTTCTCGCCACTTTTCTTAACTTTTTATATCTCGGCAACTGTATACATTTTTAAGCATTTATTTATACGATCAAACCTACACTTCAACTTTCACTCATTCACCTTTATTCTAATTCAAGATATATTTTTGTGATTGGCTGATTGAAAATTGAAGATGTATGGTTATGTAAATTACTTAACTTATATATATACGCAGACAAGTGGATCTGCTGCTTGATGTATTAATTGTGAGAGACAGATCTATTCGATCTTGTTTGATACTACTTGCACGTTATCCCAGTCTGTTAGGCGGATAACGTTCTTTATTTTATTTAAATATGTTTTTAGTTTTAAAGTTTAATAAAAACTTTATTATATTTAAGTTTGTTTGGTCAACCTTCTTTTAGTTAGTTTTATAGACTAACTGGTTACGTTCTCAGACCCACTACTGCTTCTCATACTGCTTGTTGGGTTACGATCCAATATATCTTTCCCAACAAATAGTTTTCTACATCTTTGCAGGAATAATTAAATAACCTTTTATATTCTTCATGCGGTAGCTCTGAAATGAGATTTACTCAACATTTCAACAAAGAAACCACCTGTTTATACTGTTTAATTAGTCTTTTCAAGTGACATTAAACCAAATAGAAACTATTTTTTTTGTTTTGTAGCGTCTAATGAGTCGTTTCAGGGGACACTACCATGTAGTAACGTTTTTTATTATAAGTCAAAAGTTTGAGAACTACTTGGAAGTTTCAAAGATATAATTTCTTATTAAAATTCATCCTCAATAATTTAAAAAGGACGTTTTTTCCTATCAAACGGTACCTGTGAAATTGCTCTACTGTGAATGATACGGGAATAAAAAGGATAAGGGATTTTTAGAGTTTCCCCTCAGCTATTCATAAGAAACAGCACAATAGTACTAATCAGAACATCAAGCTCCATTTATTTTATCAAAAAAAGTGTATTACTTACTTAATTCATTTTTATTTAGTTTTGAAGCTCCAATCATTTTGTGGTAAATGTATTTAAAGCATTCTTGGCTTGAAACTTCGTGTATAGTTATAAAGCATGCATAATTGCTTCCCTTTCCTCAAACTTCCGAATAATTCGGTTCGAAGAAAATGAAGTATACATGTGCAATTTGCTCATAACATAAACATTACTCTTTTAAGTATAGCTACTCATTCGGAGACAAAATTTGTGTAATCCTAGTAATCCTAATAATTCTTAAATGTCAAATCCTTAATAATAATTTAACCTTTGAACGTCGATTTTTTTAAATGACTGTTCATTTGAAGATGTAAGCTTTCAAATGATAAACTTCTGAATTTTCCATCAAAGCGTTAATTAGACACAAAAGTAAGAGATTTCGGTGATAACATTCAATGACGGTCTTAGCCCAAGGCAGTGATATAATTATTTCGGTATCAGGGATAATTCCCACTACTGTTCTAATATGACCAGCTTAATACTATGCTAAGACATTTCAAGAATAGTAATCCCATTATAATTTGTTTTTAAGACGTTGGAATAATTCTTCTTTCAGGCGATGCAGTTCTTCTTAAGGTGCGTTCTCACGAATCAAGTTTAATTGGTCGATTATAGTTTATATACAACAAAAGTATAATGTGACTTGAATCCGATTTTGTTCACTCATTTCAATAGAAATTTATCAATAGTTTCAGTTTCAAAATAAGGTTGAAAGCAGTTGCGCTTGAAGCTGTACAGATAGTAACAATTTTGTCAAAATGATAAAAAACAGTTTTATTACGTGAGCGAAAATGGCAAATTAATTTTGTTCATCAGATCAGCAATAGTAAGACCAACGATTTCCATTTTTTTGACAATAGAACCCAAAGCATTTTCAATAGACAATAGAACCGAAAGATTTTATTCACTCATTTCAATAGAAATTGATCAATCGTTTCAGTTCAAAATAAGGTTGAAAGCAGTTGCGCTTGAAGTTGTACAGATAGCAACAGTTTGGTTAAAATAATAAAAACAATTTTATTTAACATGGGCGAAAATGGAAACTTAATTTTGTTCATCAGATCAGCAATAGTAAGACCAACAATTTCCATTTGTTTGACGATAGAACCCTAAGCATTTTCTCTTGCATCTTTATTGTTATATTTATCCAATCGAATGTTCCAAAGACAATCATACTTATGATAGAGTTCTAAAAGTTTTAGCATCACACTTTCAGGCCTCTTTTGAGGCTAATTTTTTAAAACTATATTATATCTAAAAACAAAACACATGTACCTATGGCGTGACCAGTTGAAAGCGAACTTGACAGTCAACTGAAGTTCACACGTTTCAGGGCAAGTTTCAACTTGAAAGTCAACTGACTCATCACTTGAACGATAAAGTTTGAATGGGTCAAACTTTTCATGGTACACTAAAAGTTGATAAACTTTATTGAAACAAAGGTTCTCACTATAGTTTTCATTAAACTTTTATTGATCAACTATAATAATCGGTCAATTAAACTTGATTCGTGAGAACGCGCCTTTAGTCTACCCTGCCTAGTCAATTGACTTTAATAGTACAATGTCTATTCAGTTTCTATGATCAGATTGCAGAATCAGTCACTATGATTACCTTGCTGACCCTGTTACGATTAAATTCGTATTAGTTTGCATTGCAAAGATTACGCCGAATCCACCGAATGCAGTAAAATTATCTGTTCCCCTAGATGAAGTCACAAAAAAGCAGGAGCAAAAAGAACAAACGAGCACCAGAGGGTGGTAGGTGAAAATGTTCGATCGCTGGGTGCACCTCTTGTAAAAACGATTTCTGTACGTCTCATCGAACGCGTATTTCTTTGTTCTCCTTCGAGAGCAGGGAGTGTGAGGTGGCTGCACCCCGTCATTAAGCATCCGGCCGACAACTGCCTGGAGTTTCGAACGAAAGAACCCAAAAAAAAGAGCAGAAAAGAAAGTACTCGACGACCGAAAAGGGGGAAAAAAGACCAGAATGATTGATGAATTGTCCATTTGAAGAGTACTTTTTGAGGAGAGGTCGACTTGAAGAAAAATGGAAACGAAAATAAGCGAAAGTTTTTTTTCTTCCCCCTTATTGAAGGGAATTTCGCTCCATTACAACCGATAAGGGTGGCGGATATCAGGTTGAGGTGTTGTCGCGTGAAGGCACACACGTCGAGTCGAGGGCCATGTGCTATCTCTAAGCCTCACAGACGACTGGTGGAGAATCAGCGGGATTGGGGGACTTAGAGAGAAAAGACAATTTATTAGCCGCAATAAAATATCACGGACACTGCCTTCTACGCTATCGCGAATTCATATACCCGAAGGTTCATTAATCTTGTTGAGTTAAAAAAAGAGAGAATACGGAATAGTTAGGAAATAGATCCTTCGATGGACAGTCATAGAAAGCGATTGAAGAAAACGTAAGGGCGATTTCGTTTTATTTCGGACTTTGAATTGAGGATCAATTAAATGATAACGTGTTTTTTTTGGTAAAAGTGTACATTTCTTCAGGAAATGTCTCTCCAGATTAAATAAAAGTAATCGCATTCCAAACAGGAATGGCCACGACTATAGTCAATTTGATGGCATAAAGAACTTTTTTTGTCTTTTCTCTCAATCCTGACTTAATTTAGAATTTCATTTTTCAGTTGCAATTTTTAAATACATGTCTATTGACCTAAAACCCTTACAATGAAGAAACGACATTTTACATGGAATTGGGAAGTCTCATCTTTTATTTTTTATTTTTTCTTGAAATGCAGGATGGAGTAAGTTTGGAAGCGTATTGTGATTACCATGTGAAATGAGACAATTATTTACACACACACACACACACCGAGCATCTTCAGACTAACAATCCACTTTTACTAACAGTTTAGGTGTCAAAATTATTTAATACTCACA
This sequence comes from Metellina segmentata, assembly GCA_947359465.1. Lineage (NCBI taxonomy): Eukaryota > Metazoa > Arthropoda > Arachnida > Araneae > Tetragnathidae > Metellina > Metellina segmentata. The sequence goes on from OX375878.1 coordinate 77,918,987, forward strand.
ACGAACTCTCGCAAGCAACTTGCCTAATGTAAACAAGCATGAAACCTCCAAGTGGTTTCGACGAGATACCTCGTCCATCAAGATCTGATCAATTATGAAACTGACGATTTGTCAACATCAAGATATTTTCGACTTTTTTATAATTACGAGATCAAGATCTGGTCAACTTTCACCAAATGACGAGGTATCTTGTCCATCAAGATTTGTCAACTTTCACCAAATGACGAGGTATTATGTCCATCAAGATTTGTCAACTTTCACCAAATGACGAGGTATCTTGTCCATCAAGATTTGTCAACTTTCACCAAATGACGAGGTATCTTGTCCATCAAGATTTGTCAACTTTCACCAAATGACGAGGTATCTTGTCCATCAAGATTTGTCAACTTTCACCAAATGACGAGGTATCTTGTCCATCACGACCTGGTCAACTTTCACCAAATGACGAGGTATCTTGTTCATCAAGATCTGTTCAATTTAGGCTAATGACGAGATATCCCATCGAAACAAGTACCAAGAGATTTAAAATCTCGGTCGGTTTTGATATCAGCATCTGTAGATAAAGTATAACCCTATGAGGGGGTAAATATGTACTATTTGCGGTACTTTAAAGAGCATTCGATGAAATTTTAAATTCGGGAAATAAAATGAAAGTCGACAGCCCTCCGAATGTACATCGATGTCTTTCTGCGCCATTTTAGAACCGAGCGTTTGGTCATGTATCCGAATCGCAAAGGACCTACCCTGATGATTCATGAAAAAATATTGATTACTGCGACGAGCAGTGACATTGTTGCACTCAAAAATTTCCAACCTGTAATTTTACAATTGCTATTTGTTCCGTAATGTCTTACAATGATAGATATTTTTAGTTATCGACCTTCAATGGAATTAGCCGGAGCATGTGTGAGCATTTTTATTCTCTCCCTCTCGATCGATTGGTTTGAAGTGGTATTTGGAGAAATAACTAATCCTAATCTAGAACTAATTATTGCGTGGTTAATGCAATTAAATATATATGCAACACTGAACAAGCTTATTAGCTTGCACTGAACAACTCTTTTCCAAGCTGATTAGCCCTTTTACCAGCTTATTATCTTGTACGCCTATAGAGCCTCTTACAAGTTTATTAATTTCTGAGGTAAATTAAAATTCTATAACTTGATATTATGGTCTAGGAGTTGAAGCAAATATTGATAAAGAGTACAACATTTTACAATCCTAAAATAACATTTACAGTTTTCTGTTAATAACAGTGAAAGTTTTATTCAGATTAATTTAGTTTTATAAGGTTTATTAAATTTTAAAAGATTACTAGAAAAAATTGTATTAGATTACTTTAATTTTATATCATGTTAACTCAGCTCGAACTATGCTGGATTAGATATACAGAATGCTGTAAATCTAAAAGAAATCTTCTATAAAAAACTATACTAAATTAATGATACAGATCACACCCAGGCAAGAAAAGTGACACAAGTCAAAAAATTAAAAATTTGATGTCATGTCATTGAAAAATATGTATGAGGTACCCCAGCATGTTACATTACTATTCTATAGAATATAATAGAAGTTAAGACCATAAATACTTACCTAAAATTTAAAAGAAGCTTTTACTATTTCAATATAAGTTTTATAGTATCCTTTGAGTTGAAGTTTCTCAAACTCTGCAATTTTGAGTTGTGTCACTTTTCTTGCCAGGGTGCGATATGATAGAATAGTTTTTTTATTCTCATACATGATCACACAGTTTCTAATAATTATATTTAAAAGCGTAATTATACATAAACTCTTTGAACCACATCAAAGTGAATCCCCAAGTAACATATAAAAATAAGTCATGCAAACAAAAACAAAATGAATAACATTTTAATTTTTTAGATAAATTTTCCTTCTTTCAACTTTTAATATTAAACACAATATTCTCAGAATTCACTTACAATTTCGAAGAATAAAAATTTTATCCAGAATTCAGATTTTCTTTTTATAAAATTTAGAAGCAGTTCAAATAAAATTCATGTTTAACATGATATAAATTGTGGAGCAGAAAATTTAATAATTTATTTTTGAAAAATTATATTTTTTTTCCGGATTTAAACTGAAAAACGTTTTTAAAGGCAATATAATTTAATCAGGGTATTGTTGTAAGAGCGAAATGTCTACATGCACTCTAACTTATTAGAAGTAGAAGAAACGCTAGAATTTTAAGTATATTTGTTTAAATCTTTTCACTGTTAATGTAATTCCTTTTTCTTTTGTGCAGCATTTAAATATAGATTATACATTTCATTAAGGGGAATAAAAATAGGTAAACTAGCGGCTTAATGTTTAATGTAGAACTATTCATTAGATAACACTAAATAAACATGTAAAATGTAGAAATCTTTTCTTATGGGTATAACAACTAAAAATGATGGGACTGGAATAAAACACATTATAATCCATATTTTTTTTTATCATATTGTTCATTTTCGAAAGAACGGATTTTGAATTTTAATAAAAATGAAATAAAATCATAAATCTCCAAATGAAATTGTCTGAACCTGGATTTCTTTTCGCTTCAATTTTTCATATGTAATTTCACAAGCAGGAAATGAGTTCCCTGATCAGTGCTAGTTTGAAAGGATTTCGAAAAATGGAAGTACTCAAATAGAGAAAGAATAAGGTAAATGAAATTGGGTTTTTATTCTTGATCCCAACGCGGTGTAATTGCCAAAGGAACGAAATCCCTCTCCTGACAGGTAAGAGCATTAAGCGTATTACTCCGAAAATATATATTTCCATAACGTTCGCATTTACGAACTGCTCTGAGGTAGAGGATCTTAAAAGACGTTAAAGAGAAGGGGGGAAAAGAAAGGTAATGTCCAATCAATTAGCGTAAACTGAATTTACATCAACCCCAAATGATGTTCTGCGCGATGTAAATGTAAGGTATTGAAGGGATGACGGATAATGACGTTTAGACGAAGTTTTCGTTTGTGCTGCTGAGAGCTAAAGGTGCATTAATCACTGAGCTTTAAGCGAAGGCTATCGTATGTTCTAGAAATATGATGGATTGTTCTGGGGAGGGAGGGAAACGGAATTTTCTCTCTCAAGTCCATCTGCTTGTAGACTTGTTTTCTCTTTTGAAGAAATTGTTTTCAATTTAAAAAGCGCGTTTCTCAATCAACAAGCTAATAAGACAAGGTTGACGGATGAGAAATACTTTCGTGATTTTTATTATTATCCGAGCTGTTCGAAACGTATTAATTCTTGATGGTTCATTAATTTCAGTTCCGAGAAAACACAGGGGCAACGGTAGAAACTGGAAAAGCAATAGATTTGCAACCGGAGGATCGCGAGTTCAAAACTATGTCCAGACAAAGATCGCCGTGTAGATGGGGGCTGGTGCACGTCAAATGTCCTCATATTGGCGTGGTGGAAAAGTTTGGAGTGGGGTACCAGCCCAGATGTAGTTCTCGTTATCTGATCATCAAATGTACGAGACGCTGTCCTTGGATCTTTAAATAGGATTGATTCCGGACCGTCACAAATAGCCCATTACGTTGCTCAAATGCTACGTTAAAACTAACTAACTACTACCTACCGAGAAAGCACTGTGAAGACTGATGAGTCTTCCTACACAACTGCCGATTAAGAATCGACAACAGCCTAGTTACCACCATCTATTTTGCTCTAACCAATGTTGTACTAGTCTTAAAATGCATTCGTTTCCTACAAACATAAATATTAATTCAGTTAAAGAGAAGAGATTAGTTCTGACAAAAGGGCATAAAGGAATTATTTTCACATTACTAGGAACGGTTGATATGACTACCAAAAAAAGTGTTATTCATATCCAATGTATACCATCTCCTGTAAACAAAAAAGTTAATGGAGTTGCAGATAGATCCAAGAAGATCACTGCCGAGCCTTTTCGCACATCTTGCTCACAAACTTATCAAGTCATTCTCCGTGATGAACTCAAATAATAAAATTTGGAGATCCCCGACAACTGATATCCGGTAACTTAGAAATTCCCCCAAGAATCTCCCATGAATATAGGGGGGTCATAGAAAATGTCAGCCTATCTTTCCTAGACTTGTGAGCGGGTAAGTCATACCTCTATCCTTCCGTGCAGGGACATAATACTTTTTTCAATTTGCCTAAAATGTAACATTGAGTAAGCCTCCTTAAGCCATCTTCTGACATATGTTGGTCTGGCAGGGGAGGATCACTATGGAAGTCCTCATCTAGTGTTGGACTTTTTGAAAGTGTACGGTCTCATGAACTTCGTCTAGCGGCTTATCTTAATCTTAAGAAATAAGTAAAAACAACAGCAACAACCATAAAAGCATCGTCGAAAACAATCGAAATACACCCAAGTGGTTCGATGGTGCCTTAGTTCTTGTCAAATAAATCCAATGTAAAATTAGTTGTGTCTTAGTCAGTTTTTCTGAATCTATGAACCATGACTCATCATGCAGCTGAACGGAGTTTGATAATACAAATGTAGGTACAAGAGAAATGATTCAAAATAATTATACAATTTTGGGCGAATAAAGAGATTGTTTCCTTTTTTTTTTTGAGACTTTAAGTTAAGCCTATTATTTTTTGTTCCCACTATTTCATTCGATTCATCCGATAAACTACCATCGTCTATTTTAAATACGTTTAGAAAATGAAAACTTTTGTTTGAATTATTATTCTTTTTACATGATGTACAGTCGGATGGAATACCAAACCCCCTCCTATATTTTGAGCACCAATAATACTAGAGCAAATTCAAAGGTTTCATTAAATAGGGAATAACGTCATCTACAAATTCAAATTCAAAACAATTGCATAAGGAGACGTTTTCATATCAAATTTTGCACAAACAACAAAAATTATAAATAAAAAACCATGTTTTGACGCCATAATCAGATTTTTTATCGTTAAAGTAGTCTAAACATGAAATTTCATGACTTTACTTACTTCATATCCTGAGATATTCAATCACAAAGTTGATATGAATTTCACTTGATCATCTCGACATAGAAAGTCTTTATTTGAGACCGAGATTAATTATAATTTTAGCTACCTGAAGTTTAAACTTCAACACTATTTGAAGCGTACTTTTTAGCGATCAGATAATTATTATATTTATTACGCAAATTCAAACAATTTGGAAATCACATTATATTCACCATGCAAGTGCAAACGATCCGAGAATTATAATCCAAGATTTGTCAGTTGTTCTTTAAACTTTTGAGTGCCCCTAAAATCGCAAAAATGAAGAAAATTTAATGTAGCTTAAAAACTAACTATCGAAATGAGATGAAATTTCTCATGACCATACTAAAAGTCCTTTTGAATCGATTCCCGTCAGAATATTATAAGGTTTCAATTCATAATTCTTACAAACATTAATTTTAAATTTATTATTTCATACTAAAATCTACTTTAAAATAAAATATTAGGTTATTTTGTTTGGATTGTTTAACGCTGTTATTTAGTAAGATGGTACCAAATATCAGCGCAATAGGAATAATATTGGTATCACGCAAAGCACACTGAATTCCCGTTGCATTTTAAAAGCTCAAAACTATACGAAACTGCTCTGGAAAGACTTAGATGCGGTCACACAAGATATATTATATTCGTGAGAGTGATTAATAGCTATCAAACCTAACTTGTTCATGCTTTGCAACCTTAGTAACTCTTTTCCGTATTTTGGAGGCCGCGGTAAATATAAATATCTACCATTCCTGCTCATATTTTGCATTGTATTGGTGTCTCTACGACATCCCCTCGATGAAAAGGAATTGATTGTTGAGCGAATTGTAAAAAAGTCGGTCTTTTGAACCGGTTTTAGGTTATACATAATGTGACCATACGTCCAGTTTTTAGGTAGACTGTCCCGTTGTCCCCAAGCTGTGACGTCATACGCAATACGTCTCACAAGTCGGTCAGAAGCAGGGATAGAAATACAGTACAAAGTCCCAAACATTATTTATTTTCACGTGTTCATTTCTGTTTTTTTTTTTTTTCATTAATACATTTAAAAAAAAAGAAATATGTGTTTTCTTGAATACTTATACTATTAACCAAAATTAGTAGATGTTTAGAGGGGAAAAGTAAATGGTCACGTTAGTTATATATCGACAAAGGGAATAGTTAACAGCTACATCAATGCCAAAAATGGCCAAATCGGCGATAAATCGAAGTTTTACGACAATAATGTAGGTTTTGGAAATATTTTTTCTATTCCAGTATGTTTTTTACATACACTAAGAAACCCTCTCACATAGACGAAGTCCTAGAAATTATCAGCTCTGATATATTTTGGGATAAATTTACTACTTAAATATCTATTCTGGTGTTCCTTATGATTCTCCGTTGTAGAAATTTTAGAGCATGCAATTTCTTTCTTATTGAGAAAGGCATAAAAAAATGCGCAAAGGCACACACACAATTCTCTAATATAAATATACCGTTGTTATACCACGTAAAAGTTAGATTTCACAACTATAGTAAACGAGTAAACAAACGTAAGACCTATGGATTGGAATGAAAGTCTCTAAAGACATAAAATGATTCCTAATACAGCTAAGTTAAAAACGGGATAAAGCTTTTTGATTCGTATTTATATCTTTGCCTCTTAGACTTCATCAGATATACTTTACTGCATCGGCGTTATTCCCTATCGGAGAGATTACGAATTTCAGAAACGGAAAAAACCAGCTTTGATCCCGGATTTGTTCCATCTTCAAAAAACAAAATTCGGCTGCAAAGCATAACGAGCTCCCTGAATGGGATTTCGTTTCCACTCTAAATCCAACTCGAACGGAAACTTTAACCCTCTTTCGCTCTAATGTGCTATTGCGAAATACATTCGAAAATTCGATTTCCTGATTAACGAACGAAAGATAAAAACATAAGGTAGAATTATAAAAAAAAAGAATAAATTGAAATATAATTAGAAAAGCTATCGATTCTTAGCTATGCATTTTCCTTTTGAAATTTTGTACATCTGTACGTCCTTGTTGTTAAAAACTAACAATACTTGCTAATGAATTTATGCTTCTTAACAGGAATTGTTTTTCCACTGGCCAAGTCAAAATAGACAGAAGAAGAAATACAACGCAAACACAACTTACTACAGTATAACACAGATTAGCAAACACAAAAGAAGGAAATATAACCGAAGTAATCCCCCTAAAAGCCCTTTCGTCCTCCAGTATCAAGGAATCTCAGAGTTTCGGTGAATTGCCTTGCAGCGAACCATGCAGGATCTGCCTGTAGGGACAGGATGTTTACAAAGAGGGAGAAAGGATCGGCCACAGTGAAAATTCTATGCAGATAGGCGACAGGAAATCATGCTTTGTTAAGAAGGTTTCCACCACTTCATGCGTGGTTCGTTAGACACAGAAAGACACATATATACTACAAGAACATATTAGAAAACACCTTAAAATCCAAGTTGTCAAACAGTTTTGATTTCAGAACCAAAATCACCAAGTTCTTTCATATCATTAGAGAGTGGGGTGAAATCTCAGGTGCGGCCTCGTCATCTGGCCGTGGTTCAAAATTACGTGGTATCGTCCTTGGATTTTTCCTATGGTTTTTTATCCCGGACCGTCACTAAAAGCCAGTCTTTTACTCCAGTGCGATGTTAATTAAAATGTCTACCTTTTATTTTTATTAATTCAATATTTATTACAAATGAAAGGTCGGGGTAGTTAAATTAACGTAGCACTGGAACGACACGACGGACTATTGGCGGGATCAATCCCGAAGTGAATAGCCTAAGAAAACGCCTTGTAAATTTGAACCACGGTTATATGACGAGGTTAACACTTAAGCTTGCACTTCACTCTCCGAACTTCTACAACTGTGATGGCACCCCACTATCCAAACTTCTACACCGCACCAACGTGAAGGCATTTCAGGCAATGCCATATTTAACGTGCACCTTCCCCGTGTAGGTTAGTAGGTAGTTAAGTAACGTCGCACTGGAGGTATGTGCAACGGTCCAAGATCAAACCCTAAAGGAAAGATCCGAGTTCAACACCATCAATTTAAACCATGGTCAAATATGGAAAACAACACCTGAGCTGCCATCCCATCCACGTAACTCCCACATCAGGACAATGTGAGGGCATTTGAGGCCACGACAGATTTAACGTGCAAGTGCCCTCGTGTACATGACAGTCATTTCCCGGACCTAGTTTCGACCTCGCTAACATCCGGTTGATAATCTCTGTTGATCTTACAACTGGGATACCGTGGCCTGTCGTAGCGTATATTAATTATAGGAAAATAAACATAGGCACTAGCGTGAATTTTAATGTCGAGCAATACTAAATTGCTTTCAAAATAAACCGTTTGCCACTTGGTGTATTCTTTTGATATAATTGTTCGAATACAGTAATCAGCTGTCAATCCTCTGCGCGTGTTACACGGAAATACCTAGACAGAGAAAACGTAATACTCTATTAGCCACTCGGTTTGTAATTTCCCAGTAAACTGCTGTTTCACGAGTTTACCGGGAACTGCAGTAAATTCTAATTTAGTGGGCTACAAACTGATCGTGTCAGACGTTATTAGATGTGAGAGACTTGAGCCTATAACTCCCTCGTCGCTGACGTTCAGTGTACCTCTTTAAATGAACAAAACTAATTTTTTCTTCGCAGGTTTTAAATTCTTGAACGAAGGGATGTTCATGAACTTGTTCTGAACTATTTATTGATTTTCCGATGGAAGTTTGTTTACTGAACGTAGGACAATACCTATGTTTATTAGTTTCCATTGACAGTTTTTGAGAGCCCCCATCTTATGATATAAACACGATTTTAAATGACTAATTACAAAGTTGAAAATAGTATTATATCTTCCTCAAAATAACTCCAAAATAATTTATTCTACATGTTGTGTTTTGCGTTTATAATGATTTAAAAAAAAAGTATAAACTTTAATCTTAAAAATTATCACCATGTTAGAAAAAGTACTTGTAATTATAACATTTTATTTTTGTTAACTTTTTTTTTATTCTTATTGTCTTATTTAATAAGGCTTATTTATTAAATAGGACACTAAGACTTGCTTGTTATTAATTCAATAAGAACAGAAAAAATATCATTTATTTTCAAATGCTTTTAACAGTCGGAATTAAATTAAATGATAGTTTTAATCGTTGTTTACAATCAGAAATTATTATTTTGCTGGTTAATTAATCCATTGATGCCTAGGGTCCCTCTTTAGGGACGCTTCAAAAAAAGAGCCTCACTTTCACATAAATGCAGCTTTCAACTTAAAAATTATGTTGAAGCATTTCTAAGTATTTGTTTCAATTATATTCAGTAGATTACAGCATTTGATGGTAGTAAAGTTGGTGATGTGGGCTTTCTATTTTCATCTTCCACGCAAAACGCAACTTTTGCAATGTCGAATCAAAAGAGGTTAGATTTTCCTATCATTTATAAACCAATAGATTTGTATTTTATAAATGTGGTACTAGATACAATTCTTTAGTTTACGTGTTTTTTGGAATTTTATAAGTTTTTAAATTTTGATGATGTTTTTAGCATTCTAGAAACGTCTCTAAAAAGAGACGCTAGGCCCTGGAGGACATGTATATTTGCCATGCGCAAACACGAAGAAGATCCAGGCATTTCTTGTTTCAACATTGACTTATACAGTGACAATTTATTCCCTTCTGCACTCTAATTGATTATTTGTCCAATAAAGGATTTAATGTTACTGCAACAGTGCGTCTCTATCGGAATGAAAAATGCCCAACAAGCGACGTTTCATCTTTTAAAAAACATACCATAGGTACCTTTGAGTATAAGTACAATGAACAGCAAGACAACGTAATCCTAGTTAAGTGGAACTACAAAAATGTTATAACCATTGCTTCAAATGTGCATAGTGTTTACCCATTGGAAAATAGCTAAACGGTGGTCAAACACAGAGGGAAAAAATTGAAATTGATCGACCGAATTTAAATCATAAATATAATTATTGCATGGGGTATTGGCAGAATGGATCAGAACATTGCAAGTTACTATTGTTCTATCCAGAGTAAGAAATGGTGTTGGACTCTTCCTATTTGGATTAGAGGCTGCTATGCAAAATGTGTGGCAGTTATATCGTCTTTGTGCAAGTCAAATTCTCCCTTCCTTACTTCCTTCGAATGTACTCGGATGAATACGCCGTGGCCATTTTGTAGAATGTTGAAGGAATCATTGAATATAAGCTCAATGAAAACAGGAACGGAGCAATTAAGTCAAAATTAAGGTTTATTTACAAGTTAGTTATAAATTGTACAGACAAGTTTCAAGATAATTGGATAGGTTAAACTTAAATTATTAGTTTACATAAGAGCTATTGTGTACGAGCAAAACGCCTACGCCAGCCCTCCCCCTATTCTGTCCACCGTCGCTTCCTTCTTACAAAACACCCCGTTGGGTTCTTCGCGACACCCCTCCAAGGGGTCGTACACAAGATGCCAATGTCTCTAGGGTGCTCGGGACCTGACTGTACAGTGCATCATCAAACACAAACCTTTGCACTTTCTCCAATTCCTAAGAAAGATATATTTGGATTTTTTCAAGAAATATACTACAGAAAGGAAGTTACAACAGGGAAGACCTTTAGAATAACCAAAGACTTTAAAATCCAGAGCATCAAATGTCATTACATATGACGGGAGAAAGCATTATGTAATTGTTAATAAAACTCAGGTGAGATGCGAAAAAGTTTATCGGAAATGAATCAAGTGTATGGTGGGTTTGAATGACATATGCTATGTAGAATTTCATACCGAAGAATACAAAAAAAAACCTGCCATATTTACTGGCATTTTTAATGTCTTTAAATGCTTTATTAGACATGCTTTAATAAAAAATAATAATTTTCATAAAAATATATATTGTTATTAAAAACTATTTCATGTGGAAAACTATGTACCCCATGGTGCCTAGCGTCCCTTTTTAGGAACGTTTGAGTTTTGTCAGTAAAAATCTTAATTTCTAGTTTGGATTTTTTAAAAATATTTTTCCTGTTGATCTCACGATATTTACTTACAGTATACAAAATATCTTCAGGAAAAAAATGTCAGGCATCAATGGGTTAGTTTAAATTTTAATTATGTATTTTATATGCTTCCTTTTACAAGGGATAGTAAAAGATTCTACAATAATGAATTGACATGGGTAGTTTACCAGAGAGAATGTGTGCATAGTATCAGGATACACTGATATAATGTTTAAGTGTAAGTGTTCGCGTCTGTGATGTTTCATAACTTTAAGAGCTATACATCAATTGAAGGGTATCGTTACTAAAAAATGTCTCTCTTAAAAAAAAATTTCAATATGATTTCAATTTGAATTAAGGCTTTACAAACTATCGAAGGATAACAGAATGAATTCCACTTTTACAGTTTACACTAAACTCAACGTAACCTCAACGTTTTCCCTTTGAAAAGCCAACATTTGTATATTCTTGATACAGAATAGACTACACGTTAATAAAATATAAAAACGATATAACAAAGAATTAATTTTGAAACTACATATCCAATATGTAAATGAAATTATTATTTTCTCTTGACAAACAAGATAGATTGAAAATAAACTTCATTATCAAAAAATGCGTATGTAAAGAATTGTTTAAAAATGCAATTTAGTTCAAATAATATGTCTCCAAATAAACAAGATATCATAAAATTCAAGTACAAAAAAAAATATTTTATTTTAAGATAATTATTTTTACGCGGATCCTTGTATAAAAATTTAATCACTACATTAATTACACAAAAGCTGCATTTAACGCTTGATAACATGCAGCTAAGCCTGAACTAAAAGGTAAATACCAAAAGAAATTATCAATATTGTTACATAAACATTACTAATTAGCTAATACTTTGAATTTTTGTCTTGATACTTTTTAATCACATTAACCCACTGGCTGATTATCCCGCGATTTCCACGGGCAACTCAAATGTAACAAAATTTGCTCATCCCGCGATTTTCGCGGGCAGGTGTTTTTCTATCTTTATTGAGGAGCGCATCCCGCTTTTTCGCCGTTTAACCAATGAAATAAATTACATACAGTGTTAGACGTTAAATTTAGATTTTGGTCAACAGTTGTCGCTAGTCGTCCACTAAATCGCGGCATTTGAAGGTACTTTGTATTTACCGCTCTAACATCGCGCCTTTGTTTGGCGCCTTTTTCTAATCAGAAATGGCTGCTAGAAAACGTTCAGCGATTGACAGAGTATATATTCCTGATGATTTATCAGATTCTGAAAGTGATTTTAGTTTTGATAGTGATAGTGATATAGATTTTTCGGACTGCTCCTCATATAGCGATGAATCTGATCATGATTCAATAAACGTGCAAAGCGTTAGGCAGTGGTGTAAAAATGATAAGAAGAATATTCCTCCTCCTCCAGTTCCTTTTCGTGGAAATCCGGGAATTACTGTGCATATAGCTAACAATAACTTCTGACAGTTTAGTTTCTCGTGATAAAAGTCTATATAAAAAGTCTTTTCTAGAAAGAAAAAAATGCATATTTCAATTCCCCAATATATATAGATTTTTAATATGCAAAAAAAAAATACACGATTTTTGTAGCGATTTCGGTCCACAAATTGAGCAATCAGAGGGTTAAAAGGCATTTCCTAATCAAAACTGTTTGATAGCATTATTTTCCAACAAAGTTAATGCTTTATTATTAACTCAGATACAAGCAAATCTAAAATGTTCTTAGGGCGAAATCATATTCAAACAAGTAAACCAAACCAAATTACAACAAATAAAAGCATTCCAGTGTCCAAAACATTGATCTATAGCTTTTTACCAAAAGAAATTATCAATATTGTTACATAAACATTACTAATTAGCTAATACTTTGAATTTTTGTCTTGATACTTTTTAATCACATTAAAAAGCATTTCCTAATCAAAACTGTTTGATAGCATTACTTTCCAACAACAAAGTTAATGCTTTATTATTAACTCAGATACAAGCAAATCTAAAATGCTCTTAGAGCGAAATCATATTCAAACAAGTAAACCAAACCAAATTACAACAAATAAAAGCATTCCAGTGTCCAAAACATTGATCTATAGCTTTTTACAAAAGAAATTATCAATATTGTTACATAAAAATTACTAATTAGCTAATACTTTGAATTTTTGTCTTGATACTTTTTAATCACATTAAAAAAAGCATTTCCTAATCAAAACTGTTTGATAGCATTACTTTCCAACAACAAAGTTAATGCTTTATTATTAACTCAGATACAAGCAAATCTAAAATGTTCTTAGGGCGAAATCATATCAAACAAGTAAACCAAACCAAATTACAACAAATAAAAGCATTTTAGTGTCCAAAACAGGGATCTATAGCTTTTTACCAAAAGAAATTATCAATATTGTTACATAAACATTACTAATTAGCTAATACTTTGAATTTTTGTCTTGATACTTTTTAATCACATTAAAAAGCATTTCCTAATCAAAACTGTTTGATAGCATTACTTTCCAACAACAAAGTTAATGCTTTATTATTAACTCAGATACAAGCAAATCTAAAATGTTCTTAGGGCGAAATCATATCAAACAAGTAAACCAAACCAAATTACAACAAATAAAAGCATTTTAGTGTCCAAAACAGGGATCTATAGCTTTTTACCAAAAGAAATTATCAATATTGTTACATAAACATTACTAATTAGCTAATACTTTGAATTTTTGTCTTGATACTTTTTAATCACATTAAAAAGCATTTCCTAATCAAAACTGTTTGATAGCATTACTTTCCAACAACAAAGTTAATGCTTTATTATTAACTCAGATACAAGCAAATCTAAAATGCTCTTAGAGCGAAATCATATTCAAACAAGTAAACCAAACCAAATTACAACAAATAAAAGCATTCCAGTGTCCAAAACATTGATCTATAGCTTTTTACAAAAGAAATTATCAATATTGTTACATAAAAATTACTAATTAGCTAATACTTTGAATTTTTGTCTTGATACTTTTTAATCACATTAAAAAGCATTTCCTAATCAAAACTGTTTGATAGCATTACTTTCCAACAACAAAGTTAATGCTTTATTATTAACTCAGATACAAGCAAATCTAAAATGTTCTTAGGGCGAAATCATATCAAACAAGTAAACCAAACCAAATTACAACAAATAAAAGCATTTTAGTGTCCAAAACAGGGATCTATAGCTTTTTACCAAAAGAAATTATCAATATTGTTACATAAACATTACTAATTAGCTAATACTTTGAATTTTTGTCTTGATACTTTTTAATCACATTAAAAAGCATTTCCTAATCAAAACTGTTTGATAGCATTACTTTCCAACAACAAAGTTAATGCTTTATTATTAACTCAGATACAAGCAAATCTAAAATGCTCTTAGAGCGAAATCATATTCAAACAAGTAAACCAAACCAAATTACAACAAATAAAAGCATTCCAGTGTCCAAAACATTGATCTATAGCTTTTTACAAAAGAAATTATCAATATTGTTACATAAAAATTACTAATTAGCTAATACTTTGAATTTTTGTCTTGATACTTTTTAATCACATTAAAAAGCATTTCCTAATCAAAACTGTTTGATAGCATTACTTTCCAACAACAAAGTTAATGCTTTATTATTAACTCAGATACAAGCAAATCTAAAATGTTCTTAGGGCGAAATCATATCAAACAAGTAAACCAAACCAAATTACAACAAATAAAAGCATTCCAGTGTCCAAAACAGGGATCTATAGCTTTTTATTCCTATTTATTTTGATTTTTTGGTGGGCATATAATCCATCAACCTTCTAATTGGACTCATAAATTTATTCCGCATTCATTAATTTCCCTCTTTTACCTGTTTGACTATAAGCCCAAATATTTGCAAAGTCATCCACGTTTCAAATTAAGGTCAATATTTCAGTTATTAAAAGCAAATATTCTTCAGCGCAGTCCTCACAGAAGGCGCAAGCGTGTAAAAATCGCGACATGCCCTGTTGCAAATGTGACTGAAAAGGAAGCCAATTAGATCCCGGAAAACATGTAGTGTTCATAAGTGGCGAGCGGAGTGGAGTGTAGAGCTGGAATCTTGTTTGGTTCATATCCCAGTGGCGTTGATGGGTGGCCGTCGAGTGGAAAATAGAATTACGCGTCACTGAACGCCACTATCCCTGATCAAGGAATGGCGCCAGCGAGATTCCTTATCCCCGGTGGAAACAATCCGAGTATTCTGTTTATTTCATTAAGAGATTCTTCAAAATAGAAATGTTCATGTGATATTCCTTTGTGCGTTCTCAACGCCATTGTTGCTACAAAGTCAGGATGAAAGTAATTCGTAAATTTCGTATATTTCCACAACTTTTGTATATAAAATAAATTTTTAAATCTCGTTAAGCCTTGTTTTGATAAGCACCTTTAAGAGTAAAGATTTTGAGTCCGCTATGATAATGATAATTTTAGTTAACGTCGTATTAGAGCAACACAGCGGGCTATAGACGACGGTCCGGGATCAATCCTTTAAGGAAAAGATCCGAGGACAACACCTCGTAATTTTGAACCACGGTCAGATGACGAAGCAACACCTGAGCTGGCACCCCACTCTCCAAACTTCCACACCATCCCAACGTGAGGACTTTCGGCCACGACAGATTTAAGGTGCCCCAGCCGCCTCTATACCATACGCTTACAAACATCCATGCCCGGACACGGTTTCGAACCAGGAACCTTCCTATCTAGAGGCTGACACCTTAACCACTATATCGGTTGGCCGGCTTGTGTAAGCTAACCAACCTTTTCTCAAAAAATTATTTTACAGGCATTTAAGGTACTTTAAAACTAGAAAATAATAAAATGCAATTTTATTTTTAAAATTTGAAAGGGATTTGAAGTGTAAACAAGAAAATCAGACGCGAAGTTAAAAATTTCATTCCGTTATTCTAATGTTCGCGCATGGTACACGTAGTGGTTACCTTAAAATATAGTTTATTGCCATTTTGGTGACGTTCGGCGTTCATCAGTCAAACGTTATATATTAATTCAGAGTTCATTCTTTCAAATTTTTTAGCGAAGTGTTCAAAATGTGTTTAAACCACATGTCAAGTGACGTCAAGTTCGGAATACGTGCAGGAAAGACATTCTACTATAGAAACACTGCAACTACCTACATTTACCTTGATACCCAAAGCATCTAATAGTCACAAGTCCCCATTCAGCAGCGTCCTAAAATCCTGAAATGGTTACTATATTCATTTATTAGGGTGCACCCATAAGTAATGTCATTTTGGCGGGCATATACTTTTGACGTGTTTCTTAGGGTTGCTATATCATTACGCTCATTAAAGTTTTGGTTGTTAAAGTGTATGTGTTACCGAGATAGAGCTCGAAAGTTGTTAATGTGCACATTACGTAGCTGATCTGCAAATTAACTGATTTGCTCCGTTAACGTGCGGAATCAAGAGTTTTCCGCATTTAACCTAGGTAATGTGCACATTAATGGCTTCCGTATCGTTAAAGTTCAAAAGTTTGTTTCCCTCATTTTCTTTCCCTACACCTTCCCCCTCTCCCTCCACTTTTAGTTTTAGTTTGGTTTCGCCAGCGTCTTGTCGTCGCCGGTTGTTTTTATTTCTCATAATTTGCGTCGGTTGCCAGTGCGTAGCATAGCTAATTCTGTTTTCAAAATTGTTTCTGCCTGTTAGAGCGTCAATTTGCGTAGTGGTTATTTTTAAAGCAGATAAATTTAACTCCTAGTATGCAAGGAAGCACCGAATTGGTGCGTAAATGAAGAAAAGATTCTTAGTAAACCACTTTAACGAAGATTTAAAATATAATAGCGTTTTAATGACAAAATGAAAGTATGATTCCATAATTGAAGATGTAAAGCGAATAAAAGTTTCCAAGAAAAAAGAATCATCTCGAGATTATCGAATAATTCAAAGGTATGATGTGTTGACTGTACGTTCTTGTTGTTCCAGCAAAGATCGTATTTCCACTTTAACGAGTGCCTAGTAGGTAATGTGCAGATTACCTAGGTAATTTGAGAAATGGAAACAATTTTCGGCACTTTAACGGATCACCCTAGATAATCTGAACATTACCTAGATAATCTGTAGAAGAACTGATTACTGCACTTTAGCGGTAACATATACACGTTGTGCTTTTAGCTGATATTTTTTAGCGAGTGTTAAGTATCCTCTATTAATGAAAAACGGTAGACCTGGAGAAGCTCACTTTGGGTATTGTATGCTCTTCCATTTTAACTGCTGTCATAACGCAACTACTGCAACTGCGAATATCAATGCAATTTAAGCAAATTGTTTAGACATTCGCACGTACCAACTATGGTTTAGAAGATTTTGTTATGGCAATTTTGTGCTTGAAGATGCCCCAATATGTGGTCGTTCAGTTCAATATGGTGAAAACGCTTTGCGGGGTTTTGTGGAAGAAGATCCTCACCAAATGAGTGAGCAAATTTTAGAAAGGATTAATGTTTCTTGGTCAGCTGTTCAACGCCACTTGAAATCCGTTGGGAAGTTTCAGCATGCCGGTGCATGGGTCCTATATGCTGTGTTGAGAAAAAAAGGCAAAGGTTCTCCATGTGCAATTTGCTCATAAACCGTCATAAAGAAAGAACCGTTTTTTGACCATATCGTAAACGGGTAAACATCGTAAATCTCTATAACCCAGCGATGAAGAACTAATGGTTTTCCACAGAAGAACCATCGAGAAAATTTCCAAAGCCCAATATCCATGAAAACAAGATTCTCCAATACGTTTGATGGAACATTCATGGTGTGATTCATTTAGAGCTGCTTCATGTCAGAGAAACCATTACTGCAAGCTTGACAGTTTTGTTAACCACGTTTATTGTGGTCAACTTGACCAAATGTAAGCATCCACTGCAAGAAAAAACTGTGTTTTGATAAACAAGAAAGGTGCTATCCTCTCAACATTTGGTCTCGCGTTGACGGGTCACGCAAGAAAAAAAAATTAAGGGACTCGTATGGGAAGTTCTCCTCATCCTCAATACTCACCTGACCATCTGATTATTAATTTTTTCAAATCCTTACTGCACTTTCTTGCTTGAAAAGAATTCGATTCTGACGAAGAGGCTAAGAACGCATTCGTTCAGTATTTTGATTCCCAAACCCCAGAATTATTTAAAGATGGGATAAAAAAGTTGAAAATCTGATGCTAAAAGGTCATAGAAAACTACGGTAACTACATAGCTGCTGCTTTTAAAATAACATGCTAAATTTACATATCACAATTAAAAAAAATACATTATTTAGGGGAACCTTTAAAAGATAACCCCATTGATCAAAACTTTAGGATGTAGCTTGATGAAGACAGCAATAGTAAATACATGATAATACTGTAACATTTCGAGTGCAGAAGAGTTATTCTTATACCTCCATGATAGTCACGAGGTATAAAACTGGTGTAGCTTTGTTTTTTCTCCACAATGCTTACAATTACGAAATAACCACATCGATTTGTTGAATGAGTTCTAAGAAAGATTGTATTGTTCAAGAAGTACAGGTTAGAAACTATATGTAGACTGAAGATTGCAGAACAGATATATACGTGTGAATCTCCCAAAGAGTGTTAACGTACCCAAATGCTATTTCCGAGAATGAAGACCTAATTTATGTTATTAAAAACTAATTACACATTCCAACTCAATAGATCCAACCCTAAAATTCTTTAAATCAACACAAAGTACGTAAAAGGTAGTATCACATAACAGATACATGTTTTTTATGTCTCTCTCTCTCTCTCATACTTTTTATTCTTGAATTTAACGATAACACTATAACGTTACTCAAGATTTCAATAAAATTTTAATTTGAGCTTGTTTATATGATTATTCCTTATGATTATACAGTGACAATTTACCTCACGCATGCGTGGTAGGAGCGTGAAATTTTGAGACTGTTGAATTCAAGCTGTTTTACTTTGTTAATTCCAAATTTGTATTTAAAGTATGTACATAAATCGGATTTCAGTTGTACTCCGTCGTATAACCTGTCGCCCCCCCCCCCCTCGGTAGATATCATTGGATGATCCACAAGGGTTAAGAACATATAGAAGCAAATTTACGGGGGAAGGGAACTTTTTTTAATTAGGTAATCGTAAATTGTGGATTTATTTAAAAAAGAGAATTTGGGAGATAGCTTAAGCATTTGGGATCCATTAGATTAAATTCCTATTACTACAAGTCGATAAAAAACCGTATCATAAGGATGTTTAATAAATAATTATCCTTAAAATTTAATTATTGTTAGTTCCTTTCTTACTCAACACCTTTCCTCTTCTGCACAAACTGATCCAGTTGGCCCGCTTTGTTTGCAATATTTTACAATGTGGCTTGCAGTACTCGCAAAATTGTCAAAGTAAATAACTGCTAGTCTTTTAAAGTGGAAATAATTCCGCTGAGTTCTACCTCACACAATTTTCTGCTCATCAACGCATATTCGATCGGATAGAACCTGTGGCATTCATCCACTCCAAATAATATAATGATGAATCTAAAGGATTCCCTCCGATCCTTTGATTTGTATCAAGAAATCAATACGAACTCTTCTCATACTTATATCATATTACATATAAGAGTCAATGATTTTGGGTAATATTTGGAACAACACTTGAAAAATACCCAGTAGTTTAAAACATAACCATTAGGCAACACTAAATCTTCATAATAAGATATTTATGTCTTAAAAATGGTAATTAATTTAACCATTTCTAGACTAGCATATATTTTATTCGGTGATTAACTATTCGTGCGGCGATTTAAGTGATAGAGTTATGAATTAACTAGTTAAACCGATTATTTATTAAATTAATAGCTTTTTCTTTTTATACTTGGGTAACAAGTTGGTAATTTTCAGTTGACTGCTGTAAAACCTATGTATTTTCTTTGTAAATGGACTTATAATTGTTTTAGGAACTTCATAGATGTTTACTTTATACTCGTATATCGTTGACTTGTTATCCAACCTCTGCTGGTGAGGAAACAAGATAATGGTAGGTTGTTTTCTACCTTGTTGATAACTAACTTTACTGTTTCATTTGTTAATCGAAATGAAATATTATTATTATTGCTACAAGAATCACCAGGCGTTGCTCGGGTTGCATTGCTTTAAGATTGATTGAAAGTGATCCTAAAAATTATTTTTCTCTTTCATAGAAAATTCAATTATAGAATAAGCAAATATAGACAAAAAAAAGTGAGTGGAAAAGAGTTTTAGAAAAACATTTTGATGTTTCTACAGCTTCTACAATTTACTTTTGTAAAGATAAACTTTTCATGCTTACAACTACCCAGTACTGTTCCAATTTTAATGACGTATAACGTCAAAAGCGTTACAATTGTTTTGTCTCGGAACTAGAATAAACATACAAAAGATAAAACATAGTTATAGACAAAGGATTTCGGTAAACTGGTATTAACTTCGAACCTAGTACGAAGGTTCACTGATCATTACTATTAAAACATAAAGCAATGGATTTGTAAATTCTTTTTCAATCAAATGGCATTGTGCTTAATAAATTTGAGTTGTGAACATGCATCTCGCTTCGAGTTCTAAGCATCCTGCACAAAGTAATTATTACTACATCATATGTGCATAGTTTAGATTTAAATTGATGTTAAGCTATAAATAAATTTTTCCAGTGCAGTAGAAAGCATCTTTACTCCCCCACGCCAAAAACACCGGTGGAGTAATAGCATATGAGACCGTGGCAATTTTTTGCCAAATGTGGTAATCTTCGATTTCTTATGAAGTTTTAATGCAACCCTATTCACAATTTTTTGGAATTGAAGACGTTCTCGGATTGGAATTAAGACGCGTTCTGATTGGAATTAAGACGTGTTCTGATTGGAATTAAGACGTGTTCTGATTGGAATTAAGACGTGCTCTGATTGGTTCAAATTTGCATTTCTTGGTTAGCGATAAGCGATAAACACGCTTTAACTGACACTAACGTGCAGTTGTGTAACATCTTTTGCTACGTGTTTTTTTTTTCTATTGCATTTTACAAAACAAAATTAGAGTAAATTTATGTTTCTCCACCTTTTCGCTAACTTATCTACCATAAAATTACTATCAAATCCATATATGCAAAGGTTCACAGTGTGAATTTTGCTACGTGGGTGCCGCCATTTTGATTTGACGACAAAAAAAATGCCTTGGCGACAAGGTCTCTCGTGTGCTACCACTCCACCTAAACACCTTTATATTATTTGACGGCTTCATGTATCATCGAGTCCCTAACTTTTCAAACGAGGCAATATTCCATTAGTCAAAATTTTAATCTTTGGAGAACACTATCCTTTTAGGAATTCTATGAGAAGAAAAGAAAAACATTGCATATCTTACAACACTTTTAATTATTGTGGTATCTGTGGTAATTGAAAATAAATAAGAAATCGCGTCGAGTCGAATGAGTGATCATGATTCGAAAACTCTACCTTTGTCGATTTAATAAAAAACGTTCTGACGGCATAATTAAAAATGGTGGGGGATAAAACAAGCTCATTATAATTTCTTTTTTATGATTTCGAAATCCTAACTTCTCCATTAAAAATCTAATTAATACTAATGGCAGTGAGATAGACCGCCATTGAAAAAGAATTCTATTTAAATCTCGGAAGCTCCATTCCTGGTCGTCAGAAAGCACATTCCATTTGGAAAAAGAAGTAACACTACAACTTACACGAGGTAAAAAAATCTCCCTCTAATAAAAGATGCACATCGGTGCCGGAAAATGATGCAAGAAATGCGAAAAATATACCCGTCACGGGAAATTTCTTCGCAAAAATGTATTAATTTCCTCCTGTTTATTCCACGAGGAATAAAATGTTAATTATAGTGACGAAAAAACTAGAAATACTTTCTTGACAAATATGAAAAGTAATTCACTGTCTTACTGTTCCTTTTTTAATTTTTGGCCGCAGTTCTTTGTTTACGGATTTAACATCAGGGAACATTTCCTCAATATATCTGTTAAGTTTTCCCTTTTTTATAATGCGCGATCGTTTTCCCCTTACGCGTCACGCCGGGCGTCGCCATTTATTATTCCATTTCAGTTGCTGTGTTGAAAGGGAACTTTTATCTTATTTACTTTTGTTTGATTTCATTTTAATTTGCAACTGTGGAGTACTGCGTGAGACTCATGATTCCCTCAGCTAATTATTCCAAAATCGGAAACGCCATTTCGCTATCTCGCTTTTATTACGATTTTTTTTATAGAAATCCTGCAGAAGTATGGCGATGTTTGAGAACAAAGTACTTCTGGATTCAACCATTCCCCCTCATCCCTTTTCAACCAAGTTTTTATTTATTTGCGCATTCGTTCGTTTTGCTTAGTGCCTCCTTCGATGGAACGATTAAAAATTCCAATATTCATTTAATTATTTCCGACTTACTTGCTTTATTCCTTTTTTAGAATTTTGAGCGGAAGTTTTGAAAAAAGAGCATTTGATAGGATTATTTTGTTCAAAATTTAAATGAATTGTGTGTGTGTGATTAGGAGATTCTAAAATGAATTTTCAAAAACAAAACCACTCACAGTGATGCTAATTAATTTTGAAGAATCTCCAGATTAAAGAAAAAGATCAAAAATTAATATTTTGGCATTACTCAGTGATTATATAAGGAGTTATGACATGTATATTCCCAACACACGCATTGATTCAAGATTATCTATTCCAAGCAAGCATAGAGTGAATCCGAATTTTTTAATTCAGTTTTCTGAACAATTCAAACTGTTATACTGGCACAGTGAATCGCAGATTTTGATGATAAAGATTGACGAAAAATAACGTATTCGTGCAATCGCGGTTTAAAAAGTTTATAGTAATTTAAATTATATTTGAGTCTCGTAGCATTACTTAAAATATTTAGTAGCTCTACATATGATTTTAAGATGTGTATCAGCTCTGTTTCATGAAGTACATATTTCGGACTTAATTCTCGACTTTCGATTTTGTGTGAAATACGTCAGTTCGTACGAAGTTAAAACATTAATTAGAATTCAATTATAATCAATATATAACCCTCAATATCTTAAAAGTACTGTGACAGAAACATGTTGTGACTTTTTAGATCAATTTAGTTCATCAAGAAATATTTGTAATTTGTATCTTCTGAGATGTCCCTGGTTCTCGGGCAATTTCAATCATGGGTTTTGAAATCTATGGTAAAATATTTAAAGCTCTGGGTAGTTTAATTTTTGCTTTTCCAACATGTACTTTTTGTTACTTTTATTGGGAATTTTAAAATATATAATTAAAATCTATATAAATAGGAATAGAGTGTTTGTACATTGAATATTTTCTCTCTCAACACAATTCAAGTTTTATATTCGTTTTGAACCCTTCTGATATAAAATCCGTCTCTTGGGAGTTTGATGTCTGCATATCTGTTTGTATGTGTGTGTGCCCAATGCACTTCTAATAGGTTTTTTATATTTTTATGAACTTTTTTTTGTGCACATAAAAAGGGAACTTTTATTATGATACTTATTATATACTTTTATTATGAGAACTTACCTTCGTTTAGTGATTCAACTTGGTTGCGTTAGTCTGTCTGTCCGTATTTCCGTTATATGTTCAATTTTGTTTCTGTGTGTTTGTAGAGGTATCATATAAATTGTATTTCATATATTTGAACACAAGGTTATTTAATTTATGTAACAGTATTGTATTTAAGTTTAGTGAATGTAGTATTAAACAATGTTAATTCGTCAAAATTTAATAACGCAATAACAACTTAAACTTTGTTTACATACTTAGATAAGTTTCATGCTGAAACATCTGAGTACGTATATTAAGGCTCGACGTATACATCCTGTTTTCCAACATGCGACGTCGCTGCGGTAACGCAAGTGCGGTCTAAACATCAGGCCGCTATTACGATATTAGGCCGCTATTACGACATTAGGCCGCTATTACACTATAAAAGTTCTTTGTCAAAGATCTTTTATGAAATACGTTTGACGACGAAATATGAAACTGTAATGGACAACTTTGATAAAAAGACACGCTTCGTCAAAGTTTCTTTTATCAAAGTTAGCCTCCTCATCCAATATTTGATAAAAGTTATGTCTATGCCGTTTCAACCGCTGAAGACTACATACATACTTTGGGATTTAATCAAATACTTAAAAAAAAACGGACAGGGCTGTGTCGGGACACGTCCGCTAGGTTTAAGTCGTAGAATCCACCATCAGTGAAGCCATATAAAGGATAACGGTGAAATAAATTAGTACAAAACTATTTTAATTTCACAGGTCAAATGTTCACTGTTGCGCACATTTATCACAATTCTAAATTTCTAAATTCTGTACACTTATTGTTGAAAGTTGTGGCAACTGTGCGAGATCAATAGATAAAAAATAATCACGAACAACGTTTCTTACGACAAGTTTTATTTTATTTTATTTTGCTGTTTTCTGTTTTAAATATTTATTATTTCACTAAATTGCATTTTGTCTTCATCACCCAACACCACCACATAGTATTTAATGTAAAGTGAAGGAAAGTCAAAATAATAACAGTGATTTTTATCTTCAAAGGCCAAAAAAAGTACCATGTTCATCATCTTGTTTTCCTCGACATATTGCAGAACCCAGAACTCGCTGAGGAATTCTGTATGAGAAGCATTTAACTTCAGAAAGATCGGAAAATGCTGTGACGGCAATAGACGATGCGCGGGTGTATTTAAATGATTGCAATAATAAAAGAACAATTTAATATCATAAAAGGGGGAATCTTAAAACACACGCGTGCGAGTGGTTAAAAAAAATCAAAAGCACATTTTTAAAGGGATTTATGATTGTTGCTGGTTTTGCATATAATGGAAAATGAGAAGTAAAGAGTATAAAAAATGTAAAAAACAACTCCTACCTACCATATTTTATCTCCAATATTCAACAAACAATACCCAGTGCAACAATCAGAAGAGCTGCATCAGGATAAAACAAGCAGTCACATCTAAATCAACTATTAAATTCTTGGAAAAAATGAAACAAGAAACTGGTATCAAGTCAATACCCTTTACTGATATTCCTGCTAAATCTTCAGATGCCTCACCCATGGACTTTTTTGCGTTTGTACTTTTAGAACATTATCGAAACGTCGACCGAAAACCATTCGGAGACTTTGGAAACTGTAACAAGAATGTAACAAAATACCTCTGTCAACATTGTACAATTCATTATTATCATCGAAATTACGGTGTAGAAAGATAGTTAACAATAAAGACCATCAAATAGAACATTTAAAACAGAACAATTTCATGTAAAAGAATTTATCTTCGTCCATTAAAATCGTTCAAAAAATGTCCGAAAAGCCTCTTTATTCAATAAGTCATTTTCCGTTCTTGTCTCCCAAAGCACTTTGATAACCAACGGAAAAGGAGGATGAGTTTGATGTTATACACTCTTATCATCCCCCCCCCCGTAATTAAAGTCCACTTGAGAGACAAGTGTAAAAGAAAGCATTTAATTGTTTTGTGACCTGGTCCTAATGAACACATAATAAAATGTTCATCTTTCACTTTCCGCCAATTTTTACAGAATGAATACGAGAAACCGCTTGCTTGTACGCAACATCGGATCACATAGTTCAAGGTAACTCGGAATATTTCCGAAAATTAGCTGGTGACATGATCAAATTGATTCAACAAAGTAGTAAATTGCATTATTAGTAAATTCAAAATGTATTTACATATCGCACCACGGCAAAAAAAAAAGTGACACAAGTCAAAAAATAAGAATTTTGATGTTATGTCATTGAAAAATATGTATCAGGTGCACCAACGTGTTATATTACTATTCTATAGAATACAATTGAATTTAAAGACATAAATACTTATGTAAAATTTAAAGAAGCTTATACTTTTTCAATAAAAGTTTTATAGTATCCTTTAAGTTGGTGTTTCTCAAATTCTGCAATTTTGAGTTGTGTCACTTTACTTGCCAGGGTGCGATAAGTCTGACCAAATATGCTGCCAGAACAATTATTTTCTATCAGTCTAATGATAATAGAAATACATTAATACGTCTTCCTAAGGAAAATGAAACAAACATCAGTGCGTCATCCTTCTCTGACAATAGGTGCGCGTCATCTATCTCAAATGTCAGGGGTAAATGACGCATTGATTCATTTCGTAAGGAAAATGGCATTATGATCAATATCACACAGTTTACTTCTAAGTGTCTTCAACTATTTACCAACAGTAAGAAACAACTGAAATATACGAGTAGGAACGTGTTTTAAAATTACAAGGACATTTTTTGAACTGTTTGTCAAACGATATGAAGGTATTCGACTAGGTTCGGAACACTTTTTTTTAAACGACTCTTAAATCACAATTTAAACATTTTTCATACTAGATAATGTTTTGAAATCATGAAATAAAGCAAAAAATAATGCACTGACTCATTATTTTTTTGTCAACTGGGCAAATTAAGGTAAAATTCAATCAAAATGACTACCCCCAAATGGCTAACTGTGTGTATAAATTTCTATTAAATTAATTTTAATTTCCTTGCAGCACCATATATCTATGATATTAGTAACGACAATATATTCTACAATCAAAGAGATCTATTGAAATGTTAAAAAGTATCGCACGCTATATGTAGCTAAAATTTTAATTTTACAAAATGTCTACATGACGTTTAAATTAAACAGCTATAAACTAAAAAGTATGCATTTTGCAACTAAACCTATAGTATATTGTCATTACAACATGTTGATAAGTAATAATGTTTAATTTTGTAGAGATATCTCTGCAACTTTTTGAGAAATCATGTCAAGCGTGTGCAATATTTGCTTAAAATTGTGTTTTCCAAAAAAAAAGCATTTAAAGTTTACCAGTGTGTTTTTTGCCATTGCCCAATTCTTTGAACAAATTCATCGAAACTTGATGTAAAATGTTGAGGCTTAATTGTAGAAAAAAAACTTCTACAAATTTATGTTTATAATTATTTTTATTTTTGAAAAATTAGCGGAAAATCATCTTTTTAATTCCGGTCATTTCAATCGTACTTCCGGTTTCGATTTCTGTCGTTTAATAATACTAAAATTGCTATAATTTTATTTCTACTTATCATAGATTTAATACAGTTACAGATTCTGAAACTTAAAAAACTGGGCTTCTATATGAGAGAATAAAACAAATTTGAGAATTTTGGTCAAAATTACGTTTTAAACGTAGTCGGATACCTTAAGCATGAACACAAGACTTCTCTACCTCAAAAATCTTCTCGATCTATTCTAAATAAATAAAGAAAACAGCTGTCAACGATTGCTTCGTGTTCTAGCATCTTAGATTACGTAGATTATGATGCCACTCGTTTGATAACAAAAATAATTTTCACAGAGAACGTTCAGCACAATATGATTTTTTTACTATCACTTTTATACTCGAACTGAAATTATAATCTATCAGACGTAATTTACATGTGTCAATAAAAAAAATATTGTTGATCTATACTCACAATATATCTCACAGAACATTTTTAATCAGTGCTTTCATATTGTGCTTACCTTTACTCTAATAACTTGAAAATACATCCTCAATTTAGATTTAAAAGTAATTTGGCTCAGACAAAAATTCCTCTACATTATTTTTTAAATTTTAATTTTAATTTACTTATTTATTAAATACTAGGGGGCCAGCCCCCTGCTCGCTGAAGCTCGCCAACCCCTGGAGGATTGCTTCGCAATCCTCATTGGTTCGCTGCGTGAATCTATGCTCGCTTCGCTCGCGTCAATGAAGATATGTGTCCTAGCAGAAGGAATTGTTTTCAAAGTATGATATTCCAAAAAAATATTTTTTCAAATCTAAATTATTTGTTCTTATTATTTGTTAAATTAGTTATTCTGTTTTTCAGAAAAGATATATACAGTACCTCGGGAATCAGAATTCAAATGAAAACTTTGAGCCAATTTTGACTCGAAATGTGAGCGCTGATTTGGAAATTGAATACCCAGCATGTTGTTTGTCTGTATATTTACCCCTGCACTCGAGCCATCCACGCTTTTTCATTGAGTTTGTTGTCGAAAGTTGTAGAGCAAGCGTCTTGCTGAACTATAATTGTTGGCCCTGAAAAGATCCTCCGCTTTCTTTGATTTCTATTATTAACTGCAACAGCTCAGCTAAAATTCATTTTTTTTAAATAAAATTTCATCCGATAACGCTATAAATTCAAATGAAGCGCGAGGCATCGTGATAAACAAACAATCGTACAATGTTGCCAAAACGCGATAACAAATAACGTCTTATTTGCGTGCTACGTAAGAGAATTATATATATAGATTATTTATGAACTAATTTAGAAAACATCAAATAATCTAATGATTCTACTTTCTCACGACGACTTACTACCAGAGTTCCATATGTGATTTCCGAATCCTAGTGCTAGGATAGATCACCAACACCTCTTAAATGAAAATACAGCCAAACCTTGTTGAGATGAATTTCACTGAATCGTAAAAAGGAAATTACCTGAAACATTCTTTAAATAACTATTTTGGTAATGCATAAAAGACATTTTAAAGTAGGATATCAGTTGAGACTCATCGAGCTGAGAGTCCTCATCGTATAAATACCCACATACATTCACGAAAATGTATCAAAACGTTCGCTGTAAAAACAATATTTCAATTATACAGTATAATTTCTGAAATACGGAATTGTCCAAAATTCGGACGTTTTGCTAACCTGCGTTTTCTTTTTTTCTCACTTTTATCCATTTTTCCGACAATTTCTAAGGAATAAGGAGGTAAACTTGAACCTAATTGATGAAACAACACAAAATAACGGACAAGTTCAGAGTAAATACCACACAAAAAAATTAGAAGATTTACAAGTAAAACTTCTTGCACTGTATTGAAAAAGTTTTTTTTTTCCTTTTTTAAAAATTATTCCTATTTATATATCTGCTATTTTACTATGGTAAACGCAAGATTCAAGCGGGGGAGGTTAGATGAAAAAATTTCCAAAATTAACACAGTTTGTTCTTCATCGTGTTGCCTGGATAATTTTGAAGATATTTTTTCGATGCGGCCATTAGTTTACCGAGTACCTCTAAATATAAATTTTTGCACATCGTCGAGTGTTTTCAGAAATTTCAATTTGGTTCGTGATATTATTTTTTTGAAATTCAAGAAAAATCGGGACATTTTCGTTAGTTTTTTTAAACTGTCATGCCTATATCTTATTACTGTTACTTTTTAAATTTGAAAATATCTCAGTATACCATAGAATGTACTCTTTCTTACGGTACAATTACTTCTGATTTTGGTTAATTAATAAAATCGATGCAATCAAAAGTTGGTCATACAAATTTCGGAAAATTTGGATATTTTCGCTAATTTTTGTTAAAACTGTGATATCTACAGCTTAATACTATTATTTTTTAAATTTGAAAACATCGCAATATACCTTATAATGTACTCTTTCTTACAGTACAATTATTTTTTTTAATTGGTTAATAAATAAAATCGATGGAATTAAAAGTTGGTCAGATAATTTTCGGAACTTTTAGATCGTAATTTGCTACACAAAACTAAAACTGTCATATCTATACCTTAATGCTATCAGTTTTTAAATTTTAAAATGCCACGTGAAAGCTTAGAATACACTCTTTCTTTCGGTAAAATTATTTTTTTTAATTGGTTCATAAATAAATTCAATGCAATCAAAATTTGGTCACAAAAATTTCGTATGTTTTATATCGCGGAGCATTAATTGTTCTTCACGGCAAGGAAGGTTACCTTTTCTCACTAACGGGTTTGCTAGTTTTCAAATTTATCACTGCAACAATTACCAGAGAACGATTTTTCTTTATTTGGCGAGGAAAAAGGCTCTCTTTTTTCCTTCTGTTCTAGGACGGTTTACCGAGAAGGTGCAGATAAAAATATTACGACATCAACACAATTTATTTAAAATTGTACAGGGAACAAGATAGAGAAGGTTTTTACTGATACGGCAATTAGTTT
Source organism: Metellina segmentata (assembly GCA_947359465.1). Lineage (NCBI taxonomy): Eukaryota > Metazoa > Arthropoda > Arachnida > Araneae > Tetragnathidae > Metellina > Metellina segmentata. The sequence goes on from OX375878.1 coordinate 77,949,019, forward strand.
AGGATGCATTAAACACACAAGTAAAAAAAATGGAAATCATTTGCGCAAGAAGTCTTGGTTAACGAAGCAAACCAAACGGGATTGCGTAGCAATCACCGGAGATAGGCGAGCGTTAGCGACCGTTGGCTCTGTGACTTCATTGACCGAATTATTAAGATAGTTTTGCCGTCGCAGGAGATTGACTTTGCGAAAGGATTTTGGTTTGCGAAACAAAACAAATGGGATTTGTAAAAGGCGTGTTGATCCGCAAAGCAAACCAAATAGGATTGCGTAGCAGTTTCCAGGGGTTCGGAGCGAGCAGGGGGTGGAGCCTCTTAGTTTTAAAACAATGATACAACAACATTTAGAAGAAACGCTGTCAAATCTATTTACCATTTTCAAAAACAAGGTTATAGTTTACCTTTGCTATGTCGTTAGTGAAGATCCTCAATTTTCAAACAAATTCTTTTATTATTGCACGTGCAACTAAACGGAATTTTAAGTGGGAAAAAATGTTCTCTTTTAAAACAAACTTTGAGATAAATATATTATCAAATTAATTTGTCATCTTTTTTCCCTTAACGACGGAGAAAATTTTGCAAATGTCTCAAGCCTGGTACAAGAGTGCCACAGTTAAAAAAATATCGTTATATAAACGAATCGAGAGTATTTGCCGTTCATTCGTCATTTTCACAAATTGAGTTGAGCAATTTTATAGGAAAAGAACTCGAGAAAGGGAATTCTTAATCGTCCCTAAAATTACCTTAGCGTCTCTCCTTTCTTCAATTTGTACCTTTATCAGGGGTTCAATAAATGTGAAACGTATTACATGGATGAATATACACGTATGTGATTTACATCCAAATTAGGTTGTAAAATTTATTAAAGGGCCGAAATGGTATTAATAATTACTCCACTCACACATTTGTCATTTTTGTACGAAAGAAGAAAGTGATTTTCCTGGTAAATTTTAATCTATAGTTAATCTATAGGTAATTGTGCTAGTCATTTATAAAGATAAGCAAAATGATAACAAAATACAAATGAAAAGTAATGACAGTATAAGAGAAATACAGTTATTGATGTTACTTGTACATTTGTAAGAAAATCGTCAAATTCTCTGGAATAGAATATTGAATTAACACTCCTAAAGGTTTACGTCTAATCATAAATTGATTAACTTTTATAAAACCAAAGGCAGCTATTAAAATGAAAATTTGAGCAAATAATCAAATGCCACTTATAAATGTGTGTTTGAATTTACGAAAGGTGTATAAGTACAGTAGCAAAAAATGAATCGAATACAATGAGCGGTAAGAATATTTTCAAAATAATATATTTATTTTCATTCTTCACTACCAAAATATGTTCAAAAGAATTTTTCCTGGTTACTCTATTCTTCATTAATATGTTTCAAGAATTTTAATTTTTTTCGAAATTTAAACTAAATAATGTCAAAAACTAAAAACGCTCAACAACAACAAAAAATCCGTGTGCTAAATATATCATTGATGATAAATTGAATATTAAATGCACAACTAACGGAAACACGATTTCAAAATAACAAAATGCGATAAGCAGTTTTACATTTAAAATCTCGTGTCTGAAACATAAGATAAATTATACATCATTCGTTGATCTATTTTATGCTTTGCTATATTTATGTACTTCTATCCATTTATAACGTAAAAATGAAGTTTTCCTGATCGCGAAGCAATATTTATCATTTTAAACATTTGTATCATCATGTTTTTGCTTTGCGTGCAATACAGCTGGAGTTCTTCAGATGCCTGAAATTCAATAATATCAAACGTATTCCTAGAAATTGTATAGCTAGTTTATTCAAAAATAAACTAGCTATGCAATATATCTTGAATTTAGATTCTTGTTTATAAAATTTTTGAGATCGTACTGCTATTGGACCTCTTGTTTTCTTTGAATTGATTTCCTATTGCCTTCTAACGGCATTTGGATTTTGTGTCGAAACTTGTTGTTTTATACTTGCTTTTAGATTTCAATGTAAAATTGTAGTTATGTTTTTCTAACGAATAAAATTAAAAATTTTAATTATTTTACTTCATATTCTGATGTTTTGTTATATATATATATATATATATATATATATATATATATATTCGGGTCGCGCCTCTGTTTCCTCAGCAGTTGCCTTACGGCGTTGCGCAACTTTTTGAGCTTTCTTCGCATTGAGTGCTTGTGTTATATCCTGATTGCTCAACTCGAAACAGTTTGTGTCATTTTGAATTGATTAAACATTAGTCTTTCTACTTGTGTAATATTCTACATGAAATCTTAATTCCCTGATTTCAAGTGAACAATATAGGGAGCTGAGGTATAAAAAATAGATGCTTTGGTCTAGAAATTCCAGACGGAATAACCTGGACAAATTTCACGACCCACGAGAAGTTTCGAAAGTTTTTCGAAGACATTCGAAACTTTTTGCATCGTTAGGCAACGTATTTTCTACTTTATGTATGAAATAAACACATCAATTATACTTCTCAAGTTATCAGTGTATAACTATATATCAGTGTATACTGATGTTATTTTGATAAAGTAATAAGAAAATACTCATTCAAATTTCTACGAAATTTTTAACTTGTAGCAAGGATGTCATTAATGTCTCATTCACTTCAATAGTGGGCAGCACAGTCAACATGACATTTGATATTGTTCACCTTTACTTATCAAGAACATATTAAAAAGAGTTAGCTAGCGAATGTGTGTGTGTTACGACCGTTCTGAGACAAGTTGTATATTTCAGATGCTTTTGAAAACGTGTAAGGTCCGTTTGTGTCCACGATGTAAATAATAGGTTGTTAAAAAATTCGTAGAAGTCAAAAGGAGTCTGTTACTTGTTCTTCAGGTTCAAGGAGTGATTCACTAAGACAGACTACAAACTGTTATTATTTCATTTTAAACTACATGTTAGTACCTGCTATTATGCAATGGTCGAAAAAGGTATTTTCTCCAAGTCGACTTTTGGTTTATCGGTTTTTCAGATCACGGGTTATAAAAATCTGATGCTCCATAACGCTAGAAAGCAAATCAAGAACACTCGATCGTCAATTGAGTGATCATACTATTAATTAAAGAGTGTAGTAAAGTATCAGATACTTGTATACACAAATGTAACATCAAGTCGAAGAGACCTAATTACTGGAGATGTTGTCTTTCTGACTAGCACGGCAACTTATATTTAAAACGGTATTTACATTCTTCCCGATAATCTAAAACAAAAATAATTAAATTTACCTTTAATGTTTTGAAAACTATAGGATGCATTGTATGACAAGCTAGATACGAATGTTCTTGTACATATTCCACATGGACCTTAAAGACGGACCGTGTACGTTCAACTTCATGATATTTCTGCAGATCACTCGGTTTGAAGATACGTCACTTGAATATTGTAAAAAATTTGAATCTTAATCTTATAAAAATTCTGTATTGGTTAAAATGATTGTGAGAGAACATTATAGTTAAAAAAAACAGGATGCCGTCACTCAAAGTACAGAAGGTTGTGTGTCTGAAAATTGCATTTTTCAGGAGAGAGAAAAAAAAATTTCACTTTCCTTGTGATTTGATTATTATGACTATTTTGTTACATTTATTTGGTTGTCACTTATATTGGATCATCTGATGACACAAGAGATTTTGCCACCAGGTTGAAATCACAAAATGCCACATATAACAATAATAAAAGGAAAAATGGAATGTTTGACACATGACCTTTTGCACATCGAATGACGATATACAACAATAACACTTATGCTTAACATAGCTGGAGCAGGGGACAACACATCAGCCATGCTTCGAGTAAAAAACAGCAAGTCACTTTACTCCCCACACCTCACTGTGGCCTGTCGGTTGCAGTTAGGTGATCTCACAGTAATTATTCAGCGTGTTTAAAAACATTAATCTGATCTTCGATAGCCAATCATTCCAAGCTATTGTAAAAGTTCACGTGAGGCCCTTCTGATATTTTATTACAGAGTTTCCACCGACATGCTCTGCCTATTTCATTAGAAGGTCGTTGGTATTCCGAACATGACATCACTTGACTTGTTTTTCGAATGCAACTTCATCACGTCTCCAATAAAAATTCGAAATAATGATTTTACAACTGAGATATGATAGTTTATTGTTCAATTGCAAACCTCACAAAGACGGCGATAAATTAAATTTTAAAGTAACCTAGATAAGGATCATGCGAGAAAATTTGACTTGCTGAAGTAAAATCAGAATCGGTTTGTGGTCTTTTTGTTTACACTGAATGTCCCTGATATAGATAATTTATTTGCACTTTTCATTTACATATTTTATTGATTTGTTCAAACTATTTTCGTTCTACTTTGTGATAATTTTATTACTGCACTCATTGGATAAATTTTGTGAGAGTTTCACTTTATCACCATTCATTTATTCTCTTGGAGGTTTTTTATTCCTGAAGATTGCCAGGTTTTCGGAAAACTGTAAACACAGAAAGCTATAAAAGACCAAAAGAGCACATATTGTGAAACGTCCTCTACTTTTGTTATAACTCTTTTATAAACCCAAATCCCGTCTGAAATTTTTAATTCTTTTCAAAATGTTAAGGTACATAAAAATATTCGATGACAAAAAAGGATTCCATTGAAAAGCTTATAAAAACGCTCGGATCTTCCATCTGACCATTTACAGCCGCCTGCATTCACACGCATGAGTAATCTCCTCAAATCTCTTTGTTTGTTAAAGGAACATCATTAATGCCCGTCCCATTATCGTCCCTGTTTCGCAGCAAAAGCAATTATCCAGGACAAACGTTGCAAGCAGACTGGAAGAACTCCTCTCTCCGTACTATTTTAAATGTTCATTTAAATTTGGCTCCCGTTTTGTCCTAAAACTCGTCCTTGTTTTTAATTACGTTAATCAATTCCGCGCAACGCTATAATACTTAAATAAACCACTTTAACAACAAAAAAACTGTTCTATCGTATTTTTTGCGTCTGCTACGAAGGTACTTGTGATGAAGAAAATCTTGGTAATCTAGTATAGCCATGAAAAATGGGTGGGCCACTGGAGCTTTAGAAAATACTTTTTATGCTTCCAAGGTAACCGATTAGTTTTAAAGGATTATCTTTAGATACTCAAAGGTAGAGTGAATTGAAGCTAGTAATTAAGGGCAGAATTAAGTATGTTTTTAAGTTTAAACAGTCCACGCGAGGTTTAAATATAGAGTGCTCTTTCTTTGTAGCATCGTTAATAGAACCATTTTTCTTCCACCACAATAAAATGCTTAAAAAGAAAATAGTGGGCATTTGATTGCTCATCAAAGCTGGTGTTTATGACCATAAAATTGACAAACAAAATAATAAGGAAACACTCTATTGTTAATGTACAATGTGCTCACAATTGAGGGCTTTGTTAACTTTATAACCTAGAGAACGTATCCTACATCAATTTCTGAAATATATTTAATTTGCAACTTGTCAACTCGTTAGGCTTGTTTTTATTTTTTTATAACCTCTTCTACTTAATTTATTTGTATCATCTCTTAAGAACATTTACTTAATGTCAGCTTTATTTATAAATGAATAAAACTTTTTTTAAATGCTAAGTCTTTAAAATGCATTTTGTATCTTAAAAATATTATACAGGTCTCAATTATATGGATGAATCATAGCAAAGATATGATATTAAAAAAGTCCAAATGTTAAAAAAAATACATTTTGTACAAAAATAGTTTGGTATAAAAATACTTTAGTTTGTTTAAAATTATAAATTTTTAACTTATAAATTATTAATTCTTAAATATTAGATACATTAATGCGTGTGTTCTTCCATATGTAATAATCCTTAATAAACTGTGATAAATGAATCAATAGATTTTCAAATCAATTCCATCGTTTCCTTTGTATTTCTTATTTTTAAAATTTGTATAATAACTTAGTCGTAAGCTACCTGTCATTCAATTCAGTAACTAATTTAACTAAACAAATTTAATTAGTGAAGCTTTATTTTCCGTTCTTAAAATTGTAATTCATTATTTATACGTAATTTTCTGCTACAAAAGTAATGAAGTAAATTCAGGAACAAAAATGGTGTAATGTTATCATTATAGGGGTGTCACTTGGGTGTCAAATTTAACATAGAGGCTTAAATTGAATTGAATTTGTTCCATAGTTACAATTTTACTGGTGACGAAAATGACATCCACCACTATGTATTTACAAAGCCAATGACTTACACCAGAGTATTTGTCAGCAAAATGGATATAAAATCAACTTGATAACCTAAAAAAAAACAGATTTCGTTCGTATTTAAAATAAGTATTTGCTATTACAAATGGACAAAAACGAAGCGTGAATAAATAGCCATTTGTTATTTTCTTCTGGGTCTGGGTCTACAGTTTCCAGTGGACCAAGATCGTCAGGTGGCATCTTCTCACATTCAATAGTCGAAGAGTAAGGAAAAATCATGTTTCACTGGTGGAATGTGTTTTAGAAGGCTCATCATGTCCTTCGCTTCTGTAACTGATCTTCATCGAGAATACAGCGCATCTTGATGAACGTTCGCTAGAGATAATGATCTACCATTTTAGATTAGAATCTACCATTGCTTGTCGTAGATTAAACACAGAAAATGGCATTCAGTGTTTCTTAATACGGAAGAGTGTAAGGACGATCTATCAAAATCCTAATCCACACATGAGATTTTCAACCAGTTAACGGGGTATTGTTCTCTTTCTTGTTTCTTCGTGTGATACAGTAGTGTTACAAGTTAGCAATAGATTGGAAGTCGTCACACCTCATTTTGTTCAACATGAATCTATTTATTCTCCTGCTTATCAGAATAATACTCTCTTGAATACACCTGAATACTGTGCCAGTCATCAGGAGTATAAATCAGTCCATTCTTTGCATATAATTCAATCGATCCAAATTCTGTGTCGTTTGGAAAGTAAGAGTAGCCACATACCATAAACTTATAATCAATGATTTCCTAACAGTTGTCATTGCTCTGATTGAACTTACTCTTAAGTACAATGGTAACTTCATGTTACGATTTTGACCTGTTCGCGATAATGTACATTTTTGGTGATGGAGCACTTGATTTAAGATGTTTAATAATGCAAGAACCAACCTCTTGTGACTCACGATTAGCAATAGTCTCACCCTAGCAATACATAATCCCAGTACCTGTTCCAAGTTCATGGTATCCCAAATTGTAAGTGTACATGTTCAGCTTGTAGTATGTAATAGATGTAGTCAGTACTGGAATAGGACATAAAACAAGCAGTCACATCTAAATCAACTATTAAGTTCTTGGAAAAAATGAAACAAGAAACTGGTATCAAGTCAATAAATACCCTTTGCTGATATTCCTGCTAAATCTTCAGATGCCTCACCCATGGACTTTTTTACGTTTGTACTTTTAGAACATTATCGAAACGTCGACCAAAAACCATTCGGAGACTTTGGAAACTGTAACAAGAATGTAACAAAATACCTCTGTCAACATTGCACAATTCATTATTATCATCGAAATTACGGTGTAGAAAGATAGTTAACAATAAAGACCATCAAATAGAACATTTAAAACAGAACAATTTCATGTAAAAAATCTATCTTCGTCCATTAAAATCGTTCAAAAAATGTCCGAAAAGCCTCTTTATTCAATAAGCATCATCTTCATACGCTTTCATTGCTTCCACATTTCTCGCTTATCGCGCTTTTTTTTTCTTTTCTAAGATGGAGTTCTTTTTCCATGTTTAGTTGTCTAACTATCTCTTCATTCTCACATGCATTAATTTTTATGTCATAGGCATCACATTTACTTCAGGTATCTTTCAGTGGACTATAGAAATGCATGTTGAACTCATCACTAAAGGTTCGGCGATAGACCACTTCAGAAACTGAATCAATATTTTCCCCCTGAACTTTTCTTCATACAAGACGTACATTGCACGTACATTCATTCCTGCGCAATTTTCTGTTTTGATTCTCAGTTCTGGTAGAGTCACCTCTTTCATTACTATGTCAGGCCTCTTGTGTTTTGAAACATGGTGTCATCATCCATTAGATCCGTCTAATGGATCCTGAATACTTTCTTCAGAATCCATTGTTTTGTATGCGGAATCAGTCGACACTCTGGAAACGTTTACAAACACTGTGGTGTAAGTCTGACTTACACCACTTCGATGATAAACAAAACCGATGTTTCAATTAACACTAGAACTTAAACTGCCATTTGTTGGCAGTTGACTGGAGCTCTGACTTATTTGTTAACAGATTGAGTTATCTAGATATGGTTTCTGTGTCTAGGACATTTATTTTTGAAAAGTTACTTACACCACTGTATCTTTAGCCCGTCCATATGTATTTTACATTTCTTGATTTTTTTTCAACTTTAGCTATCATAAGTGGGTGGAGTGGTCGTTCACGGTAAGAAGGCGATTTGTCGCCAAATATGGTAACCTTCACCCTTTGCGGATTTTCTTCACATCTGCCGTTTTTGTTATTGCAACCCTATCTGCTGTTACGGAATTCGGCCGCCATCTTGATTTGGCAACAAAAATTAGTTGGCGACAAACGTCTTACCGTGAACGACCACTCCACCCATAAGTGCATAGCACGGATAAAAAATTATATAATTTATATCATTTAAGACTTTCAACAAAATATAAAATTATTTACAGCGTTTGGTGCATGTTTGTAAAAACTAGACCGAAGGACTTACGTTGAATAACAATGCGTAACAGTATATTACTGAACAGTTATAACAATCTCAATATAATACTAAATAACAATGTGTCATGTAATTCTAAATAACAATGTGTAACCATATAATACTGAATAACAATGCGTAATAATGTAATACTAAATAACAATGTGTAACAATATAATACTGAATAACAATGCGTAATAATGTAATACTAAATAACAATGAATTACTAATACTGAACATAAATTTAGGCAACATTCAAAGCATTTAAACCTCCTATCAAGAAAATATTTGAAGGTATGGAGTGTATAATTAACTTGTTGCATGAATTCTATAGCTAATTTATGCGAGAATGTAATAAATAATACCGACTAACATTAGATAGGCACAAATTTTCTTTGTTTGGAAAGTATCTATCCTATACTTATCGGTAAGTTTCTTGTTTATTTACGCATTTCGCAAAAAACAGGAAGTAAACCAAAATGTTGCTTTAAAAGTAAGTACACATGTAATAGCGTCCAAACATAAACGAAGTTTTGTAACATCAATGAACCATGTCGATTTTACTGCACAACAATGATCATCTTTGAATAAGAGTGAATGAAGAAACATCATTACTTTGAATGGCATAATCAGTATTTGTAGTGATCGTAGTGTTTGAAGTGATATAAGTGCATGTGGAGATTCGTGCTTCCTAATGAGTCTAGGATATTACTACGATATTTATGATAATCGAGTTTACTTCGTTTTGTAAGCTTCACTTAGGTATAATCATTTTAAAGAGAAGTAGGGACTTTGAGGTTAGTCTCATTCGCGATTAAACTTTCACAGAAAAGACCTGTCCAATTCTGGCAAGAATACGTTATGTTAAAAAGTACTTTAGTTGAAATGCTCAACATGCTTCAGTCAAAACTTCTAATTTTCACAAATAAATTTTAATCTATTTGGGAGGCACATAAAGAACAACTAAAATATATAATGGTGATATAATGATAGATATAATGGTGGTTGCTTCCCATAATATGAGATTAAAATTTGGCCATTTTGGATTAGTTTTAAGTGTTTGTACTTACAATTGTAAAAATTGTTACAAATTGTAAGTGCATTACATTACAAATTGTAAGTGCATTACGTTACAAATTGTAAGTGCATTACGTTACAAATTGTAAGTGCATTACGTTACAAATGTAAGTGCATTACATTTTATTACTTTTATTAAGTATAACACTGACACTAATTATGTGGAAGTACTTCGGAAATTTATTTTTGTTCGCAGAAAATTTCTCCATCTAACCAAATTGCTACAGAAGACCTTAGGAACACGGTTGAGTGTTTATGTTAGTTTAAATTAAGAGTATACGACTTATCCGAAATTAAAATATCTGTATGAAAAGAAAAGTCTATAGCAATTCTGTGATAAATTGCTTGAGACTTTGATTTCCAAAGAATTTGGATTTACAAATAGTATTACATGGAAAACTAAAATATTCAATCATCACCGTAATTTGGTTTGTTTTTCTAAGGCCATCTTTTATTACACGAGGGTATATTATACAAATAACTACGGTTTATATTCAAACTCAACCTATGAGAGGGATCATCAGTTCCTTACAATATTGATGAATGAACTATCATAGGTCAATTCGAAATCCTTTCTTTGGATTCTTTGTTTGGCGAGGTGCTGAAATCGTATTCTAAAAATAAGCCAATTTACGCACTGTTCAGAATCCGTGCAGGAAATACGTATAGCCGCAGAAACACTATCTACACCTATATTTAATTCATCAAAAAATTATTCTATTTGAATGCAGGACCAGAGGGTTCATTAGTCACACCGACGTATGTCTTTCTGTTAGAAAAAACTATTAATGGTAATATATAAATAAAATATTTTTCTACATATCGCACCACGGCAAGAAAAGTGACGCAACTCAAAATTGCAGAATTTGAGAAACATCAACTTAAAGGATACTATAAAACTTCTATCGAAATAGTAAAAGCTTCTTTTAAATTTTACGAAAGTATTTTTGGTGGTAACTTTTATTATATTCTATAGAATAGTAATATAAGATGCTGGGGCACCTCATCATATTTTTAATGACATAACATCAAAATTGTTATTTTTTGACTTGTGTCACTTTTCTTGCCAGGGTTGCGATATGTTTGATTTATTTATACTTTGGGGTTTCCCATCGCACTAGCCACTTGCGGGTTGTAGCGCAACGCACACACATATGTGCATGAGCATGTAATTGAGCGTGTGTGTATAAGTGATCGTGTGTGTGCATATACATGTGAGTGAGCGTGTGTGTATTCGTGAGCATGTGTGTGCGTGCGTGTGAGTGAGCCTGTGTATCCGAGCGTCTCTGCATGTGCGTGAGCCCTTGCGTCGTTAAAAACCCCAACCAACCACGCACTTACAAACCGAGAATAGCACTTGGACCTACAGATGGCACTCATATACAGAGACAGATAAACGCTGATACAATTATACCTGGTAGGCAGCTGTATGTACTGATATGTTAACATTGTACACCATTAGTTTTATATCTCGCAATGAGCTAGTAACACGCATTGCGTAAAATGAAATATTTTGTCTTTTACGAGTCAGATTCAAATACTTTCTTGTTAAGATCAAATTACCCTTTTCCATTATTCATCAAAAATGCAGACGATTGAAACCCATCATTTTATTTCCCACATGCTTTCATAACGCATGGAACTGAAATTAGCGCACATATAATTTGGGAGTACTCGTACTCTTTACACAACTCATAAAAAGAAACAAAACTATCTTGAAAACAGAATGCTCCAAATTTCTCGCAACAAATTTAATCAGCTGATGAAACGGAATGAATGGAGGGAAGAAACGTGTAAACAAAACGCCACTGGTTCGAAATAGGCATCCGCTTGTAAGAGATGTAAAGTTTTCTTTCAAAGAAAGAGAGACAACAGTTACATGATGTAGCATCGCGTGATCATAAAATTTAATTTTAATTAATTATCCACCGAAGGATAAAATCGCAACGCCTTGCGATGCTTATTTTGTAAAAAAAGTAATTAATTGAAAGAGACTTTCTGTGTGTGTGTTTGTTTGAGATTCCTGTCTCATCCGTCATCACTCTCTTTTTTCCACAGAGCGACGCTTTAATCAAAAATTACAGAGAGAAAATGTTGACAGAGCCTGTTATTTGTATCTCGTGAGTCAGCGTTACACCCATTCTGCTTCGATCGTTAATGGAGTTCGGCTGATGCTGCCTTTGATTAAAATGCTTGTCGAGGAAATCGCGAGCTCTTTTTTGTGCTCTTTGATGATCTGAACTATGATGTGTGGGGTAAATTGATGGATGTATACAACTCTAACTAATTTTGATAGTTTTCTTAAAGCTTTTGTTGTGTGTGTGGTGAGAGAGATATTTCCATGTAAACTTTTATAAAAATGGCAGTTTCTCGGTCGTCGATGTAATATTATCATGCCCTGATAACATCCATTGAAATGGATATGCGATACACAGTGGCAGTTTTTCATGGAATTGCTCTCTATTTTGTTTTGGGATAACTTTTAAGAGAGGCATTTTTTTGTTTAATATTTCGTAATTATTCGTTGTTTGTTTAATTAGTGACTTCGTTAATGGAATATGACATCGATCGAAATACTGCTACAAACTGTTCTACAAATTTTGCCAATCTAGAACATATTTTCTTTATTGTTTGAGGTTAATTTCAGAGCGATTCATTCGATTTCTTTGCAGATGTCTTGCATCTGCATACGTTAAAAAAAACAATTTTGACGAAAATGTGCAATTTGTTTTATTTTACTACCCAATTCCATGTACTTTTGTGCTTCTAAAACAGTTTAAACTTTCAATGTGCGACTAATAGAAAATAAGTTAGGTGAATTTAAAGTTTGAACGAAAACGTTGTTATACTGGAAGTAGCACACCGAAACCGGATATAATAATAATAATATTCTATTTTTACCATAATTACTACGCTTTATCTGTTATAGTAAGTTAGAATATATAATAATTATGTTGCTATAAATCTGCCACTACAATTTTTTAATTAAATTCACTTATTTGTTAGAAGAATTTCGTATTATCTTTACTCTCTTGGATTTTGTTTACAAGCATTTTTTTCAGAATTACATTTTAGGCATAAACATTGAATTCCAAAAATGATAACTAAAAAAGTTATTGTTGTATATTTATAAAATTTTTATGCACATTCGAAATAGTGTTTGCTAGTGCATGCACTAGAATCAAATTGATATCTTTATATTTTTCTTATTTATGAACTTGCATTTGAATAACAATGTTGAAAAATGGTCAAAAATCCTTTAACAATTTTCAATGAGTCATAGAAACTTTATTTTTTTTAATATCTTTCTACTTCTAGTCAAAGCACTAGATAACATCATTAAGTTTACTCTGATCATGTTATTTTGCTGCTAAATTAAATTGTATGTCCTCTATATTTTTTCAAAATTTCGAAAAAAAACTTCAAATTTACACACAAAATTTCACTTTTTGTTTAACATATTTTTTAAATTTTAATTATTGATAGTGTAAAATTAATTTTAAACACAAATAATTATTAAAACAATATTAAATTGCTTCTGAATAGCATTTTTTTAATGTTCCGAACGTATACAGATACCAGCTGTTGAATCGTCATTTTGTTAGCGTTTACTCGTTTCTTTCAGCTGCCTCAAACAAATAAATCCGCCGCGGTGAAATCAGAGAAAGGAAGCAGCCAATCGACATCTCCAGATTTTGATAGTTTTTGGTCAGGAAAAGCGAACCTAGAATTTGCATGGTTGTACGAGCTGTATGACATGCTCCTTCATCTTTTCTTTCACCTGTGCTTCAAGCCGTTTGTCGATCAATTTCAGAAATAAATTTTGCAGCGTCGCACGATATCGTTCACATTTGATAGTAACCGAATTTTCATTACGAATAAGATAGAAACTGAAAATAAAATAATATTCTATGTTTCTAAAATTGAGAACCATCTTTAGAGACCCGATGTTTTATTAGGTACTTAAATTATGCACCACTTTTTTAACTGTTCTAAAGAACTTGATGTTTTTCGATTATTTCTGGAGGCTTTATAAGATAAATGCAAGCATGGAGCTGAAATTTTGGTTTTGCTAAGCTGAATTCAGATTTAATAAGTATATAATCAGGAGATGCACAAACAGCAGTTGCTTGTAAAGTAGATGCATGTGCTAAAGCATACTCAGCTCTTCCATCTTCTTTCCGCTGCGACGTACCATGCAGGTAGATGAGATCGAATTTAGAAACAACGAGGAGTAGCTCATATGTTTGTGCTCATATGCATATATGTTTCATATGAATATTGTCGATGACGATGATCAGTGTAACAGCCCTTTTTTGTCATCACGTGTGCATCCATTTGCTATCTTTTAAGGTTCGTATCAGGTTTGGGCAAAATCAGATTGTTTTTTTGTTTGGTATAACACACTAAAACTTCCTTTTCGTATTCACTGTAAATACAAATTTAAATCGTTGAATAATAATTTTGACTTCGATTTAAAATAACTTCATATTTCTCAGAAGGCTAATTGGGGGGAAAATCTTTTTTTTTTCTAAAACCTGTTATGTTAAAGCTATCTAAATTTAAGGTATGCATAGCATATATTTTACAATATATTTTAAACGCATGGATTTAATTAAATAGGATTAATTATTCTATTCTAAAATTTATAAATTAATTAAACTATATGTTTTTATATAGTCAGCAAAATATAGATAGCATTTCTTCAATTCATAAATAAATATTTTAAGAATATGTTAACCCAAAGAATTAATTTAATTCATGTATATATATATTTAAAGCTCATGGTTGCATGCACAATACATTTTGAAACATTCAGGATTAAGTATACGAAATGGGCTTACTTTGTAATATTAATTAATCTCTTCACCATACGAGTTCTGAGTAATGAAGAGAATTACTACTATCGCTAAGCTTGCTAAGCTGCTTTTACGTCAGAAAAATGTCAAACTTTCTAAGCACATACCTAATTAGAGTTGTTGCTACAATATCTCAAGACTTGCAGTATGATGAGGCTCCCTGGTTAAAGTGATAACGCATTTATTATAATTACTAACAAGCATAAAGATATTCTTACTGAACTTATGGAGCATTGTAATCCGAATAAAGTTGAAAATATTGTTACAAATTATTTCCGTATATTTGACACACTTTATTCATGTACAGCTAACCTGCGAAAGGCGCGCTCTTACAACATTGATCAACTGAAAGCGCTTGGTTGCGAATTCGAACCTCGCATTTGTTGAAGTCGGGTTGACTGCTCGAAGTTTACTGGGGTTCTTACAAAGATATATAATTTGGAGCCAGTATCCTCAAAGTTCCTTCCCACAGTTCTCAGTGGGTGTAATTTGGCAGAACCTATAGTGGAGTACCAACTAACGCAGTACATTATGTTTGCGCCCATTCATATACTGAAGAGTTACAATCCATTCAATTGGCATAGGGAACAATTGCATTTGCAGGTGTATAAAGGGGATATGTTACAAAACTCAAATTTTTCAGGAGAGATATTAAAAAGTGTTCAACTTTAATTGTGGTGTTAATAAACTAAAGAAAAATTCAGATAATTGATATTATGTCGCTACTTATGATCCAAGTGTAATTCATGATATTTGTTACTGCCAGAATATTACAAAATTCCAGAAAATTCGCACATATCCCCCTTTTACACATTTTACCCAGTGTTACATTGAAATTGTTGGGAAAAGAATAGAAAATAATATCAGATGAACAAAATTATTTATTTTTAGGAATAAAACTTCAAAAATGCTTTTATGACATTATAAAAACTTAAGTTTTTGTTATGAAGAAGTTAAAAATGAGTGACAAATGGAAAACTAAAAATTAATCATCCTCACTATCGCTGACTTCTGCACTGGTGGTTGACCATTGCATTATAGACGAGTAAGCGTTCATGTGTTGCTCTGGGATGTACTAAAGACATTTTAAAACATCATAGACCTTCTTTTCATTGATTGGAACCTTTCTTGTCCTATATGCTAGTTGGTCCAGGAATCCAGTGAGAAGAACGTTTGATTTCCTCAGCGTGAAAGTGTTTTTACTTAAACCATGAATGTAGGTCGATGCTGTCACTTTATTTGGCTCGTTGATGATAATGTGGCAGATAGAATATATCTTGAAGGTTACTTTGTCCTTTTTTTCACATTCCTGCCATAACTTTCATCAGAAATACACGCCTCTCTTATAATATCTCTTATAAAAGGAGGGCCATAACTTTTTAAACTCATTTGCCATCTTCGTTAGAAAACTTTATAACATTAAATCTTCCGGTATTGCTTGATTTTCTCATAATCTTTTCCTATTCGTCAGGTGAGTAGATCCGATTTGCTTTTCGAATTAGGCGTTTCACCTTACTTAAGTCCCTGTCGCAGGAAAGGAAGGAATGACCCCTAATAGGGAAGAATATTTCAATATTTTCAAACACTTGTAGTTCAATTAGGGGACATACACATTCTTAGCAGAAAATAACTTTTGTTTTGTCAAAAAAGAGATGCAGATTTTACATGTTCATTGGTTTTATTCTGGTTGATGTAACTTAGTAGTAAAGTAGCAAACTAGACTTAATCTAGTCTCTTTTTTTTGCAATTCCTTCATGAAACATGTGCAAGTCAGCTTCCGCAGTAGCCAGGTTATGTATCCCAAACGTATTAACAGAAAGTTGTCGTAAATAAAATATATCTTGTACAGGAATGTTTGGGAGTGGCATGAGTTCGGCATGTAGTCATGGCAAATTGCCAAACTTTTTCTTTTTAAAGTTTGCATATTCTTTCAAATGGAAAGAGAAGTTATTTATTTCGACGTAAAATCTTTTAGCCGGACGCTTGTGAACCGGCAGATCTGCCGCCGTAGCTCTTCTTGCTGTGTCACAAAGTGACCTATTCTTCAGTTATTGCTCAGGTTCTTCGAATGTGACGCATACAACAATAAATTCTTCCAAAGGAATTGTCAAAGTTTTCATTGAAATATAAACAAAAGTAGCCATATTCCACTTTTGCATAAGGATTGTCCGCCTTGAATTTTTCATATTATATTTTTACACTAAGACGAACATCTGCATACTTTTTCTCTCCCCGATTATCGGGCCACTTTCATTTCAAGCGATGCAAGATAATCCTGAATTTATTTTGATGTGGCGGAGTTAATGGCATTGTAACCTTTTTCTTTATCCTCATATCTCTTGGACATTTTCCTAAAGCTATCAGATTTCACAGTCGCTCAACTCTTCTTTTTGTCATCCCGTGTATAGAAACAAATGCCTGTTTGAAAACATTTATTGTCGAACCCTTTATCCTGACGCTGTACGAGAAAAAATGCCTTTTTTTTTTAGTCTTTGGATTGCATATATTCGTCTGTAAACTCGCCTGTATCACTCCTCCTTCTACGAGTCACATCTCCTTTTAATATAAGTGAAGTTAAAAATAAATCTTGTGCATCTTTATGAAGCAATTCGTTTAAATCGATTGTTATTTTTTTAAAATCTTCCTCCGAGTTTCAGTTCCTATTTGTGTAAAATGCTCGCTTCTTGGTATGCTAGTAGTGTGCTATGTGTGTGTGTCGGTGTAACGTGTATGTTCTGTGGTATGTTCTATATATATATATATATATATATATATATATATATATATATATATATATATATATATATATATATATATATATATATATATATATATATATATATATATATATATATATATATATATATATATATATATATATATATATATATATATATATATATATATATATATATATATATATACATATACATATACATATATATATGTATGTATATATATGTATAAAAAATGAATATATATTTATATATATATATATATATATATACAATAATGGACCGGGCAGCAAGATGTGATGGTATAAGGGAAATAGTACATCCTTTATTAAGGAGATGGTCCCAAGGATGTGATACACAGCTATGGGTATTTGTGTCCATTCTTGCTACAAAAATGTCGCCGGCATAGCTGTAGATTTCGGACGTGGTTTCCTGGTCAGTAAGCATCGCTCTTACTCGTCCCACAAATGTTCTATGGGGTTTAGGTTGGGACTCTGAGCAGGCCAGTGAAGGCGTTTAACATCCCTATCTTGATCCCAGTGCTTGACAGAGGCTGCAACGGGACATGGAGAATTGTCGTCCTGGAAATAACATTCGTTCATTCCATAAAATTGCCTGGATAAACCTAATTGTCCAAAATGTTCATGTAGGCGTCGGCGTTTAGTTTAGAGTTCATTTTATCGATGGTATTCTAACAGCTCTATGGGAGATTCTGGACTGTGGACACCTAGCCGGAGCAGACTAGAACGCGATCTCCATTCTCGAATTGAAAATTTTGCAAATTATGCATTAACGGGAGCAATCTATCGATATGTGTATATGGTTCTGTTAAAAATCAAAAACTAAATTCAAGAAGCTCAACAGTTCTTTTTTGCGTTTTAACTGAAGAGAGATCATCATGTCCGGAGTATAGAAAGGTAAATAGGCGTATATCATATATTTCGTTTTATTTCAACTAAAGAAATCCCTTTCAAATTACTATGGGTTCTTTCCTGTATTTTTTAAAAAAAGCATCTTTATTTCAATACTTCGAAATACTTTCTGTTGATACTTTTTTTGTTTTTCTCTCATTGGAAAATTAATTTCTGAACCAATGGCAAAATCTGAACAGTAACACTCCTTGAAGTGTCATAGGATTTCGTAATTAGTTTTGAGTGTGTGATAACTGTGGGGATTTTCAACAACTAATCAAAACTCTCAAAATCACCAAAAGATTCGAAGATGTAATTTTTCCAAGCAGAAAAATTAAAATGTAACTTCTTCTAAGTGTTTATTGAAGAAAAAAATACTATTTGCTCTAAAGTGTATTAATTCCTTCTACGTATCTTTAAATTAAAGTAAATAAAAAGCATTGCTGAAATAATTTTTACATTTTTTGTATTGGCTTAAAAGCTTTTCTTCTTTTTTTAGTTTCATCTCATCGTTTGTATTTTTTGCCAGAGAACCATCCATTTAAATTTTTAAAGTGCCAAGGAAATGTTTTGAATATAATTAATATATTTAACTGATACTTTTAATATAATAATGTGTACTTTTAATTACAAGACAATTCTATAGAAATTCTATCATATTTTTAATAAATACCTCCAACACAATAAAGTAAACAGATATCTATAAGCTTTAAATGTGATTCTAAGAAATTTGAATTAAATTATTCGTAAAACCTTCTTACTAGCTCAACGAATCGTTCCACAAATTAAAACTTATTTCCATTTATAAAGATTAATTTTGTACTTCTTGTTTTGAGCTAGTCGTTTCAAAAAGCATACATATTATTAATGAGAAATGCATTTTTACTTTTCTAGTATTTAATAAACAAATTAAGTTCGTAAAATAATAACTATCTTTGAAATGAATTCAATAATTAGCTTGCTAAAGATAATAAGCAAGCAAATAACATTTCATTTCCATTTTTTATTCATCTATGCTGCAAAAAATGTTGTTTAATACTGGGAAGAAATGTTTTTTCACCCGTACTATTTAATTGCAAGCTGTTGCATCTTTAAGAAGTGCAAAAAATCGAGCATTGTGAAGTCCTTAAATGAGAAAATGAAATGCATTCATTAAAAAATAAGCTAAAAGTGAAATCAAAGAATCTTATATTTGAAGAAAGAAAATTTTCAAAAAAGCAAATTCAAAGAATCTTATATTTGAAAAAATTAAAAGGAACCAATCAATAAAACAAAAATAAAAATCTGATTGAAAGCACATAATTGTAAGTTTTTTTTCCATAGGAGTATAAAACAGTTGAAGATAAATAACTACATGAATACTCTATCAGATAGGGTTTCTATAAAGCTAAATATTTAGAGCGTATTAGAGTTTCTTTTGGTGTATCTATTTCTTACCTCCAGAACTAACTTAACGTCATGTTAATGGAATAGAATTTCAGCATGTCACATACTTTTTCGTATTTTTTATGCAGGATGTTTCTAAAGTACGTATCCGTTTAAATGTCGAATGATCATTTCTAGGTCTTGCGAATTGTGCTCACCACTGTAAAAAGCGATATCAATATTTCATAAGTCGATACTATATACTCTACGAGCTATATTAATAGCATAACTGAAGGATTTGAGCCACTATACATTCACGTCCAATTTTTTGAGTGGATGAAAGATATTCCAAAAATAACAATGTTTCACTGGGCATCACAAAATGGAAGGTGTTTGGCCCCTTTTTCTTTGATGAGAAGACAATTACTATTTACCTGTAAACTTTTGTTCTACTTATTGAGCGTTGGAAACGTACAATTATTAAATATAAGAGGAGGTGTCTGCATGAGCTCTCAACTATATTATTTTTTTACACACAAAGGAAAAGTGCATTTGGAATATTAAAAAAACAAAAACTTCACTTACACTGATTTCGGAGATCCTCTATTCAGTGTGTAACTGTTGTCTACTTGAGATGTTTTCCATCCAGGTTCTTGGTGTCCTTTTTCCACTCCTCGTATGACCTCCTCCCCCTGTTGAATTATCGATATTGTTGTCTTCCAAGATGGAACCTCAATCCATTCTGCAACAAGTGTCCATAACTACCAACATGAAATGTTTCCAGAGAGATGTATAGGAAAACGTTCAGCCGGTGTTCACCTCCATGGGCACATGGAATCACATGGACATGGGCACATGGAATCACACTACTAGATGTTTAGTGTTAGATTTTGTCAAAGTCGATTTGTACAAAATTAAGATTAACAGCATTAATCGACTTAAGGAACGGGCCACAGCTGTAGTGGCTACGATTAGACCTGATATCTTGAAACAGGTTTTACATGCTACCACTGAAAATTGGCATTTGTATCTCGATAAGTTAGATGCCATGTGGAATGTATTAATATGTGTTGTTTTCATATGTTTTATACATTAATAAAACAAAAAGAGGTATTAGCATGGTTCTTTACAGTTACAGATAGCTAATCTAGAAATATCCAGTAAAATATTAAATATTCTCCAGGCATGTGCTGCAAATGCTGCCACATGGTCTAGCTCTAATTGTTCCACAGGAATAACTAAACATCGGGAAATTAAATTTACTCCAAACATCGCCAAAACTGAGATACATCCGAATTAGTTCTTTATAAGAAGTACCATTTCTTCCGGTAGTTTGTGTTTACACTGTTAAACTCTTATTTTCCAGGAAATGGGCTTTTCGAAAACATCGCACCAACAACGATTAATTGATCGTTTCATGAAATCAATCAAATAAAGGTGAAATAATGAATATTTTATTTAGTCTAGTCTCAAAAATGAATAGAATTATGGTTCTTGTTTGCTTCAATTCTTCAATTTCGTGCGTATTTTACAGTTTTTTCCATAGATACCAAAATATGCATCTTGCTGTAATCCAAATGTTTAATAAAAAGCCATCTGCGAAACAGCAAAAGCAAACATGGACGCCTACTTCCACGTGAGAGGACGTTGTGTATTCACTATTCGCTCATCGAATAATTGAGATTTAATTACAAGGATGGTTCTTTGTTTACCGACAAAGAATAAAAGGACCCGAATAAATGTTACGGATTAATTTATCAACAAGTAATTATCCTTCCTCTCAATATTCGAGTCACGGGGAAGAGGCCATATCCTTTTAAATCAAAAAGCATTCCAATAAACTCAATTATTTCCTTAGTTCGGCTCCCAAATTCCGATAATATGCGGGAGGAAGGTCGTAAATAAATTAAAAGCTCGAATCCGCTGTTATTCAGTCATCCGAAAAATCGACCAATAATTCAATTTGCCAAAGCTTTCTGTTTTTTGCCGCTTGCTGTTTCTTTTTTCTTCTTCGCTCCATGTTATTTATTTCCTGTGCCTTATAGAAGTTATGAAATATACCGAATCGAGTTACGAAGACACCCTTAGAAATAAATTCGATATTTGTTCATATTGTGCGGAAAATTCGAAGAGGCGAAACGGAGGAAGGTTATTTCCATTACCATGGCGGATTTCGTGTCACTAACGGTATTTTTGTTAGATAACTGATTTGAAATCAGATTGATCTAAAGTATCAATTTGCAAGGAGTAGCATTTAGACACTTCCGAGATCCAAAATCGTGTCCATTACTGAAAAATAAGTGATAATACAACCAAAGAAAAAATATTTACCGTTACATTGAACAACTGAAATGTTTATGTTGTGCTTGTATTTTATTATATGATCATGAATAATTATTCTAAACTTGTGATCTCATGATGAAAGTTTTAGCTGATAGCTGAATTAAACCCGATATGATGAATACAAATTCAATTTTAACTATGTCCATCATGATGGCTTATGTTTGTAATATGAATGTATTTAAAAAAAAAACTTGATCAGTTTATATTTTGAGTTTTTTTTTTTTTTTTTTTTATCTTCTTAATTTATTCATATCTTATGCATAAACTCGATGCAATACGTTTTGCATGCATGAACCAAATAGATTTAAGCTGATGTGTATGCACGTATTAACTGTATTTCATTTTAAAATGACAAACTGCAACAGTCAGTTTGACATGCATCAACCTTCTAATGAAATAGACAGTACATTTGCTTGCAGTTTCAGTTCATTTCTCCCGATTACTCAATTTGAAGATCCGTGGTTGAAGGATATGTAGTATTGAAAGAAATAACGTTTCCTTATATAGGACTAATTAACATGCGCGTGATGGAAAACGCTGGTCTGCTCTTCGATCGCTAATAGGCCCAAGTCAATTACCAATCCCATGTGACCTGCACTTCTGACATCCTACGACAACGACTCCGCCCACAGGCTCCGTCTATTTAATTGTATGGTCGATGGATTTTTAACATTGGCGTTTTATACTCTGGAAGATAATCGATTCTAAATTAAATTAATATCAACTTTAAATAAAACTAGGGATCATAATAAATTGAATAAAACTAAGGAACTTTAAATAAAACTAAAGAGCGATAATAGCAACCCCTCCATGGTTTCTATTATCGTTTGCCAAATTCTAAAATTGTTGAAAATGCTACAAAATTAAATTTTGTTCGTTGCGCTGATTGTTCTAAATTCCATTGCCTGCAAGTTATATGTCCTACATCAAAATCTCTTTGACAACTATTTTATTACATAAAAATCAACTTACCAAACTTAATTTAATGAGTGTAGAAACTCGTCGATTCTGCATCTGTCTTTGAAGACATAATGGAATAGTATTTCAGAGCTTCGTTCGATTTTAATAATATGTTCAGAAAGAGTATGGCCATATTTTATGAGGTTTCTTATTTTGGGAAGCTATATGACGCTAAAGTCTTAGTAGCAATGTACTTACTAATATCTTAATGATAATTTGTATTCAATTGAGTGTATTAAACCCAAGGAAAACCTTTAGACGTTTTTCAAAAAGGAAACATTTTCTATGTAATTTATAATTTTTTTTCCCATTCCCACTTTACTCTCAGCAATTCTTAATTTTGCCCCCAACAATTTCATCAGTCGCCTATGCCACATGTGTAATTTTTACGTTAACTTTTTTTCTTTGTAGCTTTTTTCTGATTCTTATGCTTCTTGATTGCGTCTTCATTCTGAATGCTTATAATACTTTACCAACTCAAATTAATTTATTTGTTCATTGCATTTTTTTTATTATAATTTGATTATTAAGATACTTTTTAACAGCAAATCTAATTAGCTTGATTATTGATCAAGTGGATGTCTAAAGACTCAGAAAAATAAAGACTTTATTCAGAAGCTCAATAATAAGTATAATTCTACGTTATAAATGAATGAATGAGTAACGCTAATGAAATCTTTCATTCTTGTGCCATCTTAGGATAACCAAAACATTTCCATTCCTATTAGGTATGCAATCACCACAAACTGATGTTATCATTTTTAGTCTTAATGTCTTATTGCATTTGTATTTCTTCTATTTTAAACATTCCATGAACTAATTTGTCATGTCAGTATATTTCTAAAGGATATTATTACTCAAAAATATACATGTTTCTTTGCAAACATTCGCAAATTTTGTCACTGTAGGCTGCAGCATACTCGACCTTTTTACAAATTAATAAAGCATTGAATGTATGAAGAGATCAGCCGCTTGCTTACACATTAGGTTAAATGTTAACCCTCTGATGAATTCTTACGTCTATGTCCGTTCAGCAGTGTACGGTGTTTCTTGCAATGCTTCTTCTCATGTTTTTACAAATTTATCTAGGATTATTTCAACCAGTCCATGGAGTCATTTATTTTATATGCAAGTCGTGGGAGTGAAGGCAGTGCTACGGTACTCGAAAATCTCGTGACGCACAGAGGTTTAACAAGTAAATATCTAAAGAATCGATATAATCTTCGAATGGGTATCTGAAAATACTGGAGGAAAAAAAAGAGTGTTCATTTTTGCTTTGAAACATTTTGTGACAAAAGGAATCGTGAATAATATTTGTCTCATTGCCTTTTATCCTCTCTCCCTCTCTCCAAATAGAACGTTGTTGTAAAGCGAAATTCATCCAGACGGATAAAATTCCCAACGTTTACTCTCCTTTTTATCTCAATTCGGCTTTTAGAATTCCATTGAACCGGAGAAATGCCAACACACTTTCTCTCAGCTTCACCGGATTAAATATCATACCTGTATCATAATTCACAAATAACAGATGTATCGAGAGCTCCAATTCTCTGAGCGCAACTTCAAAAAAGTCGAGTCCTTTTTGCATTATTTCCTATCGGGAGGATTGAGTGTAGCTGTATTTATACAGGGACAGATAAAACTTGTCTTTTTTCCCTCAATTGTTTATGCATGACCTTCTCGGAGAAAAAAGAAACCGAATAAGCAAGAAAAATATATAAAGAATCGCGACGCAAAGTCTATGTCCCCCTCCTTTCTTACTCTGACAGCAAAAGAAATTGTCCCCAAATGGTAAAATCAATAAGCCATGGGATTTAAGGTCCACCCGCCCTTCTTGGGCTGAAAAACGAAAATAGAAATTCCCTTTCTGTTTATTCCCCTTTGTGCTTCTAAGAAAAAGGGGAGAACCCACTTCGAATGCGGACTCTGCCTTTTGTAAATAAAACTGCTCTGTGTTTTGAAGTAAATAAATTTTTCGTGCTTCATTTTCTACGCCGGCCCGAATCTGCAGGCGTCATTTGGGTATGGCGGGTAACTTCATTTATATGATAATTTATGCCATTAAATCAATGCAGAGCTCCGAGTGTATAAATGCCTTCCGCTTCCAATCGGCAGATATGCGGAATGATTTTATTTATTCGCATGTCCGCGGTACATGCGGCGTCCGCTGAGGCCGGTTTTCTTTCCTCAATGGTGAAAATAACTTCGGAATCGGTCGCGAGGAATAAATTATTCCGGCTATGTGTCGGGGTGAGGATTTACGTCATACATGCGGTCGTCTCTGAGCTCAATGAGGCATTCGATCCCGGTTCGTGAATTTTCGCAATAGACACATGTCAAGAAGAGTAAAAGAGGTAAATACTGATGCCTCAGAGACGGGAATTGCTTTAGCTGTATAAAATTAAAACTCACCAAAGTGTGGTCCAATTAATCAACTTTTTTGTAAGTTTCTTCCATCACATGGGAGTTACTAGTTAAGCCTTATTGTGTGTAAATATATTTAGTTTTGGTTTGAATATAAGATGAAAATATTCCATGTTATATACCCAATGCCAACCATTCGGTCTAGTGGTGAGAGCGCTGACTTTTGGATAGAAAAGTTCCGAGTTTGAATTCGGCGAAAGACATGGCTTTGTTTGTCCGTCTGAAACTACTCTTTGTCCTCATTTTAAATTGTGTGCACAGAACGTATGGTATCTGAGACGTAACATTACCCCCTCCCCTTTCCATTGTACACTAGGGTACAACAAAATTCGCCTTTGTAGCACCATCATGAATGTTCAATTGATCTGGCATTAGAAAAAACACTGATGCCAAAATGCTGTTATCAGATTTGCTCACTGAAATTTGTACAGGTATCGACAATTGCTCAAAATACGAAGGTATCATCATGTCATAATTACTTGTGCTATACTTATCTTTGAAAACTCAGAAACTTGGACTTTTTGTTTGAGTTTTCTCAGTTTCTTTCATAACAATACAGATTTATCAAAGCCAATGTGTTTTATATCCGCAAAATTGAAACCAAAATTGAATTTAAGCCTTTTTTTTTTCAAACGCTTTTAGCGTGACACCACTCAATGGGCATGTTTATAATTTTGAGTTCCACTACCGTATACACATGTCTCATTATTTATACCTACATCAATTTCAGAAATACCCGCTCGCAAACCTTTCAGTGATATGCTACAAATGCGAAAAACGCTTCGACTGAAATCTTTCAACGAAGTTTCTTTTGAACAACCGAAAAAGAGGAGAAATATGCCGAGGCAAACAAAACCCCAGCAAAGCCATCGCACTTTGCACAATAATAGGACCATAAACAACAGCGTATATTCCCATAGATAAATGCTATCTCCTGATGAGGCAAATAAGAAGAGTGTCATCGCATCCCCTTCGACAGGGACGTGGGCAAAGGGCCAGAGGGGGATCAAACAACGACCTAATTTTCTCCCTAGCAAGGACATAAAACAAGAGATAATATGTTAATGTGGACAATTCTTTCACCTTCTACTACACCATTGGCATCTGCTGTGGACAGATAAGAAGTGCTTCAGACCCAGCCGCAAAAGGGGAGAATCTTCGTCGTCGCGGTCCACCCTCCCTTTGGTCAAGATTGATCGATAAGCGAACTCTGGATTTGGGGGGAAGGTCCTGATTAAACTTGTCCGCCCTTAGATGGAATATTTAATCATCAACACCAACTTAGAAATAACAATTTAGAAACTATCACCTATACTACGTTCAGTTTTCGTCTTCTATTTGTAACAGTAGGTTTGCAAGAAGAAAAATATTTGAAGTTGAACAGGAGTAATCACTTTTGTTAAAATCTTAGATGGAATATTTAATCATCAACACCAACTTATAAATAACAATTTAGAAACTATCACCTATACTACGTTCAGTTTTCGTCTACTATTTGTAACAGTAGGTTTGCAAGAAGAAAAAAATTTGAAGTTGAACAGGAGTAATCACTTTTGTTAAAATCAAATCTTTTTAGCCATTCTATGTCAAATTGACTCTTTCCAATAACCCGATCTCCTCCAATTTTTCATACTTGGTGATTTTGTTGCTCAGTTACATGTAAGAAAATAAACATTTTAGCTTCCTGCTTTTGTTAGCAATAGTTTTTTTGTTATTTACGTTCCTTTTAAATTTGCTGGTTACAGATTTGATTGGGTTTATATGGCGCAAAGGTCTTATTTAACCAAGCTGAACGAAAGTCAAATAATACCAAGTAATGGACATACACACATATTTTTTATCCACATAGGAGAAAGAAATACATCAAGAATTTAATCAAACTATTTCAAATTTGACAAATTTTCATGATTCTAGAATCAGTAGCTCGCCCGAATCTCTGGATTTAATTGTTCAACCGGACTAAATTCGAGAAATGTTAAACACATTAATTTAAATGAAGCATGATTTTCTGTGTAACATTTCCAGTTTCAGGATGATTTGATTTGACCTTGAATTATAAAAATGTGTTAAAGTTCTTTTTTCTAAAAACACATACAAAGAGAGATACGCTATATTGATTTTTGCTTTTTGAACACTTCAAGGTACGTATGGTTCATAGTAAAAAATATTCGAAGTTAATATAATTATGAAAACTGAGCCATAAACACCTGTATATTTTGGCCTGATTGCTTAAAAGAGATGAAATAAGACTCATTTTGTCGATAAATACATACCCTTTCGCATGATATATTATATGATCATGTGACTTCTCTTTACGTTCGTGGTTACAGTTAACCCTAAATTAAAAAAAACACGTTTTTTTTTTTTTTTTTTTTTTTTCTAAAGTTATATTTTTGTATTCTTTATCTTTAATATGTTTCTAACATGGATATATAAATACACTATGGAAATATTACATACTTAAATGTGCTGTGTTTCACTGAGTTCTTTCTAATTTCCTAACCCCCTTTGTTCTTTCTGACATTCGTATAAGCCAGTAAATAACATTACAAGTCATTAAAATTCAACGTTTTAAGGAATTGCATCTGATCAAATATACTGTTTCTCCTTTCGTGCATCCCTGCAAAGTTTCAACATACCGAGTATTATCACTCACTTTTAAGCCAGGTTTAATCACAATTTCAATGATTACAACTACTTAGGTAAATAAGTAGGTACTTAAATTTGCGTCACATTAGAGCAACGCAACGGATTATTGGTGACGGTGCGGGATATGACGATGTCAACAAACGTGCTGGCATACCACTCTTCAAACTTCCACACGTGAGGACATTCGAGGCTATAACGTATTCAACTGCATCCCAGTACACGATGTTTTATGACTGGATAGAACTCCGAACTCGCAACCCTCTGGTAACTAATCCCCAATTACAGCCACTTAGGGATGCATTTATCATCGATGTATTGTAGCCGATGTTTTTTCAACATCGATGTTTTTACGTTGTCGATGTTTTATTTATAAATGAAAAAAGTACCATTATAAAATTTTTAAAATAACCAAGTACCGTAATTTTTATAATCATTAAGTTGAACAAACTTTTAAACCAAAGTGGCCAAGGGTGAAGGGTCTGAAAAATAGGGATTCAACATCAATGTCGATGTTTTCAAAACATCGATGTTTTATAAAAACATTGATGTATTTTCCATCGATTTATTGGAGCCGATGTTTTTTTAACATCGATGTTTTAACATTTTCGATGTTTTTACGTTGTCTATGTTTTGTTTTTGAATGAAAAAAGCACCATAGTAAAAATTAAGAAAAAAAAACGTGCAACTATTTGTCAGTGATGACAACATCAGTCCTATCACAAAGAGTTTTTCAAATACTCGTGGGATAGTTAGTGAAAAAAGAAGTTGGCTTAAGGTGGAGAAAGTTAACAAACTTCTTTTTTTATAGAAACTGTAAATAACAAATATTGGGACATATATAATGTTTATAGACCCCAATATTTTTTATAAACTTAAAAAAAAAGTTTTTTGTGTATCTCCCCTTCCCATAAGTTGATAAATAATTAATAATAACTAACAATAATTATTGTTATGCACCTACCTAATTATACTTATAGTTAGTAGTACCTATGTCAATTTGTTGTAAATATTATTTTCGTTTATATTAATCAATTTGAATCATCGATGTTTTGAACATCGATGTGTTGCTGTCGATGTCGCATCCCTACTACCACTTAAAAAGTGTGTTAAATGTAAACATTTTTGGCTTGTTCGATACATACAGAAAGCACTCAATTTCCCAGACACAAATTAACACAGTTTGAAGGGTTTGTTTTTATCTAATAGACAAAAACTATACATTTCAGTTTCACCTTACATAGAAATAATTTTTTTATCTAAGACAGTAGAAGTAGAAGAAGAAGTAGGGATATGGCTCCCAATAAAATTTATTCCAGATATCCTTTTGATTCTTCATACCGTAATCATTCTCAAAATAACGAGACTGACTCTATATTTTCAATTCAGTGTCGCTTATAAAACTGCAGCTCCTTATGTAACCCCAGTAATTTCGTTATTTACTTCATAATGCTCCACTCGTTCATTGCTGTTGTGGACTGTAGAATTCAGATATGTTTCTGTTATCAAAATGGAACTAAAAAGGTAGAAAAGAGAACTATATAATTTTCTAAAGCCCACGACAATTATTAAAGCAGCAAGTGTAAAATGTTTTGTCCCTTTCAAGTTTCTCAGAATCTGACTGTGTCCTCGATTGTTTCCCTTCTGTGTAGGCCGACCAACCGGTATAGTGGTTAAGGTGTTAGCCTCTAGATCGAAAGGTTCCTGGTTCGAATCCGGGTCCGGGCATGGATGTTTGTAAGCGTATGGTGTAGAGGCGGCTGGTGCACCTTAAATCTGTCGTGGCCGAAAGTCCTCACGTTGGGTTGGCGTGGAAGTTTGGAGAGTGGGATGCCAGCTCAGGTGTTGCTTCGTCATCTGACCGTGGTTCAAAATTACGAGGTGTTGTCCTCGGATCTTTCCCTTAAAGGGACTGATCCCGGACCGTCGTCAATAGCCCGTTGTGTTGCTCTAGTACGACGTTAACTAAACTTACCATTACCCTTCTGTGTAGATCACGGACCGTCTTCAATAACCCACTGTGTTGCTCCAGTGAACTTGAATTCAACTAATAAAAGACCCCTTGAACCCCTTCAAAGTAACCCTCAAAGAAATTGGAAAATGGTGGTTTGTTTTGTCAATCTGTAATTAGTTTTTGCTATACGAAGACCGGAACCAAATGTTTAAAGTTTGAGATGATTCGATCACTATTAGCTGTTACATTTCCTGACCAACTCAAAACAAGAGCACTAACCACTTGGGTTTGGTTGGGTTGAATTATCTCATAGAGCAAATTTGGTAATAATAAATGGTAATTTTTAATCATCAAGCAATAAACTGAAGTCGGAGAATTATACATACACTCGAAATATTCTGGTAAGCGATAGAACACTTTAGATGTGCATTTTACTCCTCATAGATTACATATTTTTCTACACACGTTCTTTGCATTTATAAAACAATTCTGTAGTATCTAAATATATTTTGTGGTGGGTGCTTCTCAACTTTCTGTACACACTTCAACCCTTCTGGTGGTTAACCTCGTGTTGAAAACTGCCTTTTGAAAGTTAGCCTTGGGGCAAAAACCTATTCCTAACTGTCTACCTGTTATAGGCATGGGACAATTTGTTTTTTCCTGTACTTTTATTTTCATTCCCCTTGTAATAAAACAATTCTACCTCCAAGTTAACTCGTCCCTAGCAAAACTGACAAGATCTTGGCCGAAATATCTCGTTGAAACACTTGGAGTGTTAAGGGCATGTGGGGAACATGAAATCAATCCGTAATCGTAAGGTAGCATATACTCAAGCGTCACCCTGACTTGCCAGAGGATACTCAAAAGTTCAGAAGTGAAAGGCAAGTATACGATCAACACTTTTAGAGACTCTAACTTAACATTTTAACAGTAATTGATCACTTACAGCTTCACAGTAAGGGCTGAAAGTTTCGACTACTAATAATAATGCAAGTCTGCGTCAATGTCTAGACAGAGTGTGAAGGTGTTTCATTAAAGGAGTGTTGCCGACCATCCAATTTCCTCTGGTGAAAACGATAAAAATTTTGTTGATTCTGTACACTCTCACAGTGGCTCGTCTATTTTCGTTTAATTCCCAAAATGCTGTGCGTGTCAGTCATCTCAGCAGTCATAAAATGATACTAGTTACTTTAATGAAATCCGCATCTAAAATGACGATAGCCCAAACTGGCCAACTGCCGAGCTATCGAATAGCAGCCTTTAACAAACCCAGGTGGCACTTATGGGCATACATCATATTGTGAATAAGGCTTAAATTTGTGTTATTTACCTTTTAGAATATATTTTATACACGTTTTGAAACACATTGTATAGTATAGTTGAAAGCTAAATATAAATTTAAAGTTGGTTGGGTTGGGTTCTATGGCATAAGATCTAGTAATGGGCAAGCTGCCAAGACGAAATAAGCAATCAATAAGTAGAGGTGACAAAATTTAAGATATCGAACTAAACGAGCTTTTAAAAGTATATTAAAAACAATACGAAATCAACATGAAGAAGAAAATTTTTAATTTAATCAAAGTTGTGGCAAAAATAAAAGTAAAATTATCCATCGTTAATTTTAAATATTGCATAAAACCTTCAATATTATATGAATTTATGGTTTAAAATGGACTGACCAGTAATATAATGTGTTACATAAAAGATATGATTAATAGTGAGTTTCGAATGGTAAAAAATATCAAATGAGATTTGAGGTATCTGCGTACGTTGAAAAAGCCAATTTTGACAAACATTTGCAGTTATTTTTTCTACTAACATATTCTCTGTACTTTTGGGCTTTCAAAACAGTTTCATCTTTTAATGTGCGACTAATAGAAAAATAGTTAGGTCAATTTAAAATTTTAACGAAATCGTTTAGTTATACTGGAAGTAGCACAGCGAAACCGGATATAATAATAAGAATATTCTATTCTTACCACAATTACTACCCTTTATCTGTTATAGTAAGTTAGAATATATAATAATTATGTTGCTATAAACTGGCCACTACAATTTTTTAATAAAATTCACTTATTTGTTAGAAGAATTTCGCAAAACCTTTACTTTCTTGAATTTTGTTTACAAGCATTGTTTTCAGAATTTCATTTTAAGCATAAACATTGAATTCCAGAAATGCTAACTAAAATATAGTTATTGATTTATGCTTATAAAATATTTTATGTATATTCGAAATAGTGTTGCTAGTTCATACACTAGAATCATATTGACATCTTTATTTTTTTTATTATTATTTATGAGCTTGCATTTGAAAATCAATGTTGCAAAATGGTCAAATATCCTTTAACAATTTTTCAATGAGTCATAAAACCTTTATTTTTTTAAATTCTAGTTCTTTTTTTCTATTTTTAGTGGAAGCACTGGATAACATCATGAAGTTTACTCCTATCATGTATTTTTTTGTTGCTAACTTAAATTGTATGCCCTGTAACATTTTTCAAACTTTAAAAAAAAACTTCAAATTTACACACAAAATTTCATTTTTTGCTAAATTTCTTTTTTTAGTTTTAATTATTAATAGAGAGAGTACAAAATTACTTTTAAACACAAATAATTATAAAAATAATATTAAATTGCTTCTGTAGAGCATTTTTTTTAAGTACTCCGAACGTATGTAAATACCTTAAAAAGCCGATGTACTTTAAAAAGAAGTCAAAGTAATTTAAAAATGAAAAAATAAGATAAGAAATTACGTTAAGTTAATACATCAGAGTAATGTAGCAGTTAATGCACAAATATAACCCAAATGCTCTAATAAAAATTCATTGAATAAATTACTTTTCTAACAATATCTTAACTATCAGAATTAGATAAAAAATGAATAGATAAAATTAATTCGAATAAGTGTGAAATTTAACATTTCATTTCTAAACATTTTCCAACGTAGTAATTCACTTACAAAAGACCGTCTTTCAATCCAATTTGCTTAAGCTAAATACTTATAAATGAGATAAAATGTTTAAGTGATTAAGAAGTTAGAATTCACCTCATGGAATTCGGAGAATTCGGTCAGACCGAACAATGCAATATAATTAAAATAACAAAGAATTTTTCCTACAAATCATTCCGTTTCCTCTAAGCTACTTAGAAGAATACCTTTCAAGCTTCCATTTTCCTTATCTAGCGTCTAGACTAAGATATTGAACCTGACAGCAGAATCAACCCAGACAATTTATACAGACCTAAGGAAGTGTGAGTAAATCCATACAATACAAGCTTATTATAAGGGAAATTTGTAATTCATGTAAAGTGGAGGGTTTTAGAATTTTATCACTTTAAACGCACAGTATTTTCCTACACAAAAAACAGTACGCGTAGAATGTATGAATTTTAGCCAGCCTTCTAGATGGATTAATTTGACCTGCAGGCCAGATGCTGCCCACCAAATACTATTATCAGACCCACAAACCAGATACAACACTCATAATATGTCTACTCGGTGCGCAGATGAAACACGACAGTTCGGCCAGTTTACTCGTCCTAACATTAGATACGACTCTCCTAATATTTTTTTCAGGCCCTCAGACGAAGTTCGACCCTGCTAATAGTTTGACAGACACACATATTACATACACTCATACGTATAAATGGAATTTTCCGACATAGTACTCCTATACGCTTTACTAACTCACTTTCCATATACGACTCTTAGAAAAAGGTTTTCTGACACACCGGTATGGATATCAAATATGTTGTTGCTAATCTTCCTGAACTAGAAAATGCTGGAGCAGGTTCATAAGATTTGACTCTTGATCAGAAAAATCTCTGGAACTGATCTCGTCATTTTACCAAGGCTGAAAAGTATCAGCGGCCGTCGTCAATAGCCCGTTGAGTTGCTCCAAGACGACTTTAATTCAACAACCTACCAACCTTATCAAGAGAGAAGCTGCCTGCACTTGGTCTTCCACCAATGAATTCACAAAGATGGAACCACACGGTCAAGGACAGAGATAGTTGCAAGCGAGGCAATACGTCAGCAAGATGGAGAAACACTGAATCTGTGCTCGGAACACATATTCCTGGTGTGCCCACTTCAGAGTCTCATCAAAGCAGTTTGCAATTATCTGGGACCACCAGGCTGAGGGGATGTTCCAGCGCTTAGCTTAGCTGGATACCAATGATGAGTAGGAGTGAGACCGAGAGTTTTATTTTTCACCAAGGACTGAATCTCGAATGTGGTGAGCTCTATCTCCAAAGAATAACTCTGTTCACTGTTTTCAAATGCAAGAAAATCGGTTGTTTCGTTTCCAAATAAGCCAACATGGGAAGGAATCCATTACAGGATACCAGATTTCTTAGAAAGAGTACTCATTCATAAAAAATATATATTTCAAGAAATAGCTACAAATACTCTTATACTTACTCCAGTTACCAGTAATCGTTCAGAGGAAATTGAAATGGTCCTCAGAAAGCATCGTCTCCTTTCAAAAGCTCCTGTTGTTGCGAAGTAGAAGACTTGTTTGGAATTTTAAATCTTTCTTTAAATTCCACTCTAAAGGAAGCGTATTTTACCAAAATTAGGGACAAAACTTAATCTTCTTCTCAACCCAAGAAGAAAATAACCAAGCGGATGGCAGCCCAAATAATTTCAAACTGAAAAACAACGCGAGTCCATTCACTAAAAAATCCACTTCGCACACAAGACACCTTTTCCTAGAAAAAAAAGGCGTTGCAAAAGCCCCTCTCTGTTTTTTACTATTAAAAATCAAGCGAATTCTCTTTTGTTTTCCCTTCGTAAATATGAGATGGGTTTGCGGAAGGCGAGCATGGGAGAAAACGAATCCGAAAAAATCCGATTACAGCACAAGCGCCGCCTGAAATTCCCATACAATTTACTCCCAACAATTTCCATTTACTTCGCCTTGACATCCGACGCTATTTGTTTACTCTCTTAAGTCCATGCTTATCGTTCCCTACCGTAATCCGCAAGAACCTTATAACCCCGTCTCATTTTCACGAAGCTTACAATCTCCAGGAAAACCAAGAATTTGTTTGCGTAAAGTTTTTATTTTTATGTGTTCGCCATTTTTTTTTAAAGCGGCTTCAAATTTCATGGAAGAAAAAAGGTTCTCGTCCTTCTTTAAAGTGGTGCCCGGAAACATAATTTGTTTTCCTGTTAAAAATGGCTACTACACTACGCTTGGAAGAGAATATCCTTGTAGTTTGTAGTAGCATACGAAAACAATTTTTGACTTGTGTTGCGTGTCCACTCAAAAACCTTGTATATATGTTCACAGGCTATGCATCACATTTTAGAAATGTAATCGTTACATGTGAGTGTGTATACAACATACAGCAAAATGGTAATTTTATGGTGGTTTTCAATTTTGTGGGGATAATAGAAGAGTCCTTCCTTACGAGTTAACCAAAGCCATAAATTGTTTTCAATAATAAAAATAGCCACTATCTAGGTCGCTTTAGCAAGGCAATATTTGTATAGTGTGCAGTAGCATACGAAAACACTTTTGAATTTGTGTAGTGGAATTGTCAGCTTACAAATTCTTCTTTTAGTTTCACGAATTATACATCACATTTCAGTAATGTAATCTTCATATGTATAAATAAAGATACAATTTAAATCAAAATGGAAGTCTGGAATTCTATGGAAGTTTGGAATTTCATAAGAAAATTAAGAACTGTCCTCTGTGAAATAAAATTTATCCTTCTAAAAACATAATTTGTTTTCCTACTACGAGTGGCTGCTATCAAATGTGGTTTGACTAGGCAATCTTTTTGTAGTGTTCAGTAGAATGTTAAAATATTTTTGAATATTTGTGAATTGTTAAATTAAAAAAAAAAATTCGTTCCTTTCACAAATTACTGATCTCAATCTAAAAACTTAATCTGTACTCCTTACAACTCCACCGTTCTAATTCCAATAACTTTTTTTGCTTCCGTTTTGTGAATTTGAAATCCATCTTAGCCTCAAAAACTAAATCTGCCTCAACTGAAGTTGGAAAATAAGTTTAACTCATCATTCAAGTTTGACACATTCACATGATTACGGTTGAGAACGTGTATGTGACCCTGAGGCATTTATTTTAAAGGGACCAGTGCCATTCCAATCTCCGTAATATTTAGATGTTCAAGTTTGTGTATTGATTTGAATGTTTATGAATATATGTGTATTGATTTGAATTTTTTATACAGGTTATGAAGACACTTTTCAACACTTTAACACAGGGATTTTTAAAACTTAAAATTTTTAGATTTTCTTCTTCTAATTGTTTTTTTAAATGACCAATTTTATCCTTTTCAACAGTTAAATTGAACTTTAATGAGCAGATAAAAAAGGTGACTGTGTTAAAATATGTTATAGGGTATGTTACACTTGTAAACCAATTTTTTTTATATTTGCTTGAATATACTTTGAAAAAAATGTTCTTTTTAAGGAAAAAATACACATTTTGAGACATTGAAGTTAGGATAACATAAACCTTGCTTCAGGTACGTACAGGTTTTTTACAAAAATTATTTAAAATACTTCTACTTAATGTATTTCCATAAATAATACATAATTTTAAACATATTTGTAAAAACTTTTCCATAAATTTTTTAAAAAAATGATTGAAATTTGAAACATTTTTGTGCATTAGACTCCTTAAAGAAATGGAGCACACACTGTGACTTAAAAGAATAAAACTCAAACCACCCAGAAAACAAGATAAGTTCAAATGTAAGATGAAACCGTTATTAAACTGACACTACACAAAGTTATCTGTAACTTGATCTAACCTGAAATTGTACAAATTTAATACGAAATCTAACGAAGAGATAGAAAGAAACATTCCGCAAAACTTCAGTATGCTTCCTCCTGCGAAAATCCGGCACAGTGCAATGTACAACAGATTTATGATGGACACACAAATGAATAACAAAGATGAAACTGAACGGAAACTCCACCTTTTATTCAGAACATTCACTTACCCCTTGTGGGAGTTAACTCCGATCAATGCACATTCATTCTTGGGAATCAGGAACTGCATCCCGAGCACAACATTCTATACAACCGAACGTAACACGTCTGGAAGAATCGTCATGACACTTTTTGATACGTTATTTTTTGGTAGTCAAGTTTAGGACCCTTCAAGACAGAACTTGAGAACAAGTAACCTTACAAATAAAAGTCACATGGAATTAAAATCTCCACACAACAGGAAAGAAGCCCCTGAAGACTTTTTTGTCTGTGAAAGAATGACAGGAGCTGCTGCACCTATCCATCAATGGGGTTAGGACTAAACATTGCTCGTCTAGACAGTGCCTTTGTTGAAATTGCGGAATGATAAAACTATTCAGGACAGTTCGATATTTTTCTTTGCGGTTATGAACAAGCTAATTATTATGTGAGTAATTTTCTAAAAGAATGGTTTACTATGATATCCTATTACGTACCAAAGAGTGATTTTTGGTGCATATCCTGAACCCATAAGGTGGTTTGGATGCCCAAAATCTACAATTTTGGGTGTCGGCATTCCCGTCCGGATAAAAGTGAGCCTCATCTCCCCATATAATTCCCAGAGGCTATACATCGTCGACTCTCCTTTTTGCAAGAAACGTGAGAGTAAATATCAATCAACTATCCTGATCATTACGTCCGAGTTGTTATGCACAAGGCTACCACAGTCAAAGTGCTTGCGAAACAGTAGTATAAAAGTTTAGAAATAACAGTAAAAAGTATCTAAACCTAAGTAACATAAGATGCATATGTTAGCAGAACTGGTAAGTGGAATGTCTTTCTGAAGTTTTCTCATCCTTAGCCCTAATTAATGGCCATGCAACTTAGAATGCTTTTATCTACATTACAGAGCCGCGGTAGCTCAGTCAGTAGAGCGTCGGGCTCGCATCAGAAGGGTTGTGGGTTCTGTCCTCGGCGAAGCCTGCAATTCTGATGATTGTGAGATCGGCGCTTCGACCTGGCTAAAGACCGTCGTGTTCACTAATGGTGACTGGGGCACGTTAAATAGGTCGTGGTCACAAAGTCCCCCATGTTCCCATACCAAATCAATACCTCTGGGGGTATCTGATCAGAGGGTTATCGGCCTCTGATTGGTATCTAAATTACGATATGTGTGAGTGAATGGATGTATGAAAGGGACCTTCCTGTAAAACGAATGTGTCATGTATGCCGAGCAAAGTCGGACTTCCTCCCAATGGGGCTCAATAACATGGAAGGCGCACCCACTCGCCTCTTGCCGTCTTCGACGGGCCTGGCACTCCTCTGGTCTGCCAGTGTAGGCATTAGAAACAACAACAACATCTACATTACATGCAAATTCTTGGCTACAGCACCTTTTACTTCCATGATATCTTTTGGAACTCGAGTTTTTTTTTTTTTTGGCCTTTATCCTTCTCATGTTGTAGTTAGTCCCTCTGCCGAATTTGGAGACATTCCAGTAGTTAGATCTAGTTACATGTGACTTTCAGTAACGGCAGTTTAATTTCAGCTATTTTCAGTAGGTCTTTGTTTGTAAAACATACTAAGGCATCTATATTTCTGAATTGAATTAAAACATCTATTTTGATCCATAAAGTCATGTTCCGTTTGGAAAAATTCGTCCCTAGATACAAGACATTAAGGCCCAGGTGCACACATCCGGTTTATCAACGCGTGGCGCCGCTGCAGCAACGCAAGTGCGGTTTGAGATACGTTAGATCCAATTCAACAGTGCACACATGCCTCCAGCACCGCTTGGGCGCCGCACGTCCAACTTGCGTACAATTTGTACCACAGTTCCCCACGGCGCCGCACGGTCGCCCGTTCTGAAGTACATTGTTTTCATAAACAAACGGATTATAAATAATAATTAATAAAAGGTTGTATCCAGTAACGTCTATTTTGTTTCAAAATATACTTTTTTACACCAAGTAAACGAAAACACCAAATACTTTTTTACACCAAGTAAACACGCTTTCTTCGATAGAATATTTATCGAAAATGGCGCAAAATGAGTTCGTGCGTCATTTCACGGTTATGTGTGCAAAGTTGGGCTTCGGTGCCGCACGTTCAAAAACCGGATGTGTGCACAGGACCTAAATGGGTGCCTGACAGTCCTGGCACAAATTATTCCATACATATTATTTCATATTAAATATGTAAGAGTTAAACTTTTTTCCAAGATTTAGAATTTAGTTTAAGAGTATATTTTGATAGGAATTAAGCTTCTGCTGAGTGTAGTGACACGAAAAATAAACGAAAGTATAACTTACGAACGGTAAAAACCAAAATTGACAAAAAATATCGACCGCAATTATTTTACGTCAAAAAAAGGTAATTAACTTCCAATTTCATGAAAAAGCAATCAATTAGGATGTGGAAAAAAGCAATTATAAGAGTTTACTTGTCAAGGAATACTCTTAAAAAATGGCACTCAGATTTCTCTTTGTATCATGTTAATCAAAGGAGTAAACAAACTCGTGAGTTAACAATTCTGACAAAAGTCCTTATAATCTTTCTGCTTCAGAAATAAATTAAACATTCCGTATGATCTCATTCAGAAGAGTAGCCACGTAAAAAAATTTAATTTCGCTGTCAAAATAATCATTTCTGAAATGAGCCAGACGGCAAACAAGACGAGCTTTTCATCTTAGCTTTAAATGAAATCTAGAACGACTGTGCTGTAGACGGTCTGATAAAATTTTAAATGTTCAAAGATGAAAATTGATCTTTCGATAACATTTTATTTGCTTTGGTTCACAGCTCTTTATATCTTATTTCAGTTAAAGGAGTAAGCAAACTCGAGAATTGACAATTCTGACAAAAAAAAATGCTTATATATAATCTCCCTTATATAAAAATCCTTACATACAGTTTAAGATGAGAATTAATTCCCGTCTCTATGACTGGATAAAACCATACTTTTTTAAACGAATCCTGATTGATGTTTACTGAAGATAAATGACTTGCAATATGATAATATATAGTCTTACTCATTTTATTTTATTACACTTATAGTAATTTGCATTATTTTTTCTTTATTGGTGAAATAAATCAAGGTGATATAATTCATGTTCAAAATTAAAGGAAAATGGTTAAAAAAATCTTAGTATATATTTATAGTATAAATTTAGCTAAAAACAATATGATGGTATCATGTGGTATTTTTTTAATTAAACGCAAACTTTTTCAGAAATTGCTCTAAAAATAACAGAAACACATGTTACAAACCTTTCTTCCACTCATTTTCACTTTTTTAGCAATAGAAACTCAAATATAATAAAACAAAAATAAAAACGAAATCATACGTTTATTGCAACTACAACAAACAGCGGAATGACAACTTCAAGCTCGTTTTACTGATAGTGACACTTGCTTATTTTTGACAGCTATGTTTTTTTTTTTTTTTTTGCAATGGACATTAAAAAGGTATTTAGACACAATCAACTTAAAAGTGAACTTATTCTTTTATATAATTTTTGGGCATTCAATGTTAGGATGGAAATTTCCACCACTATGCTAAGAAGGGTTAAACGAGAAGGATTCATAAAGTAGTATTTGTTATATATATTTGCGAGCATAAAAAACACCCGGCTTTTCTTGTGTTTAAATAGTTAAATGTTGATTGAAATTTATCCGAAAAATCACTTTTTTCTGTTATAGAATATGCAAATATCAGGAAATGCGAGTATAGATAAAGTGAGCTGAAAATTATTTTTTCAACTATTTTTATTTTCTATCTGTTTAAAATTCAAAATTACTTTATTTGCTTTTTCATATGCTTTTTTTCATGGTCATGAGGAATGGCATATATTTATCAACACATCCAAGATTAGTTTAAAACCTATTCTTTCATGCAACGGAAACTAAAAGCCTACCATTCCAGAAAAATAAGTTGTAGTAATTAGAGACATTGAAATATAATAAATGTTTCTTGCTACAATAAAATGGGATTACTTTATGTGGCCAATGTGCAGTTACTTTAGAGTGATATCACTATTGGTCGATCTTCAAAACGGCTTCACGAAGCTTTCTTTTTCTGTGTATGTGGAATAGTAGGGTCACAGCAGAAAGAGAAAGCAATATGAAAGAGAATACTGACGTAAACAAAATATTTTCAGTCCTCAAGA
This sequence comes from Metellina segmentata, assembly GCA_947359465.1. Taxonomy (NCBI): domain Eukaryota; kingdom Metazoa; phylum Arthropoda; class Arachnida; order Araneae; family Tetragnathidae; genus Metellina; species Metellina segmentata. Next base: position 77,990,123 of record OX375878.1, read on the forward strand.
GAGTAATGTTCATAACAAGCATCTAGTTAACTCCTCTGATGTTTTACATCCACCACTTCTTATCAAACTAGCGTTATTGAAGGACTTCAAAGTATTCACAGCGTGGCAACCAGTGGTCAATGGGTTTTTGAGAAACCACAAAGAGGAATATTATCATCACAGTTCATCCAAAACCTTCTCAAGAACTAAGAAAGCCTTGAGGGTTGAATGTCCTTAAAATACATTTCCTACATATTGCTATCTGGAATTCTTTCTTGACTACCTGGAAACAGTCAACGATGGACTAGGAAAAGTTTCCGTCAAGTTAAACGAACTATGTAGGAGAGATATGCGTGTTCCACCTTGAAACATTCATAAAAGGGGGGCAAATAGTATATCTTTTAACAAAAGAAAAAGTAAATTAAACACTTATTTTGTAATTTATGGTCAAAATCAAATTATATAACCTTGAATCTAAGAGGTCACTCAGAAAGTCAGGATATCCAACTTAGTAAAAAAAACTACACATTAATCTTCAAAACAAGCTCTAATTGAGTCCGATCGAATAAATTGATCTAGATATAAAGAAGAACTTTTAATTTTAGAATCATAAAATGCTGCCCAAATATTCAAATTTAAAATTAATTTAAATAAAAACAATCCTTGAAATTTGGAAACTGATATTTTTCTAGAAGTTCTTATCTGTAGCTGGACAACAGATTCACCAACTTTTAACAAATAGAGAAACGTCGGGTTAAAAAATAAATAAATAAATAAATTCTGTAACATTTGACGTTGAATGACCCAAATACTAGAATAAGAAAAGTGAAAACTAAAATTTACAGATTAGTTACCTATTTTGTACAATGTATATAGTCTCATTCATAATTAGTTTCACACGCACTCGATTATTTTTGCTCTTGGAGCAGTTCCAAAATTGGTTCACCTGTTATTTTTAAGTATTTTGTTCAGAAGAGTTTGTAAAGTTTTCAAAAGTATGTAGCATGATAAACTGTTTTCTGTATAAAAATTTAAATCCATCTTAAATTTCATTTCGCTAAATTTTGTAAAATAAATCTAATGTTTACAAACTGATCGAAATGAAAGGTCCCCAGGGTAGTTGTTTTTCTCCCTAATTTGTGTGGGCCACTCAATTCGTGAGTATGAATTTTGGTGCTCCGTGATCACACTTTGGTTAATTCATACCGACCTTGGTACGCTCAGCAATAAAAGTAGTTTGCTGTTCGTAAATAAGGATGGGATTTACTGTTACTTTGCTGTTTCAAATCTTTTTAAAGGAATTCTTCTTTAAACTTCTATTCTGCTCAGTGATATTCTAAAGTACCTAACCTTACTCAAAATGTACGAGCCTGTTCCTTAATAGCTAGCTAGACTATGTGGTGACCAATAGACAGGGCCCGGATTTCGTTGACATGTAATCTTTTTGTTTGTACTTTCTATTACTGTCTTGATCTTCTCATGAATTCATCAAACGTCGGGCTTGGGCTGAATTGAGAACAGTTCAAGAACGGAATGAGAGCAGTTTAATAACAGTTTAAAAGCAGTGTCTCCAGTTCCGGAACAGTTTAAGAACAGAGAGCAGTGCGTGAACTTTTTGAGAGCAGAAAGCAGTTACAGAATAGGGAGCACTTTCAAAGTAGGAATGGGTGTGCTTAGCTGAGCGAGGAACAAATCAAGAACAGGAAAAGGTGAGTCAAAAACTGTAGGGTGAACAGCTGTACTTCGAACTTATAATGATTGAACAAAAGACATATGGCGCAAATTATAGCAGTGAAAAATTCCAGAAAAGATCAAATACTTTTTTCTAAAATTCCAATTTTACTCCCCGACATTAAAATAAAAAATTCAATTCTTCTTTTAACAAAAAAAGCAAAGAATATTTGTTTTCCGTTCTTTTGGAAGAACGCGTTGTTCTGTTCCCCCATCCCTATTCATTAGAAAAGTCTTCAGTGCTTAGCCCTTTATGGAGTTTGGAAAGTTTCCCTCACAATTTTGTGACTTTTAAGAATGGATTCATGTTAAAATTCGTATTTTTTTACTATATGATGCTATGTAAAATAAATTAAGTTTCCAGTATCTAAACCAAGTTTACACATAATTCAAATTGTGAATAAGATTTTTCAAGCGTTTGAAAGGATAATCACTGTAACATCCATATTCTAAAGTGTCCTGTATGAGTGGGACTTTTATTGTAAACAAACCAGACAAAAGTGACAATTTTACTTCAGCTACCCAAATGCTTTCGCCTAATTTATATCGGGGTAAGCAAAAAAAGTAATTTTGACTGTTAATATATTTGGCATTGACTATTCAACTGTCGTATTTGGATTTCCTGTTTTAAAATTTTTATGAAGTGCTGAAGTCTTAGATGCGAAAAACAAGACAAAGGACGTCACGTTGTTGGAATGTGTACTGGAAACACGTCACCTCTACCAGAAACACTATTGCCACCTACATTTAGCGAGACAGAAATTACCTCTCATAAGGAAAATTAAAACATTTGGTTTAATATTTATTCGAGTCGAATAAGAGCTTGGACTTTTCGCAAACTTAGTTCGCGTTCGAAAGCAAGCAACTCTAGAAACTTTCCAAAAAAAAAAAAAAGGAAATAATTTCCTGAAAGCCACGCAAGGATTTAGAACAGAATATTTTTACCGACCCTGTTTTAACGACGCCGTATGTTTCCATAAATCACTGTGGTGTAACTAAGACTTTTAACATTAAAGCCCAACCCGCTTTAATTTTTCTTACTCTTGAATGAGATTAATTACTTGAGATTTTGGTGTGATTAATTACTTGTGTAGAAACCATTTGCGAAGCCTATGTTGGATATAACCAATTTTTAGCGCTTTAAACATTACTTTTGCTTTAAATTTAGTTTTTAAGACACTAAAAAGTGGGAGAAGTTTGTGTTAATGTGACCTAGTAATTGCTAATAAGTTTTAATTAATTTCTTTTATTAATGTAAAGCATGTCTTTCCTCATTTTTTATATTAAACATTTATCAGATAAAAATGCATAATTAGGTTTTCCTTACTTGTTACTTATAAAAATATTTATAGAAGTACAATCAATACTCTTTTTTTACAAACCTCAAAGGATGAAAAAAGTTCATGGAAATGGAAATTTTGTTAAAAAGCGAATTAAAATTCGTTGCATGATCTAATGATTTCATCTTTGATAGTATTGGATATACAGGGTGTCCTAAAAGTTCCCGTACTGAAGATTCGTGAATTTATTATACAAAAACAACAAACTTTAAAACAATCATTTTTATGCCAATGGTATAAAGCACTTTTGACCTATCGTAGAAAAAAAATTTGATCCTACATTTATAAAAAAAAAATTTCAAAATTTCTGCCTTTTTCTTGAAGGCAAAGCTGAAGTCGTTTGCGCATATTTTTAGAAACGCGTATCAAGATGCTGGGAGTGACTTCGTATATTTTGAGTAATTGCAATTTTCAGATCACCTATGGTTTGGTGAGTATCTTCATAAATTATATTCTTTTACTATCCCCACAGGAAAAAAGTCAGGGATGCGCAGATGAGGGAACGAGGTGGCCAAAGGTTTCTTGAGTTGATCGACATAAAAATCTTGAAAAATGTCCATGGTTTCATAACTTGTATGGCAGGTTGCGACGTCTTGTTGGAGCCAAAAGTCTCGTTCATTCACTTCTAATAATACAACAAATTGTTGAATAAGTTGATAGATCGTATCTTTACTCGGTATTGCATCATTGGAATATTTATGTCGCCAAAATTCTTTACATCTTTCATATGATTTACTTTCAAAGTAAGCCTAAAACATCGTAATTCTCTGAATGCGTGATAAATTCTTCTTGCAATGAAGAACAAAATAACGTGGAACTTTATTATCGCACAACTTGAGTGCGAAAAAAATCAAACGATAAAAATTAAAGAGTCAATAAACAGACGATAAAATTCAATAATTAAAAAAAAACACGGGCAATACATTTTTTTTTAAAGTACGCGAACTTGTAGGACACCCTGTACAAATATCTAAACAAAAGATTTTTGTATTTCCAATGCTATCAAAAATCATTTTTGAGTGGAAAATGAGAAATATGCATTATTATGTAGTCGTGATGTATTTAATAGCATAGTGACTAAAATATCGCCTGGAATAGTTATTCACCAGATATAATCTCAACATTAAGGCTTAAAAACTTATATTTAATACCGGCCACAAATACTTTTGAGATGTATGAGAGTTATTATTACCGAACATCATTACACGTTTACTTAGTTTTTATGAATTTAGATTTATTTTTTAGACGTTAAGATCACACTTCAAAGATCAATTTATGAGACTGGCAAATGTTCATTCTGAGGAAAATGACTCCAAAATTAGACATGTCAGTAATTCTTGCCGTCAGCTGAGCACTTATTTTTGCCGTTAGATGTAAGGTTAAGTAAAAATCAGTAAAGAAATGGCACATCTACAAAAAATTATTATCTTATTTTTATTATTTTGGGGATTTTTATGAAGGCTGAAAACGTTGGACCAAGTTTCGTGCACTTACAGGGAAAAATTTCCGTGATTACAGTTTTTTTTTTTTTTTTAATATTTTTTTAAGTTTATGTATTTATTTTCGGAATAAAGTGTCTCAACTGCATGTCTCTCAAAAATGTTGTCTTCTACATGCAGTACACAATATGCCTTGGCATTTCTTTTCTATTGAAAGTTATAGTACGAAATCAGTGCCTAATTTAAGTCCTATAATCCGACCAGTATGCCTACCTCTAAGAAAAAGTGTAGAACTAAAAGCAATTACTGACAATTTTCGTTAGTAATTTACCGGTACGGAGAAAATATTTTTCAAATCTTACTACACATACATGGGTTTTGCTTGTAGGGTCAATAAACTCAAAGCATTTTTGACTAATGAACAAGTAAAACTTCACAGCTTAAAAGAAATAATTTATCGATTTTATCTATTTAAAAAAGTGGAATGTATATTTAAACGTGTTTGACATTTTCGTCCAATTTAAAATTTTTTATCCGTTTTTGGCCATTTTAAATCAAAATCAATTATTTCCGCCTTTGGTGTGTTCTTTTGCCTATATGTGGACCTGCACTACATTTAAATGGCTTGATCTATTTTCATGAAATTTTGTATAATTTGAATATTTAAAGTAACTTACTGACTGAATTTCAATGCACCAGTCCTTATGTCTGTCTTTCCGTTGAAAGTATTATTTTGTGTTCCTATGTTTCTGCAAGTATTACGTCACATCAATTAAATATATTTTCATGCAATATTGACTTTTTTTATTTAAACTTAAAGAACGCATTAATTATATTTTATTTCTGCACTACAAAAGCTACTTACACAAGAAGAACTACTTACACACAACAAAGAACTAATTATACATTAAAGGCGCTAAATACTCGTACCCTTTACCACAGGGTATTGCCATATTTGAATCAATCTGTACCTTACAATGTTGTACAAGTGGAGATACAAATTGAAAATGCGATTGTTTATCCAGGCTCCTTTTACCAGTACTGTTAGCGAAGCAATTATTTCTCCCACAAATTATTTTACAAAATTTGAATTATATTATGTGGTAAACTTTTTTTTTAAATAAATCATTTCTAAATATTTGGACTAGATGATATAAGAGAAACGAATAATTTATTTTTGTATAATATTTACGTCCACTACAACGTGGCCACGACTAATACCTAAGTAGGAAACAGTTGTTTTGTTCCAGACATGTGTCCATTTCTTGATGGAATGTGTATTATTTCGTTCAACTTTCCACGAAAGTCCTTGGTTTAACCAAATTGGAATGAAGAAAATCTTCTAGAAGCTGCTGTCTTGATATTCGAAATGTTTTTGGGCTCTATGTTACGGGCAGTAGCTACTAAAACAGAAAAATAATAATTTAGACTTGGATATTTGAAAAATAATTGTACATCGCATTTATATGATACTAGCAGAAATACCCGGCTTTGCTCGGGTTGAATTAATAATATGTTGATTGAAAAGTCATCATCAATTCTTTTTCATAAAAGAATGTTTGCATCATTTAAGTGTGCGAGGAAAAAAAATTTAATTTTAATTTAACTTCTCCATCGCTTCTACAATTTACTTTGGACGCAAATATGCATACATGTTGTATCCAACCATATAATCCATTTCATATTCGTCACACTTCTGCTGAAGTTAATTTTAAGTTTTCGAGTGACTACAAATATTCCCGTGCATTCAATTTCAGTAAAAATGCCGAATATTCGGTGCATAGTCTTGTACTTAGTTTTCCTATGAATATGTTTTGATTGTGCCATTCTTTTACCTAGTATGCGATATTTTCGAATTTCATCATCAATATGAGAAGATGGTAAGTTAAATTGTTGCAGCATTCGTTACTAATTTATTTTGAAGCAAACGCAGTTTTTCTTGAAAATTCCATTCAGCGGCAGGTGGAATAACGGAACTTCTGTTAGATATATAAAGCAGAGCTGACGTTTGTCTGTTCTCTACACTAATCCACCTTTTTACCAATCCACACATTTGGTACATTTATATTTTAGAACCATGCGGATATAATAGTCTACATATTAACCCGCGTTCTATTTGTCTAAGAGGGCTAAACATTTACGGCATTCGTGACTAATTTAATTTGAAGCAAACGGGGCACTTTTCCCAGAAAATTCCATTCAGTGGCATGTCAGTAGTGGAAATATGGGGCTTCACCGACAGCCGGCGCAACCCGCAACCGGTTGCGCCGGAAGGTTTTAAGCCAATCGGTTGCGCCGGAAGGTTTTAAGCCGGTCGCTAGATAGGAATGAGATTAGATAAGAAGGCTGAAGTAGAGTACAAGAAGTTTTTACTGATAAGGTAAGTTAAAGTTTTTTTTTTTCTTAAGATACAAATACATACATAATTTTGATGCTTTTACTTAAACACTAATTATACATTAGATGCTATAGCACATATTTTATTGCAGTATTTATTTTTAAATGCTGTACACTTAAGTAAAAGTACAAAAATCTTTTTTTATATTTTATTTGAAAACTTTGCAAGACCCATACTATGAAAATGTTTCTTGTAAATTTTTTTTTAATTGAACTAAAGAAAACTCACCCATATACCACAGAAGTACAACACGGGACTTACAGAAGTAAGTTGATAAAACAAAGAAACAGTGGAATAAAGTTAATTAAACTTACAAGATTTGAAGACTTAACAAATGAGTAGAAACGCAGATGACTCCTTGTTCATTTGAAGAAGTTGTAATTGTATTGAAATCAAACCATATATTATATTTTAATGATTCTTTCCTAGCCATATTACTTTTTATTTAAATAAATCTGGCTAAAATTTAGTGATTTAATTCTTTAGATTTACAAACTTTTTGAAATGAAATTTTCTTTGATTTATTGTAAAATGTTAAGATGTTTTTACACAAAAATTAGATACTATTACACATATTTTAATAATGATTTTGAAAAAATACGATTGAAACATATAAATTAGATATTATTACAAATTTTTAAATACAAATTATAATTTTTTTTTTTTAATTTACAATTAAGACATTTAGCAGTTTGATTTCTTAAAGCATGTTTTTATGTAAGAAAAAAAATAAGAAGAAACGTGTAAAAGTAAAATATTTTTTACCTTCATTTTGAAACTTTGCAAGACCCATACTATGAATAGTTTACTTATACATTTGAAGTAGTGCAAATGAGTAATAATAAACTTTTAGTTCTTGAAGTTCTAAATTAAATGTTCTTTTTTTCTAATGCTCTTGCAAACCATACATTTTACTAAACATATGAACATCTTTTAATTTACTTGAAAACCCTGTGTACATTATGTAGTTTAAATTGCAGAGCCAAATGCCTATTTTGTACAAGTATTTTACAAGATACTTTGTATAGTTCTTTTATAATTTTAGATGTACTACATTGCTACGTTAAATGGATAGTAAGTGGGTTTTGTGATTTTGAAAATAATGTGTACACTTCTATGCTGTTAAACAAAATAAATTTTTGCCCTTTCTTTAAAGTTAATGCATAATCTAAAGATTTACTCACACCACTGACAGTTTTACACATGAGTAAAATTAAATAACTGAAAATTTTAAATACTAATTAATTTTTTTAATGAACAAATATCATTGAAATAATGGTTAAGTATGAATCCTATGTATTATTCAAGCAATCTCTTGCAAAAAACAAATTGTTCTAAAACATATTGAAAAAATAATTATAAAACATTGAAACATAATTCTAAAACATATTGAAAGAAGTCATACTGAAACAAAGTAAACTATATAACACTTTTTAATTGAAAAAAAAAACAGGATTCATATATTTTTACAAAATAATGTACTATATAGTAAAAACAAAAGAACTTATTTTTTACATGCCTGCATTTTTTAAGAGACATATATTTCCTATGAGCCAGTTATGAAATGCCGTCACCTAAGCTTTTGGGCAATGCAAATGATTTTTGTGATGGCCACATGATAGTTTTTGGATCTCTTTGTTGCTGCTTAGAGCGCATAGTGCACCGAATTTTGGACACCCAAAGTGTTCCAATTTATGTTCGGAATATTCAAGGCATCTAAGCGTTGTTTCTCAACACAACCACCTTTGTAAGCAACTAGGTACTGAGAGGCACTCTTTGTCTGCTTGTACAATTCCAAAAGTTTAGAGTCTAGACTTTCTAAGGGAGACACGTTTTCCCATGCTATGGGGCAGAAAGGAAGTCCACACACGTAATTTTCAACATATTGCACAGTTTTACGATCTCAGGCACTAAGTTTATACTTATAAGGCGATAAGTTAAAACGAATACTATACGCTGCTTGCGATTTTATAGCGATGTAACCGTATTCACGTACTAAAAAACCTTGCTTAGTCTGAAATCCATCAAAATCCACAATTGCGCAAATGTTAAACATTGCTATTGAAAAGCGTTATATGTTCGTGGAAAAATAATTGTAAACTGGAGACACAAAGAACTGAACTATATATAACACCATACACTTACTAATCAGAAAAGTTAATCTTATTTCAGTCTTTTATCTTTTGTGAGTAACAATAAACTCGTAAGTGAAGAATGTACTCAGAAAACACGTGCTTGTGATAATGTGACAAGTAAAACTTTATGTTGTAATACAGTATTTTAACAAAAGGGGGTATGCTTAAATGTGCATGTAATTTGTTCTTTTTTTGCTCTATCACGTAGATGAGCTGAATACAATTCAATTCGGTAACTAAACTTGAGCAAGAAAAAAATATGTAACCAAATATAATTTATACTCGAGGAACTTGTTTTTTTACTTTCTTTAAAGTATACTGATTTCTCTTGATTATGCTGTTTTATTTTTCTAAATTTACATCAGTAAATTGAATTACTTATTTATGGGCACAAATCTTTGCCTTTTGTTGAACAGAAATTAGTATCTTTGACTAGTATCAGATTTTTTAAAATTGACGAAGATAACCTTTATGAGGGGATTTAACTCGATAGGCCTATAATTTTACACTTAAGAGTAAAAGAGCAGTATAGTTTTTAGGAAAATGAATAACCATTATGTAAATTTGAAGCCAAAATTTCCAAGCATGTCTATGCTTAATAAACGCCTATCTACGTTTAGAGATTGGCCACGCACAAACTTTGACATTTGGGACCTGGCCGAAAACGGATTGTTTTATACGGGTGTATCGGACAGGGTCAGGTGTTATTGGTGTGGCGAAGCGCTTGAAAATTGGAAAGAAGAGGATGTAGTGAGACACGAACACATAAAGTTTTATCCAAAATGTTTGGTAGCCCAACAACAGCAAATGATTGCTGACCCTAGATCAAAAAGAACTCCAACAGATGAAATTGTACAGGTGGATGAAATCAAGAATAATACCAATGGTTTAATAAAACCCTATGTAAAAAATTCCCCCTCAAACAACGACAAAAACGTACGACTTTGTAAAATATGTTTAGAATCAGAAATGGATGCTACTTTACAGCCTTGCAGTCATCTGGTGACATGCATGAGATGTACGAAAGGTCTCTTAACGTGTCCTATGTGCCGAACCAATATTTTACATAAAATTAAAACGTACATTTGTTACTAAACGTTATCTACCCTTTATCAATTCAAGTCGTTGATGCAATTTTTAGTGACTAACTGAACATGACGTGAAAGAATTCCACGAGAGTGGTATTTTGAGTTTAATGTTATGAAATTAACACATGTATGGCAGCAAAAAGACTAGTAAGGAAGTTCGAAACTTCTAAAAAAAATTACAAGACTTTCTATCAAGGACTTGTGGTAAAATCGTGTAGGAAAGACTTATACCCCTTTTTAATATATTAAATATAATAACTATTTTACTTATTTGTTGTTGTTTCATTACATACTAAGCCTATTTTGGACATAGGAATTTTAAAGTACCTTAAAAAGGAGTTACAAATTGCTTTAAGAAAGATTTGTGTAAAAGTACTCTGTAATGTAAGAAAGCTGGAAATAAATATTCATATTTTGTGAGATCTTTTTTTCCATTTTCATTTTCTAACTAATTTCTTTAAACCACCGTAACTTTTTTTTGTTACTGGTTAACTTTTTTTGTTACTGTTAAACTTTTTTCTATTACAGCTTAAATTTTTTTTGTTACTGCTTAATTTTTTTTTTACTGTTAATTTTTTATTATTATTAATTTTTTTTTTGCTGTTAAACTTTTTTTGTTACTGCCTAATTTTTTTTTGCCGCTTGACTTTTTTACTGTTAAACTTTGTTATGTTTATACTTAACTTTTTTTTACTTTTTAATATTTGAATTGTTTAAATTTGTGTTTCTTATTGAACTTTGTTTTACACTATCAAAAAAATACAAAATTGTTGTGTAGAATATTTTTTTTTGACAACACTGGATGAAAGATAAAATATTTATTGAAAACATAGGAATAGGTAAAACAGTTCATATAATTGTTACAACATATCTTACAAGTCTTTTACATACATTTCTCTAACAGTATTGAAAATATCTGTTGTATTCAAATTCTCAAAAAAGTTGTCCTCTAATATTATGTCATAAAAGTTTAACAAATTATTGCTCTCTCTTACAAAATTAGTAGCAAACTCTTTCCAGTTAACAGCACATAAAGCAAGGGTAGAAAATTCGCAAAAGCGTTCGTCAACACTCATTTTCATACATGCATGTACAGATTGATTGACAATTTCATTCTTACAACCTAAGCAATCAAAAAGAATAGTAATATTTTTTACCACAATTTCCTTTAGGCACTTTTAGAGAGAAGCTATAACTTCTCTCCAACAATCAGATTTATCAGTGTCAATGCAGTAAAGTTTGTAACTTTCACCAGGAAAACCATTTTTGATTTCCAGTTTCACATAGTATGGCAGCAAATACGTCAAAAACGATATTTTCAATATATCTGACACATTAGCATAGAATTCGCACAATTTAAAATACTGATCAGAATTCATAAACACACAATAGGGCGAGAACTGAAAACAATGGTCTTTTTTCTGTAATACACGTTGTAAAACCAAGTCCATTTTTTCCGCATCAAACGCTTTAGAAAGGCAGACTTCCTTCTCTATAACTTTAACGTCGGAGCTAGTTGCGAACGCGAAAAACTTGCTCACCTTCTCCATAAGAATATACCATGTTTTCGGATGCAGGGAAACACATTCCTTAGTTGGCTGCAAAACACTGTGTTTATCTAAAGTAAATTTACGTATGAGGACACGTGTGGAACCATTAGAGTTGTTAATTAGCACGAATAAATATTCGCCAAGGTGAAACATATTTTCTGGAAGTGATTGCATTGACAAATTTAAGCTTTCCTCTGAAAACACCAGATCGTTGAATCGCATTCTTTTGCACGCTTTGGGTTGGTTTGTAAAACGCATCATTTTAAGAGCTTTGAGGTACACGTTTTCAACAAATAGCTTTAACTAACCAAGAGATAAAAAAGGTTTGTCCAAGAGATAAAAAGGTCGTTTCTACCTCACGTGACATGTGATGTCATAGAATCGAGGAGGGAAAAAACCCTCCCACTTTTTACTTGGAGATAGGAGGGTCTTTTCCCTCCTCGTAGAAACGACCTTTTTATCTCTTGGACAAACCTTTTTTATCTCTTGGTTAGTTAAAGCTATTTGTTGAAAACGTGTACCTCAAAGCTCTTAAAATGATGCGTTTTACAAACCAACCCAAAGCGTGCAAAAGAATGCGATTCAACGATCTGGTGTTTTCAGAGGAAAGCTTAAATTTGTCAATGCAATCACTTCCAGAAAATATGTTTCACCTTGGCGAATATTTATTCGTGCTAATTAACAACTCTAATGGTTCCACACGTGTCCTCATACGTAAATTTACTTTAGATAAACACAGTGTTTTGCAGCCAACTAAGGAATGTGTTTCCCTGCATCCGAAAACATGGTATATTCTTATGGAGAAGGTGAGCAAGTTTTTCGCGTTCGCAACTAGCTCCGACGTTAAAGTTATAGAGAAGGAAGTCTGCCTTTCTAAAGCGTTTGATGCGGAAAAAATGGACTTGGTTTTACAACGTGTATTACAGAAAAAAGACCATTGTTTTCAGTTCTCGCCCTATTGTGTGTTTATGAATTCTGATCAGTATTTTAAATTGTGCGAATTCTATGCTAATGTGTCAGATATATTGAAAATATCGTTTTTGACGTATTTGCTGCCATACTATGTGAAACTGGAAATCAAAAATGGTTTTCCTGGTGAAAGTTACAAACTTTACTGCATTGACACTGATAAATCTGATTGTTGGAGAGAAGTTATAGCTTCTCTCTAAAAGTGCCTAAAGGAAATTGTGGTAAAAAATATTACTATTCTTTTTGATTGCTTAGGTTGTAAGAATGAAATTGTCAATCAATCTGTACATGCATGTATGAAAATGAGTGTTGACGAACGCTTTTGCGAATTTTCTACCCTTGCTTTATGTGCTGTTAACTGGAAAGAGTTTGCTACTAATTTTGTAAGAGAGAGCAATAATTTGTTAAACTTTTATGACATAATATTAGAGGACAACTTTTTTGAGAATTTGAATACAACAGATATTTTCAATACTGTTAGAGAAATGTATGTAAAAGACTTGTAAGATATGTTGTAACAATTATATGAACTGTTTTACCTATTCCTATGTTTTCAATAAATATTTTATCTTTCATCCAGTGTTGTCAAAAAAAAATATTCTACACAACAATTTTGTATTTTTTTGATAGTGTAAAACAAAGTTCAATAAGAAACACAAATTTAAACAATTCAAATATTAAAAAGTAAAAAAAAGTTAAGTATAAACATAACAAAGTTTAACAGTAAAAAAGTCAAGCGGCAAAAAAAAATTAGGCAGTAACAAAAAAAGTTTAACAGCAAAAAAAAATTAATAATAATAAAAAATTAACAGTAAAAAAAAAATTAAGCAGTAACAAAAAAAATTTAAGCTGTAATAGAAAAAAGTTTAACAGTAACAAAAAAAGTTAACCAGTAACAAAAAAAAGTTACGGTGGTTTAAAGAAATTAGTTAGAAAATGAAAATGGAAAAAAAGATCTCACAAAATATGAATATTTATTTCCAGCTTTCTTACATTACAGAGTACTTTTACACAAATCTTTCTTAAAGCAATTTGTAACTCCTTTTTAAGGTACTTTAAAATTCCTATGTCCAAAATAGGCTTAGTATGTAATGAAACAACAACAAATAAGTAAAATAGTTATTATATTTAATATATTAAAAAGGGGTATAAGTCTTTCCTACACGATTTTACCACAAGTCCTTGATAGAAAGTCTTGTAATTTTTTTTAGAAGTTTCGAACTTCCTTACTAGTCTTTTTGCTGCCATACATGTGTTAATTTCATAACATTAAACTCAAAATACCACTCTCGTGGAATTCTTTCACGTCATGTTCAGTTAGTCACTAAAAATTGCATCAACGACTTGAATTGATAAAGGGTAGATAACGTTTAGTAACAAATGTACGTTTTAATTTTATGTAAAATATTGGTTCGGCACATAGGACACGTTAAGAGACCTTTCGTACATCTCATGCATGTCACCAGATGACTGCAAGGCTGTAAAGTAGCATCCATTTCTGATTCTAAACATATTTTACAAAGTCGTACGTTTTTGTCGTTGTTTGAGGGGGAATTTTTTACATAGGGTTTTATTAAACCATTGGTATTATTCTTGATTTCATCCACCTGTACAATTTCATCTGTTGGAGTTCTTTTTGATCTAGGGTCAGCAATCATTTGCTGTTGTTGGGCTACCAAACATTTTGGATAAAACTTTATGTGTTCGTGTCTCACTACATCCTCTTCTTTCCAATTTTCAAGCGCTTCGCCACACCAATAACACCTGACCCTGTCCGATACACCCGTATAAAACAATCCGTTTTCGGCCAGGTCCCAAATGTCAAAGTTTGTGCGTGGCCAATCTCTAAACGTAGATAGGCGTTTATTAAGCATAGACATGCTTGGAAATTTTGGCTTCAAATTTACATAATGGTTATTCATTTTCCTAAAAACTATACTGCTCTTTTACTCTTAAGTGTAAAATTATAGGCCTATCGAGTTAAATCCCCTCATAAAGGTTATCTTCGTCAATTTTAAAAAATCTGATACTAGTCAAAGATACTAATTTCTGTTCAACAAAAGGCAAAGATTTGTGCCCATAAATAAGTAATTCAATTTACTGATGTAAATTTAGAAAAATAAAACAGCATAATCAAGAGAAATCAGTATACTTTAAAGAAAGTAAAAAAACAAGTTCCTCGAGTATAAATTATATTTGGTTACATATTTTTTTCTTGCTCAAGTTTAGTTACCGAATTGAATTGTATTCAGCTCATCTACGTGATAGAGCAAAAAAAGAACAAATTACATGCACATTTAAGCATACCCCCTTTTGTTAAAATACTGTATTACAACATAAAGTTTTACTTGTCACATTATCACAAGCACGTGTTTTCTGAGTACATTCTTCACTTACGAGTTTATTGTTACTCACAAAAGATAAAAGACTGAAATAAGATTAACTTTTCTGATTAGTAAGTGTATGGTGTTATATATAGTTCAGTTCTTTGTGTCTCCAGTTTACAATTATTTTTCCACGAACATATAACGCTTTTCAATAGCAATGTTTAACATTTGCGCAATTGTGGATTTTGATGGATTTCAGACTAAGCAAGGTTTTTTAGTACGTGAATACGGTTACATCGCTATAAAATCGCAAGCAGCGTATAGTATTCGTTTTAACTTATCGCCTTATAAGTATAAACTTAGTGCCTGAGATCGTAAAACTGTGCAATATGTTGAAAATTACGTGTGTGGACTTCCTTTCTGCCCCATAGCATGGGAAAACGTGTCTCCCTTAGAAAGTCTAGACTCTAAACTTTTGGAATTGTACAAGCAGACAAAGAGTGCCTCTCAGTACCTAGTTGCTTACAAAGGTGGTTGTGTTGAGAAACAACGCTTAGATGCCTTGAATATTCCGAACATAAATTGGAACACTTTGGGTGTCCAAAATTCGGTGCACTATGCGCTCTAAGCAGCAACAAAGAGATCCAAAAACTATCATGTGGCCATCACAAAAATCATTTGCATTGCCCAAAGCTTAGGTGACGGCATTTCATAACTGGCTCATAGGAAATATATGTCTCTTAAAAAATGCAGGCATGTAAAAAATAAGTTCTTTTGTTTTTACTATATAGTACATTATTTTGTAAAAATATATGAATCCTGTTTTTTTTTTCAATTAAAAAGTGTTATATAGTTTACTTTGTTTCAGTATGACTTCTTTCAATATGTTTTAGAATTATGTTTCAATGTTTTATAATTATTTTTTCAATATGTTTTAGAACAATTTGTTTTTTGCAAGAGATTGCTTGAATAATACATAGGATTCATACTTAACCATTATTTCAATGATATTTGTTCATTAAAAAAATTAATTAGTATTTAAAATTTTCAGTTATTTAATTTTACTCATGTGTAAAACTGTCAGTGGTGTGAGTAAATCTTTAGATTATGCATTAACTTTAAAGAAAGGGCAAAAATTTATTTTGTTTAACAGCATAGAAGTGTACACATTATTTTCAAAATCACAAAACCCACTTACTATCCATTTAACGTAGCAATGTAGTACATCTAAAATTATAAAAGACCTATACAAAGTATCTTGTAAAATACTTGTACAAAATAGGCATTTGGCTCTGCAATTTAAACTACATAATGTACACAGGGTTTTCAAGTAAATTAAAAGATGTTCATATGTTTAGTAAAATGTATGGTTTGCAAGAGCATTAGAAAAAAAGAACATTTAATTTAGAACTTCAAGAACTAAAAGTTTATTATTACTCATTTGCACTACTTCAAATGTATAAGTAAACTATTCATAGTATGGGTCTTGCAAAGTTTCAAAATGAAGGTAAAAAATATTTTACTTTTACATGTTTCTTCTTATTTTTTTTCTTACATAAAAACATGCTTTAAGAAATCAAACTGCTAAATGTCTTAATTGTAAATTTAAAAAAAAAATTATAATTTGTATTTAAAAATTTGTAATAATATCTAATTTATATGTTTCAATCGTATTTTTTCAAAATCATTATTAAAATATGTGTAATAGTATCTAATTTTTGTGTAAAAACATCTTAACATTTTACAATAAATCAAAGAAAATTTCATTTCAAAAAGTTTGTAAATCTAAAGAATTAAATCACTAAATTTTAGCCAGATTTATTTAAATAAAAAGTAATATGGCTAGGAAAGAATCATTAAAATATAATATATGGTTTGATTTCAATACAATTACAACTTCTTCAAATGAACAAGGAGTCATCTGCGTTTCTACTCATTTGTTAAGTCTTCAAATCTTGTAAGTTTAATTAACTTTATTCCACTGTTTCTTTGTTTTATCAACTTACTTCTGTAAGTCCCGTGTTGTACTTCTGTGGTATATGGGTGAGTTTTCTTTAGTTCAATTAAAAAAAAATTTACAAGAAACATTTTCATAGTATGGGTCTTGCAAAGTTTTCAAATAAAATATAAAAAAAGATTTTTGTACTTTTACTTAAGTGTACAGCATTTAAAAATAAATACTGCAATAAAATATGTGCTATAGCATCTAATGTATAATTAGTGTTTAAGTAAAAGCATCAAAATTATGTATGTATTTGTATCTTAAGAAAAAAAAAAAACTTTAACTTACCTTATCAGTAAAAACTTCTTGTACTCTACTTCAGCCTTCTTATCTAATCTCATTCCTATCTAGCGACCGGCTTAAAACCTTCCGGCGCAACCGATTGGCTTAAAACCTTCCGGCGCAACCGGTTGCGGGTTGCGCCGGCTGTCGGTGAAGCCCCATATTTCCACTACTCATGTCGAATAACAGAGCTTTTGTTAGGTTAGTTGTTCTAATTCAGTTCAATATAAATAATAAATAATAATTAGAATAATTCAGTATAAATAATAACTAGAAATACATGTACTCAGAGTAGACAAATTAAACCGAATCTATAAGAATTTTTTAATAAACAGAAGATTGATTTTACAGCGTTTTTACAAAAGAAAATCGCTTTCAACGAACGATTCACATGCATATAAGTTGCGTAAGAACAGCTTCAATAAATAGAGTAAGCAACCTTGACTTCTTTTCTCTTAAGACATAAAATTTCAATTTTCAATATTACTTTGTGTGATATTATTCCAAGATCAACAATGTCTTGTTAAAAATTCCCTTTTCTTCAACACACATTGTTTTAAATTGAACCCTTATGGTACTTTTTAAGATCAGAAATTTGGTTTCTAAATGGAAAGCACGTATCTATTTAGAATGATAGATGTAGTTACTTGACTATGGAGTACAGCTTTCAATAACACCCATGAAACACGAAAACCAAATGAAATTTAATTTATTTGAATCGTTTTTCAATGAAAAGCTATATCAAAATTTTGAAAGATATTTTGAACAATTAAGAATGACTATCAGTTTTAATTTAACGTAACCCATCTTATTTTAAAGTTATTTTTGAAACTTTTCATGTCATTTTAAAACAACTTAAAGATTTTATAAATATTCAATAAAACTCAAGTAACGCTATCATTCAATCTAAAGAGGTGCGAGATTTCTGATTCAGAAAGTGAATCCCTTGATTTAAATGAAATGTCTTGAGGATTCGATTTTAAACTGCCTGTAATGTAGTGTGAAGTAAATTTTAAATGTAAAATGCCTATATTGAAAGACTATTCATCTTAAACAAATCTGCACTTGGAATTTTGAAACATAAAAAATATTTTCTTGTCATGACAGAGGATCGAATTTGCCTACATTATGAGTTGAACTTATCTCCTAAAGTAGTTAACTCATAAATCAGTTAATAAAGCAACTTATTATATCTGTTTTTAGTCAACCCTAAAAACACTTACAAATCGACCTATTAAATCGACCTTTCGAGAAATGATAATTATTTACTTTTGCTTTTTTATACCAAAGATTTTCGATTTTGAAACTTCTTTGTTATTGTACATGCCACTAAATGGAATTTTCGAAAAGTTTTTTTAGTCATGATTATATTATGAAATTAATTTACCTTCCAATCCTTAATGCTGATGAAATTCGAAAATATTGCATTATTGGTGTAAAAGTGTCACAAGTTAAGGAATATTGATTAGAAACTGAGTGTGCTAGACTATTCGCAGTAGATTTATCATTTCTACTATTTGAGTTATGGCTATTTTACATGTAACTAACTTAAGAATTGTGTATAGTAATCCCTCTCAAACAAAAAAAAAACGAATTTGTAGTAGTGTGACCTTAGATTTCCTTTTTATAGTTTAAAAAAAGATAAATGTGAAAACGATTGTATCGATGAATATTATATGTATACGATTTGCCAAAATAAGTTGTATAAAATATGAAAATGCAAATAAGGTGTTAAAAAATGATTTTCCAGACATTTAAAAGATTTTTACATTTTCCTACGAAGGAGAAAAGTGATTCTTCTGGTTAATGTTTTAATGTTTTCAATCTACAGCTAATCAATTCAACTCGAGTAACGATTCTGTAAGTAATTCTCTTAGTAAAACATAAGAAATAAAACTATTTTACAGTGAGATATATTTTCTTCTTTCGTAATATAAGTAGCTTTCATCAAGTAATAACTATGAGTATTTTTATGAAATTGTTTTGAGTATAATGTATAATTCTTCCTTGTGAGATACGTTCGAGAATATTTATTCTCGACAAAATTAAATTCTGCAAGAGCAGTATATTAGAAAATTCATAAGTTATTCAGAAGTAATTGAAGCTTTTTAATATTTCAAGAAATAAGATGGTGGGATTTTATCTAATTAAAAAACAAATTCAATTCAGAAAGTTAACTGAATTTTATTTTCAAATAATTATTAAAGTTAAGAGCTTGAGCTTTCAAAAGAATGCAATAGTTGAACATCCTGAAAAAATTATCTTGCAAGCATGAATTTTGTAATCTTAATATGGAAAAGTTATGAAATGAAAATTTTAATACATATATTTCCATTCATTAGCCATCAGTCTAATTCCGTTTCCTGTATCTTTGTTCCTTAATTATGGTTGATTAAATTTTCAATTGCTTCTAAACGTTTAAATTGTAGTTCTTATAATAGCAAATTAAAAAAAAATATTAAAGGTACTTTTCTTAGAAGTATCTATAAAATGCGACAATTAAAGCTCTACAGAGAAAATTGTATTTTTTGGAACAAAAAATGTTGCGAAAATGTATTCTAAGTATTACTTTTTTTCTGTTCCTAAAATTGTCCATTAAACCGAATGAACTGTCACTTTTTACCCTTTTAGCTTTGATATTTTCAAGTAGCGTTCGGTTGCTTTTATTCCGAGACACATACAGAGGCTGTTCACACATTTTTTAGACAATGTATATTGTATTCACAAAACTAAATTAAATAAAATTCTTGTATTTTAAATGTTCTATTTGATAGCCCTTATTCTGAACTCTCTTTCGACACCGTAATTTCCAGGATAATATTGCCTTTTGAAGTGTCAGAAGAGGTATTCTATCCCATTCCTCCTGAACAGCTTTCCAGAGTCCTGTAAGGGTTGTAGGACGACGTTTGGATAATGCAGATTTTAAAAGTCCTAAAGCACAAAAATCCATAGGTGATACATCGGGAGATTTAGTAGGGATATCAATGTAGGGTATGGCCTTGATACCGGTATTTTGTTCTTTTTTTTTTATTTATTTATTTATTTATTTATTATTATTATTATTATTTTTTTTTTTTGAAATTTACAGTAGATTTTGATGTGTGACTGCTAGCTTTGTCTTGATGGAGTTCCACAGATTGATGGCACTGTGGGTAAAGCGATAATATTTCATTCAGAAAAATTGGCAATAAAATATGTTCCTGATAGTATTTGGAGTTAATCTTGACATTTTTTTCCACTCTCTTTATTTTTAACTTCCCATTATATGAAAAACCAGCAACAATCATGAATCCCTTAGAAAAACTTTCTTTCGATTCTGTGAACCATGTACTTACATTTTTTTTCCTCCCCTTTTATGATGATAAATGGCTCTTTTTTTGCTCTTTTTTTCTTATATAGAATTCGGCAGCGTGTCCTGCGTTCAGCGATATGCTTTGGAGAAAGACGATGCACATTGCGTTTTTTCGCTTTCTTAAGATTTAAATCAACGTTTATCATTTTGTTTACAGTGGACACCGAGCATTTTAATGATTTTGCAACTGTCCTTTGACTAGGGGGATTTTCTTTTAACATTAAACAACGTAGCTTTGCAACAGTCGAAGATGTCCGTTTCTTCCTTGGATACTTGTTTGGAATTTTTGTCCCACTTGAGGCTCCAATTTGACGTGTTTTTTTTTTCCTTTCTTGTTGACTATATTACCTATCGACGCTTTAGATATCACAAAACCATGACTATCACATCGTTTTTGGATAACGGAATATGAATATTTCTCTTCGGAAGGAGATAAGTATAGCCTTCGAACCACTGCTTCGTTAAAACCGCCATTTTGAATAAAAACAAACCTCTCAAGCCGCAGACGATAATTTTGACTTTTAAAAACATAGTACAACTGCAATTATTTCTTTTGCAGCAAACGATTTTTTATTACCGCTAACCAAAATCGTCTAAAAAATGTGCGAACAGCCTCTGTATAATCATAATCATAATAACAACAAAATAATCACTACGTAACCACATTTAATGGTTGAGCGAGATTATATTGATCAAGAAAACAAAAACTGGCCAGAAGTCATTCAAGAAAAACCGCAAATTATAGAACGGATATATTCGAGTCCTCAGAGGATTAAAAAATATTGGATAAACTTGCAGATTCTAGAAAGAGTTTATACTTGAAGTTCATGAAAAAAATTACTTTAATCGTATGATTCTTAGCCTGTGAAACACTGCACCAGCATGCAACAAAACATGTGATGTGTGCATATTTCCTCAGTTTCTTAACAGATATAACGTCGGTATGCATGCGTTTTTCTGTCAATTTAGTGTAAGAAGGACCGACATCAGTCCAATGCGTGGCTGTTCCTAAAGTACTTCAGTTGCACATACATTAGTCTCATGACATTTATAATTTCTTAGGAGTTTTCAACACGTTTGTTACCAGAGTGGATAAAAAGTAAGTACCCACCAATCGTAAAAGCTTCCGAAGAAAACGTAATTTTTTTCCTTCCCCAAAAATTACTTTGAAGCGTAATCCCAGTGCGATATGTTTTAGTGCATGTTAATCCCAAAATAAACGACGAGAGAGTTCAGGATAAAAGCAAAAAAGAATTAACAAATATCAAACGGGCCACTTCCTTTTATCTTCGCCGTTTCCCAAACTCATTAATGAGGCGTAATGACAGCGTCCAGGAAAAAGAGACCTCCGAAATTACACTTACCGGGCCTTCCAAAAACATTACACGCACGGATAGATATTTCATATAAAACCCCGTGAATATTTAAGAGCTGCATAATTTCCTATTGTGCGGTGCTTTTCGTTAAACTGCATTAACCTCTTTTTAATGGCCCCCTCTGCCTTCGTGAAACAAAATGGCGGAAAAAAACTGAGGGTTAAAGAAACGGAAGAGGAAAAAAAACACAATTCTGCAAACAAATTTCTCGATAATTTATCCATTAAGGATTTCATTATCTAAAAGAGCACCAAAAGAGACTTCTGGAGCGGAACGCATTGGAGGGGATAAGTGCTACTTAGTGTCTGGCGAACGTGTTTGTACTGCATTTCGACCCAGTGCACACTCGGAGATCTAACTATAAATCAGACGTTGTAAGCTTTTATGGAAACTTTTCTGCAACAAGATGGTCGCAGCAGGGGAGATGTGAGAGCAAGTGAGAAGCAGATCGTGTGCCTTGGAGAGTAATCAAGCTCATTTCGATTGCTCAACCCTTGAATCTCATCAATCATTAAATGATCTTTGCCTCACGCGAAATCAAAGAAAGTAAAGCCTTCGTGATGTATTGTTGAGTTTAAATGAATTTTTCTCAGTTATTAGACTCACAAAAGCGCCCCAAAAGTTTCCGAGTTTCTAAAGGCATTGCTCTTAACCCTCCAAGTGGTTTCGACCTCGTTCGTTTTTTGATGATGACGAGATCAAGAGCTGGTCAGTTTTCTTGTAATTACAATACATCACATCTTGTAATTACAATACAGACGTGGTCAGTTTTACAAAACCTTCGTTTTTTTTCTTTATTATAAATCGAAAAACAAATCATTACAGCAAATTCAAAAGTCTTGTTTATTACCGTGTACCTATATTAAGCTTGGAGTACCTTAAATGTAAATGCAACAGATTACTTGAAACTCAGCTGTATGGTGAAGATGGGCCACATTTGCAATAATGAATCGAATTTCAACTGAGACATAAATTGTTCACTTTTACAGATACGCTCAGTTGAGCAATAGATTTGAAAATAAGTGTTTAAAATTCCTTTTCCTTGGCAAATCATGTTTTTATAACATTGATTCAGCTTAAATGACCTAGTAATACTTTATTAGTCAAAGTCGTTGTAAAGTATTGTTAAGCTATTAAGACCCTCCACACAGTTAAATGAGCTTATGAAATTTATACAATGTAGTACTTACCAGTTTATTTTAAAAAAAATATTTGATTCTTTTTAATCAGTATCCATTAATTCGTTTCATTGCTTGCATCGTATATTGTTATTTTGTCATTGCAGGGTTATAAAAGATAAAAAATGTCTGTCTTTATTTTTATTCCATTATACTGTAGTAAAAACTATTACAGTACTCTTGAACAGATGTCGAAAATCGGATACTTTGTTGTTTGGCCCACTCCTTAGAGATTAGTTGAATCAACTGAAAAAGTAAGCCCCAATAACAATGTAGTTGTCATTTGGGATTAACTTGAATTATCGTGTCATCAGGCATTATTTTTCATATTTAAAAAGATTGCGATCTTTTAAATGTCTTATTTCCTAGAATATCCTATTTTTATACTATTTACCCAATTCACACGGTGGATTTTCTATCTCCCCTCTAAGCTATATATTATGTCATGTTCATTCACTTATAAATTACTACATTTAAAGTCCTTTTGAGCAATAAAATATTTTTCAATACTTTTATATATGAACAATTATTACTAAAACTAGAGTCATTTCATGCAAAAGATTTAATGAACGAATTCGTACAGTAAATGAGGGCTACCACAAAAACATCTATATTTAGCTTTACAGGAGTCTCATAAATCTTATAACCAATTCAGTCGTTTTTATTTTTGTTAGCTTTTTCAGTTAGCTTTAAACAAAGATTTATTGCTCAAGAAACTCTAAATAGAAAACGTGTTAAAACTATCTGTATTCAGTGGTCACTAATAATTCATAAACAGTATATTAGAAATTTCCTAACATATTTTTAGTACAAAAAATCTGAAAAAGCAAACGATTCTTCAGCATTTCATATCTATTCATTTTTGATGAAGTTTTCCTTTTGTTATTCATTTGTTGGCAACAATGTAAGTCTTTTCGACATAATGCAGCACAAAAACTTAAATATTTTAATACGAAACATGCCGTCTTTCATTCCTTAAGTTATTATTTATTTAATGAAAAGAAATAGAGCCTGATGTGTTTTAGATTTACAAAAAGGAACTCGAAAACAATAAAGAATCACAATGAATTTCAATGGATTGCTGACTGCTTCGTAAAATTGTTCTTTTATATTTGAAAAATAAAAAGGTAATTGATTTCAGAGAAATCTTTTGTGAAGAAAGCTTTTCCATAAAAATGTGAAACTAAGACTTCGCTTTGTCTACAAATCTTTCTATAATACTCGTTTATATTTGACTAATCTTTAAATAATGAAAAAATTCGTTGTTCTTAGGCAAGGAACAATTGAAGGGTTTTAAAAATTTGAATAAAACTGCGATACTCAGAAAATTGAGACTTTATCTTTTTTTACTACACTGAATTAAACAAAATTACGCTCAGAATTAGTGCAAAGTATAGTGATTCTTTTCAATGTATCTTAGTAATTAGTTGATAATTTTAAATAAGGAATACGAACACACGTAGAGGAATTATTTTATTTCAATAAAATTTTAAGGCACAAAAAATATATTAGATGAACACCACAAATTGTTTTTAAATTGTATTAGTATGTTGCAAAATTGTACTTGTGCATAGTTCAAATTACACTGGAAATAAAACGCTCTTTCTTACATACTAATCTGGATCTTATGTAACAGCTTGGCAAAGTTTCACTGACTTTTCTATATTAGATTTCTGTCAAAACTAATTTTTTATTTCAAAGAGGCACTTAGACAAATATATCTATTAATCTCAAATGTCACATAGTGATAAATAAAATTAGAGTGTTGAACAAAAAGTTGTAGACCCCCCTCAACGAGATCTTCAAAAATTCTCCACCCTGCATGTATCGTATATGGACGCCTTCCCCTAATAGTGCCGAACATTCTTAAATGTACTTGCAGTCCATATCAACCATCTCGTGCACAGAACACATTTGGGGGAATCAAACATGCCAAAAAGAAGGTATAAATGCTTCGCAAAGCCATCATATGGTCAATGATCTAAAAGCTTCTACTGTTATATAGATAGAGCCGGCAGGAATGTATGTGTAGATTGTTTATGGAACACATGGCCCGAAGGGGGGCTTAATCCATAGTTTTGAACTTGAGATGGTTTGGCCATTATAATTAAATAATAAGAAAATTTTGTGCATTATTTTGTCATTAGAGTTTAATTCCTAAAGTGTTCTTAATAGCAAATTATGGCAGAAAGACAGTAAAAAGTTAAACAGAAAATTTAAATTAACTAATTCAAGATAAGGGTTTAAAAATTTTGATAAAAAATAGAACTGCCCAGAAAGAGGGTTCTTCGTAGCCTGTTCTTAATTTAAGGAAGTGTCGGATCATATATTTCAATTTCTTGAAATAAATTATTTTCAAATTGTATGAAGAAATTGTGTGACAATTTTTATAGTGTTGGATGGAAGATATTTTAAGGGAATTAAAAATATATCTATTGCGGTGAAACCATCTCTGGATTTTGTGATTTACCTGATGAAGAGATTTTGCAGCCGTTTGAATTTTTTAATATTTCTTTCATTAGTACCCCCATCTCCCCAAAAAAAATTGTGCAAGCACATGTAATGACTGTCTTGGGAAGTATAAATAAATTAGTTTTTTGTTGTCGATTAATATTGTTGAGCTCTGAGATGTGAGTAGATGCACGACTGAACAAAATTTCTGAAATTTGTTTTGTAAATACTGTATGTACCAGGGCAGGAATCTTGTAAATTGCTCATACTTATATATTCTGTGTTCATATATTGTTGTCGTTTTGACGATGCACCTTGTCACTAAGCAAAACTGATCAGATCTTGATAGACTAAAAATCTCGTCAGTAGCGACGTCGTTATCTCCTAATCATCAAACCATCAGCACTATCTTGATGATTATAAATATCTTTATTAGCAAATTGATCATATCTTGATATCTCGTTGAAATCACTTGAAGACCAAATTAAAATAAGTTCAATGCTACTAGAGTTGTAGAACTTCAGATTAAAAACATGTATAACAGACTTGTTTCACGAAACGTAATTTGATCTTTTGAGTAACCAATACGTTCATTAATTTAATTGTTTTTAAACATCTGAAAATATTCTAGTGAAAACACTAAATAATGCATTCCACGTCAGATAGAAGCTCATTAGCTCCAATAGTATTTTTTACCAAGTTGCATTTCCAATTTGATTTTAAATAAGTCTTATTTATATTGGGATTTTAAAATCACATTCTTTTTATGTCATTAATAGCAATTAAGAAATTTTTATTGTGCTCTGTATTTTGTTTTAAATTAACTAAACTTTGCTTGAGTCATTGCACGTAATGAGGAGCGGATTGAATTACATACTCCATTTTACTATATTTTATCGTAAACAAAATATTTTTTTATTTGTTCAGGAATTTTATATCGATACGTATTTCATCTGCCTTGGAAAACAAAATCAACATGTCTTCATAAGCATTCTTAAAAGTTGCCATAACGTTTGATGTTTGAGGTAATCAATTGTTATCTTTTTCATACGGAATTCACTTGAAGTTTTTATAATTGCAATGCTAAATTATACGAAATCAGCTGGATATTACTGAAATTCTGTTAACATTTTTTTCCCTGCTGCATCGACTCACATACAGCACAACCTTCATAAATAACCAATTCTTCCAGACATGCATACAGAATATTTGGACGAGGTTGAAGAAGTTAAATTACTGCATAACTAACGTTGAAAATTCTTGGACGTGCCAGCAAATTTTGTTAAAAATTTAATCAGGAAGTTTTTAACTATTTATAAAAAAAAATATTTTTTATTCACGCTTTCATAAATAAACAATTAATATATGTATTTTTAGGTATGGTATGGTAATTACTTAACGCAGGCCTCGAAATAGATTTTTTACTACAGGTGCCATGTGCACCTAAGATTTTAAATTAGGTGCACAGGTTATATTTTACATACAAAAGGTGCACATATAAAAGAAACGTAATATAAGAGCATTAATGTAATGTAAACTACTTTAATAGTTGGGTATGTTTATATAGGTCAGTAGTAGATAGTAAATAAAAATATTTAAACATATAAACTCCCTTCTCTCCGGCACACGGCTGTCGCGACAGTCGCTTTAACAGATCTTATAAGTCTTTTTCTGTCATATAAATGTAGGTAACGATCACGTCTGTGATGAAGCTTGTTTTCTATATTTATTCCGGAAGTAAAGTCACTTTGTTTGTTTTTCATGGCTTGTTCATCGAATATGATTTCAGTACATCGCCAACAAAACCTCCTAAGAATGAATTCCGAACAGATATGGAGTTTAATTGGTCAACGCCAGTCTAATAAAACGTCGTCAAACGGTCATGAACTATATTTTAAGGTAACCCCGTAATGTATCTGGCGAGAGCATTTGAGGAACAAGCTGATTTGCTTATAAACACTGAAAATCCCTCTCATGGTTAAAAGGAAGTTCCTTAAAAGAATCCATATGACTACACGTGTCTCGCATCTTGTTTCACATATCTTACTTTTGGGTAAGATACTTTAATTTATGCATAACCAATCATCCACATGTGGTTTATCCCCGTTCTGGTGACATTTTAATCCATTTGGCTTTGACCAACCAAATGCTTTTTTTTTTCAATTCAGGATTCATTCTTTGGAGTCGCCAATAACACGTTGTTTTGCTGCAGTGCGACGCTACTACCCTCTCATTCATTAGAATTTTTACTGACGAAGTTCTAAAAATGAAACTCACATAAAGCGAGCCAGCTGTTGTCACATACAGGAAACACTCATCTCCGCCGCATAAACACTACAGCCACCTACATTAAGCTTCACATAAAATACCTCTCCTCATAATTGACTTGCGGGGATTTTATTCCCGCAAGTCAATTATCTAAGGAAATCGGAAAAATTATTAAAGATTGGAACTAATGAAGTGTATTTGAATTCACTTTTACTCGTGTATATAAATTTTTGTTCCAGATTGGTGAATAATGTTCAATACTTTCACCAAATACTCATAGATATTTCCAAATCGATGGAAAATTGATTTTTCTTTTGATTCGGGGTATGACTGAAGGATGATTTGTGTTCTGTGATTTCCATTCATTTAAAACCATAATGATATCTTCCCTTACGTACATTCTACGGCGTGTCAAGTTCTCCTACCATATTCCGTTTGCTTTTTAATAAAATACTACAATATCCAGGATTACCTATAAAGCTCCTATATATAAAGCTCCTAAAGCGTCAGGAGTATAGCAGTCAACTTCTTACCAAGTCCTGTTTAAAAGACTGCATGTCAACACAGTTGTGGCAAATTTTAACAATCATATGCTAAATCAAAGCAAGCTATTGTTACCATCTAAATCACACTTTTTCCCAGATCTCTCCCTAACCTGTAAGCACCATTTAATCCAACCACTCATCATCATAACTGAAGATTAAAGTCCCTTCGGAGCCATAGGGTCCGTTACTTTTTATCCTACACTTGTAGCAATTTTCAGCAATTCAAGCTATAGAATGCAAATACACGCCAAATACCAACTATAAGTATAGGTAGAAGAAAATAAGTACCAATATGATAGTCGTAATAAAATTTTCTATTCATAATAGTAATAATAATCTATTCAATACGCATATAATTACCACCGAAAATTTATAATGGAGATTACTCTTGAGAGATCCACGATGATTATACCCCAGCTTGTCCACAACTCATATCTAGTTCTGAAATATAACATGTACCATCAAAAACCGGTGAGGTTGTTGTCGTGTCTATGCATACAGTACTACTGCAAAAGTTTAGTCCTCCAAAAACCTTGGTGACAAGATCTGCAGTTCTGGAGCTCGATGGCTATGGAGGATTTCGATTGGGTGCTCCAAGTTGAAAGAGGGAACCAATAATGGCCTGGCAGTCGAAAACATGATCTGGAGTTAGTTGCGATTGGGGACAGTACCTGCAGATGGGATAGGATTTTATATTAGTTCGTGAAATCTTCATGCCTTTGAAATGTCCAGTACGTAGCCTAGCTATTGTAGAAGAGAGGTTTCTTGGGCAGTTTAGATCGGGGATTATTGCCTTGCTAAAATGCTGGTTGAAGATCCTTCGCCTGGCGACGGCATTCGCATCTGCACTGGTGACTACTCGAGGTTGATCTTTGTCGTGTGCTTCCTTTGCAAAGGCATCTGCACATTCGTTCCCCTCAATTCCATCATGAGCTGGGATCCACTGGAGAGTGCAAGGTATATTTAGTAAATGGAGAAGAGTATTAATTTCCTGCGTAATTGTTGTTTTACCATTATGTATGGCTTCGAGTGCTGATTTTGAGTCTGAAAAGATTACAATTTCTTTAATTGAGTCGTTTAGATAATGAGAGCGACGATGGGTAAGAACCTCTTTAATAGCGATTAATTCGCTAGTGAAGTTTGAAGCAATTTGGCCAGTGGCGGGTGAGGTAGATCCCAGAAATAAAACAAAAACTGTTTATAAATATTTCTCATTATGGTATAACCAACGTGTCTGAAATGTATGAAGAAACTATGCTTTGATTACGAAATAATTATTAAGAATTTTGACTAACACCAACAATAGTTTTTAAATTTTTAAGTATCCATGTACTCTCAATGCTATGAAGTCAGATGTTTTTCTGCAGTGCTGGCTTAATGTGGCTGTTCTAGTTACATGAAAGGGTTTGGTATCTTGAAGAAAAAATGTGCATTTAATTTGTAAACTTGATTAAAAAGTATAAACAATGTCCAGATAATATTTGGACTCTAGCAAGTAGCCATTTGAGTCAGATTCGAAAGATTAGGCGTCACTGCGTTCCCTAAATTAACATCTTTAGCGTGGATTCCGGTTCCAAGTTTATCTCGTAGTCGCGGAGGCGATATCAGTGATTACGAGTTGCCAGAACAAATTATCATCTAAGGCGATCACAATGGCCAATTTTGCGTATGGGAACCTTTTCCTCTGAAGCGATTATACATTTCTAGAAATAAACACCTCTGAGATCATCTGCCTTCTCACTAGAGCTGCATTATACTCAATTGTAATTTTTCCATTCATTATAACTGTAAAACTTTTAATTTACCGGATTCGAACAACATTAACAATCGTTTGTTTTCATTTAAGAAGCAGTTTAAGAGATCACGCTCAGAGACGTGACATTTTCTAACGGCATAGATTGTGTTTATTTAAGCGATAAGTTCCAGTTAAACTATCACTTTGATATGCTAATAAAGCAGAGGATTTTAAAGTCTCTAAGTCCAGGGTGTGATGCAATTATAGATGGGTACTGTTTAAAACATAAGTAGCACTAAGGTACTTTTATTGGTTTCAGATTTTATTCTGAATATTTCAAAAGTCTAAGTAAATGATGTTTCTGAAAAACTTTGTATTGAAATTGCTTTTTCAAACTAAGCTGAATTAAGACTATAAATGCCATCATTCCACGTAAAATTGTGTCATGTTCTCTATATTTAATCCTAGTGGACATCATTCGATTAAATAACCTACTAATTGAAACAAAACCCTTTTCGAATACGCAATAAAGAATCAATTTGGCTTGTTGCACTGAGCTCAAGTTAATTTATTTATTGGTCTCAGGTGATTTTCCAATCGGAGTTGTTCATCTCGACATCGTGTTCATCATCATTCTACGGTGATAATGTCCTACAGGTTTAAAGCCCTAATTGAAACAGTCTGTTTCTTTTTTAGGCACTTTAACTTAACAACGACACCAAACAATTCCATGGGTATGTTTGTTTTGCGAATCATTTGTTTGAGAGAAAGACATTGTATTACTAATCATTACTGGGATCTTCAGATTTTGTGAAGACTAGGAAGTTCAATTTCTACTCACGATTTAGAGATGCTGATTGAAAGTAATTGAAGGTTGTATCGATAAAATCGGTTTCTTGTTCCGTAAATTTCTTTTCCAAAATATGTACCATACAGTAACGAAACACTTTCGATTTATTACACTGCTGCAAATATTTGATACCTGCACCAGTTGAAAGTGTTCCTATTTTATGGTTTATTTTGTGAAATATCATCCTTAGAGTTTCAAAATCTTCATAACAGTATTGAAACTTGCAAGAATTCAAATCAATTAAAGCGGTTTTATTTTGTGATACGCTATTCGAAGTACACAGTAAACTATTCTGTATTTCGAAAACTATTGTGCTTGTTTTAGAATTTTATATGCACAGTTTAACAAAGAAGCTTTTTTAGTGAAAGTAGGGCCAATAAATTATGTCTGAATAACTTGCAATGGAAACGTTTATGATGCTATGATTCGCTTGGAGAAGTATCGACAAAAGTTAAAAAGAAAAGAACCCTTCTTTACACTACAACGTTGAAAATCTCTGATGCACTCACCTGGATTTTTCTTACTTTAAAATTTTCCTTCCAAAATATCGGTCACAGAGTAAAAGAAAAGAACATTTTCTTTGCATTAAAATGTTGAATGTCTTGATGACCAAACCATTGAAATGGTTCTTTTTGTTATAATTCGCTTATCGAAAATATTTCGACTCAATTAAAATTTTCATTACAATGCTGAAATTATGTTTAATATATCACAGAATGGTTCGTTGTAATTTCGCTTTTCGAACCATCATCCATTGAGTAAAAGAAAGGTACTTCTCTTTGCATTATAATGTTGAAAATATGTGATAACCAAACCATTGTATGTAATGATTCTTATTTTGTGATTCGTTTACCACACTATCTCTCACAAAGTAAAATGAAACAACTTCACTGCATTTCCATCTTGAACTTGTGATGACTGAACCATTGAAATAATTCTTATTTTATGATTGGCTTACCAACCTATCGGCCACAGAGCAAAAGAAAAAAACTTCTATTTGTATTAAAATGTTGAAATTCCATGAGAGATGATCGAACCAATGTAATGATTGTTTTGTGATTCGTTTACCAAAGTATTGATCAAAGAATAAAATAAAGAACTTCTCTGCATTACAATGCTGAATTTGAGTTTACCAAACCATTATATTGATTCTTATATTGTGATTCGTTTGCCTCAGTATTGGCCACAGGGTAAAATAAAATAACTTCTCTGCATCATAATGCTGAATTTGTGATTACCAAACCATTGAAACTGTTCTTATTTTATGATTGGCTTAGCAATGTGTCAGCCACAGAGAAAGAGAGAGAGAACTATTTTCATTACAATGTTGAAAATATGTGAAGAACTAACCATTGAAATGATTCTTATTTTGTGATTCGCTTACCAAAGTATTGGTCACAGAGTAAAATAAAATAACTTCTCTGCATCATAATGCTGAATTTGTGATTACCAAACCATTGAAACGGTTCTTATTTTATGATTGGCTTAGCAATGTGTCAGCCACAGAGAAAGAGAGAGAGAACTATTTTCATTACAATGTTGAAAATATGTGAAGAACTAACCATTGAAATGATTCTTATTTTGTGATTCGCTTACCAAAGTATTGGTCACAGAGTAAAATAAAATAACTTCTCTGCATCATAATGCTGAATTTGTGATTATCAAACTATTGAAACGGTTCTCATTTTATGAATGGCTTAGCAATGTGTCAGCCACAGAGAGAGAGAGAGAACTATTTTCATTACAATGTTGAAAATATGTGAAGAACTAACCATTGAAATGATTCTTATTTTATGATTCGCTTACCAAAGTATTGGCCACAGAGTAAAATAAAATAACTTCTCTGCATCATAATGCTGAATTTGTGATTATCAAATCATTGAAACGGTTCTCATTTTATGAATGGCTTAGCAATGTGTCAGCCACAGAGAGAGAGAGAGAGAGAGAACTATTTTCATTACAATGTTGAAAATATGTGAAGAACTAACCATTGAAATGATTCTTATTTTGTGATTCGCTTACCAAAGTATTGGTCACAGAGTAAAATAAAATAACTTCTCTGCATCATAATGCTGAATTTGTGATTACCAAACCATTGAAACGGTTCTCATTTTATGATTGGCTTAGCAATGTGTCAGCCACAGAGAGAGAGAGAGAACTATTTTCATTACAATGTTGAAAATATGTGAAGAACTAACCATTGAAATGATTCTTATTTTGTGATTCGCTTACCAAAGTATTGGCTTTTGAGTAAAAGATAACTTTTCTTTTCATTACAATGTTGCCTTTTTGCTCTCGGCGAGCAGGAGGCCACTTCAAGCGTCCCTCATTGAAGCAAAATCGCAGTCTGATGAAAGTCGTTTCCGCAGACCTCTTCCATAAATCACCGCTTTCTCCTACTCGAGAGAAACGATGGAAGGGAAGACACGTGACAAGATCCGCTTTCTTCAAAACAAAAGGCGTCTTGAGGAAAGAACAGCTAGAGAGAGAGGAAGAAAGCGCTGCATGGCGAAAAGAAAAAGATAAATACTGACCCAGATGTTGGCCAAAAAGTCGATCGCAACCACCTCCTGTGGGAAATATCTTCTTTTCTACTTTTCGTGCGGTTTTGGAGCTGTGAGTCTTCCCTCCTGGGAAACCAAGTCCTCGAGATTTCGCTCGGAAACCTTCTCTTCACTGCAAGACGATACGATCTTGCGAGACATTGATCTAGTTCTGAAGTGATCTTTTTTAGTTCTCCACGCAACAACAAAAAATAATCACTTATTATCTCTGTCGACGCGGTGGAAAAGAAATGTTTAGCCAATATTTGTAATCGAAACCCGAGATGAAGGGAAAATCTGACTCTTTTTCTTTCGGCAAGTAATCAGTTTTCAGCCCTGATTGATCGATGCAATTCCCGAAAGCTAATTATTTTCGGTTGTTTAAGAACCTTGAGGTTGATTTCGTTTATTTACTATCTATCCTCATCGGGGTTTTCGTGTCGACATAGAACCCAAAAGCAAACTATCGAATTATATATTACTTTAAGTATTAATCTCAATAAAAGGGTTAAATGAAGGTTTGCGAATATTATTTTATTTCCAATGGCAAGATAGAAACAGAAGAAGAAATACAACATAAACAACTCCAATTCAAAACTGCAATACACCACAGACCAGTTCTGCACCATATCATAAAAAAAAGAGTACTCAACCGATGGTAGGTAAGTAGTTGAATTTACTCCGCTCTGGATCAACACAATAGGCTATTGGTACCTGTCCGGGATCAAACCCAAAAGGAAAGATCCTAGGTCAACACCCTCGTAATTTGTAATCACGATTTTCTTTCGAGGTCAACACCTGAGCTGGGATCTCACACTCCAAGCTTCCGTACCACGTCAAA
The DNA here is from genome assembly GCA_947359465.1 of Metellina segmentata. Lineage (NCBI taxonomy): Eukaryota > Metazoa > Arthropoda > Arachnida > Araneae > Tetragnathidae > Metellina > Metellina segmentata. The sequence goes on from OX375878.1 coordinate 78,024,502, forward strand.
GTGAGGACATTTGAGGCCACGATAGAATTAACCTGCACCAACCTCACGTAAACAACGGTCTTTGGTTAGATCGAGTCTCAAATTCGCAACCCTCCGATAAATAATCCGAAACTCAACCAACTTGGTAACATCAGTCTGAAATGTAACCCGTGTTAACGCCCTAAAAGTTCTCTCGCTTTTCAGTATCGAGAAATCTTAGTCTTCATGAATTGCTGTGCAGCGTGAAATATACGATCTGTCCATACGGGCAAGTTGATTACAGAGCGGGCAGTAGATTCGGTGACAATGCCGATTTAATGCACATCGGCGGTAAGACAATTATACCAGTTATAAAGCGAAATGTTGCCATCGCATCATACGGTTTTTTTCTCAGGCACGGTTTACAGATATTCTTATAAATTATGTTCGCAACGTCCTTCATCTTTTATCTTAAAATTTGAAATTTGAAATTTTATTACAATGCTCTACCCATTTAATAAAACCCTATAATTCAGACGTATTGTCATTGTATCAAGCGATTGGTCTTTAAAAGAATGATTCGAAACTTATATTTTTGTTAAAATTAAATTCTTTACTTTCGTGGCACCATAAGTAAAATTATTAATTAAACTAGCAAAATACCCGACCTTACTCGGTTTGAATTGGTTTACTCTAGATTGAAGAGATAATCAAAATATATAATGACTTACGTTTTTTTGTAGAATAAAAATTTATTTTAACATCTTTCGCCATCTTTATATTTTCTACAACTTACTTTGGACACAAATCCTACACATGCATATCCATTCATGTAATACATTTCACTTACATCGCATAATTGCTGTATGACAAAGCTACAAAAAGACGAAAGGTGATACTAAGGTTACTACTATAAAAGACGATTTTGAGGGAGATTTGGAATTCCCTTTCTTAAGTTCTTTTCATGTTCAACTCAATTAATTAAAATTACGATTTACGGCGAGTGCTCTCGCACTCATAGTCAACAAAACAATATTTTTTACTTGTGGCACTCTTATTCTTTAAATAACGGCATTATTCTTTAAATAATGGCATAACTACACTTAAAATTTACTGAAAATTTATACTGACTTACCTAACATTTTTAAGTCTTTACATACTTTGTGGTGCTGTTGCGTGTGATGAGAAGAAAAACACATTTATTAAAATAATAAATATTTAAAACAGGAAACAGCGAAGTAAAACAAAATAAAAGATGTCGCAAAAAATTGTTCTAAAGATATTAATTTGTGATTCAATTTTATCTCTTGATCTCGCACAGTTGCCACAACTTACAACTAAAAGTGTACAAAATTTAGAAATGTAAAATTTATTCAGAGCGAAAGAACCAGAAAAAATATCACTGCTCGCGCGATCTTGTTCATTCTCGTTTCATTGAAAAATATCGTCTGTCCCAAATATTCGGAAATCGTTTTCATTACGCAAAGAATAAAAATAAGACTCGAAATAAATAAAGTATCAGAGATGAAATTCCATAAAAAAAAATATAAAAAAAATTGAAGAATAATTACTTTTTCAGCAGTACTGGTAAAGCAATCGAAGTAATCGTAATATTCAATAGACATTCCAATTTTCCCAAAACTACCAAATTAAGGTTGATTTAAGTATACTTACTCAGGTGTTTTAGCATGAAACTCAACTAAATATAGCAATTAAGAAATGTTTAATATTGCATTCACTAAACTAATACATAATGTATAAAATTAAATACAATGCAATCAAATATCTCAAATACAATTCATGTGATGTTTACACAAACACACAAACACAAAATCGAGCATAGAACAGAAAGACGGACAGACAGACTTTCGCAACCAATGCCACTCACTAAATGAAGATAAGTACTCACTGTATGCAAATTTTCATGAAAATATCTTAAACCGCGTGGACGTGTATAGGGCACAACATACAGACAGACAGACAGACGGACAGACAGACACCAAACGAGAAAAAGGCGGATTCGGCATCAGAAGGGTCCAAAACGGATAGAAAACTTTAAATGGGTCGAAAATATTGAATGTACAAACAAACACTCCATTCTTATTTATATAGATTGGTGAAAAGGTATTTTATTTTCAAATATTCATTCATTTTTTGCTGATTATAAAATAATATTAGGGAGATTAATTTATGCCTAGTCACGTTATCTTTAGGATCTTTTCAGTATCGAGAAATCTTAGTCTTCGTGAATTGCTTTGCAGCGGAAAATATGGGATCTATGCATTCGGGCAAATTGATTACAGAGCAGGCATATATATTCGATGACAATGCCAATTTAATGGTCATCGACGGTAAGACAGTTATAGGATCTTTTGATGTCACGTGAGTAAATAATTTTGTAATCCTTGGAATTCCTTAATTTATATCAAGTAGATATTGCCGAATAACTGTCAGCAATGGAGAATACTTTTGTTATTTAGGTCTCTGCCCCCTCCCAAGATAAGTAAAGTCAGCGTCTAAAATACCGATGACACAAACTGGCCAAATTCTGCATTTCTCCTTCATTTCTTAATCTATTAAAAAATTTAGCTGAAATTCTTATTTTTTTGTATAAGGGTTAGAGGACGATATCTTATGAATATATTTCATTAACGTACTGTAAATGGGATCAAATTAACGTTCAAATTTTAATTGCGACTAAGGTTTGCTCTTAGTTAGCAGTAAAAATAAACTAAATGCAGTTATCTATTTTTGGGTAATTTTATTTCATTTAAAGTATGAAATCTTTTTATGTTAATAATAATATCATATTCATTACAAATGGATTTAAATAAGATGGGAAGTGTTTTTCATCCTACATCCATGTCAGACCTATCAACCATCAATCGAGAAGCAATAAATAGAGTTCTGAAGTGAAAGAATATGGCATTAAATGCGCTATACAGTGTTCGTAAACAGTTTAGAAAAAATTCAAGGGGTGATAGTACCCATCAAGATGACCAATATTTGCAGTGTAACCTATGGACACTATCCTTAAGCGTAAAGTAAATTATCCACGTTGATGTTTCAACAGTGAAAAATAGAGAAGTAACGAAATCATAAGTTGCACAATTTCGTGTAGATCAGCGAAGGACTCAAATGACATGCTCAAAGTGACGTCAAAGGGTTTCATTGCACAGTTCATACCAGCGAATGGAAGATAAGGGCACCCTCTCGTAGATTGGTAGTGTCATATTGATCTTGATTTGCAATAAGGTTCCAACAACTACATTGTTTATATTTCACACATCAAATGTTCATCGCTCATTACATGTATTGGTACACTCGCTATTGATGTAGAATATTTCGCTCATTATCTACCTCCATGGGCTGAATTCAATCATTCATTAATGAAAGGCTTATGTTTACAGATATGCATGTTCGTCGAATTGAGAGGTAGAGGTACTTGGTGCACTTGTATCAGGTATTTGTTCACCTTGACTGCTCGAAGTCTTTACTTTCAAGAACTCCCTCCGAGCCCGTTGACACTCAGCGTCGAACGTCCGGATCTTCTTGGATTACCTTCTCTCGATCTTTCTTTCTGTTGGAGTTTTCTATACTTCTTCCGGTGTTTATTATGCATATAATTGGACTTTTCGAAATTTTTGCGATTTTGACATTTTAAGTCTAATATCTAAACAAATTTTAAATATTTGTATTTTACTTCTATTATTATTTATAAAACGCAAAGAGACGAAATAAATTACACTTTCAATTTCGTGCTCGCACTAAGGAAGACGGAGTTAGACTAAATAAATGTGAGCGGTAGTGCGAATTTTTGGTGATTCACTTTTGCTCTGCGATTGCATCAACCGATGACGTTCTCAACCATCACAAGAGCAATGAGTATTTTCAACAGGCTTTGTTCATATAATGCTCTATTGAACGCAATATCATTCATTTATGTACCATTTTATTTTTCAAGTTATTAAAGTTTTTGTGATCAACTGTTTTTTTGTGACAATCAAAATTTGCGGCTGGTTCCCCAGTTTCGAAAGTTAAGACGTATTTTACGTCAAAACAGATATTGGTAATTAATTACCTTTGGCATTTCACAAGCATTGAGAATGTTGGAAATTTATAAACCCTAGTACTCTTTATTTTCGAATCATCCTTGCAAAAATTGTTTGCTGATGAGTCTCAGTTTGACGAATCGTGTATAAAAATCCCTCCGATCCACCAAAGTGATTTAACGATAGAATTCTTATAGCAGCTAATTAGGTTAAAGGGCAGCGTAATTGCTTTCATTTACCCTATCTACAACTACCCATTTCAAACGCAGTTTAACTATAAGGCTAATGTGTGCTTCGGTGAAATGGCACAGATTGAAAGTAGGAAGTGTGCACATTAGGGCGATCAGTAATGTTTAATGTTTGGAAGTAAATAGTTTCGTTCAAAAACATTTTGAATGTGTGTGAAACTTTTGTTCAGTATTATTCATCCAAGCATGAGATCCGTCGAAATTCTACAGATTGTGCCGTATATATAGATAGAGTATTTCAAAAAGAAGCAATAACTACAAAAATCTTGTACAATTTTTACAATAATCGTCAAAGTAATTATTAAGTATCAAACAAGTTGTAAGAGATTTCAATCTCTCAATGAAGCTAAATAAAATAATTTATAATTTAGCAAACTCAAAGATAATCAATTTCAAAGGTAAGAAATCGAATGTGTACGTTATCGTCACCAAATCTTTAATAAAATCGTTTACGAGATTGCACTGCCAGAAAAACTAGTACAGTCAAGCCTAAGCAAGATACATCGCAATGCCACCTATGCGCGTCCATGGTTACTTGGGCCAAATTTGCATACTATATGGAGCGATAATGGAAGTATCTACAGCCTTTTCAGCAATAAGAATGACGTTATCATGATTTGAGCTAGTATCAACGTGATTTAATAAACTTGTGAGAGGGGGTTGAGGACCAGTTTGGATTTTCACGTATTTCCTTTTTAATGGTGTATTGTGACTACAATAATTCTGGAAAAACCCGTAACTCACTACAGTCTGGCTTTAAAAAGAGTCTGGGTGAACATAGCCAACGTCGGCTGTCAATAATCGTTTCAGCCGATAAGCGTTGAACATTGCCTCAAATAACATCGTAATACAAATCTAGGTATTCAACAAACATGCTTCTTAGGCTTGCAGTTCGTAATCTAGGTAAAGCGTTTTGTCATCTCTATCATATTTTACAAAATAACGATAGACTATATATTTTCTTGGGAACTAGATATGATTGGAATTCGAAACATTGAAATATTTGAAACTAGGCAATGCGTGGCCAGTACGGTGCAGTTCTTTTCGTGAGGTCAGGTGTGACTACTGCGTTTGCCAACCCCGGTGATTACTAAGCATTCCCATTTGGTTTGCTTCGCAAACCAACACCACAGGCAACGCCGTAATGGCCTAGAAGTGGCTGGTAGTAAATAAATGCTAGTAAATTTATTTAAAAATATTTTTGATTAAAATTTTAAATATCGTACTGGACACATTAAATTTTACTGATACTGAAATCATTAAAAAGAAAAAACAATTTTAAGAATGAGGCCCATATTTACCCAACATGACATATTACACGGGTTACAATTGAAAAATTATTTATTTAAAGAAACTCCTATTTAAGGTCGGTGTAAAATTTTCCGCAGATTTTAAATCCGTTGAAATTTTTACTCCATCTTTAACGATCGCGAAGATAGAAAACCTTAAATAGTCTTTGGCCGCGCAAAATTGAAATGGTTCCAAAGGCATTAGGGCCCCCAGGGGCATTCCTTCTTTAGGTTTGTATGGGCTTCACAACCCCGGGGTACCTGAGTGATCTTTTCTCCCTTTCGTTTTTCTTTACCTCTACCCTTTGCTTTTTGCTTGTTTTCCTCCCTCATTGTGGTTGCTTCTTCGGAGGTGAGGGCTCCCCTTGAGAAGCTTTTCGCCGCTCTGTCGCTTTCAGCTCCTCTTGGGGATTATATCACCCACGTGTTTGCCGTGCGTGGAGACCTTGGTTTTAGAAGAGATAATTGGTGAGAATCCTCATCCAAATATTTTTTAACTTTTTACATGACATTGGGTTTATATATCACATATATAGTATTCATTTTATTATGACATGACTCATTTCATTTCATTAATATATTATGTATCTGATTTTTTATCTTGAGTTTGGCGTAATATGTCCCAAGAGGACTCAATGCCACAAAACCATATCCAATCCAATCCAAAGGCATTAGGAAGAAATCTGCAGAATCTGTCCTTTCTTCAATGTGACGTCAGAGGTCGAAATTCGCAAAATCCTCTCCTTTCTGCAATTTAGGAAGCCTTCCCCGAAAGAAGAAATTAAGGTGAAAAAACTAATAAATTAATTTTAAAATGTTCTAGATTCAATTTTTAAATTCGGCCTAGGCACAAAAATATCAAAAAATTAGGACTACCTGTGGATCAAATTTCAATATTGTAAGTTCCATAGATTCGTAAGTACGCTGCTCGCAGAAAACAGAGACACAGAGAAACACTTTATTTTATAATAGTAGAGATGGTTCGAAATATGAGTATGGTCATGTGGGGGTAATTGTAAACAGATAATTGTAAACAAGCTATACAAGCCTCCCACGTGGAATTCTGAGGAACTAAAAAGTTGTGAAATCTGAAAGCTGGTAGCCCTGAAGATGTAATATGGAGATCCTGTATTTTTTTGAACCACAGCTGAAAACAGTCTGTTTAGTTGAAAAATTTGTGGTTGAAACGTTTGGGTTTTAAAGTTGTTGTGTGCTGCATTTTCTGCTGCCATCCGTAATATATTGAAAGGTATGTTGTTCCAATTCTTTACTACTGTCAGTTATGTTTCTATCGTACAGAAAATTAGTGACTTCAGCTTCAGGGAACTTTAATGCACCTACAGAAGAATTTTTACAATTACCCCATATTTTTCAAGTGACGGGGTAATTGTAAACATAACTTTGCCAATACTTTCGTTCAATTTGGATGGGAAACCAATGTGTTTTTCTGTGTCATTTTGTATTTAATCGTATTTAGTACGTTTAAATAGCGTTTTCTTGCATTTTTTGTGTTCTTGGGCAGTAGGAAGACTGATTTACTAAAACATCACGCATATTATGGTCTTACTACTAACCAAGTTCTGTCACACTCAAAGGAGGCAGAAGAGAAAAATAACAAAAGGAATCCGAGTGTAAATAAAGTGAAAGAGCCAGGAGTATTAAAAAAAGAAGCAAATGGAAAGGAAAGCAGAACTCGAGAATAGAGAGGATGAGAAACTATTGAAAGAATTGACTAACATTGACGAATAAAAATTTGAAGTTCTCCTAACATTCAAGCAAACTATAGAAGACTAGCTTCTAGAGGAAGTTTAATATTTTGGAGCTATTCATGGAAGACATTTAACGACTACGTTTCTGCTTGTAGATGTTGAGGGGGGGAAAGGAAAGAAACACCATTTTTCGTACGCATGAAGGGTGGATGTCGTTCCAGAAGAGGATTTTGAGGTCACTGGACTTAAAAGCATTGATAATGCATGGACTAAATTCGCTGTGGTTTTTGTAAAAGACTAATTCTATGTTAATAAAGACCATGTTAAAGCAATTTTACTTTCTCTAACCAGTTTCAAAGAAGGCCGTATATTAACGGACAAGAAATATAATGTTCTTTTATCCACCCAAGTTTGTATTTTCAAATTTTTAAGTTCCAAATACATAATTTTCTGTTTTTTAAGCTAAATACATTCTTTGTTCATTAAATTATTGAATTGTTTATTCTTACGTATTCCTGGAAGTTCACCTCATGATCAATGCAACTTCCAAGTGTCTTACAATATTTTGCTGGGGTAAGAAGTGAGAGTATGACGTAAATGTAAACATCAAATCGTGGTAATTGTAAACATGGTATTAGAAGGGTCAAAATACCATTAGAGTTCCTTCTACTGCCATGACTACTGCTCGTGCTGTCACTTGTTCAATATTCAATATCAGGAGGAAAATCGTTGTTTACAATTACCTCTTTTCAAGAGTAATTGTAATCGCGTTGGATAATTGTAAACAGCCGAGTACGATGTTAAATTTCTTTTCTGGAATGTTCGTAATAATTACATATCAAAGTAGAATAGTGACAAGAGAGTTAGTTTAGTTAGGTGAACAATATTTAATTAATATATCAAGAGTTTGAAAATAGGGATTGAAAGTGCACAGATAAATTTTGTTTACAATTACCTCGCCTGACCCTATATTAATTCCCAGATGTCCACATGTACTGGGGGCAATGTTCGTAAACGCGAACTAATCGCACGGGTTGCGCGAGTTATTTTAACTAAGCGTTACAAAAGTGTCTCAGTTTTTCTAGTGTAAGGAACTAGCCATTTGTTTTGTCACTGGAAACGAATGCAAAATCGTTTGAAACGTTCTGCAACTGTTCTCTTTGTTTCAAATCAAATTGTGTTCCAAATCTACACATTTTAGCAAAATAATAAAATTTAAAGTTTTGAGTCCATCAAGTCTAGCTGCGTTAACGAATTTCACTCCAGTCTCCACACTTTTGATTCGATGTACATAATTTGGCAATTTATTTCATTCAGCCAATTAAAGGCCACCGAAACTTGTCCACTTATTGGAAATTATCTTCATGACGGACTCAAAATGGTGTAGAAATAAAAAATATATCTTTATTGCCGTTAAGAAAAACTACCGAAAAAACATCTAGAGAAAAGAACTATTCTTTTCCTTTTCTATCTCTTTTTTCTTACGAGTAATACTCACTGAGGAAGAAGTTCGAATATAACCGGATCCTTATCGCTGCCATAGAAACTTTTCGGGCAGCGTTTCGAGAACTTTTGGCAATACACATTCCCTTTTCTCTGCTGATTTATCCTGTCCCTTGAAGATGGTAGAATTTCTTTATGGAAGGTATTTTTAACTTTCCACTCAGCCCTGTGGTTTCCTTTGAAAAAGATTCGACCAAAAGATTTTCTTCCATTGCAACGGAATTGTTACTCGGGGAATCTGGCAACCGAAAAAGGTCATGCGAAAAAGCGAAAATTCAGAAGGTGAAAATATATATAAAAGTGGAATTGTCGAAAAGTAATAGAAAAATGCTTTCTCGGGTGGAAGAAACGTCCGTTTAATCAGTCTTGCCATCTGAAAGCTAAATTTCTTATCGAGTCTTCCTTGCTAGTGAGTTGACGCAGTGTTCAATACTTTTGATTGAAAAGAAGCTAACCCGGAAAATTCATTCAATCATTTTTTTTTCAGGAAAATAGAAATTGGATTACAGAATGTTTGCTTTCTCCACATTTAATTAATTTCAAGTCCGAGTCATAAGGCCTGAAATTTTTGTTTGTGAAGAGAACGTTTTTGATATTCATTCACAATATTTGAGTCTTAACTGTCACGATTAACACATAATTAATGCTTATTTCTTCAGGTGAAATATTGCAATTAAGAGTATGTTTTACTTAATTCTAACAAGCATTGAATATCTAAACAGACAGATGAGGCTAAACTTTGTTTTGAAAACAGTTTATTACGCATTTCTCCTGATACATACATTTTAGATGTTCAAAATTTACAGTGCGTATCCCATTTTACTTTTTATGATTGGTTGTTGGTTGTTAGATTGGGTTTAAATGGTACAAGGTTCAAAAGGTTCAAAGCTGCGCAAAGTCAATAGAATGCAAACAAGTAAAAGTAAGTAAAGGGTAAAATAGTCCAGTCAGTAATGAAAGTATATTTAAAATTATGCCTTTACTCCACAGATTATATGATGTAGTTTATAGATAGTATGAAAGATACAGGATTAAAGATGTAATGCAAGTAGGTCGTCATAGGTGAAACAAATTATGAAGGATAAAACTATAACTGGAAAAAATTATGATGAAATGGGTTATCCCCATCTTAGCCAACTATTAAAATTCTAATTAGAAATGTAATTTGAAATTATGAATTATACCAATGATAAAATGCTGCAGCGATGCAAATCAATTTGTTAAAATATTCCACATTCTATATTCTGTATTCAATACATACCTTGAAATATATAATATAGAAACTATGCATAGAACTTTATTCCCTAATTTTTCCTACGCAGCTCATATAACCATGAAAAATTCATATCCGAATCCATGAAACATTGAATAAGTGACAATAATGTAACTCGAAATGTCCTCACTGAATCTGATAAAGCTTGCGGATTTTATTCACAAATACGCCACAAACGTTGATCCGCCAAAGCAGTTTTACTTTAAAATGCATCATTTTATACGAAGAAGTTACTCTTGTTTCGTAAAATATGCAGTAAAGTCATGCTGCGTTTTATGGAAGTTCTCAGAAAACAAATGCAGCTGCTATTTCCTGCTACTCTTATTGAACGTCACTGTTGTCTCGCAGAGACAACAGAAGATGTTCGATGTATTTTGCTCTCCCTTGGCACATGTCATTTAAGAAACATACCGACGCTTAGAAGCCGTAAGACGACTTAGGGTTTTTATTTTCGATCTTGTCCTTCAAGCCAGAAGAGGGTCGAATGAAAATAAAAATCATTTTTTCGAATATATAGAGGATAGAAATTTGATGATAGTCAAGTGAATTGAATAGCTACTAGGCTACTAGCTTACTAGTCAGGAGAATATATAAAATTCAGAAACTCTTTTGATACATCGATGTGGAAGTTTGGACAGTGGGATACCAGTCCAGGTGTTTACCTCGTCATCTGACAGTGGTTCAAAAGTTCGAGGTATTGTCCTCATGACTTTTCATTTTTAATTGCTCTAGGACCGTCGCTAACACTTCGTTGCGAAGTTAATTACTTACCTACCTCTCAATTATTCTCAATTATATTACATTTTGCAAACAGAACAGGTTACTAGGTAGGTATTTGAATTAACGTCGCACTGATTTATTGTAACGGGTTTTAGGCTGCAACACTGGAACCACCTAGAAGGGAAATATCCGAGAACATCTTGTAGTTTTGAACCACGGTCAGATAACGATAACAACGCCTGATCTGCACCCCGCTCTCCAAACTTCCAAACCACACCAACATGAGGTCATATGGAACCAAGACAAATTTAACGTGCACCAGTCCCTACGTACATGACTGTCGTTTTTCGAGGGTGCTTCGAACTTGCAACTCTCCGGTTGCTAATCCGCTACTCTTGTAACCGGGCTACCGTGGCTTGCTAAAAGAAAATGAAATCTTAGTTATTTCTTTAGAATTCGGAATTCAAAATTCATTTTTTTTCAACCAGTTGACGTAAGCTGGATAGGTGTGAAAAGTCATGATGTTTCAAAAGCATGGGTGAAAAGTTGTCGTATTGGGTTTTATGGCGCAAGGTTCAATAATAAGCGAAGACCAAATAAAATTCACCAAAAAAAGATTTTTACAAAATGCATGTAACCGTAAATCAACATTTCCGAAAACCAATGTTAAGAGTTAGTTTAAAAACATGTTGTTAAACAACATGAAAACCCAAATACACTTTTATCCAAAGCATGGAAACAGTAGATATATCAAAATATGTGTTCAGCATAAAAATGTAAAATGTAGAGTTAAAATACTTTGATAGATATAAATACTGGTAATATGTAAGAAAGGATGAAGTTCAAAAGACAAAAACATGGACGTGAAGAAACTTGCTTCCCAAAGTCATTCCCCCCCCCCCCTACTATATTTAGTATCATATAAAAAATTCTAGCATGGTTTTGAGTTGAACGTGATTTTAATCCAAATATGCGTGATATAATGAATAACTTGTACCTTTTTACTATAATAACCTAGATTTATCACACTTAACTGTACCTCTCTCTTCTAAATATATCGGGCTTTTTTTCTGCCCTACCCCAAGAAACGCGATAAATCGGAGAGTTAATGTGTTAAAATATTAAAGGGTACTGTCAAGGGGAAAAAATGAACGAGCATCAATTCCTGATGTTATGCAAAAGCCAATGAATGTTACTATTCTGGATGGGAAAGATGCACAAATCTCCTACGAAGTTTCAGGGGCACCTGCTCCAAATGTGACTTGGATTTTCAACGGTAAACATTTTCCAAACTCAGCTCACAGTTTTTTAATTCAAAGTTAAAACTGTACTGGGAAATTTTTGAAGTGTGCAGTTGTGGACTAAAAACCCAAACTTCAGTTTATTTCGAGCACTATTCATACCAGAGCAAATTCAAAGGTATCAATCAATTGGGAATAACGTCTTCTACAAATTTAAATGCAAACAATTGTATAAGGGGACGTCTCCATATCCAATTTTGCACAAACTACGAAATTTCTAATGGAAACACCATGTTTTGATGCCATATTTAGATTTTGCATCGTTAAATTAGTCTAAATATGAAATTTCAAGACTTCACTACCTTTATGACCCAAGATATGCAGTCCTAAAATTGGTGCAAACTTCAGGGATCTTCTCGAAATAGAAAATCGCAATATGTAGATCGAGATTAATAGTAGTTATAACTACCCCCGAATTTCAAATTTGAACACTATTACAAATCCGAGATCAGAGAATTATTCTTATTTATCACGCAAGTGCAAACGATCCGAGAATTACTACTATCCGAGGTTTGTCAAACGTCTATTAAACTGCTGGTTGTCCCTTAAAACCGCAATAATGAGGAATATATAATGTAGCGCAAAAACTAACTCTAGGGATAAGCTGTGAAAATTTCTATTTCCACACTAGAAGTCTTCATGAATCGATTCCCATTAAAATATAATAAAGTTCCAATTCAATATTTTTTTAAACTTTAATTTAATAATTATTGTTACATACTAAAAACTATTTTTTAAATAAAATGTTAGGAGGATTTTGTTTGCGTTGTTTAACCTTTACGCTGCGGCACTTAGATATTTTTCAATCGTCTCTCAGAACGGCAATTTCGCCTTCATGTCTGAACCCCTTTACCTAATTAACTAACTTGAGCGATGGAGCCTTGAGTGGCATTTACAACTGACGCTTTCATTTCATAGTATTGTGCGGCGTATCGTTTGGCGTGAGATATATATCACCGGAACGACCTTCTGCCTTTCCCCCAAAGCGTTCACACCTCAGAGTAGAAAGTGTAGGGTACCGAACAAAAGGAGCAACCCTCTGGAAGGTCAGTCACTGGCAGGTCGTAAATGCTGATCGATGCCAGCAGTCGCTTAAAAGGGGGATAACATCCACAGTACACAGATTTATACCATGCCGCTGGTGTAAACGAAATTTTAGTGGTAACAATTGTCTATCTGCCGCGACGTAAAGGTTAACAGTCACCTGGTACAAAATATCAGCGCTATGGAATTATTATTTAGTAAGATATGTATAAAAGTGTAAGCAACTAATTTAACATTAGCAGTTCCAATCTTTCTGTACTCATAACTTAAAAACAGCAAGACCTAATGACTTGAAACTTTGTATCTGAAGTTAAATTTTAATATGGATTCGAAATTTTGTGTCGAAATAGGGGGTTTCTATTAGAAATTATGAATTTGGTTTTCAATTTAATATAAAGACGGCCCCTTATGCAAATTTCATTAATTATAATTTATAGAAGACATTAGTTCTAGTCAAGCTACATCTTTGAATTGTAACTACTGTTAAAATTGTTCTAATGAAGAGGGGTGGTTCAGGGTTTTTTTCCTTGACTGTACATATCAAAACAATGTTAAACAGTATTTGAATATAAAGACAGACATCAGACGCAGAAAAATTTGCTGTTGTTTTAAATTTTCCTCATAATATAATCTCTACTAAAGGAAATTCTTGTTTAATTAATTCATCCAATAAATATCATTAATTCTACTTATATTACAACACTAATTATCATAAAACACTTCATATCTGTAACTCAATCCATAGACTTCTCGAATGAATCAATTCTAGAGTTATAAAAGGCTATTCATTAAATCTAATTAATCCATTTAAAGTTACATTTTTTATTTATTTGAAGGCCTTGATTTGTCCGTCTACTGTCATTTTTTACTACACAGGGGTTGATAAGACTTGAGGCTAAAAGTCTTTATTTCGAAAGAAAAGGTATTAATAGAAATAAACTGTAGTATCATAATAACAGGCTATCCAAAGTCATATTAAACCATCGCATACCAAAACGAATAAATATTGAAATTTCGGGAGTCAATATAAAATAACCTTAAACTACAGGTGTTCAAAATGGTGTACTATCACAACATTTATTTATGTTCGTAACTATTTCATTAGATTATATAATATTTTTGCGAATAATAGCTCGTTATTTACTTTTTAACTTTTACTAATATCGAAGTATACACGTTTTATCAGGATTCTCCAGTACAATAATAAAAATAGTACTATCCATTACTTCAAAATAACCACTATTCTCCTAACTATCTACTACTAGTCTTAAAAACCTAAGGCACAGTTAGGTTAATTAAGGAGAATCATTGAAAGTAAGAGAGGTATTAGATATTGAATCGTATATCTACCACTTTTCTTTCAGAAAGTGATACTATTCCTGTAAGATTGAAGGAAAGAATAATCGGATGTTTATCTTACAGGATAACAGTTAAGTACATAAATTCCCTTTCACCTTTAGGATTAGGGAGAACGAAAAGGCATATAACAATGATAGCAATAAAGATAAATCTGCCAATTTTGTCCTCTACGAATCGCCACCAATTAACGCACTATTTCACTATTCTGTAATATTGCTTTGAATGTAGTCTAACTGTTTATGATGTAACATCGTAAATCCTTTACATACTTTAAATATTATAAATTTATTTCTGACAAAAACATTTACTTTGAAAACCGTACTACACTCAAGTCCATAAATAAAAGATAATGCCAGCTCCAGCAAATAAAGGTTCAGAAACAAAACAAACGTGACTTATTCATAAAGACCATTTATTAAACAAAAGATAAAGAACGAAAAAGATGGTGTGTGTATGATACCATTCATCAAAACTACGATTTTTGCTCACTGGAGCAATTACAAAAAATATCGATCTTACAAAAACTTAACATGACATGGTTGGTATGATGGTTAATACATTGTATGTCTCCCATACGATGAAATACAGTCCGTACAACGCCTAGGAATGCTGAGGATCAAATTATCGAGCTGATCTTGGGGAAAATCACTCCACTCAGCAAACAATGCTCTCCGAAGTTCGGGTACACATGTATTAGGCGGTTGACGGGCTGCAACTCGTCGGTCAAGCATGTCCTACACATGCTCTATCGGATTCAAATCAGGTGAGAATGCTGGCCATTCCATACTGGTGATATCCTCAGATACAAGGTATTCGTTTACAATGTTTGCACGGTGAGGACGGACGTTGTCATCTATGAACACAAATTATGCGCCCATGGCACCCCTAAACAAACGTACAAGTTGTTACAGATTGATGTCCCGATAAATTTGGCCTCTCATGGTTCCGATTTGAACACATAGATCTGTTCTGGAGCCCAATATAATTCCGCCCCAAACGAGCAATCCTGCACCACCGTAACGGTGTCGTTCCATAATGTTGTCTTGGTGGTAGCGGGTACCTGGTGTTCTCCATATGAACGTCCGCCGTGAATCAGACAGCAAGCTACACCTGGACTCGTCGGAGAACATCACACAAGCCCACTGTGACAATGTCCACATTGCATGTTCTCTACTCCAGGCTAACCGCTGGCAACAGCGAGTTGCCGTGAGTGGAACATGTCTGACAGGTCTGCGATCATATAGACCAACATGTCCCAAACGTCTGTAAACGATTTGCCTTGAAACTGTCGTACCCGTGGCTAAAGATAGCTGACGAGAAAGGTCGGATGCTGTGCTCCGTCTGCTTCTTTTTGCAGTTACTGCCAAATACCGGTCGTCATTCGGCTTTGTAACTCGATGGCGACCTGTACTGTAACGTCTACTGACATGTCCATCATTTAGGAATCGTTGTCAAAGCCTAGAGATGACCCTTTGGGCTATTCCAAGTTTCACTGAAACGTCCGTCTGAATACGCCCACATTCCAGGCAGACGATAATTCTACCGAGTAAAAAATAATCGACCTGCGTCCTCTGTGCCATAACTATTCGGTTGTAGCACTGAGCGGCTTACAGAACGCTTGTGAACAATTTTACTACTTTGCTACCTTTCCTTATATAGACCTCTCTTACACTCTCGTTATTGTGACGTACTATCGGCGTCATCTGATGGCTTCCTGTAAATTGGATATTATTCTTGAAGATGTGTGCGATAATTCTACAGGTGAAATTTTTACTTTAGAGTTCGATTTCCGTGTGATTCTTAATTATCCTTAATTTATGGACATGAGTGTATATAAAAGACAAAACTCTTGCAACGACTTAAATCACTTTTTATCCTCTATCATGGATAAATTGAAAAAAATATATAAATATATTCACAAGAAACTGCTCGAGAAAAATTTACAAATATTAAATCATGATATAGATGTAAGTAATGCGTCTATATTTGTGATAAAATAGTAGAAAGGCAAGTGATGTTATTTATTGACTATCAGAATTACCCGGCCGTTATACTTGGGCTGAATTGATTAACTAGCTTCCGTTTATTTCGTTAATAAATTGTAATTTCTATTCATCTCATGTAACAACTACCACACTCTATTAAGGTATTCAATTCTTAAATGCATAATTTCACAGAGGTAAATTAATGTCAAATTTAACGTTTTACATTTTTGTTGAATTAAAATATTTAGCACGAAAGAAATATCAATAGGGTGAGCCAATGTTACCCAGAATGCATAGTAGAATAACTAAGACTATATCATTTAAAAACAAGTTTCCAAAATTTTCACACAACAATGCAAAAAAATTTTAAGAATTTATTTAACTTGATTACGGATAGTCAAAGAAAACCATCAAATTGAAAATCCAGAGATACTTCTTTAAACGTATATTAATAAAAACGAATGAATTCATCAGTTATTTAACTTCAAAATGGACTGGGATATAAGCTAACGGATTACACAAAGTTAAAAAAGCAAACGATTAATAATGATTGTTTGGAATTATTCAGTTGTGCATGCCGTAAATAATTTCTGAAAATACCATGGTTGCCTTATGTTAGCTGTCATTCCTATTTTAAAAGGATGTTTTAGGCTATATATTTTACTTATATTGTTTTATTCCCTTTACCAACTGTTCCAAATATACAGAATTTTGTATGTTTGGTAAAAATTTAAATCTCATTATAAAAAAGTAATAGAAATTATTTTATTTTTTTCCCACATATTTCGAAATTATTTATATCGTTCTTCAATTCAATCTTTTTCAGGTTTATTCGCTTTGATAGATAGCGAGTCACGTGTTTTCGAGTCTTGTGGTTTTATGGTCTAATGAATTTGGAGCACACGCGCAGACGATAAACACGGTTATATTTTTTAATTAATTCATAAAAAATTTGAGAGCACGCGCTAGAAAGTTTGCAATGTTTTCAGAAGAACCGACAAATTCGATCGCCGTTTCCATAGCAACAGTCGAATATGAAAATATTAAAAAGCACTATTACAACTAACACGGATCTGTTAAAACATGTATATATCTATGATTCGGTATTTCTTAGCGGCAGCGGAGAAAACGGTTTATTTTTTTCTCCTTATGATAGATTTTAGTGTCCTTTTTTTTCTCCTTAATTAATGTTTTTCTTTAAATATTTAATCTTTTTTTTAAGATTTTAGTGTTCTTTTTTTAAGTTTATATAAAGATCTGCTACTCCCAAAAAAAAGTAGGCAATTTTTCAGTGGCATGCGATATTTATCGCAATGGGTTGGTAACATTCAATTAACGTCGTACTAGAGGTCCGGAATCAATCCAGCAGCGATCCAAATGGGGACGAATTGTGAAGCAATCCTCTACCCCTCATTGTTGAAAGGTATAGTTCGCGAAGCGAACTAAATATGATTGCGTAGCAATCATCGTGGGTTGCGAGCGTTAGCGAGCAGGAGGAGGAGCCTTAAGGAATGGATTTAATTCTCTTAAAGTCGTGGCTACACATAAATGGGATGCTCCATCATATAAAAAGTGTCCATTGAATAATTAGAAGCAGTTTAGATTATAGTTTAATTGAGTAATTTAGTTCTGTACAGTGAATTTTCGTGAGATCGTTACTGAAATTTTTTATTATGTTTTTCACAAAATTATCTACTTAGTATACTTTGAACTGAACTTTTTTATTTTTAGTTTCATTTTCATATTTATAGTATTATGTTTTCTTACCTTGAAGTTAAACTAAAAATAGTAACGAATTTGCATGCTAATACATTTTTCGAAATGTTAGAATGTGGGAATAAAACTCTCGCATGGTATTTAAATTCATATTAACATATATAGCACCTTTTCAACATGTGACTGTTTGGTGTAGGTTTTATGCATAAGAAAAACTCTCCTTTAAAATAAAACCTATCACTTTATTTACACGAAAGCACAACCCGATTGGGATTTCACCAGAAGAACATATCAGTTATATAGCAAACTGTCCAAATCAGAAATACAAACTTAGAATAACAGACCCCATACGGCACATTTGCCGATGCACATTGGGACAAATAGCCACTGATCCAACAATCGGCCCCATCAGTTGCTATCAAAATAAAAATAATCATTTATGGAAAATTTTATTTAAAGCATCTTGAAATTTATTTATTAATAAAGGTTTAGTTAAACAATCAGCTCGATTGTTGTTAGTTCCAATATGAATTATTTTAACAGAATTTTCATCTACTAAATTCCGAATAAATTTAAAGCGAATATCAATATGCTTAGTTTTAAAATTTTCCACTTGGTTCTTAGCAAAGCATATGGCTGCTTGATTATCACAAAAATGATTTGGTACGATGGAATTGGGAATAAGATTTAGTTCTTTTATAACTCTGGAAAACCAGATTGATTCTTTAACGCTCTCACACAGAGCCACAAATTCAGATTCCATGGATGATAGAGCAATACACTTCTGTTTGCTTGATCTCCATGCAAACGCTACGTTACCAAAATAGAAAATATAACCGCTCGTCGAGTGACGGTAGGTTAAATCTGATCCCCAATTAGCATCATAGTAACAGTCCAATTCAGATCCTGAAATATTAGAAAGATTAATTCTGTAACTTTTGGTCATAAAAACATAGTTTACAATATCAGCAACAATTTTCCAGTGTTGAAAAGTATATCCGTTACAGAATTGAGACATTAAATTTACAGAATATGAAATATCAGGTCTGCTACCATCAGCTAAAAATGATAGACAACCAATAAGTGTTCTATAAGGATATTTTTTCATCAAATCATTTTCAACAATATCACTTTCAGGAATTTTGTCAGGCAGCATATAGCCTACTTTGAAAGGAAGTTTTACCAATGACTTTGGTAGTTCAGAAAACTTAGTAATTAACCTTACAATATACGTTAGTTGATGCATATATAAACAATCATTAACGTATTCAAAATTCACGCCCAAAAGGTATTTAGTCTGTCCAAGTTCAGTAACATCAAATTTACTTTTAATTAGTTCAACAGCTTCTTGAATTAAATCATTTGTTTTACCATACAATATTATATCGTCAACATAGACGGTTAATATAACATTACTTTTAAATTTATATACACAATTAGTCCAATTTAGTTTAACAAATCCTAACTTTTTCAAAATACTATAGAGTTCAAAGTTCCACTCCCGCGAACTTTGGTGCAAACCATAAATTGCTCTGTTTAAAAAACACAATTTATTTTCGAACCCTTTTACTTCATGGCCAGGTGGTTGTCTCATATATATTGGTTCTTTTAATTTACCATAGAGATAGGCAGATTTTATATCCAACTGAACATTATGCCAATGTAATATAGACACTAATAGTATAAACAGTAGCTTGATAATGTTAAAATTTACAACAGGTGAAAAGATTTCATTAAAATTAACGCCTGGTCTTTGCTTAAACCCTTGTGCCACTAACCTGGCTTTATATTTTTTCGGATTATTTTTATCATCCAATTTTACTGTATAAACCCACTTACTTCCAATTATTGGAACATTAGAAGGTGGATCAACCAGATCCCAAACCTTTCGATCCTTCATAATTCGAAGTTCATCGGCCATTGCAGCATCCCACTTAGCCTTATTCTGACTTTGCTGCGTTTCATAAAATGTTTTTGGCACTTCAGTGCTATAACATTCGTTAAATATATCCTCTAATTGATCATTTAAATAATCCTTTTTACCTTGAAAATAAGACATGTTAGTAGAATCTACATTTTTAGTATTTACAACACAATCAGGTTTAAAGCAAAATTTATCAGGATTAAAATCTATTCTATTTTCATTACAATATTTTCTAGCATCATTTACAGATCTTAATCTAACGCTAGAATTTGGTGGATAGTAATATACATCAATTCTATTGCTCATTGTACGAGGTTTTTCTACTCTTTCCCACTCGCTAATATTTAAAGCACTTAAAATACGAGTATCAGAAGCTTGATCTTTTTCGATCTGATTTGAGTCGTCGTCGGAAGTTGTTTCATAAAAATCCGCATTTAAGTCAAATCTAGCACAATCGGAACATTTATCTTTACCAAACAAACAATTAACCCCTTTCTTAGTTTCATCAATTTTGACCTGAACCGTTTCAATAACTTTATATAGGTTCCTTAGGGATAAAAATCCTATAACCTTTTGTTTTAGTCGCATAGCCCACCAAAATTCCAGGCTTTGCTAGCGGTTGAAGTTTATTCCTGTGAATTTTAGGAACATGTACGAAAGCAAGAGATCCGAATATTTTGAAATGTTTCACAGAGGGTTTGTGATCACTCCATACTTCTATAGGAGTCAAACTATATGTTAGTTTGTGTACACACCGGTTTCTGATGTGCACAAATGCCATAAGGGCTTCCGCCTAAAAACGTGGTTGCAATCCACCGTCTTAGAGCATGGCACGTACTCCGTCCATGGCGGTCCTATTAAACTTTTCAGCAACCCCATTTTGTTCACTTGTGTACGTAGATGTACGCTCATGTTTAATTCCTAAGTCACCGAGGAATTTCTCAAACTCTTTGTGCACGAAATCAAGAGCATTATCAGTTCTCACACACTTCAATTTGCAATTTGTTTCCCTTTCTACTTTAGCCAAATAAGTTTTAAAACAGCTAAAAACTTCAGTTTTACTTTTGATTACGTAAACCTCAACTTTACGCGAATAGTCGTCTATGATAGATAGAAAATACTTTCCCCCACCCAAAGAATTCACTGGAAAAGGACCCCACAAATCCATATAAACTCTTTGTAGGATATTAGTAGTAAGTCGTTTGTACTCGTTTGTTTTTAAGGACACTCTAGTGGATTTAGCAATTTTGCAAACTTCACAATTTTTGTCCTTTGCTTTAGAACATAAATTTTCAATTCCTTTTATGGAATTATTTCTACTTATTTGCTCTATCAGAGGAACATTTACATGACCAAATCTCCGGTGCACAGTATTAATATTTAGATACATTAACAGATTCTTTATATATTTTAGGATATCCACTTACTATATACAATTTATCAATTAAGGGTACAGTAAAGAAATAATTATCATTTTTAGTATATACAATCATCTTATTGTCACCCCAAATAACTTTCATACCTGCAATATCTATATTCGAACCACCTATTAAGTTTCTACGCATATTAGGAGTATACAATACATTCTTCAGTATAATTTTTACATTACCTGAAATGTCTTTTACTACAAAGTCTATATCTCCTACTCCAAGGACTTTCGATGTACAATCTTGGTCTCCAACGAGAATAGACGAAGGTTTGGTCAGCTTGAAGTTATAAAACCAGTCCCTTTGATTACAGCAATGCGAAGTAGCAGCCGAATCGACGAGGAACTCCTCAAGATTTTTACTAGGTGAAGTGGTTGCAAGTGCAATGTCAGCAAAACATGCACCGTTTTCATCTCGGACTGACTTCTTGACTAGTCTATTCTTCTTGAAACATCGGCTTTCAGTATGTCCTGGTTTGTGACAATATCCACACGGCCCCACACGATAAGCTTCGTCATTTCTGCGTGACTTTTTGTCAGGGTCCAGCACACCTCCACTGCGTTCAGATTTATTGGTCTATTTCTTCTGTGAAGCATGTATTGCTCTATTCTTTGAAGCATATGCGTTTCCAATCACTGTATCGAATTTTCCTTCATCTTTTCTTTTTAAATCAATTCTTCCAGCTTCGGCAAGTAATTGTTTTGTAACGTTGTTTACTGTAAACTCTGCATCCTCGAGAATCTGTACATATGTTGTACTAGGTTATCACAATCCGGAGGTAATCTTCGTATAAGTTGAAAGCATACAAGAAGCTCTGGAATTTCGAACCCGGAATCTTTGAACTGTAGTTGTTTTTCAGCAATTTTCTTACTGAATATTCCAATCGTTTCTTCCTCAGAGTCGAACCGCATGTCGAAAAATTCATCTACTAAGCCGGCCAATCTTGCTCTTGAAGTAGGTTCAAAGTGAAGTTTCAACGTCTCCCATGCAGTCTTCCCGTCCTCAGTATCTGCGATCAGGGTGTGAAATCTTCTTTCTAAACTTTGATAGATGGTCGCATAAGCTCGTTGCTTTCTCCATAGAAACGCACGCTTTTCCTTTTCTGGTGCACTTTCTGGGCAAGGAACAGGATTTCCAACTATAAATTCCCAGCACCCACGATCCATCAGTAAGACTTTAACGTCAGTCTTCCATGTGGTGTAGTTAAACTCGCTTAGTTTTGGAAAACTAAACGATTCTGCCATCATGCAACTAGAGCAGCCAACTTAATACAATTTCGAAGAAAACTTAATTTAGTTTTAACATTTTAGTTAAAAAGGAATCGGATTGGGCTGGGCCCATAACCCTGTTTGGTGTAGGTTTTATGCATAAGAAAAACTCTCCTTTAAAATAAAACCTATCACTTTATTTACACGAAAGCACAACCCGATTGGGATTTCACCAGAAGAACATATCAGTTATATAGCAAACTGTCCAAATCAGGTATTTGGTATTTTTAGTTAACGTCGTACTAGAGCAACACAACGGGCTATTGACGACGGTCCGGGATCAGTCCCTTAAGGGAAAGATCCGAGGACAATACCTCGTAATTTTGAACCACGGTCAGATGAACTGTCCAAATCAGAAATACAAACTTAGAATAACAGACCCCATACGGCACATTTTCCGATGCACATTGGGACAAATAGCCACTGATCCAACAGTGACACAAAGCAAAAAGTAAGTTTCTAACATCTTTCAGCATAATTTAGTCCTTGATTGAAAATTTGTACGACTGATTATCATTAAAAAATTTGTAGAATATTTCCTGAATTGAGTTTAATTCTGTAGATTTAAATATTAAAATCTTCATTTTAAGGGTACAGTGCACATGTTCAAAGCAAGCTTTTGCAATTATCTTACTGCTTCAAAATTTTCACAGAATTTTTCTTTTCCACTTTAAAGCTTACATAAAATGTTTTGTCCAAAAATATCGCGTGTGAAAGTTATTTTATAAAACGTTGTCATACATTTTGATAAATTAGCAACACTGATAGATCCCATACGCATAAATTTTTCCATATATTGTCAAACGTTTAATTCACATGATTGTTTGTTTATATAAATCAAACTAACTCCATTTGGTAAGTGTATCACTCAATTGCAAATTTTAAAATAGTGTACTGAAACGCCTACAATTTTGCAAAAAACATAGGTTGTGCAACATTGTAATTTAAAATTTGTAAGAGATGAATTTCCTATTTATACTCAAATAAATCTATACTATAGATTGCAAGGACTATCGTAACACATTTTTCAAGGATATAAGTTCAAACCTGATACGTGGAGAACATTTTGAAAACAAAAGAATGTCAAAAAAAGAATCGCCAATCGGAAAAAAAAAACACTCGTTTATTTGTTGTAGACTAACCAAACTACTTACTAATGTAATGTATGTTACTAATGTGTACTATGTTGTTGTATGTAACTCCATCGAATGTTATTTTTTCTATTCGCAGAATTCGATGTCAATTCATTTTTAACTCTTAACATGAGAAAAATCGAATTTTTGATCGATTTTGTTGATTTTGAATGTTTTTCTCTTTTTCCGCTTTAGTTACGTCACTTTTCGCAAAAGTGTACTTCATAGAAAGTACGTTTTAAAGTTTTGTATCTATTGTTCATTACATGTGTAAAGTGAAGTATGTAATGTATAAATTGTATATAAATATATAAAATATAATTATTTAAATCTAATGTATAATATAGTATATAAATATATAAAATATAAGTATATAAATCTAATGTATAATATAGTATATAAATATATAAAATAAAAATATATAAATCTAATGTATAATATAATATATAAATATATAAATCTAATGTATAATATAGTATATAAATATATAAATCTAATGTATAGTATAGTATATAAATATATAAAATATAAATATATAAATCTAATGTATAATATAGTATATAAATAGTATATAATATATAAATAAATCAATCGCTAACGAATGTACTTCATATTTTATATTTAATCTTTTACTCGAAGCAATCGCTTAAATACTAATAATAATAATGTCATTAAAACTCAAGATAAAGTATTCATGGATATTTTCGCATTATGTTCACGAATTAAGATTTAAAAATTCATCTGTTATACGTATCTTAAGAAAACAGCTTGTTTCACTTTATATGTCTCAGTACAATTCTCTTTGTCAGCTTAACTTTAAAGTTCAGGCTCTCAATCCTCAGCCAGAAATCAAATCACAAAGGATGAAAACTAATTTAGAGTTTCGCTTATTTATTCAGCAACAAAAGCCTTTGTTTTTTCTTTCGATAATTTCGTCTTTTGATACATTATTGTATTCAAGGAACAAAATCATCTCCAAAATGCTTCAATCAATTCTTTTGTCCGTGTTCATTCCTTCTAACGCTACAAACTGCGCATATTTCCATTCCCTTGCGATATTTATCCTCCATTGTCTCCAACGCCCCGATCTCATTACGATCAGCGTATATGCATATGGGAATTGAATAACCCCATGCAAGTCGTAAGACACTGCTATAAGCCCAAATGCCCCTCTAGTACGTATAAATTTGAACCGTTCGCATTTGACTGCATTGTGTTTAGATAAATACAAACAATTCTCAGTTTTGGCGGCAGATATTTACACAGATTATTCTGGCATCTGAATGGACGCTTAATTAGAATTTTTAAATGGGAAGCCGTTATATTTGATCCCGATGTCTTCATGAGATGGGTGATGCTATTCATTTCGAAAACTATATTTTATGCAAATTCAGGCACTGTTTCTAAACAAGAAAAGGCCTAATCCATCGTCTTGTGCAAACTGGAATTCTAGATATGCCTCTGAAAAAAAAACATTTTTGTTTCGGCTACATGCCAAAATTTTTGTAGTTGGAATTAGAGCAAATTATAAGGCCCGGTGCACACATCCAGTTTTTCAACGTGCGGCACCGAAGCCCAACGATGTACACATAACCGTGAAATGACGCACGAACTCATTTTGCGCCATTTGCGATAAATATTCTATCGAAGAAAAATTGGTAATTACTAGTTAACGTCGTACTAGAGCAACACAACAGGCTATTGACGACAGTCCGGGATCAATCCCTTACGGGAAAGAACCGAGGACAACACCTCATAATTTTGAACCACGGTCAGATGACGAAGCAACACCTGAGCTGGCAAACCAATCTCCAAACTTCCACACTAACCCAACGTGAGGACTTTCGGCCACGACAGATTTAAGGTGCACCATCCGCCTTTACAACGTCCGCTTACAAACATCCATGCCCGGATTCGAACCAGGAACCTTCCAATTCAGTGGCTAACACCTTAACCACTATACCGGTTGGTCGGCAAATATTTTATCCAATAAAACGTGTTTATTTCGCTTACTTGGTGTAAAAAAAGTATATTTTTAAACAAAATAGACGGTACTGGATACATACATTTATTAATTATTATTTATATTCCATTTTTTTATGAAAACAAGGTACTTCAGAATGGTGACTCATGTGCGGCGATCTTGCGGCGCCGTGTGGAACTGCAGTACAAATTTCACGCAAGTTGGACGTGCGTCGCCCCAGCGGCACTGGAGGCATGTGTGCGCTGCTCCATTGGATCTAATGTATCTCAGACCGCACTTGCGTTGCGGCAGCAGCGCCGCAAGTTGAAAAACTGGATGTATGAAACGGGCCTTAATGTCTTGTGTCTAGGGACGTATTTTTACAGACGGAACATGACTTTATTGATCTAAAATAGAAGTTTTAGTTCAATTCAGAAATATAGATGTCTAATATGTTTTACAAACAGACAGTGAAAATAGCTGAAATTAAACTGTCGTTACTGAAAGTCACATGTAACTAGTTCTAACAACTGGAATGTCTCCAAATTCGGTAGAGGGACTAACTACAACATGGTAAGGATAAAGGCAAAAGGAGAAACGCGAGTTCCGAAAGATATCTATGGAAGTAAAAGGTGCTGTAGCCAAGAATTTGCATGTACTGCAGATAAAAGCATTTAATGCGAATTCTCAGTTGCATGGCCATTAATTAGGGCTAAGGATGAGAAAACTTCAGAAAGACATTCCACTTACCAGTTCTGCTCACACATGCATGTTACTTAGGTTAAGATACTGTTTATTGTTATTTCTAAACTTTTATGCTACTATTTCACAAGTCGTGTAAGTCGTGGATGTGGTTACTGTTGATAGTTGTTCAGTTATGCCTTTCTTGTTAAGTTTTTAACAAAATGCATCTAATCAATATTTCCTTATAAAACAGGGGGGGGCATGGTAGTCCAGTTTGTAGAGTAACGAATTAGCAATCGGAGGGTTGCTAGATTTAAAACAAATCTAACTAAATACCGTCGTATATGCGGAGGCTAGTGCACGTTAAATGTCCTCACGTTGGGGTGGTACGGAAGTTTGGAGAGTGGGGTGCCACCTCATGTATTGTCTGTGTCATTTGATAGTGGCTCAAAATTACGAGGTGTTGTCTTTGGATCTTTTCCTTTAGAATTGATCTCAGACCGTTCCCAGTAGCCCGTTGTGCTGCTCGAGTGCGATGATAATTTACAAAACTTATAAAACATGCATAAAGCTGTTTCAAATGTGTAAAGCGTTGTAGATATAGTATTCCATTTTTATTTTTTCATTTATTCACTTTTCCGTCAGTATAACTCAAGTTTTACGATTTTCTTTCTGTATTTACTTGAAATAATATGTTATCGGTGGAAATTAAAAACTTCAATTTGCGATTAAAACACTTGTTTGAACTTAATATCAAGATGTATAATACTTTTGTTTTTCGTAGATATGAATGTAAATCAAATTAACAGAGTAAGAAAACTAGAAATTAAATTGGCTGTGCTATTCTTAAATTTTTGTTGACTGCAGAAAATATTTTATTAAATTCGAAACTTCTGGTACTTTCAAAACACAGTTCACCAGCTAATATGCATATATATATATATATATATATATATATATATCGACGCTCCAAGAAGTAATCATCCGATTCCTTTGAAATTTGGTATGCAAAAATGTTTTAGCCAAGTATGCAAATGATTAAAATTTGGTGTTCAATGAATGAACTGTCCGATCTCCAGCGAATCGGAACTGCGCATCCAGCAGATGTATATAAGGAGTTGTTCTTGAACTGTTGTTAAAAAATTTTGCTGCATTGCGATTTAAGATACCTTTTATCGACTGAAAAAATGCCTCGCCGCAGGATTTGAGCTCATTACGAGCAACTTTCAGAGTTTGAAAGAGGTCGTATCATTGGATTGGAAAGAGGCAGGTTGGGCAAATCGGAGAATCGCTCGTCATGTGAGTCGAAGCGATGCGGCGATTAGAAGATGCTGGCAAGAGTGGGTGGACAATGGCAGATTTCAGCGTCATGAGGGTAGCGGTCGACGTAGGGCCACAACAGATCGCGAGGACAGAGTGATTGTCAGATCAGCTGTCACAGCGCCTGATTCATCGCTATCAACCATCAGTCGTGCGACCCACACACGAGTGTCCACCATGACCATTCACACACGGCTGAGAGAGCGAAATCAATGCTCGTGCCGATCGTTACGCCACCTGCCACTCACGCCTGCGCACTGTAGAGTCAGATTACAGTGGTGCTTGGTTCGATCAGACTGGAATGATGTTGACTGAGGAGGTATAGTCTTTAGCGACGAATCCCGCTTCCAACTGTGTCCTGACGATCATCGAAGACGTTTCCGGAGACGCCCAGGGCAGCGTGCCGATCCATCTTGCTTTCACTGTTGCACGCCACACGGGCCCTCAACAAGGAGTTATGGTCTGGGGTGCCATTTCCCTTGATAGCCGGACTCATTAGAGGTACACTTACTGCATAGCGGCACGTTGACGACATTCTGAGACCTGTTTTGCTATCGTACCTTTCGCAGTACCCTGGGCTTATTTTTCAACAAGACAATGCCAGACCACATACGGCACGTGTTGCTATGAACTGTCTTCAAGCTTGTCAACCACTTCCTTGGCCAGCCAGATCACAAGATCTCTCTCCCATGGAGCATGTCTGGGATATTATGGAAAGGCGACTGCATCCGGTAGGGAATGTTGACGACGTAGTCCGACAATTGGAGCAAATTTGGCAAGAAATACCGCAGGAGACCATCCGGGAGCTTTATCGGTCCATGCCATGCCGTGTGGCAGCTTGCATCCAGGCTAGAGGCTGGTCAACACCTTATTGAGCTCGTAACTGTAACTCTGAAATAAATCATTCAATTGTTCTAAATTTTAATCATTTTCTATTCTGTACATAATTTTCCTATCCACCAAATTTTGTCTCCATCGGACAACTCCTTCTTGGTGCGTCGATTTTTTTGTTATAGAGTGTATATATATATATATATATATATATATATCATTATATGCTAAATAACTGTTGTATTAAAGTGATAAGTGAAACACACACACAAGTATATGCAAATAACAATACCTGTTTAAAACTTCCTTCAAACCTCAATTACTCTTCATGTTTCCCAACCAACTTCTCAAAACAATTCTCAGGGATGTGGTAACTCTGTTGTAAAAGTAACGGATTAGCAACCGGATCCATCATGATATATAATTTTGCGTTGTCAAACATTATTGTTCTAAATTTTATTTCTTTGTTTGACTCTCTTCCTTTGTGTAAAATTATTATCACTTGGACTCATATTCCAACTCAATCCAATCCAAAATCATTGCCCTAATAAAAAAACGAATGAATTAAAAAAAAAACATCCTATACCTATCTTTCCACCAATATAATTTGCAGCGTAGTTAGAACGAGATGGCAGTTGACTTTGGAATAGTCAATTTTTGAAAAGGTGTGAAAGCTCATTTTGAAAGTCTGCCATGCGCAAAGCATGTATGAGCGTCGCAGTGAACCCCCTCTCTCAGCCAACTCGTTATCAATGCGCGTTTGTGACCGAACGATGAATTCTCACTAAATATGCCAGTTGCAGAACGCTGTGTTTATGTTCAAACCTATCACATAATTTAAAAGAATGGACTCGTCTGAAGACACGTGACTCGCCTGCCAACTTTCAGGAGCCAGACCATACTTAGTTCGATATAAATTATACATTACATCAATCAACTTATCAGCGTATGAAAAAGAAAATTCGAAAGGTGATATAAAACAGACAGTGGCTTGAAGAAACACAGAGCTCTGTTGTAAGCAAGATAATAGGGTAAGGGTACAGTGTCATGAGGCAAGTTTAGAGTTAATTTGAAATAAAGATTTCACAAATAGTTTTTTAAATCTCGCTATAAGTTGTAACTATTTTCATCTGTCTGGTCATCTTTGCAGGGAAAAAACAATAAGTATTGAATCTTTTAGCTGAAAATTTAATTAAATATTGTAAGTCGTGACTCTTAAAGATTAACTCAATTTACAGCTAAAAATAATTTTGTTAAGGAAAGGTAAGGTAAGGCAATTTTAATTAGCGTCATACTAGAAAAATAATTTTGGAAAAGCAAGTATTGATTTTACCATAAGCTGAATGATTTATTTTAAAACTTTTAAATATTAATGGCGCACAAAAGTTATGCCGTAACTCTTGATACACCAGCTATATTAAACTCGTTTCGTTCCATTAAGCAGTATCTTCAAACCATGAGCGTCAGCAGGAAACGTGAAAATTGCCATCTAGTGTAACAGTGCACCTTTTCAGTGCTTTTTGCGCCTCTGGAAGAAGCATCATCCTAGAGCGATTAAAAAAAATCCAAAAGCAATTAAGTCAAATAAAGCTTTTAAAGTTACAGCCCATCCCTTTTCACTACGTTTTGAATTGCTATAAAGCAACTTGTCACGTTTATCCTTTAAGTCTCGCGCGTACTATAAATGTTGACAAAAAGCTGAAATTGAGTCTATATTTAAATATTAAAAAAAATATAGCTGCTTGCTTGATACTAAAATGGTACAGTATTTTCTAAAAATGCAACATTTGCCCTGAAATTTAAAGAAGCTATAGTTCTGACAGAATCTTTATTGTTTTAATTATGCAAAACATTCGTTCGTAATTCTCATCGCTGAATCACGTTGTTATCATGTTTGATATTAATCGCTTTCCAATTATGCCATTGGAATAATACGTGAAAAGTGATGGTGTAATAAATATTATGTGTGATTCTGGATTCTCTTATATATTTATTAGAAACGATTGAGTGTGCTACAAAAACTGTAGAGGGAGAAATAGTTTAGCGATAGGTTCCTTGTTTTATCTGATACTGTAAAAGATTGTTATGTAAAGATTGAATGTACGCTTTTTTTTGAGATTTTCAAACCGTAAAGATTGAACCGTAGTAGATTCACCGTTGATTGTTTGCTTCAACATTTCAGAGGAGATGGGACTTTTGGGTACGTCGTTAACCCTTCTGATGATTGCCTCGATCAGGTATCTTGTCATTAGTAAAACTGAGCAGATGTTGATGGACGAGATATCTCGTCATTATAAAAACAATTGACATCTGATCATCATGAAGCAAAATCGTCAATACCTTAATGTTATGCCATTGGCAAAACTGGTCAAGACAATAGACGAGCGTTAAAATATCTACCCTTAACATCTTGAAATGGCTAAAACTTTAAGGCTGCTAAGGTGTTTTAATTCTATTTTTCTATTAATTCTATTCTAATGTCTTAGTGTTCCCTAGATAACTGTGATGGATAAAGAATCCTGCCATCGCTTTAAAAAATATATAAAATTTTGTCAAGTTTGAAATGCATTCATATGTGACAGGTCTTTCCTATAATTTTAATTTTTTTTAAACTTTTCTATCTATATACCACAGTCTTTTCAAAATAATATCTTACCACATAGTCAGTTTATTCTTATTTGTTGAAAAGTAACAAACTAATAATGCAGCTTTTTATCTAATACATTCTTCGTTAATAATGTATTCTGTGTCGTGTGTCTGCTAAACGTATCCTGCCATCATCTGATGGTGGTTCTGATCATCTGATGGTGGTTCACCATCATCTGATCATCTGATGGTGGTTCAAAATCACGAGGCGTTGTACTTGTATCTTTCCCTTCAGGATTGATCTCGGACCGTCGGTAATAGCCAGTTATGTTAGCCAATGTGATATTAATTAACTTCCTACTATTCTTAACGTATTCTGATAAAATGATGTATCTGATGCTACAGATGTCTATTTATATTCAAGCAAAAGTGTGTTTCTTCGGGGTGTTATTTAAATGTATTTAGCATTCAATACGCTATCTTTAGACATGTAGATAAAATTTACTTTTAGTAGATGAAAGGAAAGTATTTTATAAAGGAACGGTTCAATCATAGTTTTTTTGTCACACTTCAATCATAGAAGTTCGTCCTCCATTTTCAAACACTGCATGTTGATTTTTATTTGGCAATATTTAACGATTTTAAAATATTTTCCTAGTTTATTAAATCCCTAGTTTCGCAACCAGATGGAAAAGTTATGAAATATTCCCATACCTTGAAGAATTTAATCAAAATAAATAATAATTGGAAAACTATTCGTAAGACGAGTTTGGAGACAAGAGCTCTAGCTGATCCCAATGGTAGAGGCAGACTAATAAAAAACAACTCGTTTATTAAAGATTGGTGCTTCTGGTTTGAAAATTGTTCAGGGAAAGCACCATTCCTGCACGCATGTCTTATCTAGAAATGCAAGTGAATTAGTCACGAAATGCTCTTGCAACGAGGGCTCATTATCCCTACCAATAGCAATCTGTTAGGGTTTAACTTTCTCATTTAAATTTTAAAACAATCTGAGATAACTCCGTACTGGTATGCGTAATCCTGGAATACGAGTTTTGCATGTTAAATTCAATTAACTCTGTAAAATGAATGAAGTTCGTTGTCAAGCTGCATGAAGTTTTTTAATCGGAGTTCTCTGCCTCGTCCTGTGAAAGAGCTGATACAAAAAGTACGTTGATTTTCAAACAAAAAATCAAAACAAAGCAAGAATGATCTTATGGAGTGATCATTTTGACGAGTTTTTGTCAAGATTCGCACCTTGTACCACACCTTGTAAAATTTAACTTGCATAGTTAAATCAAAATAAAGGACAACAAGAAAAAAAAAGTTTGGAGACGAAAACTCAACCCAGTAGTAGTCAAACTATATATAATAACAATAACAACACTCATTTATTAAAGTTTGGTGTTTCGGGGTTAAAAATTCTTCAGGGAGGTCATCATTTCAGCACGCAGTTCATATTAAAAAATATAAGTGAAGTAATTATGGAATGCTCTTGCAACAACCATGGCTCATTATCCTATCAATCATAACTTTCTAACTTAAGCGATTGTGGTAGCCCGGTTGAATGGGTAACGGATTAACAACCGGAGGGTTGCGAGTTCGAAACTCGCTCCCACCAAAGACCGTCATGTAAGCGGGGGCTGATGTACTTTAAATCTTCCGTAGCCTGAAATGCATTTACGTTTCGTGGTGTGGTCCTTCGGAGAGTGGGGTGAGATCAGGTCTGACCTCCTAAACCTCGACATCTGACTGTGGCTCAAAATTCCATGGTGTTGACCTCGGATCGTTCCTGTCAGGACTTATCCTCAATCGACGCCAATTGCTAATTGCGATGCTACAGTGTGACGTTGATTCAACTACGACATACCAACAGCCTCATTGAAATTTTTCCGCCATTTGAGGTAACTCGGTACTCTTTTTCGTAATCCTGGAATATGCATTTTGTATGTTGAATACTATTAACCCTGATCAATAAAACAAGTTTACTTCCAAAGTGCATGAGATTATTATTGAGGAGGGTGTGTAGGTATTTTAACTAATGTCGTACTGGAGCGATACACCGATCTATTGGCGACGGTTCGGAATCAAACCTGAGGGAAAGATCCAAAGACAGCAACAGGTAATTTTTAAGCATGGTCCGGTGACGGAAGAGATTTTTGATTCAGAGTTGTCTTCTTTATTGTAGCAACTGCTAAAGAGTTAATGGTAGGTGTGTATTTTAATTAACGTCGTACTGTAACTCAACGGGCTATTGACGATGGTCCCTGATCAATCCCAACGGGAAATAACCGAGGACAGCATCATTCAATTTTGAACCACGGTCAGATGACGAGGCAACACATGAGCTGGCCCCCCACTAGAAACGTCCACACCCCACCGACGACGTGAGGACATTTGAGGCCACCGCAGTTTCAACGTGCACCAGCTCCTTTTAAACACAACGGTCTTTGGTTGGATACAAATTCGCAACCCTTCCAAACCTGTTTTGGGCCGAAAGTGTTTATGGATAAAGTGGATTTATTTTCAAAAGAAAAGATTGAGACAAAGAATGGTCCTATAAAATTATCGTCATCGGACCGTGGTTTAAAATTACGAACGAAGTGTTGTCCTCGTATCTTTCCCTTAAGGGATTGATCCCGGACCGTCGTCAATAGCCCGTTGTGTTGCTCTAGTAAGACGATGACTAAAAAATTACCAATTACCTATAAAATTATCTTTGTTTTGTAAATACATTCATCAAGATTCTGCTCATATCGAAAAATATTTTGTTGATTTAGGTAATTGTTAATTAACGTCGTACTAGAGCAACACAACTGGCTATAGACGACGGTCCGTGATCAATTCCCTAGGGGAAATATCCGATGACAACACCACGTAATTTTGTTCATTTATAAGTTCGTATGGATTTATTTTGTAAGGGCCATATTTGACACAATTTCAAGTAAATGGACATACACTCAAGGAACATTTTTATTAATGGAAAGAAGGAGGAATCGAAGCTGTTCAGCCAACAGCTCGCAGTTTGCTAGAGCAGTTGGCAAAACTAATGATCTACTGCGGTCTCATTTAGGAAAAAAAAGTTCTGACTGAATGTATGAGTTGATTTGTGTGTGTGTGTGTGTGTGTGTGTGTGTGTGTGTGTGTGTGTGTGTGTGTGTGTGTGTGTGTGTGTGTGTGTGTGTGTGTGTGTGTGTGTGTGTGTGTGTGTGTGTGTGTGTGTGTGTGTGTGTGTGTGTGTGAGTGTGTGAGTGTGTGTGTGTGTGTGTGTGTGTGTGTGTGTGTGTGTGTGTGTGTGTGTGTGTGTGTGTGTGTGTGTGTGTGTGTGTGTGTGTGTGTGTGTGTGTGTGTGTGTGTGTGTGTGTGTGTGTGTGTGTGTGTGTGTGTGTGTGTGTGTGTGTGTGTGTGTGTGTGTGTGTGTGTGTGTGTGTGTGTGTGTGTGTGTGTGTGTGTGTGTGTGTGTGTGTGTGTGTGTGTGTGTGTGTGTGTGTGTGTGTGTGTGTGTGTGTGTGTGTGTGTGTGTGTGTGTGTGAAACAGCCATCATTCCAGAAGTTCTTCCACCAAAATGACATAAATAGGTGCATAATCTCATTAAACTTGAAATATCATAAAATCACTTTTATGTGTTCAAATCTCTTTCAAGAATGACAATCCTAACAAATTTTACCGAGCGTAGTCTTCAAAGAACGAACACCTTGCAATGGGAAATATTCAGAACCAAACAAGTACGCCATCATAAAAAGCAATGGCACTAAAAAGCTCTACCAGCTTCTTTAGATTCAAGATCCCGATTTAGAGATTAAATAAAATTACGACTACCAATAAAGATAAACTTGAAAGGAAAAGATAAATAGCAGAAAACAAATTTTAAATCAACTAAGAAGAAAAAAAAAGAGGTTTTTCAATGTTTTTACTCAAATCATTTCGTCTTTGAGCACTTAACAGCCTTCAAAGACGAAAACTCCAAACAGAATAACTCACCTACGCCACTTTTATTGCCCCCTTAAACTGAAATAAATGTCGGTGAAAAGATTATTTCACTTTATAAAAGTTCATCGCAAATCGCGTGTCAATGTTTGAGACATCACAGCAGCCCGAGAAAACCTCTAATAAAGACATAAACTCCTTCCCTTAACACACTCGTAACGGGAAGAAAATTCACCGCAAAATAATCTCCCTTTCCCGTTCTCTCAAAGCAAAGAAACCCGCTCCACGGCGAGTGATTCGATCATGATCCATAACTCTGATGTGTCGCAAATTATCCCTATGTCACAATCGATAAGAAGGCTTCGTTTTGGATGGGCGGATTTTCCTTCCGTGAATTAGATCCTCGGTTCGGGCACAAGAATCGAGTGAGAAAAAGAGCGAGAGCTTCAAATAAAACCCTAAAATAAAGACGGCGCAGTTGAAAACTTTTCTCACGGGGGGCGTAAATGTCAACTGGATTTTTTGTACTTATGTACTCTTTCCTCGGGATGCCGAGTGTATTTGATATTATTATTTTTTCCCTCGCTACCGTCCTTTAATGTTTTGATTTCGAGCTCCTTTTTAACTCGCCTTTTCCTTTAAGTTAAAAAAGGGGGTGTAGATATAGACTACCATGGCCTTTCCCCCATCTCTCAATCCCTAGAGAGTTGATTGAGACATCTGCGAAAAGACGTCTTCGGTTTACGTCTCCCGCGAGTAGTTTGGCAAGTGCGATGTTTTTTTTTCCACCTCGTTTCATTTCAGGGTTGTTGTTGTTTTTTTTTTTTTTTTTTTTTTTTTTTTTTCCCAGTTTCTTTTTCTGCCTCCGACTCGAGTTGAAATGTAATTCGGGTTCTCTTTCACCGAGATCTCCCTAATTTACTCAATTCAATCTAATCACTCGAGTAAGTGAATCGTCGGGCAGATGACGCGTCTAATGCGGTTTCCAGTCACTTTTCCTTTTTTTTTTCCTGCTTCCAGTGCTCTCAAGTTGGTGGTTAGGAACCCCCAGGTGAGCCCGATCCGACAGTCCACGTCTGAAATTGGAATCTTATCGGAAATTTTCAAATCGGTATTTTTTTTAAACTTGATTACGCGTAAATAGCTTTCTTTGCTCTGGACTTGATTACTCCTTAGAACTTGATAACAAAGCAATGCTTGAAAGAGAGTTCATGGAGTTCCTAGTAAGGAATGTGAGGGATTCTCCTCAAATTAACTCGTTAAATATTTCTAAACTAAAGAAATCTCTCAAATCTTCTGAGGATTTGTCATTTTTTAAAGACGAATTAATATGAAAATTGAAATACTTTTAAGAAGTAGACCATTACATATCAGCAATTCTTGAAAGAGAGTTCATGGAGTTCCTCGTAAGGAAAATGAGGGATTGTCCTCAAATTAACTCGTTAAATATTTCTAAACTGAAGAAATCTCTCAAATCTTCTGGGGATTTGTCATTTTTTTTATTGACGAATTAATCTGAAAATTGAAATACCTTTAAGAAGCAGACCATTACCTATCAGCAATTCTTGAAAGAGAGTTCATGTAGTTTCTCGTAAAGAAGGTGAGGGATTCACCTCAAATTAACTCGTTAAATATTTCTAAAATGAAGAAATCTCTCAAATCTCAGGATTTGTCATTTTTTAGTGACGAATTAATATGAAAATTGAAATACTTTTAAGAAGTAGTCCATTACTTATCCTCAATGCTGAAAAGAGAGTTCATGGAGTTCCTCGTAAAGAAGGTGAGAGATTCTTCTCAAATTAATTTGTTAAATATTTATAAAATGAAGAAATCCCTTATAGGTGATCTTCTGAGTACTTGCCATGTTATTTTAGTTTTATTATTATTTTTTATTAAGTTATGTATTTTACATTGAGAAAGATATAGTCCATACGCTTAATACAAATTTTATATCATACATTAAAAATTTACAAATCTCAAATCAAAAATTTTTCTAAGAGTTTATACTTATCTATAAATTTGCACATATGCATAGATATTTTAGACTTTCCAATTCGTAAGTTATATTATACCATCGTTCCTTTATCGTCTACGAAGCCCCAAAACATTTATCACATGAAATTTCCAGTACATTAGCTAAATTCTAAGCCGTTCTTATCCGTCCAGCATAAATGAAAGAGTACTTCACATTTTACTTCAATTGCAGGACTTACATAAAATCTCAGTTCAAGAAACAAAGAAAACTGCAGTATCAGAGCGGTATACAGGGAAGGAGTTGGGATTGCCTATTGAGTAATAAGGGAAGAATCCCTACTGATCTACCAAGAAGAGTGGGAGTGGCTTGTTTCCGCTTGTTAACCGGACACGACTATTCCAACAGCACCTACATAGGATTGGTGTGGCTACCTCCTCGATCTGTGCGCTTTGTTGCGATGGTCTTGTGAACAGACAGCACCTTGCGGAGTGCTCTAATTTACAGGACATTAACATCAGGGATACTTCTCCCCAAGGACTTTCTTCGCTATATTGGACGGCAAAACAGCGTATGGCCGAAAGGCCTTGAGCTGGGCGTAGGATTTTTAAAAAAAAAAACATTTTACTGCAATGCAATACCAAATACCAGATTCTAAAATTTTTCTTAGTGTCATTTATTTAATAGCTATTTGTGAAATAGCTATTGCCGTGATTGGGAATCTGGTGAAGAATACAAACCACGTGTGTGTAAGGCATAGGGATTGTAATGAATATGTTTAACAGACTTGCAGAGCAGATGTGGCTATCCGGATACACACTTTTACCCAGACCGCTGACTAGATACTACTCTCTGGATAGTTTTACACAGTCCTTAGACAAATACTGCTCTACGAATAGGTTTACCCAGCTAGCATACTAAATACCGATACCAGGTATATTTTGAGGATACTCATTTTTAAAATACAGATGTTTAGAAAAGTAGCAAAGCAATGTAATACCAAATTCCCGAATCAAGATTGCTTTCTTACAGTCACTGGCTTAGTTATTTGTGATATATCTATTGCCCTGATTGGGGGTTTGGTGGAATACACAAAAACCCGAACACATAAGATAAAAGGATTGTAGCGTATGTTTTCTAGGCTGGCAGAGTAGATTTGACTATCCAGATAGATTTACCCAGACCGCTGACTAGACACGGTCCTCTGGAAAGTTTTACCCAGTCCGTAGGCCAAGTACGGCTCTATGAATAGGTTTGACCAGATACAGATAACAGATATTTTTAGAAGATACTCATTTATAATATACAAATGTTTAGAAAGCAAAGCGTGCCGCTATTTTGCTAACAACTGCGTTTATTTGTGATTTAAATCTGAAGAGAAGAAAAAAATAAACAAAATCTGCCAATTGATGATGTGTACTGCTTCTGCGGGCGGCCTCTCTTTCACAGAAAATTGATGTTTTGAAAGGACAACGGAGAGAGTTCAATGCATATTTTCATTCAGACTTCAATAAAGTCAGGCCCCAATGAATAGATGAGTTCTCGGAATAGTATGAATACTTATCTGCTTTATGCAGTGAATGAATGCGGGTGCCTTTGCAAACAAACAGAACTGTTTGAATGCGATTTCACAGGCCTCTTTGAACTCAGATAAATGGAATGCAAACTCATGTAAAACTGTCGACAAAAACGGTATGTATAGTACTCATTTCTAGTAGGAATATTGAATGCATTCATCATGTGCATAAAATACAATTGAATAAAAACTTTCTACGTACCGTATAATGTCTCCGGAACAATCATGCTGATTTTGACATTTCCCAATAAAAGATTGTTAGTTAAAATTTATTTAAAAACATCTTAATCTGCATTTAAAGTTCTTATTTCTTATTTGATTCGTGTAAGAAGGGAACAAAAGAGAAATGTTTTAATTAGAACATTGAAGTATTCGCCCAATATTTCTTGAAATTAAATCCTGTAACTCGGTCGTAGTTGGTTATTGGGCAATTTTGAATTTCTTACATTTGTTTAGTCTGCAGAAGTTAGGTAACATGATAAAGTAAAAAGAAACTGAGGATGAATTCAATAACTGGTTTACTGGAAAGGTATTAGCAATAACCGAATGCACTTTCCAGAGGCTAAAAGCCATTGGCTGAATTTCTTGTTGGTAAGAAAAAACATTAATACATTCATTAACTCTGAATAATTTTCGTGCTAAAACAAGATGCTTTTTTTTTCAATTCTAAAACAAATTACCAAACAAAATGTTAAATATTGCATTTCACATGGGTAACTGTGTATAAAGTTCTCAAGAAATTTTTCCGAAGTTGTATAATCTCCGTTACACTATTCTAAGCAACTGAATTCCACAGTCATCGTTTTTTCACATCATATGGTACAGTTGCAGCGAAGAGATGAAGTCGGTCTGCTTTTATCTCTAAGTTTTAAAATTCTTATAAAAGTATTACTTTTAAGGAACTATCTAGAGAGGGCAGATCCAATGCATTTATATTCGAAATTAATTTTCGAGCAGACAAATTGCGAATCAATGACTAGAGATATTCCAATAGCTTCTACAACTCAGAATGTTGCTTACTTAGAAAGAGAGGTAATTTACAAAGTCACCTTACTCACTTCAAATCAATACTTCAAAATACAAGATAGTTCGATACATACTTTACAACAACAGTTGATTTACTGCATGATATTTAGTTATGCATGCTACATAATATGAAGATACAGTACTAACAGTTAATGAATAACTTTAAAGTCATAAACAAATATTACCATTCTGCTTGCATGCAATGAAAAAGAGTTGCTCGTCTACGTTTTTGGAGAAAATTTATGCATTGATTTCCAACCCTTTTAGCAAATCGTTATCTATATATATAATTCTCTTACGTGGCACGCAAAAAAGACGTTATTTGTAATCGCGTTTCGGCAACACTGTACGATTGTTTGTTTATCGCGAAGTCTCGCGCATCGATTGAATTTATAGCGTTATCGGATGAAATTTTATTGAAAAAAAAAAGGAAATTTTAATGAGCTGTTGCAGTTAGTTTATAATAGAAATCAAAGAAAGCGGAGGATCTTTTCAGGGCCATTTAAAAAACGGTCCTTTTCAGGGCCAACAATTATAGTTCAACAAGACGCTTGCACTACAACTTTCGGCAACAAACTCAATGAAAAAGTGTGGGTCGTTTGAGTGCTGGGAAAATGTACACACAAACAACATGCTGGGTATTCAATTTCCAAAGCAACGCTCACATTTCGAGTCAAAATTTGCACAAAGTTTTCATTTTAATTCTGATTTTAGAGATACTGTATATATTTTTTCTGTAATACA
Source organism: Metellina segmentata (assembly GCA_947359465.1). NCBI lineage: Eukaryota > Metazoa > Arthropoda > Arachnida > Araneae > Tetragnathidae > Metellina > Metellina segmentata. The sequence continues at coordinate 78,065,041 of OX375878.1, forward strand.
GCAGATTTAGATTTGAAAAACATTTTTTTGGTAACACATTTTGTAAACAATCCCTTCTGCTAGGACACATGTCTTCATTGAGGCGAGCGAAGCGAGTATAGGTTCGCGCAGCGAACCAATGAGGATTGCGAAGTAATCCTCCGGGGGTTGGCGAGCGGTAGCGAGCAGGGGACTGGCCCCCTAGTTACTACTATGGCAAGTGTCAAAAAGGAGTAACAACAAGTAATTACTTAAACGTTATAAGCATTGAAGTTAGGAAACGGTTTTGGGTTCTTCCACAAGTCACCAGTGCTTCTTATTTTGTATTATACTTCACAGGTTTCGCAGCTATTGAATGAAAAGAGAATCTATCGTAAACGTTTATGTCATCCAATTTTAAATCACGGATCTCAAGTTGATAATTATTAATGTAAGAGGTACTACTCTATCACCATAACAGTAAATTCTGATATAAAACCTCTTTAGAGTAAGCCAAAGATCAACAATAATATTGAAATCAAAATTCGACGAGTTGTTGAAAATATTCTACAGCAGCCGAATATTTCCGTTCGAATGCTATTCCTTCGCAGTACGATTCACTTCTATTCGTATGGGTCTTCCAAGAAAATGTTCGTATGCACAATGTATTCAAACGAATACTTTTGGAATCACGACGTTTGTCAAAACAGTGTCAGATTTAAAAAGCAAATATTGTTCAGAAATATGACTTGCTGAGAAGCATTGACAGATGTAGCGACAGTACCTTAAGGATGCAAGCAAAATGGACTTACTCTACATCGAGAGAAACGTCTCTTTTCGGATACGATATAAAAATGGAAGACAGAATTCCTTAGGTAATGTTTTTTCAGGCGAACATTTCGATAGCATTTAAGAAAAACACGAATGAGTGATGGCCACAATAATTTTTATCTATTTTAAAGCCATAAATTCATGTTACAGAATGGAATTGAGCGATTTACTACGCCTTGTAATGACGTCTGGACCAACAAAGTTTTCAGAAATGATGAATAGATAAAGTTCTCATCTATCACTGATTTGCATGAGAAATCCTTCTAAAAAGAATTCCGAAGCCCTATACATAAATATAGCTATTTGTTGATATTATTCAGAATTCTTCCGATGACATCTTCAAAAATCTAAAAGATAGCTTTTGTACAATCGTATAAACAAAAAAAAAATAAATAAAGTAAAAGATTACGAGATAAAATCCTTTTCACAGATAACCTTTTTAAAAATTGATGTAGGTATGAATATAGGTGTTATCACAGCTGAAAAATGTGAAACTAATGTGTCTTATCTTCAGTAAGTACCGTTAAATATTAAAATAAAAGATTAAAACCGTTCTTCGACATTTGAATTCTAAATTCAGTGTTCTTACTGTTAAAAATACAAAACTGCTGTTAGATTAATTGTAAAATAACTGAGATGCATATGATTGTATTTATAATAATAATTTTTAATACATATATAACCAAAACACAAAGTATCTCAATTATAATGTAGCTATAGTGAATTTTAGTTTCTGAACCACATAATTCAATTCATGAATCCGTCATCTGACGTGGTTCAAAATTATGAAATGTTATCCTTTGAACTTTTCCTTCGAAATTTATCCCGGACAGTTTCCAATTGCCCGTTGTGTTGCTCCAGTGCTAATTTGATTCAACTATCTACCAACCCATTAATAAGCATCTTTGTATAGTTGTACTACCGTCAACGTAAACTCCTACTTAAAATTTTTTTGAATACTAAAACTACAGATCAAAGTAATATCAGCACGTATTGTACATGCCATCGAAACATACCATTGTTGCTATTGTAGAAGTCAATATATGAACCTAAATTTATACTAGATTCATCTTACCAACAATAGAAAAATCTATAAAAATACACAAAATAGAAACTTTGCTTTCGGAACGGTGGGTAGATAGGAGTTCCAGTACATCCAGAAATGCTTTTGAGATTACCCTGTTTCCTGTGATAACAATTTCGGCAATAACTATCATTGCTAATGGATAGATCAGATAAGTAGAACTGTCGAAAACATGTCATTCCCTCTGATCGGTCCAGTCTTATCCTCATTCCTAAGTTCCTCAGTCGACATCTACCCTTCTTATCACTAAAAGATTCAATTTCACGGCACCTCGAACCATTTCCTTTGTTTCCGACGTCAGCCTTTCACGAGTTCAATCCTAGCGGAGAGCGAAGCCAAAGGCTTCAATTAAAATTAATTCGAAGACATTCAAACTTCACTTAACACTCTAGTTTCGAGTCCGTGATTTCCGTTCCGCTCTTTCTCCGGCAGCTGTGATCATCCTCAGTGGATACAAGGGTCATTAAACTTAAGGGGCTGACGCACCCGAAGCATTTCTGTATGACAACAAACTCGTATGAACTCAGTATAGTAAGCTCTTAATGAGATGCGAGAATTTCATCAAATGAGCACTCAAACTTTTCTTGGATACGAAGAAAATTAACTAGACTGTGTTCATTGAGGATGCAACAGTAAGAAAAGCTTGAGTTACAGCAATGGAATTTCATTGGAACGATAACAAAATCATTTGAAATAACATATAGAGCAGATTATTTCAGTGTTTTATGTGGTACCAGGAATAATCAATTGAAATTGCTAAACTATTAGTCAAAAGGAACAGGTTAAACTCAATAATTTGTGTGTCCATCTCTATCAGTTATATCTGTTGCACACGGCATACATTGATCGATAAATGTTCTGGATGGCTATCTGAAAAATCGTTACACGTAGATTCAATTCGCAGTTGTGACTGAGAGTGATGACATAAGGATCAGTCTTCAAGCGATCATATCCCCCTATATTCTATGGAGACAGATTGGGTGATCAAGCAGGCCAAGGAAGAAGTGGTATTTGTGATACAAAAAAAAACGGTTGACAATTTGTACTTCAGTGAAACACTGATTTAACGTAACCCGCATATAACGTCATTTTTCGTTGGTCCCAAATAATTTTCTATACTTTCAGTGTCAAAAAATCCCATATTTACCGTTATTACTTCGAAATATTTCTCGCATTTAACGTTTCTTCAGCAAGGAGAGCTCAAAACGTTATGTTCGTAATGAATATCTTCGTCAAATACGTCAATACGTTAATTGCAAATTAGATATACTAAAAAACTTACAAAACTCATATTTGTGGAGAATGATGTTAATAATTTAGCTAGTAAAAGCAAACCGAAAACCAAAGAATAGATTTCTTTAAGCAATACACCATTGCAAAGGAAGAAATAAAGGTATGTTACTTAAACTAGCCTTTATTTCATGCTCTACGTTTTGTTTTTCTCCAACCCCGATTTAACGTTTTTCCGCATATTACGTTAGTTCTTTCCGGTCCTTTGAAATACGTTAAATCGAGGTTTCACTGTATACGGATACGACATCATTGTCCCCTAAAATATAACTCCAGTGATAGTTAGTACGAAAGGTATGACATTTGATTCCAAGATGTGTATGATGACCACATGTCATCATTTCGAATTGCGATCCGTAAATGGCGAGGGCGTGAATGAAATGAAATAGAACCCCCTAAAAATTGCGCTCTTGAAGTAGGACCGCTATTCCACTCAGTAATGCGACATTATTCAGGATGGCGGTCGTTTCTCACTGCATCTGCAAATTAGAATCCAACCGTTATGAGTCCCAAGATAGTTTCCGGACTCATCAAAAAACACCATTCACTTACATTCGACATTCAGTTGCCTGTTCACTCGGTGCCATTGAAGCTTCTGACATTTGTGAAATAGGATTAAAAGAAGTCACAGTAACGGGCGTCAAGCTACACGCTCCCTGCAGCAATGGCTAACATACATCGCCGAATAAGGTCACCATCTTCCATTGATGTATTGTTGCTGTACGATTTGCCATTACAATATATCTGAGCTCAGATGGCAAAAGGTTACATGTCACTTTCCCCAAAAAATTAAACAAGTCCCATTCTGGAGTCTGGTTTGTTAATGTTTAGAATGTAGCAAAATGTCGTAAGTCTCTTTCTATCAGTTTATGAGAAAATAAAGGTGGGGAAAAAATGTAATAAGTCAAAAACCACAAAGAACATGTTGAATCTTGAATCTTAAAATTGCTGTCACGAAAAATTTAAAAAATTACTTGTAACATTTTGCCATCTGAGCACAGATATAACAAGTTATCTTTAGCCATGGGTGCTCCATATACCCTAAAAGGGTAATTTATGTGTTATTAAAGTTTGGGTTAAGAATCAAATATTGGAATTGTTATCATCAATATTAAATGTATAGTGGTTAATATTTAATTGCGAAAGTGCCATGAATTGTTGGTGGTTGATTCCCGTTCCTTATAGTTAATAAAAGAAAGGGGACTTCCAAGCAACAACCGCAGGTTCCCAATTAAAAAATGACATTTCCGAAAACTGTGAATAGCAAATGGGTTCATACAACCTGGACAAGTGATGAGGGATGAATAGAAGTGGTTGTCAATAGAGTTTATCAATAAAGTAGAGGATGGTGTGATCACATTGAAGAAGTCTGGAACACACACTGTGAGTTCAATGCTGACGTCGTCGCAATAATCAGTGACTGGGTGGAAATATACGTAGCAAACAAGTCGATGTCCCAAGTATAGGCTCCTAAACTCCTCCAGGAGCGAGTATATCATTCACGATATACCTATAAACGACTTCAGGTTCGATTGTTGTGTTGGTTGAATCTATCATGTTAGGAAAAATGAAGAAGAAATTTACACAGGTTTTCCGATTAAGTGATGATTTATTTTACTTCAAGGATAGTTGGCAGACGCTCACCTTGCTCATCTCCATACCTCATAAAAATAATTCGTTGTCGCTGAATTGATTTTCTCATGATTTTTTTTTCTTTACATAAAAATATAGTCCTAAGATAATATAGGTGCAAATCAAAAAGGAAGACTTCAGTCCATCAAAAATATGTGATTGGCTACAAGGAGTTTCAATCCATCACCATAATAATGAATCCAAAATAAACTTGACGAAGGTGGAAGTAACGACTCGAGACTGGGGAAAGAGACCACAAATCCAAGAGAGCAAATTGTCCAAAAATTAACACAACAAATCAATGCCATCATCACCAGATTAAAAGTCCACGGAAACAGATATCTCACTGGGGGGGGGGGTCCGCGTGATCATCGTCGTATATCGTATCTCGCCGTCGATCCCAAATCAGAAGAAACGAGAGAGAATTTCAACCAGGCAGGGTTGGGGAAGGATCCGTATGATCAACATCGATGAAGATTTTTTCTGCCATCGGTTCTATACGAACACTAACGAGGAAGTGTTTCGGACAAGCCGGGTGAATGTCCATGTTGAAAAAAAAAGAAACGTTGGTGGTGGAGATTGTCCAGCAGACGGTTTTGTTGCCTGTGACAAAAATTTTAAATTGATGTCAAATGAGTGTTCATGACTCCAGATAGTACGTTCCCTCTTCGTTAAAAAGACACCAAACATTCACCAAAAAGTAACCCCCTCAGCCTTCCTCCCTGGATCTAATGATGGCAAATTGAATAAAACAGGATAATAAATTTTTGATTAACTGTAGAGACTTGAAATCACAATCAAAATTATTTACTGGCCAAGACGAATATTCCGACAGTGGTTTCAAGCCTCTACGACGAAAACTGTCAAAATTGGTGTTGTTTTTAGGATTAATTACGTTCAACAAACATGTCTTTTTTGCTAGTGAAGAAACGTCCCATAATTTTGCTAAGGCGCTGACATTCTTCTTCGTTTCCCCGGCATGTACGGTCAGCAACTAAGACCTCCCTCGCTGGATAACGGGTGTAAGCTTTCGAAGGGACAGTCTGGAATTTTCAAAGGGTGAATTTAACAACTGGTTCATTTTTCGGTTCTTTTCTCCAATTAACGAGCATTACTGATTTTAAAAAATGTAACGCTTGGAATTAGCGTTACATCCTTAGATAATGGTAATTAAGTGGTTGGTGGTTTGGATGGATGTGTAATTATAATTAAAAGATAGTGGTTAGTGCTTTAAGTTTGCGGAAGTGTCATGATTGTTGGAGGTTGATTCCCGTTCCTCATGAAAATATAAGAAACAAGCTCCAAGCAACAACCGCAGGAACTCCCATGTATGATATTCTTGAATGTATAAAAATATTAGTCATTTAAATATCAGTTATTTACGAAAATGATTCAGGAGACTGACCAGATAAAACTATTGTCTGACCAGATAAAATTATAAGGATATAAAACTGTACAGGTTTCTATTATGGATTCTGACTAGCATAATAAGTTCCTTTAAATTAGGACAGGAAATCTGCATACCATCAGGAAGGACTGTAATAGGGAGTCCAGAATATTCAATGTCAAAATTCCATGGTGAGGTGATGAAAATAAGAGAGGTCACCTCATGTGTTTGTTTCCAATGGGTCGTGGTTCATGTCCGATAAGTCATTCCAAAAGGTTGGTGAGCTATGAGTATATCAATCAATACATCCCGGATCTATACATTAGGGAAGGGACATCAAAGGGACTCTAGATAATGAAGATTCAGAAGTGGCCATCATCAGGCATATATTATACGGACGAGATAATAATCATTGACGATGTCAAGCATTAGACTTTCAGATTGCGTTGTGTTTCAAATATACGAAAAACGATATTCGACCAACAAGTTGACGTTTTTATTCTATGCAAAATATCAAGTACGCTCACCGTGATCACCTCCATATCTCGTGCGAAGTACATGGAATAATTAAGTTCATACTCAAATTTCCTTTGCGTTTAAGGCGGCGAGAGAACTCTTTGATGCGATATTCTCATTGCATCAATAAAGTCCATGATGTTTCCAGGATAATCCGTTTCCAAAAATGGACAATAATGTAGTCAATAAACGGGCTCAAAATAAAGAGTTCCAATAACTGGTAAAAAATATGGCATGGTGACCTTATATTTTAATGTGGAAATATCGCTCTCAAAAAAACGCAATCAGCAGAGATGGGAATAGATGAGAGTCGAGACCATTCAGTAACGGGGGAGCGAATCTTCTCGAAAGAGTCCGCACGATCAAACGGTATGTGATCCCCCATCTTTTCCAAAAGTGAGAAGGGAGAAAATTTTCTCGGTAGGTTGGAATCCTGGGTGAAGTCCTCATCGAAAAAATAAGTGACGCCTCCCGTCATCCGCTTTAGACGAGGGGAAAACGGGAAAGTGTTGCAGAGATTGTCACTCAGACGGTTTTGTTAACTGTCCCAAAAATTCAAAAAGGGTGCCTCCGGAAACCTTGGTCCCTCTTGGTTGAAGGGCCGCCAGGAATTCATCAAATGACAACCCCCTTCGCGTTCCTCTTTTCGACAAAAAGTGACAAATTGAATAATCTGATGTATTCCAATTTTGGCACGCGGAAGAGATTCGAAACCATAACCAAAATTATCTTCTGATTCAAGTGAATATTGTGATAGTGGCTCCAAATCGCTACGACAAGAAATGGAGAAATTAGCATAGTTTTTGGGGTTAATTACTTTTCAATAACAGGTCATTTTGTTGACAAGTAGATATTTAGGTACTACCCCCTTTTGGACCGGACGCGTTGATTATTTTAACAATCTGGCATGTGGGGTAAACAAAAGAAAGTTTCCTCTCTGGATAGAAGATGCTCTTTCTGAGTGGGTGTCTGGAGTGTCTTAGGTTATTTTACTTTTGGGTTTATTTTAAGGAGATTTTGCGCCTATTGACGCGCGCTAGATATTATGGAAATGTAACGCTTGATATTAGTGTTACATACCCACGACAATGTACAGAATTTTTTCCGTCCATTGTCATTGCTCCAAACACTTATAATTGTACCATTGTTTAAAGCGACACGTGTAGTAATATCACGATACGACAACCGCCTTCTCTCAACGCAATAATTCGCCCTCTCTCAAACTACTTGAACGCATTTCTCTCTCTCTCTCTCTCTCTCTCTCTCTCTCTCTCTTCTCCTGTCAGTAAAATTTACCTTGTGTGTGTATATCCATTTACTTGACGTTCTTTGTAACATCTTAAGTCAACCAATCCTGACTCTACCAACTATTCATGATGTTGTTTCGTTTGGCAATGAAGTATATTTACATACTACCAGAGCAATACCAATCGAATTCACCAAGGTAATAATTGGTAGTTACTTTTTGAGGACTTTTATATTTTTGGGTCACTTTTCAGCCCAAAGTGCACATACATCCTTTTTTCATACTCAGCTTACATTTTAATCTTTTGCATTTGCCATGATAGCCAAATATCTAGTCAATCTAAAAACTCTCTCTTGACGTTGCATTTTTTATGAATTGCAGCGTATTATTTGCTCCAAGTTATTAGATTAATTAATTTAAATTAATTTATTAATTTTAAAATATAGTTTCACTTTACCAAGAAGTCAGTTATAAATTCTATTTGTTGAATCAAAAACAAAACGTACTGAAGCTGTTTAACACAAATACATTTAGTGATATCAAATTCAAACAAAGCACAAAAAGAGCAGTGGAGATTTCTTTGGAGCATAAACACAGAGATAGTTTAGGAAATTCTAAAAAAGTCTTATTATAACTGTTCAGCGAGTGAGAGAAAGGTAAACTCAAGTCCAACAGTAACAACAAGAATTTAATCAACTAGCAAAAGGAAGGCATACATATTTTTTGTACTGATTACTCATCTAACAAATAAACAAAATCACAACACAAAAATTTTCCAAAATATTTAAAAAAATGTTTAATTAAATTTTTTGAAAAAAAGAGAGGTTATTTTAAATTGCTAAAACTCAAAATATTCTTGATCAATTTTCAAAATTCTTGCAGTAAATTATTCACAAATTTATAAACTTTAATTTTAATTCATCAATTTAAAAAATATTAATTTAATAAAAAATAAAAAATAATTGAATGAAAAATTTTGAAAATTTTAAGGGTTTTTTTTTTTAAGTATTATTTTTAAAAGGAAATATTTGTTTCAAATTTGCTGAATCAAAATTAAAGTATAATGTTTGAAAAAGATATATTCCAAATTTCAACCCTTAAACTTTATCGGTTTTCGACTTATAGCAATTTAAATACAGGAAATCTTGAAAAAATGTATCATGGAGAAAAACGTATTTAAAGTTTTAAAGACAGATCTTGTTGCCATGACAACAACTGTCAAGACTGTAAGATTTTCAAAACAACGCACCACAAATATTATTATATCTCTAGTTCTAATTAAGATAGAAACATGATTTAGACGTCATTTTAAGCAAAAAAAACACAGAGAATTTCTTAAAATAATAAAAAAAAATTCGCAAATTTTACGATTTTTGTGTCTCGGACCCCCTTCAGGAGGGAAAGAACATTCCGATTTTAAGCAGAATCAGCTGTTATTCGCTTCGAGTTACAGGAAACACGTTGAAACGATTCCAGCGAAATAAATCAGAGAAAATATAAACATCGCATTTGAACGTGTGCTTCAACAATAACTAATAAATATTAATTAATAATGTTGAAATTTATTTGGTGAAAAAAATTTATCAAAAAGTGTATAGGATTAGAAAAATTACATAGCCTTACTTTCCACTTACTTACGTGGGTTGAATCTGTTCAGTTAGACTTCCCTCTTGCGAACCCCTTGTGCCATAAAATGCCAAACCAATCCCTCTTGGGAATGGGCATAATTCAGTTATCATTTTATGCATTCTGTGCGTGTGAACTTAATTTTACTGCACTTCATCAATATTAATTTCTATAAGTTAATTTCTTCAATTAACTTTCAGTGCAAATTCTTATACTCTTGCATATGCATTAATATAACTCACTTATATTTCTGATTTACATCAATATCATCATCGTTCTATCAGGGAAAATTTCATTTAGTTATATATATATTTGCGATAATTTTTTTAATAATTTAAATTACATTTCACCCTAATTATAACATTTCCCAACAGATGAATGGTATAAAAAGCTAATGAAAAAAATTAATAATTCCCTTGGTGCCTGATTTTCGTAGATTTTAAAGCACTTTTGGGATTTTAAATATCAAGCATACTTTACTTTTAACTTAGCGACTCTTTCTATCGAATTCATTACGTGATGTTGTCCTCGGTTCTTTTCCTTAGGGTATTGATGCCCGACCGTCGTCAATAGCCCATTGTGTTGCTCTAGTACGACGTTAATTAAAAAATTATCAAATTACAATCGAATCGCATAGAGCTACGGTAGCCCGGTTGAAATCAATTGGAAGGTTTCGAATTCAAGATTCAGTCCTATTAAAGTTAAATATGGCGTTCACGTTAAATATTTCGTGGCCTCAAATATCCTCACGTTGGCGTGGTGTGGAAGTTTGGAGAGTGTGGTTGTCTACTCAGTGTTGCCTCGTCACCTGATCATGGTTCAAAATTACGTGGTGTTTGTCCTCAGATCTTCCCCTTGAAGATAGATACCAGACTGTTGTAAATAGTCCCTTGTGTTGCTACAGTGCAACGTAAATTAATTACCATTACTAGTTAATCTATTTTCAATTGAAGGATGTTCTATTCCTATACTGAAATACAATAGATTCTACCTACTCATAATCATCCCTTTCACTTAAGTAGATATTCTGATGAAACTTTTTAAATCATAAATATTGATTTATAAATATGTGATACATAATGTTAATGGAGATTTAAAACTACAAGTATGCTTACTTGTTATTGTTACTTATACCCCTGGGCATAAATTAATCACATCGTCTTGGGTCAAGTTTTAAGTCCTGTGAGACTTGGGCCTTCAAAAACCAGCTCAGGATGATGAAAAAGGTGGCTGATAAAGATAGTAAACTCATTCGAAGCCTCATCTGAATTGTATTTAGAGCATAGAAGAAAATACTTCAATCCGATTAGTTGATAAAGCCTAGAGAGATTCGTTGGTATTAACTGCTGCCCATTTTACCCAAGGAGAAGAGATTTCTTCACAAGTAAATCTAGATTAAAATGTTAAATTATCTAGACTTCACTTCTTAGCCAAAATGTTGGCTATTTCGTTTCCGTATGGACCAACATATGAAGGTATCTATTTAACATGTATCATGCTGTTCAATACGATGATGTGTTGCTGATTATTAGGTCACTGCTTCCATCACTTGTTGAGTTGTTATATGGAGCTTCGGCAAACTAATAGGATACAAATTTGCAGTGTGAGATTATTCTATGTACCTCTGATTGTCCAAAAGTTCCGAGTGAAAAAAAAACAGTGATCAAGATTTGTTTGTTGATTTTCACGCATTCATAATCTAGGTTAATACATGGAAGTAGGAAAGATAAGGAAGTACCGTAACAATGTTTCGCTATCGGTTTAACTGAAGCCGATATTTCCATGGTTTTAAGGCACCAAGATGGCGTCCGCGCATGCGCTGTTAAAAACTTTTTATATATATTTTTTTTCCCATATTAAGATGTGTTCATTTACTGTGCAACTAAGCGATGCTAATAAATGAAATTTTCCTAATTTTGGCAATATTTTGTTTTTTAAATGATAATTTAAGGAATGTATATACAAAGAATTTACTATCTTTTTCCAGTTTGCTTTTAAATTTGTGATTTAATATGCTATAATATAATTACAATAAAGAAACAGAAAACTAACAATGCTAGATTTTTCTTTTGTTTTTCGTTTATCATTGGCATGCAAAATATTTTAAAACAGCTTTTAAATTGGTAAAAACTCAATGATTAGTATTATCTTACAAATACTATTTCTCAGTAATGTTTTAATTTAGATTAGCTGATCCCACTCATAGCTTCTGCTCTCTAGTGCCTAATAGTCTAGTGCTACTCTGTATATCTCATTCTTGTTTTTATAAATTGCATTCAAATTGGTTTCCACAATTAGGCATTGAAATTCATTTTATTGATTTCCTGCATACATTGAAATACACACAATTTTGGCCCAATCATCCATTCAAAATATTTATTTTCTTGTGGTATTTTACTTCTTATTATGTTCCACTTTATGACTATGCACTGCTTATCCATGCATCTCTACGTTCTGTAACTTTAGAAAACCTGAAATTAAAATTATTTTAATTAGATACAATGAATTGATAGATGAAATTAAATCTATGTATATTGATCCTGCCTAATTATAAACCTGTCTAACCATATTTTTTCCAAGTTCCAACTGTATACAGGTCTTACTGTTTATCTTAGACTATTAGAACAAAAATTTATAAACATAAACTAATTCCATCTAAAAAACCACTAAATCAAACTTCTTTACAATTCCTTACTTTGATAATAAAAATAAACATGCTTGATAAATTGAAGACTGATTATTAAATATATTATGTCTGTTTACACAAATCCATCCAAAAAAAGGGTCTTTTTTTATGAATACTTTCTAAAATTTTAATACATGCAAATACAATAAAACCTAGGACTGCAAGCATAAATTGTATGAGCTCAAAATCTTAACCATCGGCTCAAGAGATGCGTGTTTTGAGAAACTTCATACAGTTACAATTTTTTAAGTACTTGCTTGTCTTCTAAAACGCTCATTAACAAGTTGCTCACAGTGCAAGGTTTCAATGACATTCAAGCAGTTATTTAGTTAATCAACGCAAAAGATCTTGGGGTCAATCCATGTCAAATCATCCAGAAAAAAAAGGATTTGACACCCACGATCACAGATTTTGATGAAACTTGGCATGTTTGTTCCTTTTGTGGATTTAAGAACACATATAATTTTTTTGCTCTATCTCAAGCGGCTTATGTTTTATAGCCTGTTAAAAATTTTGGAATTTTGCGGGGGTTTTCGATCAGACGGAGGAAACAGAATTTCTTTATTTTAGAAAATAAATTATATCTCCTTTGTTTATCGACCAATGTTGATGAAATCTTTTAAGAGTATACATCAATATGTAAAGAGTCCAGAAAAAAAAATTATACCTGCAAGTATCTTAAAAATGGTTAAAAAAAATTCCAAAATTCTATTTATAGATTTTAAAAATAAAATGACGAGTTTTACGCTAAGTGGAATATCTTTAAAAGGGTTAAGGACAATCAAAAATTTTTTTTTGTATTCTTGTTCTAAAAGATATGCTCTACCACATCTATATAAATAAGAATGGAGTGTTTGTTTGTACATTCAATATTTTCGACCCATTTCAAGTTTTCTATCCGTTTTGGACCCTTCTGATGCCGAATCCGCCTTTTTCTCGTTTGGTGTCTGTCTGTCTGTCTGTCTGTCCGTCTGTCTGTCTGTCTGTATGTTGTGCCCTATACACGTCCACGCGGTTTAAGATATTTTCATGGAAATTTGCATACAGTGAGTACTTATCTTGATTTAGTGAGTGGAATTGGTTGCGAAAGTCTGTCTGTCCGTCTTTCTGTTCTATGCTCGATTTTGTGTTTGTGTGTTTGTGTAAGCATCACATGAATTGTATTCCAGATATTTGATTGCATTGTATTTTATTTTATACATTATCTATTAATGTAGTGAATGCAATATTAAACATTTCTTTATTGTTATATTTAGACGAGGTTCATGCTGTACCGTCATGTAAGAATTTGACGGACAGCTGGTTTAAAATTAAACTATTTATTTACATAAATATTTACAAGATAATTATGGGCACAGCCATCGACAACCGAAACCTGCCTGAAACCAAAGTAACAAAATTGGCAAAACAGAGACGTCTGTCTCTCGTTGAATCTCGAGTCCGAATCCTCTCAAAATCCACGTTCGCGTCGCAGAACCGCCGCTGACAACGAGAGGGGGGTGAATTCCGAGCCCTCTAGAGATGTTTATGCTCTCTGCCGAACAGAAACACCCCCACACAGCTGCGAAAACCGTCTCTCATGCCGACTTGAGTCCCCCACCGCAAAAACTTGATCCCAGATACGAGATTGGGGAACCGACGGAAACTCCAGCTGTGAATGGATCAAATGGGCCGTCGCCGCACGTGCGAAGACTAAAGTTGTTTTCGCATTCCGAAACATTCCAGCGTCCACGTGTTAGGGAAAAGGGTCGGAAAGTACCATATGGTACAACCGCCCCCACTACTGAAAAAACTTTTCCCAAAGGTGAAAAGTTTTCAACGTACGCATCCACAGACGCACGGATAATCACCCACTGGCAATTCAGAATAACAGATCACTTACCACCACCATATCCTGAAACCGTGACTCAAGAATATGTGTAAGGCAAGTTAAATCCAATCAATTTAAAATTCATATACCGGAGTAACTTTCTACTCCCTTACAGTATGGTCACTCAAGTCTCAAATACCAAATTAAAATAAAAACAAAATAAACACCAAACATTAAGACTTATACCAAATTCGTTAAAACTAAAACCAAATCACATTAACCACATCACATATAAGAATTTCGTTAAACGAAACCCAAAATTTCAATACACAATACGAACTATACAAATTCCATTAACCAGACAAAAATACAACAAAGCATATTTCTAAATTCAATATTTTCGCTAAGCGAACCCAGAATAAACAAACCATACGAACTATAATAATACTTTCATTAAACCAACCAAAATACACCAAAACACATATAAAATATCAATCTTGTTAAGCGAAAACCAAATTCCTAAGTTTCACTCAACACACGTCATGAGTTGCAATTTTAAAACTACAAATCTTCGACAGTGGTTTAGAATGACAGAGTGAAAACATCCTAAACACAAAATTAATTTCCACTCTACACAAAACATAATTTAAATTTGCACGTAGCTTTCAGAGAAAAGTACTCGAGTGAAGAACATAGATACAAGAAAGCAATTCCACCATACGCAAAACATAGTTTACAACTTTTAACATTTAAAATCCTCAGCAAAAGATACTGATATCATTGATGAATATTTCATAATTACAAGGCTACCAATTTCACTCCGAGCAAACATGATTCACAATTTTAGCACTTAAAATCTCCAGAAAGAAAAAGAAACATTTAAGTGAAATGCCCATAACTACAAAAATCTCCATTTCACTCAACTCAAAACATGATTCGCAATAATATTACACTATACGACACAAATCTTCCTCAATTACATTTTATTTAGCTCTTTGAATTTTCGTGAAAAGCGCGACTCAGACTGTCGGCGTTCAAGTGTTTTTTTCCCGATCGATGGACGATCTCGAAGTTATAGGGCTGGAGTGCCAGTGCCCATCTCATTAGTCGGGGGTTTGAACTGGCGTTGGTGCGCAACCAGACCAGTGGGTTGTGGTCAGTGACGACAACGAACCTTTTCCCATCTAGATAGTAGTGCAGTTTTTTTATAGCGAAAACAATAGCAGCGCATTCCTTCTCTGAAGTACAGTAAGTGCGCTCGACTTTGGAAAATTTTTTACTCATGTATAAAATGGGGTGTTCTTCCCCCTGAACATTCAACTGCGTGAGTACCACCCCCATCCCAAGATCTGAAGAATCGCACTGTTGAATAAACTCGCGTTCAAAATCGGGTGCAAATAACACCGGTTCGCTCGTCAGTTTAGCCTTTAATTCCTGGAATGCCTTTTCGCATTCGTTCGTCCAAACAATTTCTCCCTTTCTTACCTTCCCCTTTAGGGCATCGGTTAACGGTGCTGCGACCACGGAATACATAGGGATGTACCTGCTATAGTACCCGGCTAAACCCAGGAAAGCCCGAATGTGTGTTTTTGTTTGGGGAGTGGGAAATTCCTGAACACTTCTGACCTTGGCGTCCGCTGGGGATCGGAATCCGCGTCCAACAATGTGTCCCAAGTATTTTACATGGTTCTGCGCGAACCTACATTTTGACGGTTTGATCGTAAGCTTTGCTTTAGATATACGCTGAAGCACGCATTCGAGGTGTTCCAAGTGACGTTCCCATGAGTCGGAAAAAATCGCGATATCATCCAAATACGGCACTGCAAACGACTCGCATCCCTTCAGTAACTCTGCCATAAGCCGAGAAAAGAAATATGGAGCGTTCTTCAGCCCAAAACTCATTCGTCGGGGACGATAAGTCCCAAAATTTGTACAAAACGCCGCCAATCGTTGGGCCCTAGGGCTCAAGGGTATTTGCCAATATCCCTTCGCAAGGTTTAGAACCGTTATGAAAGAGGCGGAGCTAACGAGTTCGATTCGCTCCTCGATGTGCGGTAGGGGGAAAAATTCTGTTCGAATAATTTCGTTTAGCCTCCTATAATCTACACAGGGCCTGGGGTCTTTCCCCGGGGTTTCTACGAGGATCATGGGCGATGTAAAATCGCTTTCTCCTACCTCGATAATGCCTAAATCCAACATGCGTTGTACTTCTCCTTTCAAAATTTCATTTTGTCTATGAGATGTTCGGTACGGTTTTGCCCTAACAGTTTTATTCCCGATAAGCTCGATATCGTGGACTACTAGGTCCGTTAGTCCAGGGTGATTTGAAAAACTGTTAGCATGCTTGTCTAACAATTTCCGTAATTGCTCTATTTGTCCTGGGTCGAGAAGGTCCGTCAGCCGACTGGACTGAGTAATGTCTTGGAAATCGCAAGCGTTCGGATCTTTTTCCAAGCACGGGAAATCAACTCCGTGATCCGCCAGAGACTCGGCAGCGGTTTCTAACGTCAGCAAGTTTACACATTCCGGTCTTTTATGGTAGGGTTTTAACATGTTTACATGGTAAATTTGCGACCTTTCCCGCTTTCCTGTTAACTCCACGATGTAATTGGTGTCCGATAGCTTGCTCCTAATCGTCCCAGGTCCTACCCATTGGACGGAGAATTTGTTGGGTCGGTTGGTCGCTAAGGTTAGCACTAAATCCCCATTTTTAAATTCTCGTTTAACCGTGTTTTTGTCATACCAATCCTTCCTCTTAACTTGTGACCCTTCCATTCGGGATATCGCCACTTCCTGACATCGTTTGAGTCGGTTTATCAGAGTAAACACATACTCGGTGACTTCATTATCCTCCTCGTTGGGGCCTAACCATCGTTCATACAGCAGAGTCTCTGGGGTCCTTAAATTCTTCCCGTGCACGAGTTCTGCCGGGGAGTAGCCATGGCTCTCATGCACTACCGTGCGAAGCGCCAACAGTGCCAGAGGGAGGTGTTTTTCCCACTCTGGGCCAGCTTCGAGACATAACGCGCGCAACAATCGTTTAAAGGTCCGATGGAATCTCTCAACTGGGTTCGATTGCGGGTGAGCCACCGAACTGTGCCGGACTTTGATCCCAAAACGTTCGAAGAATTCCGAAGTCAACTCACTGGTAAAAGACGTACCCTGGTCACACTGAATTTCTTGTGGAAAACCCATGCGACCGAAAATGGTCAACAACGCGTCGGTGACGGTGACCGATCGTATGTCCGGCACGGGGATGGCTTCCGGATATTTCGAAGACATGCAAATTACGGTAATTAGGTACCGGTTTCCACTCGGCGAGGTTTGAAACGGCCCACAGGCGTCCAGGTTTAATTTCGAAAAGACTTCTCGAATAATCGGAACCAATTTCATCGGGGCCTTTTTCCTGTCATTTGGCTTTCCCGCCCTTTGACAAGGATCACATGACCGCACATAATCTTCCATCTCCCGAAAACACCCGGGCCAATAAAAATACCGCGCAAGCTTATCCTTTGATTTCGTACCCCCCAGGTGCGCCGATGTCCCTTCGTGACACAACGCCAAAACCTTTTGCCTTAACGCCTTTGGCACTACTAATAATTTCTGTGCCAGACCCATTCGGTCTTCTCGACCTTTTACAAGTATTCCCTTCTCAAATGAATATGGTTTATCCCTCTGATTTCGTTTTGGGTCAGACGCCATCTCTAACGCCTCTTTCAAACTAGGGCAATTTTCCTGCGCCTTCTTAAATTCCTCTCTCTTTACTTCCAGAAGCTCCAATTCCGTGCCGCTTGCCTCCGCCAAGGGAATAACAAGCGGTTCGTTCAACCTCAATTCTGTAGCTGTCTTGTCTATCCCCGGCGAGGGCGAAATCGAAACTACTTGGGGGTTTTCCCCCTCCCCCAAAACATTCGCTTCTGACTGCCGTTTCTGTAAACGCGTTTGAACGGCATTAATTTGCTCAGTTTCCGAGAACTCATATCCCGTTAATTCGCGAATCATCTGAGCTGTTCGGTTACCTAAGATGTATCGTCGCACATCGGCGGTGTTTGCAAAGACAGCTGCCTTGGTAGTGATTGACCCGAAACCTCCTTCTACTTTCACTTCCGCTAATGGTAACGAAATTTGATAGGAATCTAGCGGTTGCTGAATCCACACGGTCTCTCCCGTGTAGGATTTGGGGTCCACGTAATTCCGGTGTACCAAATCCAAGGTCGAACCCGAATCTCGAAGGATGTTTATTTCTTTAGCATTTACAGATCCCTTTTGTACATACGGCATCAATAATTCATGTTCGGCTTCCCGTCCGAGTCTATTTACCGATTCAACTGTCACCCTATTCCCCAACCTCGGACAATTTGGCCTTAGGTGGTCGCTCGCGTTGCACTCAAAACACCGCGGCGTGCGTCTCCGGTCAAAAGTGTCGAATTTCCTTCCCTTGGAACTAGGCGGGAAAAATTCGTTCCTCCCTCGAGTGGGAGCAGGATGGTATTTCCCCTATCTTACTTTCGCTGGGAAAGGCGTACTTCCTTTGGGTTTTTCGAAAGGCTTTCTTTTGGGTTTCCGAATGTCTTCGTAGGAATCTAGCAGTTCGGCTAATTTGCCGGGGTCTTTAATCTTAGCCCAATCATAGAGGAAATGGTCCCTCACCTCCAACGGGACACGTCTTTTGACTTGGTCCGTTATCATTAAATCTTTTAAAGATTCATAGTCCATAACCTCCAACCCTCGAATCCACTCTTCCAGATAATTTCGGGTTTCGAAAATAAAATCCTTCCAAGTGCTATCGGGTTTTCGGCTATGGTGGAGGAATTTTTGGCGAAAAATTTCGGGACTCAACTTATACCGCTTTAGCAGAGGCTCTTTGACGTGGTCATAGTTTTCTGCTACTTCATCTGGTTCGCGTGCGATGATCTGCACGATATCCAGAGGCAATACCGGTTGTAAGCAAGACACCCAGTCTTTTTTCTCAATGTTAGCCCTCTTAGCCTGACGCTCAAACATTATCAGGTACAGACTAATGTCGGTCTGGTCTGAATCGAATTTGGGAACCAGTTTTAAAATATCTATTCGTGGTTTTCCTTGGGAACTTAACGAGTCGACGTGATCGCGGGGTTCTCGTCGGGATGCCTCAATCCGTAGGTTTTCAAGCTCAAAGTTATACTGTCTTTCTTGTTCCCTATCCCTATCCTTACTTGCTTGTTCTTTTTCCTGCCTCTCCCTCTCCCGTCTTTCCTGTATAATCCTTTCTAACGCCACTTTTGTGTATTCCTCATCGTAGGAATCGTGCGAGAGGATTAACTCCTTAAGTTGGGATGTCATTAATCCCGGAGTAACCGTTCTTTCCAAAAATTCCGCTAGTTCCTCTAGATCTTGTTTCCTACCTTTGCCCAAGTACGCCATTTCGAAAATT
Source organism: Metellina segmentata (assembly GCA_947359465.1). Taxonomy (NCBI): domain Eukaryota; kingdom Metazoa; phylum Arthropoda; class Arachnida; order Araneae; family Tetragnathidae; genus Metellina; species Metellina segmentata. The sequence goes on from OX375878.1 coordinate 78,084,520, forward strand.
CAAAATTGCCAAAAAAACCAAAAAATTCAATTCTTTTGCACAACACCCAATTCAATACTTTTTACGACATACCATAATCTCACAACATACAATAATTTAGCAATTCTAAGATGCACAATACAGATTCAAAAAAAAATACTTAAGCTAAATCAATTCCCTTTGGAGTGACCACACTAATTGAGATTAACAAAATTCGACCTCTTCCACAACGCGCACAAATAGCACTGCGCCACTGACGAAAAAACGGTTCGCGACGAACCTAAATTAAACGGTCAAGATGACCTCTGGACTATTCCCCTGATGAACAGGACTTGTCGAACTTTCCGTCGATTACGCTCACGCTCCGTTGAAAAGGACCGGCAACTCGAAACCAAAACCAGAACTTCTTGCGACGAGTTTTGGTGATGGATGGGGTCGGTGACTCCGGTACCTCCTTCTCGCTTTCTCTAAGACAAGGGAAACGGTCTCCAGCGAAAATCCGAACTTCTGGTTTCGAAGTTCTATGGTTTCAGCGAAAGTGACAATCCGACAGCGGAAATGACAAACCGAACTTCTGGTTTCGAAGTTCTATCGGCCTTCTCTTTCAGGCAAAACGGCAAGTTCGATTTACTTGTCGAGGCTGTTTTAATCTATCAACCCCGCTGCCACCAATATAATAAGCTGTACCGTCATGTAAGAATTTGACGGACAGCTGGTTTAAAATTAAACTATTTATTTACATAAATATTTACAAGATAATTATGGGCACAGCCATCGACAACCGAAACCTGCCTGAAACCAAAGTAACAAAATTGGCAAAACAGAAACGTCTGTCTCTCGTTGAATCTCGAGACCGAATCCTCTCAAAATCCACGTTCGCTTCGCAGAACCGCCGCTGACAACGAGAGGGGGGTGAATTCCGAGCCCTCTAGAGATGTTTATGCTCTCTGCCGAACAGAAACACCCCCACACAGCTGCGAAAACCGTCTCTCATGCCGACTTGAGTCCCCCACCGCAAAAACTTGATCCCAGATACGAGATTGGGGAACCGACGGAAACTCCAGCTGTGAATGGATCAAATGGGCCGTCGCCGCACGTGCGAAGACTAAAGTTGTTTTCGCATTCCGAAACATTCCAGCGTCCACGTGTTAGGGAAAAGGGTCGGCAAGAACCATATGGTACAATGCTAAAACACCTGAGTAAGTATACTTAAATCAACCATATTTTGGTAGTTTTGGAAAAATTGGAATGTCTATTGAATATTACGATTAATTCGATTGCTTTACCAGTACTGCTGAAAAAGTAATTATTCTTCAAAAAAAAAAATTATGGAATTTCATCTCTGATACGTCATTTATTTCGAGTCTTATTTTTATTCTTTACGCAATGAAAACGATTTCCGAATATTTGGGACAGACGATATTTTTCAATGAAACGAGAATGAACACGATCGCGCGAGCAGTGATATTTTTTCTGGTTCTTTCGCTCTGAATTAATTTCACATTTCTAAATTTTGTACACTTTTAGTTGTAAGTTGTGGCAACTGTGCGAGATCAAGAGATAAAATTGAATCACAAATTAATATCTTTAGAACAATTTTTTACGACATCTTTTATTTTGTTTTACTTCGCTGTTTCCTGTTTTAAATATTTATTATTTTAATAAATGTGTTTCCTTCTCATCACACCCAACAGCACCACAAAGTATTAGACTTGAAAATGTTAGGTAAGTCAGTATAAATTTTCAGTAAATTTTAAGTGTAGTTATGCCATTATTGAAAGAATAATGCCGTTATTTAAAGAATAATGCCGTTATTTAAAGAATAATGCCGTTATTTATAGAATAATGCCGTTATTTAAAGAATAATGCCGTTATTTAAAGAATAATGCCTTTATTGAAAGAATAATAATGTTTATTAATCCAAACTGGAACTCTTTCAAACATTAAAAAATTCGTTGTAATAATGACATTAGAAGATTGCAAAATTTCACAATGTCGCATACCGGAGGCAAGAGTGCCGCAAGTAAAAAAATATTGTTTTGTTGACTATGAGTGCGAGAGCACTCGCCGTAAATCGTAATTTTAATTAATTGAGTTGAACATGAAAATAACTTAAGAAAGGGAATTCCAAATCTTCCTATAAATCGTCTTTTATAGTAGTAACCTTAGTATCACCTTTCGTCATTTTGTAGCTTTGTCATACAGCAATTGTGCGATGTATGTGAAATGTATTACATGAATGGATATACATGTGTAGGATTTGTGTCCAAAGTAAGTTGTAGAAAATATAAAGATGGCGAAAGATGTTAAACTAAATTTTTATTCCACAAAAAACGTAAGTCATTATATATTTTGATTATCTCTTCTATCTAGAGTAAACCAATTCAAACCGAGTAAGGTCGGGTATTTTGCTAGTAAAAATATAAAATGAATGTTTTTTTCACTCCTTTATTATTTTTTCTGACTTTAAAGATAGAAATCACTTGACTCACTCATTTTCTTGATATCGTTAAATTAGAACAACAATTTTAGTGAAATTATAATAAAATTTGAATATTTATAATGCTTCTGGAATGGAAAATGTATTATAAAACTTACCATTGAAATATTTCAAATTCTAGGTACTAATTCTTTAATTTTCTACAGTGCTTTCATAAGGTTGATTGAACATGCATCATGCATACTTGAGAGAATTTGTAAGTTCTTCCACTCATTGTTTTAGGGGTTCCACAATTGCAATGACGTGAGGGATCGGTACAACACATTCATCTTTCCTTTTGGGTCAGAAAAATGATGGTGGTAATCCATGAGGATGTAAAAACTTTACAGTAGAATCTTCTTCTGCATTCACCTCACTCACCATACCAAAATACCATAAGTTGTCATAAACACAAGCAATAAAACATCCAGGATATGCCTTAGAAATAAGTTGGAAGTTAATATTTGTAATGTTGGATTTGCAAAACTCGAAGTTCATTTGCTGTTTTAATTTATCTTTCCAGGTGTCATTGAAGACTTTCCTTCCTGTGTGTGTGGGGGAGGGGCTAAGTGTTTTACGTTAAACCCATATTCCTTCACATTCTGTTTTACCGTGACTGGTTGCAAAAAATGACCACTGGGCTTTTAGTTGAAAGTCCTTTTCATGCAGACACAGATTAGTGAAGTTGTATTTATTTTTATATTGGCCAGAACATCAGTCACTGAAGTAGTGAATGTTTGCTATGTGGGTAGTTCTTTCAGAAAGGTAGTTACACTTTTTTGGATCTCATACACCATACTCGCGTCATGTTTAAGGTCATCAAATTTGATACAAAGAGGTAAATTTAATTTTTTATTGCTTGCATCATTGCAGTGAATGAATAATGACAGGATGAATAGTCCATGAATCTGAGGTCCAGTGGTAACCTTGCCTCGTTTTTGTATTGTGAAAGCATAATTTCCACTAAAATCCAGAGATAACAGCTGTATTTAAGGAAACTGTTTCCTTTAAACTTTTAATAAATGAATCTTGTGATTTAGCAATGTATGAATGAGGTATTGACCTGATCAGTTTTTCTACTAAGTTATCACTAACCTCATCAACTGAGCTCAAGCACTTCGGTTCGATTAGTCAAAACCCACTGATTGTACTCGACGGGGTCTTCATCATAGTTCTCAAATTTTGACTGTAAAAACTGGACACGGTTATATTCTGATGGACACTTGTCGCAATGCCTTAGCATACATTCTCTTACTGTTCCGTCACAAACAATATATGAAAAAGGTCTTTCTAATCCTCTTCAATACCTGCTCAGTGAATCAATAAAATCACATTTTGATGTATTGTGCAAACTAGTAAGTGTGTGCTAGTGGCACCAGCCAAAACACACCATATCAGGTACTAATCAAAATTGAAGACGCATCTTTTTTGTCACAGCTTGAGTGTATTTATTGCTTATAATATATCTCTTGAAATAAGTTACTGTGTTAGTGAGTTGACTAGTTTAGAACTAGTTTTTAAAACTAAATTTAAATTGTAATGTAATTTTATTTACTTTAATTAGGCCTAATTGTTGAAAATAAAGAAATTAATTATCTTATTTCTAAATAATCTCAAGATATAATTGGGGATAACCTATTTTAAAACATTTTTTTTTTACACACACAGGCCTGATTAACAATATTAATTATACTATATTACTTTAATAATTTTAAATTTGTGTTAGCTTTGTCTAATTTTATTTGAAATTGGTTGATATATGTGACATTTGTAGTTAAAATTTTACTAAAATTGAAACTTTAATTTAACGTTTTTAAGAAAATTAGTGAGTCAAGTGATTTCTATCTTAAAGTGAGAAAAAATAATAAAGGAGTGAAAAAACCATTCATTTTATTTTTCCATGTGGTAAAGCATATCTTTTAGAACAAGAATACAAAAAAAAATTTTGATTGTCCTTAACCCTTTTGAAGATATTCCACTTAGCGTAGAACTCGTCATTTTATTTTTAAAATCTTTAAATAGAACTTTGAAATTTTTTTATGACTATGTATAAGATACTTGTAGGCATAATTTATTTTTTTCTGAACTCCTTACATATTGATGTAAACTCTTAAAACATTTCATCAACATTGGTTGATAAACAAGGGAGATATAATTTATTTTCTATAAAAAACAAATTCAGTTTCCTATGTCTGATCGATAAAAACCGCAAATTTCCAAAAACTTTAACAGGCTATAAAACATAAGCCATTTGAGATGGAGCAAAAAAAATTATACGTGTTCTTAAATTCATAAAAGGAACAAACATGCCAAGTTTCATCAAAATCTGAGACCATGGGTGTCGGCCCCTGGTTGAACTGACGTGGAATGACCCCTTGACTAACAAAAAAAATTGCGTTTTAGAAAACCAAAAGTAATGTTTATAATTCGAATTTTATAACGGTTAGGTAAAGCTGTTTCATTCTAAATCTTGTAACATGAGGTAATATTTTCAACCATGTACTAAAAATATCGCTACTGTTTATTTATATGACTAATACTTTTTCATTAAATAAAAGTTAAACTCTCCTAAAAAGCATTTTCTAACTCTTATTACAACTGGTAAGTTAAAAAATCAAAATCGTACAATTCTATTAATTTTTTAAATAAAATTAGTAATCTCTTTTGATAAATCAGTCAACTTTTCAAAATAATTCTTTAAATGTTTATAAATACGTATAATTTTGAATATAATGCTGCTTGGACACTTAGAAGTTACAGGTCAAAAAGCTATCAGCCTAAAGATACATCAAATTAAACTTACCTTGAAACGATATTCCATGGATCTTCATATGTAGAAAATGGGTAAGTATCTTAATATTTTATAGGTAATAATAATGAGTAAGTATCTTAATATTTTATAGGTAATAATAATGGGTAAGTGTCTTGATATTTTATGTGTAATAGAAGTGTTTCAATATGCTGGAAATAAAAAATAACAGAAAAAATCTCATTAAAAAATATACTCATATTTTTATTTTCCATTATTCGATCAGTTACAGGTTGTAATATCTTATAACACACTGTAAACAGAGAAGGCTGTTATTATGTAAGTCACATGTAATCCTTTTTTCTCTGATATATCCTTCCTGACTTCCCTTATTTATTCAGAAAATCTTATTGATGTTCAAATTACCAAATCTTAATCAGATCTACTTAAATATCTATCATGTAAAAATATTCTTCAACTTGCTGAGTCTTTCTCTTGTTTAATAAATATGAAGTAGTCCTTTATCTACATTTGCATACGAATAGATTCCTTGTTAAAGCTACACAGTACCCTAAAAATGACAAAAATATCGAAAAAAAAAAATTTTGCAGTTTTCGATGGCCCATACAGTTGGGAAGCTTGCCTCAAAATTTTAGATCTGATATCCAATTAGTTTTAAAGATTTTTGAAGTTTTCTGAGTGTTGTAGTGTCAAAATTTGACAGCATGGAGGAGAGGGCGTGGTTAAATTCGTTTTTGTTTTGATGTAATTTCACATTCTTACAATTAATTAGAAATATTTTTGAATAAAATAAATTCCTTAGGTGAAATGGCTATTATTTTCAACTTTCACTACTAATATCGTATCTGTTAGTTTATGTTCTGCGTTCTCTTCTGAGTCTCATTACTAGCTAACCAATATTGGTAAAAAGGTCTTTTTCAAAACCAATATTTGATTACGATTGTTATATATAATACATTATAATCAAAATTTGGTAAATATTTGGTTCTAAAATATTTAGTTAGGATTTAGATAAATAATTTGTCTCTGCCGTATCAAATGTTTTCATGATATGAAAACATAATATTTTGAATTAAAAAAAATATATTCAATCAAATTGAGTTAAATTAGTGTTTTAGTGCATTTTATAAGTTGGTAAATAACATATTAAAAAATTAGAGCTCTACAAGCATTATTAGTTTTTGTTTTATGACTTCAAAAACTTAAAATGCATTTTTCTCATACTTTTATTTTTCTGGATGCAAGTGTTTTAAAATTCCTAAGGCTTTTTTTTTGTAGAAGATACAGTCTAGAAATTTTTTGTAGATACTTTCATATATATGTACTATAAAAGCTAGTATGGATTAAAGCCTGAGAGTTCTAGTATTTTTTTTTTTTTTTGAAATATATCTCTCAAAGTTAATAATTTTAGAATTTTTATGTTTTTTTCAAGTTTATAGAGAGAGCTATACAAAAATAATTATTAAAATTCAACAATGAGACTGATGGTCAATTCCATACTAGCTTTTGTTCCCAATTATCTAAGAAATATAAATCACTTGAAATAACTAAAAAATATTATTAATTGAATATTTTATAAGAGTTTTAAAAAACTTCAAAAATTTCAATTTTTATAAATTTTAAAATAATGGTGATTGCTAAACTGACTTTTGTTTATTGGATTTAGTTAAATAATATAAGCCGAAAAAAAGTCACTAATTATTTTTAACTAGCAAAATACCCGACCTTACTCGGTTTGAATTGGTTTACTCTAGATTGAAGAGATAATCAAAATATATAATGACTTATGTTTTTTGTAGAAAAAAAATTTATTTTAACATCTTTCGCCATCTTTATATTTTCTACAACTTACTTTGGACACAAATCCTACACATGCATATCCATTCATGTAATACATTTTACATACATCGCACAATTGCTGTATGACAAAGCTACAAAATGACGAAAGGTGATACTAAGGTTACTACTATAAAAGACGATTTATAGGAAGATTTTGAATTCCCTTTCTTAAGTTATTTTCATGTTCAACTCAATTAATTAAAATTACGATTTACGGCGAGTGCTCTCGCACTCATAGTCAACAAAACAATATTTTTTTACTTGCGGCACACTTGCCTCCGGTATGCGACATTGTGAAATTTTGCAATCTTCTCCTGTCATTATTATAACGAATTTTTTAATGTTGGAAAAAGTTCCAGTTTGGATTAAAAAACATTATTATTCTTTCAATAACGGCATTATTCTTTCAATAACGGCATTATTCTTTAAATAACGGCATTATTCTTTAAATAACGGCATTATTCTTTAAATAACGGCATTATTCTTTAAATAACGGCATAACTACACTTAAAATTTACTGGAAATTTATACTGACTTACCTAACATTTTTAAGTCTTATTCTTTGTGCTGTTGCGTGTGATGAGAAGGAAAACACATTTATTAAAATAATAAATATTTAAAACAGGAAACAGCAAAGTAAAATAAAATAAAAGATGTCGCAAAAAATTGTTCTAAAGATATTAATTTGTGATTCAATTTTATCCCTTGATCTCGCACAGTTGCCACAACCTAAAAGTGTACAAAATTTAGAAAGGTGAAATTAATTCAGAGTGAAAGAACCAGAAAAAATATCTTGTTCATCTATCGATCTTGTTCATTCTCGTTTCAATGAAAAATATCGTCTGTCCCAAATATTCGGAAATCGTTTTCATTGCGCAAAGAATAAAAATAAGACTCGAAATAAATGAAGTATCAGAAATGAAATTCCATAAAAAAAAATTAAAAAAATTTGAAGAATAATTACTTTTTCAGCAGTACTGGTAAAGCAATCGAAGTAATCGTCATATTCAATAGACATTCCAATTTTTCCAAAACTACCAAATTATGGTTGATTTAAGTATACTTACTCAGGTGTTTTAGCATGAAACTCAACTAAATATAACAATAAAGAAATGTTTAATATTGCATTCACTAAACTAATAGATAATGTATAAAATACAATACAATGCAATAAAATATCTGGAATACAATTCATGTGATGTTTACACAAACACACAAACACAAAATCGAGCATAGAACAGAAAGACGGACAGACAGACTTTCGCAACCGATGCCACTCACTAAATGAAGATAAGTACTCACTGTATGCAAATTTTCATGAAAATATCTTAAACCGCGTGGACGTGTATAGGGCACAACATACAGACAGACGGACAGACAGACAGACAGACACCAAACGAAAAAAAGGCGGATTCGGCATCAGAAGGGTCCAAAACGGATAGAAAACTTGAAATGGGTCGAAAATATTGAATGTACAAACAAACACTCCATTCTTATTTATATAGATGTTACTGTCCGTGGAAAATTTTTTTGAAAAAGGGTACTGTGTAGCCTTAAGCAAAGATAATGTTTGTAGCATTCTCTAAGAATGGTAAAGTAAAACATTTCATGTATGCATATATTATTCATATTTGATCTACTCATTTAGGTCAAACTTAATTTAATACAATATCGTCAAAGACAAGATAATTTTTATATTGTTTTCTATGAAGAATCTATTTTTCTAGAATCTATGGGATAATAAACAGTTTGACAACGCTAGTATCAAGAAAACTGCTCGGAAAAAACTAAATCTAGTGGAGCTGTAATAGAAGTTGACGCACTTTTCTAAAACGTTCCATCGAAGATTATCTCAGAACTTTTTAAATGACTCAATTAGAAAAAAAAGATTGTTGTAATTTAATTTTTTGTATCATTATGTGTGTTATGTGTATAACTCTCTAGCAACTTAAACAACTATTTACTTCTTAATGAGGTCTTTGTTTAACAATATCAGCAAACCCACAGTATTTAATTCAGAGGGGTTTTAAAGAAAATAACATTACATAGTATGGAGAGTACGCATTGAAAATCGTTCTCCTTGCCAAGAGCAAACAATTCGAGTAATATCGCTCTCTCTCTCTCTCTCTCTCTCTCTCTCGCAGAGGTCTCTAATGCGCATGCTTGGAGCATTACAAGTGAGTGAAAATATTCTTTTTTCTTAACTTTTTCTTCTTTTCGGTTGTTGTTCGTCTTGTGGAATTAATTATTGTGTTGTAATTCTTGGAGTATTAATTGCACATCAACGAACATCACAAATGGTGACTACCGGACAGTTTGAACAATAAATGGTAGTTCTTCAAAAGCATCCAGTTTGACAGCGGATAAAAGACTCGAATCTACATGACTACATGATTTCGGAATTCTCCTACTCCTTTGTTTTTGACTGCCGTCTGCTTGAACCGACACTCGGATTCATCAACAACTCGACGTTCGCAACTTCGACTTAACATATTTTGATCTTTTTTTAAATTCCATCATGACGGAGACAAGTGCGGTCAAAATACCTAAGTAAAATTTCGGAGATCTCGCTTTGTGATTCCTCATGTGCGAAAGTGCCTTCGAGTTGGGTACACCTAAACCGATAACCGAAAGTAGAACAAAGTACAATTACATTGTTTCGCATTTACCACCAAAAGTGGCCTTAATTATCAGAGACGTAATAAAAAATCCGAGCAAGGACGATCCTTACCTCACATGAAAACTGAGCTCATTAAACGCAGTGGGTTATCGTCACATCAATAAATACAAAAGCGGCTTGTTGGTGAACAGTTTGGCGATCGCAAGCCCACGGAACTGTTGCGTGCCATGCGACGATACGCCGAGGCACATAATGTTCCCGACAAACTGATGCTGGAGTTGCTTCTTCAACAATTGCCAACTTCGGTTCAAAGTATTCTTGCTGCCATCACAGATCTTTCATTGGACAAGGCTGCTGACATTGCAGACCGTGTTATTGAACCGTATTATTGCTCTGTTTCTTCAGTCACATCCATTGAGGATTAACTTTTTGGTGAAATACGAAAATTACATGAGCGAATAGATACACTTTCGAGAAGTAGAAGTCTTAGGGTCGGTGCACACATCCGTTTTTTCAACGTGGGCGCCTCTGCCTCAACGCAAGTACGGTATGAGAAATATTAGATCCAATGGAGCAGTGCACACATGCCTCCGGTGCAGCTGCGGTCACGCACGTGCAACTTGCGTGCAATTTGTACCGCAGTTTCCCACGGCGCCGCAGCTTGCTGCACACGGATCTACGTTCTGAAGTACCATGTTTTCATAAAAAAATGGAATATAAATAATAATTAATAAATGGTTGTATTCAGTAACAGTAACGTCTATTTTGTTTCAAATATACTTTTTTGTACACCAAGTAGGCGAAATAAACACGTTTTCTTCGATAGAATATTTATCACAAATGGCGCGAAATGAGTACTTGCTTCATTTCACGGTTGTGTGAGCACGTTGAAAAACCGGATGTGTGCACCGGGCCTTAGTCGGAATCATAATTTCAATTAACGGGAACGTATCAAATCTAAAACTAAATCGTTTGAGAAATGTTGGTACCATCATCATGGAAGCGACCTTCACCTTGCTGAAGCATTAGAGTCTCCTTTTCGTACGCGACAGACGCACAAACGTAAATTTTTTGATTAATACCGGATCCGATGTTTCAATTAATACTTCTCCTATTCAAGTTCAGATTACCCAAACCCTATCTTTAAATTACTAAACTGCCATGTCCTGATCAAGAAATAAAGCAATATGTAGTTCTTTATACACTCAAACCTGTTTTTGTGTAGTAGATGAAAAAAATTTCAGTACAATCTACTTACAGTCCTTTCAAAATTCCAATCAAATTAGAACATAATTGACGAAGTTATCAATAAAAATTACTTATATAAAAAAAATTTAATACGTACTTAGATTGCTTTACCAGTACTGCTGGAAAGGCAATTTTTTCTCTTAAATTATTTGTTTTTTATGCAATTTCAGCTCTGATACTTCATTTTTTTCGAGTCTTATTTTTGTTTTTTGCGCATTGTAAACGATTTCCGAATATTTGGGACAGACGATATTTTTCAAAGAACGAAAACTCGTGTTTCTTTCGCTCTGAATTAGTTTCGCATTTCTAAATTGTTTGCACTTTTTAGTTATAACTTGTGGCAAAAGGTTTGACGAGATTCTAAGTAGTTGTCAAGCCTCGTGTCTTGATTTCGTTTAAAAAAGCAATTTCTAGTTATTTCGTAAGGTTTTGAGTTATTTTCCAAGTGAGACTTTTTTTATGCGGTCCCTATTCCCCACCGCATGAAAAAAAAATACTTTTTTAAATGTGTTGCGAAAAATATTTTTTATATCTACTCGTGAAGTTTTGGAAGATTGTTTTTATGCGTTTTCTTTTATGAGGTCCCTATCCACCGCACAAAAACAGGTTTGAGTGTATTGAAACTACTGGTCCTCCTGTAATTGCCAAAACACGTCGTTTGGCACCTGATCATTTGCGTATTGCTAAAGCGGAATTTCAAAGTATGATTGACCTAGGTCACATGCGTCCTTCCAAAAGCAACTAATCGAGCCCTTTACATATATTGCCCAAGAAAGATAGCACTGAGTGGATACCAGTAGGGGACAATAGAGCACTTAACGCCCACTCTATTAAGAATAATTATGGAGTGCCTAACATATTAGACTTTGCTTCTGAACTCCATTGAAACAAAAAAATTTCGCACATAGATCTCATTAAAGCGTATTATCAAATCCCTATAAATCCAGAGGATGTTCATAAAAGTGCCATTATTACACCCTTCGGTTTATACGAGAGGTTACGTATGCAATTTGGTCTATGTAACGCCGCATCTACTTATCAAAGATTTATCAATGAAGTAACTCGAAATCTCCCGTTTGTTTATGCTTTTGTTGGTGACATATTAGTTGCTTCTCGATCATCAAAAGAGCATATCGAACATCGACAAATTTTATTTGAACGAATACAACATTATGGTCTCAGTTTAAAACCATCAAAATGCATTTTTGGAGTTTCCTCAATTGATATCTTAGGTTTTAAAGTTTCCGAATCGGGTATTGAACCTTTGACAGAACGTGTAGAATGCATCAAACATTTTCCAAAGCCGACCACTATCACACAATTAAGGGGTTTTCTTGGATTATTTAATTTCAACAAACGTTTTATGCCCAAAGCAGCTCATATAATAAATAGCCCCTTTAAATAAATTCTCAGAAGGCGCCAAAAATATAAATAAATCTAAACGAATTACAGTAACCAAACCTAATGAGTTACTTCAATGAACTGATGTGGCAGAGTAATCATTTTCGGATGCTAAAAATGCCTTAGCAAGTGTAACTCTTCTGCAACATCCGATACTTGGAGCTAAGCTGAGTCGATGCAAGCGATTTAGCTGTTGGTAGTACTCTCATGCAACTGAATAAAGATGCCTGGGAGCCTATTTAATTTCTATCTGCCAAGCTTTCCAAAAGTCAACGGAACTGGTCCACTTATTACAGAGAGCTATTAGCAATATACACATCCGTCAAACGCTTCAGACATATGCTCAAAGGCCGTGATTTCATCATTTTCACTGATTAAAAGCCTTTGATTTACGCCTGCAAGCAGAAGCCAGATAAGTGTTCGCCAAGAAAACTCCGTCATTTGGACTAGATCTCTCAATTTTCAACAGATGTCCGCCATACAAAAGGCACTAACAACGTCGTCGCTGATACATTATCTCGCATAGAAATTGACACTATCTCTTCTCCATTAAATTTTCAAGACTTTGCTTCCACCCAAGCGTATGATTCAGAGTTAATGGCGATTCTAACCAAAAACGGCGCTTCACTAATTTTGGAAAAGACTTATTTTCCAATCGCTAATTTGGAACTTTTGTCCAAACATGTCCATCGGCGACATGTCCATCGGACAATCTCGACCATTTGTCCCACAATCATATCAAAAAATCATATTTAACCAACTTCATGGACTTCCCCATCCAGGAATCTTCGCTACAAATAAGTTGATAACTTCTTGATATGTTTGACCAGCAATGAACAAATGGATTAAAGAGCAGAGGTACAATGTTGTATTCCTTGCCAACGTTCTAAAGTCCAATCGCCACCCCAAGACTCCTCTTGATACTTTCGCTCTACCAGATGCTCGATTTTCCCATATACATCTGGATTTCATTGAACCACTGCCATCATCTGACGGCCAACTTTATTGCCTTACGATAACTGATCGTTTCATTCACTGGCCTGAAGTAATCCCGACTACTGACATGACTGCGGAAACGGTTTGTCGAACACTATTAAGTGGTTGGATTTCCAGATTCGGCTGTCCTACAACAATATCAACAGATCAGGGCAGAAGTTTCGAATTAAATCTCTTTAGACAGCTAACTAAAGTGCTTGGAATCAACCACATCCGATCTGCAGCGTATAGACCTCGATCTAATGGGTTAATATAAAGTTTTCATCGTCACCTCAAAACTGCTCTTAAATGCCATGAACATACAAAATGGACCGAGGTACTACCAATTGTTTTGCTAGGACTGCGATCTGCAATAAGGAACGATATTAACGCTAAGTGTGCAGACATTGTGTATGAAACAACACTTCTTTTACAATCTGACATTTTGTTAAGTGAACAAGTTTCTGCAACAGCCTTTTCATCGTACGTAGATTAACTTCGCACCTTGATGCAAACTTTAAATCCAATTACAACATCCAAACATTGCAATGATTAAATCTACACTCATTGCCATAAAAATTTGCGCACCAAGAAAAAGTCGTCAAAATAAAACGAAATTTTACACATGTAAGTACTACTTTGATGTAAGTAAGTGATTAGAAAATAAAAGAAAAAGGATCATTTATTGCAGAAAAAAGTACAAATGAACGGAAGTTTTAGTTCTCTGTTGGACCCATTCTAGCGCGAATGCACGATACGATACGAGCGGACATTGAGGTAAACAAGTTCCGTATGATGTCCTGAGAAATGTCGTTCCACGGTTGCTGTAAAGGCGAATCTAGTTCGACCAAACTCGTAGGGTGTCCAACTTGCCGTCCCAAATGATCCTAGATATGCTCGATTGGTGACAAATCTGGAGATCGAGGAGGCATGGGAAGGATGGTAATGTGGCGGAGGCAGTCTTGTGACATCCTTGCTGAGTGTGGCCGAGCATTGTCTTGTTGAAAAATGGCTCCTGTGAGCCCTGCCATAAGTGCCATCACATGTGACTGAAGGATGTCATGGACGTACCGCTGGGCTGTCATTGTGCCATGGATCAATATTAGGGGTGACAGTGTAACAGTGTATTGTAAGCAATCACACACCATACCATCACACCAGCTGTGGGAGTGGTATGTCGCTGTAAAGCGAAGGCAGGATTGAGGCGTTCACTACGGGCCTCCACACACGAACACGATTGTCATCACAGCTCAAATTGAATCTAGATTCGTAGATGACGACGACCTTGTTCCATTAAGTTGCAGTCCAATCCCGTCGTGCGCGACACCACTCTAAACAGAAGCGTTGGTGGGTGGGTGAGTGGGTTTCATTGGCAGCACCCGTAATGGGCGCCGCGATACCATATGTCCTTCAGCCAGGCGCCTTGCGATGGTTCGGGAACACACAGGGGCCCATAGTGAAGGTGCTGCCTGTGTCTGGATAGCGGTTGGCTCTACGCTTGCGTTTCGTATGATGTGACGGTCTTCTCGACGACTGGTCTGTCGAGGGCGTCCTGAGCCTGTTCGCCGTGTAAATGACGTATTTTCTGTCCACTGGTCCCAACACCTCCTCACAGTAAAATCAGAACGGCCTACTTGACGAGCTACTCGCCGAGCTGACCACCCAGCTTCCATCATCCCGATGATTCTTCCCCTCTCGAACACTGACAGCTGCTCATATTGTCTTTTATGGCGGCGTAACGGCATGTCTAACTAACAGTTTCCTTTGCAAAAGATTAAGTACTCTCAAACAAGCTCTGCTTACCTGTTTTATACTCCAAGAAGAAGAACTCCTAGAGTATCCTATAGAAGTAATACTCCTAGAGAAGTTCAACGCCCTCTAGTGGCATTACGCAATGCTCAATCACGCTGCATTTCTAATCATTTGCATATCTGGCCGACATGTACCTTCATGCCAAGTTTCGTTACGATCCCACAATTATTTCTTGGTGCGCAAATTTTTAAGGCAATGAGTGTGTATTCATCCCTCATTGAAAACATGTTCACGTGTGTTTTTACATGTGGACTGTCACAAACCTCCATTATCTCAGCCTTATACTGGACCACATCCTGTTCTCGTTAGCTCGGAAAAGAACTGTCGGAATATTGTGAATGGCAAAACAATTTCTGTTACGTTATACAGAGTAAAGCCTGCTCATATATTCTGCTCGACGATAGCAACATTAACTTATATTTGCCTTTTAAATCTACAGAGTCCAAGGTACTTGTTCAACCTCTCACAACAAGAAGTGGAAGAACTGTACATTTGCCTAAAAGACTTCTTGAATATATTTAATGTTACCATTTGTACATACTTACGATTATGATTGTATATTTGTATTTACTCATTCATTTTCAGTTTTTTTAAACTATTTCTTTCCTTCAAAAAGAAAAAGAAGAAGCATAACTCCACATATTTTTAGTGCATACTATTCAAACGCAAATGTGCGTATTTTTCTTAAATTTGTGTTGCTATATTTGCAATGTATTAATCCTCTATTATGTTTGTATATCGTTCTTCGGTATCCCTCATTCACTAGGGGGATACTCTATGGAGAGTACGCATTGAAAATCATTCTCCTTGCCAAGAACAAACGATTCGCGTAATATCGCTCTATCTCTCTCTCTATATATATATATATATATCTATCTATCTATCTATCTATCTCTATCTCTCTCTCGCAGCGCAAGTTTGTGATGAGCATACGCGAAGCATTACGAACGTAGCGCGTGAAAATATTCTTACTTCTTAACTTTTTCTTTTCGGTTGTTGTTCGTCTTGTGTTTCTCTTCGTCTAGTGGAATAAATTATTGTGTTGTAATTCTTGGAGTATTAATTACACACACACCAACAAACACCATAATAGCATCAATATTTTCATGTAATCGGCCATCTTTATTTAACTGAAACATATGTTTGAAGATGAAAGAATAGTGAAATTCCAATTCCGTTTCATTAAACGATACCTTAAGAAATAAAAAATATAGTGAACAAAAATATCTCTGTTACAATATCAACAGTATTACTAATGGCTATAATACAAGAGTACATTGGTAGTGAGTATTATCTATTTTTAAGCAGAGGTTGGCGTCTGTCTGTTCTCTATACAAGTCTACACCGTTTGACAAATCCAAACAAATTTGGTACACTTATACTTTGGAATCCTGCGGTTATGATAGGTTAACTCTTAACACCCGTTCTATTGATTCTATGTGTGCAGAAGGAGTCAAAAACAGTTCGAAATCGCCATAGAAACAACACTGAAGATAAAACTATTGTTGTACGCATCTCATATTGTTTTATCACTGTTGATCGAAAATAAAATTTTCTAAATATATTTTTACCAGTATTGCTCAAAAAACAATTTTACCAAATCAAATTAAGTTATAATATTTCTGTTCGAACAGTCTATTTACATCTTTCCATGGTATAAATATTGTAAAAATTCTTAAATGATGGAGAAAGAGTATTTAAAATTTTTAATTTTGTAATGGAACACCAAAAGCCCACACGAAAACGTCTTGATCATAAAAGAGTAATTTTGCAACTCGGTATCTGGCTTTATCCCAAGTTATCTAAAATTAAGACTATCTGTGTGTTAAATTTCAGGATTGTAAGTGATAGAGATCTTCTGTAAACACATACAAACAAACGTTTCCTTTTATAATAAAACAGATTGAGATAGATTATTTAGGAGTTGGGTGAGAGTTAATGATAGATTTATTTAATATCAGACATGGGTATTTGATTGAATAAGTAAAGAGTTGTAGAATACTGTTTCAAATAAATAAATAAATTATGCACAAGATTTTAAGAAAAGTGTGTAACTGCTTATTTCTTTCTGTCTGTATTTATGTGTTCTTGTATTTTAAATATTGTAGATATATTATATAGGAATTAAATTTTAACGAATTGTTTATTTTCTGCATTACATCACTAGACAGGGGAAATTTCTTCGCGGTAAATGCATATTTCGACCAACTTTTTTAGGTTTTCGTTGGAATACATAATTGCTGTTTCATAGACAAATGCTGTAGTAGAATTGTAGATTGCTGTTTCATAAACAAATAAAATATTCAAATCAAATGACAATGATTCACTGACAATTAATTGATTTTTTTAACCGGTGAAGTTTTAAAACATTTTAATATGACTTTTCATTGAAAGACGATTAAAGTATATTAAATTTACATATGTTTTTCATGTTTCATTGGGTCTTATTGAAAGATGTGTTTCATAGTCATGTAACTACATCTATCATTCTAAATAGGTAAGTGGTTTCCATTTAGAAGCCGAATCTCTGAATTTAAAAAGTACCATAATGATTCGATTTAAAACTGAATGTCTGTTTTAGAAAAGGGAATTTTCAACAAGACTTGTTGATCTTGGAATACTATCGCAGTTAGTAATTTTAAAACTTGAAATTTTTTGTCATAAGTGACAGAAAGTCGAGGTTGCGTATTCTACATATTGAGAAAGTGTTTTTACGCAACTTAGATACATGTTAATCATTCGTTGAAAGCAGCAGTGATTTTCTTTTTGTAAAAGGGCTGTAAAATAGACCTTCTGTTTATTAAAATTATTGTAATGTATTAAGTTCAATTTATCTTCACTGATAACAGTTATTTCTAACACAAACCCCGTTATTTCACGTGACGCTTAATTTTCACGAAAAAAGGCATTTGCTTCAGACTAAATTAGTCAGGAATGTCGTAACAATTTAATCTTACCATCCTCTCATAATGATGATGAAAATCGAAAGCATCGCATACCAGGTTCAAGAATGTCTCAAATAAAACATATTCATGGGAAAACTAAGTGCAAAACTCTATACGCTTAAAATTCGCCATATTTACTGTGAAAATGAACATACGGAGATATTCGTACTTCAAAATTCAAAATCGGCTGCTGCAGTAGTCACCATCGAAAAAAACTTTTGTAGCTTGTCATAGCAGAATTGTGATAAATATCAATTGGAGTGTATGAATGGATACATCATGTATACATATTTGTGTCCAAAGTAAATTGTCAAAGCAATAAAAAGTTTTTTTTAAACATTTTTAATTATTTTCCGAACACTTTAATGATGCTTGCATTCTTTTTTCGTGAAAGAGAAGTGCATGTCTGAAGAAGGCTGATCATTTTTCAATCCATACTTATTTTATTCAACCCGAGCACTGCGGGTAATTCTGCTAGTTATATGTAAAGCAAAAAATCTTGTTTGTCTGAAACAACAAAACCTTTCTAACGCTGAGCACTGGAGTCGTGAAATTTGCACAGTTTATTATGCCTTCAAATTTCTTGACATATGCAATTTCTCTCAGTTCTACGCTGTTCCCTTAGAACCATGGAAGTTTAACTTAATGTAGTCATTACGTTAGAAGTAGGACTAGTTTTTAATCAAACTCGAATCAATACAAAACAATAAAAGCTATCACGAGCCGAACAATTATAAGAGAGTGGGTAAGAATTTTTTAATTAACGTCGCACTGGAGAAACATGACGGGCTTTTGGCGGTGGTTTGAAATCATCCCAAAAGGAAAGATCCAAGGACAACACCATTTAATTTTGAACCACGGTCAGATGACGAAGCAAACACCTGAGCTGACACCCCATCCTCCAAACTTCAACACCACGCCAACGTGAGGATATTTGAATCAACGACAGATTTAATTTGCAATAGTTTCCTTTGTAAACGACAGTCTTTATGCTGGATTCAAACTCGCAACCCTCCAGTCTCTAATCCGTTACTCTTTCAACCGGGAAACCCCAGCCCCCAATCGTAAAAGAAAAATACAAGCAGGCAAAATTCAAAAAGTCATTTACAACGTAACAAAACTGTAGCCAAAACAATGGTGGGGCTTGGTTTGTCGCAACGAGTGAAAATTCTTAGGCAAATTCAAGTAGTACAGATAATATTGTTTGATTGGTTTCTGCCAAAACCCCTCTCGCCGAATAGGAGTTCCCTCCTAAAGCGCCCTTTATATAGCAGTTACTTTCTCATAGATAGCTGTTAAGATGTCACGCAGATAAGATGTGTTAAATGTTTCTAGCTAAGATGTAACTCTGATGTTATTTAATGTTTTCCTTAACTTTAAGTGTTTGTCCCAACCGTGTAACTGTCCTCAATGTACTAATAAACGTTTGTAATTAACTAATATAGTGTTCTGCTTGAACATTTCTACAATATGCTAATAAAAACAAAAGAATTTTTCGGTACATCTTAAATAGTCCACTATTGCAACAAAAAATATGTAACATGCCCTCTTTAACCAATTGTTAATTACGTACTTCTTTCAAAAGCAAGACAGATTGCTTAACTTTTGGTATCTTACAAAGTCAATACAAATATTTCTTTCCTTTACGTCAATAACAGCAAATTAAGAGGCAGGATGTATCTGATACAAAGAACAATTTGACGATAATAGAGATGATAATAATATTCCTATTTGATAATAATAGTCTAAAACGTATCTAACGTGTATCTGTATATTTGTTTTACTACACTGGGGCATCATTTTTCTTAAAAGCATTTTACAAAACATGCAAAAGGACTGCTCTTCAACCTTTGACGAAAAGCTAAATGGACAGGGTCTTGCTTCTTAGGAGCAGAAAGCTTTCTTCTGGTTCATATGAAAGTGACAAACGGAATTTTTTATGCCATTTTTTCCATTTTTAGGGTAATGGCAGGTGTCGAAGTCTCTTAAGTTAAAAGATAGCCTCAACCCAGAGGGCGTCATGTGTAAATCCAGTTCGAAATTATCCTTTTAACAATGAGTTTTTTAGATTCTAATTTTTTCTCGTTAATTGAACTGATAGTTCATGTAGCCAGGTTTTCTTGTTACTCTAGTTAAAGATTCTCGCATTTTTTTAGCTCATAGAATTCACTAGAATGTTTCCTTTTCAGAAACATTTCTTTGATAATTTCCTAAACTTTCTAGAAACAAGAATATTTAATTATACTCATCTAATGTTACATTGTGAACTAATGAAAGTGGGTAGAAAAGAGTGCATCGGATATCTCCGGATGTAAAATTACTAAAATATTATTTTGCGTAAACATTTAAAAATAAAACAAAATTGAATGCGTTGATTTACGATTTTGTTTTATGCTGAAGTAGTTCAGATTTAATCATAAATGTCATCTTGTAGTTTTAATAGTAGGGTCATACCACGCAAAATGAGCAAATCGCTGTGGCTGACACATCACCGATTTTAATGAAAATTAATTCTTACATAGATCACATATAGTAAGGAGGAACTGCCAAATATTAGATGTCCAAGATGTATATTTTATTTTTTATTGAATTTTAAAGTTCAAGGTCACATAAATGTAGATTTTTTTTGCTCTAATTGTAGCCTGTTTGAGACCCTATATTTTAATAAGTTATTGGCACAAATTAAAAAAATTTATATTATTACATTCTTCAGTAAAAGGTCTTTTAGGAAATGTCATAATATAGTTTTATATCGGTCACTGCTCATTCTCAAGGATCAGCGAAAATAGAGATTCTGAATGTTTGATACAAATTTTAAATTGCACTAGCTCCTTTAAAAATGGAGAAAAACAGTATCAAAAATTATTCTTAACAAAGCACTTCTTCTGTCTAAAAGTTTGGTATCATTTAGTGATTGCGTTTCTATTCCTTAGATAAGAAAAAAAAATAGTAAAAAAAGAAAATGATTGAAAACAGCGATTTTTCTATTTTTTTAAATACAAATTTCATTTAGAAGGACAAATCCGAAAACCTCAAAAATTTTCAGGATTATGTGTCAAGATGTATATTATCTGTCCTGAAATTTCTATCCTTGTAATTTGTTTATTTTCGTCCCAGGAATATTTTTACCTAGATGGAAATTATCGTTTTATTTTATCGCATGATGAATCAAAAAAGGCGGGAACACGCCAGTGAGATCCATTTCCACCTTTGAAAGAGATGCTATTACATTCAATGGCAGATAACCGAATAAATAAACGCTATTAAATGAATTATGGTTATAAATGTGCTTGGTTTGCTAAACCAAAAGCTTTCGAACACCGGCGAATGTTCGATGGCAAACCAGAAATACTCCATCAGATCAGTAACCATAGCCATAACGGGAAAGCGTAACTATCATTGCTACATTCATATTCCCAACTGTACGACACAAAATTCGTGTTTCATATTTATCACAATCACCAACAAAAGAAGCAAATAATTTAAAAAGAATTCGGCAGCATAATAAAATCAACTTTCAATTATAGAAGATGCAAAATTTAACATGGGAGATTACCACATAGTGAACTTGAAAAGGTAATTAGTTAAAAGTCAGTAACTATGTTACTAAGTTGAAATTTGTAAACTTTTTTTGACACTGATTTTTTCTGCTTATATAATTCACCTTTTAAGATAAAAATGATTTGGTATTTCTTTGTTAATTTTGAGTTTCATTACCTGTATGTCTCTGTTATCATTGAAGTTCTCGTAATATACACATAGACTGGGATGCAAATGTCATGATTTTGATTTTATTATTGTTGCTTTAGGACGCAGATTACAATCCCGAAATTTTGTTTACAAGTAATAAACATATTATAAACTGTAATCCTGTGAAATGTCGGTTTTATCATAGATGTCCTTCATTTGAATTCTTATGCCTATTTAGAGTAGAAAATTGCTATTTTCGTTAGCTGTGTGTGTGTGTGTTTTGAAGATGAAAGAATTAAAATGCGACTTCCAAACTCTATCAGTAATATTATCATACCTAGCACTGTAACTAACATGAATTTAAAGTATGTCGTAAAATTTCTTTAGCCCATAGAAATGTTTTTAATTCTGTCAAAAATGACAATTTTAAATTTTTTGCAACTAAATTTTAGATTAAATATGATGTTTAAAATTGTTGTTGCCAAAGTGAAAAAAAGACAATTTTGTACAGATTATAAAGATGTAAAATATGTTTGTCTACATTAAGTACTTTTGAGAGACAGTACTTCAAACATGCAACATTAAGCGATCTCACAACTGCGATAAAATAAAACGATAATTTCCATCTAGGTAAAAATATTCCTTGGACGAAAGTAAACAAATTACAAGGATGGAAATTTCAGTACAGATAATATACATCTTGACACATAATCCTGAAAAATTTTGAGGTTTTCGGATTTGTCCTTCTCAATGAAATTTGTATTTAAAAAAATAGAAAATCGCTGTTTTCAATCATTTTCTTTGTTTACTATTTTTTTTCTTATCTAAGGAATAGAAACACAATCACTAAATGATGCCAAACTTTTAGACAGAAGAAGTGCTTTGTTAAGAATAATTTTTGATACTGTTTTTCTCCATTTTTAAAAGAACTAGGGCAATTTGAAATTTGTATCAAACAGGCAAAATCTCTATTTTCGCTGATCCCTGAGAATGAGCAGTGACCTATATAAAACTATATTATGACATTTCCTAAAAGACCTTTTACTGAAGAATGTAACAACATAAAAAATTTTAATTTGTGCCAATAACTTATTGAAATATAGGGTCTCAAACAAGCTACAATTAGTGCAAAAAAATCTACATTTGTGTGACCTTGAACTTTAAAATTCAATAAAAAATAAATATGCATCTTGGACATCTAATATTTGGCAGTTCCTCCTTGCTATATGTGATCTATCTAAGAATTAATTTTCATTAAAATCGGTGATGTGTCAGCCACAGCGATTTGCTCGTTTTGCGTGGAATGACCCATTATTAAAATAGAAATTGTCTGATTTCATTGTTTTAAAGTCATTGTAACTGCAATACTGCATATTTATTCCAAACTAGAACTGTTTTGCTTGAGTGTTGCCACTCTGCTTTTACAATATATTTGACTTAAGTTTATTACGTCACACGCAATTACGATTTTATACGCTGACTATATTTTAATTATCAATGTTATTACAAAAGTAAGTCGTTTTCTGTGATTATTTCTGATAATCAACAAATTTGTCTTTTTTTATGTTCTTCGATCTTACAGTGGCAGTTCCTGTTCTATTTGTAAATTCTTATTTATGAAAATTATTTTCCTTTCTAAGACACAGCTTTTTAATTTTCTTGAACCTCTGTAAAACGTTTGCAGTATATAGTGTAGTATTATAAATATAATTTTTAATTCTGAAGCCTATAATAAATATTACAACTTGATAAAATCTTGCATAATTTTGAACCTTTAATACCATAAAAATAATTAATTTATTAAACGAAACTAACTACAGTGAAATTTCATTATTTCCATTTCCTAGAAAATCATTTTATTTGATAAACAGCGGTAGCATTCTGTAACTCGATGCAGTTCGTTTCCATTTTTCAAACCACTCAAAATTAATAGGATAAATAACGTTTTTCAAATTTACCGAACAACAAAATGCACAACCAAAATATTCAGAAGCTTGTTTATTGTTACAACAAACATCTTACTCTACTTAAACATAAAACATTCATTTATTATAATCATTAATTCATTGTATCTTTTGTTAAGAATATTTTTCTTGGTGATTTAGTGAGTTGCAACAAGGGGTACAACAATGATTTTTTTTTTGTTAGATAGAATTGTAAAGTACAAAATCTATCATTTTCCGAATCTGATTTTTCTTCCTCGTGAAAAGCATTTTGCTAAATTTGCAGATGAGAAAATGTTTTTTTCGCTTTCTTATTAGTACACCCGTACCAATTATTTTCCCTTCTGCTAAAGTAAATCCTTTCATAATTGTGTTCTAGAGATTTATAATAGATAATGCGAATTGAAAGAAGTAATAGTGAAGGAATTATTAATAGAGTTTTCATTTTCATTTCAATGCCCTGTCGCCGACCAACCGGTATAGTGGTTAAGGTGTTAGCCTCTAGAGCGGAAGGTTCCTGGTTCGAATCCGGGTCCGGGCATGGATGTTTGTAAACGTATGGTGTAGAGGCGGCTGGTGCACCTTAAATCTGTCGTGGCCGAAAGTCCTCACGTTGGGTTGGCGTGGAAGTTTGGAGAGTGGGGTGCCAGCTCAGGTGTTGCTTCGTCATCTGACCGTGGCTCAAAATTACGAGGTGTTGTCCTCGAATCTTTCCCTTAAGGGACTGATTCCGGACCGTCGTCAATAGCCCGTTGTGTTGCTCTAGTACGACGTTAACTAAAATTACCATTACCATTACCATCAATGCCCTGTCTACAATTTTTGCATCGTTATTTAGGAAAGGAATAAATGCTAAGGTGTTTTAATCCTTTCGCATTTTCTTTCGAGATTAAAGCATCATCATTCAAACTCGGACATGTCGTCAATTATGGGCAAAAGAAGGATTTTTTTTGCCTTTACAATAATGTTTTTATATTAAAAATAAATAAATAGCTCAGAATGAAAAATGCCTTTTAAAACATGGAGGAAGATAAGCATAACTTTGCAACGTGTGAAAATGTGTTTCAGAGCATTAAAATCAATGAATGGAAGTTTAATAAAAATGAAAGCGATACTAAGAGCTGCATTCCTTCTTTGATAAATTGTGTTGCCACAGATTAGACTATTAAATGTGCCGTCCTTTGAAATGAAGAAAGAAATTAATGGATCTTTGAAGAGTTGTTATTGTGCACTTTCGTAAATCTTCCAGCTGAATAATGAATATCAGATTTATGATATTAGAACCATTAAGAGTGCTTAAATCTGCAAACAGTAATATTTATTACCAGCTTTTATTATATATCATAAAATATAAATACCAGAATGTCAATATTATTAATGATAGTAGTAGTATTAATTTAAATATATTTTGATGTAAACACAAATGCCTTTGAATTTATTTACTATACTTAACGTTACCTTGATTGTTTAAACATAAATTTTTCATAAAAGGTTGCAATTTACTGCATAAATATTTTCTAAAACTTCTTGTGTACTTTTTTATGAGCAAGTTTTTCAGGTTAAACTAGGACTACCGGTAAAAATATAGACTTCGGGTTAAAACAAATTTGATTTATTGCCTTTTCGACAAACTTTGTGTTTATTTCTAATATAAGTTCGGTGTTTGAATTGTAAGTATGTTAGTATATTTATACCTTAAGATGTTTATATCTAAGGAATGTACACTATGTTTCTGTAAATAAAACCTGTAGTCAGATCCAAATGCCGTTTGAAAAAAATCATTTGCTATTTGTTAGAAGATAAACACTAACGCTTAAAATCTACAAACCATCAAAGGAAATACTTGATGAATTACCGTACGTGTTATAAATAGAAGTAAAACTTCCAGTTCATAAATTTTAATATTTTTTTTGTCCAATATACTCAGAAGGAAGTATTCTTCATAGGGAAACATTTACAATTCCTCGAAACTGATAAGAGTTTCAGCAGTTATGAGAAATAACGACTTTTGCCTCAATATCGGCACTCCGTCTCTTCCAGACTAAAACAATTTCGAAATTAATGCGCAACTTAACGCCTCTTTTTTTAATGAACTCTCCGTGGAAAGTCAATTCCGAGCATCGAAGCAATTTCAGAATATTCGTGTTAAAATTATCCTGCAAGAGTCGTTCAGGCGCTCTGCATACTCCCAGGAAGGAAGAATGATGGCAGTGCTAATATTTGTTTTCCGTTCCAGAAGCAAATCGCGACGATTTAAAAGCAAATAGGGGCGACAGTGCCGGAAAATGATTTCCGACCATTCAGCGGCGCTTAGTGCGTATCATTAAGCTTAACGAGAGTGCTAATGATGCGCGCATTTATCAGATAAAGGCCGAACAATGTGTCTGAAATCCGATAAACAAAACACCCAGACAAAGAAGGCATTCATTGTCACGCTCGCCTCCACATGTTTCAATTAAAAGAAGACAATGGGAATGCACAGGAATTATTATTTGGTGCCTGGCTGTGTTTGACAGGACTGGTGAGGACAGCAGAGAACATGGTAGCGAGAGGTGGTGGGATTAATAAGCGATGCAACTCTACTGAAGAGAATAAAATGTTCACATTAAAAGGAGTCATTAATTTCAACCCACTTCTTCGAGCTACGTTTGAGCATCGAAAATGGTTGTCATTGTACACTGACGAGCCAAAACATTATGACCATCCCCACATTTTTCAATGAACTCGTCTGGATGAAGTGGAGGACACGTGATTAAGTGAAAATGGTATTTTACTGCTGCTGGAGAAGGTAAGTAATCATTCTTTCACTTACTTTTGCGAGTGATGGGAAAGGATGCTGTTCTAAGCGAATTTGATAGAGGGCAGATCGTAATGGCCCGAAGACTCGGAACGAGTATCACCGAAACCCGACTGGTAGGATGTTCAAAATCAGTCGTTATTAGCATTCATGCAAAGTGGATAAATGACGGTGACGTCAGCAATAGACGCCAAGGTGTTGGTCGTCCACGCGTCATCTAAGAAAACGGAGGTCGGAGACTGTCCCGCTTGGTAAAGCAAATTGGTGCGAGACAGTGGCTTAGCTGACAGCCCAATACAATGCAGGTCCAAGCGCAACACAGTTCAGCGAACACTGTTGGATATATGACTGTGCAGCAGACGTCCTACTCGTGTGCCTCTGTTGACCTAGCGGCATCGTCAACTACGCCTACAGTGGGCCCGGGAACATCGAGACTGGACCATGGATGAATGGAAGAGAGTTGCCTAGTCAGATAAATCCCTATTTCTCATTCATTACGTCGATGGTCGTGTCAGGTTATGCCGTCTGTCAGGCGATCAGTTGCTCCCCTCTTGTACAGCAGGTCATACACAAGCTGGCGGTGGCGGTACTATGTTTTGTGGGACGTTCTCATGGGCGACTCTGGGACCCGTAGTTGTGGTAGAACAGACCATGAACGCTGCGAACTATGTGAACATCATTGCAGATCCGTTGCACCTTTACATAGCGTCGGTCTTCCCAACTGGAAATGGAATCTTCCAGCAGGACAACGCTCCATGTCACAAGGCTCGGATTGTGTTGGAGTGGTTCGAGGAGCCTACTGATGAATTCCACTTAAAGTCCTGGCCACCTAACTAGCCGGATCTTAATCCGATAGAGCACATTTTGGGTGTCATGTAGTGGTAGCTCAGAGCTCAAACACCACCATGTCCGAATATCTCGACTTTGCGTGACCGCTGCTTAGGCATTTGATACTCCAGTCATGCATCAAGAACTTGTGGCATCTATGTCCAGGAGAGTTTTGCAGGCCAAATGAGGCGGAACGCGTTATTGAGTAGGTGGCCATAATATTTTGGCTCTTCTGTGTAGATCTCAGGAACAACTGAATCTTAACGTCATGTGTTACTGTACATCATCGGCAAGCCCACTGAGAAGTTCACTCGCAAGTATCCGTTCTGCAACTTGCCGTCTTCCCTGAATGTCTTTTAACCAGTTTTGACTTTTTGTCCGATTGAACCTTTGGTTGGATTCCTGCAACCAATGAATGTGGTTATTTAATCATTTTCTGTGCTGTGGAATAAAACCAATTTATATTACTGTACTTGGAAATCCCTAGGCTAATATTATATGCGAGTCAGTATAAATTGAGCTGTTTGGCTAAGCTAAGTTTGAGTACCGATAATGATGAAGCATAGCTAAGCCCTTCTGGGTCACTGGACCATCAGAATCTCTACTTCATATATTGCCATAAATCATCGTCCAGTCCTCTAAAATGTTCACACGGATATACCCGTAATGCAACTTGTAATCTTCCCTACATGAGTTCTAATCAATTATAACTTTCTTGACTTAGAGAAGTTTCCTCGGATTCCTTCAATCAATGAGTATGGTTTTTTTTTTTTGTTTTTTTTTTGTCATTTTGTGTTGAGTGTTAAAGTAATATACAAGCACTTGGTTGGTTCTCAGAGGGCTAGTGTTGTATATGAATCAATGTAAATCGTGGAACTTATCTAAAAAAGATACGTTAAATCTAGCAGGAAAAGAGAGAAAAATCTTATCTTCAGCTAAATTTTATCATGTGCATTGTCTAGAAACGACTCTCGTAGCTTTAAGACACTGCTCTTTTTGATTATTCCTTTGTGTAGTATCGGTACAGGTACTAAACAACTGGAATCTCGTTTTATTGGGATTTTAAAACGAAAAAATCACGTCAGAACCAATAGTAACACCAGGTGTTATCATTAGTAACTGAAATTCAGTTTTGAAAGTAACCCTTTAAGAATATGTATAATTCTTAAAACAGGCCTCGAAATATATATTTTAATACAGGTGCGCGTTGTGCACCTAAGTTGTTAAATTAGGTTAGTAAGTTAGTTAGCAAATTAATTTTAATGTTTGTGCACTGCGTGCACCTAGCGGGAAAAAATTAGATGCACAATTTTATTTTCATGTTCATATTTTCATAGATACTAATATTTTGTTCAAACATCAAAATAATATAATTAACAAATAAATAAATAACATAGTTAACAAATTAATTTTAACGTTTGTGCACAGAGTGCACCTAGCGGGAAAAAATTAGATGCACAATTTTATTTTCATGTTCATATTTTCATAGATACTAATATTTTGTTCAAACATCAAAATAATATAATCAACAAATAAATAAATAACATAGTTAACAAATTAATTTTAATGTTTGTGCACTGCGTGCACCTAGCGGGAAAAAATTAGATGCACAATTTCATTTTCATGTTCATATTTTCATAGATACTAATATTTTGTTCAAACATCAAAATAATATAATTAACAAATAAATAAATAACATAGTTAACAAATTAATTTTAATGTTTGTGCACTGCGTGCACCTAGCGGGAAAAAATTTTATGCACAATTTTATTTTCATGTTCATATTTTTATAGATACTAATATTTTGTTCAAACATCAAAATAATATAATTAACAAATAAATAAATAACTTAATTAACAAATTAATTTTAACGTTTGTGCACTGCGTGCACCTAGCGGGAAAAAATTAGATGCACAATTTTATTTTCATGTTCATATTTTCATAGATACTAATATTTTGTTCAAACATCAAAATAATATAATTAACAAATAAATAAATAACTTAATTAACAAATTAATTTTAACGTTTGTGCACTGCGTGCACCTAGCGGGAAAAAATTAGATGCACAATTTTATTTTCATGTTCATATTTTCATAGATACTAATATTTTGTTCAAACATCAAAATAATATAATTAACAAATAAATAAATAACATAATTAACAAATTAATTTTAACGTTTGTGCACTGCGGGAAAAATTAAGTGCACAATTTTATTTTCATGTGCACCTGTGCAACCGGGTCTTTCGAGCCCTGTCTTAAAAGAATATTATCTTTCGTTTAGCTTAGTGTTTTGAACTTCATCGATAAAAATGTGATTATCTACCTCAATAAAAAAATATTTTCATTAAATATTTAAATAACATCGCGACATAAATTGCCGTTTTGCATTGATTAAAGTTTGATTCTAAATTGGTACCATCTTGCAAAATATTCTATATTAAATTTTACTTCTATGATTCTAGGAGAACAACGTAGCGAGCTGAAAATAGTTGCGTTGACCCAGGAATTTCAAACAAAATAGTAATAGTTTAAATTTCATGACGTCAGAATTCAGTAGTCGAGAATTTTTGCTAGCTCAAACAAATATTCTGCTTTATACTGAAGATTCATTACCAATGTACTCGTATGTACTGTTGTATCACAGCTATCAGTACAGGGGATGACAAAAATAAAAAAATTTAGGAGCCAGTCCAATTTTTTATGAGTCAGGACCCTTGCAATACATAAATTAATATTTTTTCGAATGCTAGTATATCGCAGAACTCATTACACACACATGCGCAGTAAATAATATGCATTTATAGAGTAACTGAGGCAATAAAAAATAAAATTTTAATTATCGACTTTAGACATTTTGCTCCATTTTAGACCTTTTATGACCTAAAAAATCAATTTTATTTCATGAAAAACAAACGTTTTTTACAGAAACAGAAAATTTAGGCGCCCGAGATTTGTAGTACCCTGTATTAGTAGCACGGTTGGAAATGTATCAATTAGAGATAGTTTATATTTTCACTTTCTTTATTTCTTGAAGTACAGTTTAATGAAAAGGACTAAATATACACATGTAACTTCACTTTTCTTTCTTCTCCATCATATACTTCAGCTAAATAAAGATGACCGAATACATTGAAATATTTATGCTATCTAATAATTTGTCCAACTTTCTTCAAAGAAACCTTTATCTATCACTAGGGGGCTCCACCCCCTGCTCGCTATCATATTTAGATCGCTTCGCAAACTATACCTTTCAACAATGAGGGGGAGGGAATTGCTTCACAATCCATCCTCATATGGATCGCTGCTGGATTGATCCCGGATCTCTAGTAGGACGTTAATTGAAGGTTCCCTTCCCTCTCTATTGCGATATTTTTCGCATGCGGCCGAGTAACGGAAAATTGCCTACTTTTTTTGGGAGATTAGCGGATCCGTATATAAATTGACCCCAGTACTTTAACTTTAGAAAACGTTCCAAAAATTATCGGCTCATATACGGAAATATAGTGTAAATAAAAACAAAATGTTTTAAAAAATGTCAAGAACAAAACATCTCATTTCCCCACAAAAAAAGGAAATATTTTAGCACTACACATTGATATAATTCAGAGGAAATATCATCATAATTTTAAATGTGTTAGCTAATCCGTGTTGTTTGTTGTAATAGTACTTCTTAATGTTTTCATATTCGACTGTTGCTATGGAAACGGAAACCGAATTTGCCGGTTCTTCAAAAAGATTGCAAACTCTCTAGCGCGTGCTCTTAAATTTTATGAATGAATGAATTTAAAAATATTACTGTGTTTATCGTCTGCGCGTGCTTCAAATTCAGTAGCCCTCTGAACCACAAGACTCGCTATCACGTGACTCGCTATTACCAATCACAAAGCGAATAAACCTGAAAATGACAATTTTTTTTATAATAGAAAGAAAGGTACTCGTTGCTCAATTACATTGATAGCTTATTTTAATTTATTGATGTAAAAACATAAATATAAAAAGAGATTAAATTTGAATTTCTTTGTTGAATTTTCTTAACACTTTCTCTCAGGTACTATCAAAATGAATTCGAGCTTTAATTATGATAGTGCAATTCCTCGGCTCAGTTTCCCCAGTCACATCACCAGAGGTAAAACTCCTTTTTCTTTGCATCCGGATCATGCGCCTCTTCATCCTTCTAGAATCTCGAAACAGAGGGCGGAACTCGATTTGAGCATTCTAGTGTAGACACTCCCTTCCTCTGAAAGGGGAGCTGCTCCCTTCAACGCAAACGATAACATGAACCTCTTATAATTTAAACATGAGGGGGTATTGGCAGCGCAGCCTGTTTATAATATCGTCTTCTGGTAGCAGAGGGGTGGGCGGATTCTGCTATCTTGTCTTCCAAAATGAAGGTCCTGTCGAACATCGTCCCCTCTTTAGCCCCTTCCCCACCCCATCTCTCACCCGCGTATCGTTTGACCAAACAGAGAACAGCGGCTTGTCTACACTTATCGCTTGTCTCTAGCTAAGTCGATCGCAGAAGTAGAGCTATTGCACTAGGAAAATTCGTCTTTTCGAGCTATAAGCATTGTGGTTTTACATTTATACATGAGAATCTTAATTTCCTTCGATATGTCCAAAATTCGCAGTTTAGAGAATAATAAGAAAAGGTATACTCTAGATCAGTGCTTTTGAGTTAAGAAACATCTGATTAAAAGTATGCTGGTGCATTTTTTCATAGAGATATATCTAATTCTATTTTCACCATAGTTATATTCCATGACAAATCTAAGCCAGGAGAAAGATAAAATATTTGTCGCTCGAAAATATATTGTTTTATTAAGTACAGTTAAATATGGATGTATATTAGAGGAATTTCATTTGTTCTGCATTCTTACATTTGGAATAAAACAGGATAAATACACGATAAAAACTCTGCCAAAAGAAACGAAACATGATAACCATGAAATCTTGTAAGCAAAATCTAGTGCCAAATATGCAAATGATTAAAGTCTTGGGAATGAACGTCAAGGGTTTCTATTCCCTGGTACATGTGTACGCATCCTGTAGGAGTGTCAGAGGATAGTTGTGACCTGACCAAGAAGGTCTGGGCAACTCACCAGATCACCATATACGCAACTGAACGATTTTGAAGAGAATAACATTGTGGAACTGCAGGAAGTATGTAGATTTGCGATTTGTCACCCTTGTGTGACATGTTGAAAAGCAACAAACAACGATGAATTGGGAGTGATCTAGTAGTCTCGGTAATTGCATATGGGATGAGTGGGCTTGCTGGCATTGATTACAGCATCGGGTATACGGCTGGGTTTTATTGAGGGTGGAGCTATCTGCGATGGACAAAACTGGGTATACCTCGGAGGAACAAGACATCTGAAAAATGCTGAGAGTGGATGATGGGTAAGGAATGATCTCCTTGACGAACCAAACTGAAATCTTAAAGGTAATTCCAGGCACTATAGCTTCGTTCCCATCTCAGCATGCCCTGCATCAGCGTCACCTCAGCGTCCAATGCCAAATACAACACGTTGTATTATACAGCTCTATATCAGCCATGTTGACATATTGCACGTCATCACACCCATAGACTTGACAAGGTTCTGGCAGCATTGGGTCAAAGAAGCTACAGTCGCTCATCTCTTCAACCCAGCAGAACCAAAGCCAAAGAGAATAGGCTGTAGTGAGACAAGGTGAAACAGCTCCAACAGCTTTCTCATCACATCCAAGATATTGACACCAAAATATAACCAATCAGAATACCTTCGGCATTACGAAATTCCGATGACACAATGGAATAGGCACCTACCCTACAAGTGACCCTTCCTAAAGGTCAAGCACAGTGAAGTTTCTTACGATGTCGCAACATAAGTGCCCAAATATGGAAATGATTAATTATCAAATACTATTTTTCTGTAGATTATAAAGCTGGAGTAAAATATTGGTTTTCGTAACAGAATTGTGCCAATTCATTTCCCTATTATGTACTAAATGAAATTAAAACAAAAGAACATGTCTGTCTGACTAACCAAACGTAAGTGAACTTCAATTAAAATCATCAAGGTCTAGCATTCTTGAATGATTTACAAACTCTGTCGTTCTCATTAAAACTAATCGGCATACTTGTATAGTTAAAAATATATTTCAAAACAGTTTCAGAGCATTGCGTCTGGTAATACATAGATGAGAAACGTTACGAATGGTCGTTATAACAAGAACTCTATTTCAAACCACTTTAACCTCGACCATCCTTAGGTCCTTATCGACATCAAGCGAACTTTTGCGTGACAGTTAAAGGAACATCGTTAACGCACAAGAACTTTTGAAAAGGTCGTTTGGGCGGGGAACGTTTCGACGTATAAGTTTGGATGTGGATCACACAGTTTCTTGGGAGTAGGTTTGGCAGCTTTTATTTATTCTTAGTCCCATCGATCATTCCATTACTTTTGTTCCAAGAATAAGTTTCATGCATTTGTAATTGCTGCAATCCATGCATAATTACTGAAATGGGAAAATACGATGCGATTATAAACTTTTCTGAGGAAATGAATGACGGTGTTGTACCTTGGTACAGTTTAAACAAATATTTTTCCTAAGACTAAAATGTAGCTGCAGCTTGTTTTCCCATCGACTACTTACATTCATTACTTTTGAAAGAATTTATCTCACACATATCTTTCTAACGGTTCCAAGATCCAATGAGGAGAATCACACGTGTGGAGTTGACATCTCTACGAGCTACTGTTGCAGGTGTCATTGGAAAACACCCTATCAACATTCCAAGAGTTGGCTCCCCCGAAAAAACGCAAAGGGAGACGAGAGACAGAAGCCACGGGAGAAAGTGTTGCAAGAGAGAGCTCTCGAGACAGCTATACGGTGAGGTTTACACCGGTAAAAAAACTAACTGTGTAGAGAAACTTTAGTTTTTCATGAACATTCGTTCAGTGATTGTTCAATGTAAATAGTTTTGTAGATATTTTTCAAATTGCTAATTAAAACTTTTTAAGTGAAATAAATGCTTAAAAAGGTAATCCGCTTAGTCCAACTCCATCGTATTGCTGTGGTGCCCAAAACGCCACAACATAATAGTGCGTCATTAAAAGTTTGGCAGGTTGTGTCGAGGAAATAAACCGTAATTTTGACGTGAATACTCCGGACTGGTGTTGGATCGTGGAATGAATGAAGCAGACATAGGAAGTTTGAACGATTGATTGTTCTGAATGTTCAACAATTAATTTGCAGTTTGAACAACTAAAGGAAAACTTGATATTAGTTGTTGTGGTTCAATATTAATCGTAGTAGAATTGGATAGCTTTCAAATGGCATTACTTATGCAGTCCACACGCCAAAGTTGCACTGGCCCGAAGTTTGTCCAACACCCTAGAATTTTAACATGATCAGTATGCCCACGCACTTACTCCGAAGGTCATGTCAGGTACCAAGATTATTTGTCTACACGACTCTATATTTATCATTTTAGCGTTTCCCCTTGTTCTGAAATCAAAAGACAAAACAGTTGTACCGGTTTTTTGTAAAAGTAGACTTTTCATACATTCCCCATCACTGATCCGATTTTAAGGACGTAAAAAAAATTTTAACACCTTTTTTCATTAGTGTATTGTTTATAGTTGAGCAATTTCAATATAGTTTTCCCCATTTGTAAATATCACTCGTCGCTTCTGATAGAACTATTTCCTTGCGAGCGATTTAATTAACCTGCTTCGTTTATTCATTTGTTAAGACTTATAAATAATCCCTTTTGCAAGCAAACGGCGAAATTTTGCTTTAATAAAGACTGTGAATTAGGAACTACTTATACAGCTTCCGGTCTTTAGTTATTTGGAAAAATTCAGTGCTATCGTTTTTAAATGAATCATTGAAATTGTAACTTAGAGCATGACATATTTACGAATTGCTTATAACGCTTGTGGCATTTAGATACAAATGTTACTTTCTATGGATATTTATCAACAAAAATATTAACCAAAAAACTTCCCTTTATTTCGCTTTTTCCCTTTTAAGAATGAAAAATGTTTTACATCAATCAAAAATATCCATGACTTCTCTCTATACATGAAATAATTCCACCATAGTGAAATTATTGTATTCTATTCTATTCTATTCACAACAAAGAAATATTTTTTATTCATTTTCAAGTACTATCATGATATACTCTACTCTAATCAAAATCGCCAATTTACAACTTGATTGCTCATTTTTATTTATTTCATTTCGTTACAAATTATTTCTTTCAGCCATGTAAATTCATATATTTTTGGTCTCATGTTAGTGTTATTCTATTGAAATGCTTCGAATATATAGATTTGATTATGTTTCCTATACCATGAAGTTAA
This sequence comes from Metellina segmentata, assembly GCA_947359465.1. Lineage (NCBI taxonomy): Eukaryota > Metazoa > Arthropoda > Arachnida > Araneae > Tetragnathidae > Metellina > Metellina segmentata. The sequence continues at coordinate 78,120,198 of OX375878.1, forward strand.
ACATACTTCACGAAACTATTGAAAACACCTGAAAATTATCAACGTCAATAACATTTTCATCCATTTCCAAGAAGAAAAAAAAATTTTAATCAACAAATTTGCCTAATTGCCTAATTTTTCAGAACGATCCCAAACCCTTTACAATTCAGTAGTTTTTGGTGATTTTGTATTTTAAGCGTTTGAAAATAAACATTTTGCCTGTTTTCTCTGTGGTTGTATATTCAATCGTGATTTTGTTTCTGTCTATTTTGTTCTATGTAAATAACAACTTTTTTTATGTAGTTTATTTTGCTGTATAATTGTTTTGCATTTTGGTGTGTTATTCGTCTGTAGACTGTTCTTTAATTCTGATATTTTCTCGCTATCATGTAATTAGATTAATTAGTTTGAAAGTCGGGAAAATTTATAATAAGAGTAAATCAATAAAATATCAATTTTAGAATTTCGATATGAAACAAATTTTAAATTACGTTCAATTGTATAATTTAAAACTTTTAGAAATATATAATTTTTATACTTGCACACAAACTTCGCAAATAAAAAATCGCTATTCTTAGTAAAATTGAAACCCGTGTTTTGTAAAAGGAAACAATTATGTTTCAAGTTATTAATCTTGCATAGAATTTAATATTTTACAGCTTGCCCTTCGCTGGATATGGACTGCTAGCTCAAAAACTGAAAGACTTTATTTTGTGGCAGGAATTTCACCATCACACAATATTTCGAATTGACGCACTTTTATTTTAAAGACATTCTCAAATAATTTCTAAAAATCTCAAGAATGAAGGTATATTTATGATTCAATCTATTCTTAAAATACTTTACAGGGTAAAGAATTTCAGAAATATTTTCTTTCAAATAAGTTTAAAATAGTTTTACTATGATCGATACTTATTTTTAATATTTTTTAGCTATTTGTAATATTGAAGTGTTCTTATGATGTAACGTAGAACAAAGAAGGATATATTTTCATCACTATTTTTTTTAAATTTCTTCACAACACGTCGGTCCACTTATACACCGAAGGGCGCTGTTTTCCAAGATGTTCTTCCGGACAGCATTGTTTTCTTTATTTGATCGTAACCATTTTCATTTCTCAACATCTTATAATTGCGCTGGCTTTAAAATAAACGCTCCTAATCTAATGATAGTTCAACTTTGTTAATTGGAAGGAGATACAGGGCCTTTTCTGAGGTATCTTTTCTGAGGCTCACTTTTGATATCACTAGCACCGTTTGTGCGCTACGTTACGAGCCTCACCTTTTTCACTCTTCGCAGTCACATGCACGAACAAGACAATACGTTCGTGATACTATTCCGTTTTTAAATGAACTCGTGCTACTGTTCCGTTTCAAATGAAAATATAACCACTTCTTTTTGGATGACAGAAAGCCTTGTAAATATATAGAGATTGCAGTGAATAGTTTTGGTCAAAATGGAAGGATTTTGACTTGACTTACTTTGTATGTAAAAATAACTATTGTGTGGATCGAACATTGGTCAGCGCGACCACACGTATTCAGAAAATAAATTCGGTATAGCCTAGTCCTCTTACCTCTGGTTCTATAAACGTCGTAATGCTTAATTGTGTTTCATGATATTTTTCAATTGTTTACAGATAGTTTACTTCAGACTTATAAATTCACTGTTGTTTTCGAAACTTCAATTCTCTTTGATAAAACAAGCTTTAACATTTTCACTTATTTTTGCAAAATCCTTTCTAGAACAATTCATATTTCATAGATTTTACCTCTGGATATTTACCTACTCCTAATTTATGTTTTTAATATTTTTTTTAGATTGAAAGAAACTATCAATTTTACTACGCTAATGAGGGGGGGGAGTCCTTTTATATCCCCCACTTCTGATATGAATATCAAATGAAATAATCTTTATGTACCGTAGTAGTCATAACTTTAACTGTTTGAAGGAACTAAGACGCCAGATTCCCACTGGCCTACCATGAAAGAATTAAAAGAACTACAAAATATTTAATTACACGTAAGCGTAGGTTACTATGAAGGTGTAATACTGGTCTTCATATAGATTTAGTCAATGAAAAATGTCCTAAACAAAGAGAAATGCAGAAGTTCCGTGTGTGTTGGTTTGAAAAGCGCACCGTGTTCTCCAGCAAGTACTTGTTTCAAAACGTCGAAGGACACAGCAAACTGCGAAACATTAGATTGTCTTGGTAACGAAAAGCAGTGTTTTACTTTTAAAATAGTCTGTCCTCAGGGAAGTATTAGAGAGAAAGCAGTGAAGACGTTAGTAGGCATCAAAACATTGAATCTTATCAAATTAATAAAACACAACAGTACTCCAAAATGTTGCGAACTGAAATAGGCATTTGTAATCTCTGTCTGCATACAAGGGGCCGTCGGGACTCATTTGGTTTTTCCGCTGCTCTAACAACCTTCTAGATATAGATGGCGCAGATTCGATTTCTGACAGGTGCATTCCTCCCTGGATGTATTCCTCTCTTCTGTGTAAGTAAAACTATCTTTATGCGCATGTCTATTACTTGCTATTGTATGTCTTGTGTCTGGCGCAACATGGCCAAATATGAACCTTGCGCCATACAACCGCAAAAACCAACCTGCCTGAACACAAAAAATTTACCACACACAGTTGAATCATTCCATCTAACAAATTGCTCCTTTTCCAATAAGTGTTTAATGAAAAATTATTTCTCGCGTCTTAAGTCTCCTTCCTTTTCTTTAATAGTTACTGGAAAATAGTTTTCAGTCTTTGAAGTATGTTTGTCCAAGTCGGTATAGAATAATTTACGCAAATAAGGTAGCGTTAGTACATCGACAGAAAAACATGATGATTTGTACTCTAATTGGGAATTAGGTATTTACAAAACAAATTCAGAGAACGATTTTCATTTTTTGTAAAAAGCAATTGATAAAAGGATTGATAACGTTAATGAGGGTTGATTCCATTTTTCATTATTTTTATGGTGTTTTCTTTGAGTTGTTTAAGCAACAAATCCAATCCCAATGTAAAACTGTGTTCATCTCTCAGAATGGTGATATCTGAAGGGATACAATTTGCATTCCTAGTGCACCTCACTTTTTATAAATAACATTTACTTCCCAAGACTTTGATGGCTACTGCAATCATTAGATTCCCATCGAAGAAAATCATCGATGAGCTGTAATCGATTAGGAAGTCGTAACCCATGAATATGAATTGTATCCGTATATAATCTTTTAAATTCTTACCTCTTTGTGTGCAGTGGATATCATATCTCGTTGGTTTATTTTGTAATGAGATAGCTAATTTGCTGGCCAAGGATGGTTGCTTTGGTCAGTCCAAGAAGTATCAATCTCACTACCACGGAAATATATTCTGGCTGCTGTCAGTCTTGTAAATATGATCTCTCATGGAATTGGTATATATTACAACTTGACAATATTAGTAACAACACTTCTAACACAAACAGCTGTACTCACCCTTTAATTGTATGTTTACAGAAATAAAATAAAATGAACGAAATGAAACTGATTAAACCTTTTTTTTTTTAATCAAAAACAAAATTAATAAAAATCAACTAAAACATCATTTTTTAGAAATAGGAAAGAACTTAGATAGATATGGTAGAACTTCTTTAAAAAGAGCCTTTAAAGTTATTCAAAGTGCTTTGAACCTTCTTAAAGGAATAAAATTTTTATGTCTGTATTTTAATGTACCTCACACGTGTTAACATACCATCATCTCCAAGTTGCTCTCTAACCGTGGTATTAATCTCTTGATGAAATTTCGTTCAGAATTATCTTCTTCAGAGAATCTTGATTATACCCGTTGATTAGTATAATCAAGATAAAATTATTTAAAATTCAGGTTTTCTCTTATGAAAAGTGTGTATTATTTAATTCCTGGATAGATATTTGCGTTTTATGACAAAAAGGATAGTGGTCTGATTTCTAGAAACTAAGAGAGTTTAAGTATTAATAATACAAAATGCTGTTTGAGCTAAAAAAAACATGATATTTTTAATACAAGTATTTATTTACCAGAATAAAATTATCCTTTTGAATGGCGCTGAATTCACATATATTTATTTACATTCTACATCAAATATTTATAGATAGACATCCATAAACTAGTTTTGAAAGAATAAAACATTCATGTGTGCTTTTGAGAACCTCCAATGCATAAATAAATTCTTCAACTATAATAATCTTTTCACAAACTGTAGTCCATGTGACCAAAGAGACTATTCAGAATATAGATCTGTTTCAAACTATTCTCGATGGATAATACATCAAAGATTTGAAGTTGTAAATTGTGTTTATACTATTATTTTATTCATAGAGATTCGCTAAGTTTTATCTCAGTACTCGATATTCTTAGAAAGCGATGTTTCATGAAATATATAAAACAGAATATTTCATAAAGCTCTTCTAATCGTAAGAAAAGTCACTTTTCTGGTCAGCAATTTACTACTTATTTTGGAAAAAGTACAGACATAAAAATTTTAATCCTTTAAGAAGGTTCAAAGCACTTTGAATAACTTTAAAGGCTCCTTTTTAAGAAGTTCTACTCGTTTATATAAAAGTTCTTCCCTATTTCTGGAAAATGATGTTCTGGATTTTTATTAATTTTGCTTTTGTTTAAAAAAAAAAGGTTTTATTAGTCTCATTTCGTTCATTTTATTTTATTCCTGTAAACATACAATTACTTCGGACAGTCACCAGTCACGTATTAAAAAATAAAAAACCTTACTGTGTTTTCGCTTACTTCAACGGAATAAAAACATTTTCTAATGGTGTGCAGTTTTTTAATTTAATTCATTCCAAAGTATAGTGTTTGCCTTTTACCACAAACATCATTTTGTAATCTCAACAATAATATTGTATAACTATCACAGCCAAGTACAGTAAAAAGTTGTATACCTCGGTGAACATAGTGTATATACATTTATGCATACTCATGAATTTCAACTGTTTCACAGAAGAATATTTCTTTAATAAAAAGAAAACACCAATTATATATTTTAAAAAAATGATATGTTCTTCACATTTAGATACAAGTTACAGAGAAATTAAAAATTTGTTACTCAGTGATATTTTTTAATTATAACTAATCTTTTATTTAATTAACCTTCTAGTATTTTTTTTCTCTGCTTAAAACTATTTTTTCACCTGATGTGTGAACACAATTTAATCAGTTGTGTGAAGACATTCTTAATCAAACAATAAATTATCCAAAGAAAAACGAAAACGGGATAGCACATACTTGTTAGTAGATATGTTACCGCTAAAGGGCAGTAATCATTTATTCTACAGATTATCTAGGTATTGTTCAGATTAACTAGGGTCCGTTAAAGTGGCGAAAATTGTTTCCATTTCTCAAATTTCCTAGGTAATCTTCAAATTACCTAGATAATCTGCACATTACCTACTAGACACTCGTTAAAGTGAAAATAAAATCTTTGATGGAACAACAGGAACATACAGTCAACACATCATACCTTTGAATTATTCGATAGTCTCGACATGATTCTTTTTTCTTGTAAACTTTTATTCGCTTGCCATCTTCAACTATGGAATCATACTTTCGTTTTGTCATTAAAACACGATTGTATTTTAAATATTCACTAAAGAGGTTCGCTAAGAAACTTTTCCTCATTTTACTCACCAATTCGGTGCTTGCTTGCATGCTAGAAGTTAAATTTATCTGCTTTAAAAAAAATCACGACACAAATTCAAGCGCTAACAGGCAGAAAAGAATTTGAAAACAGAATTAGCTGTGCTACGCACTAGCAGCCGACGCAAATTATGAGAAATAAAAATAGCCGGCGACGAAGACGCTGGCGAAACCAAACTAAAATGAGGGAAACAAACTTTCGAACTTTAACGATACGGAAGCCGTTAATGTGCATATTACCTAGGTTAAATGCAGAAAATTCTTGATTCCGCACGTTAACGGAGCAAATCAGTTAATCTGTAGATCAGCTACGTAATGTGCACATTAACGGCTTTCGAACTCTAGCGGTAACAGATATATAACGTCATGTGAACTAGTATTGCTATGGGTTACTTAAGACTAATGTCGAATGTTCCGGTTTAACTGTCAAAAAATTCACAATCAGAAACAAAGTTTGTAACCCAAAGAACATCAATAGCGTTCCCCGGCACTTGTGAAGTGAGTATCCCGAGACTTATCAGTTGGGCAACTTTTTTGTTGCAGTAAAAATGAGAAAAGTTGCACTTATCCTTCCTTAAAGTTGCATTTATAGAAATAAAATTGCATTTAATTTTGATACACTTATTCTAAAATAAATTATTCGTAAAATTTGAAAAAAAATTTTAAAAAATTACTGACAAATACAAAACAACGTTGATGTAGTGGAATTGCCAATCTTGGCAGGTAATTTCTTGAACAATGAAAATCTGCGAACAACCGAGACTGATGTTGCATGACATTGTTGCAGTAGCAAATACTGACTCGGAGGGGGGGGGATCATCTCGGGAAAGTGTAGCAATAACCTTCAGGTCATTATTCTTTTCCAATCTTTTTTTTAAGATACACTTTAAGGTTGCCATGATCTTCTTTAAAATCTATCGATCTGATATCTTCATACGCTGTCTTGATGTTGTACGCTTTCGATTCCAATTTTTCTACGAGACGAATCAAACATTCGTAGCTGCTTTTGATTTTCAGCAAATTTTTGGCAGCTCTGGGTCACACACTGCTTTTATTACACGACACGCTAAAATGTCGTCGTCACTGAAATCGCTAGCATTGTCCTTTACAGTGGGAAAATCGGCTGCGTAGTACAATGTTGTACGAAGCAACGTTTCCCAGGACATGAGTACTGACAGGCTATTGGCCAATGTCTGAAAAGCGACTTTTCGGAGCTTGTTTTATACTGTGGATGCCTTAACACAACGATGAGATTGTCCTGATTTGTGCAAAATCCGCGTACTGTTTCTGAAGTTGTGAAACAATTGTGCCACGCAAGTTATTTCGAGCAATCGTGGATAAAGCACCTTGAGTGTGTTTCCATCCGCATTCATATAATGTGCAGTATCGGATAGCAGAAGCGCAAAATCCTTTCGCTTTCAACATTCAGAGATTTTAAAAAGTCCTCTGCAAGGCAAACTACAAATTGATAATCAATACTCACATTGCAAACTCTGCTGTCGATTACGCAAGTTTCCTCTGGATATCAAGAGTGCCAACCAATGTGTTAAAGTACTTCTTGCCATTCATTTCACTTTCGTCTGTTAGGACACACTTCTTTCCATGATGATCCGTAATACTTCGGCGTTAGCAAGATCAGATTATATTAGTTAATTTAAAGCTAAATTTTAAAAAGTTGCAAATAGTTGCATTTATGCAAAAAGTTGCATTTATGCAGAAAGTTGCATTTATGTTGCTGTTATAACTCACTTACAATACATCCCAGGTAGGTGGAATTTTGGTTTTAGTACTTTACATGCAGCGTAGAACGTGTAAAAAAAAGTTGCATTTGTTGCAAAAAGTTGCCCTACTTATCAGATAGGTCAGAGGTTTGTAGTAAATATTCCAATACTACGTGATTTTCAAAGGGAGACCTTCAAACGGAGTGATCGGAAAAAACAATATGAAGCTCAGTATACATGTTCCGTCTATTTTATAATGTATGTGTGTATATATATATATATATATTATATATATATATATATATATATATATATATATATATATATATATATATATATATATATATATATATATATATATATATATATACTATATATATATATATATTCCGTCATTCACTGGGAACGATATCCAAGCATTTTCAGTACACCCATAATTTAGGACTCAAGATGAAAACAGTGCAATATGAGACGAAAGACACGTGCTCCGTCTATTTCATTAGAAATTCGATGTCTAGATCCCCACATCCACCAGGAGCGACATCTAAGCATCTTCAGTATCATATCTAAGCATCTTCAGTATCACATCTAAGCATCTTCAGTATCACATCTAAGCATCTTCAGTATCCCTTCTAAGCATCTTCAGTATCACATCTAAGCGTCTTCAGTATACTCATACTTTATGACGCAAGATACAAGACGAAAGATTGTAAAAAAAAACTACCGCTTCTCATTAACCTCTTCAGAACAGTAAAATAATGTCATTTCACCCTCAAAACGCTATTAACTTCTGCTGACTCCAATCAGTTACATCCTTATGATCTGACCCATGAGGATAATGTCCGCAAAGGAGTATATAGCATTTTTAAACATACTTTTTGAATAAATGAGTTCCTATGGGTATGATATCCCAAAATGGATAATTTATTTGGAGATGTCATAACTATAGTAAATCATTTCTTCAAAAATATATTTTTCAAAATACTTTCATCTTTTACAGTCTTAAAGTACATACTTTAAATTATCGACAAAATATTTCATGAGAAGATTTCTCTTGGTCCCGAGAAGAGGCAGAAATTTATAAAATGGCTAGCTGACATAGTGGTCGTAGCGAATCTGCTACCTTGTCCCGGGTTCGAATCTTAGTTTACTTAAACACATTCATTCTTCACAAATAGTCGCCATTTCACTCATAGTAGTGCTGAAGACCAAAGAGGTCAATGGTCGGGTATTAGAAATAAAAAAATTAGATGTAAAAATATACATTTTTAGAAGAAAATTAGGATGCATTACTCTTGTATAGACGCTCGTATAATACGCTGTTAAAAACACAATGTCCTTTTTTCTAAAAATGAGTAATTGATACTGAAACTCTATTCAGATGTGATTTTAAATGACTACTTAAATAAATGTTTAGCTGTTGGGATGGGGAGTTTTTGTCAAGAGTCATTCGAAATATTTGGAAGTACAAAAGACTGTACATAATGATAACGCTTTATTTTTATCGCAGTTTCAAAATGAAAAAATATAACAACTATTTCCTTCCCGAAAAATACCACTTTTGTAAACCAAAACAACAACAAAACTCAAGGAGTGCTGCTTGCTGTAGTGAGGTTTGAAAAATAATCCCGGATGATTCTCTTAAGTAGGATATATATCCGTAACTGCATTTACATTTGACATTTCTCCTTTTTAAAATGACGCATTTTCCTGTTTGATTCATTCTCAGATTACCGTTTGCCGTCTAAATAAAATACGAAAATAAGAGAAGATAAAAATCTAAATTAAGACACACGACTGCCTCGCCTTCAAAAACCCAGCAAAGAATTATGCTTCTCGTTCTCTGAAAACGGATGTTTTCGAAATGAAAGTAAAAATACTCTTAAAAGTTTAATGAAAAGTTAGGAGGGCGGGGTAAAAAAGGAATTCTCTTACTTGATTCATTTCGATAAAAGAAATAAAGATAACGACCCCGCTTTCTTTGCAAGGTGAAATATTAGCCCGCTAACATTAAATCCTTCATATGACAGAGGTATTTCCCATCCAAACTCTCGCTCTCTCTGTAGTCGGGAAATATAAATTCTTTCGGTTCAAAAGATTAATCTTCCATGGACTCTGTATTCATAAGGAAGAGCTGTTAAATGGCAGTTTTAGCTTCTTAATTCTTAACGACTCATGGACTGAGAGAACGTAATAAACTCTTATTTACAGTCATTCCAAATATGGCGGTACGAGTGTGTAAAATATAAATTCGAATTTTTTGAAAATTCCGAAGCGGTTTTGTTTCTATAATATGAGAGAACTATCACCATTGATCTTCCTGGTGGTTGGCTGTCTTGACGAGCAATCTCGTCATTAGTAAAATTGACCATATCTTGATGGATGAGATACCTCGTCATTAGAAGAAAATTGACCAGATCTTCTTCTCGTTATCTTGCAATAATCGGCAATAGCTTGGTAATTTGGTAATTTTAGTTAACGTCGTACTAAAGCAACACAATGGGCTATTGACGACGATCCAGGAACAGTCCCTTAAAGGAAAGATCAGAGGACAACACCTGGTAATTTTGAACCACGATCAGATGACGAAGCAACACCTGAGCTGGCACCCCACTCTCCAAACTTCCACGCCAACCCAACTTGAGGACTTTCGGCCACGACAGATTTAAGGTGCACCAGCCGCCTCTACACCATACGCTTACAAACATCCATGCCCAAACGAGGAAACTTCCAAACGCGAAAGAGGAAACTTCCGATCTAGAGGCTAACACCTTAACAACGATACCGGTTGGTCGGACTATATCTTGATGATGAGATATCTCGTCATTAGCTAAATTGGTCCTATCTTGACGGTTTAGTGGCCTTGTTAAAACCCTTAAAGGGTAAAAAATGCTGTTTTGTTTTTATTTTTTAGGTTTTTATGACATTAGGATTAAATAAATAAGTGATGTATATCTTATAAGTTTGTAATACGGGGTGGGCCCCAAAAAAGCAATAATTGGGTACCTGCAAATCGTTAAAGATTTCTATGCTCAGCTCGCGGTTGAGGAGCTGGAATGCTGTTTCTTCCAGCAGGACGGAGTGACATGACACATATATGTGGCGGATTTCTGACTCGAATTCATTTTTAATACTTTAAATCATCAATAATTAACTAATGCATTATTCAAAACATTCTGAATTGAAACGAGTATAAATTTCAAGTGCGCTCGACTCAGTGGTGTCTCAAACCTGAGTAAAAGTTTAGCTTATTTCTGTCTAGTTTTGAGATAGTCCAGTGTTCAAAAAGGGTTATTTTGAGTAACTAAGAAATTCTGAAAAGAAATTGCGCAACAAATTTTATTTAACGAATTATAAAGAAATCTTTTAAAAACCATAAAAGTGGATGCTTCCATTTGAAATGTTGGAAATAATACACGAATAAATATGACGATAGTGCCTTATCTAAATAAGATCCACATTTATTTATGGTAGGCATAATTCCAATGACATTTTTTATTAAATATGTAATTACAAGGACTTGAAACACAATAGGTACTCGGATACTTTTTTGTCAGTAAAGGTATATTAGTTTTAATTCTGGAAAACAATTTGTATAAGTAATTTCCTCTTTTTCCTCTTAAAATCCTTTATCTGATGTGGGAAATACATTATATATCTAGAAAAGGTACTCCGTGAGTCTCGCAAACTCTGTCTCCTTCAAAAAGCAATACGACACGGGGGAAAAAATATAAAACCAAAAAAAAACACAGCATCAGGATTGTCAGACAAAAATATCCAAATCTAAAATCGATTCGGAAAGAAAACAGAGGACACAAATTTCCGGTCTATTGTTTTCCGATCGCAAAGAATGCATAAATCCGACAAACGATCCGAAAAAAGGGTGAAATTTCGTGGCCAGATTCAAATCTATAATATACCTCCACATTCACTCGCTCCCAAACACATCTATCCAGCCCAATTGGTAAGAAAGTGGTATAAAACGTTTTATTCGCTGCGCTCGATATGTCACTCTTTGGTTCGACTCTAAGCAAATTCTTTATTTTACTACAAGCATATTTCTCCTTTCGTGGAACCCGAGTAGCGCTCTTTGGGTATATGAAGCAAACTTGATATATGCTGGGTATTAAACGCATTGTATATTTGTTCGGATTTTCATTTTTAAAAGTCTACGTTAGCTATACTATAACAATAACCTTAAAAGCAGCAAACTGTACTTTATAGTTCAGCCAGTTATACGATGGTAAGTCAATAATTATCCACGTTGCAATTCTAACCGTAGTGTCAATACAAATGTGCAAGTTTCAATACCATGATTTTTCAATTTGTTCCATATGCATTTCTAGGCCCCCAAACAAGCGTTTCTGTTGAACAGAGAACCAGACATGCATCGCTCGTCGTTGGTGAACGACAAATTTGCCCTTTCATCAAAAATAGTCACTCCTCTGTGTAACAGAACCATGTTACGACCAATATAAAACATGATGTTGTCTTAGCCAACAGTCGTCTGGCTTCTTGGTGAGCAGCGCACCTTTTTGAATTATTCAGTCCATTTATATGCAGTCTGTTGAAGCAAAATACTGTTTCGTATTGTGCTGTAAGTTTTGGCTCCTAAATCATCTTGTGTGCTAACGGGAGCTGAAATGGTCATTGCTTCAAACCTGGGTAGCTTGAAACCTGGGTAGCGGTGATAAGGAACAAAAGCCTCAGCTGTTGATTATTGTTTCAGGTAGTTTCAGTCGAGTCACGTGTTTTTGAAGCGAACCTATTGTTAAATTAGGGAACTAGAAACAACATAAATAAACCGTTTTCATAACTAACGTCTTGGTGCTGATCCTCATTCTAAGCTTATTGTTCGGTGCCAAAAGCTACAGCAGTGATGGCGCGATGGCGCGCGGGGCTAACTAGCAACGGCGATATCTATTCATCTCTTGCATAAGGTAACGTTCTACTAACGAGGTTTGAAATTGACTGACCCAAGGTCGACTGCCTTCTCATTGGAGCCTCACTATAGCGATGCACGGATAAACAAATGATGCCAACTTAAACACAAATGCAACTGCATTGCGTATAATTACTCCTCCTCATACATATACCAGCTTGAATAGATGCCATCTACAGTAGTACAAATCACAAATAATAACAATCAGAAATAATACAATAGTGTTGCTGCATGTATGAGATGTGTCAGGAAAATAATGAGACTAGCCGAATACATCAGCAGTAAGCAACTGTATCGCCAACTTTTGGTTGTCACTTGAGACGTGTGTATGCATTTGACCTCCAGTGCAAATTTGAAATTGATGCTTTCAGAACGTTCTGTTCAGCAGCCCATTCCGTAAGTGCTTGCAATGGTAACTCTTCACGAAAATGGAAAGGCGAAACATCGAACAGCGTTATGTAAACAGCGTTGTGTTAAACTTAAATAAAGTGCAACTGAGATCTTTGAAAGCTAAAATGGGTAAAAGGAAAGGACACTTTAGTGCGATTGCAGGTTTTCCTATGACACAAGGTCTTTTTGGAGGGTCGTGATTATCTGGAAGATGAACCGAGGTCAGGACGGCCTTCATCAGCTAAAACTAAAGAAAATGGTGACAAAAGTGAAGGATCTCGAGAGATCTGATCGCCTTTTGCCGGTGAGATTGATTATCAGTGAGCTTAATTTGAATCGCCAAACTGTTTAAGAAATTTTAACTCAGGATTTGTTTATTAGCAAAGTCTGTACGAAGTTGGTCCCAAAACCTCTCACCGCGGAAGAAAAGGAGAACCGAAAGACAGTATCTTTGTATATCTTCTTAATCGGATAAACGATAGTCAACGATGGAAACCTCCTCGACACTGTCGTCATGGGTGACGAATCATGGATATTCGAGTACGACCCCGAAACGAAACGACAAAGACAAGAGTGGCACAAGAGTCAGTCTCCCCGTCCCAAGAAAGCAAGGAGGAGCGTAAGTCCAAGATCAATCGATGTTGATTTGTTTTTTTGACCGCCGCGGCATTGTCCATAAAGAGTTCCACAAGGACAAACAGTCAATCAACATTTCTACAAAAAGTTCTTGAAGGGCTAAGGATTAAAAAGGGTTGCTCGTCTGAAATTGCAGGTCGGTGGATTCTCCACCATGACAAAGCCTGTTTTCAACTTCCTCTTGCGTCTTGAAATTGAAAAAAACTTGCTCTTGCGTCTTGAAATTGCAGAAACTTGCTCGTGTGCGTCTTGAAATTGCAGATCGGTGGATTCTCCACCATGACAAGGCCTGTTTTCAACTTCCTCTTGCGTCTTGAAATTGAAAAAAAAACTTGCTCTTGCGTCTTGAAATTGCAGAAACTTGCTCGTGTGCGTCTTTAAATTGCAGGTCAGTGGACTCTCCACCATGACAAAGCCTGTTGTCAACTTGATCTTGCGTCTTAAAATTGCAAAAACTTGCTATTGCGTCTTGAAATTGCAGATCGGTGGATTCTCCACCATGACAAAGCCTGTTCTCAACTTGCTATAAGAGCTCCAGATTGCTTTGAAGAATGGGAACAACGTCTCCATAGATGAATGGCTTCCGAAGAGACTTATTTTGAAGGGAGATGACGTAGATTTATAGAGGAATTGTATATGCATGCTTCCAGGTAAGTAGTCTCTTTGCTTTCCTGACAGACCTCTTATCTTATTAAACGATGGTTAAAGCAATCAATTAGTCAGATTCTACATCATCAAATTAGTCTGAACATGGAATTTCGTGAATTTACTTTCGTTACAATCGGAGATATTCAATGCTAAATCCGTTATCCATTTCAGGGAGCATCTTGACATTGAAGGTCACTATTCGTGGATCGAAATTATTTGTAGTTAATTAAGAGCTATTCATTTGTTACTTGACTGACATGAGATTACAAGTAACCTTTATACTCCTGATGATTATCTCGACAAGTTATCTCGTCATTAGCAAAACTGAACAGATCTTGATATACTAGAAATTTTGAAGAAATGGTAATCAAATTTTATAGTATTTAATTTCGAAGTCAACTTCAATCTTTTAACAGTTAATGATAGCTTTTAAGTTTATTCAATAACTACTAAATTCCCATTAAAAGTTAATGATAGCTTTTAAGTTTATTTAATAACTACTAAATTCCCATTAAAAGTTAATGATAGCTTTTAAGCTTATTCAATAACTACTAAATTCCCATTAAAAGTTAATGATAGCTTTTAAGCTTATTCAATAACTACTAAATTCCCATTAACAGTTAATGATAGCTTTTAAGCTTATTCAATAACTATTAAATTAGCTTTTCATAACAACTAATAATAACTGTTATAGCAATTTAGCAATTTCCGCTAAGACAAAGCCCGTTGTCACATGGCAATCTCTGTCACAGAGCACTTGACGAAGGAGAGCATTGCAGTGGTTTCGCAGCCTCCCTACTCTCCAATCATTGTTCAGTTGTGTCAGACATGACAGGTTGGAGGCGATGTCCGTTCGATTACATAAATGATATTTCCAAACGTTTGCCAACTTCTCAGATAAGTCATAATCTTTTTTCTCGTCTTTTGACCGTCCCTACAATCACCACAGCGACGAAAATTTAAGCGTAGTGCAAAAACTATCCAAAGTAAAGAGATGAATTTTTTAAGGAATTATTAAAAGTCTTTTTTTTTTTTTTGAATCGATTTCTATCAAAATATATCAAGGTTTCTAGTCATAAAATTTTGTAATATTAATTTAATTATTAGTATTGCATTCTAAAAATTGTTAGAAAATGAAACCTTTATCTAGATTTTGTTAGGGATTATGTTAATAGCAACATGCTATAAAATATCAGCTCTATAGGACTGTTATTTAGGAAGATATCTATAAAAGGTTTGGGAAGCTTATTTAACATTAGGAGCTCCAAACTTTCTGTATTCATAAATGACATGAAACTTGGCATCTGAAGTTAAATAGTGATACAGATTCGAAATTTTGTCAAAGTAAGGGGTTTTCATTAAAAATATGGAAGTTGGTGCTGAATTTAATATGAAGACGGCCCTTTATGCAAATTATATGCATACAAATTTATAGTAGATGTTATTAACAGTCGAATATCATCTTTGAATGTGATCTACTGTTAAAATTGCTCGAATGATGTGGGGTCGTTCATTTTTTTCAGCGACTTTGCATGCAGCCAATTGCATGCCCAGTAAATAAAACTTAAGCAAAAATAAAACTTAAATAAACAAAGCGCTATTGAGTTACGACAAGAGTTGAGAAACCGAGTATAACCCGATTATTATGATTGGTTAAGTATTGATTAAATATTAATGCCCATAAGAAAAATTTAAGAACCTATTAATGTAGGAATTCATGAACACATATTAGCTGAACACAACTACTTCATCTTTCCGTAAATAACACAATGGGAACTTTTGTTTGTTTCGCTTTTGCCCGGTTCTTTTATATATTCCTGTAATAATAATAAACATCTAGTTTACTTAAATTATCCGTCATTACATAATTAGAACTCACATTAAAGTTTAAGTTAATTATTAAAATACTGACTGACAAACAAATCTTAACCTAGTGTAAAAATGACTGTAGAGCGACTAACTTCACCAAATCTATATCACTATCAAAATGCTTAAAATGTGTTGCGGTATTACACAAGAAGACATCCAACAGCTAGGAAATTTAAGTTCTTATTATTCCAAGAACATCAAAAAAATATACAGTATTTACATCATCACATTAACATCATTACACCAATATATAAAAATATGTATATCACAGTCCAGCGATGAACAAACCTCACCCCCTGCTTCTCGCTCGCTCTCTGTCTCACTCTCTCTTTCTGTAATCGTCTCCAACGAGCTTTGCTGCAGTCTAAAAATAACGTAGCGGTAAAAGTCAAATACCAATCAGAGATCATCTGGACGAACACCACCCACAGAGGACTATATTCCTCTATTTCACCTGTTCTTCTCAAGTCGTTGTAAAGCGCGTGGCGAAAGAACTGCAGCTGGAGCTACACTAACCAATCAGAATATTTTCGCCATTCCGATGACACAATGGAGTAGCCACCTGCCCTGCAAGTGACCCTTCCTAAGTGTGAAGCACAACGGAGTTTGGATGTCACAGTGATTTTTTGACCTAAAAATGATTTTTTAAACGAAGTCTTAAAAATGAGTCTTTAAACTTAGTCGTAAAAATGAGTCATTAAATTGGGGCTTAAAAGTAAGTCTAAAAGTCTTAACAGTAAATCAAACCACCAGTTCATGAGTTTCTGTTCTAACCGATGATATCCTTTTACGTTAGCGTTTTAGTTATCAAACCTCCCTTACTGCTACTAGTACAGTTCCTATACAAAAACACCCCATAATTTAGTTAGCTCTCATTCCTTTCGTCTTATCAAATTCTTAAATTAGTTGTAAAAAGACACTAACTTTCTCTTTCAAAACTTGTCAAAACTTTATGATCTTCATTGTAGCTTATTTGACATTAATTAAATCCGATCAAAATTATTTTTCTCCTCCAAGTTTGATGTTTTGCTTACTTTAATGAAGAGATTCCGATGCTGCGTTTCTTTTCTTTTACATTTAGTCACAAATTTGTTGTGACGGTTAAGGTTATTCAATGAACTATTTATAGGATTAAAAGGAGTATTAAATTAAAGGGAAAATATATTTTAAATATATTACAACGTACTTTATTACCTGTAAACAAATTTAGTGTTACATACTCTACTCGATAGGAAAGTAGGAGGCAATTTTTAAGATTTAACGTCATTTTTATGCAATTAAAACTAATGTCTAGTTAAATTAATTAAGAACCTGGACAGCGTGTGCCTCACTTTAAGAATTTTCATTTGTGCTTGTTCCATCGTAATGTTTTTTAAATTTCTAAGTTGTACTGAAAACCATCATTAAAAGACATTTTACCCTTAGAACTAACTTTTAATATTGTTCTTACATAAATTATTATTGACATTTTCTGTTTTTGCACTTTGAGCTTAAAATTAACTTGGAAATAAATTTGAAGGCAAAGAAGCATTGACGCGGTGTTTATCAAAATTTCTGCATTGGGTATTTAAATAAATTTGTCAAAATAATCTCTATATTTCAGGCCAAAATCTTAAACTAAGTCTGATTTTCAAATTAAAATTTGCATTTCTTAAACTTAAAAAACATTGCAACGTGCAACTTTAGTATAATTTTTTTTTCGGAAGTAGTTGAATTAACTTTTACAACGTTATACATACACTATATGGACAAAAGTATTTCGACCCTACATTTTTTTCAGAAAACGTGCTTTATTAGTCTTTTAAAGAACGGGAAGAGAGAGAGAGACTCTCCTTTTGACTGTATTACAGCTGCAACACGTCGATACATACTTTCCACAAGTTCTCTGTAGGTCTGGGAAGGAATAGCTCGCCATGCCTCTTGCAAAGCTCTGAGAAGAGATTCTATACAAATCCCTACACCGTTTGACCAATCCACACCAAATTTGGTATAATTATACTTTAAAACACTGCGGAAAACATGGGTAACTATTACTTTCCTATCTGCAGACCAATCTATATGACTTACAACATGAAAATTGAGACACTGGCAGTCCTAAAAAGCCTCAAATTTAAAATCTAAAGTTTGTTTTCTTGCAATAAATGCATATTGACAAGGAAACACGTTCTACAGAGTTGGTGTATTTGAGTAATTACAGGGAAATGTCGCGGTCATATTTGAGCACTACTAAATTTCATAAATCGTTATCGTCTTTATCAATATTTTTCTGTCTTTTTTCGAATTGCTCTATTTCAGCTCAGGAAGTCGAAATTCGACACTTCGCACATTTTTCGTTTTTCAGAATTCTGCATTTTTTCATCGGAATTTCGTTTCTGTTTGTATATGTCTTAATCTTTTGCATATTGCAATACATTATTCCGGAATTAAATGTACATGTTTGCATCCGAAGTAAAAACTATTTGCTGTACAACTTATATTATTTTATTTTTCTATGTAATAAAAGTGATTATTCTAATTCATTTTTCAATCAACATTTAACCATTTCAACCCTAGCAATGACGGGTATTCAGCTAGTAGTGTATATAATTATATTTGGTACATACGAGTATTATCCACATAGCTATCTACATACTCTGCAAGATAAACACATTTTCCTTCATTTCAACTTTCCACCAAGAGGAATCCAATCAGAGTAATTTAAGTCTCCAAATACAAAATTGGCAAAAAAGTGTAATTTTTAAGCTAAAGATTAATTATTCATTATCATATCAACCGTATTCACTTCTTATATTCAACAAGAAATCAGGCCCCGGTAGCCCAGTTGGTAGACTGGTGGATTAGCAACTTTAGGATTGCGAATCTGTAACTCGATCCTGTCAAAGACCTTCGTGTACGTGGAGGCTGGTGTACTTTAAACTTTACATGTCCTTAAATATCTTCAGGTTGAACGGGGAAGCTTGGAAAATGAGGTAACATCTCAGGTGTTGGCATTGCCATCTGACAACTGTGGTTAAAAATTACGAGGCCCTATCCTAGTATCTTTCCCTTGATTGATCACAGACCATCGCCGTTGTATTGCTCCATTGCGACGTAAATTCAACTACCTACAATCAATAAAACTTAAGTTTAATTATACTTTTTTTTCATTATTCATATAACTATACCAGGATACTCATATACCAGTTGGCAGAATAATTATTATTTGAAAATGCCCGGGTCTCCAACAAAAAATCTTGATTGAAAGTATAAAGATGTTCTTAGGTAAAGTGCTAGAATCAGTTTCTCTAGAAATCCCAGTGTTGTTTTCCTTTGCGGATGAAATAAGATTTAATTTTTGTGGTTGGTTAGATTTTTACTCGTGGGTCATATTTGGGCAAGTTGCGTAAGACACACAAGACATACAACTTCAAGAAATAGGCATGCACAAACAAAGAAAGTTTTACTGGCAGATAAAATAGAAATACACCCAGTGTAAGATAAAGGAATCAAACCCACTCCATTTAAAACTCGTAGATTACTACCACAATAGTCAAACCCACTGAGCCACGATGACCCAGTAAAGTATTTCTTACTTTATTGTAACCTTTTCGATACTAAACCTAAGCATCCTTCTCCAGAATACTTGGCGTTATATTTAAGAAAATACATTATGTTATGTTTAATATTCCAACCAACCGGTCTAGTGGTCAAGGTTTTGGCCTCTGGATCGGAAGGTACCTAGTTCGAATCCGGGGTCAGGGCATGGATGTAAATTGTGCTGTGCTTTGTTCGGGGCGCTGATGGTCCACCCATTGGTGCCCCTTCACAAGTGACTATCGCTTCCGGCCTTGTAGTGGCCAAGTACAAGTCCTTAGTGCCCGCCGTTGGAAGTAGTGACCATCACTTCCGGCCTTGTAGGGGCCAAAGATAGTGTCCAGTGCCCGAAATTGGAGGAAAAGATGTTTAAGAAAAGATACGAGGCAATATCAATTCTGCCACTTCAACTCAATTGTGTATGTAAAGCAATGTCCTTTTTTTCCTCTGTAACAATAAATTAAAATGTAATTGCCTTGTAGTGGCCAAGTACAAGTCCTTAGTGCCCGCCGTTGGAAGTAGTGACCATCACTTCCGGCCTTGTAGGGGCCAAAGATAGTGTCCAGTGCCCGAAATTGGAGGAAAAGATGTTTAAGAAAAGATACGAGGCAATATCAATTCTACCACTTCAACTCAATTGTGTATGTAAAGCAATATCCCTTTTTTCTCTGTAACAATAAATTAAAATGTAATTTGAATGAAAGAAAAACGATTTCCCGATATTGGTTGCTTGACCATGCGCCTTGCAAAGCCAAAAATATGTGAGAACCACAATAAATGTTGTTGTTTTTATTCAGCAATGTGGTGGAATGGAATCGAAACATTTATAAATATATGCGCGGGGAAAGACAGGTGTGAAAACACCTGCCGGATGCAGCTGTCAACATTTTGGTATCGAAAGATTTTAGTATTGAGTCATTGGTATGAAATTGAGGGATATGCTTATTATTAAACAGGAAGAATTGCTCTTAAAGTGTAAAATAAATGTGGTTAGTAGCTCCAACACACTTGTACTGCATGTTTCCATTCCACCAATAAAGCTTAATTCAATGCAAATGGTCGAACCTTAACAAGCGAGGACAGACAATAGAACCCCGACCCCGGGTCGGTCTCTTATCTCAATTCTCCCAAGTTCACATTTTATTATAACCTTTTCGTCGCTAAATCTGAGAATCTTCGTCTGGAATACATGGCAAATTTTGGGTAATAAGAAGATTCGAGGAAATTTCACCTCCCTCTTCTTGAACACAACTCTTAAGCAATATCATTTTAAACAATGTAAAATGCAATTTGAATAAGAAACGACTTCCCGATATCTTGTACTACACGCACCAGTTCGACTGCTACAACTAAATGCAATGTAAGCGGCCGAACCGTTACAAGCGAGGACGGACAAAAGAACCCCAACCCCAGGTCCGTCTCGTATCTCAATTCGCCCAAATTGCAATTTCATTACACCGTCTCGTCCCACCCCTGTCTGCAGAGAACAAAAAGAAGCCCAGCAAACCAGAGTCCACAGTGGACAAAAGTTCAGAGCTCAGCATTTGTCTTTCCCTGGGTCGATTAATGGCAATGAGATTGCTTAATGGAAGGAACATTAGGCGAGGGAAGGGCGGAGGGACCTTTTAAGGGATCCTCCCTCTACCGTAGAAAAGCAAAAGGGGGAGTACGAGGTCCTTAATGTTTCTGGTCCTTACAAGATAAACTCCCCATTTAGACTCCAACAGCCTTATCTCTCCCGGGTCTTCTCTTTTTTCTTAAAAAAATAGTTGTTTGGTGTGGAAGGTGCTTGATTGAATATTACATAGAAGAGGGGGTGTTTTTATCTTTTTTATTGCAGTGAAAGTTTTTGGAGCACAGTGGGGGAATGATTGAGATAGAGTTGCGAAATTAGAGGCATAATTTAGATTTCGGGGGCTGTGTGATTGAATGTGTTAATGCCTAATCATTTGTTACTAGTCTCTTTTTCCTCTTCCAGGTGTTCGCT
The DNA here is from genome assembly GCA_947359465.1 of Metellina segmentata. Taxonomy (NCBI): domain Eukaryota; kingdom Metazoa; phylum Arthropoda; class Arachnida; order Araneae; family Tetragnathidae; genus Metellina; species Metellina segmentata. The sequence continues at coordinate 78,141,619 of OX375878.1, forward strand.
CTTGGCTGAGTTCAAAAAGATTTATGCCTGGATCGCCCTTTCGCTTGTGATTATACATTAAATGTGAAGAAAGATAATTGAAACGATTTTTAAAGAACTTTAAAACAAGATATATAAAGTCGCTCGCTCGTGCAGTCCCAGCTTGAGTTCTAATGTTAAGGGGACCGGGAAGACTCTATCTCCTCCATGTTAAATTCACAAAATTCAAGACCCTTTTTCTCAATAACTATAATAGTAATCAACACAAAATTTTTATGGTGGTTAGACTGATATGTTATACAAACTTTAACAGCTCACTTTTTTTTTATTTAAAAATTTTAATTTTATAGAAATTTTTAACTGAATATCACTTTTTAGATAGCATTTTTTACACATTTAAATTTCTAAAAAATTCAATTTTCAAAAAATCAAAAAATGCCCGTGTTAAAATCTTTAGAGATATAACACAAATATGTCATAAAAATATTAAGTCATTATGTTCAGTAGACTCTGAGAAAATGAGGCATGAAACTTAAAAATCTAAGTTTTGAGAAAAATGGATTTAAACATTTCAAATGAATTTTTATAAATAATTTTACGTCTAACCTTAATGAAATCCTGATTTATATAAAGGGTGATCTCTTTCATTTTTAATACATGTATCTTCAATTTTTTTTATGCTTTTCTTTCTATGGCGGGCCTTTTTACTGTATTCGGAGAGTTTTCGCTCTCCATCGATAACACGGTCTTAGTCCAGTTTTCTCAAAAATTTGTATAAAATGGCAGCCTGTATTGGTTTTAACTCTAGATAATGTATAGCACTTTATAATATTTCCACTGTTGCAGCAGGAAACAGCATCAAACACTCCCAGTTTTAAAGTTTGGATGGTTACAAACACATTTTTTGGAACGCGAGTCCAAATCACATTGTTCACCGATTCATTTGGGTTTTGAGTCTTTCCGTGAACACATTTTTTCAACAATTCTGAATTCGCCAAGTCTCTGAAATTTGATTTAATTGTCTTCAAAATGTAGGCAGTATAAGGCAAGGCAATATGTGTGTGTTTATCATGGTAATATACATCACTTTTAGCTACAGCACGTTGAAATTTCCACCAGCTTTCATTCTCAACTGGACAAAGACCGTGATTTGGATTTAAGTTACTTGACAGTAAATAAAAATATTCTGCCCAGACAGATTGTTGCATATTGTGCAGAAAACCAACATTTATCCTTATTGCTAGTCCATAATAGATCAAATGTCATGTCTCAGAAAGTGCTAACTTATATCGCATGGTAAAATTAATAAAAATAGTTAGAAAAAAACTAAATGATTACAGTTAACTCTACTGTTACCAGATTATCGAAAATAATTTGAGTAAAGTAAAGTAAAAAATATAATATACATTGTTGAGCAACAAAGATTAGAAATGTCCACAAACTGTTTGTTTACATTTGAAAGGCCGTGTCAGATGTGAAGTGCTTATTGGAAACGTGCATAATTTTCAAACTTCCTCTTATTCTATTACCTAGTGTGATATATCATTGGAAAGAGGAGATTTTGAACTATATAAAGGAGCAATAAAATAGAAATTGATTTTTTAGTCGAATTTTGCTTTCCCGGTCCCCTTAATACTGTACATTTTTTTCACAGTTAAAATTATAGATTTAATTAGTGTAAATACCATCTGTGGCATGCATACAGGCTGCTAAGATAACTTTTATTTTCTGTTGAATTTTTTAAAAACTACTTTCACTGTATGATTTTTTCTAACAATACTAAAAATCGTTGATCGCACTGATGGAAATTAGACAAACATTGAAATAATAAAATCTTAATTTTAGAAATTAAAATTTTCTATTTGCTTTTGATTAATGTAAAAGGGTGCCGTTTATGCACAATTGAAATGGATGGAATCTAAAAAAATTTTAAGATATTCAATTTATTAAAACGATTGGCTGCACTTACTACCTTAGCTCTCTAATTTATTGCTCGGGTTTGTTGGGCTTTAGGTTGTAAGGCCATATTTGGCCACGCTGCGCTTAATGCAGATACAAGGAAAAGTAACGGACATACACTTACTAAAAACGTTTACTGACTCAGAAAAATAAATACAACCAAGATAAATTACAGAATTCGAACCACACACACACCAACGCCTTCAAATCGTAGGTTGCTAGTGTAGTTGACATATCCACTGAGCTACAGTAATTGGATCTTCAAGCTACCCTAAAGACTGCATCGTTATAAGTGAACAAAGTAAAGATACATAATTTCTATTCTACAATCTAATTTCTAATAGCTTTTCTAGCCACTCTCTCTAGCGCTCTAGAAATCTATAATTTCATTAGACGCAAACGTATTGGTTTGGTTACTGCCCCTCCTATAGGCATACGGTTTCTTTTGAGTTGCATCAACTTCACTATCCTGTCTCTTCCATTTCTTGTAATCTATTGTCCACAATTCCCTTCACTATGCATCTAAGGCCTTCTAATAGTTCTTTTATCAGAAAGTAATAGTTTCTATCATAATGTTTGTAATTCCCTGGAAAGTTTTTTTTTTCTAATAGCGTGTCTGCACCTGTATTATTATTAGACACAAACGTCAGCCGTTTTTCAACCGTCAAAACCCAATGACCAACTCCCTACGAATTGGTGCTTCTGAATTTGATGGTCTTCCCGGCCACTACTGAGAGCTATCGCCGTAGCTTAGAGGGTTTACCACTGCACTAGAAGTATATTTCTCTCTTCGTGTCAGCAAAACTTTCCTTCTGTGCGTTCCTTTCTTGACGTTGTTTGTCTTGTGTTTGGGGCAGCTTGGTCAAATATGGCCTTTGCGACATAAACCCCATCCAATCATTACTGTGCGTGTGGGAACTTATCGAACGAAACAAATCCGTCGATCATGTGTTGCTTCCAGAGCTCGACTTTTAATTCCTCCTTCAGGGACATGGATTAATATACTATGTATGGTAGGTCTGAAGAGCAAGATAATTTGTACCAAGCAGTGGCCACTTCTCAAAATAAGCTGAGTAAGTTGCAGCTTATAGAGCGGTAATGGTATTAGCGACAAATGCAAAGATTTTTTTTCAACGAATATTTTGTATATTATTTTGAATCATGTGTTTAAAATGTAAAAATTTTACGATTCCGTTGATTGCATTGAGATTTCATAAAAGCAGGTCCACTACGATAAGTAATTTAGTCAATCACGAATATAAGAGGCGGCTGGTTTCGGATAAGCCTACTTGGGGGAAAGGTGTGAGTCTTACTCTCTGGATCAAAAAGCAACGAAAGCGACCTACATTGGTTTCGACTTCATCGACCGAAAAACTTGAAACCATAATGCGAGTAAACATTTTTAATAAAATATAAGTGTTTCTCAGCATAATCTTTAGTAAGACATCCTCGGCGTTCCAAACAAAACTTCGAAATTACAGTAGATCGGGATTTTTAGTGTAAACAAACAAACCAGTTGGTCTGCAAATATTTTACCTCTCGAGCATGATACATATTGGGATTACCTTAAAATGTAGTCTATCGCAGTTTTGATGACGTTTGGCTTTTAATCTAATTTGTATTGACCAGACACCTATATTTACCAATTCGAAATACTTTCTTCTGAATTTCTTTTGGTAGCATGCTGAAGTCGTATTTGATAAACAATCCAAATGACGTCATGTTTCATGAACAGGAAATACGTTAATCCTCAGAAACACTATCGCCACCTACATTTAGATTTACAGAAAATGCCTTTCATACGAGACAACACACATCCCCGATTTCAATTATCGTGATCCATGGGCATTTTCACTTACATGTTGTTTTGGAAGTAGGTTGAGTTAGTGAACATTCGGCAATTGAATATTGTAGCCTAATTAGTCAAATGCACTTTAATGATAGTGTTGTGCTTCCTACAAGCATCATGATTCTAATGAGGCTTATGCAGAAGCACCTCTCCTACTAATGGGTTAGATTGAAGGTAAGATGTTTATTGGAATGTTCATGCAATTAAACCTACCACGCACGAATTTATCACATTTTCTGCTGCTCACAAAAGAACAAGACATGGTTTTTCAATTAAAATTTGAGTATTTTATCTTGAAGTATCTTTCAATCAGAATACTGCGAATTAATTTTTTCATTTTATTTAGTATGTTAATCGATAAATATAGTATACAGTGGCTGTTGAAATTAAGTGCGCACAGTGAAAAGATTTCTGTAACCCTTCAAACGGCTCGCCCGAGTGTGCTCCGCATGAGTTCCTGTGTGGTAGGCAGGAGACCCGAAATATTTTAAGGAGCGAGATGTCCTGGTTTCAGTGATGCGTCTGAATATTTATGATCTGACCCTTGCAGTGTAGCCATTTTTTGTGAACCACATTCTAACTGAATTTTCGGAAGTGTTCGGTATTGAAGTTTGGAAGGTTGAAAGACCAAAACTCTAACAAATAATAATATGCACTTAATAATTAAACGAATGTTAAAGTACATATTTAGAAACATATTTATCTTAAGAACTGTATCTGTATTTGCTATAATATTTTAAAAAATAGGTTTTAAGGACGAAATTTACAAAATTCTATCATAAAATTGGGTATGCGGCCTGCCTATTTCGTACAGAAACAATAAAAATGTTAATAAATTTGTGTAGTAAATACTAGTTTTGGATGTAGAACAACTTCTAAATTGATGGGCTATTTTTCTTAATATTTTTTCCTATTTTACTTATAGAATTTGTCTTGTGTTCTGTGCTTTGAATATCGGAGTTTTTTTCCGATTTTTTTCTTCAAGGACCACATATTTTCATGCCCATTGAGGTCCTGATATTATGGCGCTGTATACATTTTCGGTTTAAGTTGGTTCAGAAATATTAATTTGGTTATTTTTACTTTGTACCTCTTTCTCTCTGTGGAGACTTTAAGAGTAGAACAAAATTTTGACTCTAAATTCAAATTTGATCCACCTTTTGTTGTATGGATAACGTCTTCACAGAGAGGAAATATACAGATAAAATACTGTATTAAAGTTTTTGTACCACCCTAAACAGGAACTGTACACGACATCATAACTTCAAAACCTAAATGGGCTTGAAAATTAGTAATCCAAGTAGGAAAAAGTGGTCAAAAATCACAATATTCAGACCCGAGAAATGAGCAAATATATTCAGAAAAGTAACACAAATTCTTAATTTTGTGCCCCTCAGTTAATAATCTGTTCTATATGCAAAAATGTGTGCTACAAAATTTTTTTTTTATTGTTTCTTTTTGCAATGGGCTGGATGTATACTCAATTTCCTGACAGATTTTAAGTGTCAAATTTTCAAAATTCTATATTTAAAAATATTATGGTGACTATGGTTTGTTGATTGATGTCATTTTTATTCACATACCAAATGTGTCGCACAAGGTCACACTTGGCTAAGCAAGTTCAAACGAAGTATGGAATTTTTTAACTTAATTCGGGCTTTACAATTCCTATACAAATTCAGCAAAAATCATGGTTTCTTACATAGTTTTGGGCTTTTAAAGCAATCTCTCTTCCTGTACACTCCATTTTAGAAGCCACTGAACATGGATTTATGAAAAGGGTGAGTACATAATTAATTTTTAAACGAAAGGTTTGGTATTTAGTAAAAATTCATCATAAAGAAAGTCATGTTTCAGACGCTTTTAATAGTAAGTGGATAGTTGCTAATTGTGTGTGAGTTCTAAGGAATAAAGGGTGATGCAGATTCTCCTATTGTGGTTAAAGCTTCACGTCTTCAAGCTCATTTGCTGAGCGCGATTACATCACTATATTGAAAAGATTTCTTTTTATCATTGTTAGAAACGGTTTATCTGTTGGAAATTTTCGCTCTGTACGCAAGACGATAACGCCCTTCATTTCATCAGCTTCAATAAATTTTCGTTTTGCCTTTTCATGCAATTACTAATTTACTCCTTCCATCCACATCATAATGGAACAAAGGCACAGTTTTTTAAAACATTCGCCGTATCACCTGTAGAATCTTATTCAATCTCCCGCGTTGAAAATTATTTATTCATTAAATGGAAGTAGAAAGTTATTAAAGGATGATCGAGAGAAAAATCAAAACAAAAGAACCGTTCTTCGATAGATGAACACATGGTCTTAAATTTTATGTTTCTGAAAAGTCATTTTGAATTTGCATGTTAAATGCTTTGTAATATTTCGTTTGTCTTTTCAAAATGCGTGAGTTTCTCGCAGTTGAAATCACTGTGTCTCTTTAAATCGGTCATATTTATAATTTGAAATGTGTTCTTTAATATTATTCTTTTTTTTTCTGTTCCTAATATCCTATTGATTGCTGTATACTTATTTCTTCAAACCTGCGAAATGCTTTGTAGAATACAGGGAATTTATAAACTTCGTCTGATAAGAAACATTTTGATACAATCGTGAGACAGATGAATTTATCATATACTTTATAAATCAAAATCCCCAAGAAAATATAAAAAAAATTTGTAGTTACTTTTGATGACGCCAAACTATTTTAAACAGTACAGGTATTCTTAATCATGTCGATCATAAACTCTTCAGTCCATAGGTTCAGTTCCCGTGACTTACTCTGGATGTACTTCTCTCTTCTTTGCCAGTAAAATTTTCCTTGTGTTCAAGTCGTGTATATTCATTTATTTGACGTTAGTTTTCTTGTGTTTGACTTATATGCTCTACGCCGTAAAATCTAGCCAACAAAATCCAGTCCATATACATGCATGTTTGCTTGCCTCTTGAAAAGAGAAAAGGTTGAAAAAGAAAGGTTGCTGAAACTCGCCTTATACAAGTTACACTTTAAAAGTATTTTCTGCACACAGACTTAATTTCTCCATTGGAAACAAAACTCACTGTTTAAGTTTACATAAATTTCACTTCGCGATTGATTTAACTTAATTCTAATTATCCTTAAAAAGTTTCAATAAATAATGAGCTTTCATTTTGCCAATCTCTCTCAACGTGTCTTAACTTGTTGGTTGTCACGTTATTAGCTAGTTGTTCTCGCTCTCGTTTCCAATTTGCCATTTCTCTCGATCAGTCGTATCTGGTAGTCACACAGTAGCGTTCTGGCTGCACTATCATTTTTTTAATCCAATATCGAGTAGGTACTTTAATTAACGTCGTTCTGAAGCAACACAACGGGCTATTAATCCCATATCGGCATCTAACAATATATTTGCCAAAATATTATACGTTACACTACTGATCACAAACTTATTCTTTACATTTTATTAAAGTAATGAACCAAACCTAATTTCAATTTTATCTGTATTTTCTTTAGCCCTCATATAAAATTTCCGCACCCGCACCTGCATTCAAAAATCTCTCGCGCTTAGAGTTATAAACTCCACATTATAGCCATTTTTCAGTCTTCGAAATCAAACCACTTCACATCGCTATATAAACCGCTATTCCATAGACCTGAGCACTGACTTCGTTAGCCAATGTAAAATTTACCCACGTCGAGGCACGAAAAAAGTCTGTAAATGAGTCTCACTGAAAAAGGTAATTTTTTGAAAAACCTGTGTAACTAAAAAGTCTAAAGACATCCTATCCCACGATCATCAGTGAAGCCTTCTTCCTTCAGGCAGGAAATCTTAATTAGATGCACTGGTGACTCCCTTTCCCCCTTTTCCAATTGCATCTTCTTCCTTAGTAGGACATAGGCATTAAGCGCCCTAATGATCAACCTCATTGATCCCTTTCCCGAAACACAAGAAACTGTAACTAATACTCCGCTGACATTTCCTCCTTGAACTTTTTTCTCCCTTCCAGCTCTCCGGGCTGCAAATCGCTTTCTCATCGATACAGAGGGGAGATTCATTACGGTTTAGGCTACAATGTTTACACTGCTTTTTCGGGTATTCTAGAAACATCGGACGTTGAATAACCGTAACTAATGATACGACAGGTTGTTTTAACAACTTTTCGGGGGAACTTTCAAAGTTGAAATGTGAAAGGATCATCTGTCAGCATTTATTCAATCTGATAACGGTTGTATAATTGGATTATATATGTGTATGTGTGTGTACTACGATGAGTGAGCATAATACCTCGATATTTTCATTTGTGGATTAAAGTTATAAAAGCAATAATTCGTATACACTCAAAACAGCACAGACAATTTGCTTTTGATTCAATATATTGACTAACTTCGTACTATTAATTCTTGCATGTATTAAATATTAAAGGGGAATAGTTGAACAATTGAACGCACAAATTTCTGTAAAAAAGAGTAAAAAGCTTCAAAGTTCTGTAAAAAAATATTTTCAGTTGATTCTTTTTAAATTTTAGATATTTTATAGAATTGTTGTGATATTTAAAGAAAGGAAATCCTTTTAAGGCTTCTACCATTTATACTTTTATGTTGACGAAGAAAAATATAAGAATCATATTCGACCAAGTGGGGCTGTTTTTGGTCCGCAAGAATAACTGAATATTAATTACTCTACAATAGTCTAACTTCGTACACTTATTGAACTCTGTCTCATTCCTATAAACGTCTCATAATTATGATTGGTTAACAATTATTTTATTGATGGATTTAGAAAAGTTCAACTCTTACCCCTTGATGGACACATCAGAATGATGTTACAAAAATGCAGGACATTTAAAACTACGATTTTGAGGAAGAGTTTTATAATAATTATCCAAAGTTTCAATATGTAGAGCAATTAGTTTTCGAGTTATCTTGCGGACCACTAAACAACACTCTACCTAAATTGGTTCTTATATTTTTGATCATGAGCAAAAACGTTTAAATGATAGAAGCTTCAAAAGGATTTCCTTTTAAAATATAACATCCATTCGGATAGAAATACTAAATTTGAAAGAATCCATAGAAAAATATTTTTTTTTAGAACTTTGAAACGGTCTACTCTTTATTGAGACTCGAATGTTTTAAGGTACTATTCTCCATTAATACAGAACAAGCGTTCCAAATGGGGAAGAACGGGTCCAATTATCAAGGATACAAAAGATGGTAGAAGTTTCTAAGACAACTACCCTTGTTCATTGCTGAAAACAAAAATACATTTTCTGGAGTTCCAATCTTAGGAACTGAGACCCCACATCCAGGATCGTTCCTAAGTGGTTTGATGGCCTTGCACTTACACGCTATCAAAAAAATAGGGACGATCGAGTACTGGTAATATGCCTCCTACTTTAATTGATCATACTTTAACAATTCTATTTTCCGTGTTATTATTTTTATACGAATTCGTTCGTTGTGGATTGTTCTGGCGATTGTAATAGAAGATTCTTTTAAGTCGATAGATAAGTAGTGGAATTAACGTCACACTGAGGTAACACAACGGTCTATTGGATACGGTCCGGTATCAAGTTCCGAGGACAACACTTGGTAATTTTGAACTATGGTCAAATACAACACCTGAACCTGGTATATCCTATTTCCCTAACTTCCAGACCACCGCAACGTGAGGACATTTGGGTTCAATACATATTTAACGTGCACCAGCACCTACGTACACGAAGGTCGTTGGCTGGATCGAGTTTAGAACATCCGGTTTGCTTATCCGCTACTCTACCAACCAAACAAGATACTTTTAAACCGGCAAATTTGGTTCTTAATTTACATTAGAAAAAAACGTCACAAAAATTAGTATTACATAAACCGTAGTGTTAACGTTAATACTCGGGCCTGCTGTTGGATTGGGGAATGAATGAAGTAGGCACATAGGAAGTTTAAACAGTTCCAATTCTCTATTGTGAATATTCAGCAATTAATTTGTGCAGTTTGAACAATTAAAGTGAAACTTGATATGTTGTAGAGATGGTTGTTATCCAATATTAATATTACCTTAGTTTGGTAGCATTGGCAATGCTTATGCAGACCACACTCCAAAGTTGCACTGGCCCGAAGCTTGTCCAACACCGTAGAATTGGAACATATTGCGGACTCATTCGACACGCTCACTAGGCCTGCACACTCGGCCCGAAAGTCATATCAGGCACCGTCATCTTTTGTCTACACGACGCTATAATTTTCTTGTGATTGTTTCTTCTAGCTCTGAAGTCATAAGACAAAACAGTTGTAACTCAACTTTTCATGCATGCCCCTAGTATTCACGTCAAAAATCTTTGGAACACAATGATCATTTAACATTACGGACCATCTATGGGAACTCGAAATTATTTTTTAATGCGTGCATGATGAAGGTGTTTGATTTTGAAAACAGAGTAGGTTTTTAGATAAGAGAGCGGTTTGACAAGTTTTGCTCGTGGGAAGCCACTGGAACTACTTTTCACACATCTACTCTTGGAGTCTCAGTACAATAACAGCATGCAATACAAATATGTATACTCAATTTTTAACTTGCACCAAATGTATGAATATCTCACATTTGGTTTGCATATACGAGGTGATTTTTTTTTTAAACTGACACTATTCAGAGCCACCTGTAGCTCGATCTAACAACCAAAATGGCACCAAACTCGGTATGGAGACTAATAATGACATGGAAAGTAGATTCGGTGTAAAAAAAATTTGGTTCCAAAAATCGCTGATAGTGGTATTTATGGGCTCTGTTGTAGCTTTCTAAACCGATAATTAGCATAAAACACGGGTATCAAAACAAAATGCAAATTTATGCTTTCGTATGCGACAACATCACCAGTCATTTGGGCTCTAAAAACATGTAGACAGCTCCGAAAAATATTCTCAGCTGAAGTGAGCCAGCTCGAGTGAATATGCGACTCACATTACCAGAACGCGCATTACTAGTGAAACTGTATTATCTTAATCAGTGCAATGAATCCACAGCTCTTCGTGAGCTTAGAACATTAGTTTATACAGTGCCATAAATACCCCTATCGGCGATTTTTGGAACACATTTTTTTTCACTTAATCCTACATCCCATGTTATCATTAGTCTCCATACCGAGTTTGGTGCCATTTCGGTTGTTAGATCGAGCTACAGGTGGCTCTGAATAGCGTCAGTTTTAAAAAAATCACCTTGTATGTGTATGTTCAATCATAAACGCAATTAAAATATCGATCACTTTTAAATTTAGAAAACTAGCTTCACTGAACAGTATCAGAAACGTTTCATACTAACCATATCCAAGTACCATGATACAGTGAACCATCAGAATGGGGAGATACAGTAGCATAGTATTGATTACTTGGGGGTTGAGATGGGATCGAAATCAAAAACAAAACTTATGATTTGCTTTAGACAGTCCTATAAGTGAGCTCCAAGTTATAGGAGGTTCAGATTCTATCCCTAGCAGGTTTAATTCCTTCCTGGAAGTATTTCTCTCTTCTGTCTCAGTAAAACTTTCCTTGTGTGTCCATTACTTGACAATGTCGGTCTTGTATTTGGCGCAGCTTGGCGAGATGAGGTTTAGGCACCATAAAACCTCAACCAATCCTATTTGTCAACTTCGTTTACCGTTGTCCCTAAATACAATAAAATACAGATAATTTGTTTGCCCAAAATTACAAACAATCCCAAAAGGCGCTATTGTGCCCAATCTGAGTAATTCTATTTAGATGAACGAAGGTCGCTTGAGGTTGTTTTTTTACAAAGGCGGGTAAATAATACAAAAGTAAGAACAGACCATGCACAAAGACCCAATGAGCATAATATCTGCACTGTATGCTGGTCTCAGTGGGGAGCATGGGGTTAGGGAAAAAGAGACTGTGCAGAATGTATCCATTGCGCATGACAAACATCATTAACCAATCATAGTAAAAAGGCATTTGAGACTGAAAGGATGAGGCATCGGCACTCCCCGTTTGACCTTTAGAGGGAGAAATCATGAAAGTTAAATAAAAACGAATACTCACTCGGATTTGTGTTTTAAAATAGCCTTGTTTTTACTTCATGTTTAGTGCACGAAAATCTTTCAAAAGTTCTATTATTTTTTTATGAATTTAGATAAATGTTTATACAATTATGAAAAAAAGGAGAACAAATTATTTATGGAGGTATGTTAAGTAGAAGTATTTTAAATAATTTTTTTAAAATACCTGTACGTTCCTGAAGTAAAGATAGTTTTACGCTTTAAAACTTCAATATCTCAAAATGCATATTAGTTCCATTAAAGGAACATTTTTTCAAAGTCTATTCAAGCAAGTGTAAAAAAAAATTGGTTTACAAGTGTAACATGCACTATAGCATATTTTAACACACGCATTTTTTTCTATATGCTGAGAAAAGTTTATTTTGATTGTTAAAAAGGATGAAAATTGGTCCTATTTCAAAAAAAAAAGAGATAAGAGTTAAAGACAAAAAGAATCTCAAAATTTCAAATTTGAATTTTTTTTTTTTTTTAATTCCTGAGTGAAAGTGTTTAAAAGTTTCTTTATAACCTGTGTAAAAAGCTTCGAATCAATGCACATAAAACATTCTGTGAAAATGTTCCTTAAAATTTGACCATTTTATAATATTGCAGAGATAAGACTGCACCGGTCCACTTAATAAATTTTTTTTCCGTGGAATATTAATTTTTTTTTGATGGGATTTCGGTATTTCATCGCAATTGCTGGAACTCACAAGAGAACTCGAAAGGTTAAAGGCCTATGTCGTAAAAGGATTGTACAGTCTTTTCCAAATAGCGCATAATTGTTAATGGACAATTCTGTCCTATTCCTTCTAGTGACATTCAACTAAACAGCCTATGAAGAACTAAAAGCATTACATCTGAATTCGAATTAAACGAACTGCGAGAAATAAATTTTCAAGGAGTAAATGGGGAAGCGTTTTTCCTCTCCGTTCATTATACTGTTACATCGAATTTTCCTCTGTGTACTTTCCAGACGAACTTCCTGTTCTCACGGGCTGTTTTCTTTTATAGCTTTTCGGATCAAAAGAGTAGTTTTAAGTCCTCGTTTTCAAAGAGATATATGTTTTTAAGGACCATTTGATGGCGAACTGTGTAATTTATCAGATTTATGGTCACTGAATGAAGTCGCCTGTATCTTTTTTATTGCTGTCAGAGGCCATCGTAGATCGGAAGGAGGCTACATCTAATGGTCTTAATTCTTAATTTGAATGATACTTATCATTTGGTTCCCTCGCATTGTTAACTTTAAAGCAGGCATTCCGTGAGAGTATGCCATTAGTGGACTTTTTCCAGTTCGTACATTTCCAATGAAACGTTTTTCTATTGTTTTTGACTGAGGAAGTACTGTAATAGGTTTTTATAGTTTGAATAGCCGTCAGACAGTTGATATCTTGATCGTTCAAAACTGTAGTTAAGAGTCATACAGTGAAATCTATGCCATAAATTGATTTTTATTTAAATTTCATGAGATCTAGGGAGTCTACGTAAAATCTAAAATACCATAGAATGCTTCAAGTGATAAACGACATAAATTATGTTACAGCTAAGTTATCCTAAACGATTGAATTTTTCCATTACGCTTTATTCTGTGCCAACATATACCGGAATATATCTTTCTTAATTTACATCCTCTTTTGACATCGAAAAGAAGACAGTGTCTCGGTAGCCCGGTCGGAAGAGTTACGGATTATCAATCGGAGGGTTGTGAGTTCGAAACTTGGTTCAACCGAAGACCGTCCTGTAGACGTGGGTTGATGTACGTAAATTCTGTCGTGGTTTCATATGTCCTCACTCTGGACTAGTGAGGAAGTTTGGAGAATGGGGTAGTAGCTTAGGTGTTGACCTCGTCATCTAACCGTGGTTCATAATTACATGGTGTTCCCTTCTTGATTGATCCCACGCCATCGTCAAAAGACCATTCTGTCACTCCGGTGCTACGCTAGTTAATTACCATTATCATCTGCAGAAAAGACATCTGCAGAGAAACTGTGCAGAATGTATCCATTGCGCATGACAAACATCATTAACCAATCATAGTAAAAAGCCATTTGAGACTGAAAGGATGAGGCATCGGCACTCCCTGTTTGACCTTTAGAGGGAAAATCATGAAAGTTAAATAAAAACGGGTACGGACTCGGATTTGTGTTTAAAAATATTCTTGTTTTTGCTTCATGTTTAATTGATTATTATTTTTTTGCATATTTATTGCAGTTATTGCATGAGCATAAATATGCCAGCTTAATTATATTTAAGCAAAGTAAATCGGTACCAAAAGACAAATATTCATGAACAACTCTTTTAGAATTATAAAACGTATGAATGTGTGATTTTAGACTTAAATGGGAACACCTCGGGTTTTCTTTTAACACTGTATTCCGTTTAAAATTCTAAACCCAGTAACTTTTTAATAACTTCCACATGGAAACTATAAGTTCATTCATTGACCAACTTATTGAAGCAGAGAATATAGCTCAGAATCTGAGTGAGATAAAACACCAACATTTATAAACTAGAATTAAATTATTTCCAGTCTAAGAAATCATTTCTTCTTTTTTTTTAAGTCACCGGGAATGCAAACTCTCGAAGTTTTAATTTACCTACACCATAAAATTATTTAAACATAAAATGAAATATATATTAAAAGCGCATAGTTAAAATAAACCTTTAAAGCAGTATTAAACTGAGCAAAATAATTTAGACCAAACAAGATACATGTATGGCTTATAATATTAAATGGTCGATCGATGTACTAATGCTAACTGTAAGGCTTGCTTGATAAAACCCTAAGAACTTACGACAACTTGATAAACTCCAATGTGCTCAAACGTTTAAATATTTTAAAGCTGCTGACACTTGAACGAACAACACAAAGTAAAATTTAATGCAGTATATAAAATCATATTCTTGAAGTATTGTTTATTTCTAGAAATAAATGAACAGCATCTACATAAAAATTCAGTGAGAAAATGAACCAGTTTTGAAAAGTCTACATTTTATGTAAAATTTAGTGAACATTACACAACGTTAAGTGCTGTTTCCAAAACCTCAAGACAGGAAAATAAATTATCCCTTGTGTCTCATAAATTTTATACAATTTTTTACATAGCTCTCCAATAATTCAAACACCATGAATAGCACTTTACAAGAATTAATCAGATATAACGAATTCGAAATCTATTTATAAAAACTTCATTGCTCAAACAGGTCGTAATAAAACTGATTTACTCTAATATGATATATTACTATGTATGATAAATGATATAAGGTGTTTTACTAAACAAACACATATCATTTTAGTATAACACGTTTGCTTTTTTAACTATTCGTACCTTTTATATTTTTTCACTCAAATAGAGTTTTGAATCCTGTGATGGAATTTTTCATATGTATTCAATGGTTTCATATGCATTTTTTCATCCAGTATTGACAGCCTAAGGACTACGAAGAAAATTCCTTTTCCAAAACTTCTTTAAGCTGGAGGGGAGACGTATTCGAAATTCTTCCGATCACAAGATTTTTGCGAAAAACTTCTGCGAATACACACATTTGCCTTTCTGTAAGAGCATGTGAAATGTTGGTGATTTTTGTTGTTACATTATTTCAAAGTAACATGAGCTTCCTCCAAAGGAGGATATCGTAAATTACCCTGCTCGATGTAGGAAGTTATTGGTTAGATTCCTACCTGCCACTTCTGTATCTTTTCTCTTCTATACTTTGAGAAAACAATGTAAATACATTACTCAACACTAAAACCACGATTCGAATCTAAAATTACCTAAAAATTGATTAGAGAAGTCAAATGAATGTGGTCTATAGATTTCGATATCTATTCGCTTAAAAGTGCCGATGCTATCTTTACATGAATTTTTAAAACACTTCTTGACATTTTCAGCTTAATATAAATCTAAAATTGAATTATTTTAAACTCAGTGTTGAATAGTGTAGAAACTTAGATGTAAGAAAGTTTGTGAATGGAATGCAAGCATATTTTATCAGAAAAATTGGTTTATTGGCGTTAAAAAAGTTATATAACTACATTACTCAACACTAAATCCCCATGTAGATTACCAAAAACTTCACAATTATTAAATTGGGAAGCACGAAAAAGGAATATGGTGCATCCATAAAACGATTTGCTCCTTTAAAAATCATTAAGAAATGTCGATATTCACGTTAGAAGTCCTGAATTTTAAAAACACCTTTCCCCAATTTTAACTTTACTTAATCTAGAAAACGCTTTTAAAATGTGTGACAAATAACAGATAGACATGTACCATAAGCATATGAATAGAATTTAAGTATATTTTATCTGGGAAATTAGTTTAGTTTTGCATCACTTTTCTCATTAACAACGTTCCATACCTTTAGTTTCAATGATTGAGTACACGCATATTCCACACTGTGTGCTTCAACTCAAGGATCCGCTTTACAGTTTAAAGAATTTTTAATATTTTTTTACGCCTATAACGACATCCCGAACAAAGTATGGGCAAAATATGATTGGATTTTCATATGTCAACGCCTTTAATGTTTTGTGGACAACCAAATTTGTTTCGCAGTCATTTTAATCGAAAATAAATTGAATTTCTCATATTCTCATTAAAATCTGAAGAGACTACCGAAATATGCTCTCCAATCAGCTTTTCATCTATACCTCAACCCCAAGGAATCATAATTTTGTCTGAAAACAAAGCCGGTCTGCAATAACCATTTGTTGAAAAAATTTACCAAGACAGAAATAGTATTTATTTTTGAATTTTTATTTAAATTTAACTGTGTGTATGTGCGTGCGTGCGTGTGTGTGTGCGTGTGTGCGTGTGTGCGTGTGTGCGTGTGTGCGTGTGTGCGTGTGTGCGTGTGTGCGTGTGTGCGTGTGTGCGTGTGTGCGTGTGTGCGTGTGTGCGTGTGTGCGTGTGTGCGTGTGTGCGTGCGTGCGTGCGTGCGTGTGTGCGTGTGTGTGTGTGTGTGTGTGTGTGTGTGTGTGTGTGTGTGTGTGTGTGTGTGTGTGTGTGTGTGTGTGTGTGTGTGTGTGTGTGTGTGTGTGTGTGTGTGTGTGTGTGTGTGTGTGTGTGTGTGTGTGTGTGTGTGTGTGTCGATTCGTATCTCCCGTTGGCTATTCTTAAAATGTACAACAGGGAAAAATCCTTTGCAATAGTTTCGTTTACAATAATAATCGTGTTTGAGGTGTTTCTCCGCAACTTCGCTATGTTATGAGACACTGGTCTCTTATGTAACTCAGTGGCTATATCAAATAATGAATACAGTCTACACAATGACATACCGGATGGATATATTTTTATAATTATCAACTACCTATAGTTGTATTTTAATTAATCCATCATCTTTTTACGTTATCTAAATGATACAAACTAGGTTTCTTCAAATGAGTTTTTTTTTTTTTTTTTTGTGTGTTCTTTGAGAAAGCAACTATAGTACACGTATCTACTATTATAAAGGGAAGTGTTTCTCTTTAAGCAGTGCTCTGACGAATCTATCGCACTTAGAATAAGAAATTTGGCACCACACAGGTAGTCCTAATTTTTTGCAAATATTGTGTCCAGACCGAATTTTAAATTTTTTATCTAGAACATTTTTTAATTAATTTATTGACACGTAATTATTATTGTCTTCCTTAGAATGGCAACAGTATAAAGAGATCATTTAATTCTAAATTTATTTTCTCCCTTTCATTTTCCCAACAACGATTTCAGCGGACGACCAAAACAAATAAACAATTTTAACTGGAGTTCTTTTTTTCTATCTCCTGGATCATTAAAGATAGAGTAAATATTTCAACGGATTTGAGGTCTGCGGAAAATAATATATCAGATCAATACTTGAGATGTAATTTTCTCTAAATAAATAATTTTTCAACAGCAATTTGTATTTTTTTTCCAATGCGAATTTGGCCTTCGTGATCGTTAAAGAGATCACAGATTCATTTCCTGCTATCAAACAATTCGAGCGAAGGGAAGCAAAACAAATAAAAATTTTTGACTGGCATTGTTTTGTTCTTTTTTCTGTAAAATCAGGATAATTTAAAGATAGACTGAAAATTTCAACGGATTTGAAATCTGCTGAAAATTTTACATTAGATCAATACCTTAAATTTGATTTTCTATAAATACATTTTTCAACTGTAACTTTTTTTATTTTTGCAATACGAATATGGGCGCATTAGACAATGACGTCACTTTTTTTTGTCCCTTGGAATCGTCTTCGCGATTGTTTTGGGTAGGTTGGTATTTCAATTAAATTCGCATTGGACCAACACAATGGGCTATTACGATCATTTGTGGAATTGCATAGCAATCACCGGGGGTCGGTAAGCATTATTGTTTTTCCTTTTTTTAAGATAATGAAATTTGGCACACAGGTAGTCCGAATTTTTTGCGAATTTCGTATCCATACCGAATTTTCGAATTTAATCTAAAACACTTTTCTGCTCGATTTTTACATTTTAATCAAAAATATTTTTTAATTAGTTTATTGGCATTTATTTATTATTAGCCACTTCGAGGCCATAACGGCGTTGCCTGTGGTGTTGATTAACGAAGCAAACCAAATGGGAATGCGTAGCATTCACCGGGGGTTGGCGAGCGTTTGCGAGACCCCACTAAAAGAACTATCACGGACAACGCCGTGCTGGCCGCGCAGTAGCTAGTTTAAAAAAAAACTGGATTAAGTTACAAAAGAATTGGTAATTTTTAGTTAACGTCGTACTAGAGCAACACAACGGGCTATTGACGACGGTCCGGGATCAGTCCCTTAAGGGAAAGATCCGAGGACAACACCTCGTAATTTTGAACCACGGTCAGATGACGAAGCAACACCTGAGCTGGCACTCCACTCTCCAAACTTCCACGCCAACCCAACGTGAGGACTTTTGGCCACGACAGATTTAAGGTGCACCAGCCGCCTCTACACCATACGTTTACAAACATCCATGCCCGGACCCGGATTCGAACCAGGAACCTTCAGATCTAGAGGCTAACACCTTAACCACTATACCGGTTGGTCGGCCAAGTTACAAAAGAGGATAAAATGTTGGGATAATTTTATTCATTATTTATATGAACATTTGCGTATCACCCGCGCAGTATCTTATGTTTTTGCAACTAGTATAAAATTAATGTTTTGAAGATTGGTTTTCAATAATCCTCTTATATAAAATACAAAAAATTGCATCCATATTATAAAATATTATTTAGTTCCTTCTCTAGAAATGAATTCCGTTCAGAACTCATTACAGAGTACTTTGAGCTCAATTTATTTCTCTTTCCCCCAAATTCACAAGTGAACAATTAAATCCATAGCTAACAGCTATTTAAAAAAAAAGCGAGTTGCAAATTCTCATTCCCCACACTTCCACACGCAGGGAAGAACCACATATCCATCCACCGAAGCATCTGGCAAATAACGTATCCTGCAGCTAATGGTTATACTTGGAGTTCAGATCCTAGCTGCCTGCTCTAATTAACGTTTAACGAGCCTACGCACGAGCTTGGAAAGCTTGCTATCGATTCTTATAAGGTCGCATTCATCTTAATCGCTCTAATGCATTATGAGGTTTAAACAGTTATGAGGTTTAAACGCCAGATTCTTTATTGTGCCGATGACTTGCAATTTAAATCAGGGTCTGATGCCTCTTCCTGGGAGAAAAAGATACCACCAGGAAACGAGAGTTCTTTTATAGAATAATATTGATTCAAGGTTATTTAATTACGGATCAGCTAATTGAATAAACTTTAGCAAAGGGGATGATAAATGAATTGGGAATCAAATGGCTGCGCTATTTTGATCGAGTATTTGGGTATCGTTTAGTGACTGTTAGCTCGCTGCAGACGATTTCAGTTCGTTTTTTCGTTTGCGGTGCAGAATTACCGCTTTAGTAATCATTGCACTCACATTTTTCTAAATTTGTTTTCTGCGGTACAAACTTCATGTTTTGATTCTTTAGAATTTTTTACCATTGCTAAAATCAAAATGACTTCCGCAAAATCGAACGATTGTTTTCGTTTGCAGTGCAAAATTACGGCTTTGATAGCAACCATTGCATTAAAATTTCTTCGATCCTTTTTATGTTTTAATTTTCTAAATTAATTCATTTCCTGTCAAGACATCACTACCAAAAACACTAAATATTGAAAATAAATTTTACTCTTTTTAAATCTAATGATGTGTAAGATATATGTAAGAGATTAACGACCTTTTTTGGAACATGTTTGCTTCATAGTGATGCATATCTTGATGCCAGAGCTGTAAATAAAAAATATGTAACACTGTGCCCCGCCTTCCCTTACATTAGAAATTATTTTAAAATAAGACTTTTTTTTAAAGCGCCATCTTTCAATTTTAAATCATTGGATTCTTTCCAAACGAAATTTTTTTCGGAATATTGTGGATAACAAAAGTATTCGTTTAGCTCCTCATTTTGTACTATTATCATGAATTTTATAAGGTTCATCTTAGGATGGGTTCAAATTAATATTTAAAATTGTAGTGCGGAAAATACTTTTATTTTGGCCTCCCATCAAACTAATCGAATAATTCTTAAACATTTTACTAAATTTATTTAAAATGAAACTAAATCCATACTATTAGACATACAAAAGCATTTGGTCACTTACCGCAAAAAGTTGTGTTAAACAAAAACTTAAAAATCAATTTCTATAATTTTTTTTGCATTTTACCTTTTACGTCTTAATTTGTTTTGAATTTTAATACCCTTGTTTATGACAAGTATTTGGTCGAATTGGGATCAATTTCAATTTATTGTGCCTCAAGATAGATTTTCAATGGATTTCACAATTTTATGACACAAAATGTGTGATTTCTTCAGGTTTCCTCGTAAAGGTAAGAATAGGGTACAAATCTTTAAACTGAAGTCAAATTTTCAGTCGTTTGATCTTTTATATACAAACCAGACATTAATATGAAAAACACTACTTTTTGAATAAATGACACGGTGACCAAAATCAACTCTCTTATTCAAATTTACAGCCAAATATTTTCAAATTTCTTTTAAAAAAGATCAATATATGTACTTTTATCTAGCAATTAATTCAAGTATATTCACTCCAGCAGCCGATTCAAAATCCTTTATAATTTCATAGTTTTCTCTTATTTTGAGAGTCTGGCGGTTATTTAATGACTGACGCTTCTTTCAGTCAATTTTCTTGTTTGCATAAAATGCCAGGAACATTAATTCAGCGTTGAAAAGTGATTTTCAATGGTCTAAAGCATCATTAAAATTCACTTTTTAATTTGAAAAAAGTTTAAATCAAAGTTTTCTCTTTGGCCACTGTCAAATGTAAAAAACTTTCTGTAAATATCTAGATGTGTATCGGCAGCTGGAGTCTAAAGTCATTTAGGAGTAAAGTCATTCTGTAAATATCTAGATGTGTATCGGCACTTGAATTTAATGCTAACGCTGTTTTAATTCGCATGCATGGATTTTGTTTAAAGATATCTGTAATTTTTTTTTGTGCAAACATACATATATTATAGTTTATATTTTGGTTCACCATGACATCAATATATATACCAAGACAGCTCTTTGTATACAAAGTTCTGATTGTTATACATAAGCTCAAAGTGAATAAAAATCTTATATCAGTTTAAATATTTGTATCTTAACCTTTATGAGGAAACCTGAAGAAAAGACACAATTATTGTCATAAAATAGTGAAATTCTTTAATAGAAAGTCCATAAAATAAAAAATCTAGCTTCAAGCAAAATAGAATGCATTATATGTAAATACAATTCAACTCGACTAGAAATGTTTGTTTTCAGACCATTTGAAACGTTGCTCTGAAATGAAATCTTTTTCATTAATATTCAAATACCAAATACAAATTAGGTCCCGTGATTCTTTCACTGTGATATAGACAGCGAAAACACATGAATCAGTCCATGGGCAACAAATACGTCCAAAGAGTTTGACTGCGTTTCCGTAGCTCTCATCCATCTTTTACTGCATGTGGGGAGTTCATCAACTTTATTACCTCTTCCCCACCACTTTTTATGATCCAAAATTCCCGCACTTTTTTTCCCCAACAGAATAAATGTGTCGAACCTCCGTCGGTGATTCATCATCATAAAAGAAGCGGAGTAATCCCTCAGCTAAAGATCTGGGGTTCCGAACAGATTCCAAATGTCTTTTATCGTCCCGAATATGGATTTCTGCCTCGACTTGTCGCTGATGTCGCGCCAAGATCGCCGATAGGGATATCGGAAGAGAGGAAGATCTTTTGAATTATGAGTAATCTGGGAAAAGAATCTGTTCATCGATTAGGGTATCGGAATTTTTGGGAACCACCTCCCGCTTGTGTACAAAAGGCCACCGACATTATGAAACTCCTTTTGCTTGTTGTGCCCACTCCCGTCTCTTCCTTTGGCGAGAGGAAATTCCTTCCTGGCAGCATCGATTGGAATGCGATGGGGTCGCCTGTCGAGAGGATAATTATTGTTGAAGGAAATCAGCCGGCGCGTAAATTAGCGTAGGTGGACTCTGTCTTGCCCGACATCCCGTTGAGAGCTTTCAAACTGTACGATGTGAGGGAATGATGCCATGCTTCCTATTCTTTGTCCTATAAACGTCCGCGTAAATTAGCGTAGGTGGACTGTCTTGTCTGATGTCCCGTTAAGAACTTTTAAACTATACAATGTGAAGGAATGATGCCATGCTTCCTATTCTTTGTCCTATAAATGTCCGCGTAAATTAGCGTAGTTGGACTGTCTTGTCTGATGTCCCGTTAAGAACTTTTAAACTATACAATGTGAAGGAATGATGCCATGCTTCCTATTCTTTGTCCTATAAATGTCCGCGTAAATTAGTGTAGGTGGACTGTCTTGTCTGATGTCCCGTTAAGAACTTTCAAACTGTACGATGTGAGAGAACGATGCCAAGCTTCCTGTTCTTTGTCCTATAAATGTCCGCGTAAATTAGCATATGTGGACGGTCTTGCCCCGATATATGTCCCGTTAAGAACTTTTAAACTATACAATGTGAAGGAATGATGCCATGCTTCCTATTCTTTGTCCTATAAATGTCCGCGTAAATTAGCGTAGGTGGACTGTCTTGTCTGATGTCCCGTTAAGAACTTTTAAACTATACAATGTGAAGGAATGATGCCATGCTTCCTATTCTTTGTCCTATAAATGTCCGCGTAAATTAGCATATGTGGACTGTCTTGCCCCGATATGTCCCGTTAAGAACTTTTAAACTATACAATGTGAAGGAATGATGCCATGCTTCCTATTCTTTGTCCTATAAATGTCCGCGTAAATTAGCGTAGGTGGACTGTCTTGTCTGATGTCCCGTTAAGAACTTTCAAACTGTACGATGTGAGAGAATGATGCCAAGCTTCCTATTCCTCGTCCTATTTCCCGTCGGCCACATTTTACAGAATGAGTAGTTTTCACAATTGAATCTGTCATGGAGATGACTTACTAAAAGGATGCGGAAAATTCCACCGGTCAAGGTATATTTGAGGGCTGAAGGAATACAATAGTAACTAACGCGTCTGAAAACTGAAGTACATTTTTGCTCCATACTATAATGACAACTTGCCGTTTTCATTAAGCGTTTTAGTCTTGTTTTTAATGTCTTTCAATTTTATATTTTTTCGCCACTATTAATTATAAATATGAGGGTTTGTTACGTAATTGAACACTTGCTAAGAGAGCTCTAAAGAACTTTGAAATCACGGTGAAAGATGTTGTATCATAAATAAAGAAATAAGCAAATTCGACATCGCTAAACACTGTTGGGAATTTTCTCACCGGTTTGATTTTAAAGTGCAAAAGTGGTTAAACTTCCGAGAACTATTCTCGAGTTAAATATCACAGAACTAGTCGTCATTACTAGTGTACTACACCGAATTGATTCGACCAGTTATGGAATATGCTTCGTCCATCTGGTCTCACGCCTCGCCCTCGACACTTAAGAAGCTTGATAACATACAGGCAAAAGCCTCAAATATTATAACTGGTGCTGCCTCTTCCACAGACAACATTAAATCACAACAGAAATGTGGTCTGCAGTCACTCGATATTAGAAGAAAATGTAGTGTCATCAGCTTTACCAACAAGATTAGAAGTCGTGAGGAGGAACATGTTAGTAAACAAACCTTTTTGAAGTGGGACGAAAATACAAGACTCAAGCTATCCTCCACCTACTATGACCAAATGGTCAGGCGGCAAACTGGACTAGAGCGTAACACATATGAAATTCTGCAAGAGCAATTTTGTCTTCGACCCTTCCGGAGAATACCAAAATTATAACTCACCTTCTCGAACCGTGTTCTAAAAAAGAAGTAACTTCGTCTATTAAAACAAAAGAGGACAAGTTTTGCATTTGCCTTCACTGACAGTTCCTCAGATGAAACTCTAGACAACGGAGGAGCTGGTGTCAACTTTTCTTTCCCACAGAGTAGAAGCACAAAACAATTTAAAATCGGAGGAGGCAAAATAGCTTCAAACTACACTTGTGAACTCATTGCCATCCAAAAAGCCCTAGAGGAGTGTATAAATCTTGAAGAAAATGAAAGAGCCAAAGGGTTAATCATCTTCAGTGACTGCAAAGCTGCTCTTCAGGCAATTAAAAGGGGTTCTTCGGGGCTCATTATAAATATTCACCGTACAATTCGTAAGATCTTCCATTTGGGGAAACAGTGCAACATGCAGTGGATTCCCGCGCATGTTGGCATTGCTGAAAACGAGTTGGCTGATGCCCTGGCAAAAGAAGCAAGACTTTTAAACATTAACAAGGTTACTCATGTCACTCTCAGCGATATCAATTCAGTGGCTAGGGTAAAACTCAACGATAGGAAAATCAAAATCAAACATCAAATCCCCGAAATCAGTACCAGTAGAACTCTCGCCAGCACACTAACAAGACTCCGGACGGGACACTTTAGGGGGATGAAGATTAATAAAGACGGGACAAGGACTTACTGCCTCTGCAAAAGCTGCCCAGACATAGAACTAACCCCCAAACATCTTTTCACCTGTCCCGCTATTTTGGCGCAATTGCAGCAAATAAGTGACAATCCGCGGGAGGACTTATAAGAAGAAAATTGCCTTCAAATCGCAGATGTTGTGTATGGGACCTTTGGTCCTATTTAAATTTATCTTCTATCCATGACACGACACCAACCAACCAACACATTAGTAAATGACGCTGGAGTTTTTGCTCTTCTTTCCCCGAGCTAGGAAGGATTAGTTAAAAAGCAACATTTTTCAAGAACGTTATTTAATCTCGCGTTTTAGTTTTTTGGGTTACTTCTGTTCTAATGATGGTGGACATCTTGTTCTACCGAAACAGGCCATGGATGACCTTTTGTAAGTTTTTAATCTTTATTTGTAATTTTGAAGATTTTTCTTTTTTATTATTATTATTATTAAACTTGACTAATGTTTCCATCTATTTATCTACTGATTAGAAAATGGGCAACCTAAATCTGCAGTTTTAAAGCAGCTAATCGAGACAAGGTATCTCAAAACTCTACATACTCAATAATTACACTTCCATAATATCACTTACAAAAATTTGAAAGTGAATCGTTGTATACGACCCATCTATCTAACCCTTATTACGGTTTTAACCTATCTGTTGTCCCTTAATCAAGTTCAAAGTAATTTATACAACTCCGGAAAACTTTTAGAGTCGCAGATAATCTCCTGAAAACCCACCTGGACAAAATAATTTTGAATTCAAGTTAAAGTAATCTTAAATTTTACAACGCTAAAATTAATAAATGTTTTATACAAATTTAAAATTTCAATTTCATTTATGGAGCATATGAAAATTTCGTGCTATCCATTTTTTTAGTCTAGATAGTCCGTGCTTGAATCTGTCATTTCAAAAGCATTTGTCAGTTTATTCTGTTAAACTGTTTTTGAAGTGACTGATGGCAATTGCTATTTAATTTGAAAGAAATTGTAGCTATTTAGCAATTAAGAACAATGATTAAATGAGAAGTCGTGGTAGCCCAATTGGTAGAGTCGCGGTTTGACAATCGGAGGTTATGAGTTCGAGACTTGATCCAACCAAAGACCACCATGTATGTAGGGCTGGTGCACGTTAAATCTATCGTGGCCTCAAATGTCCTCACGTTGGCATGGTGTGGAAGTTTGGAGAGTGGAGCGCCAGCTCAGATGAATCTCATCATCTATCCGTGGAAGAAATTATGATGTGATATCCTCGGAGCTTTACCTACGGGATTGATCCCGTACTTCCGTACCGACGTCAATAGATCATCGCTCCAGTGCGACTTAAATTCCACTACCTTTTTTCCTATGAAATGAGATTAAAAGTTTATTTTCAACTAGGGGGGGCCTGCCCCCTGTTCGATAACTCTCGCCAACCCCCGGAGGATTGCTTCGCAATCCTCATTGGTTCGCTGCGCGAAACTATACTCGCTTCGCTCGCCTCAATGAAGACATGCGTCCTAGCAGAAGGGATTGTTTACAAAATGTGTTACCAAAAAAATGTTTTTCAAATATAAATTTGCTGTATTACAGAAAAAATATATACAGTATCTCTAAAATCAGAATTAAAATGAAAACTTTGTGCAAATTTTGACTCGAAATGTGAGCGTTGCTTTGGAAATTGAATACCCAGCATGTTGTTTGTGTGTACATTTTCCCAGCACTCAAACGACCCACACTCTTTCATTGAGTTTGTTGCCGAAAGTTGTAGTGCAAGCGTCTTGTTGAACTATAATTGTTGGCCCTGAAAAGGACCGTTTTTTAAATGGCCCTGAAAAGATCCTCCGCTTTTTTTTATTTCTATTATAAACTAACTGCAACAGCTCCTTAAAATTTCCTTTTTTTTTTCAATAAAATTTCATCCGATAACGCTATAAATTCAATCGATGCGCGAGACTTCGCGATAAACAAACAATCGTACAGTGTTGCCAAAACGCGATTACAAATAACGTCTTTTTTGCGTGCCACGTAAGAGAATTATATACATCGACCTTAAAATGATATAGACGGAGCATGCGACCGCTGTTTCAAGTTATTTGGTGCAGTTGCTCGGTTTGAAGATGTGTCACGTGGTTGTGGGTAAAAGCATGAATTCTAAACTATTAATTGGTTACCGTGACTATCCACAGTTATTAGAAACACTAGTCTGCGCTTCCATAGCCAATCGGATAAGTCGATTTGTGATTTACCCTTCAGAGATCTTACGACAGCGACTCCGCCCACATGATCCGTCTATTTCATTTTAAGGTCGATGATTATATATATAGATTAAGGAGTTTCGTTACTTTCTTTGCTAATCCCAACTATCGTCGCACGTTACACAATTCTCTAGAGTCCTTGTCGACACTAAAAAAACATTTTCTCACAAAAGTAAACGAAAGCAAAAATTTCGAAATACGGTGTATGAAAATGTAGAATTAAAATTAAATAGAAGACACTCTCACGTTATTTATAAAAATGCAAATTGTAGCTAGGGTCGCACGATGACCCTTGCTCGATGTTGACAACCCTGTATCAATCGAGGACAAACAGTGTGTATTTATTGATTCTTTTTTAAATACATATATGTTCAATATACGAATAACTAAAATAAATTTACAATATCCTCAATCTAGATATTCTTTTCCGAGAGTTGCTTTGATTAAGAAAATTGTACGTTTATTTTATTCATTGTTGTGCGACTGCATGTTGTTCAAATTCAATCAGTTGGAGTGGACCATTTCCTCTAATTCTTTTCTCATTGCATGTAGTTTGGAAAAGTCCTGTCTTCTAAGTTCCCCACAAAGAAAGACCTTTGTTCCGTCCAAAGTTTGCAGTCATAAACAGTGTCTTCTAAGGTAACTGGTAGTGTCTTCCACGAGGGTAGTTCTGGTTTTTCTTGTGAAATCTATATTGATAATTTTGAAAACACTCCATGTAAAATAAAAATTTGATTTGTGAGATAAGTAATATTGTATTTGTGATTTTCAGATGGGAATATAAAATAAAAATACAGTAAAGATGCATTGTAGGGTACGTTTTGTCGTCAAGTGAAAATTTATCGTCAAGGGGTTGAAGAATCGCGTTATAAAGCAAGAAAGAAGGTGAGTTACCAGAATTGGACGCCCAAACGTTCGAAGAATTAAACGTCTGCTATAAAATGCATCTTTACCGGTCAACATTTACAATTAATAGAAATAATGCATAAGCTTTTGCTGTATAATTCAAATTACAGGGTTCAGATTTGAATACAAAGTAATCTCTAATATTATAAAAGGAAACATTTGTTTTCTGTTTGTTGTTTTCTGCACGCAAAGTCCTGACGAATCGATGGCACTTGCAGTAATGGGATTTAGCACACAGGTAGGCCGAATTTTTTGCAATTTTTGGGTCGCGGTGAATTTTAAAATTTAATCTAGAACATTTTTAAACGAATTGAATGAAATTTAATTATTATTCAATGCATTAAATTAATGCATTTAATTATTATTCACAGAAAATCAGATTCTAAATTTTTTTTTTCGTTTTTCAACCACACAAATTGTACAACTACAAGGCTAAAAACTATGTAAAACTAGTTAAGAGTATGCTTAACAACTTCAGAGACCTTGGTTGTAATATGAGCATAAAGGTTCATTACTCGAACAGCCATTTAAACCGTTTCCCTGAAAATCTTGGAGATACTAATGAAGAACAAGGTGAACCATTTCACCAGGACATAAAGACAATGAAGTACCGATACCAGGGCAGATGGGATACTCATATGATAGCAGATTACTATTATAATCTGCAAATTGTGAAAACAAAATTCACTCAAGAATTACAAACAAAAGGAGCTTTCAGAGTAAACAAAACTAACTTTTGTTTTTGTTTTTATTTGATTCTTCTCATTTCTAATTTTAATTACTCTATTATAGATTTACAGGAATGTTGCTATGTTGTTTTCAATTAATTAAATGTTTCACAAAATTTTTTAAGGAAAAGGTTTTTTTAATTTAATGCCTATACACCTAAGCCTAATCTAATGTGTTTAACATAAATAACGCTGTCATATCTCACAAACAAGAGGTGATGGGCAAAAACTCTAACGTCATACTTGTTTTCAGCACATGAAATACACATAATATCAGTTGAAAAAACGCCGGCACCAAATTACGTGTGAAAGTACGGACTGTCTCATGTAAGTGATGAATATGACGCAGCGTCAATGAAGTCAGACATCCAACAAGCATGTCAACTGATTAACAGCACATGAAAGGGCAAATTAAAACTGGGTATTTAGGCAGTGGTTTTAAACGAGGACATTCAGAAATTAAGACTTCATGCTAAAATAAAAATATTTAAATGGATTAATAAAAAAAAACAGTAAATTGAGATAGTAAATTATAAGATCTTGTAGTGTTTTTAAATTAGAGCATTCAGAAACAAAATATTTTATGCTAAAATTAGAACATTTAAATTGTGTGATGGAAGAAAAAGTATATAGGAATTAGACAATAAGGTTGAGGCGGCTACTTGAAGAGCACCAAACATTTCAAAGGTCCTGTTCGAGAAATCACATTTTACGCTTCACTACACTCGTTCATTGATCTAGCAATTCTTCTAGAAGCCTATAGATATTTCTAAGTGTTCAAGTGACAAGCGGATGGACAGAGGAAGAATCCTAATGTTAAAACTTAGACGAATTACCGCTAGATGGCGTACACTTTTTTAGTTCTGTCGGCGGTAGGGAAAATTTTGAACTGGTTTGAAAAATCCCTGTTTTGATGTTGAATGTATGTATTCTGTTTTGTTTTTGCTTGTGAGGTGAGGAGCTGATGGATTGCAACGGACTTTCTATTGAAAGCGGAATACTTTAATTAGGAAAAGTTAATTTGTCTTTAGGCGTATTCTTGATCGAAGAAAGATTGCATTTACTTTTCAGTTACGCATCCAATCTCCAGCTTCGATTTTGAATTGTTTTACGCTGTTGCGTTTAATTAAATTTGTGAAGTGTAATTTTAGTAGAGGCAGTGAGATTGTTCGTTCTGCGATCAGTAGTTAATTTTTTGATGCATAATTAGATATAATCGAGTTTTTGAGATTGCATAATATGAAAGTCCACAAATTGAATACATCTGATTCTATTAAAACATACCATTTCTTTCGATTTTTAGATTGTTACAGGGTATGTATGCAAATTTAAAATGAAGTGATTTTTTATTTAAAAAAATCAGTGATTTAAATAAGAATTTAAAATTTCAATTTCCTTTCTGTATTATGTGTAATAATATTGAAAATGAAATAACTATGAAGAGACATGCTATTTTATTCAAGTTAGTTCAATAGTAAATGGGCCATTGAACTTGTGTCACTCACAAGCCTGTTCATCAGCATAGGTTTTGTTTTAAACATTCCATGCGACTATAAATCCAATGGGCAATTTGAATCAAGCATTATACTTAAAAACGTGCCGTGGCCAGTGCGACTTCATTAGTGAGACACGCTTTTTCCTAATCTCTAGCTATTTTTTGTGTGGTTTCATTTGCAAAATCTTTGTATTATTTTTTAATCCTTCATATGCCTGTGCCAAAATCTTTGCATTATTAATTTTGTAGACAAATGACACTGTGTGAACTGTCTGCATCATTTATGAGGGACACACTGCATACTAGAGGCATGCCCAAGTTTCGTACAGTGAAATAGACTTGAATTTATCTATGACAGAATTTTCATTTGCCAAAAATGCCTGGAAATACTCTTTGCGTGAATATTTAGGCTTGACGATAGCTGCACTAACTGTTAAGCTTGGCGGTTTTTTGGTACCCAGCTAACGGTTAAGTACTGTATTTTCTCAATATTTTTTTCTAAATAGCTGTAAGAGTTGTTTTGCTGATTTGTTTATTTCAAATTTTATTCTAAGTTCTCATATAGGTATGTTAAAATAAACAATGTGATATGTCGATTTGGTTTTCCCAAACCTCTGTTGAATAAAATTAGGGTAGTATTAATGATTTTGTGCTATTCTATTGATATACCTGTGGGGAGATAAGCCGTAAAAGGGAGGCGAGGTGTAGAGAGAATAGTATTGCTGAGGGCAAGGAGTGGGAAAGTAACTTGCTGGTGGTTCAGTGGGTTTCTCATTGTTAGTAGCTTGCAAGCTGTAGATGAATGACATAGGTTCAATTCATGTGACTCTACCCTGAGCGTATTAATTTTTTGTGTCAAAAGTTTCCTGTTTGTGTATACACACCTAATTCTGTTTTTGCACAAACTTTTTTTATACTCAAATTCAAAATAAATTTTTTATTCTCTATTTACTCCAGTCATTTTAAATTTATTTGCCGAAATTTTACGATTTTTTTTTAATAGTTGTGGCATAGTAGTATCATCTGTTAAACTAAATGGGAATTCGTAGCAATTACAGGGGGTTAGCAAGCAGTGGTCACACCTGACCCCACGAAAAGAACTGTCACAGGCAGTGTCGTGCTGGCCATGCAGTGGCCAGTCAGTTATATTGCCCCCACATAGATTGCATAACATCTAGTGTATGCGTTTTGGAACGTATGTTTTCATTTACCAATGTATACATCTATGTATCTACAATGTTCTTATTGTATTTGGTAACTAACACGACTGTATTCCCAACATCGTTACAATGGCACACAACTGGAGAAAGATTCGGTGATCTATTATTTGAAGATATCCATGAATCAGTCGACAAAGCCGTAAGCAAAGATGAAATATTAGAAGGGGTTGTCTTTGAGACTCCTAATCCCACAGAATCTTGTTCTAAATACAGGTTTAATAAAAGAATGTCTGGAACTGACCTGAAAATTGGTTAATAATTTTGTCAAACCTGACCCTTATGAGAAATGCGCTGGGAAATTTCAACGTGAACTGAAGTTCTTGGTAGCCTCTTACACATAATTAGATAATGGCCTAACCAAAACACAAACACAACAATTAATAACTGAATTCGTTCGTAAAACTGGTGAAACATCCGCACTAGATGATACTCGTGCTCGTCCAAACAGAATTAGGTGTACATTAAGATGACACGAAAAGGCGAGTTTGTGATCTCATTTGTATTGTACTGATGTGCACACTTTATATTTTCAGGTTCCTCGTCCTTCAGATTTTTAACTAGCCCTCTTACTCGTATTTATGATTTTGTAATTCCCACTATCAAAATGTGTTTCTATGTGGTTTTGTTTTTATTTCTAGAAGCAGGTGTTTTTGTGATAGTAGTTATTGCAAATCAGTTATTGCCAAAATGACAAGTAATTTTTTAAATTACCCAATTTTTTACAAAAATAACCAATTCCTCTATTAAATATAATAATAAGTTTCAAGAAGAAAAAAAAAATTAAGATTGGAAATACTTTAATTTGACCAATTTTACACTTAATGGTCATAAGTTAAGTTGTCATGCAAAAAGTTTTTTTTTCGAGTCTTGTACAATTAATTGTATTTACAGAAAAATGAATTTTTGTCCTGTATGACTAAATTGATATTTAAAGTTCATTGTGTATTGAATTGAAAATAAAAGTTTTTATGTACCATTTGTTTCTTTGTTTTTCTTGTTCAACATTAATTAAAAAATACCTTTTATAATGAATTGAAGTACATATATTCACTGTAACTGAAACACTTCTTTTTGTTTACCTTCATGTGTTTGTTTACAAAAATATCTTGCAATGTCAGAATCAGTCTCAATAAATCATTCTGAATACATTAAATGTTGCTTACAATTTGCACTAAAAGATTTATATTTAGTTCTGATTTTCATAATTATTCAAGATTACCAATGATGCCTGGTACAAGCAAGTATTTTTAAAATTGACAATTGGTAACTTAGTAATTTTTTTTCTGGATTGAACTGTTTTGGAATGTAATTTAAATTGAATTTTAGAACTGAAATAATTATATTTATTTGTGGAATATAATATAGACCTAGTGACTGCATGCATAAAAACATTTAGAGCTTCGATGAAAATCCAAATTTTCTCCATATTGTGTTTGGAGAAAGCCTATTTGTGTGTAATGTCAACAGAGATCCCTTGTTTTTCAATAACACTATATCATAAAGTAACAATGTTTTCATGGGAACTTTCTGTAAGAAGTCAGTCAGACTTTTTCATATCTTGCGGAGAACAGTGTTTTGAAATTTTTTTTTTACATATATTTATTTTGAAGGCACATGATGTAACCCAAAGTAATTTTACAATTTTCTAGAAGTCTCCATCACAGATAATGCATTTTGATTAAATATTTTGCTAAAATGTTCTGAAGCTTCACACTCACTATCCTAGGTCAGCTTCCTAAACAAATGACAATCAAACCCAGTAAAAGCTTTTGAGAAAAATGGTCTGAAAAAAATCATGTGGTCAAAAGACTAAATTTGCAGTGCTGGCAGTCATTTGACCGATATCAAATTAAATTAATAATGTCATTCATTGAGTGCACAATGATATTAGAAGTGTTTTATTTAAAAGTTATTCCAAAACAAAATGATGTCCTATGTAAACATCCTGCATAACTGAAGAAATTGTAAACCAATTGTTAGGTTGGTAAATATCTTTAAGTCGTAAAATTTTCTGTAGCTATACAATCTGATTCTTGCAACTTTAGCATTATTGGCTTTAGTCAGATTTACATTCAAAGCTTATCTGGAACTATGAGTCAGCTAAACTTGTTCAAAGTAGACTTCTGTGAAACTTATAGTATAAAATGTGCTCATGCTATCTCCATACATGTAACTCACTCAACATCTGTCCTGATCAGGACATGAAAATTTTAGATAAAATAATTTTGAATAGCCCTTTTGAAAAATAAATTAAACCAGCATCATGCTAATATAACAGGTGCTGTGGTGGGAAGAGCAACCAGAGGGTTGGGAGTTCGAATCCAGCCAAAGACCGTCATGTAGAAGGGGGTTGGTGTGTGTTAAATCTGTTGTGTGGAAGTTTGGAGTGCCAACTTGGGTGTTGCCTCGTTATATGACCATGATTCAAAAATTATGTATCTTTTCTTTCCCTTTGGTGTTGATCCAGGACCGTTACAAATAGCTCATTGTGTTGCTCCAGTATAACGTTCATTGAAAAATGCCATCACCAATGCCTGTTGCTCCAGTGGGATGTTAATTAAAAATACCATTAGACGTACCACATTTCATCAAAATCCTGGTTTTAGACTAATCAGTAGCATTTTATAACTCGTTAAAGGTCTTGTGAATAAATTATTGTACACTTAGTAGCCAAACGAATAATATTACTCAGATTAATATTGTCAGTTTATTATAAAACAAAAATTACTTTTCATCTGTTCATAATAAGAAAAATTACATATATCTTGCCTCATAGCAGTGAAAAATTATATATTTAATCATTGGTTATGTATTTTTTGGCATACGAAACTGACATCTGATGAACTAAAAAACTATAACAGGTGCCACGGTTGGAAGAGCAATTGGAGGGTTGGGAGTTCGAATCCAGCCAAAGACCGTCGTGTAGCAAGGGGGCTGGTGCATGTTAAATATGTTGTGTTCTTACATTAGTGTGGTGTGTAAGTTGGGAGTGCCAGCTTGGGTGTTGCCTCGTTATTTAAAAATTATGTTGTCTTCATTTTTCCCTTTGGGGTTGACCCTGGACTGTTACAAATAGCCCATAATGTTGCTCCAGTTCAACGTTAAAAAATACCATCACCAATGCCTGTTGCTCCAGTGAGGGAGAGAGAGATGTAAATTAAAAGTACCATAAGATATACCACATTTCATTAAATCAAATTATTGAACACTTAGTAATTTAAATGAATATTAACATTTTTTTTACAAAACAAACATTACTTTTCTTCTGTTCATAAGAAAAATTACACCATAGCAGTGAAAAATGATAATTATAATCATTAAATATGTACCTATTTTTTGGGATACAGAACTGGCACCTGATATAACTCCTAAAAAACTACACCTTTTTGGTACATTTAATAAAATCTCAATTTGCTCATCTCTTGGCTAGCATAAGATAAATAACTATTTTGTTTTTGTGAATACATTGAGACAGTTGAAAACCAATACAGTTTTGGCACTAAAAGTTAGAGATGAATGGGTTCTAAACGAGCACTAATATCATCAAGAATTGGGATGGGTATCCATTTGCATAGCTACAAAGCAATACCTATTTACTAATTTTCATTCTACCCAAGTTATGATCAACTTTGATTTTCATGTACAAACACCATTAATTTGTGAATTTCATCATAGGATACATAGAACTGCTTTGTTAGAACCTATCCACTCAATACTTCTCTTTCCCTTGCAATAGAAAATCAACCATGATAATGCTAAAAAATTGTTCAGATCCTATTTACTTAGGCTGTTCCTCTGCTATATATAAACCTGAAAAATATTTATTTTTCAGTCATTTTTTCAAGCAATTAATACTTTTTATTGCTAATACAATTCCTCAGTTTACTGAGTGAAATCATTTTCAGATGAGTTCTCAAAAGAATTTTGGATTGAAATGTAATTGGGGAAACACACACATTTTACATTCTACAACTGAGTTCCACAAATCTGACATGACACTTTCTCATGACATAGTATAAATTGGTATGGTCAGGAATGCTTTTTTATCATGCTTAACACAGGAACTTCATTTAAATCATGCTTATGTATCAACAAAAAGAATAACCCCACAAAATCAAAACTAATCACTCAATACTCCCCAAATGAACAAACAATACTCCTTAATTTATGTCAAGTAATTCTTCCCCCAAATCAAAATGAATAAAATAAAACTCCTTAAATTTATCTGACAGAAGTACAAGAAAGGGGTTAGTTGTAAAATACAATATAATCAACCCAATTAATTATCAGATTGTGAAATCAGCAAAAAATTAATTGAACTATTTTTTATTTATACAAGTTTCACGAAATT
Organism: Metellina segmentata; assembly: GCA_947359465.1. NCBI lineage: Eukaryota > Metazoa > Arthropoda > Arachnida > Araneae > Tetragnathidae > Metellina > Metellina segmentata. The sequence goes on from OX375878.1 coordinate 78,177,318, forward strand.
AGATCGAATTATGAATTGCCTCAACAGTATAAATTTGAACACAGTTAAATAATCAAACACAATGAGCGAAATTTTGTAAGATAAATATTACATTTAAGGATTTTAGTTTACAAACCATAGAATATATGGCAGATCAAGAAATGCAACCGCAATGTTACAAAATCAAGTAAACAACAAAATACATAAGAAATGACTTGTTAAATGTTGCAAAATTAGAAACCAAAGCTTGCTAAAATACTCGAATCAAGGTGATGAAAAATAAACTAAATGCCGAGAGATTAGCCAGAGCAGGAATCCTAATGTAATTAAACTATTCGTAATGAAACAGCAGAAAAGACAATTTTAAACGTATCATACACCCAAGTAAAACGATTAGAAAATATGTTGCTTTTATCACTCCTAGAAATGGAAGGTAACGCCGAAAAAATAATGGATTATGGAACCAAGATTTGACAGAGGAAGAATCCTTATGTTAAATTCACCCATGCCCAGATTTTCCCCATTTGTACGAATATCCTTCCCTAAAATATTTTTCCCCATCCGAAATTATAGCTAATGCGCATGCGCCAACCTCCGAAAATTCGTCTAAGTTTTAACATTAGGATTCTTCCTCTGTCCATCCGCTTGTGTTCAAGTGTCATTCATTTTTCGGTTTACCTGTCTGTGACTTAAAAGTAATTCTGATTTCAAAATATAAAAACATTCTGATCATGTCGTTCTCAATGTCTAGAAACATTAATTGTTAAAAATAAGATACTGACTTCAATGAAGCTAAGAAACATTAGAGTAAATAAAATAAAAACTAGCATTTTCTGCAATTAGGACCCTAACAGAAATTCTATTATATTGTCACCTTCCCCGTAGGTACCTGTCAAATGCGTTCTCGAGTAGCAAAAATGGCAAAGCGACAAATCAAAACCAAACCAGAACGAACAGTCCAGATCAGGGACAACATATGAAAAAAAAAGTCCTCAATGTAAAAGAAAACCCCGTTTTTTTTTTTTTTTTTTTTTTAATTATTATTATTCTCAAAACATCACAAAATCAACGATTTACAAGAAAGACATCTGTCTGCGAGACATAAAACAGCATATTCATGGGTTTTTTTTAGTTCAGTGAGCTGCAGTAAAGAAAAGACATTTTAAACATCTGAAGCATTAAGAGATGAATATTAAAATTGAATTACAGCTGGCATTCACGAAATGAGGAGGAATCAAAATAGTAGCTATCAGCAAAATAAATAATAAGCAGGAAGAGGTGAAAAAGGGAATAGTGTTATTCCCCTATGAGCAAAAACTCCTCGCAAATCCTTTCGTAGTAAAATATTTTTTCAGCAAAATATGACACTTCACCTCCTTTTCCCCTTCTGCTGCATTAAAAACTACTGTTTTAAATAGCAAAGTAAACGTAATCCATATGCGTAATGGATAAATAATTGTTTCGCAGAACTGAAAAGAAAAAAACTCGTGATAGAAAGCTTTTTGATGGGATTATGTAGTCAAAGGCTCAGATGCCCTTTGAAGAGTTTTTTTACTTGTACATTTAAAATGAGAGATTTGATAAAAAATAAACAAATAGTCTTGCTCTGATATGCAAACACAATGTAAAAAAATTTGAGTATAAAAACTTTTATTTCCTTAGCTCTGTGTGTATTAGGTGGTGGAAATTTTTATTGTCTGCTTTTAGTTGACACTGTTTTTATATAGTGAGTAGAATTTAGTTTTACACATTAAGTAAAATATTTTAAAATACGAGAAAATCTTTTATTCACAAAATATCAAAAGTTTTCTTTTTCAAATTTTTCAGAAAAGTGGAAAACTAAGAAAGTTATAAAAACAAATATGCGTTTCTAAAACTTGCATCAATACTTTGTGTATTGTGTGTGTGCAAACAAGAGTAATGTAAACTTTCTTGAAACAGATATTAACCCCCGTCAAAACATCTACCCCACAGCAAAGGGAGGACATTTGAATTCACACTGATTTAAGGTGCACCAGCCTCCACGTGCGCAACGGTCATTGGTTGGATCGAGTTTCAAACTCGCAACACTCCTGTTTTTCTGACACAGAAATACATGCAGGAAGGAATCGAACCTCCACAGCTTACAATTCATAATTTGTTAAAGCATTAGGCAAACCCATTAAGCAACGACGGTCAAGTCCTTCATGAGTTCGAAATTAAAATGATTCCTCCACAATTAAAAATCTGTTTTACATATCATTTATCTGTTAAATTCTTGTTTCAAATATTTTCATAACGATTGTATTTGAACCTAATATGTTCCAGACTGTTTAAGTGTTAACTCTAAAGAAAAACCAGTAGACTCTACATGAGTGACTTCCTTAAAAGTTAAATTTAGAAAACTCTTTACCCGACTTTTGGATAAATGTATGGCAAGAGTATCAAATTTAAGCGACATGATAGTGTTAGTCCCATTTTCATTTGATAGTAACAACTGTGTGAAACCAAATTTTTAGTTCTGGCAGGAAAAAAAAAAACAAATATCAATCACTAGCCACTGCGTGGCTAGCCCATGCCCGTGAGCAAAGCGTTTGCGAAGCAAACCAACACCACGGGCAACGCCATGATGTAAGTAATTAATCTGGTGTAAAATTTTCCGCATATTTCAAATCCGTTGAAATTTTTAATCTATCTTTACCAATTCCGATTTTGCGAAAAAAAACTAAATAATCCCAGTCAATATGTTTTTTATTTCTTGCTCTTATTCGCCGAAAAGGGTAAAGGAAATGTGATCTGTTTCTTTTTTTTTTTTAACGCAAAAGGCAGAATATGCAATCTGTTTTTTTTTTTTTGGTAAAGAGAAAGTTTACGTGACGTTAGTCTCTTGCGAAAACATAAAAGAAGATCACGTGTGGTAGAAAAAGTTCATTTTAGGTGTTTTCTTCTTTCGTTCGGATGAAACGCGTTTGAAGAAGCAGGTAGAGAATAAAACTATTAAATTCATTTTAAAATATTCTAGATTGAATTTTAAAATTTCGCCGCGACCCAAAAATTGTAAAAAATTTGGACTATCTGCCAAATCTCATTGCTGTAAGTGCCATTGATCGTCAGGATTTTGCGGCCGCGAAACAACCAGACAGACAAACACTTCCGATTATAATAGTAGAGAAGATTGAAAGTAAACATAGAACAGTTATTTCTAATTTAGAATCCAGATTAAAGAAACTGGTTCAAAGGACTTACAAATTGTTAAACATTTTTCAAAGTTGTAATTTTAATAATGCATTATATATAAATTTGGTCTTTGGCTCTTTCAGAAGCACTATTTAAATTTAAACAATTTCAGCCTGAACTTTTTTTGTATTTATTCTTATTTTTATATGACAGTGATGTCAGTATAATTGTGGTTTTCTAATTGTAAAAATGTATTGCTCCAAAAAAAACTTTTACAGTCTGACTATATTTGTGAATTTGAAAGGGGACTGTGAAGTTAAGTATGGTAAATGCTGGGTTATTCATTATACAATTATTAAACAAATTAGCATGGAGAGACAGGCATAATCAAGAAATCATGAGTTTATTTTATGTAAATACATATAACACATCAAAATCTATTCCTAGTATAAAACAAAACAATACTTCTTAGAATAATAAATAATGAAAAAATCAATGGAGCGCTCATTGCTTTCTAACAGTGCCATAAATGAGAAAGAAACATTTCCAGTAACTAAAATGTACAAATGGAGCAATGCAGCAATAAATGGGCTCTTCACAATATAAAATCAAATATTCCTCAGATGGAAAGTTTTCTTTAAAGCACTTAAAAGTTTTAAAAAATAAGAGCTCAGTTTGGTAGTTTAAAAATACAGAAAACATTTCTTAAGATAATACATACAAATATTTTTTGTTCAGATATGAATATAACCAAAATTTTTTTTAATTCATTATACATTTAGAAAAAGTTAACAGAAAATGGCAGTGAGGATAGTCAAATGGCTTTAAAAAGTTAAACATTCGAAACCAAAACTAGTACTTGTGAGGGAAAAAAACAGATTTACAAATAAATAAAATAAACTGAATAAATTTAACAAGTAGTGCATTTAAGACAAAATTACCATTTATTTAAATGTTAGAGAATTAAGGTTTGAAAAATGTGTGCATCGACAATAAAAAAAAAACATTATTGGTTATAAAATAAATATTTTGGAAAAATAAATAATTGGTTATGAAATATATTGCCACAAGAGAATGGGGAATATCAAAAACAAGAAGACTAATTATGACATAAAAAAGGTTAAAATACTTTAAAAATAAAGTTTACTTTCTTGCTTCACAAAATTAAAAAAGTAATACAAGTACTTTCAATACAGATACCACCAATAGGAACAAAAGGCTCACACCTAGCAGAGTGTAAGATGGTGATACATAGAAGAGAAAATATAAAGGCACTTTGACTTGGTATCTTAGACGCACATTTTCATGAAAAGATAGTTTACAACACAATATGCATAAATACGAAACCCCAGTACTAATCAAGAATTAGATACTTTCAATTGGAATTATTTTTATGCTAGTTTGTAAATACCGAAAAAGGTTTGATAAAATATACTTTAGTTTGAAGAGGTTTTTTGACTTACTTTTTGGGTACAAGTGCTTATATTCAAATCACATTTTAACCAAAACAGTTTTAGAAGTAAGACAAAAATAAAATCACTCGTATGTAGACAAAAATTTAGCAAATTTGACATCAATAATTTTAATTTTTTGTCTTATCTATTTAATCATTATGAAACAGCTTTATGAAGTGCAATTAACTCATCTCATGTTTCAGGAATGCTAATATAGAAATGCAAAGATTATGAAATAATAAAATTATTGCATTCTTACAAATACAATGGATATAGTATATAAGATATAGCCTGCATGTAAACTATACCCTGAAACAAATGCTCAATTACATTAAGTATTATGCTGTATTAATCTAATTCCAAATGCGAAATAAATTTTATTCTTCAAGGAAACTTAACAAACAAATTTTATATCACAACTTTAAAAAATAAGTACCTAAACTGGTTTTCTAATGCAAAGTATAGTATACATTAGATTAAAAGCCTAGTATTTTTTCTTTTATTTACCAATGAAACTGGAATGGTACATCTGTAAGGTCTTCATCTGGACGGAGAATTAGATGTAAATTGTAACTAATTACAATTTTTATAAAATGTTAACGTGGAAAATAATCATTGTAGTAAAAAAGGATCATACTTAAATCGTTTCATTTAAATATTATATGTTCTATATGAAAAAGTATATACACAATTGTAAGCTTATAATGCAAGTATAATGGAATATTGTCAGTCTTTCAAACAGCTGATACAAATATAAAAAAATTTACTAATAGTATTATAACTGGAAACGTCATGTGAAATTTTACTATGCATTAGATGCACTTTGGAATGGATTGGAAAGAATATAGATAGTTGTGTTGAAATAAATTTATTTCATTTGAATGGGGGTAATTTTAACTACTGTAAAAATATCTATCATTAAAATTTATGATGCAAAAACACAAATGTAATATAGTTATAAATTCTCATATTGAATTTTAAAGGAATGGACATATATACATAGTTTATAAATTTATGTACTGAACTCCAAACTGTTTATCCTTGCATTCAGAAAATTTAATTTTAAACTACTGTAAAGCTGCTTTCCAGGCAACTGAGTAGTGTTCTAAGGACCTGATTCAACTAAAACACTTTTCATAGATTTTAGTTACTTGAATGACAACATAAATAATACATATGCCTTCTGACTACAGTTTGGAAATTCGGATATCAAATAGCACCTACTTAGCTGATAAATTTACATTTCAATGCCAGAGTAAAACACAGTTCTCATTATTGGACATATGTGCGAATAGAAAAATAAATCTAGTTGAATTTGATCCTATAGTGTGTATAGAAAATTAAAGTTGTGTTTTGATGTCATCAAACCATATAACTGCAATTGAACATATTGAGTCTAACTGCATGTTCTTTGTTTGCATGTTATTCTATCCAAACTTTTTCAATTCGAGATATCTCTGTAGTTAGGTCTGTCGGACTTGAAATATCAACGCCAATAAAAAATTTACAAAAAGGAATTAAATTCCATTTTTATTTGATAAGTTATAAGATAATGTTTTATAGGATTTGCGTGAGCTTAGAGACATTTTAATATATTCGCCCCCAGTTACCTATACAAATCATATTCAAACTACATACATTTAAACACTACAAAAAACACTGAATGTATGCCCTAATAAGTATATGATTTAAGGCACATGTGGATTCATCAAACTTCTATCTACAACTATAACAAAATGTGCAAACTAAAATCTGGAATATCAAAATGGTATGCACACTAGGCAGATACAACTGTGTCACAAGAGATTTATAACATAAATATCACTATTAAAATTAGTTTTATATATATTCAGTACACATACTATCCAAAAATACTGATATTCATTGGTCCCTCATTACATTGGCACAGTAAAAATGGAACCTCATTCAAATGAATGATCTATGTTTTATAAAAATATTTACAAAATGATTACTCAAAAAAGCAGTTTTATCTTACACCATGCAGCATAATTAGCATTAAAACAAACTAATGCAAAAATCACTAAATAAGTATCAAATGTAGTCACCTGTGTTTACACAAAATTTCAAATAAAATATCACACACACACTATAAGTTTTACAAAATTCACTATAATAGTTTATCACGTCCAAGAGCATTAAAACAAGAAAATGAACCTGTAATTAACATACATGAGTATAACTTTATAAAAACAGATTTCAAATAGTTTAAGATTTTCATCCAAAGCAGCAATTAAAAACTGACTTAATTGGAAAGGAAATGGCTTCAAATGAGATGAATCGTCAAGTAACATGACGTGAATTAACCAATTTTCACACAAAACTTGAGAAACCAGGAAGGGGTGCTCTTGAGCCAGCCATATTGTTCATGACAATGTGACCTCCGTTTAAGCTGACTTGGATGCTACCTTCAGGTTCACTGTCTGTGTAGCTTGGAGGTTTGACTGGTCTCTGCCTTTTCCATGACTGTCGCAAAGTATCGTTCACATTTGCATAGTGATTTACAAAAGAATGAGGGTCACATTTGCCATCACTTTCTCTTTCACTATCTGAACCCTAAAATAAAATACAAAGAAACAATGTTGAGTTTGATCCTTACGAATTAATACACTATACCTGCAAACCACCAAGAACAAAATTTTTACAACAAAAAAACTAGCATGCAATGGAGAAGTTGCGGATCTGAGGAAATTGTTTAAATTTATAATTTTTTGGTCATTTCAGCTTCACCTTTTTCGAATATGCCGCTTTAAATATCGGAAAGAAGTTAAATAAATTACAAATTTAGTTTTAAAAAAGCGAAAAATGACGTAATAGCACAACGCTACGTGATTGGCTCTGACGTCACTGTGCATGAAGTATCAATATTTAAGTGTTGAAACTGATGCTGTTTTCGCTCGCCTATTTGCCACTTCAATCCTTTTATCGTTTTTAACTAAATTTTATATCTGTGTTTAACTTTAATAATCATCTTTCGTTTATTTTATTGTATATTTCGTTTACGATGTCGATTTTACCGGGATTTGTCAAAGGCCAATCTGATAACCTTCCCAAGATAGATACGATTTCCATGTTTTCTTTCTTGGGAAAAAATCTGGATTTTATAGGAGCAGAAATACGAGGAGTTAAAGCTATGAGGTATGTATGATCTTTAGTAATTCATAAATTGACCTAAAACTAATTAAGATTAAGGAAGTTCTCCATTAATACTTAAAAATTTAATTTTTAGTGCACATTGAAACACTATAATACTATTCTGCCTGTAGGCCTATAACTGACTTATACTAGTTCATTGTTCACTAGTTCATCCCCCCGTTTCATTGCGTTCGTCCACGCTTTCTTTTAACTGGATCCTTTGGAACGCTAAAAAATAGCTTATCAACTGAATTTGAAGTTGTATTTACGCAACAAGGTACAATAGAGTACTTGTAAGGTGGTTTTTCGTTCTCACTCATTGCAAAAAAAAGATAGATAAAGAATTTCCACAGAAAATCAAATGGCAATCACAGAATCTAACATAAACAATGTATTGCACTGTTTGTTTACATGCACAGTGACGTCACAAGAGCAGACATTGCAAAAGTAGCGTTTTCGCGCCAAATGCCCAACTGCAAACTTAAACAATTTTTAATTAATTACCCGAATTCAAAAATTAAGAAGAAAATATACCATTATTCCTGTTTTTTTCTCTTTTAGCAAATAAAAATTTAAAAAAAAAATGCAAATTCCTCATTGTTAGAAATGAAAAGTGCTGTAAGTAATTATATAAATAAAAATAACTAAAGAACAAAATTAAGAGAAAATTGTGCCAGATTTGTCATTAAGAAAAGGATTCAAAGTAGGAAAAGTAACATCTCTTATATGCTTGATTGTAGTGAAATAAGCTAACTCTTTTTTGAGCTTATTAGAGGTAATACATCTACTTTCAAGAAAACTTATAGGTTTTCTTGAAAATTAGTGCCGAAGCAAGTTTTACGACAACTAGCACACAACCATTGATTCTGATGTTTTCTTTCATAGTGACTACAGGTTGGCAACAAAACTTTGAAATTCACATCATGTAAAAAAATTTCCTAAAACAAAGGGTGGAGGATGCTATTTCTGCCCAGAAAACCAGAAAGCTAAATGTTTTACTGGATGACTTCTGGAAACGTTGGCAGGTATGTAATATTGTTCCTTCATGGATTGCCACATAGCCAAATGAGGAATTCGGCATCATTGCAAATTTCACATCAAGAGACCGAGAAAATAGTTTTCAGGAAGACTTCTAGAAGATTCGAAAGAGTTTGCAGATATCATACACTATGAAAAGTCCTTTTCACAATCCTACTTAATTAATTGTATGAATAATTATTTCTTGACATAGGGGAAAAAATAGCACAGTATTAAGAAAACAAAAAAATTATGAATCTTAAAAAGCACACCATACATTCATCCAAATATGTACCAAAAAGAAAATTCCACTTTTAACTTTTCTTTTGCATTTCTGAACCTTCCTTTAAGGTGATGACACACAGAGCAAATTGTGAAGCATGACCAGGTTTCACTTTTTGTCACAATTTACTTGCGACTTGGCTGGTCATCCAGTTTTTGTCCTTGTCAGGAAAAAGAGAACCTGCGTCAAGCTGCTCAAGTCAACCTCCAAAACAATATTGTATCAAAGTGATGCGACTAGAACATTGCAGTTGAGTAATGGATGGTCGGTTGCCAAGCACAATTTGATGAGCAGCACTCCCCCATGTAATAGAAGCTGTGCAAATGGATTCACTCACCAGATCATACAACCGGTGCTCAAAATGCCTTGTGTCACACACCTAATGACTTATTGTGGGGGTGACTCCAAAGAGCAGCAGCAACGTGACTAACAGTCTATTGTACTGAGTCACCCACCTTACTTAGAGGTTTTCAGAAAGCCCTTTTCTCACACAGGGTATTATGACTTGTAAAGGGGTGACTCCCAAGAGTGCCAGCACTGCAACTAATAGTCTATTGTACACAGGGTGTTAAACCCAAGCTAGTTTAACATGTTCGCTCTCGCGGCAGCGCGTGGTGTAGAGTGATGTCTCAGTAACCAGTCACGCGGGAAGAGCTGCCCCTCAGCATTTATTCTCCACTTCCATCGGTATTATATGTTAGGTGTTGCCGTGGAGTAATGGTTAGAAGCTAGTTGTAAAGGTATGTGGTTTCGATTTTATAGCTTGTCATTTATTTGTTGGCTGAGCTCTCGACAGTCTATTCTGGTATTGTTGCACTTTTCGATCATATTTGTTACAAAAAGTAAGTTGGCTTCTGGGAAAAAAACATTTCTACGTGTCTGGCAGTGAATGTGTTCAGAGAAGTGATGTGTCTTAATTTAATGATTGAATTCTACTGATATTAATCCCAAAACTGAAGGCCTTTTGTAAACATTTTAACTGGTTGCGTCATGAAAATTTATCTCCAAATGACATGAAATAAAACTCATAAGTCTATTGGACCCATGCATAAAGAAGGAAAGTTTTAGAAAACTCTGACATAATCTTTACTTTTATTCAGAAACATTCATTACAGTTATGAAGTTTTAAATGATTTCTCAGCCCAATTTATGAATAAAAAAAATACTAATCAATGGGTGAATGCATGTGAGTAAATTATTACAAACAAGTGATTAGATGTTATAATTTCATAATTTAAGTACTTGCATATTTAAGCACAGCATTTAAAGGTATAGTAATATAGATCATTTTTGGTTTTATACATAAACTAGCCTGGCATTGCCCATGCCAGTTGCTTTCGTGGGGTTATTGGTTTGCAAAGCCAACCAAATAGGAGTTCATAGCCAGTGGATTATCAATCTATTGGATAACACCCATAACGGAGTTGCCTGTGACAGTTCTTTCGTGGTAGTCACATTGTACGTTTGGTGGTTTGTTTCGCAAACCAAAAAATATAAATATTTAATTGAAAAATTATTTATTAAAAGAAAATCAAACATATAAGGTATCTATCTGGTGTCAAATTTTCAGATTTCAAATCCTTTGAAATTTTTATTCCATTTTTAACAATCCAGATTTTACAAAAAACTAAATAATGCCAGCCAAAATGTTTTTTTATTTTCTTTGCTTTCTTTCGCTGAAGTCGTAAGAGGGCTGGAAATGTAATCTGTTTATTTTTGGAATACAAATTTTAGCGCAACGATGTCACATTCTCTTGCGAAAATATAAAAGATATTCAATTAATTATTTTTATTTATTTAAAGAAAATCATATTTTTAGGTACCGATCTAATGTGAAATTTTCCACAGATTTCAAATCTGTCGAAATTTTTACTGTCTTTAATGGTCTAGGAGATAGAAAAAAAAGAACTACATGACAAAAGTTAGAACTTTTTTTTATCGTATGCTGGAAAATCATTCCTTAGCACAAAATGAAAATGGAAACAGAAAAAATAAATTTAGAATCTGTGATCTTCTATGCTGTAGCATTCAATAATAATTACATTTCATCAAATTCACTTTAAAATGTTCTAGATTAAATTTTAAAATTTGCCACAACCCTAAATTGCAAAAAATTTTGACTACCTGTGTGCTACATCCCATTATTGTAAGTGCCATAGATTCGTCAGGACTTTGCGTGCAAGAAACAAACACTTCGTTTTATAATATTAGAGATAATCATAAGAGATAGATGTTTTTAATTTGCATCCTAACATCTTCCATTTGAAGAGTTAATCATATATGGATTCCTCATTTATATTAACAGCATACATAATTTCAGAATAAATAGCAAAAATAATTACCTGGTCAGAAGAGCTCATTTCAGATGGCTTTTCTGTTAGGCTACTGCTATCACAATTTTCATCGTAACCTTTAGTATCGTCATCATCAGAATAAGTTACACTACCGGGACTTGGACGAGGTGGAGATCTAAAATTTTTAATGCATATAAATTTTTTTTTTTAATATTTTAATTGCAAATATTTTTTTTAAATATTTAGCTTAATTAAGCAGTAACTTTTGGTAATGTGAAATTGTAAGTTGTCAGTAAAAACATTAAACATCGATTTGCACAGCATCATCATGCAATGTAAAACCCATTTAAATTTTAAAGCTTCATATAAAATAAGTCCTTATTGTCTTGAAATACCAATAGTAGTCATGGATAGAAGTACGAGTAATAGTGTAAATACAAGATAAAGTATCAGTGCGGTATTAATGATAACCATCTAACTCTGACTTCAAGAGTAGAATTCAGATATCTGTAGAATACAACAAAACCAGTTGTCTAGGAAGTCAATTTCAATCCTATGCAGCAATTTGAAAACACAAAATATTTTGATGACGCAAAATTATTTTTAAAAGAATGGACATTTTATGCAATGTGCTTTTTTTTTACAAAATTATGATTTTCCTTTCCACAGAAGAAATCTATAATTATTTCTATGCTAAGAGATATTTTGGTCAACTTACTTTGTGAGCATTGCATTATTATTTTTTCTTGAAAGTGAATTCTTACAAAGTGTGCCTCGTTTAGACTGCCTCAATTCAAAAGTTGCAAATCCTCCATCATCAATGCTCATATGATCCTCATGGACAGATTTTTGTGCTTCTTCTAAAGAGATAAAATAATTAGATTATGCACAAAAAAGTACTGTTGAGAAAGAAAAATAACAATACTGAACAAAGGTACAAAAGTTGTCAATATTTTAAACAACACATTCCATTTCTACTAGATCCCTTGATTAGTTCACTCGAATGTGAATATGCTAATTCTATGGAATTTGTTTATTTATTTTAGCTAGTTTGAACAAATATTAGCAACACATTTAGAAGTTTTAAATAACCACCTGAATACATTTGAAATTTCGTACCAATGATAATTCTAATTACACTTTTCATTGAATTTCATATCAATCTGAAATGCTATATAAAAATTGTATGTAAGCATATTTTAATTGTAATACTTGTAAGCAGAATTTAAGCAAAAAATCATATAGAAATTACAAGGAAAACAACTCTGAAAAGTAATTGATTTAAATAGATATTAAGTGTAAAAATTTATAATTGTTTATACTGGTTAGTTACTGACAACAGAAAAGCATTTAATAATTGTTCCTTGAACTAAGCAAAATGTTTGTTATAAAAATCAACTTTCATTTAAAATTAGCACAAATATCTGTCATTTACATTATACTAAAAAAAGTAAAACTTAAGTCTAAAGCTCTAATTCTTCAAAAATACTTTAAGTTACATTTTCTTCTTGGTTTAGCACTAAATACTAAATATGCATTTCAGAAAGTCTTACTTTTGTACTTGTAGACCTTGCTTTTCACACACAGCACAGCAACAACGAGAATAATTATGACGATACTAAGTGAGGCTAACATAACCAAGAACCAGACTTCTCTATAGATGGGTAACTTTGAACGATACTCTGAATACAATTTACCTAAAAATTATGAAAACTAATTAGAAAATGAAATTTAACTACAAAAGGAAGAGAAATGGATTCAACAAAACAATCTTACACTTTAAACCTTGAAAAATTGATAATGTACCATAACAGAATGTGCATAAAAGAACACTATAAACACTCGAATACACTTACTTGGAGTAGCAAATGGTTGCGGTGACACAGCAGGAAAACTAATACCATAAGAATTACGAGCAAAGAGTCGAAACTGATATGAAGTGGACGGAAGTAGATTTCGAAAGCTAATAGTATAAGAAGTTTGAGGGCCATTGTTCATCAACACCAAAGTTTGCCAATCTTCGTGGCCATCTAAGAAAATCAGAAATGGAACATGAAATTATGTTTGATTCAACCTTGTATATTCAGTTAACTTATTTCAGTAATAAATTACACTACGTAACAGGAAATGCATCATAAAAGAATCATCAAAACTATGCAAATTACAGAATATGTGGATAAAGATATTTTAAATAAATGATTTAAGTTGTGTAACAATAATGAGGTTTGAGGAATAAAAATCAACAACCTGACTGTGAAGGATGTGTTTGAAAGCATGCCAATACAATAAAAGTTTGTACGCTATCGCAGAATTATACTTTTCATTGCATCGAATTAATTTATGAACCAATATTAAAAATAATTATATCATAGGAAAGAGTACATTCTAAGCTTTCAAACTAATAATATTGAATTATATATATGACAATTTTTCCAAAAAAAAATCCCGATTAAAAAAAAATATTACTAGGAACAGGGTGGCTACAAAAATTGAAGTAAAAAGTTCCCTGAGTTTTCCCTGATTTCCAGAGTATTTTTCATAAAATTCCCTCAGTTTCTCCATCTGTTCGCAGAACAATTCTTCGGCAATTATGATAAACTTGACACTTGATGAACTAAAAAACTAGACTTATAGATGAATAAAAATAATATAAGTAAAAAATATTTTTATTGTATTCCATAATCGACTAAATAATATAAAGTTATAGATAGAATATTTAATTTTACATTTGTAACTATTTTAATGTGTTTGCAAAAGCAGCCTTCAGCCCCTGAATCCGTCAATGGTGCCAGCGCTGGGTACATCTCTACTATTATAAAAGGAAGTGTTTGTCTGTCTGTCCTGTACGCAGTGTCCTGACGAATCTATGGCACTTACAACAGTGAAACTTGGCACACATGTGGTCCGAATTTTTTGTAATTGTTCTATCGAGCCCAAATTTTAAAATTTAATCTAAAACATTTGAAAATTAATTCATTGGAATTTAATTATTATTATTTTCCCTTGAATGGCATACCTTATAAAGACATGACATATTCTAAATTTATTTTTTCCGTTTCCATTAGATTTTAGCGGACGAACAAAACAAATAAAGTTTTAACTGGAGTTATGTAGTTCTCTTTTCTATCTCCTAGATTGTTAAAGATAGAAGAAAAATTTCAACCGATTTCAAATCTTCAGAAAATTTTACAACAGATCGGTACCTAAAAGCATTATTTTCTTTAAATAAATCATTTTTAAATTGCAACTAAACTTTTATATTTTTTCCAATACAAATTATGGCCGGCGGCGCAGTGAAGAATTCTACCTTCCTGGTTAAAACGATCAGATTAATTAATTTTGATTTCCTGAGCAACGAATTTGAGTAAAGTAAAACAGACATAAAGTTATGACTGGCGTTCTTCAGTGCTTTTTTTCTATCTCAGCGATTGTTAAAGATAGAATAAAAGTTTCAACGGATTTGAAATCTGTGGAAAATTTCACACTAGATCGTTACCTAAAAATATGATTTTCTTTAAATAAATTATTTTTAAATTGTAACTTTTACATTTTTTCAAATACGAATTTCGCCGCTGAGAAGAATGACCTTCGTTTGATTCGAGATTCATTCATTGTGAAGAGTAACGGATTCGGGTGAAGTAAAAGAAATAATTAAAGTTATGACTGGCATTCTTCAGTGCTTTTTTCTACCTCAGTGATTGTTTAAAATTAAATAAAAATATCAACGGATTTCAAATCTGCGGAAAATGTTACACCAGATAGTTATTCTTATATGTTTGATTTTATTTTAATAAATAATTGTTTAATTAAATATTTATATTTTCATAGGAGATTGTGACGTCACGCCTATTGGATCTCTTCGCAAACGATTTTGGCCGCATTTGACAGTGACGAATCCATCACGAAAAAAACTGTAACAGACAACACAAACTTTTCAGAAGAAAAAAAAACCCTCAGAGTTCGAAAATTTTCGAAAAAAATAAGAACTTTTAACACATAGGTATTAAAAAACATATGCATAATCTAAATTAGTACTTTTCCGTTAATCGGGCACAACTTTGGACCAAAATCAAAATCGCTAATCTAGGTATTTTAGAAAAAAAAGGATCTTTTTTAAATGTTGATTAAAATAGGAACCGGATGTTTAACTTTTACAGGTTTTTCCGGCCGTTAGTATTTTTTCAAGCTGCAATGCACTACGTTCCTATTATTGACATTAGGGAACGTGGCACAGCTGTAGACTTCGGTTACAGGATTTCCGGCTGTTACAGTTTAAACAAAACAGTATACAATATATACAACTCTTTTTTCTGGATGTTAACGTAAAAAATTCACTTCTCATTTTCGGAATGAAAACGAAATTGGCGACATTTTGATTTGGGTTCACAGTGGCACCCGTATGGCTAACGGAAAAGTAGCAAATGGGTGCCATTTGCAAAACGAAATTAAACTTTTTCTCTGAGTTAAATGAAACTTCCCTGATTTTTTCCAGAAAATGATTTTTCCCTGAGAAATCCCTGAATTCCCGGTTCTGTCGCCACCCTGGAGAACCAAATTGAAATTTCTAAAAATAAATTTACGCTTAGAGGTATTCTAAAAAAAACTCGCAGCTGAAGACTTAAAATGTAGCATGTGTTGCTTACTTGCGTTAGAAATTTCGCTTTTTTACAACTGACACTTAATGCACCCTAAACTAATAGCCGCATCAGAAAAAATCTTCTCCATCTTGTTTCCTGTACAATTTTGAACAAACCATGTTAATTTCATAATTTTCTGATCCATACTTTTTCGGGAAACCGTCTAATAATTGAGCGAAAAAAGCGAGTTCTCAAATGCTGCGGTAACTTTTTTTAATATAGAGAGATACAAAAAATTAGAGTCAATTTGAACGAAAAGAATTCAAAACTATATGCATATTATTTTGAATGGATCTTGGCATGAGGGATGACTTTTCGACAGTAAAAAGGTTACATGGTATGAAAAAAGATGAAACTGCTGGTATAGTTCAACTCTATACAACCATTTTTTTTTTATCACAGATGTTCAGTAGAACATCTAGAAAATACTTTTAAGTGCATACTTGTTCACTTACCTGCTTCTTTGTGTTCCATAAGATAACCTATAATAGGAGCTGCCCCTTGGGGTCCATTTTTCCATATCAAGGTTACAGAGGTGTGAGTATGCTTTAACATTAACTCTTCGGGAGAAGATGGTGAACCTAATATTAAAATCACATAAATTAATAACCATGTTGGAAAAAATTTACATGTCATAATAAAATCACTCAAGCTTCACTAGCACATGAAAGCACTTAAACTTTGTAAACTGGAAATAATTTTAGTTTAATAGAGAATATAAAAAAATAAAACCATAAAAAAAAAACTTTTTAAACACTTAAAGTATCAATGGATGATTACCTTCTTGTGGACCAGTGGTTATGTTTCCAACAGATTCTGGACCATAATCAAATGTTTCAGCCCTCACTCTAAAAGTGTAAGTAACTGCTTCTGCCAAGCCATGTACACTCAAAGATGTTGAAGTCACTTTCTGTTTTACTTGTTTGCTGAAATCTAAAATACAAGATATAATATACATAGTATACATGCGTTAAATAAATTTTATCCCTACAAAAAAAGGAAAGTTTGATAATCCTAACCTATTTACTGAAGGCTAGGATTTAGTAAAGCTACAGAAAAGAATGATTTTAGATATCACGCCTATAGGTTTAAACAATAGTTAATAAAAGATTATCAGTATAAATAAAAACATTCTAACTGCAATGCGAGTCTATAAAATGTTTTGATAGAAACAGTCATAAAATTGCACTCATCAGTTTTATACCAATTTCATTATTCAATGAAAAATAAAATTCAATATCATATCAAGAATATCATATGCCATCATAGGCAACTGATAACAGCAATTTAAAATAAAATTATACAGGTATTATAAAATAATTCAAAATTAAATAGTTGAAAAATAACAATACTTTGTGTTCAACCGCTTTATGTTTGAAAATCAATTGTATTCCTTGTTATCATTGTTATCATAACATATTATTATCTTATAAAAAGTGCATTCCTCTAAAGGGTTTTGGATGAAAATCCAATTTATATAAGTGAAAAAATAAATCAAACAAATTCAAATTATAATCACTTCCAAAATTTCAAAAGCAAACTACAAATAGCAGAAAAGGGAAAAGGTTTACCAGATTCTTTTAAGAATATTCAAAGATTTTAACACAAAAATTCAATTTCACAAAAATATGGAAAGTGGTAATATTGTTTAATTGCATTTAGCAATTTATCATCACCTTGAAAAGTTGTTTACTTAAACCTTGGAATGAAATGTTTAGAAAATTTTGGTTTCTTAAGAGATTTTATATATCAGTTACCAATATCAGTTACCAATGGAAGGTTATTTTTTATTTGGGGTTCGTTATTTGAAAAAAGAATGTGTTAATACAAAATTAATGAATTAAAATATACAGAAAATCATACCTATATCTGGAAGTGCAGTTTCATACGTCACTAAATAACCAGAGATAATGCCATTGGGTTCCAAAGGTGGATTCCAGCTCACATTAAGTGAAGTCATGGTAACATCAATAAACATAAGAGATCCAGGTGCACCAGGAATGTCTTCCATAGTTGTCACATGTTGCGGAACTGATCTTGGACCATCTCCAGCAGGATTGAAAGCCAATATTTGTATACTGTATTCCGTATACTTCTTCAGATCCAAAAGCACATAGGACACAGTTTCAGGTGGAACTGCCTCCATTTCCTCCAAGCCATCACTAGAACGAGGTTCATAAAATATCTTGTAACCTAGTAAATCTCCATTCTGCAAATCAGGAGGTGGTGGTTTCCAAGACACTTTCAACTCATAAGAGCTCAGAGCCTCTACTCGGACATCTCTAGGTTCACCAGTTGGTACAGCTTCACCTACAAATACTTGCACTGGTTTGCTTGGTAGACTCTCTCCTCTGCTGTTGTAAGCAAACACTCTGATCTCATATACTCTATCTCTCTCTAATTGGTGGAGTGACAACACAGAAGCATTAGCTCCTTGAATTTTATCAGCTGGACAATCTCCATTTCTTGGAATTGAATAGGCAGACACTTGACAGTATTCAATGCGGTATCCAGATGTCCTTATGTCTCCATTCCAGTCTTCATTACCCAGAGCCTCCCAGTTTACACGAACGGACGTTGTAGTATAAGGAGTTGCCATGACCTGTCTCGGTGCTCTCTCTGGAGCAGCAGGGAAAGTTGAGGTCAAATTAGATTCCTGACTCCAACCACTAGAACCTATGTCATTGGTGGCTTGGATTCGAAATTTGTAAGCTGTAGCAGGCTTTAGAGCTGAGACAGTATACTTATTGACAGTTGGATCTACTTTAGCAGCAACAGTCTTCCATGAGTTGTCACTTTTTGCTATCTGAACAGTATAGAAACGCAAGGGTGCAAATCCGTCTCTCCCAGGTGTCCAGCTGAACGTGATCTGTCTTGCTTGAATCTGGGAATTGCTAATTTGTGGAGTGGAGGGAGACTGGGGTGCTTCTCTGTTATTAGTTGTGTACACTTTAGCACGGGCAGTTTTACCCCAGCCTTCGTTGGTTTGTGCAGTGAGTGAAAACATGTAGTATGTCTCTGGGAGCAAATTTACCACTTTTAAAGTCCTCTCAGTGGGTGCCAATTCTTTCACAACTTCTTCCTCCATTGAATTTTCTAACCTGTATGCAACTCTATAGGCCAAAATCATCCCATTGGGTTCTTCAGGTACATCCCATAAAATACGAGCTGTGGTAGTGGAGACATCAGGAAAAGAAATATTAGATGGAACACCTGGAACATCTTCAAATGTTCTAACTGAAACAGGTGGTATACTTAAGACTCCATCTCCAATGCGCGAAAAGGCCAATACTTGAACACTGTACAAAGAATACTTCCGAAGTTCAATTAAAGTTGTAGTGAATGTACTATTACTTTCTATGGTTTTATACTGAAAAGGCACATTTTTAGCCCCGTAATATACTTTATAACCTTCAATAACCCCATTCTGATGAATTTTTGGAACTTCATTCCAATTTACAACAATTGTTGTAGAAGATGTAGCATTTATTTTCACATCACTAGGACCTTTTGATGGGACAGCTTCCCTTGTCTTCTCACGAGCAGGAGAGCTTAGAGTACTGCTACCAACATCATTATAAGCTTGAACTGATATCTCATAATCAGTAAATTCTTCCAAATCTTTAAGGACAAAACTGTTGGCATTGTGATCTTCCAAAACTATAGTGTTATATGTTCCGTTGTCCAATGGGTTTTCATTTTCCAATGATACTGGTCGATATTTAATGTTGTACCCTCTAGGTATGCCAAACCATTCCACTTGTTGCAATGGCTAAAACAAAAGGCAGATATTTTATAGATATACATACATATATATATATATATACATGGGAAATTTTTTAATTTTAATAAAACAGGTGGGTATTTTAATTAACGTTACACTGGAGCAACACAACTGGCTATTGGCGACGGTCAAGGATCAAACATGAAGGGAAAGAACCGAGGACAACACCATGTAATTTTTAACCATGGTCAGATTATGATTTAATAAAACTGGAAAGCTTAAAGTTTATATTGGAATTTCTAAATTTATAATGTATTATTGAATAAAAACAAAATAGATTAATACAAAAATTTCAGCAGGAATATTTTCGATGAATTGGATACAATATCATCTAAATCATCACAATAATCAACTAAAACATTCCTTTTTAAATAAATTTAAATTTTCAGCATTCAAAATATTAGCATTTTTAACACTGAATTAGCCTTTTAAAAAGCACCATGATATGAATTGAAGGATCAATTGATAATTTTGTCAACACATAATACAAAACCTCAGTGCTTATATACATATAAATAATTTTTAGAGTTTACAATCTGACGAAATTATTACATTTTGTTTCCCGTCTTAATTCTTTCTTAAATGTTTAAAGATAATAGAATGTTAAACACTACAAAAGTAAAAGCTAAATTAAATGTTTTTTTTAAATAATTCAAAGCTTCTAGACAGAGCAAAACATAAATTAAATCAATAACGTTAATTTATTAAAATTCACATGATGAATAAAAATTTATGCCTACCGTCCAACGAACTCTTAATGCCTTGTCATTCACAGCTCTCACAGTCACATTATAAGGGGGATGAGACGGAGGTGCTTGAATTGTTTGGAAAAACTTGGATGGCTCACTAGGACCACTGGCCCCAACAACATTGATGGAAATTAGTCTAAGTCTGTAATCTGTGAATGGCAACAGATTCTTGACTTGAATGTTGGAAGCTTCAGGATCGGACACTTCATAGATCTGGAACCATGATTCATTCCGAAGAGTTTGAGCTTCAACTACCCATTTAATGATAGAAGTGTTACCATCAAATCCAGGGGTAAACTGAAGAACTACAGAAAATGCACCAATATTCGAAACTGCTAGTTTGGTTGCATGACCAGGCAGAACTAGAAGATAAAAATGTGATGTTGAGGTTAAAAACTAGATAAAATCTTCACAAATGCAAATACACTAGAAAAGCATTTCTCTCTTAGGCTAAGAACAATTTTATAACCATTTAAATGAAGATGCCATTACTTGATAGATGCATTCAATAAATATTATTCTTATAACTAGAAACTAATAACACTAACAACTTTTAACTTGAAATTCACAACTTTTGAAAAAATTAGTGACATAATACAAAAGGTTGTGGTTTGTTCAGTGTATAAAACTATAAGTGACCAATTTGAAACTAATTGCAAATAATTTTTTAAAACAAGAAAAAACTGTTTTAGAACACAGGTAAAACTAATTCCTGGCACCATTTATTCAACTACAATGTAAAAATTCAGAGGTTTCCATAACCCTGGATCGGACAATCCCCTAAATGTAGTCATATCATCCCAGTTCAAATTCAACTAGTTAAACAAAATACAATTAAAGACAGCTAAAGCTAAGCTCATCTTGGCTTAAACAAACACCTATGCCTTGACTAAAAGCACAGGGTTGCTAACCTTTTCTGAGCAGCTTCAGGAGCAATCTCATAAAATTTCAGAAGTTTTGAGGCTGCTTCAGGAGCAACGCAAAAAAAGGGGAAAAAAAGGAAAGACTGGCATATTTCTTTAAAAACAGTCATAAAATTCCCTATTACAAATAATTTCTTTTAGCACATAAAAATATAAATGATAAAAAATATATGTATGCATTAAAGGTTTTATCCTAAAATTATAGAAACGAAAATCTAATACACAATTTCCCCATAAGTGAAGATTTTTCCCTTTTCATAAGAAAAATATTGCAATCCAATTGAAAAATCTGTTGAAATTTTCCCCATAAGTGGAAATTTTTTTCCTTTTTATAAGGGAAAATTCCCCTTTCCCTGCATCGACGCGATTTCTGGAGTGAACCATACAATACACGGAATTGCGGATTTTCGATGCTTTAGCAGAGAAACTCCGGAAGTTCCGAAGCACTTGGCAACTCTGAAAGCATTGAGTCTGGAGACCAATTAAGTAATGTTTACACAATGACCCTAACATCTCGTGCCAGAAGTTTGCCTTGTCCCAGCCATTAATAAAATGCATTAGAAAACAAAATTTCAGATTATACCACCACTCGAGAGTAATTTGTGGAGAAATAATTTTTACCAGGAGGAATTCCAGATTGTATAGTTGCTGTTTTAACAGTTCCGGGTCCAACAGCAGTCCAGCCAAATATTTCAAAACTGTAAGCAGTCATTGGTCTCAAATCAGTCACTTTCACTTGTGTAGCATCTGAAGAGAGGTTGCGAACCACAGTGGTCTCCAATTCATCTTTTACGTGGTACTTCAGGGTATAACCTGGAAAAAAAGGACGCAAAATTGAAGCCATGTGAATACTTTTTAAAAAATAATCTTCTACATTTAATGAGACCTATTATAATAAATTGAGTATGTTACAATTAAGAATTATTCTGATCCGATTTTCTTCTTCACCTAATCCTCTCCTGATTTGTTCAGAAAGAAAACAATTTCAATATTTTTTTTTGTTTACTTTTTTGAGATTTTACAAAATTAACACCATTTAAAAAACTATTACCTCAAAACATAACTAAGAAAACATGAAAACATAACCATGATTATATCTAACTGAAACTGCTTGTTTTTATATATGTCAATGCACATTATTCCCAAAACAGTTAAATTAATTTTCACAACATAAGAATTTTTTCTTTCAATCTTCTGAACATAAATTTTCAAACAATGCATTTGACTAAATAACTTTCCATTTCTGTAAAACTTTAAACATTACTTTTTTCGTAAGCTAAATAAAATAAGACATTTTATGTCTCAATAGAAAAAAATTATTTACATAAAAGCAAATAAAGTGAGTTTGAGTGGGAAAAGCCCTACTCATTATATTAACACTCAAGAGTATGCAATTCCCTTAATAAATTATTGAACTAGCTACTTTTGCAGACAATTCTGTTTATTATATTCATTGGATCAATAGAGAAAATTACATTTCAAACTTTTATAGCTAGGTAATAAATTCAGCAGAAACTAATAAGTAAACTAATTTTTTTATTAATTTTTTTATAAATTGGTTGGTTGAGTCGATTTTTATGATACAAGGGCTATATTTGGGCAAACTTTAAGCGGAAAGAAATACATTTATTTCATAAATTTAATAACATGTTTTGAATAAAGATTTATTAATAATAATTAAAATTGTGACTTTTATAAAATTGAGGATACTAAATACAGGATGAAAAAGTTTAAAATTTACTGAAAATCACATCAATTTAACACCAATTCTGAAACTCAGGATTCAAAAATAGTCAAAGTGTTTACTTTAGGTTGAAATAAGGATAGAATAGAACAAAAAAAGCAGTTCATATAAATGAATTTTTTAAACAAACAAATTTTATTGGATACAAAAGAGCAGTTAAAAAGCATACATTTTTTGTCTTGGTTATAAAAATACTATATTAGTTGTACTTTTTTTAAATTGTAATAATAAAAGTCATACCTTTTAAAACGCCATTTACACGCTCTGGAGGTGTCCAAACAACCAACATAGATCTATCCAAAATATCTTCGAACTTTAAACTTTTCACAGAATCAGGAACTATAATAAAATGTGCATATTTTGTAACACTTTCAGCTGACAAAGTTGAAATTTTCAATAATTCATAACTGCAACACATTGTATGTTTAACTACCTTGTGGTGAGAGAGTGCTCCAAAGTCAAAAAAAGAAGGGAAATAATATTTATGCTTTTAATGAAATCAGATGTCATATTTTGTTATTTCAATCCATTCATTATTTAACTCATAATTAGCAATGTTTGCAATAAAAAATCTGTTAAATTCTGTAATCTAAAAAAATGTAATCTGTTAAAAGTAAAAAATGTTTGGTTCTGCCCAATCTGCCACAGCAACTAGATATGATAATTGTCAACTGGAACTAATTCTATTTAGTCATTTGAAATAACTCTGTTCATCAGGGCAACTGGCCCAAAGCAAATAAACCAGTTTGAAATTGATTCACACTAAGTTAATTGATTTTTTTACTTTTTATGATTGAACATTAGTTAGCCTATGTCAATGATGCAGGTGAAATAAAGCATGCAGTAGTTTTGTAAAAAAAATAACTAAGATTTTTTTTCAAGATTTTCAGCACTATGCAAGGGTTTTAAAGGTCATTAAAATCTAAAATGCAAAACTTTTTAAGGGGTCCGGCACCTCCATAGACACTCATGTTAAATTCAAACTTTGGGGGCATCTCATTTATTCATAAATTACTGTATTAATCTGAAATTTTTACAGTGTAATATTTTAATACTTTTAAAGACTTTAGCATGGTTTCTTTATAATTTTTTTTTTAATTCAGTTATAATTTTTTTAAGTGACAAAAAAATGAAATTTTTTAGATAAAATATTTTTTTTAAGTGTGCATTTTACATCTTATTTCTTGTGTTAAAGTGTTTAAAAGTGCTTCATAAATAATCATAAAAAGTTTCAAGACTATCTTAAGTAGTTTTTGAGAAATGTTCCCCCAAACATGAAAAAGTATGTTCGGAGAAATAAGGCTTTAAACTTCGGAAGGACATATGTCGCAATAATAGTGCATCTACTTCATAAAATATTTTTAAATACTTCCAATTAACTGATTTCTACAAATCAGGTATTGTTATAAAAAGGAACCCCCAATTCAAATTTTCATAAACAGTAAAAATCTCAAAAAAAAAATTCAAATTTTTAGGTGCCAGACCCCTAGCTTGTGGATCTCTGATGGAAGAGAAGGAAAGAAAAATATATGACGAATATAAAATACAGGACAACATAGGACGTTTATCCAATTTTGAAATATATATACAAAAATGGGATACGTAGGATGACTGACCCCTTGAATTTAGAAGAGCAAAGAGATTAAATCCTTAGATAATTCTGATTCGAACTTCTTGGGATCTGAATAGTATCATAATGGGTTTTACAAAACAAAGTGATATAATCACATTCATATATTGAGCTTTTACATACATATACATATATTAAAGAAATAAATTTTTTATAACTCAATTTGAACATTTAAGATCTCCTTATCAAAAAATGTTCACAGAAATTTATTTCACGACAGTACTTACCATCTTGCTTAGTAGTTATTAATATAGCTTCACTTCTGGGACCATCACCAGGACTAGTAAAACACAGTACTGTTATACGGTATGAAGTGTACTTTTCTAAGCCTCCAACTATAGAATCTTGTTCAGCAAGTGGATCCAGAGGGCTTGGAGCAACTAAGACTGTGTTAGAAGGGGTGATGTTGGAGTCTGGGTCTTTAAGCCATGTTTGCAACTAAAAAGAAAAAATTAAAATGCTATAAAAGTACCATAGACTTGGTTTTCATTAGTCAACTCTTGTCACTGTGATGCATATGAAAAATGTCATGAAATTAAGACTTAATTAAGACATTAAATTAATAATATAATCTAAATAACATTTTTTTAATATAAATTAAAACATTAATTATTGAAACATTGGTTAAAATAATGACTGGTTATCCAAATGGTGATAATTAGAAATGTGCTGAGCAATAGATGTGATTGTGTTATCTGGCGCCATTTGGACGATTAAAAACCTGTGCACATGATAGAGGAGTCTGTAGAAGATGATGAATATAATCCAGACAATCAAACTCATTCCTAAACTTTCACCTGTTTACATAAAGCCTGGGTATGATCTGAAGCCCAGGATGAAAGTGATGTGATTCAATTAAAATTTTAATGAAAGTGTGTGAATTAGCAGAACTTCAAAGCAAAGAAAACAAGTATTCTTTTAAATTTTGTAGAATACATATGTAGTATGTATGCAATAAGATATAGTTACTCATTAAACATAGAAAACTATTTTGTATCTTATACATACAAACATAAAGACTTAATGTCTAATGATACAAATAAGTCAGTTTTATGAATGAATGTCTCCCAATTAGCTCCATTAACCAACATTTAACTGTAATCATTTTTAGCCTTATAAGACTTATTGAAGTGTGATTTCCTGTTTCAGAGGTTAGATGTTACAATAAAGTGTAATAAAAACCACTAGTGGATGTAAGATTTCTATAACACATTCTGTGTACATAAGAGTTTGAGGTAAAACACAAAACTGAAATTCACAATATGAAGCAATGAAGATTCTAGCACATATCCAGAGCCATTGTATTCCTTTCATAACCAACTAATAAATGTGTTGATTATGCACCTTTCATGTGATCTGCTAGCCATTTCACATGCTTTCCACTCTCCTGTATAACCTCCATGTAGCATGGGGTTGCCACATATATAATCAAATGTTCATAACAGTATTAAGTTTCTGGTATAGAAAACTCCAAAAACAGTTAAAATACCTTGTAACCTTGGTTGATACCATTAATAAGCTGAGGATCTGGAGGTTTCCACCACACATGAATAGCAGTGGAATTCGACGCTTCAGCTCGAACATCAGTGGGAGCAGCTTGAGGTACTAAAAAGAAAAATGCATGACCCATATCAGTCAAAGAAAGACTTCATGATTAAATATTTAACACCTAAAAACCTAGATAAATACTCACCCCCTTCCCGTGTTCTAATGTAGATGCTGCTAGAATAAACTCCAACTCCTTTTTCATTGCGTGCAGCCACTTGTATTTCATAATTTTGCCACACAATCATATCTTGAAGTAGCAAACTGTGTTGAGCTTCATTTGTAACATTGTGATAAGCCCAAGGACTACCAGAATATCCAGCTAATTTATACCGAATCATGTAGCCAACAAGAATGCCATTGCGTTCTAGCTCTGAAGGACTCTGATAAAAATTAAAAACGTTTTTAAATACATAAAAATTTGCAATAAATTTTACTCTTATTAAATTTAATACAGTTTGGATCTTAAAATCAATTACAAGTCAGCAATTAATACAAAAAAAAAAACTTTAATTATTAATTATAAACTAGAAATAAAATATATAAGTCTTGTAGTGATCTACATATACAGACAGGTACAATTATTTAAATATACTAGGGGGCTCCTAAAAAATCGTGCTAAATTTGCATTAGAGTATGAAAAAAAATCATGATTTTTTTTTTTTTTTTTAAGTCAGATTTATTTAATTGAAATAAGATGTTTGTGATTAAAAAATTTTTCCCTCACATATTTTAAAATACTTAGTTAGGCTTAATATTGAAAGTGCTGTTTCTGGAAATAAATTATAATTAAACATAAATATAATTAATTAGGGAGGGTTTTAATTAACTTTTAGGGAGGTGTGTTAAGAAACAAAGTACGCACACACTTACTTTTAATATTTTCATACTAAAATTTAGAGAAAATAGAGCAAATTTACAGGCAAATCAACTAGATAGTCTTCATTTATGCCTCAGTTGTAATATGTAAAGTAAATTACCTGCCACTGCAACATGATAGATGTTGCTGACCTTGCCCCACCAACAACCCCTTGAGGAGGACCACTTGGAGCTATATTAAAAAAAAAGTACTACTTAATACCACAAAAAATTTAACAGAAAATGTTTTAAATCCTCAAGATTGATGAAGAAAATTCACAAAATAGAAATTGTTACAAATTTAATAAGTTAGGCATTTATCTTTAAAATTCCTAAACATTGAAAAAAACAAGATTTTAGAGTTTTAAGTGTATATCATATAATGAGAAAATAAGTATTATGCACATGCAGTTCTGTAACACATTATAATAGAGCCATAAATCATATTTTCACATTTGGATACATTTTCATCAATTGTACTTCAATTTTATCCTAAATGGACCAGATTTTACATAAATTGTTTGGAATTGTACCGACCAAAATCAAAAAGGAAGGTTATGAAACTTAAAGCAATCTTTGCTTTTTAAAACCTTTATCAGCTTTATGACTTCTTGTTTGTCATATACATCAACATTTTTTTAAGACAACTTTGATAAATTCAGAGCTAAAAGTAAAGAACTTTTTATAGTACATCATTTTTCCCTCCATGGGACATTGCTATAGATCATATGCTACCTTGAAACACCCTCCCTTTAATTCCTTCATATTACATTTAGATGGATAAGTTTATTGTCCGCAACTCCTTTCAACCCGACATGAGCTTCTATCATATTGAGATTTTGCAGTGAATAAGAAGTGAAACCCCAAAGTCCATAAACTACCTGGCTGTAAAATATACTGTTTCCTTAATTTTTGAGCTAATAGCCTTAAACTATAAGTTCTAAGAAAGTTTGTAAATAATTTTCTTTAGTTCCTGGATAGAGAAATCAAAGAGTGGTCAGCAATTGAAAAGTTTTGCAAACAAAATAAGTTCTGTTAAACAGTAGTTGTAAATAAACAAAACTTCAAGATTCTGTAAAAATATTTATTAGCTTAGAAAATTCATTAGATTGCTTTTAATGGAGACTCAACTGCATCAAAATGCTAGAATACACAGTTTTATAGAAATTTTTATTTACATTTTAATTAAGTCAATTTTTCTCGTTCAATAAGAATGAGCACTTTGATACGATTTTCTTCATGAACAAATTATGAGTCAGCCATTTTTTAAAACTAATTTTAGTAAGTAAATATTTTACTAAACATGCACTTCTCAAAAATATGATTACTAAGTACAGTACATACGTTCTGGAGGCAGATGAATTACTTCATTAGCAGCCCTGGGAATTCCTTCTCCAACGCCATTGACGGCGCTTACCCTGAACTCATAGCTTGATGCTGGCTTTAGATTAGTTAACACAATATGACGTTGTTCACCAGAAATGTTAGTTTGAGCAGTAGTCCAAGGAAGCAAATATTCCATTTCTGCATCTGAAGAAAAAGGAAATTAAAATAAGTCAGTTAAATTTGCTACATCAATTGTTATGTAGAAGTTCAAAAATTTACACAATTCAAACCTATCGCTGAGTTATTAAATGTTTAGTCATAATTGTTTTCATTATTTTAAAATTAAGATTAGTTTGCAGTGAAAAAATGCAAAAATGCTTTTCTCTATGAACTAATTATAGTTTTAAAATAATTAAAAATAACAGCATAAAAAATATGCTGCTATATAGTAATTTGAAAAATAAGATCAGGGATTGAAACTCATAAGGTGCAATAGTTTTTATAATTTATGTAAAATAAGGAAAGGGGTTAGCAATAACAAAATTAAGCAAAAATTCCAATTCTACTTATTGCTTTTCCGTATTTCCAGAGACAGCAGGACTTAACTATGTGTCTCTGTTAAACTCATTTTTTTACATTTATAGAGATCTGTTTCTAAGAAAAACAGTAGTTTCAATAGTAAACTATTATTAATTCTCTTTTAGATTAAAAACGTAACTTTTTATTATTTTGTACAAGAAATTGGCCCTTGCTACATACAATAAAATACAAAAATAAAAATTTAATACCAAAAATACATTACCTGTTGTTGGAACCACTCTCATCTGTACAATATAATTGGAAATTGGACTATTCCCATCAAATGCTTTTGACCAACTGACATTCACGGTTTTGGGAGAAGTGTTCAGAAGATCAGCTTTTACATTGTTAGGTGGGTGTGGTAATTCTGAAAAACAACATTCAATCAATTAGAATGAGTCATTCGGGGTGATTATTATTTCTCACCAAACTACATACTACTATATTTTCAATTACATCTTGTCTTAAAGTGGAGATGTGGTAGTATAATTCATTTGTTAAATCAGTTTGTTGAATGTATATTTGTACTGTATTCATATTTAATACAGAATTAGCAAAATCCCTGCCTTACCCCAATGGCCCAAATAGTTCTACATGCAAACAGCCACTAGCCAAATCTATCTATATCTACATTTCTGCCCCTCTCGCCCATAAAGTAATAAGTAATCCATACTATAAAATGGCTCCTTGTTTGTTCCACGTGACCCAAGGAAGTATTAAACTGATACTTGGCCATTTTGGGTTTTTCATAACAGACTTCAAACACTTGAGGATCTACTCAAGTTTTCATTTTATAAATTCCTGGTTAAAAATAATTTTAATCATTATCTGCAACAAATATATTTGCGAAAATCTACAGAAAATATGTGAGATATTGTGTTAAGAGATATTAAATTCCGTAAAAATAGATTGACAAAATTTACAACGCAAATTTTTTATTTAATTGTAGTTTATATTTCTAGGGCAAACAAATCTACTAAGGGAAATTTATCCATACATCTACATACACAGTCAACACAGTCTGGAAATTTTTACTTAACCAATGCATGTTTTTGGAAATTCAAATTCGAACTTATAAGATTTTTAATTGCGATTGAATTATATAAATTAAATCTATGCAAAAAAGCAATTAACATTGAGTATCATAAAGTTTATTAACTACTTCTTACCAATAACATCTAAACGTGCACTCCGTGTTTCATTGCCTCCTTCTGATAGAACTTTGCAGGTATAAAGACCCACATCAGTGTTTCTAGCTTGTCCTATGTGCAAACTGCCATCAGGAAGAATTTGTATCCTTCCACCGGGAAATGGGTGGATCTCTTTGTTGTTGAAAAACCAATGCACTGAATATGGAACAGCTTCATCATGGGATACTTTGCATTGAAGTTCAGCTGTAGAGCTCAAAATAACTCGAGTATCCACAGGAGGTTGAATAATTTGAGTGCGGACTATGAAAAGAGAAATATTTCATTTAGCTATAAAAGACCACATACCTAACACTTGTAAGATAAGTACAGTGTACATTTTGAATCAATAAAGGAATGATACTGCAAAAAATACGTAAATAAAAGTTAAGGTCACCTTAATATTAAATAGCAAGGAAATATAAAAACCAAGGAATTAATATTGCTTATTATCGAATGTAAATAATGGATCAATAAAATTCTAAAAAAATTTGAACTATTAAGTATCAAAACTCTAAATATTAATATTATTTAAAAAATATAAATGTGTGTTAGAGTTTGGAAGTCCAATTAGGAAATTAAAATAGCCATCTTCATAAGAATTATTTTGATACGTACCAAGGACAAATAAATACGCTGAACCCCTGATGGATCCAGCACTATTTTCTCGTATACACGTATATTTCCCAACATCCCGAGATTCAGCTGAAGCAATTAGCAAACTTCCACTTTCCAGAATCTGAATACGACCAGCACTGTGAATTTCAGTGGAATCTAAAATGGACAACAAAAAAAACATATTTAGAAGTTGCTAGTCATAATTTATCAGCCGACTTAGGAAATTAGCCATGTTGCTAAATGTATGGCTTAATATGGCCATGTAATCCAATAAATCCGGCTGAGTTTGATATAAAATCTCAAAATTAAAATCATTTAGTAACAACCTTGCCTTGTAAAATAAATATACAAGCCATAGGAGCATGCAATTACTAGTTCAAAACATACATTTTCCTTCTATATCCCACAAAAATCAGCTCTAATTATTACATACTGAAATAATATAACAGCAAACGATAGAATATTGACAATTTTATAGAGGTTAGTCAACATGCAAGCTTAGTATTCAAAATTTAATGGTCAAAAGAGACAATTTGCTGCACAGCTAGAACCAGTGATTTGGCTAATGTAATATTTCATAGCTGTCATTAATTGACTAAGCAATACGTAAAACAAACTTTGACTAAAAATGTGTTCGTTGAAGGTTATTCCAAAACAAATTGGTGCCCTTACATAAAAAACATCCTACATTTTACAATTAAGTGCAGTTCAAACACATCAATTTCTGTCTACAAAGGATATTATTGTTTTAATATTTTTAATTAAGATGTACAGTCGGGGGGAAAAAAACAAACCACTTCTCTTCATTCAAGCAATTTCAACAGAAGAGAAAATTGAGGGGCAGGGACTAACATCTTCTATAAATTCAAATTCCTAAAATTTGCATTAGGGGCCATCTTCATATTGAATTGAGCACCAACTTCATAATTTCAATAAGAACCCCCTATTTCGACACACAATTTCAAATCTAAATCAAAATTTAACTTCAGATACCAAATTTCATGTCATTAGGTCTAACCGTTTCAAAGTTATGAGGACAGAAAGATTGAAGCTCCTAATGTTAAATCTGTTTCTTAAACTTTGGATACCTTCGTAAATAATATTTCTATAGCGCTGATATTTTGTACCATCTTACTGTAGACAACCCAAAAACAATCCACCTAGTATTATATTTTAAAAATAGTTTTTAGTATGCAACAGTAATTATTAAATTAATGTTTTAAAAAATTAAGAATTGGAACCTTTGTTATATTTTAATGAGAATCGATTCAAAAGGACAGGGTGGCAACAAAATCCTCGTAAAAAAAGTTCCCTGATAATTCACCGATAGTGTCACAAGAATTTCCCTGATTTTACAATTCCCTAAATAAATGTTGCGATCTGTGAATAGTATCGATAAGAGAATCCCCACATTATTTTCAAATATTTAGTGTCAGATGGGGTAAATGGATAATTATCCAGATATTTTGTATTTTTTCTCTTCTGATATATTAATTGTTACTGTAAGGGTTGGAACACTTAATGGAACTCTTATAATAACAATTGAAAAAACTGGAAAGAAAAATACAAAATATTTTGATTATGAACTTATTACATCTGACCCTAAATTATTATATACTATACATCGAAATCCAAATGCAAATATACATAAAAAAATTCTACAAAAATGTATTCGCAAGCAAATAATATTAATTTAATGCACAAAAAAACATTATTAGTTACATAAATTTCAAATTGTATACCACAAGTTGTATTGATGGCTAGACGTTGACGAGGCGCAGAAAACGACGGCGGTTTTCAAAACTTACAACACCAGTGTTCTTTATTCAAATTACAATTTTGGCAAAAAGGATGTATTCAATTCTCAAAAGTAATCATAATCGCACATCTCTAAATAGGACAAACAATAATAACTGCCGTTTAAGTAATCAAAATTTCCCTGATTTTTTGTGAAATTTAGAAATGTTCGCTGAGATTTTCCTAATGTTTCCAGAATTAAAAATTTCCACAAGAATTCTTTGATTTCCCGGTTTTCCAAGTTATGTTACCACCCTGAAGGACTTCTAGTATGACCATGCAAAATTTCAGCTCTTTCTAGTTTTTGTGAGCTACATTAAATTTTTCCAATTATTCCAATTATTGACAAACCTTGGATAATAGTTCTCAGATTGTGTGCACTTGCAAAGTAAATATAATAATATAATTCTCAAATCGTTTGCACTTGTATAATAAATAAAATAATTATCAGAATGCTGAAAAATATGTTTGAAATAGTGTTCAAATTTGAAATTCTCGGGTAGCGATAATTACAATTAATCTTGACCTATGAATAGCCTCTTTCTATGTGGAGATGATCTCTGAAATTGAAACTAACTTCAACACTGAATATCTCTGAATATATTGATAGTATAGTCTTGAAATTTTATATTTAGACTAATTTAACAATGCAGAATTTGATTATGGCATCAAAACTCTGTGTTTACATTATAAATGTTATTGTTTGCACATAATTGTATATGAAGATGTCTCCTTATGCAACGTTTTAGGATTTGAATTTGTAAAGGATGTTATTTCGAATTGAATTATACCTTAGAATTTGCTCTAGCTTGAATAGTGCTCAAAATAAAGGAAGTTTGGGATTTTAGTCCACGACTGTACATTTCAAAATTTTCACAGTACAGTTTGAACTTAGAATTAAAAAACCTAAATTGAGCCGAGTTTGGAAAATGTTTACCATTGAAAATCCAAGTCACATTTGGAGCAGGTGCACCTGAAACTTCACAGGAGATTTGTGCATCTTTCCCATCCAGGATAGTAACGTTCATGGGCTTTTGCATAAAATCAGGAGCTGATGCTGTAAAAAATTAAATTGTTCATTCAAATATAATCATTGCAAATAGATCCAAAACTGGCAAATTAAGCATTAAAATATGACAAGTTTTCCCCAGGGTATTAATTACATGGCCAATATATAGCAAATAATCTCATAATGAAGGCTTTTAATAGCACTTCCTTTCTTCATTTTCACAATTCAATCTGCCAAAAGGCCATTTTCCGATTCTAAAGTACAACACAAATTAATTTTTCAATTTTTAGTACAGAAAGACGACAATAAAGAAAAAGATATCGTGGAAATTTGGTCAATATAATGTGAAGTCTGAGTAAATAATTATAAGATATTAAGGATACAATTTCTTCACAGCAAAACTTAACTTACATAAATTGTTTACAATGAACTATTTTTGACTGTGTTTGAAAACCAGATCATTTCATAGTAGATATTTATTTTATTACACTCAAATCGTAGTAACCTGTTACCACCAATAAACTCTGAATTTTAGACTTATTTTTAAAAAATTACTTGAGTGAACAATTCTAAACTTCTAATATACAATGGAAGTATCAAAATACTTACTTTTAACATGTAACCAAGTACTGGCAGAAACTTCTCCACCTATATTTGCAGCAACACATTGATATATACCAGTATCCAATGCTGATAAGGTTGAGATTTTCAATGTTCCATTTTCAAGAACTTCAAAGCGTTCTCCTGTGTTAGAGTCAATCAAACGAGCATTACGATACCATGCTACAAGTGGTTTAGGGTTTCCACTAGCCACACAGGGCATTTGAACAATCTTTCCAGTCTCAGAAACAGTTTCTCTGAATGGTGGAACAGTTATAGCAGGGACAACTGTAAATAATTTATTGTCTTAGAATGCATTTTGAAAATGAATGTGAAATTTACATCTATTCAAGAAATAAAGGCAATTGAAAACAAATATGGTATTCAGTAATTTTTTTTTATAGTATAATTTGCAGAATTTTAGGATTGTAAACTACTAATTTTAAAAATATTAATTATTGAATATTCACAATAGCATTAAATATGTTTGCTAACTAAAACTGATAGAAAAAAGAAATATATGCCAAGTAGAGAGTTCCAGAGAAATGTTCAATTTTGTATAAATGATTAGATTTTAAATAAAATTTATAATCTTACAAAGTCACATTCATGTATTGAGTGAACAGCCACATATTTTCCCTCAAAGAATTTATGAAATTTAAGAATTAGAGGGACATTAAGACTTAAAACTAAGGTGCCAAATACAATTTGAAGACACTATATGTATTTTGACACAATGAAAGTACATTTGTTTCCTGAAAAAAGACATTACAAATAACATAAAAATTCAAGATTGACATCAACTATCCACACTTATTTCCAAGAAATTAGGTTAAAAATGTTTTAAATGTAAAAAGCAAATCTGATATTTACCAATAACAGTTACACTTGCAGAAGCTTTCACTTTAGTTGTATCTTCTTTCATACTGACTTCACACTCATATGTCCCAGCATGCATTGTATCGACATTCAGTAAGGTAACAGTACGATTCCAATATGAAAACAGGTGGGATAATCCACTCAGAGCTAATTCCTGGCCATCTTTTTTCCAGATCAGTTCAATTGATTCCAAAGGCCT
Organism: Metellina segmentata; assembly: GCA_947359465.1. Lineage (NCBI taxonomy): Eukaryota > Metazoa > Arthropoda > Arachnida > Araneae > Tetragnathidae > Metellina > Metellina segmentata. The sequence continues at coordinate 78,212,718 of OX375878.1, forward strand.
TAAATGTGAGGTAAGAATTTTTTACTTTATGCATGAAAATAAATTAGTTATGCAAATAATATGTATACTGAGAGCACAGCATTTAGTCTTGTATATCAATGATTTATAAACTTTACTGATAAAACTCTATGAATTATAACAACAGCTTTAAAAGGTAAATAACAAGTAATGAAACAAATTTGTTAGCTACATTATATTATAGATCATGAGAAACATAATAAAAGATTGGTAATATGTTCTTACATGGTACCAAAGAAACATATGGTAGTAAAATTTCAATGCTACCAATTTATATTCATATTTATATTCAATTTCTCTTTTACTCCTTGTGGTAATTACTTAAGTATGCTAAATTTATACGAATGTGTGCTAATTTTTGACATTTATATTCTATTGAGCTTTTCTTTGTAATTATTAAAATTTTTTTCAAATGTATTGTAGTTCACAAATTAATTCCTTATCATACTAAAAGTGTTCTAATAGATAGGAGAAAGAATGAATTTTTCCAGAGAAACAATGATTACCAAACTTTTTCATTTGGTAAAGTTTTTGTACTTGGTCACCAATATAGACAAAATAAAGTGATATAATTGTTGTTAGAAGGTTTATACAGTACCTAGCATTTACAATACACTCCAATATTGCAGGGTAAACACCTTGTTTGAATATGGAATCTTTAGGAGGAATGACGATTTTGGCAGGAACAAAATTTTGTGCTTCCCCTGAAATACATATAAAGTTATCGGATCAAGAAATTAAGACAACACAGCAAAACTTTTCTAATGTTAATCATAATTGTAAGAAAAGTTAGGTATTAAGAAATTCAATACAAAATTCTCTGCAGTATTTGAAATTAAGAGCATAGTCAGGCATAATAAAACTTAAACACTTTCTCATAGATGGCAAAATTTTATTGGATGTAATAAATATTTTTAATTTCAAATAATCAACTAAATGCACGTAAACTTTTATTTTTTTTTTTTCAATTTTGAAAATGACTGGTAGTAAAAAAGACACACACAAACTATAACAATAAAAAAAATCTAAATTTAAATTTATAAAATTTAAAATCTCATGTTTGCAAAATACTAAGATATATACACATTATCCTTATAATTAAAATATTCTACCTAAGCCACTGACAAAATATCACATTTTTAATATCTCTGCATAACAAAAAGAGTCAATGTTTACATACCAACAACTTTAAGCTGTGAAAATCCACCAACCACTTCTTCACCTGCTTGATTATTGGTCAGAGATGCTCGATAAAACCCTTCATCCTCTTTACTAACTGACAACAAAACCAAGTCATTGTCTAAGCTCACAGCATAATCAGCACCTCCATGCAAATGACCAAACCCAAGTTTTTGCCAAGATACTGAAACAGGAGGAACACTTTCAACAACTGGGGGATTCAAAATAGAAGCTTCCCCATCTTTCACTGTTAGACTGTTATTTTCTGCTAGAACAGAATTGTCCATATCTGAAAAATAAAAAGTAAGTTCAGAGAAATTATGGAAAGTTATTTTATCTTTTAATTTCATGTTCCTTAAATCTTCAGTTTTCCAACTTTTTAGTGATACTTTAAAAAGGTAAGATAGGATAGTCAGCTGTTAATCATGTAAATTAAATTTCAGAGTAGGTAAAAAACATAGCTATACAAATATAACAGCTGTGTATGCATTTTAAGTATTCAAACATTCGTCTTTCAAAATATACATGATTGAAATTAATATTTGAAAATCAGATTGAAAGATAACCAAGTAAAAGCAAGGTTACTAATTGAGAAGACAAGATTTATAGGTACTGAATAATAGTGGGTATTTAGTTCCATTAAATGGCAACTGGACATTTTGTTTGCTTTTGGTTGGTCAATTGACAATTGAATGTTATAACTAAATGTGTGTGTTATATGCTAATATTTAAAGCCATGATGCTCAAAACTTTTTTTACTTTTGCCTGCAAGAAAAACTGATTTTTAAGAGTAGAGATACAACAATATCTTTGGAAAGTATTTACAGAGTTGAACTTATCTAGCTACAAAAAACTTGCTTCCAGTGGAAAACCTAAACCTAGTCCCTACTCCTGATTTGAACACATCAAAATCTGATTTTGTCAGGCTATGTGTTCAGCTAAATTACTTATTGCAGTCTTCTTTTTTTTAAATTGTTGCAAAGAACTAAACACATTTCAAATTGATATCGATTTCTCTCACAGTAAAAATCTTAAATTTTTTTTTACCCTTAAATTCGATGTTTTAGTTACCTTAGTTAAAACTATTGCATGGAATTTAAGGCAACAGTAATAAATAAAAAGTTTTTAGATGCCAAAATGATTTAATCCTATTAATCTATTAATGAGTTTCTTATTAAAATGATAATGTTCAAATTGGGACTCAATATAAAAATACTGAACGTGTGTAATTTCTTGATAAAATTCGTTTGTAAACAATTCTTATCACTTGGTATAGAACATGATTTGGATAAAATAGACAGAAAAATCATACATGCAACAGTCAGAGTTGTCTTCTCACTAAACACAGTTCCAGCTGCATTGCGTGCCAAACACCAGTATCGACCACTATTGTCCTTTGTGATATGCTGTATTCGCAACAGAGGGTCTTGAGAATAGTTTCCCAATGGATGATCATCCTTGTACCAGAGGAATTCAGGAGGTGGATAACCTATGGCTTGACACTGAAGAATTTTAGACTGCCTCTCTGTCACAATACCACCAGCAAATGATGGTTGAACAACAAAATGTGGAGCGGAATGTTGATCTACAAAAAGAATAACATTTAAATTGGTGAGAAATTTTATAAAAATTTACTACTTACAAATGAAAATTTTAAATGCTTGTTTAAATTATAATGTAGGTGATCATTTTGGATAGATATTTTTAAAAGTCTATATTCCAAGTGCTTGAGAGAAAAACCCTTTCACCATGCAAAATATAAAAACTAACTACAGAAGTACAAATATTGAATAGAACAAATACATTGAGTTAACTGTTTCTGATATTTTATAGTACTTCTATGGAGACTAGGTTACATAAAAAATGTGCTAAACAATCCACCCACAACAATACAAGTTCTTATTAACTCTTAGGAATAAGCATAAAGCAGTTAATAGTGAGGAAATAATATACTCATTAGAAACTGTTCAAGATATGCTTATTTAGGAATATTTTAATAAATGGTTTTATTAGCCCTTTAGTGTTAAAATGGTTGGCAACAATACATCACATCTATTTTTTAACTTAGCTGTGTGGCTTTCTTGGGCTCTTTTTATATAGGTACAGTGGGTCATAATTTGTGACAAACTATATATATAAAAACTGTTTATGTAAAAACTAACCCACTGTTGGCATTCATTAAAAATAGTAAAATATATGTGGTTGGCAAATGCTTTTGTGACTCACAAAAGTATTTGCCCACAATTATGATTTTAAATTTTGCCACATGAAAAATTTGTTGTTATAGTTTGATGAGAAGCATAATCAAATCATTAAAAAAAATTTCACAAATATTTAAAATGAAGAGTAACTTATGATATCAGATGCAAAAAACGTTTTGACCACCAACAGTAAAAAGTACAATTGTTAAACAAAAAAGTGAAAATAAATGTCTTAGATTTGCTTTGCATTTTGTTTTACCTGTTAGATTGTTTTAGCAAAATTCATGGTTAGTACCATTTCCAGGTATTGGAACAAAACAATATTTAATTCTGTTTTAAGGTAAATTTTCAATGGATTTAACTATTTAACGATACAATAAATTTGATTTCTTCAGATTTCTCCATAAAGGTTATGAAAGGATACAAATGTTCAAAATAAATTCTGACTTTAGGTCATTTTGTTTATCATACATCAATGAGACCTTTCTATGCACTACATTTATTCAAATTTACGGCCAAAATGTTTCAAATTTCCTTATTGTGCTTGATTTTCTGGGAGTCAATGGACTTATGGACCTTGTCTGACTTCAACAGACACTGGAGAATTAGTAACAACAAATTTCTTTTTAAAAGATCAAGATATGCATATTGAACCGTAATACTATCAATAAATTCAAGTGCATTTACTTCAGCTATAGATACACATACCTAGATCATTACAGAATATGCTCTACATTTGACAGCGACCAAACTCTAATTTGAGCTTCTTCCACTAAATTTTTTTGCTTTCATAAATTTTCAAAAACATAATACAGCATTGAAAACTGATTGTCGACACTTCAATACACCATGGAACATCACGTTTTAATTTAAAGAAAGCTCACATGAAAGTTTGGACAATAGCCATTAACAATGGACAAGATAACTATAATTATTCCTAATATGGCTAGGATAATCAGATCCATTATTATTTTAACTTTTTTTATGGAAATATTTTCTTTGCAAATTAAATATTTCATCAAAAAATATTTTATTCTAAACATATTTCAGATTTTGAATCTAGAATTAAACCTTCAATTTAAACTTTCTTTCTCCAAAAATGTTTTTTAAATTGTATATTTTAAGTAATACTAGTACAAGAATAGTGTTTATAAAAAACGGATTACATATCATGAATACATAGAACACTTACTGAATACATAGAACACTTAGAACTATGCACAAATAATGAGCTGTTATAAATGTCTTAATTTTACAACTGAAATCTTAAATTCACTGCTGAATTTAAGTAACATCTCACCACTTTGTCCCCAAAATAAAGTCAAAAATTTTGAAAATAGAAATATTAGTAAGCAGCTATATCGCAAAACAGTATGGACAAGTTAACGAAAAAAGTTGAGCTGCTTATATCTTTCATTCAATCATCAGTCTAGAAAAGATTAAATGCTTTACCTAATGTCATGTTTATAAATTTTTAAAGAAAATCTGAATTTGAATAAGTTTTAAAACTGTTCCAAAAACCGTACCTATTTTTAAAAATGATTTGATTAAGGCTTTTTTAATAATTTAAAAAAGTTTTGCTTTTCATTAAATTAATTGGTCTTCAAATTTAAATTATTCAAACACTGATTTTCATTAACTCTAGTTTAGTCGTATATATTTTTTATATGGATAGACAACTCTTCTTTCATGAATGATGATTAAATAAATGTATATCATACACTTCTTCATATGTGCATTCCCTGCTGAAGTTGTCTGCCTGATCATGGTATCATTAAATTGTAATACATGCATTACATACAATGATTGAACATTTTATTGTTTTTGAAGATTAGCAGCAAGAAAATTGAATTCAAGAGGAAATAATAACTGAATTAATTGTTCGATTATTCCTTTTCAATTATCGGCCGAGTTCGTAAACAATACTTTGAAAAAAGTGTAAGCCAAAAAATAATCAATCATGTGACCCCCGTTTCACCAGTTCTGAAGAATGCTTGCAAACATTACAACACTAATTGATGAAACACTGAGCAATCTCGGCATTTCCATTGATTTTTTCTCTCGTTTCCTGTGGCTCATGAAAAAAATAGTTTTTATCTCTCTATATTAAAAAAAAGTTACCATTGTCGCAGGATTGAAAACTGTGTTGTTTAGCTCGATTCTTAGACGGTTTCTCGAGAAAGTAAGGATCAGAAAAATGTGAAATTAACATGGTTTGTTCTTCATTGTGTTCCCTGGACAATTGTAAACATCTCTTTCTGATGTGGTTATTAGTTTAGGGTTTATTAAGTGTCTAATTTATAAAGCGAATTTTCTTCCGCGAGTGAGCAAAACACATAAAAATTTTCAGTCTTAAGCCGCGAGTTTGTGTTAAAGAGTACCTCTCAATGTAAATTTTTGCAGCTTGTCAAGTTTTTTTAGAAATTTTAATTTGTTTCTTGATATTATTTTTTGGAAATTCGGGAAAAATCGGGACATTTTTGTTATTTAACTGTCATATTTAAATCTTATTACTATTAGTTTTTAATCTTGAAAATATCACAGTAGGATACCTCAGAATGTACTCTTTTTTATGGTACAATTATTTTTTTAATTGGTTAATAAATAAATTCGATGCGATCAAAAGTTGGTCATTCAAAATTCGGAATATTTAGATATTTTTGCTATTTTTTGTTAAAACTGTCATACTTACAGCTTAATACTATTATTTTTTAAATTTGAGCACATCACTGAATACATTACATTATACTCTTTCTTATGGTACAATTATTTTTTAAATTGGTTCATAAATAAAGTTGATGCAGTCAAAAGTTGGTCATACAATTTTCAGAACTTTCAGATCGTAAATTCCGATACAAAACTAAAACTGTCATATTGATTACCTCATTACAATTGTTTTTAATTTTGAAAACATCGCAGTATACCTCAGAATGTACTCTTTCTTATGGTATAATCATTTATAAAATTGGTACATAAATAAATTTGCTGCAATCAAAAGTTGGTCACACAAAATTCGTATTTTTTAGTTTGCAGAGAAGATTTCTCACGCAGATGAGGGTTGTATTTTTGACTGTCGAGTTTGCTAATTATCAAATTTATCGTAGCAACATTTGCCATAAAAACGATTTATTTTTATTTGGCAAAGAAAAACTGTTCTCAGACGGTTTATCGAGAAAGTATGAAGTACAGATCGTAAAAATAGGAGATTAACACGGTTTACTTAAAATTGTACAGGGAACAAGATGCAGAAGGTTTTTTTATTGATGTGGCAATTAGTTTAGAGAGCATTAAGTGTTAAAGTAAAAAAAAAGTGAAATCATTTGCAAAAGGAGTATTGGTTTGCTTGTCGGCGAGCATTAGCGAACAGGGGCCGAAGGCCTCGCTGTGACGTCATGGATCGGAAAGTCAAATCAGGATTATACGAATTATTAAAATAGTTTCGCTGTCCAGAAGATTCACTCTGCAAAAGAAATGTTGGTTTGCGAAGCAAACCAAATGGGATTGTGTAGCAATCCCTGGGGTTTGGCGAGCATAAGCGAGCAGATAGCAGAGCCCCCTAGCACTAGAAAAAATTGAAAGAATTTCCAAATGATCCATTCAAATAACTCGTACAACTAGTGCAATTAATTCATGTTTACGAATGCAACCATTCTAAACTAAATAAATATTTTTATTATGTTGGCAATGGAGGTCAATTTTAAAAAAAATAAAACATTCTTAATTTATGCACAATTCCTTTCTTGAAACATTCATTAATTCTATTGGATTTTTTTATTAAGTACTTAAATAGTTTGGTACATATATGGTCAAAGATAATATAAAATATTTACTTACCAGTAGATGCAACAGATGATATGAGTGTAGATGAGATGATCAAGGCAAAAAGATGTAAATACATAAAACATAGTGAACTCTTCTTAGATGAATATATGGACGGAGATAAGCTGCTTGAGCTTTCAGAAGTATGGCATCGAGAAAGTATATCACATTTTTGCTTTGAAGGAACTTTTAACAGTAACAAAAGTTTTGAACGAATGATATTGTACAAATGCTGTGACACAATAAACACTGACAGTAAAATTCTTGACCATCGTTGGTCGTTAGGATGAAATAAATCCTTTTGTCTGGAATTCCATGTGGCACTGAGGAATTTCATAGTAGTATGGACTTCCATTTTTCCTCTTAAAATTTCATTCCAATATATATGTCGTCACATACTTCATCTCTAAAAAAATTAAGAACAAATTAACTATCAAAAAGACAAAATTTTTGTAATAAAGATAATCTACTATAATTAAACTACAACTTTGCACTTAAAAAATATTTACACAATGTCATAAAACATTTCATGAGACAATCCATCTGGATTAAAGAAATTTAATCTAAATAATCTATTCAGATAACAATACTTTTGCAGTGAAATAGAGAATATTAATATTTTGGACAAACTGAATCCCTAATGTTTCCATGTAGATTTAAATTACTACAAATTTTCCATAAAATAATCATATTCTACAACTAAATTATTTTAAATAACAATTTATTAAGAAAAAGAAAAACAGAAATTAACTCTTTTTTTTAACAGATTTATTAGGAAAAAATACATTGAGCTATATTTAATAAATTATTTGTTTTCAGTTCATATACACAGAATAACTAAATTTCTGACATGTAGTGTTTGCTCGCAGGATTCTGATCTTGGTAAATTAATATATAAATTACTGATAAACATTAGATAAAGTATGTTCATTTTAAACATTTTTTAATTAATGTGAATACAAGCATTTTTTTGTACCAGTCAAAGGGAAAATCTTAGTATCTATAAAATGTTATGAATTGCTAAAAAATATTAGCACTTCAGTGGAGAAAACATCCACAAAGGAATAATTACAATTCTTTCTGATATAATCTATTTTAAATTTAGGATACAGTAGATTACACAATAAATTTCACTAATGCCTTTTCCAGCATGTTCAGTTTGAACTTTTAAAATTAAAAGAACCTCTCGATAGAAAAAGAATCGACTCAACAAATCACTACTAAACAATATTCTAACCAAGAATTATTCTACTTAACAACATAAAACGTCGATAAATCTCAGAAAAGAATTTAAGGGGACTGACGACAACTATATGCAATAAAACAGCGGATGGTGCTAATTAAAGTTAAAATATCATATATAAAAACAGAAGGCAACAAGGAGAAATTATCCCACTTATATTTTTAAGAAAAAACGAAAAAGCACCCTTTGATTCATAAATATTCTAAGTAAAACATTCCGATCTCACCGTAAACAATAGATAAAAGCCGATACTCTTATGAAGTTAAAAACCCAAGACGTGATCTTAAATGGGATTTGGTATTTACCAAACAATCCACAGTTGCAGACTACAAAAACGATATCATATTGCACAAATCTCATCGATAAATGCCGCATGAAAGGGAAAAAATACCTAAAAAATCACAAGAAAAGACGCCATGTTTTAGTTTACCTGTTGTATTCAATTATATCCAGGGGCAAGGTACCTCACCTGTTCCTCAGATGTCAGCAGATCGTCTTGTCAAAGAAAATTGTCCAAAAGAAAAAAACAGAACATCAATCAAGGCTGACAACGTATAAATTCACCATGTTTATATTTTTCAATCACACAAAATATTAACGAAACCTGGAGGAAAACAATATAAACAATGCAGACAATTGGAGTTACATTTCTCCATTTGATACCATGAACCGACGAAACGACAGTCTCGCCTCACTGTGGTGAAAGTTGGCAGTGTAGAAAAAAATATAAATAAATCTATCAAATTACCAAATCTTCATAAAATTATCGATATTAAAACAAACAAAAAAGAAAGATTATCTCGAAAAAAAGGAAAAAGAAATCACATTTCTGACAACAAAAACTTTTTCCATTCGAATTAGTAACGCAAACTGCTTTAAATGAAGGATAGAAATTCGCAAATTTTCTGATTCAGATTGTATATATTGTTCGCAAAATTTTGCAATACGAACACACACATTGTCCTACAGAGAGTAACTTTTAACACAGAGTAACTTTTTACTCTGTGGTCTTTAAGAGACGATTTTCTTGATATTTAATTTCTAAGTTGATTTTCAGAGATTTCTTTTGGACTTTTTTTTTTTTTTTCCCAGCACATTGTGACAATTCTCAAAAATATTTTGAAAGCTCAAAGCATTTCGTCTACCTTTAGTAGATTTCACCATAACATGTTTTTCACAACATTAACTAAGAATTATGCATTCTTTAATGAATTTACTAATACGTACACTAGAAAAATTCCTGACCAAGTAATGCATCAAACATTTCAAATAGTAGATGCTCGTTTCTATGAGTAAATTTTAGTTCCAGTTTTTTTCATTTCCTCTTATTACATTTCAGAATTTATATCATGAAATAATAAATGTTTATCATGAAGATACCCGAGTCACAACTAACTTGTGTCTAAGTCGTTCCATGTGAAATTAACAAAAATACAAAATAAAAAAACCTGCGACCGTATAGTGACGGAATTTCGCAAAATTTAGTGTAGGATTTTAGTTTATTCATTTTGGAAAATGTTATCCAAAATATTTTGGCTCAAAATTTCGTTTTTTGAAAGTTTCAAACATTTTAAGGTCGGAAATTTTCTTCACGCAAACAAAAAAATTTTGTATTTATATAGTCCATGAAAAAGTTTCTTTTAATCTATTTAAAAATATACAATTTCAAACATCAAATTTACTATGAAAACTAGTTACAAAAAATGAAATTTTTTCAATGTTGCCAGAAGTAAAACGTTTCTGTGGACCAGCGTTTCACAAAATTTTTTAGCAATGGTGCCCTTTTTAACGAAAAAGTTTCTCGTGGAGTCCTAAGAATGTTTGGTTCTGTATGTCTAAAAGGCATATTACAGACGATACGGAAGTATGAATAAATTATAAAATGGATACAATAGTAAAAAAGATCTGGAGACAATATTATTTATTACTTAAATCTACAAAATGAAAAACAGTTAAGATATTTGACAAATGTTACATGTACAGGACCATTGCTTACAACATGGATAACATGCATAGCATTGTTTATAACATAGATAACCTGCATAGCATTGTTTATAACGTTGTTATAACATGGCCCGAGCTTGACTAAATTAATGTGAGCGGCAGTGCGCATTTTCGTGACACACCTAATTCGCGTCAGCTCAAGATCAATGCATATGAATTGATGTATCAACTATAACATTATCATTTCAACATTCAATTAATATAGTAGCAATTTAGAACATTCTTTGTTTAATGCTCTTTTAAACGCGATATCATTCATCTATGTATCCTTTATATTTTTCAATTTATTAAATTTTTTTTACAACTACGCATTTTTGTGACATTTAAAAATTAAACGGTGTCGAAAGGTAAGAAGTATTATGAGTTAAAAATTAATACCAGTTATAATGGTAATTTTGATGAGATTATTATTGAACTTTGGAAGTCGGCTTTTATTTCCTTCACCATCAAAATGACAAATAAAAACACAAAATGACGGTTTTCATCTGCAAATAAACATTTAAAATAAAATGAAGAAAAGTTAAGTTCTGGAATATAGTTTGAAATGCCCATTGTAAAAAAAAAAAAAAAAAACAGTATTGCTTTTTGAGCAACAGTATACAGAAGCGGTAACACTCAAAATCCAGTTATCGCCACATCACCAATTGGCGACGGAACGTTTTGGAGCCAAACGACTTTTTGAATAGGTCTATGTCCTATGTTGGTAATAAAAAATTATTTTCTTGCATCACGGATTGGCTATCGTTTCTTGAATTTTCTTGGGTTTAGGGTTTTGTGGCACACGGTCCTGAAGCGAACAAGATGAACAAAAGATGAAAAGCCAAACATCAAATCGGAAAAATATAATTAAACAATTAAAGTCATACATCATGTACATTGCAACAGCTTTTATTTGATGGTCTTTTCAAATTCACTTTCAATGTGATAACGCTCTAGTTTTATTTTAAAGAAATTGAAATTTGACCTCACTTCTCTTATTCCATTTCAAAAATGAACACACTTTTCAAACTTCCTATTAAATCTAAAATACAACATTTCTTTGGATTTATCTATCAGCTAAAAAAGTTACATTAGACAGGTCGTTTTTACATAAAGTTTTTGTCGTTTTATAGTTAATTGTCGTAAAAAGTTATATTAGACAGTCGTTTTTGCAAAATCTTTTCAAAAAGTTTAAAAAAAAAATTCTCCCGCTTCATGGAATGAAAAATCTTGAATTTTAAATTGTTTTCATATAACTTCTCCAAAATCTGTTCTATTAAATTGATAGGTGCACTAAGGAGTTGAAATACGTTATAAATGTAATTCCCATCGTAAAGGAGAAACTGCATCAAAAATCCCCCCCATTAGATAAACTAAACTTTCTATTTTCCGAACTAAGCAAAACCTTCTCCTTTATTCAAAAGTTTAAACATTAAAAAAAAAAAAAGGAAATATTCAGTATACGGATTTAAATTCAGAATTAGAGGTCTCCCAAGGTTACGCATTCTCTCTGTGCATACTATTTAGCACCATGAATGAACTATGCTCACATTTCTCTTTCTCCTGCTGATTATTTTATCTAAACTACAAAACTCACCAGGTACATAGGAAATGCTCAAATATAAGGTAGAGCTGACTAAAAAAATTCGATTTTATATAGAATTGGGATCTATATAATAAATTAAATGTAAACTTACTATTTTTTTAAAGACATTTTAATTCAATTTGTTACAAAAGTTATAATATTTCCTATATGTTAAGTTGAATTCCTGGGATTATAATGAATTATTTATTGGATAAGTTGAATTTCGATATTGAATTTTAAAATAATTCATAAATGTCAATAGAATTTAATCTAACTTTTCGATCTGCTGCATTATTCTATCATATTTATGTACTAAATCTTGATTTTATATCATATTATCATATTATCTCATATTTCTCATTCATGTTTTTAGCTATTTGAATGTAAATTTGTATCGATAACCACCTGCAGGTATAAAAGAAGTACTTTAACTCTCAGAGTGTCATGATTTTCCGATTAGTGTACTATTGCTTATGCCCTACAATATGCATAATGGCTATGTTGGGTTAATTTTTAAGAATAATTTGTTTTTTACTTTTCGTTCTTACGTGCTCGAAAAATACGTTCGTGTTCCTGTTCTGTCAAGAATGAGTTCGTGTTACTGTCCCGTTAAGAATAGGAATGCGACAATTTATTGTGTTGAAAATATGTTTGGCTCGTATAGTGGAAAATCTCTATCTTAAATAATGATATGCCTCCCGATGACCAATAAAGTGACAAAACACAGTTATTTCTTACTTTAATTCGTGTAACATATTCTCTTTTAAATTTTAAAAGCACTTTGTTCAGTCACTTTATTGTTCATTGGGAAGCATTCAGCTTTTTCTTCCTGCGTTACATAAACATAGAGAAGGAGATGCGCAAGTCGTTTTTGAGTTGAAAGGTGTGCAGTTCCATGAAAAAAGTCGAATTCTGCATAACTTAATCTGAAAATTATTTTTATAACAAAGTAATTGCTTTCAAATTACCTTAATCAATTCTATGTTAAACCTTATCTCAATTCCTAATATTTTTCACTGAAATAATTTTTAACATAGCTACGTCATATCAATTTTGAAAAGCAATGATCAAAAAGTTTAAAAGGGGACTAGGTACTTCAAAAACAATTTTTCTCCTTTTATATTTGAATTAAACATAAACATGAATATCTGTAGTAAATCAGATAAATAAGTGTTTTTTTTAATTAGGTGATGAATTTGAAAAAAAAGGAATTGTTTTCGCAAGTTTAATATCTGTCTCCTACCAATTCCATTACATTTTCAAACTTCATTTTTTAATGTATTCATTTGGACTCATTCATTCAAGACTCCAAATATATAATTTTTGATAACTTTTACATGTGAATAAAAAAAAATTTAATGCATCACCTAAAATTGTCCAAAAAAATAAATTTTTAATATTTGTTTTCATTTTTCAAAAATGGATACAATTGTTAGACCTGAATTATGGAATAAAAAATATTGCACTTGATTTCATACATATTCAAAACTAGCCATACTGCGTTGCCAGCACGGCGTTGCCCTTGACAATTTCAAAAAGGTCGAAAACGTTAGTTCAAGGGAGAAAAAAACCAAATTCATTAAAAAATATTCTAGATTAAATTTAAAAATTCGGACTAGACACGAAATTCACAAAAATTAGACTACCTGTGAGCCGAATTTCATTATCATAAAAAAAAAAAAAAAAAACAATAACGGTCGCCAGCCCCTGGTGATTGCTACGCAATTCCAAAAACGATCGCTATAGCACAGTGCTGGTCCGGTGCAACGTTATTAAATACCTACCAAAAACAATCGCGAAGGCGATTCCAAAGGACGTAAAAATCGTTAAGTCATTGTCTAATGTCCCCATATTCGTATTGCAAAAATAAAAAAGTTAAAATTTAAAAATTATTTATATAAAGACAATCAAATGGTAAGGAGGCTATCTTTAACGATCTTGATTTACATAAAAAGAATTAAACAATGCCAGTCAAAAAATTATATTTGTTTTACTTCCCTGCGCTCGAATAGTTTGTGCATAGGAAATGAATTTGTGATCTCTAATGATCGCAAAGGCAAATTCGTATTGGAAAAAATAAAAAAGTTACAGTTGCAAAATTAATTATTAAGAATATCGCATATTTATGTATCGATCTTATGTAAAATTATTTCCGCAGATTTCAAATCCGTTGAAATTCTTACTCACTCTTTAACTATCCAGGATATAGAAAAAAGAACTCCTGAACTCCAGTTAAAACTGTTTAATTGTTGTGTTCGGCCACTGAAATCGTTGCTTGGAAAATGAAACGAAGAAAAATCCGTTTAGAATCTGTGATCTCTTTATTACTGTTGCCATTCTAAAGAAAATAATAATAATTAAATGCCAATAAACTAATTTTAAAATTTAGTTAAGAACATTTTAAAATTAGTTTATTGGCATTTAATTATTATTATTTTCTTTAGAATGGCAACAGTAATAAAGAGATCACAGATTCTAAATGGATTTTTCTTCGTTTCATTTTCCAAGCAACGATTTCAGTGGCCGAACAATAAACTAATTTTAAAATGTTCTTGATGAAATTTTAAAATTCGGGCGCTACACAAAAATCGTAAAAAATTATTAGTACTTGTGTGCCAAATTTCATTATTCGTAAGTGCCATAAATTCGTCAGGACCCTGATCACAGAGTCACAGACAAACACTTCCTTTTATAATAGTAGAGATACGAGTTTTTAGAGTTTGAATTTGGTAGCCACTAGAGAAATTAAGAGAGCAAAATTGTTTAAGGTTTGTGTATATGATTAAAGTACTGTAATATACTTGTCACAACCATAAAATTTCTATGCCTTAGTTTGATCTATATGAACAGTTAGAGGGATTTATTTTAACTATCCAATACACGATAAATTTCTCTCTCGTCTTTTTCTATTCTATCGCATCGCGTGAGATGATTTTATTACTTTTTCCACACGTTAATTTTTTTTGACGTTTGAGTACGATTTATAAAAAAATATCTTTACGTATCCCCAGTCCCTTATTATCTGTTATTACTCTTGTAACCATCTTGTTCTTGAATTTTGAAAACAAATATTAAATAGCCTACGAAGAAACCCAAACTGATATAAACAAATACAGATGATGCTTTATTATAATTTCAAGCAATCAATGAAATTCAACAAAACATTGTTGGTTTCGGATATAGAATCAGAGTCCTTGTAAGGCCGGTTAAGTCGGAGCCAAGCCAAGTGTGACTTAAATAGCACAATATACGACTTATCAGGGGCAACCATGAAGATTTTCCATCCTTAAGCTCGAATCGAGAAATCGTGCGAATAGGATGAGCGAACATTTTCGTAATTTACACTGATACGATTACTATTTGACTGTAAACTGATTTCCTGATTTTTAACCTCCCCATATAAGCCTTACAAAAATTAGAATATATTTTTAGTTTGTCAAATTCTCTATTAGTTAATTCATATTCGATTAGATTGTATATATACTCTAAGCAAGAAGGGTTGCCGCTTATGGAAACCCTATTTTACAGGAAAACAGAAAGAAAAAGTTCATATTATAAGAATCCAGTGTTTAACCCGGGATTAAAGGCGTACACTTAAAAAAAAAAATTGTCGAATAATTAGTTCAAAGGATTTAAGTTTTTGTTTGTTAAGAATTGTATGAATAATTTATTTTCAAAATTACATTTGGAAGTTCAAGGGGTTTAGCCTCTAGAAATGTTTGTAACGCCTCCTGACATAGCTGCCATATGATCGATTGAATCGCGTCGAATTACTTTGTATGTTTGACTACCAAACGACCTGTATATTTGCAGTTGACCTATATATTTTCTCTTTATGTTGAGTCCAAGGGGCTTGGGCCCTTAGGGATTGGTGTCCTTGGTTAGTGATGTTATAAACAATGTTCATCAGAAAAATGTCACTGAAGAATTTCAAAGATAGTATTAGATTGAATTGATTCATTAGCAATGCAAATTACTTTATTATTTGTTCCACGATGAACTGTATGATTTTGAGATCTCCTAGGTTTAATCGAACACCGCAGGCGAGCTGCGAAAACTATATTACAAACGAAACTTTGAAATTAAACATTCATATAGATTTAGCACAGTATTTTCCTCGGTTTTGTAATCAACTAGATTGTCCAAAATTCATTCGGCAGAGGTGGTCCAGAGAGAAAGGTTGGCTAAATTAAAAAGTTATAGGAACGTGATACGAAGTTAAATCCTCCCTTAGCAGTCATAGATGAAACCTTATTCTCCACGAGCTTAATTTCAACATCTTTATCGCTTTGTAGTTGTTAGTAATCGGGGGAAAAATCGATTATATTCCTCGTTGATTGTGAAGTGCTATACTGCGTGAACTCTGTGTCACGATAGCGTAGGAGTGAATAAGACAATACATATATGGGTAATGGTGTGAAAAACTCCTCTGAAAGCAGCAGCTATGTTGAGAAACCACGATGTAGACTATTTGTACCCGATTACTGAGGTGGAACGCAGATGAACTACTCTTTATGGGATCACCTGCTAAGTTAAAAACCGATGTGTAACGGATGAAAGGACAAGGGCATCTATTTGTGTTGCCGATGGTGAGAGTTGCTATGGTTATTGTCGATCAAAGTTAAACAACACTTGTAAAACACTGGAATCAGTGACCAATTCTTATAAACCTGTTCACCTCCAGGAAATCGGAGCACACTAAAATAGTTGGCCTAAGTGACGGTTGTTTCCCAATTAAATGAGCTTTACGGCATGCTTAGAGCTTGTCTAATTCGATTAGAAAAACTTCAATGATCAAAAAGGATGGCTTACAAATGCGTGAAATTATTGTCTTAAGAGAACGTTGTTTCTTGAAAGTAAGTGATAAAAAATACTTTTTTGCTCCGATAGAATATAAGTAAAGAATTCACAAAATTTCAGTGATGAGAACTTCGTGAACATCTTGTATACACAAGTGTATTCTTTTTAGACTACACTTCTGCAGATGTATCCTTTTTAGACTACACTTCAACAGGTGTATTCTTTTTAGACTACACATCTACAAGTATATTCTTTAGACTTCCACATTCTTGTATACAAAAATGAATTCTTTTATCTCCACAAGTGTATTCTTTTTAGACTACAATACACTGTCTCAGGTGTAGAAAGTTCAACTAGGGAACATGAGTTTGCATAGTCCATAAAAATATCCGAGGGTTCTTTTCTTATGTTAGTGGGAAATGTAATGAAAGATTTCGCACTTCTGAACATTCAAAAAAAATGTTTTTAAATTAATATTTAAAAATAAGTAATTGTTTTGCGTAGTTAAAATAAAAAATTATTTTTCTTAATATTACTAAAACATTGATATTTTGCAAAAAAATTGCCGAATTTTCCCTTTTTAAATTCGACTATATACACTGCAGTCTACTCAGCGCAGTTAGAAATAAGACCACATTGATGATTCTTCAGATCTAAGTCATAACATAGAATTGAGGGGTAGTTTAGTTGAATGAACGGAGCCAAGTGGATTTGTATAATGCTCTTGCAAAACCTGCAAATTGTAGGCGGTGCAGGTTCGATTAATGCCAGGCTTGAATCCTCCCTGGTTGCATTTCTATCTTCTGCATCAATACAGCCCCTTTTCCCCAGTGTAACATACTTCATTTTTTGACGTTCTTTGGCGCAGCTCGGCCTTTGCGTCATAAAACCCAACCAACCAGTTGAATGCGTGCAATACATTATACATAACGGATACTAAACATAAAATGAGCAATTCAGTTCGTAAGAACTTTATGAAATGTCTCAAGATCTCACAAGAAGTTCACATCGTTTGCGTCAAACTTGGCCTTTGATGAATCCCGAGAAACAGTTACCATAATAGGTCGATCTTCTACTTTGAAGCCTATCGACTTTTCACGAATCTTGTATCAAAATTCATGGTTTAGTTTTCGGTCATTTTTTGCTACACCAGGGCTAAGTTAGACCGATCAATAAACGAGTTAAACAACTCAGCTCATAAATACAAAACAACAGAAAGACAATAGGATCATCAACGCTGTATTTGAGGGGCCATCCATCTTGACCACTCCTCTCTGGACATTACTCAATAACCACTTTTTCCTTCCAAGCCCCCTATGTATACTAAAATCAATTCTAACCTACTGGAACCATGTTCAAAGAGAGAACCAACCCAAGTATTATTACAAAAAGGCGAAGACACTGTTCGTTCACTTTCCAGAGAAAACAGCGCAATAATCTACACAGATGGTTCCTCTGATGTTGACTGTAATAGAGGCGGCGCAGGCATCTCCATCACTTACCCCTCAGGAAATAACGTCAAACTCAAAATACCCACTGGCCAAATTGCTTCAAACTTCACTAGCGAATCAATCGCTATTAAAGAGGCTCTTACCCATTGTCGCTCTCATTATCTAAACGACTCAATTAAAGAAATTGTAATCTCAAATAATAATGAATAATAATGACTCAAAATCAGCACTCGAAGCCATACATAATGGTAAAACAACAATAACGCAAGAAATTAATACTCTTCTCCATTTACTAAATATACCTTGCACTCTCCAGTGGATCCCAGCTCATGTTGGAATTGAGGGGAACGAATGTGCAGATGCCCTTGCAAAGGAAGCACGCGACAAAGAGCAACCTCGAGTAGTCACCTGTGCAGATGCGAATGCCGTCGCCAGGCGAAGGATCTACAACCAGCATTTTAGCAAGGCAACAATCCCCGATCTAAACTGCCCAAGAAACCTCTCCTCTACAATAGCTAGGCTACGTACTGGACATTTCAAAGGCAAGAAGATTTCACGAACTAATATAAAATCCTATCCCATCTGCAGGTACTGTCCCCAATCGCAACTAACTCCAGATCATGTTTTCGACTGCCAGGCCATTTTTGGTTCCCTCTTTCAACTTGGAGCACCCCCAATCGAAATCCTCTATAGCCATCGAGCTCCAGAACTTGCAGATCTTGTCACCAAGGCTTTTGGAGGACTCTAAACTTTTGCACTAGTACTGTATGCATAGACACGACAACAACAACAATAGAGCAGACCCTGTGAAAGATTCAAAGTTATTCTTTCGTATATGCTTGAGTATGGTGTATGAGCAAAAAACGCCTTTCTTTTATTGTATTTCCTATCATGAATTTCACAGGAGAATCAGTAATGGTTTGGAACTATTTCTATTGAGGACTACACGACGATGTTATAGCAATTTCATACAGTAACTTTGGACAATATCCGACTTCAAGCCTCAATTTAAAGTCCATTTCAGCCTGGTGCGAAAAACGAAAGATATTGAAATATTATGAGACAGAACAGCTCAACGATCGAATCTCAATCCAAATACACTACTGTTTGTGAAAATTGCAACACTACGAAAGAATCATCATAAATTAGTGGAATTTATTCCACGTATTTCTTATAGTGGTTTAAATAAACGATCAAATTTACAGAGCAATAAAACAAAAATAATGCCGAAAATCAATATCTTGATTAGCCACCACGCGCCGCGATGAGAGCCTGTACACATCGTGGCATCGAATCATACAGATTCTGAATGTCATGCTGAGGAATGGAATTCCTGATGGTCTCTATCGGATGCCAACGTTTAGCCCTACTCTCTTCTCGACAAGTGAGTCGCCGACCAATGCAATCCCAGACTTGCTCAAGAGGCGACATATCCGGGGAATGTGCAGGCCATGGAAGAAGTCGTTCACCTCTGTAGCGTCTGACGAGTACGTGTCCATCATTATAGTTCAGATTGTAGCGGGACTCGTATCAGAAGACGACTTGTTGCCAATCGGAACGCCATTGGTTGTGTTGGTGAGCCCATAGTAGCCGGCGTCGGTGGTTCAGCGTTACGGGAATCCAGGGAACATGAATTCTTGCACATAGCCCATGGCACAGCACACGTAGGCGAACCGTGGGGGTAGACGACACACATGTAGACGTACTCCAAAGTTGTGTCAACGCACGAGGGGACGCTGTATGATCCATCACCGCCATGCAGATGATTAGTCTGTCATCCCGTGGCACGTCATATTGCGTCATGGTTTGTAGAAGAATATTGGGTGGCCCACTGCCGAGGTTTCGACGTGTCCGGTTCTCCATGGTTCATCTCTTCCACAGACGCATCACTGTTGTAGTATTACGCCCCATGCGAGTAGCGATACGAAAGTCCACCCTCAAGGAGGCCGATCATGTGGGCCCGTTCGAACTTCGTTAGTTGCTCGTATGTCACTCTGTGTTTTTGGCGAGGCATATTGATTTCTAATCAATCATTTACAGCAGTCAAACTTCGATACACACATTCCGTCGCACCTTTACAGTATTTTTTATACATGGCTTGCTTGGATGTTTAGAGAGTATTTATCGACCCACACATGCGTGATTGCCTTGTAAATTTAGACGCGGTGCACACATCCGTTTTTTCAACGTGTGGCGCCGCTGCCGCAACGCAAGTGCGGTCTGAGCTACATTAGATCCAATGGAGTAGTGCACACATGCCTACGGCACCTCTGCGGCGACGCACGTCCAACTTGCGTGCAATTTATACCGCAGTTCCCAACGGCGCCGCAGCTCGCCGCAGACGCTTCTCCGTTCTGAAGTTCCTTGTTTTCATAAATAAATGGAATATAAATAACAATTAATAAATGGTTGTATCCAGTAACGTCTATTTTGTTTCAAAATATACTTTTTTTACACCAAGTAAGCGAAATAAACACGTTTTCTTCCATAGAATTTTTGTCGCAAATGGCGCGAAATGAGTACTTGCGTCATTTCACGGTTATGTGTGCACAGTTGGGCTTCGATACCGCAGCGGCGCCGCACGTTGAAAAACCGGATGTGTGCATCGGGCCTTAATCATTTACATATCCTGACTTATTTTGCATTTCCTGCAAGTTTAATTTAATCTGCATGATTCCTTCATGGAGTTGCAAATTTTACAAACAGTGCTGTAAATACCTTTGAGACGAGCTGAAACGCCAAACCTTTCTTGGAGATGAGTCACTATTGTGATTTATATAGATGGTTTTAATTAAAAAACGGTGACACATTTCATTAAAAGTATATGGAGAATCGATTAAAAGCATAACTAGAAAAGTCGAGACGGAAGCCCTCGAAGTTCGTGCAACGAACCTATCATGTGGTATGTCAACATAGACGTGAGTTTGAATGCAATCAAAGACCGTCGTGTACAAACGGGGCTGGTGCACGTAAAATATGTTGTGGCCTCAAATGTCCTCATATTGGCGTGGTGTGGAAGTTCAGATGTCACCTCGTCATCTGAACGTGATTCAAAATTTCGTGATGTTGTCTTTTCCTTCAGGTTTAATCCCGGATCGTCGCCAATAGCCCGTTGTGTTGCTTCAAGTTGTGTTAATTAAAATATCTAGCTACCTTAACGTAGACGCAATCTTGGAACTGTCTACCAAAAGGGGGGGGGCATCTGATGGTTTATGCAGATTTATGTTAATGCTAATAGTTACAGGGGAGGTATGGAAATTAAAGAAAAAGGAAATAAAAGAAATCAAGATCATTGAGGCTCATGGTCAAAAGTGTAAACTTCAATCCTACCAAATCAATAATTAATCCTACCAAAATCAATAGATAGATCAAATTGTTGGATATCTATCCGATATACTCGAAACACGAGCGGTGCTTTACACGAATGTGGTGGTGAGAAAATTAAAACGGCCTCCAAGGTGTTTCGATGAGATATCATGACCATCAAGATCTGACCAATTTTTCTAATGACGAGGTATCTTGTCATCAAGGTGCTGCCGATTTTTTGATGATGACGAGATTTAGACCTGGTAACTTTTCTTCGATTGACAAGATATTACGTCCGTCAAAATCTTGTCAGTTCTACTAATGACGAGGTACTTCGTCAAGACAACCACCAATAAGGATAATATGTAAAGGATACGATGACACACATCTTAAGAGGACATATTCACATGGAAATTCTTACTATAGTCCAGGCCTCGAAATATATTTTTTAATACAGGTGCACCTTGTGCACCTAAGCTTTTAAATTAGGTGCACAGGTGCGCCTAGCTGGAAAAAATTAGGTGAACAATTTTATTTTCATGTGCACAGTGCACCTGTGCACCCGGGTATTTCGAGCCCTGCTATAGTCTGATATCAAAAGGCATTTGGACCTTCCAATGTCCAACTTACTCACCATGGAAGGTTCCCAGAAAACGTTTTCCAAATGGGGTACCAGACGTGGGATGCTTGTTATTGTGGAGAAGTGGGAAATTACCTACAGGCTTACGGTGCACCTTTGAAAAATAATCTAGTTCATAAGAGATCGACTTAGTGACATTGAACATAGCGCGAAGTGTCTCTGGCTGAAAAGCCGATCGTATAAATGTGTGCGTATATTGACACCTATTACAGATCCCATGACATATAGGTCTGGACGAGACGATCAAGACTAAGCAATTGGTGAGCAATGAAATGAGACACAGATGCCTATGCAGATATTTCAACCTGCATAAGCATCCATGCCTTGTTAAGATTATCAACATAATCGTAACCAAGGTTATAAATTGGCAGGATAAAAAGAAGAATATTGTTTTATATGAACCACGAGATAAAGATCAACAACCTACGTATATCTGGACCCTATTCAGAAAGATCTGAAGGTTACCTAAAAGGAGTAGGATATGACATCATCTTCTAAAGTCTGCTATTACTCACCCCTCAAGTGGAATGCGGCTACCCATCCTTACCGTGGTAGCTTCTGTGGGAGGAAACATACTATGTCCGGCTTGTAATGTCTAAGACTTGTTTCTATTCCCATGGTAAATCAGTCCCATTTGTGGTTGTTGGGAAACACTGTGAAAATTTTCTATTGTCCGCGGCAGAGGGATTGTTCATAATTGAAGAAGAAAGAGAAGAACATGAAGAGAAGAAAAGTCTAAACATGTTGTGACTTCGTAGAACAGAAAAGGTAATGTAGTCCATGAGACACTGGGATTTCTGTACCTGGATTTTTATAAAATGGTGTTTAAAGATAAACCCAAAACTTGGTTGATATTGTCAATATATGTCATGATATGTCACTAGAAATAAGGTAAATAATCATATGAAGGCTATAGATATGATAAACAAATCCAACCCAAATATTTTCTGAATCAAGAGATGGCATTGCTAACGCCATATTTTTTAATGAGCTTTTCAAGAAAATCTACAGTTTCTTTTCAACCTTCATTATATGCCTCTCTTTTTTTTACTAATAGATGTATCTAATTAATCTCATTTGGCTATATCCTAAGCTGTACAGATGAAAGTTTGAATGCACTTAAAATCCCTTACTCACAGCATCTGAGTCTGAAAATCAGTTGTGAGGATTTACATCATCTATTAAGGTGAAAGTCATCACTTCAGAATAGGTTGTCTTTTCTTCAAAAAAATTGCTTGGAGACAACTAATGGCCCCAAGCAGTCGCTTTCAAAACAACTATTTGTCCTTGAATTTTTATTTGTTATTTATTTTTTTGAATTTTGCGGAAGTTGAGAGTCGCCTATTTTTAAATTCCAATTGCTAATTATTTTTAAACAAAAAGACATGATGTAGGTTTTTTTGTTACTTGCTATTTCCTTCCAATTTTTTATGAATCAGTTTCACTTTTGATTTTAAACATATAATTTACAAACGTGTGACGTTTTATCAATCTTTTATGTAGTAAATATGCTACGCCTTGCAAAAAAGGCTCCATTGTTTGAACCACAAAGCAAACAAACATTATTTTCACAAACACAACTTATTGTACTGAAGAAAATATTTGTCCGTGATTTGTTTTAAAAAAAAGAGTGTGGAGTTTAAAATCTTTTCCAAAGAGTGATTAAAATGTATAACTTCATTTTCAAATTATGTATCTACAATAAATCAGAAAACAATAAACACATGTCCGTACATATGAATTGTCTAAAAATAATGAGAATAAATGTTTCAGATGATCATGGAAATGTTTCTCAACCACCCTTGTAAAGACGTATCGCTTAAAATTTGAATTTCTGTTGAAAACCGGTCATACATTGTTCAGAGGTCGCGGTTTTCTCTGTGGTTCATTTATTTTTTAGGAGTATTCTCTGCATTTTTTTTTTTTTCCTCTCGGAACTAGTTTTGATCCGGGTATTCTTACCGCAGAAAGAAAGCGCTCTACTTCTCAATACATCAAACGAATTTCTTTCCTGTTTATTCTTACAGTTAAAACTGTTGGAAAGTTATTATTTGAATTTATATTTATTTGCATTTGTTTTTACGGTATTTAGATTAATTCCGGAAAAGAATCTGTTGACAAATATTTTTGTTTACATCAAAGTAAAGTATTAGCTATTCTTTCGCAACCTTATTAAACAATGTTATTTTAAATGCAATCAGTTTTATACTTGACAAAAAAAACAGATTCAATGATAAATATTATTTAATATAGTTTATATGATTTAATATAATCATACCTTCAACTGATTGTTGATTATGGAAACAGAGATTAGGATTCTTATTCACTTTTTCTTAAGGAAAGCAATTTAAAAACTTTTGTTAGGATAAAATTAAAACTGAGGTAAGCAACTCACATTTGACTTTCAAAACCCAGACGTTTTGAATATAACTTCCTGCCGTAAACTTTCATGTTGCTTCGATATGCATAGTAAAAAATACATTACTTCTAATACATTATAAAAAAACGAGAAACTATTTAAACTTTAATAAATGAAGTAGCGGGTCATCTTAGACCTAGTTTCACACATTTCCAACAAAACAAATACCTAACACAACAAAAGTTGTTACAGCTGCAGTGTATTAATACCTTTATATACTAACGCAGCTGCGAGAGTTAAGCTATAAAGACAATGGAGCAATAGCGTACATGAGTTCTGAGGACCACGGACTAGACTTGTTAGAAAAAATTCATAACAATCTTGAGGAAAATGTGCGAGTGCTAAAGAAATATGAAAGTTTACAATTTGGAGAATGTATTCCTACTAATCAAGTACTTTTAAATTTCAATTTTATAGTATGTTTTACTTTAACTAGCAGATCCGCGCATAACAGATGAGCCTAAAGTTTCTCAATTGCTCCTATCTATTGATGAGTGTCATTACTCACATTTCATACCTTATTTAAATCCATTTATAATTAATATAAGCACCAACATGCACATCTCATACGTCCAAATGAATTTGTGCTCAGATGACCTCAGTTGTTCGGAATTCACTTTACACCGCAGGTCCCAATCAAATTACCTCTCGTGTATCCGAAATAGATCTAAAGATACAAACCAAAATAAGGAAGTTTTTTAATATGTTTTTTAAAGATTTTCCAAATTTCTTTCATCCCGAGAGAGTTTTTCACTTAGATTCGTGTGACCCTTTGGTGTCATTCGGCCCCTAACGATTTAAATTGAATCTCAAACCAATGCCATTATAATACACAACACTAGTTGCATAAATACTTTCAAATACCCGTCCATATAGATTTTTAAACGTTTATTTTAAAGTATCTAGGTCAATCATTCGGTCTAGTGGTCATTGTTCTGGCTTCTGGTTCGAAAGGTTCCTGGTTTGAATCTGATGTAAGTTTAAAGTATTTGTCCATCAGTAATGAATGTATGGCTTCTCTATAAACAGGTTGTGTCTAGAATGTATGATTTGCATGTTGGGTATAACGTGAACCCAATGCCCATGGTGCACCAGTGGTTCACATCTCCGCCTTTGTTGTGATAAAATGAAATAAACATATAAAAGATGAAAATTTTAACCCTCTAATCATAAGACACGAACTTATAATTTAATTTTGCCGAAAAATATTTAATTCCTCCTGCTCATCAGAATGCGATAGCGTAAACTTGTATCACACCCCAAAAGCGTCAAAAGTATCAATGGCTCATAATTACGAGGTGTTATCCTCGGATCATTCCCTTAGGGACAGTTCCCGGAGAAGTAAATTCAACTACCTTCTACCTACCCAAAATTACAAAAAGCTAAACATCGTAACACTA
This sequence comes from Metellina segmentata, assembly GCA_947359465.1. Classification (NCBI taxonomy): domain Eukaryota; kingdom Metazoa; phylum Arthropoda; class Arachnida; order Araneae; family Tetragnathidae; genus Metellina; species Metellina segmentata. The sequence goes on from OX375878.1 coordinate 78,238,762, forward strand.
TACCAGATACGAAGGAGGTTGAAGAACTGTGTTCGTTGATTCCTCTGCCACAAAAACACCACAATGAACAATACGCGATTTGAAAATAGAATTTCAAGAAACGCCTTCACACTCTCAATGCGACAAAGCTCAAGTATTGGGAACACGACGAGTCTGAAGTGTTTGCAGAGCGGTCAGGTGTCATTTCGGTGGGATTGTCGACCATTCGGAATGGGGTGAATGTTAAGCAAGTATTGCTTCCACCTGACAACTGGAACAAAAATGAATTCTCTGACAGTTTATCAGCTGCGTTTGCTTTAGAAGTTTGCTTAGTTGGTCGCTTGTCTTTTTATGCTACTAGAGGGCTAATTAAACTGGGTCCTATGCCCCCCCCCCTAAAGAGGATTCCAAATCACTAATCCGTCTAGAGATCAGTGTGCTGGCTTCTGTATTGAAAGGTTCCTAGTTCGACCCCGGGATGAGGCATAGATATTTGTCCGTCTGGAACGAATGTGTGGTCTCTATATAAACGGATGTGTCTAAAATGAATGTGAGGCATAATGTGAATCCCTATAGTGCACCAGTCTAAAGCAAAGCCCATTGTAGTGCTTAAATAAATAATTTTCAATTGGCCGGAATTCATAAAAGATTCTAATCTTAAGTCTGTTGAACTGAGGGTTTAACCATCCAGCTACCAGCCCAGTCTTTGCTTTTAGGAGAACATTTTGGATCTGGATAAGAGACTACAAGTATTAATATCTTGGGTACTTTTCTAATTTGTTCATGATGAAATATTCAAATTTTATGTAACTTAATAACTACATATACTGTACTGGATTAAATGCGTTTGCTCAAAACGTTAAGAACGAGATGACGAAGAGATTAAAATCTAACTGATAAAAAATAAGAAAAAATGTATAGCGAAGTTTGGAAATGTGCATCGTTGTCAATTGTTTAATTGCAACTTGAATATTGTCCTGTCAAAATGAAAAAATAATCATTATATTTCCAATTTGACGAATAAATATAATTATTTTATTTTAGTTTTGCGCTACGTTTTAATTGCATTTGCTTGCATAAAAAGTTAGCAGTTCCATGAGTAGAGTTTAGGTAGAACTGTTTTACTGAAAACTTTTCAGCAGTTTTAAATCTGCTTGATTTGGTTTGTCGCTCTCGATCATTTTTTGAGGTTCGTAAAAAAACATTAAATATTACAATTTTCTTTTTCAGGAATGAAGCAGTGTTTAAAAAATGTCACTCGTTGAAATTCTTTGATTTGAGAGGGACTTTTAGTGTGAACAATCAAACTAGGTGGTCTGCGAAGATTTCACTTCTGTTGCCCAAAAGCTCTGCTATGGAAATGTAGTTTATCGTCCTTTTGGCAATGTTTGGCATTTAAACTAATAATTGTTGACAAATCAACTCTATCACTTATCAATTCGAAATTTATATATATTTTGGAATTTTAATTGTGCGATGATCTGAAATCATATTCGATACACAAGGCAAGTAACGTCACTTTAAAAATGCGTACGGGTATTGGTATTTCAATTAGCGTTGAACTGGAGCAACATATACACAATGGCTATTAGCGACGGTCCAGGATCAAACCCGAAGAGAAAGATCCGAGGTAATCCCCACGTAATTTTGAACCATGGTCAAATGACGAGGTCTCTCTCTCTGAGTGGAGGCAGTCCCCTCCGTACCGAGTTACTTAAAACCCACACCGGATTGGCAGGGAAAGCCTCGAATGAGAAAACGTAAGAAGAACCAGGCATATGTGAGTCGCGCTAGGTGCGCCAGGTTATCCGAGACGTGGTCGGAGTCCCCCGACAGCCTGCACGACCCCCGCTCCAGCATAAGGTGTCCGTCCCAGCTCACAGTTATCATTCAACATGAGGCCGTCGTCAAACCTTAGATGACACCCTGCTCTCCAAGCTTCCACACCACGCCAGCGTAAGAACATTTGAGATCATGACAGATTTAATATGCACTAGCCCCCGATGTATACGATGGTCTATCGTTGGATTTTGTAGCATCATGGGGGCCCCTTTACTACAGCTTCATGGTGGTCCTCTTCGAGATTTCCTCTGTTACGTGGATTCGCCGTCGAAGGGAATCGGCTGGTGAATTTATGACCGGATGGGTGTAGATGAATGCGAGGTAGCCCCTCGTCTTCGAACTGTCGAGCTTCGTAAGAAGGTGTGCGGTCCCCCCCCCCTCGAAGATGAAACAATCGTTGAACTTGTGAGCATGAACGGACGCAGAACTAGACTGCTCCGATGGAACCACGGGACTGAAACCATATTTGTACTTTTCTTGTGTTAGCCTCGAAATAGCTTTAAAGTGTAAATATATTTAGTAACTAATTAAATGTGCTGTTTTAACTGCCTACAAGCCACTCGCCACTTAAAATCTTCTCACGGCATTACAATTCGTAATCGTAGCCCTTAGGTTGCTATCCCATTACTCTCCCAACCTGTCTACCGGGGTCCGAATACGTATAGGATACACATATTGCCACAGAAACACTACTGCCTCCTACAGTTAGCTTACAGAAAATACCTATCACAGTGAAAGAATATATTTTCTACCCAGAGTCGTATATATAAACTGACTGATCAGATCAAGATTCAGCCAAGAGAAATAAAGTGAGAAATTTGCAACAGCAAATTATACTCTTAAATATTTTTGTATATTTATATTAAATAATGATAGTTTTTTGAGAAAAAGTTTCTTTGTTTGTATATATTGAGGTGTTTTGAACCCCCACCCCCTCATTTTTTGCTTACAATACTAAACCATGATGTTTATTTGATTGGTATTTTAAGCTTAAGCAAACGAGGCGAAAAACGGAGATTTCGCATTCCAAATGTGCCCTTATGATACATATCGCGATTACTTTAGAACAGTGGTTCCCAAACTTACTAGCCCGTGGACCCCCTTATTATAGGAAGAACCTGACCACGAACCCCCAGATAAAATAACTATACGAAACTACATAGTAGAAGAACTACAAATTTAATTTTGATGTCTTGAATGGTAAACTGTGACGTAAAAATAAATATAAATAAGACATTTTGATTTTTGAAGAAGTATTTATTGAAATTACAACTTTTATTTTAAAATACAAAACACATTTTTTTTCTCAATGAGATGGGTGAATCTGATGGAATGATACGAGATTATTTATGTTCGGCTCTTTGTTGGTGATTAACATTCGTAAGTCCCCACGAGCACTAATTTTCAGTCGGTTTCTTTTGTTCATGATGAGGCTCACATAACTGCACTAAATCCGCCTTCTACTAAATAGGAAGACGGGAAATCAATCAACAGCTTCTGAAGTGACCCATAATGAAGGATATAAAATTGGTATCTGTTTTTGCAACCAATATATATGGTATCCTTGTTCAAACATTGGTTTCAGCTCCTCATTTGTGGATAATTCAATAAATTACTACTGTATTTGTATGGATTCATCTGAGTTTGTGGGTCTACTTGCAAAAGGGTTCAACATCCAATCGGTGATAACCAAGTGAAAAATGTCTTCAAATCTTTGGCTGAAGTCAGAATGAAGAGCAGTTAGGTGTTGACAGTAGGCAAGCATATCTTCATCTCGTTTTTGCAATTTTGAAAGATTTGGAAACAGAGCATTCTTCTCCCTCCCCAAGTTTTGTTTGTATCCAAAAAGTTTTGTAACAAACGAAGATATTATACTTTTAGTTTTGATTAAATTTAATTGATCACCTTGTAGCTTCAAGTTGGTGTCGTTAGTCTTGGAAAATAAGTCAGACACATAAGCTATGCCATTTTTTTGAATTAATTAAATTAAGCCGAAAATTATTGTCTTTACTTTCCAGGAATTCCAACACTGAATCAAAGAGTGCATAAAATCGACCCAAACATTCACTTTTAGATAACTAACAAACTTCCGTGCTAAGTATTAAACGATTACAATCTTCAATATTTTCCAAACAAAGTTGAGCAAATTATCACTCATTTAAGGCATTCCTTTTTATTTTATTAACTGCTCTAATGACATAATATGGTGAACCATGCAATCGTTCACTTAGATTTTTGGCAACTAAATGTTGTCAATGAATGATACAATGTACAGATAATATATTCGGTATAGCTTGTTTTAAGTATGCCAGAAAGCCTCGGTGTCGTCTTTTAATTGCTGGAGCACCTTCAGTAGCTACAGAGAGAATATTACTCAACGGGTATAGCTTTAAAAAAAAAATATTTTTATTCATTAAATATTGCTTCACCTTTCGTATCCGTTTTCAAACGTTTGGCAAATAACAATTCTTGGGATTTTTTTCCTTTTACAAACCATACATAAGCGAAAAGTAAAGCTTCATTTCCTGGCAAGGTTGACTCATTAAGCTGTATAGAGAATTAAGAGGTTTTTAAGTACTCACATAAGGAATTTTCTACATACTGATCCATTTTTCCAATACCTCTTTATACTACACTCTATAACAAAAAAATCGACGCACCAAGAAGGAATCATCCGATTGCTTTGAAATTTCGTATGCAAGAATGTTTTGACCAAATATGCAAATGATTAATATTTGGTGTCCAATGAATGAATTGTGCGATCTCCAGCGCATCGGAACTGCGCATCCAGCAGATGTATATAAGGAGTTGTTCTTGAACTGTTGCTAAAAATTTCTGCTGCATTGCGATTTAGGATACCTTTCAACGACTGAAAAAATGCCTCGCCGCAGGATTCGAGCTCATTACGATCAACTTTCAGAGTTTGAAAGAGGTCGTATCATCGGATTGAAAGAGGCAGGGTGGTTAAATCGGAGAATCGCTCGTCATGTGAGTCGAAGCGATGCGGCGATTAGAAGATGCTGGCAAGAGTGGGTGGACAATGACAAATTTCAGCGTCATGATGGTAGCGGTCCACGTAGGGCCACAACAGATCGCGAGGACAGAGTGATTGTCAGATCAGCTGTCACAGCGCCTGATTCATCGCTATCAACCATCAGTCGTGCGACTCACACACGAGTGTCCACCATGACCATTCACAGACGGCTGAGAGAGCGAAAACTACGCTCGTACCGACCGTTACGCCACATGCCACGCACGCCTGCACACTGTCGAGCCAGATTACAGTGGTGCTTGGCTTGATCAGGCTGGAATGATGCTGATTGGGGACGTATAGTCTTTAGCGACGAATCCCGCTTCCAACTGTGTCCTGACGATCATCGAAGACGTGACTGGAGACGCCCAGGGCAGCGTGCCGATCCTGCTTTCACTATTGCACGCCACACGGGCCCTCAACAAGGAGTCATGGACTGGGGTGCCATTTCCCTTGATAGCCAGACCTCTTTGGTCGTCATTAGAGGTACACTTACTGCACAGCGGTACGTTGACGACATTCTGAGACCTGTTTTGCTACCGTTCCTTTCGCAGTACCCTGGGCTTATTTTTCAGCAAGACAATGCCAGACCACATACGGCACGTGTTGCTATGAACTGTCTTCAAGCTTGTCAAACACTTCCTTGGCCAGCCAGATCACCAGATCTCTCTCCCATCGAGCATGTCTGGGATATGATGGGAATGTTGATGACGTAGTCCGACAATTGGAGCAAATTTGGCAAGAAATACCGCAGGAGACCATCCGGGAGCTATATCGGTCTATGCCACGCCATGTGGCAGCTTGCATCCAGGCTAGAGGCGGTTCAATACCTTATTGAGCTCGTTACTGTAATTCTGAAATAAATCATTCAATTGTTCTGAAATTTTAATCATTTTCTATTCTGTACATAATTTTCCTATTAACCAATTTTTGTCTCCATCGGACAACTCCTTCTTGGTGCGTCAATTTTTTTTGTTATAGTGTATATTATTACTTAGTGGAATTCTTATAATATCGAAAGCTGGTGCCAGCACGGCGTAACCCGTGACAGTTCTTTTCGTGGGGGTCAGGTGTGATCACTACTCCCTAACCCCCCGGGGTGATTGCTACGAATTCTCCTTTGGTTTGCGAAGCAAGCCAAAGGGGAATTCGTAGCCTATTGGATAACAGCAATCACGCGTTTCACGAGTTGTTGGTTTTCTTCGCAAACCAAATAGGAATTTATTATTGGTTAACAGCCATCACGGCGTTGCCCGCGGTGGCCTCGTCATTGTCAAATTCGGCCAAATTCGAATTGCGAAGAGATCCAATCGGCGTGACGTCACAATCTCTTGCGAAAATACAAATACTTAATTGAAAAATTATTTATTAAAAGAAAATCAAAAGTATAAGGTATCTATCTGGTGTAAAAATTTTCCGCAGATTTCAAATCAGTTGAAATTTTCAATCTGCCTTTAACGATCCCTATTTTACAACAAAAAAAAATTATACAATGCCAGTAAAAATATTTTTTTATTTGTTTTGATTTTCTTCGCTGGAAATGTTTGAGCTCAGGAAATGGAATCTGTTAATTTCTCGACAGCGAAGGTCAAATTCGTGTGGAAAAAGATATAAAAGTTCTATTTAAAAATTATCTATTTAAAGAAAGTCATATTTTTAGGTATCGATCTAATGTGAAATGTTCCGCAGATTTCCAAATCCGTTGAAATTTTTATTCTATCTTTAACAATCTAGGAGATTAAAAAAAAGAACAGCATAACTCCACTTAAAACTTAATTTGGTATTTTCGTCGGCTGAAAACGTTCCTCCTCAAAATCAAACGGAAACAGAAAAAATAAATTTATAATCTGTCATCTCTTTATTATGCTGTTCCCATTCTAAGGAAAACAATAATAATTAAATTCCAATAAATTAATTTTTAAATGGTCTAGATTAAATTTTAAAATAAATGTGCTTCGCACAAAAATTGCAAAAAATTCGGACTACCTATGTGCCACATCTCATTATTGTAAGTGCCATAGATTCGTCAGGGCGCTGCGTACACATAAACAGACACTTCCTTTTTAAAATAGTAGAGATTATCAACACATTATAGATATCGACAGAGAATCAAAAAGGTAACATCAATTCCGGGAAAATAAGTTGATTTTTGAAAGATAGAGTAACAAAAAGTAAATTTACTATTTTCTTGTCATTCCAAGAGACTTCATATTTTCATATTAAATAACTATATATAAATATATAAGAACTGCAGAGGCTTTCTATTTTAGTACCGATGGTTAAATTCTTGTTATTTAAGACATAGTAATGCATCTTATAATGATTTTCTAAGCAAAAAGATAGGTACAAGAATCAAATATAATTTTTTTGATGCTGCTGGAATTTATCGGAAAATTAAACAATTCAGAAATCAGTTTTAATAACATCAATAGATTCAGTGACGTCACCGAGGCGTGGGGTATAATTTCTGTATTTCGAATATATGTACAAAAAATACTTTAAATGTGGCATGAAGTACTTTTTTATATTCCTCCTCCCCCTGCTCGCTATCGCTCGTCAATCCCCGATGATTGCTGCGCAATCGTATTTAGTTCGCTTCGCGAAATATACTTTTCAACAATGAGGGGAGGTTATTGCTTCACAATCCATCCCCATTTGGATCGCTGCTGGATTGTTCCCGGACCTCTAGTACGAAGTTAATTGAAGTTTCCCTTCCCATTGCGATATTTATCGCATGCGATCGAGTAACGGAAAATTGCCTACCTTTTCGGCGAGATTAGCGGATCCGTATATAAGCCAACTCTAGTACTTTAGCTTTAGAAAACGTTCCAAAAATTCTCGGCTCGTACACGGAAATATAGTGTAAATAAAAACAAAATGTTTTAAAAAATGTCAAGAACAAAACATCTCATTTCCACATAAAAAAAGGAAATATTTTAGGATAACATATTGTTAAAATTCAGAGGAAATTTCATCATAATTCTAAATGTTTCTAGCTTCTCCGTGTTTGTTGTAATAGTACTTCTTAATTTTTTCAAATTCGACTGTTGCAATGGAAACGGCGACAGAATTCGCCGGTTCTTCTGAAAACATTGCAAACTTTCTAGCGCGTACTTCAAATTTTATGAATGAATGAATTAAAAAATATAACTGTGTTTATATATCGTCTGCGCCTGCTTCAAATTAATTAGCACGTTGCACCGCAAGACTCACTATCACGTGACTCGCTATCTACCAATCAAAAGCGAATAAACCTAAAAAAGACCGACACGTTTTTTTATAATAGATAGATAAATAGAAAGAAATAAAATGCAATTATCTGATTTTAAAATAATTTCTGTTTTATTCTTAAAATAATTATTATTTTATGAAATAATTGTCATAATATGGTACAATGGAATTAATATTCATGGCGAAGTACAGAATCAATTATTATGGACTTTCTTATATATTTATATCTTTTTTCTGTGACTTAACCATCAGCTCACATATTCATAAATCTGTGTATCGTGTCAATCCCTAAAGTGATTGAAAAGAAGGAAGTAAAAAGAAGAAACAAGGTTTGAATATTTTCTTAAAGCAGTTAAATGTTATTTATTTTGTGAATATTTGGTCAGCAGCCATTCTAAATTCATTCGTATATGTAGATAAACCAAGAAATGTCACTTTGTATGTGCTTATAGTAATAATTTTAAAGTTTTCATAAACTGGAACTGAAGATAACATACAAATATTTTTTTTTAATGTAAGAAAACTATGAAAATTGTTATTTTTTTTTTTAAAGTTGGGCTATTTCGGAAATAAAATTCTACCTACGATAGAGAATAAATCAATTCTTTTATGTCATAAATCAACTCTATTGAATCCTTTTCTGATAACAGAGTCTGAGAATTTTTGCTTCGGGCTCTGAATTGTATTAATCTGGAGATGAACTCCAAGTATTCCCAGCTTAACATTCGATTGTTCCAGTGATAAAATTTCGGAATAAAAATGGGGAAAAAAAGATTTAGTGGCATATTTTATAAAGGTTTTATTCTTAATTTCCTGTATGGAGATTTACTAATATTATGATTCAAAGTGCATAGAAAAGGTAAGTTAGTATTTCTAAAGCGTATGGCGTTTTAAACCTGCATTCTGCTTTCATCTCGACAGTATTTCAGGTATCTGAAATATTGACAAACAGTTCGAATGGTTTTGAGGCAAAGATTTTAAGCAATGACAGTATCTCCTAAAAGCTGTTTCCTAAAATAGATTACAAAACTGGTGATAAACACTGAGTTGACACGGATCGAATTGAAACATTTGAAAAGGCAATGCATTTGAACAGACAGACAGACAAATGTTGCATTTTGAAGGGACTGAAATAAATCCTTGAATGGAAAGCAGAATCCTCAAGTGAAGAGGAATCGAATCCAAATTTAGAGCTTCCGAAGATGTGTTTGAAACAAAGAAACTGCCTTTAACTTCTGAGAGCTAAAACTGTGAACACTATTCTCGGATCTCCCAAAGCACCTTTGAGGGAACTTGCTGTCCGGATGACCAGCCAAGCGTGGATCCTAACACTCGTTATTATGAAATAGCTTCCGTCCATTTCCATGACAACGGATCAAGCTTGCAATGTTTTTTTAACTGGACATGTAAAAAGCCGATTATATTTAGCATGACAATGCGCATTAGACTCTAAGAAGATACGGTAGGTGTGGAGAATACATTAAGCTACTCGTTAACTTAATTTAGAATTTATTAGAATTTAATCGTACTAATCATTACCAGTTTTCAAGAGGATGAGATCAAAAGAACAAATGATAGCTCTAAACTAGCTATATAGTCTTGTTATTTTTTGAATGCAAGTTTTTTCGAAGTGGACAAAGTGAAACTGAAATGCAGTTTGACTAATGTAACAACACTGATTGACCTGTGCTCAAAAAATACCTGCATCAAACACTGATTACTGTATGTGCACTGATAGCTTAATCAAAAGTTTACAAAACTTATTTAAAATATTCGCGAAACTACTAACACAGCCGCTCAAAACAAATTGACACAAACAAGAACATAATTTAAGGGCAAGAATAACTGAACAAATGTTTTATGTAGTAGGACACGTTAAAATTTTCAGCATGTCTCCTACAGGGAATTAAAACACGAAAAGTATTTCTATAAGAAACAATTAAGAATACTTGTTTTGTTTGTCTCTATGGACAACTTTTGCTTCATGGGGGTTAATAAGACAAGGACGTACAGGTTAAAGTGTATTCTCGAACCATTGAATATTAATGCCCAGAACGGGATTAAACTGGCAGTTCGTTAAACAGAGGACTACAGTTAAGGATATGGAAATAATTCTACGCAAACGAGCAAAACATAAAGATGTCTAGGATCAACATAAGAAAAAATATGTTGATGGACGAACGTGATAGGTACACAAAAACTATTTCTGTTGAAGTTCGTAACTACTCCCCTTGAAACTTCGTACAAAACTATGAATGATTTGTTGTGGTATAAATAGTTACTGAGTGTGTCCAGACTGAAAATGAGTCACAACCGCTCTTTTAACGAAAAGAGGCATTGTTTGAAATACTTGGCAAAAGAATTATCAAGTTTAAAAAAAGGATAGATATTCTTTGGTTGTGCGTGTTGTGTGTATATGTATGAGAGCCTGAATAAATCGGAGTTAGGTAATTTGAGTATGAATCCATAAAGCACAGGGACGTCCTCGTCTATACTGCTAAAGTCAAGATCCCTAGGGCATGGATACTCAGTTTGGCCTTCTCAATCCCTCTCAATTTGTCTTGAGTACTACCGGGTAAGAACGACTGAAAATTACAAAGAAGTAAAATGCCACCAAATCATGAATAGAAATATAACTTACACTGGATTCAATTCTTTTGAAGAATAAGTTATCATTCCCATGAAATTTGGCTATTAAACTTTACTTTTATTTCATTACTTTTTAGATTACCGGATAATTTGTGTCTTTTTCTATTGTTCTAGGGAACTTTATCTTCAACTGTCTATCCACTAAGAAAGCGTTTAAATTAAAAGGAGGATGGTATTTAATTAACGTAGCACTGGGCACACAACAGGCTATTGACGACAGTCCGGGATCAAACTCGAAAGGAACTATCCGAGGGCAAGACCACATAATTTTGAACCATGGTCAGATGACGAGGCAATACCTGAGCTGACACCCCCTCGCCAAATTTCTACACAACGCCAACGTATAAAGAAGCATCAAAGTCAAAAGCATTTTTATTTTTACAAATAGCGTTCTTGTGCACTTTCCTCACATTCTTTGTTACTCCATTATACTCTTATGAAGATTTTAACCGAATGACCGAGACGAGTTATTTATTTCTTACAGGAAAAAAGACCTTATGCATACTGCGATCTAGTATTATACTCACGCGTCTGTTGATAACAACCTAGTTGGAACGTGAAAATATTCCGAAAGCTAAACAAGATGTTAAGTTATTGCGTACATCTTAAAGTTCAGCTAGGACATGTAAATATGTGAGGTCAAGTAAGTAAACAACACGGAGAAAGTCAAATTAACTCATCTAACAATTCAAAATACATTTTAATTTAAATTCTTTTTTGAATTTTTTTAATTTGTGATATTTACTCAGCCATTTCTCTAGTTTTAAAATTGTCATATACTGAAATTTGACTCACCAACAAGCTATGAAAGCACACAAGCGAATAAATACAAATTTCTAAAATTGTGTAATCCAAAATTACTATGGAAAATGCTTTAATTATTTAAGTGCCATGTATTAAATGTTTTTAGAACTAATTAATTTGTTTTCTTTCTTTTAATCAAAAGAAATTTATTTAAAATAAATGCAACATACATTTTCTTAAACACTTCTTAATTCATGAAAATGGATTCCAAAAAAGAGAGGAAAGGCATATTCAGTTCTTGTTTTCTTTGGAATTTTGACACTCATATTTGTTTGGACGTCAACGAACCTCAACTATACGTTCAACGTAAGTTTTTCTGATGGAATTAAAATCGCTAAAAATATATCTTTAAATTTATGTAACGATACAGTGGATATACATCTACCAAGGAAGAGAAAAACTACAATTTATGATCCAAAATGGCAGTCTCAAGGTATATTGGAAAATGCAACGCTTGATAGTAAAATTAACATCGCATTGGAGAGACAGATGACAAAATCAACACGCCTCAGCTTGGAAAATTCATTGGAAAACATATCAAAATGATATTCACATCGACCTTCTAATGGCCTTCTAAAGTCGATCGATATTCGTGCTTTGGAATCATTTAGTTCAGCATTTCACAACCTGTGGTACGTGTACCTGGGGTTAGGTGGTGGCCCGGTTAGGGGTACGCAGAAATAATATTGATAATGGCGGAGAACATTTTATTCAAGCATTTAAAAATATAGCCATCCCTGCTTGTGTATGAATTTTGCAAGCTCATTTCACGTTCGTACATGAAACAGATCTGCTCACTAACTCAAATATTATGTTTCATTAGAAATCAAACTGCACTATCATTGCTGGCAAAGATTTGGTTGTATGGATTGAGCTTCTTTAATTCTTCAATCATCAAATGCGATTTAAGATTTTTAAAAAATTTGAAATTTTTTTTTTTTACCTTTACTTAAAAATTCAATTGCCTGCTTGTTTTTTCTTTATTTTTTACGTATGTAAGTATATTGAAAACGAAGGAGTGGGGATGGAAAGTTACAGTAAAGCCAAAAAGGAAATAATTTGAAAACATTTTAAATAAAAAAATAAAAGCTTATAAATGTCATATTAGGTTGATTTGATTCGTTTGATTATTTAGCTAACCTATTATTTTTTTACTCGAGGTGGTTCTTCGAAACACCCAAGCACCGTGGTTGTGATTGTATTAGAGATTTGGAAGGAACAAATTTTTGCACAATTGCGCTTCTTACCCACTGGGTGGGTGTAATGAAGAGAGGGGATAGTTGTAAATGAAACGGTTGGGAATCGCTCATTTAGTTCATAACTTGTAATTAAAAAAAACAACCTTGAGCTTTGAAAAAAAAAACTGTTTTTTTTTGTTGTTGTTGTTTGTTTGTTTGTTTTTTAGTTATTAATATTTTTTATTTTATTTTTTTCCTAAATTTGTATCAGATTGTGAAAAAAACTTTTTTCCTCATAAATATATTTCTTGTTTGCCATTTTTAAAAATTTGTGTGAACCTCACTGCTTACGAATTGTTTCTCCACCACAAACAAGTTTTCATGTTCATGCAAGTTCTAATAAACAAACTATGCACATAATGTACAATTATAAATGTGTCAAATGATACTGAAGTAAGCAAAAGTATGTAGACAAATACAAAAAAGTAGTAAAATAATATATATATATATATATATATATATATATATATATATATATATATATATATATATATATATATATATATATATATATAAAACTATTCATCATTAACATAAATATTCCGTACTGTTTCATACAGATTTGTATTTAGAAAACGCAGAACATCAAAATTGAAGAATGCCTCAAAGACATATTCTCCGAGAATTTTATATTGAGCAAATATTATTAAAATATTGGATTAAATCTGAATTGCATGTACTCTTAAAACATTCTCTGCAAAAAAAAAAAAAAAAAGACAATTCTAGAACAGATTGAAGGAAGTTACATGGAAACAAAGTAAATTAGAATACTTTTTAATAGAAAAAACATTATGATTCATATATTTTACAAAAATAGTATAAATAGAAAAATAATATCGTAGTAAAACAGAATAACTTTTTTTACACTCATATTTCCGACTAGCCAATTATTAAACTTCTCATCTCAGCTTTTAGGCAATGCAAATTATTTTTGTGATGATCACATCATAGATTTTGGATCTCTTTGTTGCTACTTAGAGCTTATATAATACATTGAATTTGGGTACAACCATAATGCTCCAAGTTGGTGTTCGGAATATTCAATGTATCTAAGAGTTGCTTCTCCACACAACCACCTTTGTAAGAAACTAGGTACTGAGTGGAAATCTTAGTCTGCTTGTACAATTCTAAAAGCTTAGAGTCTAGACTTTCTAAGGGTGGCTATCACTTTAATGCTTATTAGACGATAAGTTACAACGAATACTTGAAGCTACTTATGGTTTTATAGAGATGCATCCGTATTCACCAACTAAGAAACCTTCTTGAAACTGAGACTTGTTGGCAAAGGAGTAAGTTGGCCATCACTTATTTTTTTACCACAGTGATATCAGAGCGTGATATTACCTCTATTTAACTATACATACGTGTATGTTGCATGATCCACTCTAGTTTCAGTATGATCAAAACTTCCAGAGAGAGAAAAAATACGGATTTTTTTGTGCTAAGTAACTGGGTTTTTTTTCTTTAAGCTATCCGGACACGTTGGAGACACTTCTTTTTAATGTGACATTGAAACGTTTTAAGGTGCCTGCCTACCTTCGGAGTGTTTTTTTTAAATACTTTAAATTTTCACTCGATTTGTACTTTATACCATCAAATACTTTAAAAAACTATGTAGAATATATAAAATAGCTAAATATTAATTTTAGTTTTCTTATTTTGGCATTAATTATGCATGAAAATTGCAAAATAATAGCTTTTACGCAAAACATCATAATTCAAATTTGAGTAAAGGAATTTTTGTTTTGTAAACTTTATTATTCTTATAAAAATATGTTTTAGGACATTCACTATATATATGCCTAAATCTATTTATTAAAAAAAGTTACAGCACTAAACGCAAAGAGAATTAAAAACTCGCCGAATTTTATTATAAGTTTCAAACTTTACTAATCATAAAATAAAATATATTACACCTAGAGCCAAAAAAATAGTGGAACTCCTTAATTATATCCTATAGAGTATTCTATCAAAGTTTCATATAAATACACTTATAATATTTTGAGTTATGACATTTTGCGAAGAAGGAAAATGTCAAAAATCTGATTCCGAGAAAAACGCAAAAGAATTAAAACATATGAACATACCATTTATAACACTATATTTAACTTCAAAATCCTCCTTTTGGGTAATGTTCACATTCTTTTTCATTCAAAACAGTTATTTTTTTCTTTCTTAAGGCTTTTAAAAATTTTCTACGCTTCTGAGCAGTAGATGTACCGTGATTTTTAGAATCTCGAATCTGACACTGGTCTAATATTTCACATCCTTTCTCGTTGAAGTAACCAGGACTTAGGTTGTTGAGCCTTTTCAAAACATTTAAACACCCTTTGTACCCATCGTTGAACTGAATAACCGCATCATATGCCCCTAATTTAACAGTTTTCAGGCTAACGAAAACCTCTTAAAAACACCCATCAATAGTTCCAAGTCAATAACTCTGTTTCCATAACCAGCATCACTGATTTCGATGTTGGAAATGGACGACTGAAGTTTGGTTGAACTAGCAGTCTCCACAGATTCTAAAGAACATTCGTTCTTCTTCTTTCTGTTTGTAAAGCGATTCCCTCTAAATCGTGACTTTCTCTTGCTAGCGATACTTTTTGGTATATTAGCAAGAGAAATTCAAATCAAAGGATTTATATAATCGCAATTGAAAGCTTTGATAAACAACAGAAATCTCACGTGAATTGTAAATGTAATCAAATTCAAAACACAACTCTTTTCATGTCAGTTATCTGTATAAAATAGTGTTGCCAGATTTATTTGAAGCATATTAAGTATTTCAATGAACAATAATCTCACCTATTTTAAAAGAATTTAATACATATTAACAATTTAGAGTGCTTGAACTGACTTTTTACTCCACTTTCGTCAGCACAACATTAGTTTCGGTTTCAAAAACTGCCACCGCTTCATATTAAAATACCTGTAACTTGGGTTCTAGGTTAGATAAAAACAAAATTTAAACTGATTTGGAAAGCTAAAAATATGCTCTTCAATATACAATAAGAAAACGAAAATCGAATTTTTGACCCAAAACGACGTTTTAAAGGTAGGCAGGCACCTTAATGATATTTTTATGTTTGGAGTTTTTAAACAATAAAATATATATTAATAATTTTGTAAAAATGATAATTATGGATGAAGTTTTAAAGAAATTTGTCAAAAATTCAAATCTGCTACATGAAAATCTATTCAACCCATTTGAAAAACGATGTTACCAAAATAAACTACATGCATTTTTTAAGGGAATGAACTAGAATCAAAAGAATGTTTAAACAAAAAAATTTTACAAGCGATCGAAAAATGAATACGAGATTTTTGATAGTGTTACAGCCCTATTTCTTAAATAAATAACCATAATTTAAAAAATTTTCAGCTCAGCATAATTATTCTAGTTTATTCCCTAGACAACATTATAAAAAACCAGTTCTCAAAGTTTTACGAGAATTCATCAATAACTTTTTGTGTTATACATTTGAAGTGAGGAAATAATGCATAAATATTAATTTAGTGTAAAAAGTAGTTTCAAGCGTATCGTTTGCTCTCCCTAGCGTTTACTAATTGTGTAAACAATTTTGTTCTTCACTTCTCTTTAAAAATGTTCACAATATTTCCAAATGAGAAACCATTTAAACATTTGAAAAACCTTTCTAATATTATGTTTGAAAAAAAAAGTAAGTTTTAAATTTTAATTTTGATAAGTTTGTAGTCTTTTAACGGCCTTCCCCGATGTTTTCCATACCTACTTTCGGTTTTCCCGCCTTGATTAAAATCTTAATATCTCTGCAACTAATTAAATTAAAAATAAATAAAATATATTTTTTTGAAAGTCAAATAAATACTCTATCAAATACAATCATAACCTTTTTTTGAAATGTTTTTCAAAAAGGACATTTTTAGCTTGTTTGGATCCTTTAATTGAAGGTTTTTGTGTTTTATGAAGCCCTAGAATGTGTTGAAGCGGTTGCAATGATTGTGTTGGATAGAGTGAGCAATAACGATTGTGTTCATGTACTGGAATTGCTTGTGAAACTTATGTGGAAGAGTGTAGCTCTTCTTTTCTCAAAAGTCCAGGTGAGGCAAGTTGGCGTTTAAGTCTTGCGGCATGTTCGCATAGGAAAGATAGTAGACATCGTCGGCGATAAATTTTATATTTCTATAATGGTGAAAACATACACTTTGGAGATGCCAGAAGTCACGGACAGAATCTGTTCTTAACGCAAAAAATTTTTGAAAAAATTGAAGCCTCCTATCCAAATGGACGATCGCCCTACTTTTTTATGAACATAAAACGTTACTTTTTTTTTGTTTTTTTTGTTTTGCTTTTCAGTTTTTCTTATTTTGTATTAAAATATAATATTAAAGTTATGAACTCACCTTATTGCTTAGATCCTATCACAATGACATGCTATGACGATTTACCCCAGGCATTAAACCAACCTGCCCCACAACAGGGGTATGTTGGCATAGTTTGAATACTTTCGTAAAAAATATTTAACGAGCAAATTATACTATTTTTAGTGATGTTTTCTTCATTAATTTGCAGCCAAGTAGGTACACTATCAGCAGCATTGGTTAGCTGAAAGTATTTCTGGAAAAAAATCAAAAACCAAAAACTATGCCAATTAGCTCCGGTCTCCCCATTTGAAAAATGGTATCTACGACCTTAAAATATTCTCGAGTGTGTTTGGAAACATAACAACATAATTTTTAGAACAGCGGTGTGTGTTATATTTTATGAATGAAGAATAGACCCAGGTATTTATGAAAGTGCAAACGCAATAAAAATATTCCTGGGACAATCATCCAAAAATAAATGGATTTTTTCATAGAGAACATAAAAGAAAATCACAGTATTCGCCTGAGTAAACAGATTTCGATTTAATTCGTAATTTTATTTAGTTGATGCCACTTCACCGCAGTGTTCGAGAACCCCATTATTCCCCTATTGTTGATAGTAGGGGAAACCGGGGCAATATTTCAAGTTTTATGATTTGTTCTGATACAGTAAATAAGGAACAATAACTCAGATTAATTCATCTACATCCGTACCTTTTGATCCGGTGATTCTATGAAAACATTTTTGCTACGTAGGAAAGTTACAGATGGAGAAGAGGCTTAAAATGTGTAATTGTAGTCACTTTTGTGCTTAAAATGGCAATCTTTTATCTTATCAAATAGTTTATACCTAAGCAATCAAGCAAAGAATACACTCACTTTGAAATGGAAAAATTAAAGAAAAGAACACAACACAAAATGAAATTTTTATTTTTCGAATTTACAAAACGATTCTATTAAACTCATAACCAACTGATTTCGACCCCACCTAAACAGCATATGATCACTAATGTACTGATAAAAACTTATTCTTATAAAAGGAAACGTTTATAAATCTAGACCTTAGTGTTTCCTGCTATCTCTAATATTATACAAGGAAGTGTTTGTCTGTTTTCTGCACGCAAAGTCGTGACGAATCTGTGGCACTTACAGTAATTTGATTTGGCACACAGGTAGTCCGAATATTTTGCAATTTTTTGCGAATTTTAAAATTTAATCTAGAATTTTATAAAATAAATTTAATAGTTTTTTCACCGTTCTTTCTTCTTTCGGAAATGAAGAAGCAGAAAAATTTAGATTTTTCTTCCTCACGTCACTATTAAAGTCAGCCTTTGGAACCAAGACAAATTTTTTTTTCCACTTCCGTCTCGAATGGTTGCAAACAGATTCGAATGACCTTCGTTTGATTCTAGATTAATTAAATTTGATTTCCTGAGAAACGTATTCGAGTGAAGCAAAAGACATTATTCAAGTTATCGCTGGCGTTCGTCAGTGCTTTTTTCTATCTCAGCGATCGTTAAAGATAGATTGAAAATTTTAACGGATTTGAAATCCATGGAAAATTTTAAACCATATAGATACCTTATACGTTTAATTTTCTTTTAATAAATAATGTTTCAATTAAATATTTATATTTTTTGGTTTGCGAAGCAAACCAACACAAAGGGCAATGTGACTTCCACGAAAAGAACTGTCTCGGGCAACGCCCATTTGGTTTGTGAAGTAAATGCCATAGCCAAACTCCGTTATGGCTTTGGGAATCCGTGATGCCTGTTATCCAATAGGCTACGAATTCCTATTTGGTTTGCGAATCAAACCAATAACCCCACAAAAGCAACTGGCACGGGCAACGCTGGGCTAGTTGGATATAAACCGTAAATTAGAATAAATTTGCTTCTGTAGGGCTTTAATTTATTAACAGTGTGGAGAGTACGAATTGAAATTCGTTGTTCTTGTCAGAAGCAGACGATTCGCGTAATATCGCTCTCTTTCTCTCTCGGCGCAAGTTTGTAATGCGCATGCGCGAAGCATTGAGAACGGAGCGCGTATCAATATTCTTACTTCTTAACTTTTCCCTTTCGGTTGTGTTCGTCTTGTGTCTCTTTTCGTCTTGTGGAATAAATTATTGTGTTCTAATTTATGTTGTATTAATTACACACCAACGAACACCACAAATGGTGACCCGCTATTAAAGAACGCACAATACCTGAATCCGGATATATTTTTCAAAATTATCCATTATTTTTCTTCAACGTGCTGTGAAGCCTTGGACTTAAAAATGACCGACGTCAGCGCGGTGAAAATTCCGTCCTACAACTTCAGCGACCCTGCACTTTGGTTCCACATGTGTGAGAGTACGTTCGAATTAGGAGTACCCAAACCAATAACGGACAATCGTACCAAGTTTAACTACATTGCATCCAACCTTCCTCCAGAAGCAGCGTCGACAGTTCGCGACGTCATCACGAAGCCGGACCCGACCGACCCTTACCAACATATCGAAAGGGAACTAATCAACCGAAGTGGCTAATCATCACACCAGGAAATTCGGAAACTTTTAGCTGGCGAACAATTAGGAGACAGGAAGCCTACTGAATTTCTCCGCATCATGAAGCGACGTGCCGAATCGCATCAAGTGCCAGACGAGCTCATGCTCGAACTTTTTCAAACGCATCTGCCAACGCGAGTACAGTCCATTCTTGCAGCCATAACTCCTCTGACGATCGAGAATGCAGCGGAAGTGGCCGACCGAGTACTGGAAGTGACGCCGATGCCGGTAAGTGCTTGCTCAGTTGCCTCAGTTTCCATGGAAGATCGATTATTTGCAGAAATTGAAAAATTAAATCTGCGCATAGATAACCTTTCTCGTGGCAGAAGCCGCAGTCATAATAAGCAACATCACGCGCCGGGTAATCGCAGCAAATCGCGATCCAGCCAAAACCAACACGACCAATGTTGGTATCATTTTAAATTTGGCGAAAAGGCCCAAAAATGCACACCTCCCTGCAAATTTCAAAAAAACGACCGAGGCCTGGTGTAGAGGCGACTACCACCTTGCCCAAAAATTCTCATCGCCTATTCGTACGCGACAGACGTACTAATATACAGTATTTAATCGACACAGGTTCTGACGTTTCCATAATTTCCGCATCAAAATTACAAAGGAGAAATGGCTCGGAAATGACTCTTTCCGCAGCAAACACTTCCCCCATCCATGTATACACATCACAAACTCTCTCCTTAGATCTGGGTTTGAGACGCGTAT
The DNA here is from genome assembly GCA_947359465.1 of Metellina segmentata. Classification (NCBI taxonomy): domain Eukaryota; kingdom Metazoa; phylum Arthropoda; class Arachnida; order Araneae; family Tetragnathidae; genus Metellina; species Metellina segmentata. Next base: position 78,259,145 of record OX375878.1, read on the forward strand.
TCACATGGACATTTTTAGTTGGAAATGTGTCCACTCCCATAATAGGCGCCGATTTTCTGTACAATTTTAACCTAGTGCCAAATTTAGTGCAGCATAAATTGAATGATGCACAAACAAACATAAACACTGACGGTATAATGCGCAACAGTAGCATCCATTCCGTAAAAACGGTATCTGGTAATAGTGTATACCAAAAATTGTTAATGGAATTTACAGAAATCACACGACCTCCACGCCCGGATCAGGAGATAAAACATTCAGTTGTTCATTACATCAACACTACTGGTCCGCCCGTAACGGCCAAAGCCCGCAGACTTGCACCTGACCGCTTACACATTGCTAAGGAGGAATTCAAAACAATGATCCAATTAGGCCACATGCGCCCCTCGCAAAGCAATTACGCATCTCCTTTGCACATGGTACCGAAAAAAGATAGCTCTGAATGGAGACCTGTTGGTGACTATCGAGCACTTAATGCTCAAACAATCAAAGACAATTACGGTGTACCAAATATTTTAGATTTTACATCGAACCTACATGGCACAAAAATTTTTTCGCACATAGATCTCATGAAAGCGTATCATCAAATCCCTGTAAATCCAGAGGATGTTCATAAAACTGCCATTATTACACCCTTTGGTTTATACGAAAGCTTACGTATGCAATTTGGTCTGTGTAACGCCGCATCTACTTTTCAACGATTTATCAATGAAGTAACTCGAAACCTCCCTTTCGTTTATGCTTTTGTTGATGACATATTAGTGGCTTCTCGATCATCAGAAGAGAATATCGAACATCTACAGATTTTATTTGAACGTATACAACATTATGGCCTTACTTTAAAACCATCAAAATGCGTTTTTGGAGTCTCCTCCATTGATTTATTAGGTTTTAAAGTTTCCGAATCGGGTATTGAGCCTCTGCCAGAACGTGTAGAATGCATCAAAAATTTTCCAAAACCAACCACTATCACACAATTAAGGCGTTTCCTTGGATTATTTAATTTCTACAGACGTTTTGTACCCAAAGCAGCTCATATATTAGCCCCTTTAAATAAATTCTTAGAAGGCGTCAAAAATAAAAAGAAATCTAAACGAATTACAGTAACCAAACTTAATGAGTTACTTCAATGGACTGATGTGGCAGAGCAATCATTTACGGATGCTAAAAATGCCTTAGCAAGTGCAACTCTTCTGCAACATCCGATACCTGGAGCGAAGCTGAGTGTCTGGGTCGATGCAAGCGATTTAGCTGTTGGCGGTACTCTTATGCAACTGAATAAAGATGCCTGGGAGCCTATTTCATTTCTATCTGCCAAGCTTTCCAAAAGCCAACGGAACTGGTCCACGTATGACAGAGAACTATTAGCAATATACACATCCGTCAAACGCTTCAGACATATGCTCGAAGGTCGTGATTTCATCATTTTCACCGATCAAAAGCCTTTGATTTACGCCTTCAAGCAGAAGCCAGACAAGTGTTCGCCAAGACAACTCCGTCATTTGGACTATATCTCTCAATTTTCAACAGATGTCCGCCATACAAAAGGCACTAACAACGTCGTCGCTGATGCATTATCTCGCATAGAAATTGACACTATCTCTTTTCCATTAAATTTTCAAGAATTTGCTTCAGCCCAAGCGAATGATTCAGAGTTAAAGGCGATTCTAACCAAAAACGACACTTCACTAATTTTGGAAAAGACTTATTTTCCAATCGCTAATTTGGAACTGTTGTTCGACATGTCCACCGGACAACCTCGACCATTTGTCCCACAATCATATCGAAAAATCATATTTAACCAACTTCATGGACTTTCCCATCCAGGAATCTTTGCTACAAATAAGTTGATAACTTCTCGATATGTTTGGCCAGCAATGAACAAATGGATTAAAGAGCAGGTACAATGTTGTATTCCTTGCCAACGTTCTAAAGTCCATCGCCACACCAAGACTCCACTTGGTACATTCAATCTACCAGATGCTCGATTTTCCCATATACATCTGGTTTTTATTGGACCACTGCCATCATCTGACGGCCAACGTTATTGCCTCACGATAACTGATCGTTTCACTCGCTGGCCTGAAGTAATCCCGACTACTGACGACTGCCGAAACAGTTTGTCGAGCACTATTAAGTGGTTGGATTTCCAGATTCGGCTGTCCTACAACAATAACAACAGATCAGGGCAGAAGTTTCGAATCAAATCTCTTTAGACAGCTAACTAAAGTGCTTGGAACCAACCACATCCATTCCGCAGCGTATAGACCCCAATCTAATGGGTTAATAGAACGTTTTCATCGTCACCTCAAAAGTGCTCTTAAATGCCATGAGCATACAAAATGTACCGAGGTACTACCAATTGTTTTGCTAGGATTGCGATCTGCAATAAAGAACGATATTAACGCTACGTGTGCAGAACTTGTATATGGAACAACACTTCGTTTACCATCTGACATTTTATTAAGTGAACAAGTTTCTGCAACAGCCTTTCCATCATACGTAGATCAACTTCGCACCTTGATGCAAACTTTAGATCCAATTGCAACATCAAAACATTGCAAGGATTCAATCTATGTTCATCCCTCATTGGAAACATGTTCTCATGTGTTTTTACGTGTGGACTGTCACAAACCTCCATTGTCTCAGCCTTATACTGGACCACATCCTGTTCTTGATCGTTCGGAAAAGAACTGTCGGATTATTGTGAATGGCAAAACAATTTCTGTCACGTTAGACAGAGTAAAACCTGCTCATATTCTGCGTGACGATAGCAACATTAACTTATCTTTGCCTTCTAAATCTACAGAGTCCAGGGAATCTGTTCAACCTCTCACAACAAGAAGTGGAAGAACCGTACATTTCCCTAAAAGGCTTATTGAATATATTTAATGTTATATTTGTACATATTAACGATTATCATTGTATATTTGTGTTTACTCATTCATTTTCAATTTTTTTTAACACATTCTATTGTTACGAAAATGTGCGTATTTTTCTTAAATTTGTGTTTTTTATATTTTCAATGTATATAATCCTCTATTATGATTGTATATCGTTCCTCGGTATCTCTCTTTCACTGGGGGGATACTCTGTGGAGAGTACGAATTGAAATTCGTTGTTCTTGTCAGAAGCAGACGATTCGCGTAATATCGCTCTCTTTCTCTCTCGGCGCAAGTTTGTAATGCGCATGCGCGAAGCATTGCGAACGGAGCGCGTATCAATATTCTTACTTCTTAACTTTTCCCTTTCGGTTGTGTTCGTCTTGTGTCTCTTTTCGTCTTGTGGATTAAATTATTGTGTTCTAATTTATGTTGTTTTAATTGCACACCAACGAACACCACAACAGTATCTATAAAAATAAAGCATTTTCAAATAGAACTTTTGAAATAGTTTCTCTACACCAGCGTTTTTTAAATTGTGGGACACTGGTTAGTACCAAACAAATAATATTTATGAAAAAAACTACCCATAGACTCATTTTATCCATAAAAATTGTATTCTCTTCAATGCACAAAGTATACTTGTTTCAAAAAGTCAGTTCACAGTATAAAAAATGGATAATAAACTACAGTTTTTATAGTTATTACAAGATTGCTTTTATAAAAAAGAGCCTATTAACCTGTCGACTTCAAACTTGTTTGATAATATCGGAACATAGAGGACGTCTACATTACCTCTATGGATGATTTTCTAGTGGCAGCGTACTTCGAACAGCATTGGAGGCGAAAGAAAAATCGACATGTTTTTCATTAATGAAAACAAATAGGAAACCAACATTTTATGATGCAAAATTCCTTCTGAAATTTATGTATCCAGTTTTAATGAAAATACGAGTCTTCAAGAAAAAATAGTTGTGTTGTTATGCAAAGTAGAGACTACTTCCACTTCAAGAGACTTCTGACGTGCGCATGGTGCGTCATCTGTTCGCGCTTTGAAAACCTCAAGCTGTTCTTGAGCTTTCAGTTTCGTAACCACCTCTGCTGGCGCGCTGATAGATTTTTTTTTTAGTTTATGTGTTTAATTTGTTAATAAATGTTAAGTTTAATTGTTTCAGTCAACTTAATTATTTTAAAGCCTCTATATTACCCAACCTCGCTGCTGTGGCTAAATAGTTATTGCAAGGTCTTCAAATTCATGCTCTGATCATGGAAGTAGGAAAGATGCAAATATCTTTCCTACTTCCATGGCTCTGATACACCAGATAATGCTGTTGTATCTCTACTATTATAAAGGGAAGTGTTTATGTGCGTGTGAGTCGAATTGTTGTGACGAATCTATGGCACTTACAATAATGAGATTTAGCACACAGGTAGTTCGAATTTTTTGTAAATTTTGTGCGAAGCCCGAAGTTAAAAATTTAATTTAGAACATTTTAAATTGAATTTAATGAGATATTTAATTATTATTATTTTCTTTGGAATTGCAACACCATTAAAGATCGCAGATTCTAAATTCATTTTTTTCTGTTCCGTTTGATTTAGCAGAGAAGCGTTTTTTCAACAGACTAAAAAAACAAATCAAATTTTAACTGAGTTATCCTTTTTCCTAGATCGCTAAAGATAAGAGTAAAAATGCTCAACGGTTTTGAAACTTTCGGAAAATTTCACATTAGATCGATACCTAAAAATGTAATTTTCTTCAAATAAATAATTTTTTAATTGAAATTTTATATTTTTTCTAATACGAACGCCGTTGCGTAGATTGATCTTCGTTTGATTCGAGATGCAAGGTCTGTCCAGGAAGTAATGAGAGTGATTCCATTAAATTCATTCATTTGAAGATAATTTTATAGACACTTAATATTTAAAATAGCCTCCTCCTGCATTAATACCCTGTTGCCAACGACTCTGCCACCCACTGATGCCCGCCTGGAAGTCTTCAACTGGAATGCTGTTCAGAACGCGCGTTACGTTTTTCTGCAAATTCTCCAGATTGTAAAAACTATGGCCTTTTAAGCTGGATTTTAACCGAGGGAATAGAAAAAAGTCCGACGGTGACAAATCGGGGCTGTACGATGGTTAGGGCAGCGTAGCGACATTGTGTTTTGCCAGGAACTGAGTCACTTTGAAGGATGTGTGAACCGGCGCATTATCTTGGTGCAGAATACAATTGTTTGTGAGCTCCGGGTGGACGCACGCGATTCGATTCCTCAACCTTTGAAGCACTTCTTGTAAAAATCTGCATTAACTGTCTGTCCGGGTGGCACGAACTCTTTGGGCACTTTTCCCTTGGTGTCAAAGAAGGCAATGAGCATGGACTTTAGTTCTGATCTGCTCTTCCGTCTTTGAAGGCTTTGTGCCACCTAAACACTTGAGCCTTGGACAAAGAATCCTTCCCGTAGACTTCTTGTAACATGGCAAGCGTTTCAGTAGCCGATTTGTTTAATTTTACACAAAACTTTATGGCTTATCTCTGCTCAATACTCCGCTGTATTCTGAAAAACCTAACACCAGTTTCAAACACGTATCTGCTTCACGAGTGATACATGCGCTGCAAAGGCTCAAGGTCAACTGACTTCTGCCAGACTCTGTAGCTGACAACCCTCACCACCCAAACCGCCTCAAAACTCTGCCCCTTTGGCATTCTGCTTGGTGAGAAAAATTCAGTCTTGTTACTTTCTGGATAGACCCTCACACGTATTTCATTTCCTACGCTAAGCAAAGCAAATAAAAAACATTTTGACTGTCATTGTTCAGTTCTTTTTTGTAAAATCGGTATTGTAATAGACAGATTTAAAGTTTCAGCGGTTTTGAAATCTGCGAAATATTTTACACCTAATCAATACCTGGCATTTGATTTTTTTATAAATAATTTTTCAATTAAATATTTATATTTTCGCAAGAGATTGTGACGTCACGCCGATTGGATCTCTTTGCAATTGAAATTTCGCCGAATTTGACAATGACGAGGCCATTACGGCGTTGCCCGTGGTGTTGGTTTGCGAAGCAAACCATAATTCATAATAAATCATAATTTGGTTTGGAAGCAAACCAAATGGGAATTGGTAGCAATCACCGGGGGTTAGTGAGCAGTGGTCACACCTGACCCCACGAAAAGAACTTTCACGGGCAACGCTGTGCTGGATACGTTGGCTAGTTTAGGATTCAGCTAGTTGTGAATACTATACGAGTGACCCTCTGATAACACGGTACTCTTATAACACGGATTACCTACAGCACGGTACTAAGTTTCGATTAACACAGTTTCTTTACAATACGAATAGCATAGCACGGAATCCTATAGCATGGTTTCCATATAACACTGTACCAAATATACAAAATTGTATGACCCCCATGTTTCGTATAGCACGGTTTTCTTTATAACACGGTACCATTTAACCGTGTTATAAGAGGGTCAACTGTATTTGCAAAAAATACGTTCCTTAAATAAAAATACGAGTGATGAGCTGCAGTTTGCGTAGTCTTTATAATTAAGCAACCAACGGCCAATAAAAGTACAAGTCCATTAAAAAGAAGGCTCTTTGTAAAATTATGATAATGATCAGAAGGCTCTGATGCATAATAATGTTTCAGGATTTATGAAAAAGCTAAAAAAAACAGGTAGTGAAAAATAAACTCGAAAATAATATTTTTATTGTGTTAACAAATTTTAAAAACACTAGATTATTTTTTGTCGCTTGTTAGGTTAATAGAAACAATTAAAAATTACACATATTAACAAAACACTTTTTTTGTCTATTAACAAACATTTTAATTTTCGGGAGACAATTGAAAAGAAAGTCATAGAGGATGCGAAACATTTTTGTGTATAAAAAGGGGCTGAGGTTCTTGAAGTTTAGAGACCACTGCTATAGTCAAAAAGCGCTGGTCTACATAGACAGCGGAAATTTTCAACGGTAAAAATCCCGTGACCTTCGATTGGATATTTTATTCAACAAAAGTGATATAAAAATTCTTCCTGTGCACAGCAAAATAGTTTGGTTGCCGGAAAGTTATGATTCCATTATTTATATGTGCTTGTTGCTGCGTGCCATTGTCTCTCCAGGCACTAAAATAACGAGACAAAAGAACGAAACCAGGAAAGAATGAGAAATGATTCACTTTTATTCGAAGGACGTGTCACGGTTCTTATCGTGCAAGGACCTTATTCGTTCTTCTCCGTAAGCATTTTCCGTTCATTTAAGAAAGACGAAAAAAAGCAAGTTTATGAAACAAGAGATGGTCAGTTTAATTCAAAATTTTGAATCGGAAGAAAATATAAGTTCTATAATTATAATTATTGCTGTATGAGGGGAAAATATAAAACGCATAAAATTTCCCTGTAATGGAATTCAATCTGTCGATTAATATCAACTTAATTTTAAACGGATTTTACTCCCAATATTTTTTACCTGACCAACCGGTCTGGTGGTTAAGGTGTTAGCCTCTAGATCGAAAGATTCCTGGTTCGAATCCGGATCAGTGCATGGACATTTGTAAGCGTATGGTGTGAGGCGGCTGGTGCACCTTAAATCTGTCGGGGCCGTAAGTCCTCACGTTGGGTTTGGTGTGGAAGTTTGGAGAGTGGGGTTCCAGCTCAGGTGTTGCCTCGTCATCTGACCGTGGTTCAAATTTATGTGTTGTTGTCCTCGGATCTTTTCCTTTGGGGATCGATCAATTGCCTGTTGTGGTGCTCTAGCACGACGTTAATTAAAATTACCTTATCTTATCCAATATTTTGATATTTAGTCTCTCTTTTTGGCTTTTACGTATACATCTCAACATAAAAAAAGAAATTATTCAGATTTCTGTAAGCATTCTGATTTTATGTAATATAGGGGAAGATGGGGCACAGTGTTACACGTTTTTTTATTTTCAGCTGTGGCATCAAGATATGCATCTATATGATGCAAACAAAGCTCTTAAAATTATCTTTGATCACTAATATCTTACATATCATTAAAATTAAAAGGAGTAAAATTTATTTCCAGTATTTAATGTTTTTGGTAGTGATGTATTGTACATTGTAACACTGTGCCCCACTGATGGGATACAGTGTTACACACTGTGGGGTACAGTTTTACGTTATAGTAACAACAGTAAATATGAAGAATGGGCTTTTATTAAAATTCCTTTTAATTGAAATATACAGATATCTAATGAGCAGGCTTAAAATGAAATACCACTTTTGATTATTTTACGGATAATTGAACAGCTTTAAATGTGTCGAAACCATTAACAATGAGTGTAGTCTACTGTTATAAAGTAGATGATAAAATAAGATTAAAGAAATTGTAAATTTACTTTAGATTTTGATAGGAAGTTAAATCCACAGGGAAAAGCAGCAGTTCTGTTTCTCAATGTCCCTCCCGATGGAATTAAAAGAGGAAATTTGGCTAGGATTTTTGATTTTTCAAATGAATAAACTTCATTTGTTCGTGAAAATTTATAAGATGGAAAAGTTCTTTTGACTTACACCACTTCAAAATCAACTTTGTTCTGATTCACAACTTCCCCAATACTGTAATTTTTATGTTCTTCAACTATAACGTAATCACCATTGTTAATTGTTGTCGTCTGCAGCAATGTCTGATTGCGATTCTGAAAAATAGATGTTATCACCATCAGCATAATAAGGTAAATCTTCATCTTCTGTTGATGATATCTCGATAGGATTATGACTCGTGTTCAGTTTGGCTCACTCCTTGGAAATTGAGTTCTTTTTAGGGTTTAGTGCTTTTTTTTCCTTTTCAATATTTCCTCTGCAATCATATTTTTAATTGGCGTATCAGTCAAGATCCAACATTTCACCCGTCATCCATTTTGTGCAGTTTTTCGGGGTGTGGCTTTAGGGAAAGATCTTACTTCTTAAGGAGACATAATTTCGTTAGCTTATGAATGTTCCGAATGAATTAACAAAAGAAAACTGCCAATCATGTAAACATCGCATCAAAAGATATGCAAATACTAAACCTGCAATATAAAAAAAAAATATGTAAAAATTCCTAGAAAATCATTTTTTAAATAGAATTCAGTTTGTTTTTATTTGAGAAAAAAATTTAGAAATTAGTTCATTTTCATTGAAAAACATGAAATTAGAATTTAGTGCACAAAATTTACTAAAATCTAAATATTGGAGTCGAAATGTTATTAATGAGAAGTTCATGGCACAAAACCACAAAAGGAATCAAATTTGTATTCACTCTCACTCATAGGTATTGTTCTCCCACGTTAGAATTCAACATACATTATCTGTTCTGATTCTGTTCATCTGATAAGCAGGAAATCAGAACTTCTTCAAACATTATTTTAAATGCTATAAAAACTCGACAGAATCTGTTTTTATCGAGTTCATGAAATTGAAAATGAATAAAAGAATTAATGATAGAAATTCTGTAAACTTAAATTTTTAAAACGATGAAGTTTCTAGCGCAAAAACTATTTGTTAAATGTTGCTTTTAATTTAAAAACAGTATTTACAAATTGCATTGCTTGCGAAGAGAGAAAAGCAGTTTTTCTCACAAATGTGATTCAGTTTAATGGCATTCGAAACAAAATCAACTTAAGCAGTGATACGCATAATAAGTTTCTTTTTTCTCTTCCGTATCTTACATGTTTTTTCGACTAGGCTACTTAACGAAAACACGTCACGATCCAGTTCCATCTGCGAACTACGAGCTGTAAGGCCTTTGACCCGTTCAATGGTTCCTTTTCGGAGATCGAGCGGTATTCCAGTTTCGTGTCAATGTCAATCTGGGAACTGTAATTCTTGCAGTTCGCAAAAAAAGATGACATGTGGAATTGGAATCCAATAAGTATTTGTCTTAGAAAAACAGAAATGCAAACGAAAAGCTTAAAATAACGTATTTTATTTACTAATTTTACGTTTAACTGTGTTCCATCTTATTATTTACAGTCTTTGTATATTACTTTAATAGTTATCTGGTGAAAAGGAAGGTAAGAATAAAAAAAGCGAACTTATGATGCTCTAAGTTAAAAGGTACTGGTGCTTGGGAAGTTTTATTATCTTACGCTGGAATAGTATCTGTCGATCATCTATCATCTCTACTATTATAAAAGTAAGTGTTTGTCTGTGTACTGTACGCAGTGTCCTGACGAATCTAAGACACTTACAATAACTAAATTTAGCACACAGGTAGTCCGAATTATTTGCGATTTTTATATCGCACCCGAATTTTAAAATTTAATTTAGAAAATTTTAAAATTAATTCATTAAATTTTTTCATCATTCATTCTTTTATACGGAATGTGACGCCACCCGTACCTCGAATGAAGAAGGAACGAATTTTGCAATTTTTGACCGCTGACGTTAGCTTTTGGAACATTGCTAAGATTTTCTATTCTAGCGTGTTTTGATTTACGTTGTTAATAATAGCCACTTCAAGGCCATGTGGAGTTCGTTTGCGAAGCAAACCAAATGGGAATACCGAGGGTTGGCGAGCGTCAGCGAACAGTGGAAACGAATCCACCCCACGAAAAGAACTGTCACGGGCAATACAGTGCTGGCCACGCAGTGGCAAGTCTTTATATATAGATGATAGATATCGATAATTATCATTGTCCATCACATTTTGCTGATGTATTTTCCGATTAAATATACCAGATGGTTTGCGAATATATGACTTTTTCTATCCCAATGCTCTCACATGATGCATGTCGAGATTATCTTAAAATACAGTTTATCATCGGTTTGGCAACGTTTGACGTGAAGTCTACCTTGGTAGATTAATTCAGAGTTAATTCTTTTGAATTTTAATTGGTTCAGTGTTGAAATCGTATTCAAAAAGCAAGCCAAGTGACGTCACGTTCAAAAAGCACAAATCGCAGTGAAAACTACCATCACCTATATTTAACTTGATTGAAAATGCCTCCCATAGTTATGGATGCTATGAAAAGGACTCTGGGATGAGGTTGAAATAGAGTGATTACCACAGTCAAAGGCCTTCCTCCAAATTGAACAGTCAGTCAACTGAGTTTCACATTACAATACTATTGGAAGTATAACTTCCGATTGCTTCAGTGAAAAAAACCATTGCATAGAAAGTGAAAAAGCGAAAGGCACTTATGCTCTAGTCAGTTTGCGTGTGAAACACAAAGCAGAATGGAACTGGCGAGGGTTAATTCGCTGAACCGGAAAGCAATCTGGTTAAGTTTTACATTTCTCGGTTCCGCTCGCGTGAACTTCGACACAAAAACGGCATGTCCGAACTGAAGAGAGAAAAATGTAATGAATAAAAACAAGTTGAGGGTGTAGGGTAGCATAAAAGAGAGCGCTGGGTTTGAAGGACAAACCAGTGGTGCAAAATATCCACCTATCCGGCTTTTGTGGAGGAAATGCAGTTATCTAGAAAAAATATTTTACACATGTTCTGTACAAGCGGTTCCAAACTTTGAGCAGAGTGCCACATTAAGATTTTCCAAGTCTATGAGGGCCGGATCGAAAAAAAGACATTATTTAATTACATATTAGTTGTTACGGAATGAATCATATAAGTAAAGCAAAATGTTGGGATGGAAACTTCTAATTTGGCTCAAAGATTTTTACAGTGATATTTATAATAGTATAAACACGTTGACGTTCTAAAGCAAAACGACAAATGAAAAAGTTTTGTGCCTTGGAATATCTCGACAGTACTTTAAACGGGCATTACGTTTGTAACAATAAAAATCAATAATTGTTTGATTTTTTTCAAATTTAAGGTTTAAAAATTGTTATTTCATATTTTATTATTTTTTATATGTTTGTAGGTCATAGATTCGAGGACCACAATTTTATGAATCTATTTTTTGTCAAGATAAATGTAGGTAGCGGTAGTGTTTTTATGGTGGAACTTGCTTTCTGTAAGTATTCCGAACTTGATGACAGTTAGCTTATTTTTCGAATACGATTTCAGCACGTTTCCAATGAAACTCCAAACAATTGATCCCGTATTGAAAAATGATAGTTTGACTCCCCCACCTCTATCACCCCAAGATCTAACAACTACATGATCTCTTCTATCAAAATATCCGTCTGCCTCGGCGACGTTCTATATGGCATTGCACTAATTGTAGACTCGTCTGTTAGTTCTATATCCATTTAAATCAAATGGGTAGTTCCCGGGTCCGAGGAGAACACCTGTCCATCCCTTTTTATAACCTCCCTAAATATATTAATCAGCCTCTCAGTCAATAGCTTCACCGGATTACTGTCCTTCACATTTTACCAGAAATCTATTTGCGTAGGGTTTGACAAGGAGTAGAGAAGTTCCACATCTTCTTCAATCTCGTTCTTAATCCGCTCTTCGGACACGTTCTCCAATCCCGTCGCTATTTCCGTTCTTTCCGGAATATCTATCTCAATAATAAATCCAAAATCTAATAATAATAAATCTAAAATAATACTGTAATAAGTTTTTCCAATAGTATAAAGCGAAAAAAGTTTTTTGAGCCGTGTTACTGGTCTTTTAAAATAGTACATAAAGGCTTTGATTGGATATCAAAACTATAATAACAAACCATACTTTGTATTGTGAGACATAGAGAGAAGCTCCGCTTTTTCCACTTTATTTTCTTCGGTTGAATTTTTTCAATGAAAAATCGTTTAATTAAGGTATTTGGACACGTTCGAGATCCTTCTTGTAAAAATGTGGCATCGAAACATTTTAATATTTTTATGTTTAGTGTTATTAAACAATATCATTGGGCTTTAAATATTTGATATATATTAATGATTTTGTAAAAATGATAATTATGTATGAAATTTTAAGGAAATTTGTCAAAAACTTCAAATGTGCTACATAAAAATCTATTAAAAAATGAAAATATATTTGAAAAATGATGCCACCAAAATAAAGGACATGCATTTTTCTAGGAAATGTACTAGAATCAAAAGAATATTTAAATAAACAAAAATTTTACTAGCTATATCGAAAAATGAATACAAGATTTTTGATAATGTTATTCCTATTTCTTAAATAAATGTCAATAATTAGAAAAATTTTCAACTCAGCATAATAATTCTAGTTTATTCCCTATACAACATTATAAAGAACATGTTCTCAAAGTTTTACGAGAATCCATCAATGACTTTTTTTGTTATTACATTTGAAAAGAGGAAATAATGCAAAAATATTACACTCGCTGGCAAAAGTTAAGCACGAAAGGTAAAATACGAAAAAAATGACAAGTACAGCTTTGATTGACACGAAATACGGCAGGAAAGTAGCAAATAGGTTTATGCATGAAACAAAGCCAATAATTAAATACAAAGATGAAAACAATATAGAATTTTCATAAATGATAAGATTAAGTCATATTGGAGTCATTAACAAAATGATGCTTAAATGCAAAACAAATAAACAAAACTGACATTAATATTGTATGTGACCACCACTCATCCTCATACAAAGTTCACAGCGTGTGTCCAGCTTTCCATGAGATGATCAACCACCCCAGAGTCAAGTAATCGCCATTACTCCGGTAGAGCACTTTTCAATTCTGTGAGAGAAGCTGAGGGTGGGAAACGTGCAGACACAGCACGGCAGAGGGCATCCCAAAGATTTTGAATGGGATAAAGATCGGGCTAGTACGCCGGCCAAACCATACGCTCAATCCCCTCACTCTTCAGGTAGTCGTCGACGATGCCAGCTCTATGGGGACCCGCATTATCATCCATTAAAACGAAAGAAGGACCAACTGCTGCAGCGTACAATCTCACAGTGGGTTGTAGGACTTCATCCCGATACCGGACAGCCGTCATAGAACCCCCGTCTAGAAATGTGCAGTTCGGTGCGATATCCCAACGAAATCCCGGTCCACACCATGATGCTTAACAAATCTATTTACATTACAATATACTTATTCATCACATGCATTTACACATCATCATCACTTAACATTTCCGAATCGCTATGAGACTCACTACTAAAAGAAATTGCAAAGTTCTTACTTTCCCAAATATCGTCCACAAGTCCATCTACTTCCCACATGTCTTTCTCTTTTTCAGTAACATGGTTTATGCAGTTTTTTCAATTTTGTACAGAGACATTTTCAATCCCTTGGATGACTAAATCCTTCACATCGTTCAGTTTAAAAGTCTTGTTTCCCCTGGCAACAAGTCCTTTTACTTGACTCCATATCATTTCAATGGGATTAAGCTCACAGTGATACGGGGGAAGTCTCAAACCTTGTGCCCAAATTTTTCGACTATTTCTTCAACTCTGTATTTATTAAACAGATGTTTGATTTCGCTAACTTTTTTCAACAGTTCAATCTTGATCATCTCCTGGTTCCATGTAATGTTTTTAAAAGATAGCCATTCTTGAATTCACTTTTTTTTCAAGATGTCGTCGGAATTTTTTCTTTCTTAATCGAATGATAGGGGGCATTGTCCATCACTACAAAGCTGTTTGGTTTCAATTTAGGAATGACATCTTCAAACCACTTCTCAAAATAGTTACCATCTATTTATTCGTGGTAGTCCCCGGATTTTTTTTCCTACAAAAATGTCAGCCGCATCAGGTACAAATCCTTCATCACTTCCGATATGGGTAATGATGAGTCTTCTTCCTTTTCCTTTTGGCGCATCCAAGCCTGTTGTCAAACTTGAAGACAAAGCTTCATTGATGCTTTTGTCTTGCCATACTCGACTTTGCGAGTGTCCTTCATTCACCCATGTTTCATCCAAATAATAGAATGAGGCATTTTCATTTTTCAGTTCTCTAATTTTTCGTAAATAATTTCTTCGTCATAAAATTATGTCGTGTCTTTCTAAAAGCATAGCCTACCTTTTTGGATTTTCAAAGGAAAATCCAAAACCTTTCAGTATCCTGTACAGTGTACTTCGGCTAATGTTTGTCGAAAAAATATCCTTATCGTTGTTAATTTCATTTAGAACTTTGTCCAATGTAGGAATTTCATTTCGACGGAAAAAATCATGAACTTTTCGTCGGATGCACGATAAAGTAAAGTTGTCATATTTAATCATTCTTGTTCTTTTTCCAACGGCAGAAGGTCGTTTTTTTCCTGGAGTACTCAAAAGACTGGACGTCTTCTTTTCTTTTTTCAAACGAAAAACAGTTCTTTTGGAAACACCAGTTAGTTGGGACACCTTTTCGACGATTTGGTTAATGGAATCACTAGGGTTTTCTTCTCGAAGTCGAGAATAAACATTCAATATGTATCTCCGAGCTCCACTACCAATTGATTTTCCTTACTTTGATGGCGTATACAGCTTGGTTGGTGACGTTCCTTTTTCAGCCATGTTTAGAGAACCAAACACACTACAATAAAATAGCACAAGAGAGAAGCGAGGGATATGAACGTAGGTACGCACGCTGGCAAAGACGCTGAGCGAAATGGCGCAGACTTGGCGGGAAAGCGTATTTATAAATGTTCAAAAATCACTCCTTCATTGTAGGACAATTTTTACACGTTGATATGCATTTTCTTTGTTTTAAATTCCAAATCAAGTTGGAACTATTTTTCATGCGGATGAACATCGTTTTCTGCCTTTCCCAATGGTGCAAATTTAAGGTGCAACAGAGATAGTTTCAAGTTTATCGTTTGCTCTATCGTGCTTTTGCTGCGTGTGTAAACAATTTTGTTTTCCACTTCTTTTTAAAAATGTTCATAATATTTCCTTTAAAATGCATATAATGTTCATAAATTTTTTAAAAATAGAAACCATTTAAGGGAGACCTGTAAGGAAAATCCCAAAATTCTTATTATTCATATTACATAACCAATTTTTTAGTGATAATTAAGCACATATTTTAAATCAATAATCAATAAAAAATATTAGTTTTTATTTGAAATTATATTATGTATTACGATTTTAATATGTTTTTAAGCCGAAATACACACTTTTTATAAACCCTACTCCTCTGCCAATTTGTAATATTTTTGTATGAAAAACATTTCTACACTATCGTTATAGTATATGCAAAAGACCCCGGGAGATTTTCTAAAATTTATTTACGAGTTTTCAAAAAAAGAATATTTTACTCATTATACGTTAAATTTCTATAAAAATTTCCAATTTCTTAGGTTTATTAATTTTTATAAATTTTTCTGAACTATATTTATAAATAAAAGCTTTTTCTGTGTCTGTTAAACAGTAATTCAAGACCTAAAAAATGTAAACAGTTTAACTCTAAATGCATATATCAAAAAGCCTTAGTACTTTGAAATTTGACAAAATTGCAAAAAACTGATTTTGAGAGAATCGCACAAAATACAACAGATGGTAACGAAAACAACTTACTTTTTGCAAGTACTATTTTTTTAGTAATTTCTATTACATTGAGACTCTTATCGAACAAGAGTGTTTACCGTAAACTC
Organism: Metellina segmentata; assembly: GCA_947359465.1. Classification (NCBI taxonomy): domain Eukaryota; kingdom Metazoa; phylum Arthropoda; class Arachnida; order Araneae; family Tetragnathidae; genus Metellina; species Metellina segmentata. The sequence continues at coordinate 78,275,431 of OX375878.1, forward strand.
GTATATATTTTTTAAAAGCCAGTATTAAGCTGTCTGATGACAAGCGAGTGATTTGTGATATTGCACTGAAAAATTATATATTTCTTGTTTAATGAACTGAATAAAAATTTTTTATTGGATCAGTACTGTTTTAAAATAAACCACCACTGTATAAACCACGCATTCTTTTTTTCCACAGCTGTTTTTTTTCTCCTGTAAACGAGCCTTTTTGTAGTGATACGCATGCGATGAAATTTAGCGCTATTTTTTGAAGGTGTTTCCTTCAATGGCGTCACCACGTGTTTTACTTGAGGACCTGGATTTTGTCATTTAGTTTTCGCCGATTGATAGCAAAACCTGGAGTCTACACCTTAAGGGTATTTAAAATGTTTGGAATAATCATCGGTAGATACACTATGATATAAAGTTGCATAAATGAAAGTTTTCATGGAAAATGAAGCCAATGGTTGGCAGTCGATTATGTAGTTGGAAGGTCAAATAAAAGTTAAAAAGCAGCTGATAGCAATTTTTTTCGACTCTGAAATTTTGTCTATTTGTTCTTGAATATCTAATGAATCGTTTTACCCAATAAACCAAAAAACATTAAAAAAAATAATAAAAAAATTTCTTTCTCGAAATTTGGGGTTTGGATTTCAGTTAAACATTTCAGAAATCTTTCTAAAATTATATTTGCAAAAAAAAGTAAGTTCTAATTTAAATTTTGATTGTTTTTGGTCTTTTGATGGCCATTTCAGGTGTTTTGCATACCTACTTCCGCTTTTCCCGCTTTCATTAAAATCTTAATAGCTTTTCAACTAATCAACTTAGAGAAAAAAAATCAAATGTACTTTGGAGAGTCAAATAAATACTCTATCAAATAAGACCAAAAACTGTTTTAGGAATTTTTGGTCAAAAATAACATTTTTAACATGTGCGAATACTTTAATTGAGTTTGACTTGTAGTATTTCCCTTCTCTTTGCGCTTTTTGCAATTCATGTGTCTTTACAGCTCCTAAGTCTTCGCACTTTACTGGAAATGTCGTAGATTTACATCAATTATATCGATCATTGTAATATCTTCTTTAGCAAGCATTCCTTTAAATTTATTGTCCTACGTCCATTCATCTTTGTAAACATGTAGCGTAGCTGCTGGTAGGTTCTTGTTCATTATCACTGTTTAGGAGATTATATTTAGAACTACTGGACATATATTTTTATGAATTTGGTTATATATTGGTCGAAATAATCGAAAAAAAATAACCCTTCAACAGTTATGATACACATGCGTAATCGTGCGTAAAACTCAGCGCAGGAAAGTCTAAGGCAAAGGTTAGAATATCGACACAAAAAATGGGTTAGTATGGGTATGGTTTTCTCCTAAGATATACAGCTCTCACAGCGCGAATTCATTCTGGAAATTAGGAAATTTATGAGTCCCTGGGGTAGTTGGCCCCACTACTCCAGCAACGACGCTGTTTCCAGGTCCTGGATGATTCCGAGAGGTGGAAAATAAGTTGTAATTGCCCACCCAAGAGCCTCACATATTTGCTCTTTCGGGTTTAGGTCTGGAGATCTGGCAGTTCAATTAATTCGGCGAATATCCTCATTTTCCAGATATTCGTCGACCAGATGAGCCCTATGTGGATGAGCATCATCGTTCATGAAAATGAAATCATGAACCCCTAAAAGGCGAATATAGGGCTCCAAGATCTCATCCCTATGCATCACAGAGCCTCTGTCAAAACTACCAAGGCTGAGATAGCGGGTCCTTGGTTCCCTCCAGATGAACCTAGGTCGAGAATTGCTGTGTAGCAAGAAGCAATCGCTACATAGGTTGCGATTCAATGGCCAATGAAATATCATTAATAGTGATTACACAATGCATTGTAGGATTAAAACAATAATCAGGTAAACCTGATACATGCTGTTGTTTGTGTTGACGAGTAAAAGGAATGCCCAAAATCAAAAGATTTAAAAATCTAAAATATAGAACATTTATTTATAAGTGTATTAAGATTATAATGAATTTTACAATAATTAAATGGTCACGGCCATAACCAATCAACAAAAATCAACAGCGCGACACATAATTTGATCTACCTTAAATTTATAATATTATATTTTAATGTTCCTATAAGAGGAGGCAGGAACGAAAGATTTTGAAGAAAGGGGTAGAAGGGATAAAAAAAAATGGCTCGGGGTGCAGAGTTACCATGTACTAGAAAGCATTTTGTCAGCTTTTCCAATTCCAGCAAAGGCCCCTTTAGCAGACCGCCACGGAGAACATCCAAAATTGCACGTTCCAAGGAGAAAAAAGCCCCGTTTCCTCGTTGTATCCCCTTTTATAGAACCTCACTCTCCTGTTGCCACCATCCTTCCAGAAGTTTTGGGATGGATTCCATTTCGGCAAGCAAATTTTGTGATTGGCTCCGGGACGATGACAGATTCTTCGTTTCAACATCTGGCAGGGGTCCACCCGCAATTCGGGGGTTGGGGTTGGGCGAAGACCGCTGTCGGACGATGAACTTCAGCGTTGACCCCACCGCATTCCTTCAGAGAGGGGGAATAGTTTTATGGGTTTGCTGCAAAGGGGTGTTGGGAGGAACCACTCGAAAAAAGCTTCGTTTCGAGAAAGGGACAATGGCTGACTGAAGACAGGACACCTTCATACGCAATGTACTTGGAATGATGGAGCCGAAAAAAGAACCAGAGGAAGCCTCTGGTTAAAAACATATCCCACAGGAAAGTAAAGCAAACAGTGGATAGAAAAAACACAATATAACACTCAAATGATAGCTTAAATTTTAAAGGTTTTACAGACCAAGCATCTCTTCGGTACTTCCAAATATTTAAAAGAATATACATTTACAACACAAAATATACAAAAGGGGATGTAATGAAACCCTTTATAAGCGAAGAACTCCAAAGTTAAATTACTAAAAAAAAAACTTAAGAGTTTGCAACACAACAGAATCAATGGTTACGCTGAACCGGTGAACCGATCCCCTACTTATCCATAGTCCAAAGTCAGTGATCTCTGTACTATGCTAAACGGGCCCACCTATGCTCAGAAGTGAGAGGGAACTCAAAAAGCAGTGGTCATATTCAATAGTCTTGACCTAACCCGAGGTTCAGTTGATCCGCGGATCAGAGTTAAACCGCGGATTATCAAGAACCGTATTCTCAAACGGCGAGTTAAGTGATCAACGGATTAAAATGATACGCTCACTATGATTGGCTACTACCTTCCCTTCGCGATCACGTGATAATGTTTACATTTCTTACGACGCCCAAATCTCTATTCATACTGGTCAAACACGTATTTCGCCGGCATAATTGATTCCAAATCGTGATTTTAATAAAATACATACGGCTTACAGCATTTTCATTTGGGTTTGGATATAGAGAAATGCAAAGGTATTTAAATTCAAATTGTATTTTTATGGAAACATAAATTAAGCAAAAAAATAATTGCACACAATACTTTGACAAATCAATGCTTTCTGATTCTCTTTGTACTTGTCAGTATGGGTGTGTGTTGGTGGTGTGAAAAGTAACTTACATTATCAATTTTCTTTCATTCGTAATAGGTCAACAAAATAATTTTTATTCCACGACGAATTTGATTTTGCCAAATGAACGTATTCTACCGTTTGCTCTCTTATTGGGTTCTACTCTGGCTACTCAGAATATAGTTCAAACCAGAACACCATCTGGGTATATCTATTACATAGAAAATGTAATTACGTTCTTGTTCTGATTCATATAAGAAAAGTTGAATGCACGTCGTCGCTAGAATACTGTAATTTACCATAGAAGGAAGTGTGTCATCCATTTTGTTTTGTTTACAGTATATCTCGCGTCCTTCGCAAAAAGATAATGTTGCGCATGTGTATCTCTCAACCTAGAGTTAATTCGCCGATTTCAGAGGATCAAAATGTAACACCGAAACGGCAGTTTAAACCTAGGCATTGTGAATACGGGTTTTTCGATAACCCGCGGATTTTCGTTGATCCGCGGGTTAACTAGGACTTGTGAATATGGCCGTAGGTCTTGTAAACAGCCTTATATGTAGTCTTCAGGAAACAGTAACTTTTGAAACTCGGTTTCATGTGACCGTATAAAGGTCACTAGAGAGCTGACAAGCTATTTAACCCTTTAACGCCTAGATGTAATGGACAAATATCTATCATTAGCCATCGTGGCTCTTGAACGACCTTGCCCAGGCTTTTTCTCTATGGATCCGGTATACTTAAACTGTTTTCATAAGTTGGACACGACACGTTACACTCAAGTCTCTTGCAATTTGCACTTGAGACTGCCCTGCTTCTAGTCTGCCGACGACTCGCCACAACGGCAAGTGGGGGAGCGGTTGTTCACACACGGTTTAGTTGATGTTCGAGTGTCGACTGCTAAAGATGATGCGTGTGCCATAAGCACTTTTAAACAGGTTCTAATCAAAATTGTGGATTTAGAAGGCAATCAACTACCACGTACTTTCAGCAAGATTGACGGTTTATTAACAACACAACTACGCAGTTACAGAAATGGTACAATAATAAGAAATCAATTTAGTTATAAGCTCTCATTCGATTGACGTCAGAGGTGACGTCAGTTCGTCTCTTCACTTCATCGCAACATCCTCCCCTCTTTTTGCGGGGAAAGACGCAAAACCAAACAAGTCCTGATTTAGAAGGTCCAGTCTTTGAGGCACCTTTCTGACTCGTCCATACTTGGAAGCACTGGCTGTTGGGAATCGTTCCCCTTTATTTGGCTCCAAGGGAGACGATACCACGCACTCTGAAAGCCCCTCGGCAGTCGCACTGAACGGCATAGAGGCTTGGTCACTATCAGCATCTTGGGCTGGAAAAGTGCTCTGGTTTGGCGTATCATCCTGGTTGCTGGAAGATCCTGCATCAGCAACGAAATCTAAAGAATTCTCATTAATTTCCAGAGGAAAAACTCTTTGAATAGGTCGTAGAAATGTCCCCGTTTGAGTTCTCACTCGCACTGTTCTGACCACTCCATCCTTTCCAGGAATTAAATCAATAACTTTGGCTAAAGGCCAGGCTCCTCTCTTTCTTATATCATCCCCTAGAAGGACGATTTCTCGCAATTTTAAGTTAACTGAAGAGTTTTTACACTGAGCCTTTTGTACCAAAAGTCCAAGGTACTCATTCCTGAATCGCTGTCTAAGATCTTGAAATAGCTTCCAACGATATCTAATTATTTTTCTCAAAAAGGAAGAATCGCGAGTGTCCATATCCGGAACTCGGGCATCGTAGTTCTCGCTTAAAAACATAACCGGAGTTAGAGGTACCAAGTCTTCCGGATTCTCCGACAGGTACATAGGCGCCGACTTCATAGGGTTTGGGGGGGCTCGAGCCCCTCCAATGTTTTAAGAGGAGGGGCTGAGCCCCCTCAATAATTTTAAAGTAATGTTTCGTTTTCAGTATGGATTTTCTGAGTATCTGTATCTCTACGAATTCCATTTGCACCGATAGTGGATGGCACCAAACTTTATCTACAAAGTGTTACCGCTAACGGGTAGCCGTCGGCTGACCACATGTGGGGACCAGGAATTGCAGCGAGCCGGCTTCCGGAGTTCCACTTCAAAGGATGACAATTAGATATGTCACTCATCGTTACCTGCTTGGGATGATCCCCAAAGCGTAGAGTGGGGTTTCTTTACTAGTGGGGTGGTCATTATCTCTTTTCTGAGAACTCCAGAAAGTTGTCCGACTAAGTTTAAGGAAGGACGGAGTTTTTTCTTATCAGAAATTACAAGATGGACGAATGGACATCCGGGAAAACCGAGAAGATGGGGGACCTAAGGGGGAAAATTTGGTCAATTAGTTCCAATCGTAGAGTCCAGCGACGGTTCAGGCTGCTGTTTTTGTCACAGTACGTGATTGTATTTGTTGCTCTGTGTCCTTTTTGCTCTCTTCTCTTCAGAAAGCTACACTCTCGGAATATGCGTGTGGTCTTGTGAAATAAAGGTAAGTTCTGTTTTATGTGAGATCTGATATTCTTGTTCCGCGAATAGTCATTCGCGGAACAAGAATATCAGATCAGAATATATCAGAAGATCAGAAGAATATATCCGCGAATAGTCATTCAGGCATTCCAGATATGAAATAGAGCTGTATGACTAAATTAAATAGAGATTGATAAACTAGTAAAAATAAAAAAACGAGTGCTTTCTGAGTCGAAAAGGTAGAAAGATTCTGGATCGGCCACTGTCAACATTTAATTTTAAAATTCGAAAGGTATGAAGTAGAAATTATTTAAATTATAAAGCATGGATTTTTCTGAGTATTTTTATTTGAATGAAATATCTCTTGAAATTTGTAACATTTTCTTTCTAAAAAAAATTGTCGAAACTTTTGTTTTTGTGAAAAAGAACGAATATTTTATGATCATGGTTATCCGAAACCAACATTTGAATGAAACATTTTAAGTGCTATTACTTTTAAAACTATCAAAATTTAAAAATTCTCTATAAAATAGTATTAAATTAGGATTATTTTAATTTTCTTTGAAATAAAAAAAAATAGTACAAGCCAAGTGTAGAATTTGGGTTTAATATTTATGAATAAAATTAGTACTGAAATTATAATGCAGTGTATTGGTGCGTGTGAATATTTACACACCATCACACTGCTCCCTACAACAATATAATGTTGGGGGGTTGTCCCCGGCGCCCATTATTTTTAAATGGCGTTATTTAGAAAACATATTAAAATCTTGTACTGGTTTTTATTCCATTACAATAATACTTCTTAGAAAATTCTAATTTTATGCCATGTTTAAAGGTAATGATGATTCATTATTTTAGAAATGATTTGCTTTAAATTTTAAGCAAGCTATTTTTTAGACATAACAATGTTATATTTTTTTTAAATAAAATATTTACACAGTACAGCCCAAAACATCAATATGCAAAACCTTTAAACAGTTTTAAGAATGAAAAAAAAAAAAAAATAGGAAAAAAAAAAATTCCGTGGTATCAAGGTAAAAGTGCTTTTTATATAAATTTTGGTCGAATTAGGTAAAGTACATTATTAATGATTTAATTATCTATACGTTCAAATACGAAAAATCAAATACAAATACAAAAGTCTACATTTGCTGCTTTTTAAATTAAAATTTTAATTAAGATAAAGATGATTTTCTTTAAAGATTTGAGTTTTAAATTGGGGTTTTCATTAAAATTATTTTTATTTAGTGTACCTAAGTTGGTATCTATTGTACCTAATATTTTATTATTCTTATAATTTACATAAATTTTGTCATATGAAGTATGAAATTGTTAAAATTTCTCAAATAATATGAGTATTTTTTATGGCAAAATCTGATTTAAAATCGGCAAATAAAAATTTTGGTTTCCAAATCTTGATCTATTGCTTCCAAATTCAGTTTTTTGTTGTATTTTTATCTTTATATCCTAGTGTTGTGAAATATATTTTTATTGGTTCTCTGAACAAGCATTGTACAGTTAATATTTACGTAATTTTGAGGAGAAAAATATTTAAAAATATTAAACGAAGTTTACCAATCACTCACGACATGAAATTCTAAATCCATTCTTTTAAAACTAAAAAATAATTTTCTAAAATAAATTTTTATTTCCCTGGAATAGGATTTAAGGATTTCGAAATTTTTTTTTTTTTTTTTTAAAGTATTAAAAAAATTAGAGGTTTAAAAATATGAAATTTTTCTTACAAAATGTTACATGTGCCATGCAAGTTCAGCGACGGTCCCAAATTAGTATGATGCACCAATTATTTCGTTTTTTATTATTGATGGCCGGGTATTAGCTTCCCTCGCAGAGACGTAGGCGAAAAAAATTCGGAAGGGATGTTGGATTGCCTTTTTGGTCAAAAGAGGATTTGTTTAGTTTCAGGGGGGGGGGGGATACACCTCAAGCTACGGATACTCCCTGGGCCCCCTCAATATTTTTCCGAAGTCGGCGCCCCTGGACAGGTAGGTAAGGGGACTGGAATTTGATGTAAGAATCTTAAGGTCGTCATCCTCCTGGCAATCTGCAATAACTGTATAATGAATTGGAGCTGGAGTAGCGATGGATTCTATTCTCGACAGTGTGTCTGCTACGATGTTTTCTTCTCCGGAAATGTACCGTATGTCTGTAGTGAATTCAGCAATATAATTCAACTGTCGGGCTTGTCTTGGGGAGGCTTTATCTAAATTCTGCTGGAAGGCAAAAGTGATTGGTTTATGATCTGTGAAGATAGTAAATAGCCGTCCTTCCAGAATGTGCTTAAAATGCTTTACCGCTAGGTAGATTGCAAGTAATTCTCGATCATAAGCACTGTAGTTTCTTTGCGTGGATGTTAGGGATCGAGAGAAAAAGCTTAGCGGTTGCTTTTCACGATTATATAGCTGATGAATTACGGCCCCCACGGCGAAATCCGATGCATCTTTGTTAGGGTGATTTGCGCCGTCTGGTTAGGATGAACCAACATTGTTGAGTTGCACAATGCGCTTTTGATATCAGCAAAAGCATTCCGCGCACCTTCGGTCCAAACTAAAGGTTTTTTACTGTTTTTCTTTACTCCTTTAAGCAAGACTGTCGACGGTTGTTGCAGTTTGGCGCAGTTTGGTATGAAACGGTGATAAAAGTTCATCATTCCCAAAAATCTGCGCAATCTTGTGAAGGATTCTGGTTTAGGGTATTGTTTAATTGTATCAACTTTCGATGGAAGAGGTTTAATTCCTTCCGATGATATATCGTATCCCAAAAATTCAAATTTGCTCAGACCAAATTTACATTTTGCAAAGTTTATGCACAGTCCGTAGTTATCGAGCCTTTGGAATACTAATTCAAGGTGTTTTCCGTGTGTTTCTGCGTCGGGAGAGGCAATGAGAATGTCATCAAGATAGCAGAACACAAAATCGAGGCCGCTCAGCACAGTATTCATAAACCTTTGGAAGGTTTGCGCGGCGTTGCGTAGACTAAATGTCATATAAGGAAATTCAAAAAGTCCGAAAGGTGTTATGATGGCGGTCTTCGGAATATCAGCTTCGTGAACAGGAATCTGTTGGTAGGCTCTTATAAGATCTATAGTTGAAAACATCGTTTTTTTATGTAGAATATTTGTACAGTCCGTTAGAAATGGTAGTGGGTAACGGTCTGGTATGGTGTTTGCATTAAGCCCACGGTAATCACCACATGGCCTCCAGTCGCCGGTTTTTTTTAAAGTGAGATGTAATGGACTTGACCAGTTGCTTTTGGATGGTCTGCAGAGGCCTTCTTGTAGCATATAATCAAATTCCTTTTTCGCAGCACTCAACTTTTCTTGAGAAAGTCTTCTGGCTTTAGAGAATGTGGGGTTTCCTTTAGTTTCAATAAAATGCTGCACATTATGTTCTTTAATTTTCTCATTTTTTATGTTGGGTTTAAGTAAGTTTGGGAATTTATTTAAAATGGCTGCGTATTGGTTTTGAAAAGTGGTAGCAATGAATTTAGGGGCGACGCTATTGTTACACAGAGTACCTTTAGTCGTCAATGAAGTTGTACCATCAATTAATTTTCTATTTTTACTGTCGACTAATAAGTTAAAATGTGAAAGAAAGTCTATTCCCACAATAGGTCTGTTTACATCTGCAATTATAAATGGCCAGTTGAAAGATCTACGTAGCCCCAAATCCAGTTCCAACAATTTTTGCCCATACGTTTTGATTTTTGTATCGTTAGCTGCAAATAGCTCAAGCTTAGACACGGTTCTTTTTTCTGATAATGATGGTGGAATAACTGATATTTCTGCTCCGGTGTCAATTAAAAAATGGGTTGCTGATGCTTTGTCACGAATATATAGACGACTCAGCTCGACCCCTTGACCTTCGGTCGTCATTAAAAGCCGGGGATTCAGTTTTCCTGTTTCGAAGCCTGATATTTGCATGGCGGTGTGCACTTGTAAGCTCTCTCGCCAAAGCGTTGGTGGAAATAACAGTTGTTTGGGTCATTGTTATTTTTGGAACGGTTTCTTGAATTAGATCTGTATCTTCGTCTTTGTGGACTGGAATCCCTACGTCTATTCATCTCCGCTATTTGCAGTGCCAAGTTTGATATCTGTTTCTGCAGATCTAAGGCGATCTCGTTACCAGTTGGTGTAGATTCAATGCGAGCTACCTGAGGTGAATTGGGATTTAATTCCCATATTTTGTCAGCCATTGTTGATAGTTTGGACAAATAATCGCTGCTTACAGACAAAATGCTCCGCATATTAAGTGGTAATCGTTGCATCCACAAGGTTTTCAAAAATTCGTCAGGCACCTGATCCGTCGCCAAATTGCGCATTTCGCAGAGAAGTTGAGATGGTTTCTTATCACCCAATTCCAATTCGGTCAGAAGCTTCTGAGTTTTCTGTGTTTCAGAATCGGAAAAAATTTCAATCAGCCTCTTTTTAATGGCCAGATACTTCTCGTCGTCCGGTGGTTTGACGAGGATATCTGCAACTTGTGACAATGTCCCTGCTTCGATCGAACTGACTACATAATCATATTTTGTTTGATCAACTGTAATTCCAGCGTTGCGGAATCGGGCTTCGATCTGCAGGAACCATATTTTGGGGTCGGGTTTCCAAAAAAGGAGGAATTTTTAGGCTTACCCTGGCGATTGTCGAATTCTCCGATGCTGTTCCGGCGTCATCATTTGTAATCATTTTATCGTAATCAATCATGTCCGGTGGTCTCCAATGAAGTTCGTTGAATAAAGTCGGATAAATTATAAAGAGCAAACTTCTTAAAATACTTTTATTAACGAAAAATATATGCGTAAGACAATAGGTAAACTTCAAAGCTAAAAAGACTAAAAAACTAGTTTTACTATTCTTTTATTTTGTTCTAAACTTTTTCTGATGCCACTTGAGCCAAGAGAAATCGTAACGCGAAGAGTTTGCTCAGTGCGCCACATGTCACCACACCTAGTTTGGTTGTTATGGAAACGAGGTGTAGATCCGACGTAATAGTAGGGTCCGGCTCCCCCGCTGGGGGCTCCAGCGTCTATGCGATTTCCAATGTTATTTATAAGTTCATTGCTTCCTATGGCAGTGAACCCTCTGTATACTACTTCTCTGTGATCACGACTCCGGGACATAGATATTCACATTTTTTGAAGTTCCACTCAATAGCAATGATGTTTCTTGGGAGATCAAAACTAGGTTCAACCCAAGACCGTCGTATACGCGGGGGCTGGTGCTAGTAAATTCCGTCATGGCCCCAAATGTCCTCACGTTGGTGTGACGTGGATGTTAATTGAGTGAGGCTTGAGTGAACCGTGGTTCAAAATTACATTGTGTTGTCCTCGGATCTTTTCCTCTGTGTTTGATCCCGTACCCTCGCCAAGAGCCCACTGTGTTGCTGCAGTGTAACGTTAATCAACGATCTACCTATCTACATACATGTTGGTTGAACTTAAGAAGAAATAAAACCTTTCAGCCTTTCTGGTTACTATGGATACTTTGCAGAGCTAGTTATTGCTCAACACATTCAAGCAATACCATTCAAGACGCTACTGTTTATTTCGCTTCCATCACATAAAATGATAGTGAATTCTCTGTGTGCCTTGAAAGAGACGAAGCTGCATTTATCTCAACTCAATGATATTCGACCCACGATTTAGGTAAGCACTTAATTAGTGATCTTTTGTAGTTTGAATTTTAAACATTTCTTTTGCGATTGGCATTAAATATTTTTTGATTGTTTTGAAAAATGAGCAATTTTATTTCAATTGCGTTTAATTTTTTTTAAGTTGCAAGGATAAAAGTACCATTAGTTTATTTATCTTTACATACTTGGCTAAACGGTTTTTACATATATTCAACTTGTTTATTATAAAAATATAAGTGCACATTTAACGGTATTGAAGTCGTTTCGGATGTGTTTGAATCAGGATTTTCGTTTCCATGATTTGAATGAATACGTGTGCTTGAGAACTCACGATCATTAAAAAAAAATATATAGTATTAAAGTTAACTCAGGCATCTATTTTCGAAAATGTTCTTTATTTGTCAGATCAGATGTATGGAATATGTTTTTGGATGATGCATCAGAATTGTATTGGTTTGACTTCATCTCACAGCTGTCATTTTTGAAAAGTTTCGGAATAGGTGTCCACCCTAGTCGATCATTTTTGATGCCAAGAGTCAATCGCTTAGTTTACTGACTCTTTCCTTAGGTTTAATGAAAGGCTGGGAAAAAAAAAGGAAGCTCAATGAAATTATTTATTTTGATTGTTAAAAAGGATAAATTTTAAAAAATTTATCCATTTAAAAAAATTCCATTTATGTCACGGTACAGTGCTGTCGTCTCGGGCTGTATTTTATTTCCGAAAACAATGTATTTTCACGTTAAAAATTTGTTTTTGAAGCCTTTTACGTTCTGTTGTAAAAAGAATAGATTTTTTTTTCTAATTTTTCATTGGCAAGATTAAAAAAAAAAATACCGCCGTTGCCACCGCAATAAATGCATACTGTAGCTCTACTGTAGAATATGTGGATATGATATATAGTTTAATAAAAAACATTGTAAACGAGCATTCCATTTTGGTGTCCATCAGAAACAGAACACACACACACATTGAACACAATCCACCAAACCCTCTAATTATCCCCAACTTGTATGTACATCTTATTGATAAATACTGAATGTTTGGCCATAGCTTTTTTCTGAACAGCTAATTAAAAATCTAATCCATGTCTAATGGATTCAAAATTTTTTTAAATGGTCTGAAAACCTTATTGATTAGTTATATAATAACTATTAAATCTTAAAATGGGCATTGCATGACCTCACCCTTGTGCCATAACAATATTTGAAACCTCAACCTTTGAAATGGATAGTACAGTTGTTGCACTGATATCAAGAGAGCGATTCCTTTGAGCATTAGTTCACTGATGAGATCATTAGGTCTTGTTTACAAAACAGTGCTATTAAAATTTGAGGCAAGAGATGTTAGGGTTTTGGGGTGGTACTAATTAAAAAAAATAAAGATAAAATGCAACAGTTAATTTCCATGACTAAATGATTTTCAGGGTAACAAGTTGTCAACTTCTGTTCTAGTTAAATATAAAGCTGCGTTTACACTGGGGTTGAAAATATTTTTCTCCTCCTTTTTGTGTGGAAGATGTTTTACGACCCAATCCGGTGTAAATGCTTTGTGGACAATACAAAGAAGTGAGAACTCTTCTCGTCCCTTTGTTGAAAAGAGTGATCACCCCTTTGTGTTGTAGACAAAATACTAGTGATGAGAATTTCATTGTGGAGAAATGTCCACCAAAAATGTTGTAGTCCTTTGATCTTTACTGACTCCTGGTGAAAATGAAAATTGGTGTTGCAAATACGCCATCCCGACACACAAGATTGTGATGCTTTAAGAAGTTCGATGTTTGGAGGCGGGATGTGTTTGCAACTCCAGTGTAAACATGACTGAACTATGACCTATAGAAAAATGAAGAATAACATGCCATTTATGTATTTACCTTCACTTAATTTCACATCTCTTTAGCAACTATCTATATGAGTAAATATGAAAATTTGGTTTCAAATTCAAAATCTTAATAATGAATCTAAAACTTTTGATATATGTACTTAATTATAAAGAGATTAATAAAGGATTTCATGTCACTTTAGTTTTGAAGTCTTGCAAGTTAGCAAATGTTGAATTCTTAAGTAGTTATGAACAACATCCAGATCTTTTTGATATGTCATTTTTTGTTACCACTTCAAAAACAATGCATGGGTAGAAATTCCTTTTATGATCTCCTGAATCTAGAAACTTAGTTTTTAAGTTATTTGAGGCTCTTGTTTTAGACACACTTTATATTCTTCTGGGTTTTAATCAAGTTTTGTTAAGACATTTTGGAAATTATTATTATTTTTTTGCATTTTAGGTCACTATGGCTTATTTCAGATAATTTCTATACATTTTTAGGTCAACAAAATATGAATCCTGGTCATACCTGCAACTTATGTATATAACCCCTTTTTCTACAGTGCATTTATAGAAATCAAATTTTGTGAATCACCTTGAAAAATTAATTAATGCTAAAACAAATTTTATTTTCATGTAACACATTATTTCTATTATATCTCAATATGCACGGAAGCAATTAAAATATATTTATGTCAGTTTCTTGTATTTTCAGGGACGACAATTCATGTCATTTTGCTCTGAAAAGGATCAAATCCGATGCATACAGCATTGGTATCGCCTGTGGTCACCGGAACAAAGATCTAAATTTGGTGAGATATTATTTTACAGAGATTCTTCTGACATTTCGCATTTGGACTTTGATTCCTTAAATATCTCATCTCCATCTGTATTTGAAAGCCAACTGAAGCTGTTCAAGCTTTGGTTTAATAAGTTGTCTGCTAAGGAAAAAGAAAACTTCATTCTTAAATGTGAGTTTGGAAGCCTCTGATAAACCAAAGCCAAGAGTCAAAGTTAATTAGAATATTTGGTCATTCAACTAAAATCCGTTATGACAAACAAAGGTCCTATTGGAATTGCTGAACAATTAAATTATTTGATCCAATGGTTTATGGAATATAGTGAAATGCAGAAAGATGATTTCTATACCATCCTTCTTGACACCTATTCCCATAAGGATATGAATGGTGTGGCCAACTCCTTGAATAGCTTAGAATTGAATAATGAACGGCCACCAAGTATATTTCAATGTCGAATGAAGTTATTCCAGGAGTGGCATGCTGCATGGAACGAAGAAGAGAAAAACGAATTTTTAGCTCGATTGGGAAGAATGGATGAAAAATTTATGGAAAAAGTGAATGCTGAATTGGGTTGCAATAATGTAGAATAGTTATTATAGAGCTTATGCAGTTTTCATTCCATTTTTAATTTCTTGTGATTTGTGGAGGTTGTAATAAATTGACCAACTTATGTGATTAAAATATGTATTTTTTAGTAATAACCTGAATTTTATTTGCTACATTGTTTTTTTCTTGATTTATTGAATATTTTGTGGTATGTTTCTCTTAAAAATATGTTCTTAAGTTCCTAAATTTTTTTGCAGCTATTTTGAAGATAAATTCACTCTTTAATGCTTAAAAATGGCCCTCATAGGAGAATATGATTTAGAAAAGATTAGTTCTGATCTAAGAAAAATTGTGTTGCAATGTAATAAAAGAGGATTGCGGAACACTGTTAGTTGGGCTGCTGAGTTGTATCTTTCTTTGAGTGACTCGGTACAAGCTGAACCAGATGGGATAGATGAAACAGAAGTTATGGATAAAAAAGAATTTGCTCTCTATTCATTAGCCAAATCTTATTTTGATTGCCAGGAATATGACAGAGCTTCTTTCTTTGCTCAAAGTTGTCAGACTTCAGTTGCAAGGTTTCTACATTATTATTCCATATACTCTTCGGGGGAGAAAAAACGACTGGACGACATAGCAGAAGTTGCACCACCCAACGACAAGTCTAAAAATGCAGTTCTAAAATCCTTACGACTTCAATTGCAAAAGGCACATCTTGCTGGTACTTTGGATGGATACTGTTTATACTTATATGGTGTTGTTTTGAAAAAGCTACAGCTAGAGAAACATGCATTAGAGATCCTCTGTGAAGCAATTCAAAAGGAGCCTATGTACTGGGGATCATGGCTAGAACTTGCCACTTTAGTTTCAGATAAGGAAATGCTGAATGATCTGTTTTTGCCAGATTGTTGGATAAAAGATTTTTTCCTAGCTCATACATATCTAGAAATTCAAATGAATGAATCTGCCTTGGAGATATACTCCAAACTCATGGAAGAGGGTTTCTCCAAGAGTACTTATGTAATGGCTCAAATTGCCATAGCATATCATAACATGAGAGATTTGGAAAAGGCTATCAATGGCTTCCAAGACATACTCAAGGCTGATCCATATAGGTTGGACAACATGGATATATATTCTAATCTGTTGTATGTACGCGAAATGAGGGTTGAACTGAGCAACCTTGCTCACAACTCTTGTGATATTGACAAGTATAGATTCGAGACATGCTGTGTAATCGGTAATTTCTACAGTTTGCGTACTCAGCACGAAAAAGCAGTTTTGTATTTTCAGAGAGCACTGAAGCTGAATCCAAATTATCTCTCAGCTTGGACTTTAATGGGGCATGAGTACATGGAAATGAAAAACACCAGTTTTGCTATACAAGCTTATAGGCAGGCTATTGAAGTTAACAGGAGAGATTACCGTGCCTGGTATGGATTGGGACAGACGTACGAGATTTTGAAAATGCCCTTTTATTGCCTTTACTATTACAAACAGGCACAACAACTCCGACCTTATGACTCTCGCATGCTAGTAGCTTTGGGAGAAGCATATGAAAAACTCGAAAAACTTAAAGAAGCAAAGAAGTGCTTCTGGAAGGCCCATGCTGTGGGTGATATTGAGGGCTTGGCCTTAATAAAACTTGCAAAAATGTATGAAAAATTGAATGAAGAAAAGCAAGCGGCAGCTGCTTATACAGATTACATCCGAGATGCTGAAGCCAGAAATGCAACTGACAGAGATGAGTTGTGTCATGCATGCTTATACTTAGCAAAATATTACTTTGAACATCTGAAATTGGAGGAAGCTCATGAAAATGCTCAAAAGTGTTTAGATTTCCCAGAAACAAAAGAAGATGCCAAAACTCTCTTGAGACAGATTGCTGCACGTCGTATTCATACAGAAGAAAATAGGAACAATGCATCACAATTTCGTCATCAAAACACCCTGGAAGGACATTTATCTCCTATGAATCTGACATTCACACCTTAATGTATTTAAAATGTTATATTAACAAGAGTTAATTTTTTTTTTTTTTGCATCAAATGTACATTGATGATTCATGTCAATTATGAAATACATTTTCAATAACTCTTTGCTTCTAGTTTTATTTTCAGTTAACTAGATGAGAACAAAATATAAACTTTGCATTCTATTTAAAGTAGTTTTGTATTGTACTTTCTAAAAACAAATTAAGGCATCCATAATAAAACTTACAAGATAAATCTTCCAGAATTTTCTTTACAATGTGGGAAATTTTCAAATGATGCCAAATTTGTCATTTTGTGCCACATTTTTACAATCCATAAAAAAATTATATTGAAATCGATGGCAAGTTGCCACAAAAGTTTACTTTGGGCAAGCCAATATTAGAAACTTTAATTTCGCATTTATTGTAAAAGAATTTATAATTTCCATTTGTACTTGTTTTGATCTTAGGAATTGATTTTCTCTAAAAATCTTCCCGATATTTTGTCTTGGTTGTTACCAGATATACATTTACAGTAAAATCTAAAGCATGAACAACTTATTTTGATTCAATGAGTTGTCCATTTGTCTAAAACAGAAGTCTGCTTTTCAAGATATTTTGTCTGAGCATATTTCTGTAAAGTTTTCTTGATGTTGAAGTCATTTAATGCCCGATTAAGTAATTTCAGAAATGTTTATGGATACAAAAATATTGAACTTTTTTCACCTTGATGTGCTAAAAAACTCCTGTAACAACAGAAATTGGTGTGTGTTACAAATGTCAATTTTTGAAAAATAGGAATGATTTGAAATGTATTTTACATTTTCAGTGAACAAAACCATAGAAAGAAATTATCAAAATTTAGCTTCAATCTAAAAGTTTTTTTTTTTTTTTTGACAAATACCTGAAAATTATTAAGTTTATGTGTATAAGTTTAAAATGTTGAATTAAAAATTCAAGTACTAGTTTTCTTCATATTTGAATGCATTGTGTTTATAAAACATGCAAAGTTGAAATTTCATATTGTATTACTAAAATTGTAGACTTAGTGTTTGCAGTTGGGTAATTTAAGAAAATTCAAACCAATCAAGTACAGGTCATTTTTTAAAGTAATCTTTAGATGAATTTGCAAATTTGAATGTGTTTTCAATGAATGGTCTCCTTTTTTGTAAAGTTAACAACAACAGCTATCAATTAATGATAGTATATTTTTCATCCAAAAATATGAAACAATTTTTACATTATGTTTGATAAATATGCTTTTGTATTTGTAAAACAATACTTGTGCCATTCCAATGGAATAAATTTTTTTGCAATTGTGCAAAAGAAATTATTTTGATTTCATTATTTTCTTTTTGATACACTATTATCTAGAACCTCTTTCGTGAAGTGATAATTTCACATTATATTGCAAAACTTTGTTAGTTGTATTTAATTTTCTTAGTAAAGTATTTTATATGGAGATCATTCCAATTAAATTATAATATCATTTCTATTATGTAATTAAATGTCTGTTTGCTGCCCTCGGGCACATCTTGGGAGTGTGCCGGCTTCATGAATCTAACATACTTGTGGGATTTATTGTCAATATAGTAAACACAAAAATCGCATTCCTTCGATACCCAAGTGATTTTTTTCTGCTTTAATGCCATTATTCTATTCCTCTTTTTTATTTTAAACTTTTACAATATTTTTTTGTTTGTTATATTTGATACAACTTAGCCAATTGTGGCCCTTGTGCCATAACCCAAAGTTTACTTTCAGGTCGAATTTAAAACAGGGGTGTGTTTTAACTAAATTCAATATTTTCTTTTTAACTAACTAGTTACTATAGCAAATGAATTCCAAATTAAATGTAGACACAATTTCCTGAACTGCATTTTTCAGTTCTCCAGCGGTTTGTACAAGCTAAGCTAGCAAGACCAAAATCCTTTTAATTTCAAAATCTCAAGCTAATATTAGTTTGAATATTTGCTATTCATTAGTTGTCCATGCAAGCTTAGTATTTTAAATTAAGGTTGGGTATTATAATATCAATGTGGGTGATCATGAAATGCCGATTCAGATTTTAAAACGAACAGCATATGTAGATTATGAGAACAATTAGTTTTTAATTGCATGGACAACTAATGAATAGCAAATATTCAAACTAATAATAGCTTGAGATTTTGAAATTAAAAGGATTTTGGTCTTGCTAGTTGTGAATATCAAGTTTCAGAAATATTAAAATATGTTGAACTTAAAAAACTAACTTCAAGACAGTCATTCATTAGCCGTGTTGAGATGTATCTGATAACTTTTCACTGGAGCAATAAGCCTCTTTTTTATACCCAAAGTCTTGAGACTTTCTTGTAGACAGGTATTTCCCCCTTGCATCAACACTAAAAGATTTTGATATGGCATGACTTGAACAAAGATCAAAGTTATCCACATGTGAAACCTTCTCTACTTAGGTAAACAACTATGTTTAGTGTGACCCAGTGCTTTGATAATTGTTGGAGCCATAGCTAACTCATTTGAAATCAAACTGGAAAATCTGATATATCATATTTCTAATCCAAGTATCGTATTAATTTTGTATATCAAATACATTTTATGCAGCTGTGCCCCAGTAATTGGGCTAAGTTGTGAAGTATTTATTAAATTCCTGTCTTGGCCTCTACATGATATTAAAGGCTATTGCAAACTGTTATAAGATCTGAATTTCAGAATTTTTTTATCTTGACTGCATTATATCTTCTGTGAAATTGCTCTCCAGCTGCTTCATTTAAAGGGACATTACATGTGCTGCATGATTCACCAACAAGCGTTTTATCAGCATGGATAGCAATATTGAAATGATATATTTGCTGGGAAATTCAATCAATTTTAATAGATCGAACACAATTATGGCAGTGTAACATTTCTTGAAGCAATTATGAGCCGTTACATTAAATTGAAGCTTGTGTTTCAGGGTATACCATAAAATAAAGGTGGAGAAATTTGATCTAAAAAGATTTGAAAGAAAGGGATTTGATGAAAACGTTCTTGCCAAATGGTTTATTTGTCCTGCCCCTTTAAATGTTGTCATGAAACTACATGAGTATTTCTAAATATATTAAAAAGTAGGAAGTCAGTATCTCGTTATTTCGATTCTTAACCTAAAATACCCAAAATGATTTAGTTGAATGCCATTAAGTGAAAATAGTCTACACACATTTAGAATGTTGACTAAATTTTAAAAATGAAGACAACATGAAGACAGTTTTAGAAAGGTTTTCTAAAACAAGATTAATTGTAAGTCTTCACCAAAAATATATTTTATGATGAAAAGTTCTGCTATTCATTCCCCCTATTTGCTGAGAATAAAATGGTGAGCAAAATCAAAATAAGGTCAGGATTCGAGATTTAAAAAATCTAACGAAATGTATAAAAGCAGTTATTTGAAAGGTTGATATAATTTGTTCCTGTTGGACATGCAAGGCTGTATCAATAAATCCAGCTTCTAAAAAAGGTCCAATGTCCATTTTGCAAGTTTTTGATAACACCTGATTTATCAATTAAAGGTAGCATACAAAATATTTTTCAATGTTTTGGCGAGGCAATTGGCATTTGTATTATAACTTTCAAACAAGTTTCTTTCAAAAGTAAAAAACTTGGAATGTTCACATTTAAAAGAATGACAAGTTAGCATCCCAAAATTGTATTCATATATAATTCCAAAACAAAATATTTCATATCTTAATTTTGACAAGTTTCAGTATCAAAGGATCAGAATCCAGAAAATCATTGCTTTCTCTTGCATCAGATGTAACATCTTGTTAAGTATTTAGTATGGAAGCTTATAACTCCCTGGACAATTATGACATTCGTAAGATCTAATAATATAACAAGTTTTTAAGTTTAATTATTTATTCACACATTAACAATTGCTTTGACAAAATTTATTTTTAACAAAATATTTCCAATTAAAATGAAGATATATTCTAACTCTTACTCTAGTTTTGTATATAAAATATTCAGAAACAAATTATGTATACATAGCATATGGAGATAGAAAAACCATGCATACAGATATTCGAAATGTAACCCAGTTGCATCAGTGTACATTTTAGTTATAGAATACACAAATATAATGCTTTCTTTCATAAACAGCACATCAACGGAATATTGCAAATTCCTTACCAAACACATATGAATGAATTTACAAATGCCGTCTCTGATGACTATGAATTTGTCAGTATAGTACTGAAAAGAATGTCCTTTCACACAAGAGTCTTGTGAATATTTAGATGAAACAACAATTTCCCATCTCCTGAAATATAATCTAGCAACATTCAAAGGCGTCAGTGAGTTAAAAGTCACTCTACGCGATATCTTCTTCATCAAGTAAGACATCCTATGTAAAAATACAAAAGTTAATTATTTTAAATATACATTACATATCAAAACAAAGTACATTACTTGACATTATCACAAGAACTTACATTATCCTCTTCATCAAGAACAAGGTCCTGGAGATCAAGTTCCAATTCTTCATTTAGGTCAAAATTGTCTATCTCATCTTGGATCTAAGTAAACACAAGTTTGCAAAAATAAAATTCAGAAAAGGGGGAAAATGCTTAGCATAAAGTTTGTACTTGTAGTTTTAAGTTGTATAGTTTCAAAGGCATTCTGACAAAAAAAAATCAAGAGCACACAAACTACATGTTATGAAGTTTTACAAAATTTTATTATTACTTTTTGAGAATTCGAGTCCAAATGAAGAGTAAGGACCTGGATACTGATTGCCTACCCATCAAGCATATCAGTAGCATAGTTATCAGAAGTTTATATATAATGTTTTTATGTAGCATGTTAAAATCTTATCAACCATAATTATTCAAAGATAAGTAAAGTCCAAATAAATTTTGATTTCTGATTCAATTTTCCTTAACATGGTGGGTTACAATCCCGAGACTGATAGTTTTAAAGTAAAGAATTATTTTTAGTACTGATTATACAGGGTGGCAACAAAATCCTCAAAAATAAGTTCCGATATTTGCATGATTTCCCTGATTTTACAATTCCCTTACGAAATATCCGTGATTGGTATCTATATACAGTATCCACACAATATTTTTAAATATTTAGGGTCGATAGGGTGAAAAGATAACTCTCCACAAATATTTTGTATTTTTTCTCTTTAGATAGTTTAATTCTTATTGTAAGGAATGGAACCCTTAATAGAACTCTTAAAATAGCAATTGAAAAAAACTGGAGAAAAATACCAAATTATTTTGAATATGAACTTATTACATCTGACACTACATTATCATACTGTACATCAAAATCAAATGCAAACATCATTAAATGTTCTACAAAAATGTAATTGCAGGGCTCCTAACAGGTTTCAAGGTCCAAAAAGGTGACAAAAGTGACTAATTAAACCAAAAAGTGACTAATCGAGCCAAAAAAAGTAACAAACAACAATAATGCTAAATATATTCAAGTATAAAGATAGAAAATAAAAAGATCCTCCCAAGCTACCCCTATCTTTTATTTTTCTTTCTTTGGAAGGATATTTTCATTTTCTTCATTTAAAAAGTACATAATTTTAAAATATTAACATACAAATTTTAAAAAATCGGAATTATGATTTTTTAATTCATTTATTTTTGACACAGCTTGAAGAATTTCTTCCTCTTCTTTGAAAAATTATGTCTTAATTTTTGTTGTTGAAAAAGTCTGAAATTAATTTTGTCTTTTTCTTCTCAATAGAAGAATGTGCATTTTTTAAAGTCTGCCTTTGGTGACCAGCATCATCTGAGACTTTAGCCGTTCCTTCAATCATTGCCTGAACACCTCATCCTCTTCCTTACACATAATTTTAAGTTTTCGTTCTTCTATCACCTTTCTTTTCTTTGCCAGCTGCTTTAAATTTTTTTCTCTGCTTCCAGTCTATCTTTTTATTTTCTGTCCTTCTCTAATTTTTCTTGTGCCTTACGTTTTATATCTTCTAAATAGGCACTGTAGGCTTTATATGCAACCCTTACCATATCCATTAGCTTTGATGTGATTGACACCAAATAAGGTTAATTGTCAAAATTTGCCAAGCTACTTTTAACCGTCTTCAATGCATTGAGTGTGCATTCTGACATTGATGCTCTGTCTCCTGTCAAAGCTCTTGCTGAGGCTGAAAAGTCAAGTTCAATGTCTGCACTACCATGAGAAAGTGACAGAGCAGTCTTCACTAGCTTTGACACAACTGGGTACTTAGGATCCACACCACTAATGCAGGGTTGCCAACCTTTTCTGAGCAGCTTCAGGAGCATTCTCATAAAATTTCAGGAGTTTTGAGGCTGCTTCCGGAGCAACGCGAAAATCAAGACAAAAATTAAATATCTGCATATTTTTCTTTAAAAACAGTCATAAAATTCCCGATTAGCACAAATAATTTATTTTTAGTCCCAAATGCAAACGTCCAAAATAAGGAACTGTCAAAAATTTCGAAAAAATAAAAATAAATATTGGATGTTTTGCTAACCCGTTTTTTTTTTGTTTTTCTCACTTTTTTCCATCTTTCTGACAATTTTCATAGAACAGGTAGGTAAACCTGAACCTAATTGATGAAACAACGCAAAATAACGGACATGTTCAGAGTAAATACCACACAGAAAAATTTAAAAGATTTGCAAGTAAAATTTCTTGCATTGTTTTAAAAAAATTCTTATTTATATATATATCTGCTATTTTAGTACTATTGCAAACGCAAAATTCGCGCAGGGGAGGTTAGATTAAGGTTTTTTTGACCAAAAATGCAAATAATCTTAAATCCGGAAAGGCCGAGGACAAAATGATTCCGAATTTTGTACTTTGTACTGTTTAAAGGATAAAAAATTACATGTATACATAAAAGGTTTTATCCTTAAATTATAGAAACAAAATTCTAGCACACAATTTCTCCGAAAATGGAAAACATTTTCCTTTTCCCTAGATCGAAGCGATTTCGGGAGTGAACCAATGATTATGCGGATTTTCGATTCTTTAGTGTAGAAACTCTAGAAGTTCCGGAGCACTTGGCAACTCTGCTAATGTCTCACAGTCTGAAGAATTGGTTCTAATAAACATCAATATGCTTCATTCTAAATCCGTATTCCTCAAATTATCTTTGGAGTAATTTCCACTCATCCAGTAGTATGTCTGTCGGGACATCCCATAGCATTGCTCTTGCAAATTCTAATACTTGTTGAACACTCTCGCCACTGAGTCTCTCAAGAGGACCAACACAGGATAAGCTTTTAAGGAGAGATGAAATGAAGGAGGAATTCTTCAAAAGATATTTAACATTGGCAATGTAATGATTCTGAGCCCTTAGAAAAAATAAATTCCTTTCCTTCTCTTTCACATTCTGTAGCGCTCTAGAAATTTGATCTCCAATGATAATATCAGCCAGAGGCAACAGTTTCTGAGGACATATCTTCCAATTTATCCATTTTCAAATCTCGAATAAATTCCTCTTTGTAGATCCTACCCAAAATTGTTCTTGTCAACAATTCAAGTTGAGAATGAAGGTTATGTATTAGAGGTTCTTTTTTCTGAAGAAATTCGGTCACATGATTAAGTATAGGTACTGGCACTTGATACGACAAATATCACCTCAGCCTTCATAGTTTCTCTTTTAAGGAAATGAACAATTTTTTTTTTGTAGCTCAGTCTTTGTATCATGTATGGCTTCTTTATTGGAATGTTGTCATGGAAATACTTTTGCACTGCAATCCACTGTTCAAGCAACCTTTCAGCAGCTGGCTTTAGGCTTAGCCACCTGCTTGACCAATGCTTGATGAAATAGTGAGTGGGAAGTTTCAAGTCTTCTTGAATTTGTTTGTATGTTGACCAACACTTAGGCCACTGATTAAAAAATCTGTGAATAGTAAAAACTAGTTCAGACACATCTTCCCCTAACTCTTTTAGACCTTTAAGAAAAGCATTATGTATTGTGTGAATATTACATGTCCCAATGTTAATTAGTTCTTTTTTTCGGGTAGAAAGTAATGAGTTATTAATCTTTTTAAAAACTGACCTTCACTAATAAAAGCTCAAGAATTTGTAATATTCAACTTCGATGATAACAGAGAATGATTTTCAGTACGTTCGCAATACTCCTTCAATATTTAACCCTCTGGATACAGAGACGGACAAAATTTTTGCATTCTTTGGTTACGGAGGGGTTTGGAATCTTTCAGAACTCAAACTACTGAAGAAATGGCTGAAGGCCATTAAGATTTCCATGCCACAAAGAGAGCAGTGCTTGAATAGCCTCCGTTAAGTAGACAGGAATGTCGGGGTTCTTGATGGGGAGCTTCGAGCGCTTAGAATGTGTGAGGTTGACGATTTATTCCCTTAAAAACTTTGCCAAAGACACCTTCAAGCGTAAATTATCCTACATATTGAAGATTCCACAGTCCTTTCAGAGTTTGTCATGACATATCTATACCTTCTAGACATAATCAGACCCACAATAGAAACTGCAACATGTGATGACAAAGGTACTAAACGGATTACCTCTCCTACTGGGTTAACGTTGAGTTAATATCAGCTTGATCCGTCCGGTTTCTTGACCTCTCCATTCTTGTCTTATTCGAGAATCCAAAAATAAAATGGGTCTGTTGAGACCACCCTCAGATCTGTGTATGGAGGATGGTATCCCGGCTTTTAAGTGACCACTGCCATCGATCACCATTTACGAGCTGTCAGCATCTGACCTTCTAGAGGGTTCCTCCTTTTGTTTGTCCCTGTCGAGGGGGTCGGACATACAGATGGTCCTGCTTCCCTTAAACTTCGCCACTTCGTTTTACTGATAGCCTTTTCCTGCGGGAAAATTTCCAGAACTTGCTGCTAATACACCGTGGGCAACGTGAAGTATCCTTTTACAATTTAAAAGGTACGTTTTTTAATCCATTCTTGAGGTGGAACGTAGCGCGCATTTCGAAATTGAATTCATGTGAACCCTGTTTTTTTTTTTTGAGGAAATGAATTTTTTTAATTGCACACCAAAAAGTTTTCTTCAAATATAATTTAAGAACTTGAAACCCCTGAAAAGGTGACAAAAAATAAAAAGGTGACGTGTTAGGAGCCCTGTAATTGCAAGCAAATATATTATTTTAATGCACAAAAAACACATAATTAGTTACACAAATATCAATTTGTATACCACAAGTTGTATCGCCGGCTTCACGACGACGAGACGCAGCAGCCGTGAAAAACAGCGGGGTTTGAAAATTACGACAGTGTTCTTTATTCAAATTACAATTTCAGCGAATATGATTTATTCGAGTCTCGGAAGCACTCGTAATTGTGCATCTCTAAATAAGAACAAACAATAATAGTTGCCAAACAATTAAGTTATCAAAATTTCCCTGATTTTTTGTGAAATTTTGACGTTTTCCCTGATTTTTCCAGAGTTAAAAAGTTCCCTGATTTCCAGGTTCTGTTACCACCTTGTTATATATATACACTAATACAACAAAATTTCACACAGGGTTACTAGAAAACAATGAACTTTAATAATACCTCAGAAATTGTGTTTCTGGTATTTTCTTAAGACAGTTCTAAATGTAACAAGTAATGCTCAAAAAGGATCATACGTTCAAGAGCATTGCCATTGTAAATATATTTGACAGCATTTAGTAACTGTGCTGGATGGTGTCTTATAAATAATTTAAATTTTAGGATTCCTTCAATAAAATCAGAACTTGGGAGAAGAAAGCATTGTTTTCTGAAAATCTTAGTTTATGGATAATTTATCTGGTCTTCATTCCATGCTACATCTCTACTGTTATAAAAGGAAGTGTTTGCGTGTGTGTCTGGTCTGTGTTTTCAGACGATCTATACCACTTAGTCCTGATTTTTTGTGTAGCCCGAATTTCAAAATTTAATCTAGAACATTTTAAAATTAATTTAATAGTATTTGTTTTCCTTAGAATGGCAACAGTATGAAGAGATCAGATTCTAAATTAATTTTTTTCCCTTTCATTTCTCAAGCACAAACGATTCCAGCGAAACAACAAATGAAAAATTTTGACTGGCATTTATGTATTTTTTTATTCTTTAGTCCAAGTTTCTTATCTTTGCGATCGTTAAAGATAGAGTGAAAATTTCAATGGATTTGAAATCTGGGGAAAGTTTTACACCAGATCAATATCTCAGGTATTCCGAATTTGCGACGTGTCATGTCGGACTCGTTCTTAAAATTGTTTTTTATTTTTAAGGTTTTTTGTATTAGTAAGGACACAAAAAGAACCGTGCTGGTCTCCTAGTGTAAAATAAACCATGGAAATTATACTCACTGGTGCAGTTATATTCTTGTCTTCCACTTCTGTACCCATTTGATTGGATTCTGAGAGTTTGCATGCTGATGCAACATGTTTAGAAAGGTTGTTCATATCCTCTTCACCCTAAATATAAAGTTATTTACACAACTATAAATCAGCGTCTTATATATCTAACTAAATTAGAAATTTTAAGAGCAAACTTTCTTCTGAACTTGAAGCTTAACAAATTAGTTGTTATAAACAGCATACATATTTGCTTTATGAAACCATTTTGATAAAATTAGAAAATTTTATTCTTACTTAAAAAGAACATTAGTGCATAAAATTAAAGACATTAAATTATCCTTTTTTAATTAAATATACCCATGAAATGTTTACAAATCTTCAATTCTACTTTTAAAAGTTTCAAGTTTTTAACTCAACAGTTGACCACCTTGTCCACATTAAATAATTGGATAAACGGTGAATTATTTATTTTTCAACTAGTGTAAGTATTGAAAATATTAACTATATATATATTAGTCCTGTAAAAGGAAATTGAGTACAATACATGTTATGTCTAAACTATTTACAGCAAATTATAAGAAAATCTTAACTTTCATTACAAATATGAAGAAACGAGTTTGCTGCAACAAACATGCTCTTTTGACTTCTTAAATCATTTGATGTAGTACTACAGATGTTTTCAGATTCAAATGTGACAAATAATGACATCTATAATTGCCCCCATGACTTAAGTTGAATTTTGCATTTTTGATAGGATAAATACAGTTGTAAGGTGAAAATTAAGTAATATGCAAAACATGTGACGTAACATACACATGTGAGGATACATTCCAACTGAGGTACCATAATATTTTTTGAAAGAAAAGCCAAACCTAACTTCATAGAAAAAAAAAAAAAAAAAAGGATTACATAGTGTTTCGCTTTTTTTAAATAGTTCTTAGTTTTTGTACCGGATACTATAACCACTGCATGGCACCAAACAGGCAAGACATGCTGAAGTTGCATTGCATTTAAACATATATCTATCCATTAGCTATAACAAATAAATTATATTCAAAGCTTCTGAGTGATAACGCCCTGTAGATGGAACTGAAGGATGAGAAGTAATATTGCAGAGGAAATGCAAATATTTTTGGTTACATAATGCCTTGGGTAAAAATGCATTTTTGAACATTATAATTTCTCCTTTTAAAACTTTCTAGCAAAATAATGTAATTCCCCTTTAAAAGGAATTTGAAAAAATACTTAAACTATATCAGAAAATTGTAATTTTCTTACTTCAGAAAGGAAAAACTGATTCTCAGAACCACGATTTTCAGCTACATACAAAAACTTCCCAGATGCTTCTGCTTCTAACATTTCTTGAATTATCTCTCTTTCAGAATTAGACTAGATAGAAAAAAAATGTAGATCAAATACAATGTTTTAATGGTTTATACAAGATATGAGAGTAAACACTGAACATTTTCATGTGTAATACAATAATCTAGAGAAAATTAGAATTAATGAGAAAATGGTTTCAGGAATAAGAGCCATTTGTTGTTTAAATCTTTCTCACATTTTCAGACAGATGCTTACTTTAGTTCGAAGTTCTACAAGAAGGACGGGTAAGGGACTACTGATTGTAATAATATTTTTTTAATTGGGTTACTGAAATGCATAATTTTATCTCTAAAGTAATCCTTTCAAAGCATTTTTAAATTAGATTAAAGTACTTATTCACTTTATAAAATGTAATAAGCTCAAATCTTCAATAGGTAAAATATGAATTTGTAACCACAATCTTCCCACAGAATGAAACTATGGCAATAGTACTAAATTTTTAATCCACTTAAATTATAGATAACCCTGCATTGTAGCTAACTTCCAAATGATTTACTGTGCTTAATCTTGCAATACTACTTAAAGCTCAAAATCAGGCTCATAAGGTAGTCAAGACTGTTATAGTCTCTTTACTGGTCAACTCGAATGTAGCCACCTATGTGACTTTTCATTATGAAACAGCCATGTCAATATTTTCTTAAAGCATACTTGTGCTTTAAGGTGAAGGAAAACTGAACATCAACTAGCTGATTTAGAGCTAAAATGCTGAATAAAATCCAGCAAGGAAACCTTTTTCAATCAGAATATTAAAACAGAATTACAAGTATACACAAAGAAAAAGGATTGTTCACAAAAATGAATTTGCAATTTTCTGGTAATTTAAAGAACATTAAATTCACAAAACCTATAAACCATATATTCATGTTCCACTGATCCTGTATTTAGCTGCAGTTAAAATTTGAGGAAAGAAAGACATTTAATGCCATTAATTTTGATGTCATACAACTATATTGATTTAAAAAATTATTTTCAGATTGGATTCAAAATTGTTCAAGGATCAAAGATTTCAATATGAACAATAACATAAGAAATTATAAATATACATAATGACATGTATTTAATATGAATTCCATGAAAACTTAACAAGACAGAAACCTAAAACATTTTACAGATTCTCAATTTGCAAATATATTTAGATTTATAAATCTTAATCACATAAATTAAACTAATATTTTTTAAATTCAAAGTTGTGAAGTGTTTTTTCCAGAATAGATTTAAATTTACTTACAACACATTGTGAATAATTTGATGCTGGCTGACGAGCTTGAGTTTCTTTCAGATACTGTTCAGCTTTTACAGAAGAAATAATACCAGGAAATAGATTTTCATATTCGTCGGGATCAGCTAAAGCCATTGATGCCTTTTCATTAACTTTCTTCAAATTCTCCTTCCATAACTTCACAATTCTATTTAAAATATAAAAAAAATTAAACAATTAAAAAAATAATAATTTCAAGATTGTTTAATAAGCAGTTAAAATCAAGTTTTTAAAACAAGAAACTCACCTGGGAACTTGACTAGGCATATGAGTACGAGCAAAAAATGCAGCTTCAGGCAAGCGTTTACTTTGCACTAACATATCTAAAGCTTTTTCTTTTCTATAAATTATTTAGAAATAGATTTAAAATACATACATATTTTAAATATATACACACATAAAAGATATAAAACATCAAATCTAGAAAACTAATTCAGACATCTCAAAACAAATAATTAGGTAGCTTAAAGACTTGAGCTGAAAAAATGTTTAGCAGATTAAAAAAATTATTACACACATTTAAAAAAATATACAGGGTTCATAAAGTTTTAACAAAAAAATTTAGTTTCTATTAAGCTAATTAAGGACATAAAATCATTAGACCAACAAAATGTTCCAGAAACTGTCCAGCTTAGTACTTCACATATAACTGTCATGTACTTAACAATGCAATACAATTATCACATACCAGATACAAATCATCAAAATTGTTGAAGAAAAATAGTTTAAAATATGGGAAAACATTGAAAATGCCATTCATAGTTGATTATACAATTGCAGAAATCGTTTCTTTCAAATATTTTTTCTTTTTGTAAAGCATAAAGCTTCCCACATTAGCTTTAGTTGAAAGAATGGATAAATAGGTATGTTTTTTTGCAACTAAACTTGACAAAAAGAAAAGAACAATTGTTTTAAATCATGTGTCTAAAGTCACAACATATGATAATACAACTAGAAAGTTCTGTGTAGAAATTGGCAAACCAAAAAACATGTGTAAATGTTCGAATGATTAAAGATCTGTTGAGCAAGCAGAATAAAATATTACATGAAATGTTAATTATAAGTTACATTTAAATATGTAACATAAAAAATGAGTTTCACAATTCAAAATTTTATCTAACAAAATAAAATTAACAAATCTGCAAGATTTGGAAAATAAATTTGATAAAAACCAAATTTAAACTTTTAATTAAATTCTACCAGTAACTGCTTACTATTATACTTGTGATATTTATAAACAAAAGTAAATTAATATTTAGACATGTTTGGATTTTAATGCAAGGGCCAAGCATGGTTATGTGATAAAAGCCCGAGTAATGTAAAAACATACAAAGCAATGTGTGTAGAGGGTGATCCAAAGTCTGGGAATATAGATGAAATGTTAAAAATTCCAAGGTTAATACATTTGAGATGAGGACAAGTTAAAATACGACCGTATGGTAAAAGGTTGTTGGCAATGATGGCACGGTTTCACCCACCAGTAAATGTTGATGAGTGTCTCAAACGGCCCATGCAAAGAGGAGTAATTGAAAGTTCAATCCTTCTTGATGGTTAACTTGGTTGGTTGATTGGTTTTAGGTATAATGGCGAAAACCCATATATTGGTTGCACAAACCCATAAACAACGTCCAGTAAATGAACATACACACACAAGGAAAGTTTTACACAGAAGAGAGAAAGACAACTAGGGAGAGCACGACACACTCACTTGACGGAGGACAGACATGTATGGAATCACTAAATCTCATGAATTCAATATTGAAAGTATGCATTAAAAATCCTTAGATATTGTTAAACCTAATAATTTGAAAACAATTACTTGACTTCGTCACTTACTGTCCTAAAAGGAAATACGACATGAATGCTACATTGTTGACTCCTTCTTGCTCAGAGCTACTTCCCAACTTTTCTATCATATTTGCATTTCCAGATGAAGTAGCCAATAAAAGAAGACCACCATAATCTTTTGCTTGGTGTAAGCATTCTTCAGCAAGTGGGAAATCACATTTTTTCAGAGCAAGCTCAGCTAACAGCTTCCACTTATGATCAGACTATAGGGGAGTAAAAAGATTTTTATCTTATTTAATTGCAAATTTTTCAAAAAAAAAAATCTTTGAAATTCTTAAATCAAACACAGGTTCCATCGCTTTAATAGATCAATTAATCAAAGTTGCATCAAAAAAATACAATGCCTTGCATTTATTCAAAAAATGTTCAATTGATAAAACGTCCATCACAAATTACTTACTGGTAAATGCTTTATTTTTCGACATAGTTGCCACCATTGTCCAAGCATTTGTTAAGTCTGGGTACAAGCTTTTGTATCCTACAGTCATAGACGTTTACGCCTGTTTTTTAAACCATGTTTCAACTTATCTTTGATCTCATCATTGTTGTGGGATGTTTGTCCTCCAGATGTGTCTTCAGATAAAGGAATTAATGGAAGTCGAGGCTGTATGGCAGATAGTCCAAAACTTTCCACTTGAAACTTTTGAGTAGTGCTTTGGTTACGAGCGCTGTGTGAAGCCGAGCCTTGGCATGAAGCAAGCAGACTCTACTTGTCAGCATTCCCCTATGTTTGTTTTACATTACGTGACATTGCAAAGTCTGGCAGTTTGCATCAGCATTAATTGTTGTGCCGGGAGGCATGAAGATGAGAATAATGACTTGTTTGTCCCAGAAAGCAGCAGCCATGATTTTTTGGGCTGAAATTGACGTTTTTAATTTCTTAGCGCTTGGGGAATTCAAAATGTCACCATTGCATTGACTGTTGCTTGGATTCAGGTGTGTGGTCAAGGGTGGTGGGGTGATAAACCCACGTCTTGTCACTAGTCACAACGTGATTAAGAAACACTTCACCTGCTTCTGTATAACATGTGAGGAAGTCAAGTGCAAAACCAATCTTTTTCTATAAGTGTTATTCCGTTAACATTTTTGTAGCCCAGCGGGTGCACAATTTCCTGTATCTTAAAGACAGTCAGCTTCATAAAGAGCTGTCATAGACACAGTATGATTTTATGCAATTTTTTTCAATGTGTGATGGCTATTTGCTCGAATTGTTTCCTCCCTCCTCTGAAGAAGAGAATCAGCGATCACAGATGGCTTACCTGTTCAGTAATCATCTGAACGTAGGGTCCACCTCCAGAAAAATCTTGACACCATTTGTCAATTCCTAATGTTTTTATAGACGGAAATAATTTCTTTGTGAATATCTGCTGGACTGTAAAAGAAAACATATGACAGAGAACACTTCACATTTGGTGGGATTGCGAATCAATGTAGTCGTAAACACATGCTACTTGAACCAAACTCAGAGTAGCAATGACAAACGACTGCGAGGGGAAAGCTGAAGTCCCAAGTGTTGCCAACATGCTCACTAAAACTTTTCCTTTTGTCCTGTATGTGGTGTATATTTACTTTTGAAAAGTCCTTGTATTTTACATGAATTTTGATTTTGTCATTTCATGAATTCTTAATTGAATTTTAAATTTACACACTAATTTTCGGATGTTATTTCTTTCCAGTACAAGAGTCTTAACACTGGGATATGTTCTATTTCCAGGTCTTTCCCTGATAAAGAAGTTTTAATTTTTGTGAATTCTTTTTTGGAACCATCCTTATTTTTGAAACATGTTCTAAGGATGTGCTAGATACTCAAGACATGTTAGTTAATTAGACAAGAGAATATGTATTCAAACAACTAGATTTTTACAATAAGACTGGGGTAGAGCTTTTTTATGGTGCAAGGGTCATATTTGTTCCAGCATTTTCAATAACTTCCCAACGCTACTCTTACGTCCAAGATTTAATGTTGAATTAAATTCAAAATAAATTATATGCGATAATATTTTGTTGAAGCTGTTATCGATGATAACAGATTGCAATTTTCAATATGTTCACAATGCTCCTTCATTATTTAACCCTTTGGATACAGAGACGGACGAAATTTTTTTGCATTCTCTGGTTTAGGGAGGGGTTGGAATCTTTCAGACCTCAAACTCCTGAAGAAATGGCTGAAGTGCATAAATATTTTCATCCCCTCATTTCTGTGCCACAAAGAGAGCAATGCGCAAAGCCTCCATTCTGTTGACATGAATGTAGGGATTCTCGATGGGGAGCCTTGAGTTCTTAGTGTGAGAGGTTGATGATCTATCCCCATGAAAACTTTCCTGAAGATACCTTCGAGTTTAAATTATCATACATATTGAAGACACCGATGTCCTTTCAGTTTACCCGTGACGTATCTATACCTTCTAGACATAATCAGACCCACAATAGAAACGGCAACATGTGGTGACAAAGTTATTTTTTTTTAATTACGACAGGCACTTGATTGCTAATCATAGGCCACTGCAAGGCCAGGAAGTGATGATCATTTGTGAAGGGGCACTCAATGGGCGACCATCACTACCCCTAACTAAGGACAGCACAATTACATCCATGCCCTGACCCCGAATTCGAACCAGGAACCTTCCGATCCAGAGGCCAACACCTTAACCACTAGACCGGTTGGTCGGTGACAAAGGTACTAAACACATTACCTCTCCTCCTGGGGGAAAGTCGTCTCCAGGCGAAGAACCCGGTTCAGACGTGTTTCAGAAAGCTGCTTCTTTCGTCCGTTTCCGTAACACGAAGGTAGAAAATGATATTCTACCGCTTCGTATGCAGAGGGTTAACGTTGAGTTAATATCAGCTTGATCCCTTTGGTCTCTTCACCTCTCCATTCTCGTCTGCTTATTCCAGAATCCGAAAATAAAATGGGTCTGTTGAGACCGCATTCAGATCAGTGTAAGGAGGATGTTATTCCCTTTTAAGTGACTGTTGGCATCGATCACCATTTACAGGCTGTCAGCGTCTGACCTCCTAGAGGGTTCCTCCTTTGACTCTGTTGAGCAGTGATATCTCTTTCCCGCCAAATGATACGCCTCACAATACTATGAAAGGAAAGTGTCAGTCCTAAATGCCACTCAAGGTTCTATAGCTCAAGTTACGTAATTAGGTTAAGAGGGGGTCAGACATGCAGGTGGCCTTACTGATGATAGACTTTTCTCGTTGGAAAATTTCTAGAGCTTGTTGCCAATACACCGCGTGCAACATGAAGTACTGTTTTACAATTGAAAAGGTACGATTTTGAATCTATTCTTGCGGCGGAATGTAGCGGGCATTTCGAAATTGAAAGGCAAAAAATATATATATATATGGAGTTTTTAAGCAGTAGCACATAAAAATAAGGAGTTTTTAGAGTTCTTAAAAACGAAAATCCATTTTAAGGAGGATGCAAACCCTGAAAGCTTTACAAAACACAAATGAGAGAAATCACACCAGCATAGCCTACAACTCGCAGGTTGCTATGACAGTGGGAAAATCCACTGAGTCACTGCAACTATTTGGAATGGATGGACTAACAGACTATGGATTTTTTAAATCATTAGCACATTAAGTTAATGCAAAATGGAAAACATGACTTGTAGGTTTTATACACAGTTGTGTAGCATTAATATATAAAATTATCCAAATCAGTGTATCTAGCTCAAACATTTTAGATATAGGTACATAAAAAGTATATTAAGCTGTACAAATACATACCAAAGCATCTTTAGCAATTTTATATGCAACTTTCAGGTCTCCCAATTGAAGGGCAAGCTCAAATTTATGGTCAGGATCAGTTGATACAGCTAATGCTTGAGATTTAAAACCCTAAATATAAAGGTATTTTTAAAATCTATATAGTGTATCAAACTTAAGCAAATGAATTAAATAGGAAATATTAATAGAATAAGCACTTTTATCTAAAAGCATATAAAGTTATATTTTTATAGCAAATGACCAAGCAAGAATTGCACAGCAGGAATTTAAACATTGACTTTTATAGCCTGTCTGATTTTGGCTAAGGATCAGTCTGATTACTATTTACATTATTAACTTCTACTGAACAACGAACTTGGTGTTTAAAAAAGTATCTCATAAAATCAAAGAACCCATATCTGGTAGTGTGGTATTTACCTGCTTTTCTAAGAAATGAGCTACTCGTGTACGCTGTTCCCAAGGAATAGATGGCAGAACACTATGAGCAGTTTCAAAATCCCCTCGCATAACAGCAGTTTGATATTCCAACACAGATAAGAGAAGAGAGTAAGACACAACATTCAACTCCTTATCCCCAAGATATAATCTACTGTCTTTGGGAATATAACCTAATAGATACATAACCCTAATGACAAAAATAAATTTTAGAATGATAAATACACTATCAAAAAACAAATATTGAACAAGATGCAAAAAAAAATACAGTTAATAACAGCAACATGCAAGAGCAAAAGTAGCACAAACAAATCATCTAATGAATAAATTTATCGAAAAGTATGCGCATATAGTAAAAAAACTTAAATAACCAGTACCGAAAAGTGTATTTTATATAGATGGCAATAAAAGTCGAGCACAATTCACTATAGTATTCTATAACAACAATGAGTGTTAAATAAGTTTCATCTACGAAACAGTATTTAATAAGACAGTATTGAATAAAATATTAATAAGTGACAGTAAAGTTTATTTATCAAAGATGTATAAAAGACATTATATATGCATACTGATGAAAATACATGCATACTGATTAAATAAAAAAACAATTAATGAAGAGTACAAACCTATCTAAATGTGAAATTGTAACAATTTCACCGCCTACAAAGTAATTCAGTCTGTTCAAAGAATTGGTATATATGAAGCAGTCACCAACCCAAAGACCTGTTTTTACAGTTTCCAGATGAGTTGCAAGTACCTAGTAAAATTATTATAGCATTAAACACAAAATGAACTTATGTGCAGATAATATAAAGTATAATGTTCATTCAAATACACAATTTATAAAAAAGTTGTATATGAATATTAAGTAATCGATAATAAAATTTAAAAACTATTCCATATCAAGATTTCACTATCTTTTCTCAAATGCAAACTTCTCGTGACAGCTTATTTCTATAAATTATATCCTAATATTAACAGATTGCAAGTGTAATTAGTTTATATCTAACACTGGGATTGTAAAATGAAGAAAAGTTTTACTTTGAAGTTTTATGATTGATTTGATTTTTTAAAGTTTATGAGTTAGGAATACTCATACCATAAATTGCAAAGGCAATTTCAAATATACTCAGAGAAAATATTTGTAGTAATTATTTCCATCAGGTGTGTTTGAAATATACTAACTAATTTACATTCAGTTTTACTTCACATATAAAAATAAGTAAAACCAAATAGAAATAATAAGGCAAAACTATCAATTAATAATATCACTTTAGTTTCCAAAAGTACTGCTAAAGAAATACATGATTAATTTTAAACTCTGATTTAAAAGATAAATAAAAATTTGTGAGTAGTTTGATTATAATTAATTGTCACGAGAGGTCGCCACTGTGAAATGGTATACATAGACGTGTTTTTGTCAGTTGTGAGTCAGCCATAAATGTGTAAAGACGGTTTGGGACCGGCGGCGTAAATGTGATTACGGAAGGCCAGGGGATCGATTGACATGTGAAGTACATATTATTAGAGTGAGTTTGCATATTGCCATTCATCGAGACGCCTATGTAGAAGTTTGCCTATCGTTAAGTAAGCGACAAATTATAAAAATAGTTTAATATTGAAACAATGTGATAAAGGAATGCATATAAGGCAAAATAAAAAAATTGGTCATTTACATCAAAAGATTCGTCAATGCCATCTTCAGGAATAGAAGCTTTGGAACTCCTTGCTTGCATTATGACATCAGAATTATATTTTAGAATGTAGAAAGACTCGTCTGTTGCAATGCAAAGCAGTTCACCATTCTCAGACCAGTAAACCTATAACGTAATACAAATTAATATGGCAAGACAACTCTGTCAAACCTTCTTATACAAAACAGAGCATACTGAATTAAACTAAATAAAAATGACAATAAAATAAGTAGTTAGGATATTAAGACAAGCAAAGTTTTGACTGGCGTTGCGGCTTTTTAATTCTTTTAGTTAGTCTCAAGTTTTTATCTTTGCGAACGTTAAAGATAAAGTTTACTTCAAAGGATTCGAAATCTGCAGAAAATTTTACACCAGATGGATACCTTAAATATGCTTTTCTTTAAATAAATAATTTTTCAATTGTAACTTTTATATTTCCACAATACAAATTCGGCCACATTGGACGAAGATATTCATTACGAACACAAACAGGACTATTAGAGATTTTCTATCTTCACGATCGTTAAAGATAGTAAAAATTTGAATGGATTTGAAATGTGTGGAAAATTTTACACCAGATTGATACTTCAGATAGTCCATATTTTATGTAAAGTCCAAATTATGTCATAGGCAAAGCATGCTGGCCTGCTAGTATATAAAATATCCTCACCATTGCTAGTCTAAAAATAGAATTTAATCTTGCTGAGTCACATGCTTGAAGAAACTTTCATCTCAACAAAGTGAACTTTTCTTCAAGTTCCTCACACCAACCCTGTACAATACCAGCCCTATGACAGGATGCATTATCCTGTTGAAAGTATCCATTGCCATTAGGATAAACCATCAGCATTACAGGATGTACTTAGTCAGCAACGATGTTTAGGTATGATGTCTGAATCAGACTTCCATGCACATGAAATAAAGAGCCCAAAGCATGCCACGAAAACATTCCCCAAACCATCCCATTGCCTTCACCAACTTGAAGGGTTGAAGCAAGGCACTTATAGAATCCATGCTTTCGTGCTATTTCAGCCAAATTCTAACTTGCCCATCTACATGGTGTAAAATAAAAAGAGATTCATCATTCCACATTATTTTTTTCCAACTGTCCACTGTCCAATCCTTGTGTGCCTGAGCGAATTTGAGACGTTTTTATCTTGTTTGCTGCAGACAGCAAAGATGTTTGCACAGATATTCGTCTTCCATAGCCCATACAATGCAAGGAATGGCGAACAGTGCACTCAGATATACTTTGAGATGATCCTTGATTAAGATCTGCTGCACTGTTACTGTTCAGTTCTCTTTAACAATTCTGGAGACTCTGTTCCACCAGATCATTCACAACTCGGTGACGATCACAACTGGCACGTTCAGACAGTTTTCTTGCTTGACATTCCAGCATTGATACACTTTTACTACAGCTGTTTTTTAACATTCCACAAATGTGGCGGTTTCGCTAATACTCACTCCATACTTCCGATCTTCCCATGTTCAAAGTTCGTCAAATCATGTTTTCCTCCATATATTCACGAACAATTCACCTATACTGTCTTGGGAACTCAGCTTTGAACTTTTATACTACTCTAGCCTTCCATTGGAAACACTGTAATGCAATAGCTCATATGCTGAAAACTGTCAGGTGGTCATAATAAAGTGCCCGCTCAGTGAATAAAGGAACCAGCAGTCAATTATAAGGCCTTACAACAGTT
The DNA here is from genome assembly GCA_947359465.1 of Metellina segmentata. Taxonomy (NCBI): domain Eukaryota; kingdom Metazoa; phylum Arthropoda; class Arachnida; order Araneae; family Tetragnathidae; genus Metellina; species Metellina segmentata. The sequence continues at coordinate 78,314,544 of OX375878.1, forward strand.
AGCTAACATAAAGGCATCCAAACTATTTGATGAACCAGATTTCCTAAAATAAATTATTATGCCATTGATCTAATGGTGAGATTGTTAAGCGAAAAAGAATTAATTAATTTCAGCAGCAACAATCTCTCCAAATATAAAATTGCTTTTTCGAAACAAGTTCAAATTTACAATGACTTAGTTTAAAGCACAATTTTTCAAAACCATAATTAATGTATCATTATCCATAATGCATCATACGAATGTAGCAACGATTTTCAAAGCCACCACGCATGCTTGGTGTAAGCAGCACCCTCTGAACTGATGCTAAAAGCATATAAATAGAGGGCTGTAGCGAGACGTTGAAAATAGTGCATGGTTATTTTTTAGTGGCGAACGTTTAGTGAGACCCAAGTATGCCTCCACGATGAAATAGGGTGAAATTCCAACAACTTACAGAGTTTGAACGGGGGAGAATCATTGGCCTTCGTGAAGGAGGATTTTCCTATCGTGCAATAGCAGCTTGTGTGCAACGGAACAGTTCCACAGTGATGCAAGTTTGGAAGCAGTGGACCAACGAGCACAGGACAACTCGAAAAACTGGGTGTAGATGACGGAAGCGCGATATTAGACACCTGGTCCACATGGCGGTGAATGACCATACAGCTTCCTCCAGACAGTCGACAGCACTTTGGTCTACTGCTACAGGTGTAGTAATGTCGTCTTTGTCAATTCGCCGATGTCTGCTGCACCATGTACAAGGATTCCTTTATACAGGATCTCCCTCACGCCAAACCATCGTTGGCTGCGTCTGCAATGGGCTCATGAGCACAGAGCCTGGCGGGCTGATTGGCAACAAGTTGTCTTTTCTGATGAATCCCGCTTTAATTTGTGGAACCATGATGGCCGCATTTGTGTTAGACGCTATGCCGGTGAATGCTGCCTTCCAGAGTGCGGTATCGAACGTCATAGTGGCCGAACAACCGGAGTTATGGTCTGAGATGCGATTTCGTATCATGGACGATCTCAGCTGCTACGAATTAAGGGTAATCTGAATAGCAACAGGTACGTCCATGAAGTGCTAGAGCCCGAAGTCGTTCCCTTGATTCAAAGCATCCCTGGAGCTATCTTTCCACAAGATAATGCACGCCCTTATGTTGCAAGGAATGTTCGAGACTTCTTTTCAGCCCAACACATGCAACTTCTTCCTTGGCCTGCTTATTCGCCGGATATGTCGCCTATTGAGCATGTGCGGGATTTGGTTGGTCGGCGTCTCGCTAGTGATCAGCGTCCTACAGCTTCAAAAGACGAACTTTGGAAGCGCATACCAACAATATGGAATTTTCTTCCACAAGCAGACATTCATCATATGTTTCACTCCATGCCACGTCCTATAGCAGCACTTATTGCAGTGCGTGGTGGCTACACCAAATACTGATTTTAGACACTTAATTTTTTTTTTTTTGCTTTGAAAATTTATTCATTTGTTTGTACTAATACAAGCCGTTTTTGTATTAAATTTCATTTAATTCTGGTGACTCCTTCATGGTGTTGCATTTTTTACAAACAGCAGTATATATATATCTAAATAATGTCAAGAGGCAGGTATAAACACAATTTAAGACATGCAATCAGAAGATATACTTACACTTAAGACATACAATCAGAAGATATACTTACACTTAAGACATACAATCAGAAGATATACTTACATGTTTTGGTTGAATTTCTATTCTGCGTACTAAATCTAAAGATTCCCAGTCATAAAAGGCAAGACCACTAATTGATTTCACACCTAACATATGACCACCAAATATTGCTAAAAGAAAATAAGTTTTTGATTTATCATATTAAAGAGAATCTAAGACATATTAAAGAGAATCTAAGACATATTAAAGAGAATCTAAACTTTCTTGAGCAATAAAAAACAAAAACCATTTTTATACACAGAATAGCAGAATGTTTTGTAGTACAATTAACATTAATAAATCTATATTCCTTTGAAATATATTTTCTGTATTTCTTTCATTTATGCTCTAACTTCAAATAGCTAGACATGAAAATGAAGCCCACGGGAATAAAGTTAAACAATTTCTATTAAAAAGGAGTTTGCTCTATCTTAAATGAATAAAAATAGAAGAATTGAAGTTTCCCTTGAGTTGAGAATTGTTTTCACCCAGCTGTGATAGAATTCGAAAATCATATTCCCTATTAAACTGAACAAAAATAAGGGACATTATATGTATGGATGACAGCACCTGATAATTTATTATTGCAAAATTGGGTCCCATTTGCTAAAAGTAAAATATGTACCTGTACCATTCTTATTGATTCATGCTCTCAACTTTCATTTTTTAACCAGCAGCAAGTGCAGAAATTTGTGTGCTGTACAACTATTTATTATAAGAACTGTTAGAACATTCGGATTGATAATTGTTGACAAAAGAAATAAAAAAATTAAGTTGGTGCATATGAACGCCCTAAAGAATATTTTGAATTAAGAGTAACTTGAAAAATGGAAATAATACAATCTATAAAGGGAAGCATTTAAATTCAGAACAAATATGTGTCACTGGATCAGGATATGCTGATTTAAATCAAATTTTCAATTATCTTTCTAAGTAATTGAAGTTTAACTATATTAACGATGAAATAACCTGGGATAAAGTATATGCTATTTTATTCAAGTAAGTTAAAAAGTTGTTCCTCTGTAACACCTGAAGAGTGACTTGACAATTACATGTTAGCTACCTGAAGAGTGACTTGAAAATACTTGGATTCCATATTAGAGAGGAGCCGACCAACCGGTATAGTGGTTAAGGTGTTGGCCTCTGGATGGGAATGTTCCTGGTTCGAATCCGGGGACAGGGCATGGATATAATTGTGCTATCCTTAGTTAGGGGTAGTGATGATCGCCCATTGGGTGCCCCTTCACAAATGACCATCGCTTCCCGGCCTTGCAGTGGCCTATGATTAGCAATCGAGTGCCCGCCGTAATTTAAAAAATATATATATTAGAGAGGAGCGTCAATTGGGATGCAGAGGTACCTACTTGGAGAAATTATTGGAGGAAGTAAAACACAATTAAGTTACAAGAGTGTTTCAGGTTTATTTTGACAGCATAAATAATAAAGGATATTATCGCTATAATTGAAACATGTATACCTTGTGTTAATAACAGACACAAACAAACATATTTTAGGACCCAAGGAATTAGGGTTTCAAGAACATTGCATCCCTTCAAATAAAGTGATCTGTTAAAAGATCAAATCAATCTGCAAATTTGGAGTTACTTGTATTATTTGAAATATTTATCCTTATGTTTGAGGGTCATGGGATCTATCATAAACATTTAAAAAAGGTTTCAGGCTACTAGGGCCATGCTTGGTTTTTGAAAAAACTAATTTGGTTTCTCATTGGACCCAAGGGTGTCCAGGTCCCAAAGAGTGAATGGAAATGGGTGAGCCCCTAGGATGAAAATAACAAGTGACCAACAAATGTATCACCTTTCTGAGAGACTGAGTTTGGGGCCAGTTAATACATTGCAGTGTTTACAGTAAATTTTTACAGAATCTTCCAAGTGGAAAGGTTACATAGGGTTGAACAGATGTCCTTTCAAGATGGAATTTGCTATTCCTGATACACAAATCATTTGTCCCCGGTTAAAAATCAGTACTGGCCCTCACCTTCTAGCTTACTTTGTAAACCTCAGGAAGAAAATTGACTAAGCTTATAGAAAATATTTTCATAACCGCTAAAGTCAAATATGCATTTAGTAGCATGCATGTAATTTAAAAAATCAAGAGAAAGCAGATACATTTCTTAATTTTCTCTTTTTGAAAAAGTATTGTATTCCAGATATTTTTTCTTGAACAGGGAAACCCTTTTAGATTTTAGTCTGTAGCAGACAAAACATTCATGAAGCCATCTTACTACCACAGCTATTAATAGACCATTGTGTTGCTCCAGTGCGACCTATAAATTCAACTACCAACATATCGCAGATACTTCTATGTTTGTAAAAAGTATATTTTTAATTAACTCTCAAAACAAGTTGGGTAACAAAAAGCCAGAAAATTAAAATTTGTTTAATTTTGTTACTACAATTAATACAATTTTATTAAATTCATAATTAAATTTGCCTTTTCTTATTAAAATTATAATTTCTTAATTTTTAATGTTAAGTGTTATGGATTTTCGAAGAATAAAAAGAACAAGACAATAATAATTAAAATTGTTTCAATCTTTCAAAAATTTGCCCTGTTATATTTTCAAAATCATTATATTAATGTTTAACATAAATCAATACTATCTAGGAAATCTGTGATTTGCATGTTTCCTATCTAACAAATTTAAGTGTATACAGACAATGAATTAATTAAAATCATTAAATACAGTAAAAAATTGCTTTTTAAATCTAGTAAAACCAAATAAATCTGATTTTTATGCAATTTTTGTATTATTTTTAGAATGAACAGTGAACTGTCATTAAGGTTTTACTTCTTACCTTCTGCACCATATTCAGGTTTGAAACTTTCCCTCTCCTTGAAATTTTTGAATATTTTGATAGACGTAGCACTTTCACGAATGGCGTACTCAGAGGAATCCAATGCCCACACAAACTCTTGTGCAGAGCCGAAACTTTTGTTCCTCAAAGCCATAGCAGTGTAAATTATGTACTCGCCATCTCCACAAACAACAACAAATCTGAAAAGAAATGAGGGGAAATATCGCAATAACCATTTATAATGCATATTGGAAGTGACAATTTGTAATGTCTTTCACTGTACCTTCCATTTGAATTGTGAGACACTGTTTGAGGATATATTTCGCAACTTCCCATGTCTTTGACAACCAGTGGCAACCTCTCTCCATCTTTAATTTCAGCCTCCACCATGGCCTTCAAATTAGCTTGTTGAAGTTCTGAGTGTCTGGCCCAAATGATTTTTCCAGAGCTATCCATAGACATAGCAGGTTCTTCTCGACCAACCTAAGATAAAAACTAATGTGTAAGCGAAAAACAATTCAAATCAAAATCATATTAATGTTTAACGAAAATCAAAAACCATTCGGATACCTTACCTTTATTATTATACTTCCTTCATCAAAACCAAGAGCCATACTATTTGAACCTTTTAAGCATGCAATTGACCACACTCTTTCTAAATTATAGTGCAAAGTACTTTCTAAACGATATGTATTGGCATGCCAAATTTTCACAGTACCTAAGGAGAAAATGTAAACAGGATTACAGAGACTATTTTCTAAGAACATATCTTATTATACTACAAATTATTTAGAGTACAAAAACTTTTATTCATGAGAAATTCAACTGTATGAAAATAAATTGGCATGTCCCATATCACTATCAAATAACATAAAATCAAATAAAGAAACATACTCACAAAATTACAGATGCAATAAATATACCTAAAATAATTACCTTATCAACCATTTAAGACAAAGAGATAAAAACTTAAAATTACCATCTTCTGAGCCTGTCATAATGATGGGTAGTTCAGGATGGAAGGTAACTGCTGATATATTTTGAATGTGACCTTCTAAAGTTTGAATGCATGTTTTGTTCTAAATATGTAATAAATAAAACAAAAATAAGTAATTTTCAACCATGCAATAAATTAAGTTTCAGAGAAGACCAATCATGTAAGTTCAAATTCACATCACAATTTTAAGATAATTTCAAAGGCATAATTTGAGAAAATATAAAGTTTTAATTACTTACATTATTAACAAACTTAGCTAAATAGTTAACACATGAAACAGTAAAACTACTGAACTAGAAAGTAAACTAGTTTTTAGAAAACATTCCTAAACTTATTTGTTACAGTAGAGAAATAGTAAGAAACAAACCTGGTAATCCCATATTTTCACCAATCTGTCATCAGCTCCAGATATTAAATATGGTTTATCTCCCCCATGATAATAATCAACACAGTTGATTCCTTTGTCATGCCCTTCCAATGTGAAATTAGGAGACGTGGAGCCCAATTGCCATACCTATTAATAGTTTCGATCAATTGAAATAGAATACTAATGCATTAAATAAATCAGTACAAATAAAAGAAAAAGTCATATTAATGAATTATAAAATTGTTCTTGGATTAAAACAAGATTCTAACACCTCTGAAGGATAACAGATTCACATCTATATACATAAAACACTAAGTCTTTTAAACACATTTGCCAAACACATAAAAATTCAAGTGGTATTTTACAATGTTCTGAAAAGAAAAACATTAATTTTACAAGCTTTTATTTCACTTCACTTTCACAAATAGAAACCATCATGATTGTGTACACATAAACATGTTGAATTTTTCAATTATGTCTAGCTAAGTAAATTGCTTGTTTTCCCAAGTTAAAATGTCAAAAAAATGATCAAACTGATTTTACATGCTTGTACATAGAATCAATTTTACTGTTTTGCAAGTTACCAGGTCCATACAACACTAACTTATCAATGATCTTTTCTAATGCTTCATGAAATATTTGGGTTTTTTGGGAATAATATTCAAGTAACTTTATAGCATTTTTACAAGTACCTAAGCACTGAAACACATTTCATGGCCAAAAAACACAATAAAATAGTAGGTCAAAAACCAAGGTAGAAATGCAAAACAATTTTAATGTCATGGGGGGGGGGAAGTAAAGAGCATAATGTAACTCATAAATCAAAACATCAGCTTACTAACCATTTAAAATCAATTGAAAAATGAAATAACATCAAGAAGAAATTTGAAGATGTAGAAATAAAATACATACTTTTACAGTTCGATCCAGTGAAGCACTAGCAAATGTATTATTATCTTTAGGATTTATGACAATTTGCATGATATAATGAGTATGACCTTCAAAAACTTGAGAACAAGCCCACTGTTTGTCCCAATTCCACAACTTGATTAACATATCATCTGGAAATATTTTAAAGGAAATAAATACTTTTAGAGAACAGACTAAATAATTAAAATAAATTGACTCCTTGAAATTTTGTGAAGACAAATATATGTAGATTAATAAAAATATTTTAAATCAGAATTAAGTTTTGATAGTTTCAATAACAAGAAAATTACATTTAAACATTGAACAAAATATAATGAAATAATTTACTTTCATGACAGATTGATCAAATTATACTGAGTTGATGAAAATTTGGTAAATTGCATACAAAGAGATTTAAAATATTGCACACACAGAATTTTCAATATTCATTAACAAATTTACATACCACTGGATGTTAAAACAAAAGGTTGTGTAGGATGAACCACAATTGATCGAATGTAATCTGAGTGAGCATCCAGTATATGGACACGTTCCAAAGTATTGTAGTTAAAAACTCGCAGTTGCATATCATCCTAAATCAAATCAAAGCATCAAAACAATAAGATAAACTATTGAAAAGAAACAGTTTTAATGAAATTTGGAATTAAATACAGCAACATGTGGATACAATCACAAGAATAGTCATTAAATGTTACATTTTAGAATGGCATTTAATTAATCATTAATAACACCTTGGATACATGGATGAAGCAAAAAGGACTAGAAAACTAATTGTTATAAATTGGAGAGTATGGAAGATGCTCACAACTTTATGGTATCTCTCTATTAAAAAAAAGTTACTGCCGCTGCAGGATTGAAAACTCGTATTTTTCGTAGGATAAGAAAAGTATGAAACTAACATGGTTTGTTCAAAATTGTACAGGGATGAAGATGAAAAAGATTTTTTTTCCAATGGGGCTATTAGTTTAGGGTGCATTAAGTGTTAAAGTCTAAAAAGGCGAAATTTCTAACGCAAGTGAGCAAATGACGTACAAATTTTCATTCAACCGTGATTTTTTTAGAGTACCTCTAAATGTGAATTTTTGCACAATTCCAAGTTTTTTTAGAAATTTTAATTTGGTTCCTAATAATATATATTTTTTTAATTCGGAAAAAATCAAAATATTTTTGTAACTTAAAAAAAAAAAAAACTGTAAAACCTATACCTTATTCCTATTAGTATTTAAATTTGAAAACATTGCAGGAAACCTTAGAATATACTCTTTCTTCCAGTAGAATTATTTTTGAAATTGGTTCATAAATAAATGCGACGCTATCAAAAGTATAATTTCACGATAGTGTACAAATTGTTCCTTGTGCAGACACGCAGAGATCCAATGTCAAACTGCCTTTATGAAACCGAGGCTCACTGGAATGAAAACCTCGATAAAACTCGTTGTGACGTCAATGAAAAGAGGCGATCAGGGGGCGGAGGTTTCACAATCGCATGAGATTGCAAACTAACACTCCTATTGCAGAGTCAAAGCAAAACAAACTGGATTTGCGAAGCAAACAATATGGGATTACAGGAGGGGGCGGAGGTTTTTCCGTCGTAGGAGATTGACGCTGCGAAAGGAGTGTTAGGTTGTGAAGCAAACCAAATGGGATTGTGTAGCAATCCCCAGGAGTTGCCAATCGGAGCCCCCAAGTAGAATTAAAACCAGATAAATACTTTGATTCACATGGTAAATGGGTTTTTCTGCACTTTATTTCTGTGAATGATAAAATCAAATGTTTGTCAGAAATGAATGATGAGATTAAAATATAGAATTTATGTACTCATCTCTCTAATTAATTAGATTATTTAAATATCTGTTCAAAATTAAAAATGGGCGTTTTCTAAAAAAGTAAATGCACAATGTATACATAAATTTTTGTACTTTCCGAATTAAGTACACAACATTAAAAAGCTGAAATGTTTTCTAATATACCATCTAATTCCTGACTTATCTGTCGAGGATCAGAAATATATTTTATTATACAATTTGGAAGAACTAGCATTGCATTACAAGTGTTAGAAAGTTTTAGGTAAATATAATACTAAATAAGTAAAGTAATTTTTTAAAGAACAATAGTTTCAGCATATCATTCAAAATTAAGTATGTGGCATTCATAATAGTAGTATCTATATAGATATCCTTGATCCCAGAACCTTTCTTCCAAATGATACATTTTTGTTACCTAACCAATAGCATTGATTTAAAGTTCACTTTTGGCACTTTTTTGTATGAATATAAACTGAGAGGCTTCAAATCATACTTACAGATGCAGTAATAACCCAATTTTTTCTGGGTACAAATTTAGTAGCTCGCACTGGCAAATCACAAACTTCGAAAGATTTGATAATGACCTAAAAATGAAAGATAAAGATAGCTTCAGATGAAGAAAAATATACTGGAACTGATGCCACAAATGCAAATAACTCAAAGTAAAACATTACATTCTTTACAATGATATTGTTTGAGCATAGCATAGATTTGTCCCTCAACAATTCTTTTGTTACAAAGGATAATTAGATCCACAATACAATTTAAAGTAAATTTTAAACCATGTTGAAAATATGTGCCCAGGTGGGATTCAAAGCCAGGAAGTCCTGAGCTAGGCTGAAGTGCAACCATTCAGCTAACAGATCAAGGAAGAAACAATTTTTAACTTTCCATTTGGCATGCATATGTATAAGATATTGATAGCTCATCTTAAAATATGATAAATAGATATCAAATACATTAGCTACATTTTATAATCCTTAAATGTTTCTTTACATAAATTAAAACTAGATGTAACTTTAGTTGTTTATGGGAACGTTTTGTCAGTGTGAAAAGGAAAAATTCATTAATTTAATCATATCTCTTTTTCAAACAAATTCAAAATTTTAAAACTTCAATCCAAAAATAGTAAGATAACAAAGAAAGTTTTTAAAAATTGCAAATTTTAGCGCAACATTCGTTTTGCAAAAAATATAAAAGTTACAATTTAAAAATTATTTATTTAAGGAAAATAACATTTTTAGGTATTGATCTAATGTGAAATTTTCTGCAGATTTCAAATCCATTGGAATTTTTACTCTTTCTCCAACGATCTAGGAGATAGAAAAAATAACTACATAACTCCTGTTAAAACTTTTTATTTGTTTTGTTCTTCCACTAAAAACGTTCAAACGGAAACAGGGAAATAATAAATTAAGAATCTGTCCTATCTTTAAGCTATTGCGTTTCTAAAGAAAACAGTAATAATTAAAATGTCATTAAATTAATTTTAAAATGTTCTAGATTGAATTTTCCGCAGATTTCTGATTCCTTCCTAAAAAAAAATATTAAATTCATTTAAAAATGTTCTAGATTAAATTTGCCACGACCCAAAAATTTCAAAAAATGTGGACACCTCTGTGCCAAATTACTTTACTGTAAGTACTGTAGATAGTCAGGACTTTGCGGGAAACAAACACTTCCTTTTATAATAGTAGAGATACAACATGGAGTGGGCAAAAATTATTGCACAAGGGCATTTCTTACCCACTGCACGGAAATGGGTGGGTGTAATGAAAAGAAGAGGTACTCGTTAATGAAAAGTCTATAATCAAGTGATGTGGGAGCAAAAAAGGTTGAAATTGCTGTTTTAGACAATGAGAATAAAATTTGGGAAAACTAAGAAACAGTTTTATAAAATGTAACAAAATGCAGATATTTCTTTTCCCTTATATTGAAATGTTTGTATAGCATTTTGTGGAATGATTCTTGCAAAGATCAAAATAGCAGAAAATGTTAAATTTGATTTTACTCCTAAGGCTTATAACTAATGAAATTCAAATACCTGGGATTCATAATTCCAAATGTGAACATTTCCATTGTAAAGACTGACCAACATCCATGGTTCTGAAGGATGAAGATCAACACACTTAACTCTGTCTGAACGTGCTAACAGTTGACGCTTGACATCCAGTTTCAGAGGCTGTTTTAATAACACATAATTTATGAATTATAAAGAAAATCAGAAATGTGTATGAATATTTATTAAATCTATAAAAATGCCAATATAGGAAGGAAGTAAACATTTGTTTAATTTCAAACTTATATATATATATATATATATATATACAGAGCATTCCAAAGAAAACAAGCAGAAGGCTACATTGGCGTCGTAAGTTTCAGATGGTTGTAATTTGAGATGAAAAAATCATAAAGGACAAGTGGATCATATTTCTTTAGCTGTCATTTTGTTTCTTTGTGCTCCTGGATACAAAGTTTTAGAGTAACTACTCTGAGATGTGTAAAAGCTGCATTGAAGGTCAATTGGGGTCCAATTCCCCATTAACATATAATTTAAAATATTTTCAAGGTATCTAATTTTTTAAACTTTTACAAACAAATGATGGAACATTTTTACAAATGGTATAATAATAATAACAAAGATAAATATTTAGTTTATTGCAGAAAGAAGAAAATATCACCAACATCTTCAGGTAAGATGTTTTTAATATAATGTTAATAAAAAAAAGCAGAGTACACAATTAAATAAAGCTGTTAACTTCTTGATATTTTGGAGGTGCTTGAGCCCCAAAATCCCTTAATAGGTGTGCTCCAGTATTACATATTTTTAAAAAATGACTACTAAAACAAACTATTTAGAAAGACCAATGGAAACCGAAATCCAACAGGTTGAAAGAATAACACCTTCCAGTGAGATAAACCTGACTTACTTTGTTATTTAACTAACATTTACCATTATAAGCTTCTAACAGTTTAAGTTAACCAAGAATCAAGTTTAACATACAGATACAGTACTCGATTGTTTACACAACAGAAATGTCTTGTAAGTTTCAGACCACTGAAATGTTCAAATAGTTTAATGACAGCATATAATGAAAAGTTTAAAGGAAATAATTACACCCTAATATGTCTGAACATAATTTATGGTAAGCAACACATGATGCAATTACTTCATCAGTATATGCTTTCAAATTTAGTGACATTCAATAGTAAAAACTCAATCTACAACTTATTGCACTTAATTCACTAACCAATCTACACACGTTTGAAAGGAACCTACAAATCTTCCATGGATAATTGGTTGGGTCTTGGCCGAATATGCAAGGACATATTCGGTCAAGCTGCGGCAACGAGACTCTTACGTGAAAAATTTCTATAAAATTCTGGAATTATTCTTTCAAGATAAAATAACGCTAAGTTGTTTCAATTGTAACATTTCATAACACAGCGCACTACCTAAAAAATAAAAGCAAACGAAATAAAGTAATTATTCCCATTACCTATGATTGCCGACGAGTTTACAAGAATAAGCATTTGTAGAATTGAAACTTCTACATTTTTTGAGGGATTTAAAGGGGGGGGGGGAAATAGAGAATAAATACATTAGTTTGAACTGCAGTTAAAAGTTTTTCTCAGATAGATAAGTTTCGGTTTGTAAAGTGAAAAGAGCATCTAGACTTGACAGGTGGAGAAAAATAATATTTACCATTTTTAATCACTAGAAAACAAGAGCAAACAAAACTTTAAATTCTTTCAATTGTCAAGGACAACCAAAATATGATCGCGATGAATTTCACTTTCAACTTAATTCAATCAATCTTTACGTGGATGTATAAAAACATACACCAACACGACACGATAATGTTGTCATACGTAATCGGCAAATAAGTTGAGTTGTTTTAAACCTGCAAGATTAATCCAAATCCAATTTCACCCCCCCCCTCCACATGTGGAAATCTAATAATTAAACAATACAGAATAATAACATGTACTGAAATCCATACATGTTATTATTTCGAACATAAATTATTATTATATTTGTTTCATTCAACCAATTTTGAAATGATCTATTATATGCTAATGAAAATTTGCTCTGTACAAAATAAACCTTGGTCTGTACCCATCTCGATGTCAGAGGATATAACGGGAACATTTTAGGACTTTCGTTAGTGCCGGAGCATGACAGAGGAAACAAGCGTTTTATGGATTGTTTATTACTTGATTTTGTATTGCATTTTATTTCCAAAATCTTCAAAAGTTTATTGCCGGTGAATAAAAAGTTTTCCCTGAAGATGTCTGATTTGAGCTTGTTGATGGATATGGGATTTTCCCATTCAAAAGCGTGAGTAAATTTTTAAAAGGAATCAACTGTGAACTTGAAACTTAAAAGATTTAATAATATTGAATTCGTTTTGAATTTCAGAAGAAATAAGTTGTTTCACTTGTTTTCTACTTGTATGTTAAAATATTTTCTAATAAGGAATTTGAAATAATATGCCGGCGGTTACTGAGTTTCTTTCCTGGGATGAATATGTTCTTAACGAATACTATGTGTTCGTAATTTTATATCACAATGTAAAACTAATACACGGTGTTGGTAATTTTCTTTAAGATCAGATATATTGCATTGTGTCGAAGTTTGAAATGGCAGAAGAATGAAATTTAATGGTGGCGAATATATTTTGTTATTGTTCTTGATATAGATTACTTGATAGACTATTCAATCTTCTAAAAATATATGTAGAAAAAATTGCACTACTTGTTATAAAATGTGAATACTTTGTTTTTTCAAATTTTAATTTTCCTTTTTATTTCAGTGAGATAGCCTTGAATGTGACTGGCAATAAAGGAGTTGAACCTGCTATGGAATGGTAGTTATTTACTTTCTTATTACATTCATATCATTCCTTACAACCATTTCATTTTCAGCAATAACCTTTTTCTAAAAACCTAGATCCTAGTGTAATGGGGGGTGCGTTGTGGCCTAGTGGGTTTGCCCACTGTGTTAGCAGGTTCGATCCCTATTGGGTGCATTCCTCCCTGGGTGTATTTCTCTCTTCTGTGTCAGTACCTAAAGCTTTAATTGTGTGTGTATCACTTGATATTCTTTGTATGTCTAGTTTCTGGCGCAGCATAGCCAAATATGCCCTTGTGCCTTAGAACCTCAAAACCAAACAACCTTGTTCTTGATATAGGAAAATGACTGGAACAAATCAAAACTTCTGAATATATTCTTATAAGGAGCTTGTTTTCATTAATTTTTAAATCTTGATGAATTGACTGAAAATATTTATACAGGATTGAGTTTCTTTAACTCTTATTTTTGATATATTGATTTCATTAAGTGTGCAAACTGACTTTTTTGTGACTTTAAGTAGCGAGTTATGGCAGGTTAAGGCAACCCATAGGTTACGATTATTATTATTGGTTTTTATGGCAACCTGAAAATTTAAAATGTCCACATTTGTGTTTTTAAAGCTTATTGCTTTCATTGTATAAAAAAAAATGTTTGAAATAATTATTTTCTTGGCGACATTTTAAGTGCTCCAAAAATACGAAACGAGGCTGTTGCCTCTGAGCAGAACGTAGACTGTAGCTGTACTAAATAGTCTTGAATTTCACAAGAAATTAATGGGAATATATATTAAATATTATCATGAGAGCAATGGTACATATAAAGATGCCATGTAAAGGAAGATAAATTGACAATAGAGTTGGAAACAGTTAACATTTACAATTTTAATAATGTTTCTGCTTATCTACACATATTGAACCAACTATGGCTAACGTAAAAACTTCCTAATGTGTTAATATTTGGAATCTGCCCTTTAAATTCAAATATTATATAGAATTGCATTTGTTAAAAAATTTCACTTTGATGCTTTATGAAGAAAATCAAAAATATGTTGATACATTTTGTCGTTTATATTTTAGGCTTCTTGCTCATTCTGATGCCAATGAACCTGTCCCTGAAAATCAATCCAATCAAGGAACTGGTAAGAATTTAAAGAATAATATGCAATCAATTTTTAATGATTCTGATTTTACGAAAAAAGAACCTAACAATCCCAGTCAAGGTTTTGGTGGAGTGGTAGCATCCGCAACGTTAGGCCGCCAAAGCGATTGTTTACGCCAAATCAAGATGGCGGCCGATGTAAGCAATTCCAAGATGGCCGCCATATACAACGTGAACCTTTGCATACAGTGCATAAATAATAATAATAATTTGTTTAAAAATTAAGAAAAAAGCAATATAAATTTCACTTGAAAATTTTCTAATATTTCAGTCTGGTTTTCTCCGAACATGTACGCAATTTTGCGTCAATTTCATCCTAGTTTTGTCACTTAAAAAAAATAATATTAAATAAAAATAATAAAAAAATTATAATTAAAAAAAAATAATAATAATAATAATAATAAAAAACGTGATTTTTTTTTTAAACGTCCGGATTTTCATCAATTTTGAATTAGAAACTTTGCAATGCATAGAAAATTCAAAACAAGAAATCTTTTTTTAATAAGGTAGTTCTTTTCTGTGATCATAATCCACACAAAGGTTTTTGATGAGAAACCAATAATCTAAAAATTCTTCTGCTATCCTAAAGTGTGAAAAAATATTTTTTCACAATTTTTCTAGCAATAAGCATTATGTGAGCAACTCAATGGGGATATTCCAGGTTATAGAGCCATATATGGAAAAGCAAGACAAATATTTTTATTGTAACGACTTTACAAGAGGAAATTGTTTTTTAGAGAAGTCGAAGCGTATTGCGCTTAAGGTTTCAATGCGTTTAAACCAGTATACCGGGAAAAATTTGTTTGTAGATAAGTCACAGCGTATAACGCGCGATCCCCGCCTGCCGGCTACCTCGCCGCCCCTCCGGGGCCGACGAGGACCTTTCACCGTTGGCTTCCATGCGTATAAGTCACCGTATTGGGTGCCCACCCAAGCATAGTCCAGTGTTTGTAATATAACCAAAAGCTAAACAAAAATCAAACTTACCCTCATAGCCGGGTCCTTGAAGTTCTGACAATGGTTAACAGTCATATGCTCGAATCGATAACCCTTGAACTCTTTGTCCTTCGGGTATTGATACCAGCATATGACTTCCAATAGTCAGAAATTTTTGTAGTTCCTTGCAAAATTCAGCTCTGAATTACCTCAGCCAAAACTTTCTGGTTCTTATTTTTCACCTCAACCATAAAACATTTATCCATCCCTCGTTCAAGTCCTCCAAACACCCATTTACCCTCCAATTTCTTACTCCTGTTATACTTTCTTTTGCCAAATTTTTGTCCTATCTTTCTACATTTCCACTCCTACCTATCACCAGCATCCTTTCTCAATGTTAAAATCATATCATTCTCACATGAAAGACATTTCACCTTCTTCCCAATCAAGCTACTACATGTTTGCAAAAAAAAAAAAAAAAAAAACATTTTCTAACGTTCAATAACACTATCCACTGCTATATCAAATCAACTAAGGGGAAATGAGCAACCAAAAGTGGAAAAAAATTCTAAATTCCAATCTGCAATTTCAAAAATCAAATTTAATCCAAATTTTTTTTCGAAATTTTAATTGAAATTTAAATAAAGTGACAAATTTAAAAAATTGTAACTTACAATCTGCTTTCCAAACTTATCCTAAAAATTTTGAAAATTAATAAAACAAGTCGATTTTATAAATCAAGAGCAAAATTCATATGCACCCAACAATTTCAAAGACTGTCTAAATTTTAATTCCGTTCTACATTAAAAATAAAAGTGGAAAAGCGTATTTTCTTCCTTAACCAATCATGAGACCCGTTTATTATCGTCAGGAGAAAATATCTAGGGTTGCCTTAAAACTAAGAAAAACGCGAAAACGGGAAGGTTACCACAATTGGCAATACATCACTCGAAAGTTGTAACGTATCGGATGCTACATACCATCCAAGGTTTTTAATTTTTTGCTTTCCTTTGCTAAAATAGAATAGGGCTGGAAATGTAATCTGTTTTTATTTTAACGCGAAGGGCAGAAAATGCAATCTGTTTATTTTTGGAAAACTATAGTTCATGTGACGTCATAATCTCTTGCGAAAATATAAAAAGAAAAGCAAATGTAAAAGAAGTCTATCTGGTGTAAGTTTTCTGCAGATTTCAAATGCGTAAAAAAATTTATTCTATCTTTAACGATCGTTGAGATAGAAAAAAAACACTGAGGAACGCCAGTGATATCTTAAGTAATATCTTTTGTTTCACTAGAATCTGTTTCACAGGAAATCAAAATGAATGAATCTCAAAACAAACGAAGGTCATTTGAATGTGTTCTCTCCCATTCCAGAGATGGGAGATGAAAAAAACTGGGCATGGTTCTAAAGGCTGATGTCAAGGTGATATGAGGGCGAAAAGTCTAAATTCTTTTCCTTCATTCCGTGAAAGAAGGAAGAATGGTGAAAAAAACTATTACATTCATTTCAAAATGTTCTTGATTGAATTTTAAAGTTTGCCTCGACCCTAAAATTGCAAAAAAATTGGAGTACATGTGTGCCAAATTTTTACTACTGTAAGTGCCATAGATTCGTCAGGACTTTTGAGTCCAAGAAAACAAACACTTCCTTTTATAATATTAGAGATAGCAATGCAAACCCTCAGTATATAATAAAATATCAACCCAAAGTTTTAATTTGGAACAGTTGCAAATTATTGGGTTTGCATTCTCAGTTTTCCTTTAATCATACACTCAATTTATATCATTTTCTCTTTATTGTTAGGTAAACAGATAAAATAATTATAATAATTGTGATGGCCCGTGCTAGAGATTTGCATCAACCCCTACATTGATTGTGTCTAGGTAAAATGTATGTAGGCATTATTTGGGAATCGGCTAAAACAAGCCAAGGTCTGTTAGGTGAAAAATGTCTGGAAATACTTTCTGGATGTCTCGCCACTGAAATGAATTTCATCTGGCATATGAGAAGCTTGCCCCTTTTCTTGCAACAGTCCCTCAGCCCAATCCACTCACTGTCTCCTACCTTTGTTGGAGCAAGGCAGAGGACCCTTTTCACCTCCACTCATCAATTTAGTGGAAACACTCAAGTTATGCTCGGATATAAAAATGAAACTGACACAGTTCATTAACAGGGTTCGCACGTTCCTTAAACTCTAAAATGGACTTTCATTTCTAAGCAATCTTAAAACTCCTTATTTTTATGTGTTACTCCTTAAAAACTTCTTATATCAAAGATGCGATTCTTTCAACTTTTGTAAATATTTCCGACTTTTCTTAAATTTTCAAAAAAATTACTGATTTTTATCATTAAAAAAAAATTCTGACTTTTGCCCTTTTGGGTTTTTTTGTAAACGTAAAATGTGCCACCCACACAAGACATATCTTGCCAACATTGCACTCCTAAATTTTGCTAAGCTCATTAGTCCTGCAAATTCTTCTCTGAAAAGAATTCTTTATGAGAAGCTTATTAGTTTTATAGCAAACCTGGAGAACTTGGATTTTGAACTAGTTAGCTTATGTTGTTGCTGCGAATGTCGTAGGTAAAAAAAACCCTACGTTTTCCTAAGAAAGCAGAGTTATTATCTAGCGACCTTGATACGTCATGATGTGACAGAAAAGGTACAAATGAAATACTTTAAGTTGATCAGCTTTTAATAGGCAATTTTTCTTTCTATTAGAAAACAAGATGCTAGGTTGTTTAACCGATAAGATTATTTTGTCTTTTAAGGCAACCTCAGCAAGCAGAAAGTTTAAATTTTCATTTTGAATATCCTAGAAAGTTCTTTAAAAATCCATTAGCATATGTTGGTATACTTCTTTCTTTGGTGAATTTAGAAGTGCGCTAAAGCGATGGCCACCGCTTTATACATAGACTGCAGCTAATTTTTGAACGGGAAATTTTCGAAATGCTTCTTTTTAGGGCAATATTTATGATTGTTTTAACAAGTTATATTATTTCTTGGATAATGAGTTAATAATTTTAAGTTTTATTTGACTTAAATAGAAAATAAGAATATTTAGGGGGAAATATAAGCTGACGGATATTGCTTAGAGATTTTGAAAAAAGGTATTTTATATTCGAAAATAGGTTGCAAATTTAAACTGAACTAAGTTATATTTTATTTAAAACAGGAGTACAGCTTCAGTCTACAGTTATATCGGTAGCAACAGCATTGACGTTTTTTTTTGGTGCACTTCCTAAATCAAAGTTGATTATTACAAATTCTTGAATTTTTTTAGTCAAAGCGATAGTTTACTTATTAAATAATCAAAATTTTACCGCATTTAATTTATTTTGAATTGAATACAACATTAAATCTTGACGAAAGAGTAGCGTTGTGAATGTATTGAAAATCGCAATCTGTTATAATCAAAGTGGATTATTTCATACTTGAATATTTGAAGTTAAAATATAATTTACCTATTCATTTATAATAGAAATAGTTGTGGATTTCTTTCATTTCTGTCTGAAATCTGTCATTTTTATTTACTTGTAGAATATAGTGAAATCTCTTACTTACATTCTAAAAATATTTAATTGATGTTTCATTTTGGGAAAATGCTTTATATTAAAAACAAATATGCTTGGATTTCTATTATTGTGAGTTTTAGCTGAGATTTGAGAGAAATATGTATCTGAAAATGTATCTGTATCTGAAGAAATATGTATCTGTATCTGAGAAATATGTATCTTTAAACTGAGAAACATTGTACTGTGATTTCACTGTATAAGAACCATTTACAGTAGTATCCTAGATAAAACAGCTCCAGTGAGCAGGGGAAAATGAACTTGTGTTGAGTTGAAATATTAAAGTATAATTTTATTGTTTTGAGTTATTAAAAATATAGTATTAAGTAGAACTAAGTTCGTAAAAGTGTTGAAACATTTTTATTTTTCACACTTGAAAATGTGTGTATAAACCTACTATGACTCCTTAAAAATTTCGAAAGAACTTGTTAAATACTCCTTTTTTTTATACAGGGTGGTCCCGAATTCATGGTACAAACTTTAATGGTAGGTACAGGACATTGTAACAATGATTTATTGTATAGGAATGTATAGTCGCAAGTGACGCGGTGAGGCGTAAACAGGGGAAATAAAAGGAAAGAGAAATGGAGTGATCGGTTGGTATCATTGCCGGTAGAGGGCAGTAGATGTCTAGCCGCTGTTGAACATGATGCATCGCAGTAGGGAAAAGCGCCATTCACAATTGTGCTGCCGTAGACGATGGGTGACTTTACGTATGCAGAAAAAGCAGACATGCATTACATGTACGGCCGTGCAAATGGTAACGGCAGAGCTGCGTTACGAATGTATCGCGCGGAGTATCCTGATCGACGAATGCCGGATCATAGAATTTTTCAACGGTTACATCGTTAACTTTGTGAAACGGGTGCGTTCGACGTCAACAGACATGGCGCTGGTCGAGTAAGAGCTGTACGCACTCCAAGGCTGGAAGAAAGCATCTTGAACATTGTGGCTGATAGACCCGAGTCAAGCACAAGAACTGTTGCGCGTGACGTAGGTGTGAGTCATCAGACTGTATGCAGAGTGTTAAACGAAAATCGCTTACACCCCTTCCATTTTCAGAAAGTACAAGCATTGAATCCGGCAGATTATCCTCGCCGCGTGAACTTCTGCCTGTGGGTGATGCAGCAATGTGCGTTGCAGCCGGATTTCGTAGATTATGTGCTATTTACAGATGAAGCGACATTTTCACGCGAGGGTGTCTTTAATGCGCACAATTCCCATGTGTGGGCAACCGATAATCCACATGCAACGCGTCGACATGCGTTTCAACAACGTTTCAGTATTAATGTGTGGGCTGGTATTGTGAACGACTTTTTGATTGGCCCATACTTACTACCCACGCGGCTCACTGGCGGAAGCTATCTTATTTTTCTGAAAGAAGTGTTACCACAACTGCTGCATGATGTTCCGATCGCCATTCGTAACCGCATGTGGTTTCAGCACGATGGGGCGCCAGCACACTTCAGCATTGATGTACGGAATTACCTGAATGCCACGTTTGGTACTCGATGGATTGGGCGTGGTGGACCAGTCCCTTGGCCACCCCGATCTCCCGATTTATCGAGCCTCGATTACTTTTTATGGGGACATCTAAAGCATCTTGTTTATGAGACTCCAGTTGACTCAGATGAGGATCTCGTCGCTCGCTTATCTGTAGCTGTTGCAGGTGTGCGTGAAATACCAGGCATCTTTGAACGTGTACGCCAATCGCTCCACCGACGCTGTCAAGCATGTATCGATACTGGTGGATATAATTTTGAACAATTACTGTAAACATGACACTTGTCAACAACGCTTTCAATAAAATCTTTGTTTTTCCTTTCGGCCGTTATTTCCCCTGTTTTCGCCTCACCGCGTCACTTGCGACTATACATTCCTATACAATAAATCATTGTTACAATGTCCTGTACCTACCATTAAAGTTTGTACCATGAATTCGGGACCATCCTGTATATATATTCAAAATTCTGTATGAACCCTGATCAAGCAAGAAACCACTGTCTGTCATTGAATTACTAAATAAGATTATAATTTCTAACCTATTCACAATACATTTATTCAAAATTATTTGAACTAAATTAAAGTACAAAAATAAAAATAAGGATTATTTGAAACTGCAAGATTTTTGCATTCTTATTGGTCAGGTGTTGAGCATCTTAATTGTTTGTGTATTTAGAATCTAAAAAATTTTGAAATATGGACCTCTATACAACATTTGTTTTTACATTATATTTGTGCCAACTAATAGCTTAACATTTGCACTTAAGAAAATTGAAACTGGGACAACACCCTAAAGTTATATTTAGTAAAATTTATTAATGCATTAAATCGCACACACACATGTTATTAATTATTTTTTTAGGTATATAATATAAGTGAGAAAATAAATTTATCTCATTTTATTTTAGTAAATTTGAAGATTAACATAATTTACTATAAGATTAGAACTGACTTGTATCAAACTAATATCAAACCTAAAAAAAGCTAGCTGAATATAAAATGTTGTTTTTAAAAACTCTTTTGCTTAACCCAAGTTATAAATAGCATATGATCAATTTGAATCTGTACATAAAGAACAGTATGTGAATTGAATTTTAAGGTATGACTGAAATGCCCTCTGATGCTAAAGTTGAAGTTGAAGATGAAGTGCATAAAATAGAGGATTTAGAAGAAGTGACAGATCAAGATGCAAAATCTCTGCAGTGTGATGAGTAAGTCTTAATTATTTTGGATGTCCCATTGCCTCAAGTGTTAAAAAGCGTTCAAATATAAGATTGCTATTTACAAGATATGTCAGATATCAATCTGCCTCCATGCAGCAAAACATTTTCATTTTGATCTATTTTCTGTGAGAATCAATTTCTGATGAATGAGCTTTAAATATCAAAGAGGGACACTTCAAACAATATCAAAAGGTTCCCATGGTCATTGAAAAATGATAAAATTTTGTTTAGTCCTTGAAACTTCTTGAATTTTAACCAGGCTTATTTAAATCAAAATTTGCTTACAGCTAAAATTTCTTAAATATTTATGTTTTCTACATTAAAATTTTATTTTGTTGGAGTCGTTGTGCAGCTAGCTGAAGGTTCAATTCCTTCCTGAGTTGGTTTCTTTCTTCTGTGTTAGAAAAACTTTCCTTGTGTGTGTACATTACTTTATATTCGCTGTCTTGTATCTAATGCATCATGGCCAAATATGTTCCTTGTATCATAGAAATTCAACCAACCTTTTGTTGCTACTATTCATAACTTAACAATTTAAAATTTAAGTCTTATAAACCTCTGAAAAGCCTAAATGAATGGAAACCTTACTCTAGGGCTGTTTTAAAGAGGATGTAGTGATTTGAGTAAAACCCTGCATTGAAGTTATATTTCCTTCTATATCCCTATTCTGATGCCTTACTTTTTCTTGAGGAATATTTTTATATCATGTAACTAGTAAAAGGTGTGATGTATCTTGCTAGGTTTGATAGTAACATGCTGTAAGTTCAAGAAATAATAAATTAATTGTTTTGAAATTTTTTGAGAGGTTTAGTTTCTACTTACTACCACATGAACAATTGGGGAAATGCTTGTTGCATTTTTGAATTGGTCATCAGTAGTGGTGGATCTTATGATTTGACTAATTAAATAACAAATGATCTAAATAGCAGTGCTTGATGTTATCTTATTTATTATTATTGTTTTTGTTCATACTTGAGCTATGAACTTTGTCGAAACAAGACCTAAATACGGTAATTGTAGTGAGTATTATTTATTGTGTAGAATTCTTTCTTGCATTCATATGCTTTGCTTCCTTTACTTTAAAAATGAGAAAGTACCTGAATTTGGCAGTCTTAAACAGGACAAATTTCTAGAATAATATAGCAAGGCTGCCAACTTTTACAGATCGTCCATAATTTTTATGGATTTCCTCTTAATTTTACTGGTTTACGGATGGGTCTGCATTTTTTTCAGATTTCCTCTTATGTTTTATGGATTTTTTACGGCATGCATTTTTTGCATTGGTCTTTTTTACTGCATGTATAAGTCTCCATTTTTTACAGATCTCCTCTTAGTTTTTATGCATTTCCTCTTAATTTTACTGATTTACGAATGGGTCTGCATTTTTTACAGATTTTAATATTTCGATCGAGCAATTGAAATATTTCATTCTCTGCTACTATCTACTAAAATTTTCTATCTGATTTGATGAGTGCAAAGACAAAGCAATGGATGAGTTGGAAAAGGAGTTTTGTTATCTTCAGCTGGATAGTTTATCTGATAATAGAAGTACATGACCGTTTTGATGTGCAGTGTGTTGAAGTAGGTAAAGTAAGAGGGGCTGATGGACTTCTAAAATTTACTAGATTGGCCAAAAATTATGCTTTTTATTCTTCTCATCCTCATTCCAACGCAGAGTGAGAATCTTCAACCTTATCAGAAAGAACCGAACTGAAATACCGTTCTTTCATCTGTAACAAAACGTTGGAAAGTTTGTTGGTGTTGAAGACACAAATCCCCAAACCTTGCTTTGGGCAGAAATCCAGTGCAGAATTATTAAAAAGACCAAAAAAGCTGCTACAGCTTCATTGAATTTTTCTGCAACACCCTTTTCGGGATAAAACACTAAATGAAACAACTTAGTAAATAGAACATTGATTTTTTTTTCTTTCTTTCATCAACTTGTAAATAAGCTTTATGAACACCAATGATCTGTAATCCTGACACAAGTTTAAATGGTATGTAACCTACAGTTTCTAATGCAATGTGTAGGAACTCGTAAAGTGAATACTGTAACGATCTCCTGACAGGTGTTACGAACACAGATAAGAACAGTTGTTCTTGTGTTCTGGTTGCTACTGTTCTAGTAGACGAACATCAATGTATGACAGTGCCTGTGTTCTGATACAATCAAGAATACGAAATGTTGGGTGCTGTTCTGAAAAAGAACACTAATAAGGCAGATTTGTTGTAGACTTGAGTGGACAGGAAATGTGTTTTTGCACCGGACGGTGCAGCATGTATATTGGAAACTTTATATTATATTGTAAGTAAATGTGCTGTCCAATTTAGGTGTGCAGTGTTCCTCTGTTCTTGGCCAGTACTACACACACTGTCTATCAAATTAAGACGTAGGTTGGGCACTCTGACAAATATGTTTTTTTACATTGGATGTGTTCAGTTTGGTATTAAAATGCTACTGCTTTGCAAAGTTTCTGCATTTGATAAAAATGTGAATTTTTACACTTATGCATTTTTAAATACAAATAATACTAATTATTTTGATGTATATGGATATTTCTAATACACATTAATTCATGTATTTATGTTGTGTTCTATGGCAAGGGGCGTTCATGCAAAAGTTTTACTGATGCACAGTTTTCAAGTTGGGTATAGTTAATTTGGCACGGATGCCCTGTTTCTTCCTTTTGGAAATAAGAGATCCTGATCTGACTACTCTTTCAATCTCCAAATGTTCATACTTTATAAAAACCAGATTCATTCTGTATAATAAACATTCTGTTCACTTTTTGAAAGATATTTTAGACTTGAAATCAGTCCTACTTCTCTATTAAAGTTGTTTCATGTCATTAAATAAATAGTTAAGATTTCCTTTTAGTAAGATATTTTCTGTTTTATAAATAACTTTAGCTACAGTACTGATCAATTTCCAAGATCAAGACAAAAAATTATAATTGATTATTCTTGTATATTTGGTATAATTGCAATAAAATAATGCTAAATGGTTAGGATAATTTCACCTTGCAGCCTACATTAACAGCAGCACAGACTCATTTGGCATAATTTTTATAAATGTGACTCGTTTAGTTTCTTAAATTTCTGTGTACTTTTTCTTTGATAGAATTTAGTTTCTTAGAATTATGATTTTCTATTTTGGTGGCAACTGTTTTAAAGCTTTATCCACAGAATTAGTAATGATGATTTCAATTTGTAAAATGATCCATCTAGAGTAGATAGTAAACTGATGCATTTAAAGGATTGTTTTAGATTTTTTCCCCAAGTTTTCCTTTAACACTATTAAAACACTGTTTTCTTTTAAATCTTTTGTTTTATTATTGTATGCATTTTATAACTTTATGCTCAAATAACTCAACTAATGCTAGTCGCTGTTTTAACAAAATATTGCCAATGTTATTTAACTAAACCTGGAGAACTTTATTAAAAAGGTTTTTTATTGGATATTGATCAATTTTCAAATTTACTTAAGGGATTATAAAGAATAAACTATTTATGACATATTTTTCACAGAATAAAATTTTATTCTTTATACGCTGAAAATAATCAAAATTAGTATCTTTAAATGAAAATCATCTTTTGATACTGATTTGCTATCATGCTTTGTACTATAGATGTAAGCGAAAGTTCCGTACAGATTCAGAAATTGAATTCCATGCTGTGAAGACTGGTCACCAGAGTTTTTCTCAGTGTTCAGAAGAAATTAAACCTCTTACTGAAGAAGAGAAACAAGAACAGTTAAAAAAGTATCTTAATTGTTTCCTGATGTTTTCTACTATCATCAATGCATATCAGCATATTGTTTTCCTTTACTTTCTATTCAAAACTTTAAAAATGCTTTGTAAAACATATTTTAATTCAAAGTGAACATGACTTTAAATATTTATTGCAATTGACAAGATTTTGGAAATTTCATAAGAATTGATTTCTAATTCCAAAGCATGCAAGTTCAAAACAGAATTATTTTGCAGAGGAACAAATTTAATTTATTAAAAATAAAATTATTTGAAATGAAATTTTATCTAACATAATATATTCTATGCTATGAGAACAATTTGTGTTTACTTAGTAACCATTAACACAGCATGATGTTTTGTCAGTTTAGAATAATACATTCGTAACACATGTACTAAACAATATATACTTGTAAAATATTTGCTCAATTTTTATTAATTTCATAAGCAGTAAAATTTTCATGTCAAAATTGTTTAGGTATTTTTTGAGAAATGGGGGGGGGACATTTTATGTTCCTAAAACTAAATATATCTAAGAATCTTTAAAAACAATTTTATGATGGTACGTTTTTTGAAACATTTCTTTCCCTACCTCTTATAGAATTTAAAAATTGTTCGGAATTATGTGTTTTTTTAAAAATACAATTGAAGACATTTCAGGTTTGTAAAAAGTTAACGTTTAAAAAAATATTCATTGTTGCTTTCTTTTTCCAAATTTTAATTACTCTTTTTAATTTTTTGGTTGTCAGAATTGCATATTTAAAATTTTTAATAAACTTTCATCTGGTGTCCAAAAATTCTTCAGCTCTCTATTTTCACTTTTAATTTCATGATGTTAGATAAATGATTAAATAATATAAGGTATTGCAAACAGTTTTGGAGTAAATGGAAGCTAATTTCGTAGAAGCTCCAACTTATAAAATACCCATCCACCAATAAACAGCAGAAATGTTTTTAATGTTCAAAGGCAATGTCGAACAATTTTAATTTCTAATCAAAATTTGACTCCATTTGACTGTAAATATTCTAATTAAAGTTTGAAGATTGCACCTTAGTATTCATCATTTGCATTTGTTTCCAGGTTGGAACATATTATCAAACAACGACGCCTAGAAAAAGCTGAGCAGGAGAAACGAGAGGCTCTTGAGAAAGAGAAGAGCCGCAGGAAAACTGGGCAAGAGCTTACTCATGTGAGGCAAAAGTAAATTGTAGTTCATTTTATTTATATTTTGGCTTACTTTTTGTTTATATTTTATATGTTCTGTTTACAAAATCTTAATTAAAGTATTTTCTGTTAGTAAATTGAAACTAAAAGTTTGATCAAGTTATTGAGCAAAGTTCTCTTAAATACAAAAACCTGACGACTTCCTTCAAATGATACCTACAATTAACTTTGAAAATAAGTTTTTAAAATTTTTGTTTGTTGAATTTATTGCTTTGACAAGTTTTGTTTGTTTTGTAGCAAAATGGAAAGAGCTTAGATTCTTTGAAAATTCTCTACTGAAGTGTCTACTGTTTCCATACTTTTCTCATGGTTTCACTGTTTTGTTAATGTAGCCTAAATTTCAAATTTTGTTTTTCTAATTATACAAGGGGTTGCAGTGACTTGGTGGGTTTGTTCACTGCACTAATGAGTTGCAGGCTGCATAGGTTCTATTTCTCCCTGGATGTATTGCTGTCTTTGTCAGTGCAACTGTGTGCAAGTACTTGATGTTTGGTGCAGCATGGCCAAATATGTCCTTTTGCCACAAAGACCAACCGATTTATACAAAGTATATTACATAGCATAAGCTGTTTGGAAAAAATTAAGTATGCTTTTTAAATGTGGTATTAAAGGTAAACATCTTTTGGATTTTTTGCCTTGAATGATATATGAAATATTAAACTAAAAAGAGAACAGTGCTGATATGATTAAAGTATTTTTAACAAATCTAAATTTTAGATTCAAGTTATGTAATCTCTCTATATTAAAAAAATGTTGCCGCCGGATTGAAAACTGTGTTGTTTAGCTCGATTCTTAGACGATTTCCCGAGAAAGTACCGATAGGAAAAAAATGAAATTAACATGCTTTGTTCTTCATCGTATTCCCTGCATAATTATTAAGATTTTTTTCCGATGCGGCTATTAGTTTAGGTTTTATAAGTGTTAAAGTTGAAGAAGTGAAATTTCTTCCGCGAGTGAGCAAAACACATTCAAATTTTCAGTCTTCAGTCGTGAGTTTTTTTTTAAGAGTACCTCTCAACGTAAATTTTTGCAGCTCGTTAAGTTTTTTTTTTTTAAATTTAAATTTGGTTCTTGATAATGTTTTTTGGAAATTCAGGAAAAATCGGGACATTTTTGTTACTTTTTTTTAAAACTGCCGTATCTATATCTAATTACTATTAGTTTTTAATTTTTAAAATATCGCAGTATACCTCAGAATATACTCTTTCTTACGGTACTATTATTTTTGAAATCAGTTAATTATTAAATTGGATGCAATCAAAAGTTTGTCATACAAAATTCGGAATCTTTGGATATTTTCGCTACTTATTGTTTAAACCGTTTTGTCTACGGCAAAAACCATTATTTTTTTAATTTTAAAACATCACTGAATACATTACACTCTTTCTTATGGTACAATTATTTTTCAAATTGGTGAATAAATAAAATCGATGCAATTAAAAGTTGGTAATACAATTTTCGGAACTTTCAGATCGTAACTTCCGATACAAAACTAAAATGGTCCTATCTGTATAGTATTACTGTTAGTTTTTAATTTTAAAAATATTGCAGTATACCTCAGAATGTACTCTTTCTTACGGTACAATTATTTTTAAAATTGGTTCATAAATAAATTCGATGCAATCAAAAGTTGGTGACACAAATTTCGTATTTTTCAGTTCGCATAGCTGCTTCCGCAAGCACTAGTGAATTGCACTTTTGACTATCGGGTTTGCCAGATGTCAAATTTATCGTAGCAACAATTGCCATAAAAAACGATTTATTTTTATTTGGCGAGGAAAAAGGGTCGCTTTTTCCCCTCTGTTCTCAAGACAGTTTACCGACAAAGTACAGATCGTAAAGTTTGGATATTAACACTATTTACTTAAAATTGTACAGGGAACAAGATGCAGAAGATTTTTTACTGATGCGGCTATTAATT
The DNA here is from genome assembly GCA_947359465.1 of Metellina segmentata. Lineage (NCBI taxonomy): Eukaryota > Metazoa > Arthropoda > Arachnida > Araneae > Tetragnathidae > Metellina > Metellina segmentata. The sequence goes on from OX375878.1 coordinate 78,343,270, forward strand.
TAGGGTGCATTAAGTGTTAAAGCAAAAAAGTGAAATCACTTGCGAAAGAAGTATTGGTTTGAGAAAGCAAGCCAAACGGATTGCATAGCAATCCCCGGTGTCGGCGAGCGTAAAATAGACGCACCGAAGCCCTCGCTGTGACGTCATGAACCGGAAAGTGAAATCAGCATAATACGAATTATTCAGATAGTTTCACTCTGTGAAAGTAATGTTGGTTTGCGAAGCAAACCAAATAGCATCTGTGACAGGAGTGTTGGTTTGCGAAGCGAACCAAATGGGATTGCGCAGCAATCCCCGGGGGGTTGGCGAGCGTAAGCGAGCAGGGGGCGGAGCCCCCTAGTCACTTTAATATTCTCAACTCTTAACATTTGTTCAACCTTTCTGGATTGTACATTTACGCACTTAATGAAACGTAGCTATTCTAAAAGTGTTTGAAAAAATGTGTTATTTATGTTTTACTATGTAAAGTTTCTTTTTAATAAATATGAGTACAAAGATGTACTCAAAACATTTAATAATTTCAAACAATAGTAATGGACAAACTAGTCAGACTTGTGATCAGGGTCCTAGCTTTCATATCGAAAGTTTCATGGTTTGAATCCAGGATGAGGATGGATGTTGGTTCATCCAGGAAAAGGTGTAACCTCTATAAATAGGTTGTGCCTAGTATGTGTGAATGTATTCGAGTTGTGGTACCAAGGTAACATTAAGTGGTTCATGAAATCAATGTTCAATTTACTTAGTATTAAAAAGATTTTTAATGTTCTTAAATTATTGTAGTTTTTGACACTTTTTTTTTTAAAGGATTTAAAAAAATGTTCAACATTTGATTGTTTTTTGTGAAATTTTGTGTTAGGTAAAATACTTCCAAATTAGGTTTAACAGTGTTTGTTAATGTTGTGATGTGCATAGGTCATTTAAAAATTATTCTAAGCTTTCATTCAAATGCAATTTAATTTTTATGGCTACTATTATATTTTTAATTGTTTTTAGGACATTTAACATTAGTTTGTAATTAATTATATAAAATTCATATATTTTTCAGAATGCAAGAAGAAGAAATAAAACAATTAGCTGAATTGAAGAGGAAAGAAAAGTTAGAAGCTAAAATTGCAAGGTAAACTTTGAAAACAATATACTAAACAGTCAAGCTGATGTTACTTTGAACACAAAGTGAAATTTCTTAATTGTACTATTTTAATCCTAGCTGTCCAAGTATTTTATTTCTAATATGAACTGGGACTAAAAGTACTAAAAGATGTACTCAAAACATGTAATCATGATGCAAAAACGATTATAACCCCAAAATAGTCTGAAAGTTGCTTGATACCATGCTCCTTTATGTATGGCTACCATACTTTCAAGCAGTAATCCCTCTATATCTTGTGCAACTACCTAAAATAGGTTTAAGATTATTTCCAAACTTAAACAGATATTAGCAAATCTGTTTATTAAATCGTCGAGTCTAAATAGGTGAAGGTTCTGTCTTGGAGCACTTGTATGCCTTACAATGGAATTAGGGAGGTAGGATGGATCAAATTGCTAAGTATTCAGGTATTATGGATGAGTTGTCCTGTCCTTTGTTATGGATTTGAAGAGGCAGTTCTCTATTTTAACATTTAACATGTGAATATTTTCGCAATGGAAGGAAAAAAGTTAGTTCAGTTCCTGCCTCATTTTCTGGCTTCCTCCAATGGCTGGTCTGCTGACAGGGCTTCCCTGATTGCATGAGGGGGGGGGTGCAATCCTGGTTTCACTTGGGTAATACAGGAGTCCTCGTGATTGTGTATGCCAGATGTCACATGTGTTACTTGGTATTACATATTGCTATTTGTTGTAATAATTTGTAAGGTACTAGCAGAATTGTCCAACAATACTCATTTTTGATTGATTAACTATTGATTAAACAGGTGACCAGAAGAATCCTTTTCTCTTTGTAGGAAAATGCCAAATCATTTAAGTGAGGGAAAATCAATTCCAAGCCAATTACAAAAGATTGACTTAACTTAATTTTGAAAAAGTTTAATCCTTCTCCATCACATAACTCTTCTATGTTATCAGAAATATTAGTTATTGTGTCAAATAATTTCTATATATGCTAAAGTGTCAAAAGTCGTGGGACCGTGATTGCAAATATACAGATGGTAGTAGCACCATGCAGGAAATTTATAAATGGGCAGTGCAATGTCAGGGCTTTCATTTGTAAACAAGTGATTCATGTGAAAAGTTTTTTGACTTGATTATGGCAGCACAATGAGAATTAACAGAATTTGAATGCTAGGTGTATGTAGCATTCCATTTCGGAAATTGTTAGGGAATTCAACATTCCTCGATCTACAGTGACGAAAGTTTACCAAGAAAATATAATTTTGGGCATTACCACACCGCAGTGGCTGCCCATGTCTACTTAATAGGAGAGACCAGCGACATGTGCTTAGAGTAATCAGTGTTAACAGACAAGAAACACTGCATCAAATAACAGCAACAATCAATATAGGACTTGTGACAGACAGTGCTGTGAAATTTAGGGTGGAGTGGTAGCATCCGATACGTTAGGCCGGCAAAGCGATTGTTTACGCCAAATCAAGATGGCGGCCGATATAGGCAATTCCAAGATGGCCGCCATATAGCAAAATCCACACCGTGAACCTTTGCATACAGTGCATAAATAATAATAATTTGTTTAAAAATTAAGAAAAAAGCAATATAAATTTCACTTGAAAATTTTCTAATATTTCAGTCTGGTTTTCTCCGAACATGTACGCTATTTTGAGTCAATTTCATCTTAGTTTTGTCACTTTAAAAAAAAATTTTGAATTTAAAAAAAAAGAAAATATTTTTTTTTTAATAAAAGAAAAACGCAATTTTTTCAAAACGTCAGGATTTTTATCAATTTTGAAATAGAGACTTTGCAATGCATAGAAAATTCAAAACAAGATTCCTGGTTATAGAGCCATATATGGAAAAGCAAAACAATTTTTTTTTATTGTAACGACTTTACAAGAGGAAATTGTTTTTTAGAGAAGTCAAAGTGTATTGCGCTTAAGGTTTAATGCGTTTAAACCAGTATACAGGGAGAAATTTGTTTGTAGATAAGTCACAGCGTATAATGTGCGATCCCCGCCTGCCGGCGAGGACCTTTCACCGTTGGCTTCCATGCGTATGTCACCGTATTGGGTGCCCACCCAAGCATAGTCCAATGTTTGTAATATAACCAAAAGCTAAACGAAAATCAAACTTACCCTCATAGCCGGGTCCTTGAAATTCTGACTATGGTTAACAGTCATATGCTCGAATCGATAACCCTTGAACTCTTTGTCCTTCGGGTATTGATACCAGCATATGACTTCCAATAGTAAGAAATTTTTGTAGTTCCTTGCAAAATCCAGCTCCGAATTACCTCAGCCAAAACTTTCTGGTTCCTATTTTTCACCTCAATCATAAAACATTTATCCGTCCCTCGTTCAAGTCCTCCAAACACCCATTTACCCTCCAATTTCTTACTCCTGTTATACTTTCTTTTGCCAAACTTTTGTCCATTCTTTCTACATTTTCACTCCTACCTATCACCAGCATCCTTTCTCAATGTTAAAATCATATCATTCTCACATGAAAGACATTTCACCCTCTTCCCAATCAAGCTACATGTTTGCAAAAAAAAAAAAATAATAAATTTCAAACGTTTAATAACACTATCCACTGTTATATCAGATCAACTAAGGGGAAGTAAGCAACATAAAGGGGAAAAAAATTCTAAATTCCTATCTGCAATTTCAAAAATCTAATTTAATCCAAATTTTTTTTCAAAATTTAAATTAAGTGACAAATTTAAAAAATTTTAACTTACAATCTGCTTTCCAAACTTATTCTAAAAATTTTGGAAATAAATAAAACAAGTCGATTTTATAAATGAAGAGCAAAATTCATATGCACCCAACAATTTCAAAGACTGTCTAAATTTTAATTCCGTTCTACATTAAAAATAAAAGTGGAAAAGCGTATTTTCTTCCTTAACCAATCATGAGACCCATTTCTTATCGCCAGGAGAAAATATCTAGGGTTGCCTTAAAACTAAGAAAAGCACGAAAACGGGAAGGTTGCCACATTTGGCGATACATACATCGCTCGAAAGTTGTAACGTATCGTATACTACATACCATCCAAATTTAGTGTTGATGGGATAAGGCAGCAGAAGACCAACTTCAGTGCCCTTACTCCCAACATGTCATTGTCTGAAGAGCCTCTGCTGGGCTTGTGAACATATCGGTTGGACCCTAGACGACTGGAAAAATGTTGCTTGTTCAGATGAGTCACGATTCCAGTTAAGAGTTGATGGGAGGGTCTAATAAGTCTGAGTATTGCTGATCAAGGAATAATTAATTTGTTGATATGTAACTTGTAACTTGCTGCGCCATCTCTTGTAGCACTCGAATCATGACTGTGGTCTAATAAAGACGTCTTTTTCATTGCTCTCTGTTATCAGTAACTTAGTAGTGAGACTTACAGAAAGTCGTCACATATATATGTTAATTTGAAAGTTTGGTGCATGTGTTTTTTTGCTCTGTTTGATGTGTTTATTTGCAATAGATTTTTTTAAATTGCAGACAGCGTGTCTTGGAGGATATTGAGAGAGATAAGCAGGCCAGAAGGGAAAAATTTGGTATGGCAGCTCCTAGTGCTCCTGCAACTACACCAGTAGCAGAGACAATTGTCCCTCCAATACTTGCCCCTACTCAAACCTATGATGAGTGTAGAATTCAGGTTAGTCATTGGAGTGCTAAAAATAGTACTTTGCTTTTAATGATTACTACTAATTTTGAAACCATTCATTAAAATATTGTACTTATGTACAGGGTGGCGACAGAACCGGGAATTCAGGGAAATCAGGGATTTCTCAGGGAAGAATCATTTTCTGGAAAAATCCGGGAAAACTCAGGGAAGTTTCGTTTAACTCAGGGAAAAAGTTGGAATTTCGTTTTGGAAATGGCATCTATTTGGTGCTTTTCCGTAAGCCATGCGGGCGCCACTTTGAACCAAAATCAAAATGTCGCCAATTTTGTTTTCATTCCGAAAATGAGAAGCGTATTTTTTACGTAAACATCCAGAAAAAAGAGTTGTATACATTGTATACTGTTTTATTAAACCTGTAACGGCCGGAAATCCTGTAGCCGAAGTCTACAGCTGTGCCACGTTCCCTAATGTCAATAATAGGAACGTAGTGCCTTGCGGCTTTGAAAAATACCAACGGCCGGAAAAACTTGCAAAAGTTAAACATCCGGTTCCAATTTAATCAACATTTAAAATAAAAATCATTTTTTTCTAAAATACCTAGATTGGCGATTTTGATTTTGGTCCAAAATTGCGCCCGGCTAACGGAAAAGTATTTAGATTGCGCATATATTTTTTAATACATATGTGTTAGAAGTTATTATTTTTTTCGAAAATTTTTGAACTGAGGTTTTTTTGTTGTTGAAAAGTTTGCGTTGCCCATTACAGTTCTTTTCGTAATGGATTCGTCTTTGTCAAATGCGGCCAAAATCGTTTGCGAAGAGATCCAATCAGCGTAACGTCACAATCTCCTATGAAAATATAAATATTTAATTGAAAAATTATTTATTAAAAGAAAATCAAACGTATTGGGTATCTATCTGGTGTAAAATTTTCCGCATATTTGAAATCCGTTGATATTTTCATTTTATTTTAAACAATCGCTGAGATAGAAAAAAGCACTGAAGAACGCCAGTCATAACTTTAATTATTTCTTTTGCTTCAACCGAATCCGTTAATCTTCAAAATGAATGAATCTCGAATAAAACGAAGGTCATTCTTCTCGGCAGCGAAATTCGTATTGGAAAAAATATAAAATTTACAATTTAAAAATTATTTATTTGAAGAAAATCATATTTTTAGGTATGGATCTAATGTGAAATTTTCCGCAGATTTCAAATCCGTTGAAATTTTTATTCTATCTTTAACGATCGCAAAGATAGAAAAAAAGCAACGAAGAACGCCAGTTCTAACCAGAACGAACGAACTCGAATCCGTTGCTCAGGAAATCAAAATGAATTAATCTGATCTTTTTAACCACGAAGGTAGAATTCTTCACGGCGCCGGCGGCCATATTCGTATTCGAAAAAATATAAAAGTTAAGATTTTTTTAAATTATTTATTTAAAGAAAATCATGTTTTTAGGTATCGATCTGATGTAAAATTTTCCGCAGATTTGAAATCCGTTAAAATTTTTCTTCGATCTTTAACGATCTAGGAGATAGAAAAAAGAACTACAAAAATCTGTTAAAACTTTATTTGTTTTGTTCGTCCGCTAAAATCGTTGCTGAGAAAATCTAACGGAAACGGAAAAAATAAATTTAGAATGTTATGTCTTTATACCGTATGCCATTCTACGGAAAATAATAATAATTAAATTCCAATTAATTAATTTTTAAATGTTTTAGATTAAATTTTAAAATTTGGGCACGATGGAAAAATTGCAAAAAATTCGGACCACATGTGTGCTAAATTTCACTATTGTAAGTGCCATCGATTCGTTAGGACACTGCGTACAAGACAGACAGACAAACACTTCCTTTTATAATAGTAGAGATGTACCGAGCACTGGCGCCATTGACGGATTCAGGGGCTGATGACTGCTTTTACAAACACATCAAAATAGTTAAAAATGTAAAATTAAATATTATATCTATAACTTTATATTATTTGGTCTATTAAGGAATACAGTAAAAATATTTTTTACTTATCTTATTTTTATTCATCTATCAGTCTATAGTTTTTCAGTTAATTAAGTGTCAAGTTTATCATAATAACAGAAGAATTGTTCTGCGAACGGATGGAGAAACTCAGGGAATTTCATGGAAAATACTCTGGAAATCAGGGAAAACTCAGGGAACTTTTTACTTCAATTTTTGTAGCCACCCTGTATGTAGGAAGGGCCATCACACTCGCAGTCCCTCAAATTTGAAAGTAATGATGAAGCAGTGGTACTCTTAAAATATGTTTTACCCAGATAAATTACAGTAGCATGGGGTCTAGTGATTTTAAAAGATATCTTGGGTAAATATCCAGGAAGCAGAGTTGCCAACCCTCCCGATTTTCCATCCATCTCCCGCTATCCGGATTTTCCTCGAAATTCTCCCACTTTTCTCCTTTTTCGATGTTTTAAAAACCTCCGGAACCAACCAACTGGTAATGTAAAAGGATCTTTCGAATTCAGTTTTTCTCAGCTGTGATTAGTTCATAATTTAGTGGATTGGAAATTCCCAATGTTTGGGGTGGGTTATGGCTTTCCGGATTTTCCTCCATCCATCTCCCGCTATCCGGATTTTCCTCGAAATTCTCCCACTTTTCTCCTTTTTCGATGTTTTAAAAACCTCCGGAACCAATCTACTGGTAATGTAAAAGGATCCCGCTATCCGGATTTTCCTCGAAATTCTCCCACTTTTCTCCTTTTTCGATGTTTTAAAAACCTCCGGAACCAACCAACTGGTAATGTAAAAGGATCTTTCGAATTCAGTTTTTCTCAGCTGTGATTAGTTCATAATTTAGTGGATTGGAAATTCCCAATGTTTGGGGTGGGTTATGGCTTTCCGGATTTTCCTCCATCCATCTCCCGCTATCCGGATTTTCCTCGAAATTCTCCCACTTTTCTCCTTTTTCGATGTTTTAAAAACCTCCGGAACCAACCAACTGGTAATGTAAAAGGATCTTTCGAATTCAGTTTTTCTCAGCTGTGATTAGTTCATAATTTAGTGGATTGGAAATTCCCAATGTTTGGGGTGGGTTATGGCTTTCCGGATTTTCCTCGAAATTCTCCCACTTTTCTCCTTTTTCGATGTCTTAAAAAACCCCGGAACCAACCAACTGGTAATGTAAAAGGATCTTTCGAATTCAGTTTTTCTCAGCTGTGATTGGTTCATAATTCAGTGGATTGGAAATTCCTAATGTTTGGGGTGGGTTATGGCAGTGGTCCCCAACCCCCGGGCCGGTACCAGTCCGTGGATCAAATGGTACCGGGCCGCCCAAGGAACATTAAATTATTTCCATTTTATTTACTGTGGTGTATTTCTCTCGGGTTTGTGCGGTTCTTATCTATGAAATGTCCACTCAAATTGGGAGGCGGTAAATCAGAACTTAAAATTTGTTCTGTTACTACAGCTTAAATTATGATTTCTGAATTGGAGGTCCTAAAACATGTTGCTACACAAATACCTGCTGAGGGCATAAAATTTTCGGCATTTTTATTGGAACATAATTTGCCTATTAGTGCATCGGGTCATGCTGTGTCCTTGCTTAAGAAAGTTCCCAGACAGTAAAATTGCCATAAAATATGGATGTGCAAGAACCTAGACAACTGCTGTTATTAAACAAATGACCAGTCATGTTCAAAGTTGGATTTGATCATCATAAGGTCAATATCATTTGCTATTGCTACAGATAGAAGTAATGCAGAATCAAAAATATATACTCTGGTTGTTGCATTTTTTTTATTCAATTTCTACACAAGTAGAATATAAGTTGCTCTCCATGCCTGTTCTACAATCCGATTCAACTGCAGTTAACATTGCTGAGCTAATTGTTAGCAAATTCCAGGAATTTGAAATTCTTATCAGCAATTGTTTACCTCTAGGTGTTGATAATGCTCCATGTGAGCGAAGGAAAAAGCATCTAGAACAATATTTTCCGATGTTGTTTCCGAAACAATTCTAGCTAATGCTTTTTCAAATGGGAAAACAAACCACTATTGTATTTAAAGTACGATCTTCTGCACCTGTAATGAATCAACCTATGCCAATTGAATTGAGTCGTGTATAGCAAACGAAAGTGTATTGAGAACGGAGATCATATAGGCTTTAAACAAAGCTATATGACATGCGTCTGATAGACATGCCAGCCTTTCCTGTGATTTATTTCCCAAGATGTTTTCAGATAGTATGATTGCACATAAGTTTAAAATGCACAAATAAATGCAAGTTAGGCTATGCTATAGCTTACAAATTGGGTAAACATTTTCCAGGCAGGCTTTGTTACGATCTAAATAAATGTGATTTTTACTGTGTGTCATAAGACGAAAGTTTTAATAATATAGCACAGAAGGGCCTATGGACGTAATAATCAGTTATTACGATTCTATACATCAGGTTAAAGCACAATATCTCACTTCTACATTTTGGGGCCACTCCACAGGTGTTGATCTATTAAGTGCATTTACCCATATTATGTCTGGATTGTGTTTATCTGTAAAGAAAATGCTACCAACTTTCAAATGATGGCCATAATGTAAACCTGAAATTCTTGAATGATTTTCAGTCTTTAATGAAGTCTAAGCAAGATTCGAAAGAGGAAAAATTGATCAATGTTGGTACATGTTTACATATTATCCATGGAGCGTACAAGACTGCCCTGAAAAAAGCCACATCATAGGACTTGAGTACTTTTTTGCATTGCCTTTATTTTCTGTACAGAGATTTTCCTTCTCGAAGAGCAGATTATATGTTCCATTCTGGTTCAACTTTGTTCCCCCTAAAGTTATACTCAATAAAGTGGATAGGAAAATTGTAAAGTTATTGAAAGAGCTATAAAAGTAATTACATATGTTGAAGCATTTAAATCAAAGCCACCTGCTTCAAGTAATTTTCATGTTGTACGAAGATTTTTGAAAGAAACTTTTACTTGCAAAACTGATGTTCTTACAACCAGTTGCCTTAGAAGTAGAATCTTTTTTAAGAAAATTTTAAATTGATCAACTGCTTTTGGCTTTTTTTTTGTATGCAGAATGGTATGCAATGATGCAGTAAATATCTAGTTTCATATTAAAATATGTAAAATCTATTAAAAATACTAGTTGGCTAATTTCACTGGAGATAACAGAAAAGAAAAATAAACTTGGTGTTAGGGCACTAAATATTGGTTTTGGTCTTGCAGCAATCTGCAAATGTGTAAAAGAATCCATTGTATTTGCTTTTTGTTCTGATAGTAAGAAATTTTTACTTGAATTTAAAAATGCTTAACAAATTACCATAGCATAACTGTATTATCAAGGAAGTGTTTTGCTTGTCTCCTTGAATAATACTAGGAGATACCTTTAAATTTAATGGTATGTCGCTAGCATTGGAAGATTTCGTTGCAAAAGACTATTTTAACCTTTTGTTTTTACTGGTTTACATCAACAGGGTTGGCTCAATCCTTAAGAACTCCTTTAAATTGGACTTTTGTTTTTAAGCACTCTTAAAACTCCTTACTTTTATGTGCTACTCCTTAAAAACTCCTTTTATTTTTTTCGCCTTTTCAATTTCTAAATGTATGCTACGTTCCACCACAAGAATGGATTAAAAAACGTACCATTTCAATCGTAAACGGATGCTTCATGTCGCACGCAATGTATTGGCAGCAAGCTCTGGAAATTTTCCCACGAGAAAAGGGGAAGGTGAAGGGAAGCAAGGCCACCTGCATGTTCGACCCCTCTTGCCTAAATACCAAACTTGAGCGATAGAGCCTGGAGTGGCATTTATGACTGACGTTTTGCTTTAACAAGAATTGCTTCATTTCGAAAGAGATATCACTGGCGCGACCTTCTACCTTTCCCCCCAAAGCGTTCATACTTCACAGTCGACAGGGTCGAACAAAAGGAGGTACCCTCTAGAAGGTCAGTTGCTGACAGCTCGCAAATGGTGATCAATGCCAGCGGTCACTTAAAAGTGGATAACATCCACCGTATATAGATCTATACAATGCCGCTCGTGTAAACAAATTTTTAGTGGTAACAAAAGCGCTGCAGTGTGAAAAGTTTAACATCCAATGGACATCCAGGATTGGAACCATCCAACGTCAAGAGAGCGATTGTGCAAATCAAGCAAAGAGGGCGTTCTCAACAGGCACATTTTATTTTTGGATTCTGAAATAAGAAGGCAGAGAGAAAAGTCAAAGAGAATATTTTAATGAATTTCTGAGTCAAGAGAATATTTGGATGAATCAAGCTGATATTAACTCAACGTGAAATATTGAAGGAATGTTGTAAACATATTGAAAATTGCAATCTGTTATCATCGAAGTTGATTATTACAAATTCTTGAATTTTTTTAGTGAAAGCAATAGTTTACTTTTTAAGTAAACAAAATATTATCGCATTTAATTTATTTTTAATTTAATTCAACATTAAATCTTGATGAAAGAGTAGCGTTGAGAATGTATTGAAAATCATAATCTGTTACAGTCGAAGTGGAATATTTCATATTTGAAGTTAAAATATAATTTACCTGTTCATTTAACAAAAGTAATTGCGGATTTCATTCATTTCTGTCTGTCTGAAATCTGTCATTGTATTTACTTGTAGAATACAGTAAAATCTCAGTATAACTTGCATCCTAAAAATATTTAATTCATATTTTATTTTGAAAAATACTTTATTGAAAACAAATATTCTGATATTGTGAGTTTTAGCTGGGATTTGAGAGATACGTACTTCAAACTGAGAAACGTTATATTGAGATTTCACTGTATAAGAACTCTTTAACAGTAGCATCCTAGATAAAACAGCTCCAACTAGCAAGGGGGGAAATGAACTTGTGTTGAGTTGAAATATCAAAGTATAATTTTACTGTTTTGAGTTATTAGTAATATAGTATTAATGGGAACTAAGTTCTTAAAAGTGTTGAAACATTTTAATTTTTCACACTTGAAAATGTGTGTATAAACCTTCAAAAATTTTGAAAGACCTCGTTAAATACACCTTAATTTTTATATTAATTCACAATTCCGTATGAACCCTGATCAACTTGCGTTTTGCGCATCTTGTCTTTTTTTAGACCTTATGCTAATAACACCCAAACCAACCCATGTCATATAGCAGTTAAATAAGTAAATGTAGGACAGATATCAACTGGAAATCATTTACTTACGAATAGCAAGTATTAGCTACAGAACTATACTTAAGGTGCATACTCTTCAAATACCATGGCGAGTGATTCGACTTATGTCTCGAGATGAGATGCTGATCAAAGGTGTTTTTATTTATATAAAGTAAAAAATTTCAAGTAAAATTGGTGGCCCTAGCGCCATAAAGCCCAACCAAAATCAAGTAAAGATGGTGAAAGCTGTGCAGCATGTAATGCATTTCCATTAAACAGGAGGGGGAAAACATGAATGTTTAGTTCTGGTTCAACTTTTACATCTTCATGTTTTTTAAGACAATTAGTTTAAGATAAATTCAAAATATATGTATAAAGAATAATTTTTTTATTTTTTTATTGCAGTTAATTGATAATTCACTAAAAAAATCTAATTCTCCTTGATAAAAATTTGAAACTACTGTACATCTTTTAGCCATGTAAGACTGAGTAACTTCATATTAGAATACATGCATAGTGGGCAAAATGCATAATATCTAAGTTTCTGTTCAAGGTGGGTAGTCGTTTACAGGGGGACATTTTACATGAAATTTTATAATTTTTGTTTGGACACACCAATTGATCCTTTTCGTGCTTGATGAGTTAACAGAATAGAGCTCAGGATCAACAAATAACGAATTTATTAACAAAGAGCGAAGCTGCAAGGTTGGTGCTCAGCAGTCAGTCATCTCCCAACAAAAAGGGGTGGCTATGCACCCCTTCGAACATAAACATACAGGTGCAGTGACATCCCTGGGTGGTCAGGTTGTCCACTAGCCATCTCATTGGAAAATACTCAACAATTTTCAATATCAAAAATTTTATAATCATGGGAAGTTGACTTAAGTTAATTCTTTTCTGTTGTTAATTTATTGCATAAAAATCATTGTGTTGAAATCGCGAGTGATGGAATACAAGCTTAAATCTTGAAATTCATACTTGCCATCTTGAAATGAAAAGAAACCACGGGTGGAAATTGGATTCCTACTTATCAACTCAAACAATGAAAGACAGTTTTGACACAAGTATGTTTTCTGTTTACTCAATACCAGTGTTTAAAAAGTGGATGTGCTAGTTTTACATGTGAAGGAGGCTATTTTTACTATGATTCTATGAAATAATCTTGCATTAACACTGTAAAGCAATCATGCATTTCTTACAGTAGTTACTTGAGTTTGAGACTTGTGTCTAATATTGATCGAGTGAACTTCTTTCTATGCCAGAGAAGATATCCATAGGCCATTTCTCTGCTGCCCAGGAAAGGATAGTTTTCCAGTTGCCATTGCTAAAACAAAATTGCAGTTTAAAACTGTAAAAGATAGAAGTCTAAATTCCTATGATAAATGATTACTTGACACTCTTGTGTTTGGCACAACTTGTTTACTGTAAAACCCAATTAACCGACCCAACAGATGGAGAAGACACTTGAACAAAGTTACTACCCTCCTATGGTGTAGAGGTGTCCTAGTAAATTTTCACGGGCTGTCAAAATAGATTGTACAGAATAGGCATAGACTGCAGTGCGCCTTATGTGAATTTAGATTTTTAAGATTCAGAAATTATGTTTTAAAATTTGCTTGAATTAGGGAATTTTTTTATGAATGTTTCAATCATTAACTGATGGTATTAAACTGTATGCTCTGTCTTGAATTGTTATATTTATATTGCATAGGTCCGTCTTACAAATGGAGAGTGCCTCACTCACAAATTTGGTCCTAATGAAGAGTTGGCTGCAGTTCGGTTGTTTGTCGAGATGAATCGCACAGATGGAGCTGGGCCTTTTTGTCTGATGACTAATTTTCCTAAAAAAATTTTCTCTGAAAGTGATATGAATGCACCACTTACTACTTTAGGTGAGGTGTTTTATTTTAAAACTAAATATAATGATCATATTTCCATCACTCAAAATCATTTAAGGTGAATAGTTGGTACATTTATAAGATATTTGGAAAATTTAAAAAACAGTAAATGGAAACTTGTCACTATTGCTGTGGTACATGCAGTAATTGAATTATGATAAAAACATCTAATCAATCTTACAACTCGGTGTTCCCTTTTACATGTGAAAAAATTTTCAAATGATTTTCTAAGGCATTTCAAGAACTTCTGAAAAAATTTTAATGGAAACATTTTACAACCACAAGGATTTATTTTCCAGAGATTAAATAAACCTGATGTGCTTAAAAATCTTAAAAAAATATAAAATGTAATACAAAATTTTTTAACGAAATTAAGTTTCTAAGAAAATGGTGAGAACATTTCTTTCAATTTTTATTATGAAAAAGAATGTCAAAATACCAGCAACTTGTATTTAAAAAAATCAGCAGGAAATTCGTAATTTACAACATCTACAACAAAACACAAATTCTACATACGAAAATACTGTTTTTATTTCAAAATTTTTTTTATTTTTATTCTAGTTGTGTTTTATGCAGTTACGTAATCATATTCCACCTAAAGATGACATGTTTCCTGACAATGGTTTTAAGAAATATTTATAGGATTAACTCGTTTCCGTAGGGTTTTGTTTTGACAGGTCTTGATATAAAATTAAATTTAATTAGTGCTAAATTTTGTAAAGTACCTCTAAAAATGATTTAAATAAATAAAAACAATTTTTCTTCAATGGAAAAACTTTTCCAAGGACACCATGTGATTTAAAAAAAATACATAGGATTGAAACTTTGTTTTATTGATATTTTTACATTTAATGTGAGCCTGCTTTGTTTTAGTACTTCATTAAAACATAAATGTGACCATATTTTTTTAAGCTATGGTCATTTTTGCACTGTAAAAGACCACCATTTTGAAATACGTTTGCTATCATTAGAATAGCTTTTATTCAGAAACTGAGCGTTTGCGCTCCCTGAATTGTTGTCAAATTCAAGTATATGTGTTACTTAATACTTCCACAAGATTTCAGAAATAAAATAGAGGGTTCACTTTTTCTATAGGTGTTTAATGTGGGAAAAAAAAAAATTCACTTTACATGTAAAATACCCTTTTAAAGTATAAAATTCCCATTGTTTTGAGGCTCATATTCACTCCTGAAATAAATAGCTACCTTTTTAGTACCAGAATTACAAAATTTGAACTATTAGTTCTCAAATTAGGGTAATTTATAAACAGTAAGACATCCAAGATGGCCACCATTTTGCCAAATTGACCAATTTTCTAATTCTTGTATCTTCTAATATTAGACAAAATGTATAAAAATAAATTGAAATGTGGATTTCACTGTCAGCAGGGTGGTAACAAAACTGGGAAATCAGAAAACTTATTTAATTCTGGAAACATTGTAAAATTTCGGGGAAATTTTGATAACTTAAACGGTTACTAAATTATCGTTTGTCTTATTTAGAGCTGCGTGATTGCGAGTGCTTTTGAGAATCTAATAAATTGCATTAGCCGATTGTAATTCGAATAAATAAACCCGCCGTTGTAATTTTTTTCACGGCAGCGTCTTGTTGCCGTAAGGCTAGCGATACAACTGGTGATGTACAGTTTGAAATTTATGTAACTAATGATGTTTTTTGTTGTGAATTAAATAAATATTTTTTGTTTTGCAATTACATTTCTGTAGAATTTTTCATGTATATTTGATTTTGATAAATAGTATGATAGTTTAGGGTCGTGTGTAAAAAGTTCATAATCAAAATATTTTGTATTTTTTCTTCAATTGCTATTGTAAGGGATCCAACCCTTACAATAACAATTAAAATATATGTAGAGAAAAAATACAAAATATTTGTGGAGAATTATCTTTTTATCCCATCTGACCTTAAATATTTAAAAATATTGTGTGGATACTGTAAATCAATATCAATCACGGATCACAACATATCTTAAGGGAGGTGTAAATCAGGGAAATTATTGTGAGAATATGAGGGAACTTTTTTCATTGATTTTTTTTTTTTGCCTTCCTGGTCAGGCCTATCGATGGTAAAAATTTGATAATTATCCTTAACTAGTGCAACACCCTCCAGTTGTCCCCATATGGAATGAACCTTTATTGTAATTCATGGTCAAAGGACCTTGAAGCTAAAAAAGTTACTCGCAAGGTTGTGTTAAAAAGTGAAAACATTGTAGTCATGAAATTGTGCAAAAAAAAAAAATATATTTATTAGTCTAATGGGACAGTTAGACCTAGAGATGCAAGCAATCTAATAAGTCTAGAATCACGAAAAACTGGGCAATATGAATAAAAAAAATATTGCTAGTATAAGTTATATCATGCTTTTTTATGTAGCTGAGCAACAAAACCAACACTTGAAATTCTAGTAATTGTTTAGTTTTGACAAGGAATGACCTTATTTCTTTTACCCTACAACACGCTTATGATGACTAGCCACCACTTCTAATGGTTGAAAGAATACCAGAAAACATTCTATTGGCTGAGAAAGCTAAAACTAATTTGAAACAATGTAGGGAAACTGCAGAGCACAGTAAAACAAACTTCATCCAGAAGGTTAAAGTATGAGTTGGAGAAAGAATTGACTTTTAGCTTTGTTAAGTAACTTTGATAAATATTTTATCTTAAAACTGTATAGTAATGTTTCTCTTTTTCCATAGGTTTGGTTCCATCGGCTGTTTTAATTGTATGCAAGCCTCAGTGATTGATAAAATATTGTACATATCTATAAAACAATTGAAAGTCTTTTTATTTTTTAACTTGATTGAATAAATATTTAACATGGAGAAACTGATTTTCTTTTTCAATATCAGAATTATAAACTCAACTTTTAAGAAATGAGGTACAGTAAATATGCTATTTAAGAAACTAATCCATCTATCGACTGGGAAGAATAGTTTTGAATTGTGGAAATAGCGTTTGTAGATGCTGCTGCTTGACAAAGTGTAAAACACATTACTTAAACGTAAATCTATTTGCTAGCATATCTTAATTTGTAACTAATATTACACATAAATTTCATATTGGAATAAACAAATATTTTCCTTAAAAAGGTTTGGATTAGTCCAGCTGCATTTAATCTTAAAATTGAGGTTATCTATTTGCTTTATAGGTCTGTTGTGGCTCAGTGGGTTTGTCCCCTGTGCTACCAACCTGCGAGTTAAAGGTGGCTGAGGTTCGATTCCTGTACCTAACCCTGAGCGAATTTTTTCTGTGTCAGTAAAACTTTCCTTTGTGGGTATTCATTACTTGATGTTATCAACAGCTTGGTCAAACATGGCCTTTTCACAAAAAAATCAAACCAATCTCATAATCTATATGTATAAAACACTAACTCAGTGAACCCGAAATAGACGTTATTTGTGTATCGTCGAATGGCAACAATCAGCGTAAATAAAATAACCAAGATTTTTTGAATTCTTGTTGTTTTTGAATAGTTGAGGTCAATTTCTATGCAAAATGGAGTTTCAGTTTCAAAATGCACGAAAAAGAACTTACCGCGTGAATGAAACAGTTGTTTGAACAGAGAGCTAAAAGAAATGCTGAAGATAATGATCACTGCGCGAATGAACGGAGAGCTCGACAAAGGCTTAGTAATCAACGGTAATCAAAAACACAACGGGAATTTTACACAATTGTGCACCATTTGCCATGCCCTTCATTTGAAATATGTGCTCAATACGAGTAAAAAATTTACGAAATGTTGTCACGATGGGAATAGTATGAAGTTATAATTAACCGTTTAAAATTCATAAAAGAGAGCTAATTGCAAATGTGAAACTCTTACGTGTCTCGAGAGAGAAAGGCAAAGAATCTCTAAATGTAGCACTTGATAGGTCTCTAATGACAATTGAACATCTGAGAGACGGCTGAATTTTGAGTTGTAGTGTATTATTGGTAAATATAAATGTTTCCAAGGTCTGAAACCTTTCCTACCATTTTTATCAAAAACTGTGCATTAATTAAAAAATTTATCATGAAAATATTTATCTGTAGCCTGTTACTAATAGCTTAAGATGGAGTAAAACATATATTTACCCTTTCAATCACGAATAAGCAACTGTCGTGAATGTTCGTGTTTTATTCAGTTTTGATAGCTATTCTAACATCCAAGCGCTAGCCCAGCTAGTAAATAGTTTAAAACTTAATTACTAATATCCTATTGCAAGACAAAAATACTATCAAACCATCCTTTATCATTTGAGTAATCTTTTTATTAAAATTTATCATTTGTTTTGTTTAAATAATATATTTAAGAACTGAATGCTTCAATTCATGATACACATAAACTTTTTATGTAAAATATATAGTTAAATGTTTTTATAAGCAAATCTTAATAACTTCAGGGCTTATAACATGTCACTTATTTGTTTTTTGTCACTTTTTCAGGTGTTAAAAGTTTTTAAATTCTACTTGGAGAAAACAATTTATAGTGTGCAATTAAAAAAAATATATATATATATAAAAAAGTCAAATGTCAACCTAGTACATATTGTGTAATTTCCTCTTGCATTAGAACTTGTCCAGGCTAGTTTCCTTCATGTGAGAGTAATTCAGAAGGGGGTAGCAATTTCCTTTTGAATGACGCCTGTGTTTATGCCAAAATCAAACTTTTTATTTATTTTTTATTTTGGGGCGATCGTAATGTGAGGCTACGGATGGCGCCGGCTGTTATAATATTGATTTTGGTTCGCGAAAATAATTGGATCCTCAAGTATCACCAAATAAGATAATTTTGCTATCAAATAACCTGTCCTATAGCAACCTTCTAAATACGGTGTAGCAGAATATAGTGTCCTTCCTTCGTAATTTCCATAAAGGCAGTGGAACTCTGTTCCATCGAATTCCTCCACAACACCCTTGGTCACATAGCCTGGTGCAAAGGAATTCAATATAGGAAGAAGAGTCAGCTTTGAAGCTTCGGGAAGATGTGTCTGAACTAGATTTTCTATTCGCAGACTTTTTAATCAGTGGCTAAGCATTGGTAAACATGCAAACAAATTCAGGGAGACTTGGAAACTTCCCGCTCTTGTTTCATTAAGCAGGTGGCTAAGCCAAAATCCAGCTGCTGAAAGGTTTTTTTAACAGTGGTTTGCAGTGTGAAAGTATTTCCTTCACTACATTCCAATAAAGAAGCCTAATGTGATACAAAGACCAGGCTACCCAAATATTGTTCATTTACTTGGAAGAGAAACTGAATGCTGAGGTGGTATTTGTTGTATCAAGTGCAAGTATATATAATCGTGTGGCCAGATTTCTTCAGAAAAAGGTACCTCTAATGCATAAAGAAGAATTTTAAGGTAGGATCTACAAAGAGAAATTTATTCAAGATTTGAAGATGGATGAATTGGAAGATAAATGTCCTTAGAAACGTACCTCTGGCTGATATTGTGAGTGGAGATCAAATGTCTAAAGTGCTTCAGAATGTGAAAGAAGGAAAGGAATTTCTTTTTTCTTAGGGCTCAGAAGCATTACATTGCTAGTGTTGAATATCTTATTTTAAACATTTTCATGATTTATTTTTTATTTTTGAGTGTTAAGGATCCTTAACTAATAATACTATTCCTAATATGTTTGCTTAAAATATATCTAAGTATTACAACTGAATGAACAAGGCTCCATATAATGAAGACTCCCGACTTTAAAGAAATGTGGCACCATAAAACCTCATTTACTTTTCAATAGGTTAACCATAACGGTTATAGATTTCAACTCATCTTCAGATAGAGCATGAGAAAAATGCAAATGTGTTTCAATATTCGTGCAAGTAAAACATAGTACTACTATAAGAACTATTAAAACATTAAATATTTTTCTGTGATGTTTTCTGCTAAATTTAAAAAAACTTTAATTCATAGTAAGAATGCTTATAAATAAAATTATCTAATACATGGGATGCAACTAATTTAATATTAGACTTTCTGTTAAAATTTGCTTTACAAACAATGCTGAGATGGGTTATAAAAGACTTTTTTGTAGATGTTGCTGGGCTTGTACAGCTGTGTTCCTTTGAGAACTTAAAACAGTGTTTTTGTATTGGAGTGGGTTTTCGGTGTATTCCAGTAGTGATGTCACTTTTAAGTTAGTTATTCCATTGTGGAGAACCAGAAGTAAAATCCTCATCTTCCAGTGGTTTGCTTTCCTCTGAAAATTCCTCATAGAAGTTTTTCAAAACATACTTTCTGGCTTATACATATCCAAAACTGTGACTTGCAGATCAAAAAGAAACACTAGAAAAATAAATTTATTTCTGGAACAGTTACAAAAAAAATAATTTTACAAGCCATCTTTTTCACTTACAAATATTTGAACACCAATTTGAAATTGCTGTAAATGCACTGATGTACATACCGTCCTGGTAATTTTCTGGTGACTTCGCTGAATGGTCACAGCCTTCAAGCCAGTGAACTTTATAAGAAGCCTTCATGCCAAGCAACATATTTTCAAAAAACTGTTTTCTGCACATTTCATCATTTGTGCCACTAAGAAAGAAAATGGGTTTCTGTGACTTCAAAAGGGGTTCATCTCTAAGGTCCTTAGTATTGTTAACTTTATGCAGTGGATAAGATAAGCAAATAACACCCATAAGTTTGATAGATATAGGTAAATTGTTGAGGATTTCAGTATCTGACAGTAGCATTACAGCTGCTCTAGCACCCATAGAACGACCTATAACAATTTTTAAAAGAAAGCATTTCTACAAATTTAAAAATACAAATTACACAAACTAATATTTTAAAACCAATATACAATTTCTCTTGGTTCATTTTCATATACTTATTCACTACTTACCTCCAATGAATATACCTTTTGGTTCATACATCTTGTTTAGGTAATTCTGGAACAAAAATTAAGTTTCATGCAAATGACAAATAAAAGGGAATATGAGCTGTAATGAAAAAAAGTGCCAAATAAAACTTGATTATTTTGAACCTGACAGGATGTCTCTTGCAAGGAGACCTCATGACTACTGGGGTCTCTTGCACAGTTGTTGATTTTATTTATTTAAATCAAGAGATTTTTTTTTTAAACTATATTTTCATTTAACATTTGTAATTAAACAATGAGGCCTACAGTCATAGAATTATATATAACA
This sequence comes from Metellina segmentata, assembly GCA_947359465.1. Taxonomy (NCBI): domain Eukaryota; kingdom Metazoa; phylum Arthropoda; class Arachnida; order Araneae; family Tetragnathidae; genus Metellina; species Metellina segmentata. The sequence continues at coordinate 78,364,178 of OX375878.1, forward strand.
ACATTCCAGTCAATAAAGTGTACTTTTTTTAAAAACAAATTCAAACATGTAACAACTATTTAAAAAATATTTGTGAACTTAATACAAAGAATATACTTTTGAAATAAGAGACAATTTTTTATAGTAAAAATTACATTTCTTGACAATAGATATTTTATTGTATGTTAGAATGTTAGACGTAAAAGATGCTGAGTTTAAAATTCTCCAAGGTTTTATCCTTAAATTCTGGAAACAAAATTCTAATACACAATTTCTCCGAAAATAGAAATTTTCTTTTATTTTCATAGAGGAAATTTCCCTGCATCGACGCGATTTCCGGAGTGAACCAAAGATTACGCGGAGTTGCGCAGTTTTGATTCTTTAGCAGAGGAAGTTCCGAAGCACTTGGCAACTCTGCTAATGTCTCGCAGTCTGAAGAACTGGTTCCAGTAAATATCAATAGGCTTCATTCTTAATCCTTCTTCCTCAAATTATCTTTGGAGTAATTTCCACTCATCCAGTAGTACGTCTGTCGGGACATCCCATAGCATTGCTCTTGCAAATTCTAATACTTGTCGAACACTCTCGCCACTGAGTCTCTCAAGAGGACCAAGACAGGATAAACTTTTAAGGAGAGATGAACTGAAGGAGGACTTCTTCATGTTTAACATTAGCAATGTAATGCTTCTGAGCCCTTAGAAAAAAGAAATTCCTTTCCTTCTCTTTCACATTCTGTAGGTTTTTAGAAATTTGATCTCCCATCACAATATCAGCCAGAGGCTGATCTTTGGAAGAAATTCGGTCACATGATTAAATATACTTGCACTTGATACGACAAATATCACCTCAGCCTTCATAGTTTCTCTTCTAAGTAAATGAACAATTTTTTTGTAGCCTGGTCTTTGTATCATGTTTAGCTTCTTTATTTGAATGTAGTCAAGGAAATAATTTCGCACAGCAATCCAATGTTCAAGCAACCTTTCAGCAGCTGGCTTTAGGCTTAGCCACCTGCTTGATGAAATGGTGAGTGGGAAGTTTCAAGTCTTCTTGAATTTGTATGTTGACCAACGCTTAGGCCACTAATTAAAAAATCTGAGAATAGTAAAAACTAGTTCAGACACATCTTCCCCTAACTCTTTTAGACCTTCAAGAAAAGTGTTATGTATTGTGTGAATATTACATGTCCCAATGTTAATTAGTTCTTTTTTTCGGGTAGAAGGTAATGAGTCATTAATCTTTTTAAAAACTGACTTTCACTAAAGAAACTCAAGAAATTGTAATAATCAACTTCGATGATAACAGATAATGATTTTCAATACGTTCGCAACGCTCCTTCAATATTTAACCCTCTGGATACAGACGGCCGAAATTTTTGCATTCTCTAGTTACGGAGGGGTTTAGAATCTTTCAGATCTCAAACTCCTGAAGAAACGGCAGAAGTCCATTAAGATTTCCATGCCCTCATTTCTGTGCCACAAAGAGAGCAGCGCGTGAATAGCCTCCGTTCTATAGACAGGAATGTTGGTGTTCTCGATGGGGAGCTTCGAGCGCTTAGAATGTATGAGCGGTTGATGATCCATCCCCTTAAAAACTTTGCCGAAGACACCTTAGAGCAGGCCTCGAAATAGATTTTTTAATACAGGTGCACTTTGTGCACCTAAATTTTTAAATTAGGTGCACTGCGTGCACCTAGTGGGAAAAAATTAGGTGCACAATCATATTTTCATGTGCACCCGGGTATTTCGAGCCCTGCCTTAGAGTGTAAATTATCATACATATTGAAGATTCCACCATCCTTTCAGAGTTTACCTGCGATGTAACTACACCTTCTAGACATAATCAGACCCACAATAGGAACTGAAACATGTCATGACAAAGGTACTAATTTGGATTGCCTCTCCTCATGGGTTAACGTTGAGTTAATATCAGCTTGATCTGTCCGGTCTCTTGACCTTTCCATTCTCGTCTTATTCTAGAATCCAAAAATAAAACGGGTCTGTTGAGACCACCCTCAAATTTGTGTATGGAGGATGTTATCCCCCTTTTAAGTGACCACTGGCATCGATTACCATTTACGAGCTGTCAGCGTCTGACTTCCTAGAGGGTTCCTCCTTTTGTTCGACCCTGTTGACCAGTGATATCTATCTTGCTCCAAATGATACGCCACACATACTATGACAGGAAAACGTTAGTCGTAAATGCCACTCAAGGTTCTATCACACAAGTTAGGTAAGAGGGGTCGGACATGCAGATGGCCTTGCTTCCCTTAAACTTCGCCACTTCATTTTACAGATAGCCTTTTACTGTGGAAAAATTTCCAGAACTTGCTGCTAACACACTATTACACATGCCGGCTATGTCTCTATCTCAGATCTGTGATCTTCACAAACCTTGTTTACAATTGACCAGTTTTTAATGTAAGATTCAAGAGAATCTTCTTCGTACCTCTGGATGAAGTACTAATGCATTTCCACCTTCTGCATGATACCATGCTTTTGGAAGATGCTGATTTCGAAAATATTTCAATTATTTAAAACCTGTTTTGTTATATGAATTTTAACCAAATCTTTGGCTAACAGATTTAAAATGCGAGCACTGCATACATATGTCAGTCCATCAAATCCAAGCTCTTCATGAAGAATCTCTGGCAGAAACCATATTGGCTGTATTGTCTGTAACAAAACTTGATACTTTACCTTCAAAGTTTTCTTCTGTTGACTTTACTGAATTGAAAACCAAATTTGCCAAATAATTTCCAGTATGAGATGAGCCGGATGTGTCAATAATATCAACGAGAATAACTTTACCACACTTTTTGTAATACACTTAGACAATTGGTTCATTACGAATGTTCGACCATCCATCCATTGCCATGCAAACTGTCTCATTTTCTAGCTCAGCTTTACATTTCATAATTTCATCATTGTAAATATTGGGTAACCATTTATCAGCAAGATCAGTCAAAACTTTTGACTTTTTAGATTCACTGTTGCAATTGTTTCCAAAAACTTTTTTTTTTCCATATTCCTCAATAACAGAGTTAAAGGATCTGGAACAGACAGATAAACTGGAACAAAGTTGCCAGTAAATCTTACTCTCAAAAGTAGCCAAATATCCAATCAACCAATATAAAAATTCAACATGCCCAATTTTGTGTCCAGATTTCACAAACATGGTAAGTAGTTGAATTGAATGTTGTACTGGAACAAGGAAACATGCTACTGAAAATGATCCTAGATCAATCTCAAATGGAAAGATCCAAGGAGAAGAGCTTGTAATTTTGAATCGGATGACTATGTAACACCTGATTGGGCACCCCATTCTTCAAACTTCCACACCATGCCAATGTGAGGTCATGACAGTTTTAACATGCACCAACCTCCATGTACACTTTGGTCTTTGGTTGGATTGAGTTTGGGACTAGCAACTCTCCAGTTGCTAATCTGCTACTCTTCGAATCAGGCTGCAATGACCCCTTCATAAAAAGGAACCTGTTGCATTTTACCATCTGATCAGATTTAAGTCAATGATATATGACAATAAAGTTTAGTAAAACAAACTTTAAAAAAAATGAAAGCCATGTAATGTGAAACTTGCTTTGCTACAAAAGCTTCTTTTCAACATGAGAAGTAATCAAGTAAGTAAAAAGTTGTTTGCATGAAAAATTAACGTTTGACTGAGGAAAACTACTGTCCCTAGAGCAGTATTCAATTAAGACTCCTGATAGCGTACTAATGTGAGAGTTTTGATAATCCTTTTTGTGTGAAGGAGAATAATTTGATGTTCCTTATGAGCTGATAAAGCACAATTGATCAATCTATCACTTAAATCAATACAATAGTTTAGATTTAGTTCCAAATTATTATTCTCCCTTTTAGGTCATTTTCTCCTTTATAATATTTTACTAGTAAGAACTATCCTTGCACCCATGAGTTTAAATTATTACGGCCATTAACAGTAGGAATCTGGGTCATTGATTAACAAATGAAATGGGATGTATTAAGATTGAAGCAATAAAGATCTTCCTGTACTAGATGTCTGTTCTGATCCTTGTTCAAACCTAAAAAGGAACCCTTTTCAAGTTACATTAAGGAAACACACAATGAAGAGTTGTCCATGTGGACATTTCCCTTCTCTGTTCTGATTTTGGACTTGATTTTCTCGATTCATTGTGTATGTTTAAATACTACATAAACTTACAGTTATAATGAAAATGGGCTAATGATTCAGACAAGTAACTAACATTAATGAAACTGCTCTGAAGTCAGATGAGAAGACACAAAACATTTTTGGAAAACAATTTTGCAAGAGAAATAAGACTAATATTTCAGAAACACAGTCCCTTCACACATTAGGGTCCTGGTTTGCTGCCTCCTCATCTCCCTAGCTATACCACTTGATATGAAAGAATTGTTACCAAAAATACAGATTTGCAAATTGAAAAGTTTGGAAATCACCTTTTCTTTAAAAGATTACAAGCCATGTTCATCTGGAAGCTTGAATTTATTTTCCTGTTTCCTCTGCTTCTATCAGATGTCATTGAATATTTTTTAAATAAAATTTGAATACAAAGTTATTGGTACTTTTTTATTTTGAAACAAAGCCGAAATTTTACCATCTTTAAATTTGTTACTCCAGGCTATTTAAAAACAAGGTACAACTCACTGCAATCTATAAAACTAAAAAATTGCTTAAAATTCTGCAAACATTAAGTATAATTAAAATCCTGCAAAACAAATAAAATTATTCATTTGAATAGTGCAGTAATCAAATTTCAGTTAACTTGTCTTGAAAAAATACAGAACTGCACTGACAAAATTGAAAATTTTGAATTTGGGGGTCGAAGTTAATTGAATCTTGACCCTTTGATTAATTTTAATAATGAATAAATAATTAAAATTAGTCAAAGGGTCAAGAGTCTTAAATTTTCATACTATCTTATTAAAAACCTAGTTACATAAAATAAGTAAAAATACTTACAATTACTTCATTGAATACTTTTATTCTGTATTTGATGTTAAGGCCTTTGCATGTAAAGCGTAAAACTGCAAAATCTTGATCTGCAAGATGAGATGCAATTGCACACAATTGTGGTGTCTTCAAATCTCCCCCTGCCCCATGAGTAAGAACCACCCAGTACTTTCCAGCCTTCAGATCACATTTCCTTAGGAAACAGTGGTTTACTAAACCATCTATCATTTTATCTTTGTATGGTATGGAAATATTAAACACACACTGCAAAGAAAGGAAAATATAAACACATTTAGACAAGTAAACATTTATAAAAATGTGAAAAACTTTCAAGATAAATACTATTATCTTCCATCAAAAATGTAGACAAATATCAATGTATGAAAATTCTTGCTCAAACATCTGGTCAATCAAAAAAAAATGAAAATTATAATGTTTTTCATTTTGATTTAGATACATATTTCTCATAATTCTATTTTTTTAAGAAATAAGATAAATGTTTATGTGCAAATTAGGAACAGAACCTTTTTTGACGACATATCTTTGTGTGGATTAGATGAGAAGAAAATTACAAACACTATAGGAGCCTATCAGAGCAAGAGTGGCTAACCCACAAAATCCCGAAAATTGTATTTCATATAACTATCTTTTACTTTACTTGAAATGCTCATGTTCAAGGGTTCTAAAAGTACAAACTTATGAGTAACTAATAAATAAATTTTCAGAATCTCGAATCATATTATAGACAAATTAAAATATGTAAAATGGAAACAAGAGAAAATCGTTTTTTTGTTTTGTTTTTTTTAGTATCTTGGTGATTAGGTTACACTTGTTTTGATGTCTCCATATAGTGTTCTGTGTTGCAAAAAAAGCTTTCAGGACGAACGAAAATTCGAAAGCAAATCTGAGAGTGGAGAGTATTTTAGCGCCAACAAGTTTAAGGACGCCAAAAAGCGCCGAAAAGTTTCAAACGCTCAAACGGAAATAGCAATCACTGTTACTGTGTCCAACCAGAATTTATAATTTCGTATTTCCGGTGACCAAACGATACTATTTTATTTTCCAAAATTCGAATTCCCTTTGAAATCCATGAGATATTTCAAATTTAATCAAAACAGATAACATCTTTAGTCAACACTGTGAACAATATCTCTTCTTTCATTTGTAACCTTTGATAAAAATTTATCAGCAGATCTGCAAAATGAAGCGCACAAGTTTGAAAAAATAATTTACTACACTCAAAAGCATAACATTTTTATTACTTTATAATTATTTTCATTAGTAAATAAATTTTTGGCTGTTTATTTCTTTATATAATATTTCCGTGTGCATTTGCTCGTCATATGACCCTGTTTCAAAATTACGTGGTGTTGTCCTCGATCTTTCCCTTATTTATTGATCCCGGACCGTCGTAAATAGCCCGTTGTGTGACTAAAGTAAAACGTTAATTAAAAATTACCAATTACCAGTGTGACGTTAAGTATTATAATACGTTCCATACGTAATTTGTCATATTTTGATGAAATATAAACATCTCAACTCCGCACTTTGACAAGTGCTAAATTTGAAAAATTGAAATTGGTATTCAAGCGAAAACTCATTTCTCTTGAAGACGCCTGATATTTTGCGGAGTACTGTAAGTCATTTTGCCCTAAATTTAGTAATCATACACTTATTTTAGTTATGCAATCTGTTTTAGCATCCTCTGGGAAATGCTCAACATCTCCAACTGGTCCGAATACCAAATGACCGTCGCCCGACGTAGTCGTAGAAAAACGAAGTTCCTACAATTTATATCGCTACATTTTACATACAGTAACAACATTATTTTACTCACAAATACGTGTTTAAAATTTTTAGTGAAATAAGGGAAAATAAACTACTTATTCTTTAATGCAAGTTTAAAATCGCGCAAAAAAAAATGATTCATTAAATGTTACCGAAACTTCCATGATTTGATTAATTATAATTAAGACAAATGTGACTGTTGTCCGAAATTATTTTTACATGCATAGAATCGCGGATTTCTCAGAAACAACTATCATTTTATGAATGTGTGGAATGAGATAAGTCATAAAAAATTCAAGAACACTGCATATGATATAAAACTAGTATGAAACAAAAATGGCAATAAGTGACAAGGAGGGTTTAGAAAAAAAGAATAACTTGTAGAAAATAAGTTAAAGTTTATGAATTTAATACGGAATGTTATCGCTTCTGACTTGTACACACATATCACAATTTGATTTCGTGCTGGCAATAATGTTAACCACAGTTTGGGGTATTAAGTTTTACTCCTCCAGAAATGCGGTCTTCAAGGCATTCATATCTTGGAGGAGAATGTCTCAGTGTAACTGCTTTTCCACGATAGTCTCGTTAGTTTTCTATCGGGGTTCAGGAGATTTTGATGGCCACAATATTCCCTCAATGGTTTCATTTTCAAGAAATTTGTCAATGAGGTTTGCTCAATGTAGGCAAGCATTATCGTCCACAAATAGAAAATCAGATTCATATGCTCCTCAAAGACCTCATGATGTGTTGGAGTGGTTCGAGGAGCATACTGATGAATTCCACTTAATGTCCTGGCCACCTAACTTGCCGGATCTTAATCCGATAGAGCATACACTTGAGGTGTCATGGAGTGGCAGCTCAGACCTCAAACACCACCATGTCCTACTATCTCGACTTTGCGTGACTGCTGATTAGACATTTGGTACAACCTGTCCCCAGTCATGTACCAAGAACTTGTGGCATCTATGCCCAGGCGAGTTGCAGATGTTTTACAGGCCAAAGGAGGTGCAACGCGTTATTGAGTAGGTGGTCATAATGTTTTGGCTCTTCGGTGTATAATGTATGTGTATTTTACAAAATATGTGAAGGCTCGAAAGTGGCCGCTGGCCATTTTCAAAATTTCTTAATTTTTACCTTTAGTATTGAATAATTGGTATTTGAGTATGTATTTGAATGCATATATAACAATCATTTATCGATAATAAGAATTGGAAAATTACAATATATAGCTGTTATTTAAAAGTAACACTGATTATTTGCGTCCTCCTTAGAATAGTGTTAGAGCACTGGAATTGTACTATACAGGTTCATGGTTTGCATACACTACAAGAGGAATTTAGTGGATTGTTGTTTTATGCGAATAATTTTTGACAAGGTGGTCAAATTTATTCTATTTTTCTTAAATATTTTGATCAAGCTAAAAGTTTGGAATAATTTAGTGATTGTGTTTCTACTATTAAGTTACGAAAAAATAATGAGAAAGTAAAATAATTAAAAACAGTGATTTTTCTATTTTTTTTAATAAAAATTTTATTGGGAATGACAGTTTCGAAAATATCACAAATTTTCAGTCTTATGTGTCAAGATATGAATTATCTCAATACCTCTGGGGGAACAGCTACACTCGTTGTTTATGAGCGATGGCAACGGCCCTCGGCGATTGTTTTGGCGCACTTCTAAAGTCGCCAAGGAAAAAATTATTTCCTAACTCTTTTTCTGTCACAAATTTTTTTCTTTTTACAACACACTTTTTAAGCACATTTAAGAAAATTCTGAAAAGTATATTTTTTAAAAACTTTCACAAAAGTAGTAAGCTTAAGCACATATCAAAACACATTTGTGAACCAGCAGAGAAACTAAGCTACCAATGTTGAGTAATAACACCCTGAAACTTATCAATTACACTAAATACAGTAGGCATGTTGAAAAAGAAAAAGATTTACAAAATAAAAAAAGCAAGAAATAATACCTGATAACGTTAGAATTCTCTCGTAAAAAATAATGAAAATGAAAATGGTAAAAAAAAAAAAAACCTCTTAATCCCTGTCGTGTAAACTATTATAATAAAATAAAAATTCCATAACTGTCAAAATACAAATAAATGGACCAATGGTATCACAGAAAACGATTTAAAAGGACCAATGCAATCAAATGATATTTTAAAAACAAAATAACAAATGGGAGGAAATAAAAAATTTCTAACGAATCAATGAAATCAAATGACTTTAACGAATTTTGGAAGAACTTTCTAGAATATTCAAAATAAAAATCTCTGTTTGCCGAGGTTGCCATGAAAACCACAACAGTAACGAAAGAAGGATTACCTTAATTTATCGTAACTAGCTACTAGAAGTGCGCCAAAAAAATCGCCAAGCCGTTGCCATCACTCATAAACGTAGAGTGTAGCTGTACTACTCTGGGGGTACCTGATCAGGGGGTTATCTGCCTCTGATTGGGATCTAATTTACGATATGTGTGAGTGAATGGATGTGTGAAAGGGACCTTACTGTAAAACAGACGTGTCATGTATGAAGAAGTCCAACCATCCGGGGCAATGGCACCTCCAATTGGGCCATATATGGCCCGCACGACAACAACAACATGTATTATCTATAATTTTCATCATTGTAATTTCTTTATTTTCGTCCCAAGAAAATTTTTAACTAGATGAAAATTATCGTTTTATTTTATTGCATACATGCCAGTAAGACATCTATTTCTGCCTTTGAAAGAGATGCTATTACATTCAAGGACAAATAACTGAATAAATAAACACTATTAAATGAATTATGGTTATAAATATGCTTGGTTTGCTAAACAGGCAAATTTTTGCTGAACCTAAAGCTTTCGAATGCCGGCAAATGTTCTAGTGGCAATTCAGAAGTCATGGCAAAAGCTCATACGATGGAACTATCAAATGGTTAGCAGCAAGAACAAGTTTACAGAGACCGTACGATAATCAGATTTTAAATGCAAAACAACTTTTCTCCTTCTGTACTTCAACTATCAAGTTATTTTATTTGCCTTCAACTGATGTAATTCAAATTGAGTCTAAGCTTCAACTATAGGGTTTAATGAAGTGACGTCAGCCATTTCGGGAATGCGTAACTATCATTGCTAAGTTCCTATTCCCAACTGTACGTCACACATTCGTGTTTCATATTTATCACAATCACCAGCAAAAGAAGTAAAGAGTTTAAAAAGAATTCGGCAGCACAAATAACCACATTTCAATTATAGAAGATGCAAATTTTAATTTGGAAGTTTTAGCACATAGTGAATTTGAAAAGGTAATTAGTTAAGTCATGTCTATGATAGTATTTCTTTGTTGGTATAGGGTTTCATTATCTGTATTTAATTTCACTGTTTTTCGTAATATGCATAGACTGGGAGGCAAATGTTGTGATTTAGATTTTATTATAGTTGCTTTAGGACTCGGATTACAATCCCAAATTTTTTTTACAAGTTATAAACATTAAACTGTATTCTTGTGAAATGTCGGTTTTGTCAGAGCTGTCCTTCATAAGATTTTTTTATGCCTATTTAGAGTAGAAAATTGTTATTTTCATTAGCTATTTTGAAGATGAAAGAATTAAAAGGACTTCCAAACTATCAGCAATATTATCATATGATAATATTACTGATAGTTTGGAAGTCCTTTTAATTCTTTCATCTTCAAAATAGCTAATGAAAATAACACACGATTGTTCTTCAAAGTTTTAAGCTTTTTTAATTAACTTTTTTGATAAGACTATTAATATAAAAATACACATTTTGCAGGTTTAAAACAAATTTCTAAAAGCTTTGAGAAAAAGTAAACAAAATGTATACTACAGGGTACTTTATAAATTAAACTTTGATTATACCTCAAAAAGATTTGTTATAATCCCTCTTGCTTTTTAAATACTTATTATCTCATTTTATTTAGTATTATATGTTGGGTTTTGCAATTTAATTTGTAGGTGTTCCTTGAAATTGTACCTTAATTTTTTTTAGATTTGCTGTGTAAAATGGCACATTTTAATTTGGAAAATGAACTATCAAATGCTTTGAGATATGATGCACCTCTTAGCAAGGGTCCTGCTCCACGATGGCAGAGAAAAGCATTGGAAACTTCTATGTCAAACATGTCGATTAATTCATCACATAATGATTCTACTCTATTGAATGTGACAGTCAATAAGACTACTCTCAAACCGAGTCCAATGAAATGTCATGGTGAGTGTTCTAACATTTTTATCAATGCTTTCATTCATACTATTATTAATGCATTTGTTAGAAATTCTCCTGTAGGACATACAAATTACTTGAATTTTCTAATAACGTTCCAAGAAACATTGTTAAAAAGTATATAAAATATGTTTATATTTATCTTAATATATCTATTTTAAAGTAAAAGCTATATAATTTACCAGTTTCATTGTATTTTATGAATGTGATACAATGCCTTACAATTTTACTTACTCTTAGATGAATGGAGCAAAAGACTTACACCTGGCCGAGGTTCTGGATCCAAAAGTCCTCTTCCAGACCAAGGAGACAGATTTATTCCTCACAGAAGTGCAATGAAATTTGAGTTAGGGCATTACATGGTAAAAATCAACTGGCCTTTTCATGGTTATAACTGATATTTTTAGTCATAAAACTGTTGCACAATTTTATTAATGTGCCAACTACTAATTATTCTTAGTTAAAGTAGTTTTCAACAAGCTAGAAAGCATAATAAAACAATTGATGGTGAAATATATCTGTTTGCAGATTATAAAATAATCAACGAATTCTTTTCAATATTCACTATTTACTCTGCTAATTGTAAACTGTCATGTGCTGATATCATAATCACATTTCGTAACCAAGTTTAAAATCCTTATTTTACAAGTTGCTTTTTGTAACTCCTTGTTTATTTTATTTCCTGGTATAGTACTTTAAACTGCAAAAATGGTTGAATAATAATTTAGGCTTCAAATGAGTTATTTAAAAACCAAATATGAAGCAATAATTTGATAATTTTCTAAATAATTTGAGATTTTTTCTAAAATGCTTCTCGCAACTACTGTAATGAGTTTTGGCAGATTTGTATTCTCCAATATTTTAATAGTAATAATTTTCGGTTCCCATAGGTCAGTAAAAATCGAGAATTGTCAGAAAATTTAATTTTGTCCAAAAAATTGGGGGAAATTGCAAATTTTTGTCTAAAACCTAGAAAATGATTGATCTCGAACGCTTTGGAGAAAAGTAGCCAATAAGATTCGTATCACTTTATTTTATGAATATAATTTATCAACCGATTTTAAAAGAAACAGCTAATATTTAACGTGGAAATAATTTTGTTTTATCCACTAGCTTAAATTAAAGAATTTCATGCTTATGATACATAAAATCATAAATTGACTAAGTCAAATATATTGGATTATTTGAAAAAATTATTTTAATGTAAAATTACTTGCATTAATTTTGTCCTGTGTATTAATTTATACGGAGTATAATTTTTAAATTGACTTTTATTGGCTATTAAATGCTAAATTATTTCTTGATTTTTCACCTTGAAAGAGTTGTGAATTGCTTAAGTATAAGAGTGAATTTTCTAAAAATTTATCTGAAAAAACCTTTGAAATTAGGGAAATTATTTTTTGAAGTAGAGGGGAATCCTGTAATTTAATACAATTAATTAGTCCTCGTGTAGTTACAAACAAGCTGCCCCAGGTGACTGCTACTTTTTCCAACCTAGAGGTATCTGTTTTGCAAAACCATCTCTAAGCTAATTTCGGATGTTTGGACGCCAAGCCGTGGTAACCATAAAAGAAACCATCGTAATATGATTACCATAAGTACCTTGTTAAAAAAATATTTAGATTTTTTTTTATTTAAATTTTTTTGCAAGGTCTATTACTGTTTCATATGTAATCACAACACATTTTGTGTTTTTAGCATATTCATTTTGAGCAACTAAAATGGAATATGAGGTGACTTGATACTATTTTTAAGCATTTTTGCTACAATTTCATATATGCTGTGGCAGTCCCAGGGTATATAAACGTCACTTGTTGTCATCTTTTTGACATTTTGTCACTTTTTCAGGTTTTAGTTCTTAAATTCTACTTGGACCAGAAAAATTTTTAATGCCAAAATATAAAAAAAAATTAATTTTTTTCCTCTAAAAAAAATCCAATTTCAGTTACATTGAAAATTTCTTGAGCACATGTATATTTTCTTTGTGAAAAAAAAAAAGACTATTTTTTTATTTGCCAGCAATTTTTTCTGTATTTTTATTTGCCCCCAATAATGATGACCTGAGGCAAAATTCCCATGGTCTTTATCAAGTCCTCAAATTTTGTTTCTGTACTCGGGGGCCCTTGAAAATTATAGAACTTGGTGAAAAGACCTTGATTTTTTTTAACTTCCCCAGTGCTGAAATTATTGGTAGCCTTCTACATATTGTGTAATTTCATCTTGCTTTTCAACTTGTCCAGGGGGGCAATTCACCTACTCTACTGAGTGACGACTGCGTTTCCGCCAAAATCAAACCTTTTTTATATTTATTTTGAGACGTTCATAATGCGATGCTACGACTGGCGCCGGCTGCAGTAGTATTGGTTTCAGTTCAAGAAATGAATTGGTGCCTCAAATTGGATCACCTTGTAATCAAATAACCAATAGCAACCCTCTAAATACGGCGCAGCAGAATATAGTTTCCTTCCTTTGTAATTTCCAAAAATGCAGTGGAACACTGTTCCATCGGAATTCCCCCACAACACTCTTGGTCACATAGCCTGGTGCTATAAGGGATTTGAAATAGGAAGAATGGGAAGGGTTGCATTTAAAGCCTTACAATGCCATGCTTCTTTAGAATTATATGAAGCGGAAAGCACAAGAAAAATTAAAGAAGGACAGGAAAGAAAAAGAAAGACTGGAAGTAGACAAAAGATTTAAAGTAGCTGGCAAAGAAAAGAAAGATAATCAAAAAAGAAATGAAAACTTAAAATTATGCGTAAGGAAAAGGATGAGGCATTGGACAGTGCTTCAAAATTGCTAAAGGAAGCCAATGATAAGCTCAAGAAGGCAATAAAGAATAAAGATTTTAAGGAAGCAGCACTTGCTCAGGCAATAATTGACGGGGCGGCAAAAATCTGAGATGCAAAGACAGATTTTATAAAATGCACATTCTTCTCTTGAGAAGAAAAATACAAAATTGATTTCAGACTTTTTCCAACCACAAAAAATCAGACTTAATCTTTTAAATAAAAGGAAGAAATTCTTCAAGCTTTTTCAATAATTAACAACATATTTAAGAATTGTGATTACAATATATATATATATATATATATTTGTTAATATTGTTTCAAAATAATATGCTTTTTAAATGAAGAAAATAAATATCCTTCTAAAGAAAGAAAAGAAAAAGTTAGAAGTGGCTGGGGAGGATCTTTTTATTTTTAAAATTTATATTTGAATATATTTGGCATTACTATTTGTCACTTTTTTTGTTCGATTAATCATTTTTTTACACCTTAAAACCTTTTTATAACCCCTGCAGTCCTGAAAAATGATCGGATCGTAAAGTGACAAACCGAACCATGTTATTTGATTACAAACTAAAAAGTTTAGTACTTTGTTGAATATTTTAGATAAAGAGGATATACAGAGTAGGTTGATCCTTATTTTGCAAAGAAAATTTTTTTTGCTGTTCTACCTTAATTTTGTTTCAATGTGCTAATAAATAACTGCCCAGATCTGAACATTGTGAGCTGATTTAATATTGCATCTGGTTTCCACATTAAGAAATTTTTAAATAAAATTTTGCACTACTAAATAGGTATCCCATTTTATGCAATTCAGTACAATTTGTTACTATTTTATGACTCGTCAATCAGTGCTTTTTTTTTTAGCTCACTAAAGGAAATGAAGCTGATGAAAACTTGAGTCCTAATAGTTCCCATTACAAGAAAACCATGAGTGAAAATATCTTGGGAGGTGATATTTCAAATTTTCGTATACTTGCATATCAAAACAAAGCCCCACAAGCTCCATCAGGTAAGATTCTAGTGATAACTTTAACATCCAAAATCTATCAAAATTTATGCTTTTTCAGGAACTATAGGAATTTAATTCTCTGTCAAGTATAGCAAGTGTCCCAAAAATTTGTAAACGCTTCAAAAACTTGAAGAAAAAAAAACTGAAGTAATCAGAATATATGAATGAAAGTTTGTGAAAAAATTATTCTCGTGCAATTTGTTTTGGTAAAGAAATAATTTTTACCTTTTAATTTTTATTGATAGATGGCGCTTTATGTATTCAAATCACAGATAATATTTAGCCGAAAGAGGATTTGACTTAGTCAGCAATTTACTAACAAAGGAAAGAAACAGAGTGTCAATAGAGAAATTCGACAATTTAAGATTGCTGATGACAAATATGGCACCAAATAGAGCAATAGAAGTCATCCTATATTTCATATGTCCTATATTATAGTAACTGCACTATATTTCTTTATAGATGTAATTATTTTTCCCCTCCATATTTTCGTTCTGCTCATCGCCACACACACAGGTAAATTCCAATAGCCACTTGCAGTCCTGAAATTTGACACAGACAGCACTAAAGGTTACTGAATGAACCTTAATGCCCAGATTTAAAAATTTAATTTATGTTTTTCAATTTATTTATTTACCTTTTTTTTTTATTTGGTTTCCGAAGAATGGCAACACACAGTGTGAAATCTAGCATTTCTTCTTTCATAGTTTTTTCCTTTTGTGTTTCTTTATTTGTCTTTGGATCCTGGATACTGAAATCAGAATATGTTTGGTGTAGGTTTTAGGCATAATAAGAAACTCTCCTTTAAATAAAACCTATCATTTTATTTACAAGAAAGCTCAACCCGACTGGGTTTTTACCAGAAGAACATATCACTTATATAGCAAACTGTCTTAATCAGAAATACAAACTTGGAGAATAACACACCCCATACGGCACATTTGTCGATGCATATTTGGACAAATAGCCACTGGTCCAACAGAATACTCTGCTGATTCTCCTTTGATTTCATTGGCTCTTTTATGTATTTCAATTTCATAATGGATTGTTTTTTGCGCAGTGTTCGTTTTTGAATTTGCGCCAAGTCACTTATTTGTTTCTTGTGTTTTTCTTTAGCTTTGGCTTCAATAGTTGAATGTCATTTTTTTTTGTAGCATTCTGTTTGATTCAGGTCATAGAATCAATTTGTTTCGTGCTTTTTTTTATCATTGTGGCATCGGAATTCCTATTCTCACCTTGATTTCATTGTTTTAAAACATTTTAAATTAATTTATTAGCTTTAAGACTTTTTGAAAGTATAACAATATTTTTATCATATATGCAATTTTTTGTTTTTTACTGTTTAATTTGGTTTTATCGGAATCAGTGAGGCATAAGTTTGTCATGGGCAACGCCATGCTGGTACTACTACTAGTATATGATCTAGTATACTTCACCTAAGAGGGTTGCCATCGAATCACTGTTTGTAAAAGTGTGGGCTATGGGTTAAGTTATTGACTTCAAGAATGGGAGTCTTGAAATCAATCTTCTTTCGTCGGGGATGATGGGTAATTTGTTTTCTAAAAGATGGCGGTAAGCCAAAAAAGGACCTATGCTCTAACAGCCATGAGTGGGGTAAGTTGTGCACAAGTAACTGGCAAATCGAAGACATCAGTATTCTGTATCCTGCATGGTTTCTTAAACTTACTCCTGAGATTGCACAACATATTCTGGACACCAAGCTAATTTTCTACTATAAGGAACAGTCAGTACCCATAACTGTAGAATATGAGCAAATGAAAACCCACATGCCTATACTGAGCAGCTGTTACGTTCCTCACATGTTACTGTTTGGTGTGGAATCGCTACATCCACTATTGTTGGTCCATTTTTTTTTTCTTTGGGCCCTGTGCAAAAGTAATCTGGAAGTGCTCAGTTAATGCAGAATGCTACTGGAGAAAGTGATACCATGCTTATTGCAACATAACCTCCTTCCCTCAGTCACTTCTATGCAAGACAAAGGTACCTACACTTATATGAAGAACAACTACTCAGCCATTGTAAAAATGAATGGCCCCTTCACTCACTGGGTGGACCAGTTGATTTCTGATGAGTTACTTAAAATCCTAAGTGCACCCAAGTAATCTGTCTTTGCTAAAGACAGATTACTTGGGTGCACTTGGGATTTTAAGTAACTCATCAGAAATCAACTGGTCCACCCAGTGATTGTGGGATGCCATTTCCAACAAGATCTTTCTTGATCTGGACATGCGGCATGCTTTAGTTAACTGTTCTCAGGCTTGCAAAATTGTGATTTCTTGTCCTGGTGGACACATGAAACAATAACTCATGAGCATTGTCTAAAATATTCTGCTTGATATCCAAAATCCTTTTTGTGATTACAGAAGTTTAGAAAAGTTGTCATTTTTATATTGGGCAAACAGATCAATCTGAAAAATATCCTCAATTGAAAGTTAAATTTGACTAAAAATCCTTACTCCCGTTTTCATTGCATTCTTTTATTTTTTTTTTATAATAAAGCACTGTTTAATGTAAAAAGTTCTAATTTTTGTTGTGATCAAATTATTTTTTAATTTTTATTTATACTTAAATAGGTCATGCAAATGCTCTCAAAATCCTCTACAGTTCTTCAAAAAATCCTGGCTCTACTAAAAAAGCTTCTCGTTATATACCTCAAAATCCTGAACGAATTCTAGATGCTCCAGAAATCTTGGATGACTATTGTAAGTTTTGAGATCTTATTCCACAGTACATGTTATTATTAAATTAAAAGCTGTGTTTAAACAAAAACCTAATCAATCATTAGTTAACTAAAATAAAGGGTAGATCTAAAACCAATCAATTGGTTACTCATTAATCATGACTATTGTTTTAGTAATTTATTTTCAATCAACAGTGAGATTAAGCACTGCCTAACACTGATAGAAGAGTACTGTGTCTAGAAATGAATATAAATGCAGGATACAAGCATTTGAACTAATCTTTTGCTACTATATATATTAATGCACAGAAGGATTCTAATGTAGTCTGAATATTCTAGGGTAACTATGATCCCCTTGAAAGCGCTTGCATTTTATTTTCTAACTTAGGCCCATGGAAAATACTTTTTTTATTCAAATTTTGTCTTTTAATTTTTTTATTGTTTACACACTCTTTATTGCATATAGCTAATTTATTTAATGAGTATGCAATTAATAACATGAATTTCTCTTAACTAAACTCAATTGTGTAATTAAAAAAAAATTTTAAATTTCCTAGTTTTTTAATTCTTATTTTATTAAAATTCTTAACGTTTTTAATGCCTTTGAAAAATACATGTATAACAGCGTAGAAACGATTGTTAGTACAAAGTGGTAACTGAACCAGGAAATCTCAGAAAAATTTTTAATCCTAGAAATATCGGAAAATTTCACCAAAAAATCGGGGACATTTTGATAATTTAAACGGCTGCTATTATCGTTTGTCATAATTAGAGCTGCGCGATTCTGAGTGCTTTTGAGAATCTAATAAATTGTAATTTGAATTTTAAAAAAAACCTTGTCATAATTTTTTAACACCGAGAAAACCGCCGCCCTCGAAGCTGCAGTGTTGCCATAAGGCTAGCGATACTACAACTTGTGCTGGGCAATTTGAAATTTGTGTAACTAATGATGTTTTTTTTTGTGAATTAAATTAATATTTTTAAGCAGGGAGATACATATGCAATACTCAAGAGACTGATGCTAAGGGTAAAATCTTTTTTTTTTATTATTACGGCGGGCACTCGATTGTTAATCATAGGCCACTGCAAGGCCGGGAAGCGATGGTCATTTGTGAAGGGGCACCCAATGGGCGACCATCACTACCCCTAACTAAGGACAGCACAATTACATCCATGCCCTGACCCCAGATTCGAACCAGGAACCTTCCGATCCAGAGGTCGACACCTTAACCACTAGACCGGTTGGTCGGCCAAGGGTAAAATCTGGGAAAGCCTATTTTGTAATCCGGTCCCAATGGATCTCCCCAGGCGAATCTTTGCGGCCAACTTCAGAATTTTAATGGACATGACTATCTCAAAGGACATCTCCATCGGATTGGCGTGAAAGACATTCCTGACTGTCCTCTGTGTTCCACTGGAAAGACTATAAATTTTAGCCACTTGACAGTTTGTACTATGTCCAACTCAAATTTTAATGTTCTACCTCTTGACAAATATATTTCATAGGCTAGTTTATATTGGGCTGCACGAAGGGAAATGGTCAATACGACCCTTTCCTCAACGTAATTAAAAAAAAGTATTGCAAACATGTTCCGGATATAAATAACGTATAGACAAAATTACACTGGGGAAAAGGGTTAGATTAAGGTTTTTTCACAAAATTTTGGACTTTATACTGTACTTTCATGATTAAATTACCATTTTTTCTGGTCTGTCACTACTAACAAAACTATCCAAACCTGTTTGTGGAAATTAAATAATAAACATCTCTAATTTTTTTAGAACTGACTGCTTAACTCCTCATTTGCAAATATTTATCAAAAAATACTGCTTTTAAGATTTTGTTATTGAGTTTATTTATATTTAGCTTAGAAAATATCACTTGCATTTTAATTGAAGACAAATTAAAATTTATGCTGAATTATGAAAAGTTCTTAACTTCATTATTCTATGAAATTAAATTCTAGACTGTTTCCAGATTTGAATTTTATTGACTGGAGCTCTACCAATATTCTGGCTGTTGCTTTATATGGCTCCTTATATTTGTGGAATGGAACCACAGGAGAAATCAAGCAGCTCTTTGATATGCCTGACCATCAAGACTACATATCATGTGTATCTTGGCTTACAGAAGGCAGTGTCCTGGGTGTAGGAACTAGCACCGCAGAGGTTCAGTTGTGGGATATAGGTGCAGAAAAGAGAATAAGAACAATGAAGAGTCACGTGTCTCGCATTCCATCACTCTCCTGGAATTCATTCATTTTGTCTAGGTATTCTTTAAAGCTACATGTTTACTTCTATTCAAATTTCATCATTTTTCTAACCACTTAGTTTTTATGCAAGGCAAGTTAATAACTGCATAGAAATGTGTATGCATAGTCAGATTTTTCTTATGTATAATATTTTCTTTAAAAATCATAAGAGGACTAGAATCCTAAGAAAATCAGATGCATATTTTGAAGAATTGCGAAGAAATATATTTTATGATGATTAGATAAGGAAACAAATAAGTGTTAATTAATCTTTGAAAATCATGACTCCTTAATTTGTAAAATAAAGGTTTGCTTGTATTTCTTTTACATCCGTATTCTTGAATCTAAGTTAAACGATGGATCAATAATAATCCCCAGATTATTGAAAAAACTATTCACAATGCCTGATCCAAGGTTTAAATCAAAGTTTCGGTGTTACATTTTGATCCTCAGAAATCGGTGGATTGACTCTCGGTTAATGGTAAACACATCCGCAGCACTATCTTTTTGCGGAAGAAGCGAAATATATTGTAAATAAAACAAAATGGACAACACACTTCCATTCTGTGCTAAATTACAGTATTCTTTCGCTGGTGCATATTCAACTAATCTTGTCTAAATATTCAGATGTTCTAGATGACATTTCCTATACTATATATATGCCCAGTTGTGATGTTCTGGTTTGAACTATATACTGGCTCGCCAGTGTATCAACCAATGGGAGAGCGAACAGTGGAATATGAAAAAAAAAAATATTGTGATCAAATGCCTATGCATTTTTCTATTTCCAAACTCAAATTGAAATGTGGTTTATAAAAAACACTGTCTATTTTATTGAAATCAAAAGTTGGAATTTGACCAGTATGGATGCAGATTTGGGCAAAAAATTTAAACAATTTTAGGATATTGAGAAAGGAGATGGTAGTAGCCAATCACAGCAATCTTATAATTTTAATCAGTAGATCACTCAATCTGTGGTTTGTGAATACGGTTCTGGGAAAATCCTTGGTTTAACTGTGACCCAAGAATTAGCTGATCTGCAGATCTATTTGAGGTCTGAATATAGTCATAAGTTTCCTTGTACATTAAACTTTTCTGAGAAAGAATATAAATTTTTAATACACCTTTTATAAAAGGTATGTTCCATATAAATTCAGGTGGGGGTTACCTTCATAGTCTCGTATGTATGTTATACTACTGCTTTATACAATATAATAGAATTTAAAGACAAATTCTTACCTAAAATTTAAAAGAAGCTTATACAATTTCAATATAAGTTTTATAGTATCCTTTAAGTTGATATTTCTCAAATTATGCAATTTTGAGTTGTCACTTTTCTTGCTTGGGTGTGATATGTTAAAATGCATAATTTTTAATTCAAAAAAATTCCTTGTGATATACAGGCCGCCAAAAATGGGGCCTTGGGTGCCATTCATCACTTGTGATTTTCGGCAACATTTTTAAACGCTCTGTTCCTGGAATAGTGTAAGATATTTGTTGCGTTTTTTTTTTTTTTTAATTTGAAAGATAATATTTTTTTGATTAAAATGATACCCTCCATTTGGAAATATGTGTTCAAGTTCTCTTGCTGTATCCTTTTCAATTTTTACAACCAATTGAAAATTTTGCCATATATTATACCAGTTTCCATTACCACATATTGGTCTCCTAAATCCAAATCTAGTCTTATTTGACATGTCATTTTAATTCTTAATAAAGATGACAGCAGGCACAGCTTTCAAAAGATACTAACTAAAGCTTCCAAAAACATGTGCAAGTTCCAAAACATATTACAACAGGTTCAAAAGCAAGCCACTTCTGTGCACTTTGCTTAGAACTGAAATTACCAATTCAGTGAACTAAAAATTTGTTCAACTGAATCAGTATCTTCCTTTGATGTTCAGTGACGCCTTCCTGTTTGAACCAATAGGAACTGGGGCACCCACAAATTTTTAAAACATTGTGAATTGGAAGTGAGCACTGGTGTTGCTGTCTTGCAGCTGAAAATCTATATCCAGCATACAGTATGTGGTAGCATAAAGTTCACAATGATTTCATTTAACTCACAAATTATGTCTATTACCTCTGCAATCCAACAGTTGCAGTCATACACACATCCCTCTTTGTAAGTTGTAAATCTGAATAGTCTGTCGTTTCTGAGATCTTGGTTGAACAAAGGAAATTTCTTCTTTCTGGTTCTGGAGGACACTGGGATAATTGTTAGAACTTGCTCCTTTTCACTGTAGGATTTACACGATTCAACAGCTAAATTGATGTTTGACAGAAGATCCAGGCAAGTTTCACAAGACTCTAGATTCATTTTCTTCTGAAAATGGAATTTCTACTTCGAAGAGTTCGGTCAGTTTTATTTTGGTGGAATCGTCCACAGCTTCAGTAATTTCTCTGCACTTTCTTGATGCATACAGCTTATGACGACTTCACTGACCATGTTTTCCCAACAGGACTAAAAACAATCTCTACAGCTAACTGATTCAGTGAATCTAATTCTTCTGCACATACAAAATCTGTATTATCCACACCATGGGAGACTTCTTGTTCAGTTAGTGTCATTTTTGATATTCTGTCAAAGCATTTAGAACACAGAAAGTCCAAAGACTTTTCCACAAAACGCAACGCAACACAGTACAACTCAATCCTCGTAAAAGCTTATTTAAGTGCTGTTTGACCTTTCTTTGCCTGTTGACAACTAAACTGAATTCATATGTCCTCCCTTTCATATGCTTAGACCAAACACACAGAATTATCTAAATGGTTCCAGAAGGCATTTAGTGGTTTGGAAGGTTCTATATATAGAAAACCCAGAAGAGTAAAAACATTTCACTAGTTCCAACTTGTTTAATTTATCATTTTTATTCCATCACATTGGTCTAAAAATGGAATTATTTGAAGAAAACTAGTGAAAAATTCAAGAACCTAGTGGCAGGTTCTCCAATCCAAAAGAATATGTAATAACCTTAATTATACAACACCTGTAAAATTCACAGAATTTTTGAAATTGCTGTTTTTGAAAATAATAAATTTTAAAACAATGCATAAAAAGAAATTAGCCACAGAGTGTACGGCAGAACTTTGACATCAAGTAGAGGCCAACTGGAATGCCATTCCTCAGCATGACATTCAGAATCTGTACGATTCGATGCCACAACGTGTATGGCTCTCATTGCTGTGCATGTCGACTGCACAAAATGTTGATTTTCAGAATTATTTTTATTTTACTGCTCTGCATATTTGATCGTTCATTTAACTCACTATAAGTAATACATGGAATAAATTTCATTTATTTTTTGATGATTCTTTCATAGTGTTGCAATTTTCACAAACAGTAGTGTGTTTTTATAGAGCTTGCTGAATGTTAAACAACTTCAACTTTTTATTCTTTGGCTGTCCTAATATCTTCGTTTTAATTGTGAAAATGAGATCTAAGTTGAAACATTAATAAATACTTGATGAAAGTGAAGAAAATTGTTGGTTTCAAAATTGAAGCATTTAGTTTGGGGTGTGATTTTTGAAAATTGCCAACAGCACTGCGAAAATCGTGTAGAATTTTTGTTTTGACTTAGTAAACTTTTCTAAAATTAAATGTAGCTGTAGCTTTAGCTTTGTTTGTTAAGTTAATAACACTATTAATTGCAAGTCCCATAAAGTTTACTCTGTGAATTTGTTTTATATCTATTTACAATTTAGGAAATAAGATGATTTTTTTATGAGTATAGGTTACTTAATTTTAAAAATATATGATGCATTCTTCCTTTGTAGCGGTTCTCGTAATGGTGTTATCCACCATCATGATGTAAGAGTTGCAGAACATCATGTTGGAACGCTGAATAACCATACTCAAGAAATTTGTGGTCTTAAGTGGTCTTTGGATGGAAGACATCTAGCATCTGGTGGAAATGATAATCTTATAAATGTCTGGGCATCTGGTGCTGGCATTGGACAGGCTGATGCACAACCTTTGCATTCATTTAATGAACATCAAGCTGCTGTAAAGGTAATATTTTTATAGTCCCATATGAGCTTTGAAGTGCTAATTTTTTTTATTAATGTTCTATCTCCAGAGTAATTTATAGAAATTTTTTCAAACTGTTATTCATGTCATTTCTTATAGTGAATTTTTATCTTATCTAGGCCCTGGCATGGTGCCCTTGGCAACAAAATATTCTTGCCTCTGGTGGTGGAACTGCTGACAGGAAAATTAAGTTTTGGAATTGCAATCTGGGCACCTGTTTAAACACAATTGATGCAAAATCTCAAGTAATATAAAACCAATCAATGTTACTTAAGCAATTAACTAAATTTTTATATATATATATATAAGAAAAGATATTTAAGACCTCTAAAGTAAATAAGCTGTATATTTAATGATTTGCTAATTGCAAAGTGTGAAAGAATGAACATTTACTCGACTAAGATGTTTCTTAAAACTTGTATCAAATAAAAATATATATTTCACTTTCAGGTCTGTGCTTTACTCTGGTCTAAGGAATACAAAGAATTGATTTCAGGTCATGGATTTGCTAACAATGAACTGATTATATGGAAATATCCATCAATGTCAAAAGTTTGTGAACTGACAGGTATGTTTTGGATTTCATATTCTTTGCATCCTTACTGGAAAAAATAATCAAAAGCAGACCCTAGATTTTATTCACACAATATTTCAATGACCTATTTTAGTATCTTATTCACAAAGTAAAATTTCACTGTATCAAAACATTTATTTTATATACATGGCAACAATAATCACAAACACACATATAACCAAACATTTGAAGTCCTCAATATATTTTTATTTTAAAGTAGTATTATAAAAGTCGTAAAACATAGGGAATCTACTCACCAGAATTGACCATCTGAACAGATAATTCAATCAGAGCAAATATGGTGCTACTACCATTGCAATCATTCTTTGTTCTGTTTGCACAAGTCTCATTTTTCTAATATTTTTTGATGGACTGGTATTTTTTCCCTAACAGTTGGTACAATCCTGTGGATCAGTTTTGGAGACACTTCAATTGACAGTTTGAATATCTTAATAGTATAGTAATGTGATCTTTCATACTCCTGTGGTACAACTAAGTCTAAAGCCTTCATTCCAGTCCTCTTTCCTGTGTCCAGAGTTCCCACGGTCCTTGGATTTTTTTTTCTAACTAGGAGCCCTTGAAAATTACGAAACTTGGTAAAAAGTCCTTGAAAGGATTTGATTTTCCTTCATGGCAGGTGCACAATTTAAGCGTCATTCTAAGGTGTTATGTGCTTTGACACAACGTGATATAAATATGAACAACCACAGTTGGTGATATATACATGAACCACATGATATATTTATGAACACACACAAAGTCATAAACCATGTTTCATTGACACGTCATCCCATTGCTTTTTTGCATAAACTATACAAGCATGAAAGAGTTCCGCCTCTTTGAACATTTTTAAAAGTTGTCTTGGAGATTTATGAAAAAATACAAAGAAAATATTAAGGTTTTTGAAGGGAGTCACTGTTTTTCTTTCACTTTTACATTGTCATTAAAAAATTTGTTCCATTTTCGTAAAACGAGGAAGATTCTTCAAGCACACACAGAATTCGGGCTTTGTATAAAATTAGGACTACCTGAGGTATCCATCTGGTGTAAAATTTTCCGCAGATTTCAAATCCGTTAAAATGTTTACTCCATCTTTAACGATCGTGAAGATAGAAAACTTCTAATACACCTTTTTTTTGTGTTCATAATGAATATCTTCATCAAATGTGGCGGAATTCGTATTGCGAAATTATAAAAGTTACAGTTGAAAAATTATTTATATACAAAAAAGCACATTTAAGGTATCTATGTAAAATTTTCTGCAGGTTTCAAATCTGTTGAAATTTTCACTATCTTTAACGATCGTGAAGATAGAAACTTGGACTAGAGCATAAAAAAGCCAAAACTGCAGTCAAAACTTTGGATTTGTTTTGTTTCTCAAACAAAATAAACCACGACAGCCGTCTGTTGTAGTGGCAGTGGACATTAGCAAAACGGAGATTGTGACGTGTGTAGATCGTACCTTGTGCAAGCTCCCATACTCTTCTTCGTGGCACCAAAGAATTCATCGTACGATATTTTAACACACGGCCGAAATTGATATGTGTGCAAGTAGCCTGATAATTAGCATTGAGACGCAAAACCCACTTTTCAAAAAAATTCACAGGTTCTGTGACAAAGGAAAATTTAAATTAAAACCAAAATTGATGACAACCTTTCCTCTTTTTTTTTTTTGACTGTCAGTAGTTTAAAAAATAAAGTAAAAGAAATTGGCGGTTTCTTTATATTTTTCACATTTTTCTTTTTAATTGACAACTTTTCCACATGGTTTGTTTTAAGTCGTTATATAAAATTTTAGGTCCTTGGGAAAAAAAATTTGGGGTTTTGAAAAGTCCTCTCTTGTATTTTTTTTTGTACAAAGGTGTGGGAACCATGGTGTCAATTCACCCGTTACTTATGACTTGAATAGGTGGCTGAAGAGTGCTTGCACCACGACTAATAGTCTATTATAATTTTTTGGGACCAATTAAAAAAACGCTACATTCAGGAAATCGTTGAATCTGGGTTTTACTGTATGTACTATAATTATGCATTATTCAAAATCTATTATGAAAATGCACTTTAATGTTTTGTATACAGTTTTAATTGGTTTATACTTACAAGGAGATTCTCAGAAATCAACTTGATTTCAGTCATTGCACCATAGTTGGAGAAAATGGGGTGGTGCCCCCTAGTCTTTTATATTTTCGCAAGAGATTGTAAAGTCATGTCAACCTTCGCATTCAAAAAATAAACATATTACATTTCCTGCGTTCTGACAATTTCAGCGAAGGAAAGCTAAAAAATGAAAAACATTTTGGCTGACACTGTTTAGTTCTTTTTTTGTAAAATCAAGATCGTTAAAGATAGATTGAAAATTGCTACAGATTTGAAATCTGGAAATTTTGACACCAGATAGATACCTTATACATTTGATTTTCGTTTAATAAATAATTTTTCAATTATATATTTATATTTTCGCAAGAGATTGGCACGTCATGCCGAATTCCCATTTGGTTTGCAAAGTAAACCAATAACCCACCTAAGCAACTGGCAACGGCAGACTAGCCATGAAGTGGCTAGTGTAGATAAAGCAACGTCAAGCATGTTAAAAACACACGCATGACTCATCCAGAAATTGCAGTTCCCTCTAATAATATCTACAGGAGATAGATGAGAACTGGGAGCTGAGGATGAAAAACATTTCTGCAGACGGCTGCCTAAGTCGTAAACTTTAACTGTTCGGACATAAGACGGTCCAAAACCATGTAGATTAATGCAACTTTGTAAATAGTCTGTATTTAGCTTATAAAAAATTCCCCTCGTAATATAATTTCAATATTCATCTCTTTATTTCAGAATTAAGTTCATTGTGTTCCACTTATAAATAGCCCCTAAAGGTAGTCATATTTTTTATGTGTGGCGGGCTCTGGCCTTGCTTGGTGGCAGTGTCGTATATAGGGTTCTGGCGCCCTTGGCCAAAGGTAGGACTTGACACCACCAGGTCAAAATGTATACTGGCAGTTCTAGGACTAAAAATAAAAACCATAACTGGATATACTACAACAAAAAATTTCATAAACTAAACTTCATGGAAACTTGTAAAATCTACAACTTTTTCTGCCACCTTTTTTAAAATGGATAAAATAGCAAGGTTTGTCAACGTTCTTGTCCTATGCTTGATCGGAGGTAGTTTTCAATATGTTGACTTACTAAAACTGCGCTCGCAGGACGCCTCTGTAGCCGGTAAGGTTAAAAAATTTCTCTGTTCAGACATGGATCGTTAAGACAATATTTGCATATACAATTTAACAAGTCAAGTTGGGTAACTAACATTATATCCTCAATGAGTTCCACAATTTCAGTTTTAAAACATTGAATTTCATTAACCAAGTCTTCAACACATTAATATCCTTCTAATACTGAAGCCCAAAATCCCCCTCCAACTAGAGTATTTAATTCTTTTGTCATTGTAATTGTCATTACATCTTTGCTGGAAAAAAAAGCAGAAATTCTGCAGCCTCTTTTAATGAGAGGTTTTACTGCATTAACCAGCGCCAAGCCCTTCATATGCATTGGCCGGTGTCTCCATCTTGGCCGTATCGCCTCTGACCGGCCCTGGTAGGGTCAATGGTTTTTTTGATAATAAGCTTAGATATAAGTCATTTGTAAAGCATTTTGTAGAAAAGATGAGACCACACAAATGATATTACAAGATAATGTGATTAACTCTCAGGACAAAATGTAAACGCTTTTATAAAAACAAAGAATGATCAAAAGGCCCTGAAAGTATCAATAAGTGGCCAATAAATGCTCTACAAATTTTTTAAATGGCAAAACTTCATATAACAGAATTGGGAGAATGTACACATAAATTTTATGCATATGACATGTCAACAAAATCCAGGCCATGATCATAAGTATATTTGAAAGTAAGTGCTTTCTGCATTCACACACTTGCGAACTACTATGAAACATTCATAATTTCTAGTTCTCATACTGATTGCTGAACTACAGAACACGTTTCTAAAACTGGATTAATTATAATTTTTTTAAATTTTACTCATTTAAATAATAAAACTTAAATATACATGTTATATATACACACACATGAAAGCATGACACAATTTTTCTTTTCAATATAATTTCTTAGTGTTGTGCAATTTAGAGGAATGTTTCTGGGTAGAATAAGTACATATTTTGTCAACTTTAAAACCTAAAAGAATACAATAACAAGACCCTTAGCTTTGTTGTTTATCAAGGCTGTTTTACTGTAAACTATTTTTGCCCATATTAACTAACAAAAGGTTTTTTATAGCAGTTTGATCAGTTGACAGTAGAATCATGTTATTTCAAAAGAACGCTCATTCAATAAGAGTGGGTTAAATATAAATCCCACAGTTGGCATATTTAGCATGGATTCTCGTTCAGTTTATTCAGTGCTGGAAGTGATTGCAAGTTGCTGAAACAAATAATAGCAAATGGTGATTGCCTAACATGTTTTAGAATATGGCAGCCTTGCTTCTGGCGAACTTACCTTTCGAGAAATGAACCTTTTCAAGGTCATCTGCCTTCTCATCAAAATTGCACTATGGGATTTTTTGCTAGGTAGTCTATGAACTTGATTGTTTCAAGTATTGCTTTCTTAAAATGTAAAACTTAATTGGAATCATGATGATCTCCCAATTAAGTTAAGCAATAAAATGTCTTTATTTTGTTTGATTATTGGATAACTATATAACTTTTTTGTTAGGTCATAAACAACGAGTTTTGAATCTTGCTATGAGCCCGGATGGAACAAATGTAATATCTGCAGGAGCTGATGAATCCTTACGTTTATGGAACTGTTTTGCTTGTGATCCGAAAAAGAAGAAAGTAGTTAGTTCAGGAGCTTCTCACAGAAGTGATATCATGAAACAAACCATTCGATAGATTACAATGGCAATTCTGATTGACTCATGTATATACTCATGCAAAAAAAAATCATTGTAATAGTTTTTCTGTGTGTAATTGATGTAACTAAGTGTTTTTATGAATTAAGATAATTTTTAAAACATGTTTTAATGCAAAATAAATTTCACTATTTCATCAAGTCCTTTACTATTATAATGTTTGATGTAAAGAATGAAGTTTCACATTGAGATGAAATATATTAGGATTGGTAAAATAATTAAAGAAAATTAATTCGTTCATTTTTCTAAAGTATAACAATCTGTCTGGTCTGGTAGTTGAGTGGTTAGACCTGGCCATCAGTTCAACAAGCTCTGGTTCAAATCCAGTCTGGACATGGGGATGTTTGTAGTGGTTCATAATCCACCTTATGCTGTAGGTCCCAGTCTCATTAGCCCTTGTGCAGAAAATGACTAGTAACAAACCCCAATTAAGGGATGGATTAATAATATTCCATTTTATTTCATGCATGAGGGTAACTTACTATAACAGTACAAAATTTGTTTCTGCCAGGGAGCATAAAATTGGGTAAAAATGGCATTAAGAAAAATGAGTATTTAGCATTTTCAATGTAACCATTTTAATCAAAACAGTTCTGATCTCAAACAATGTTTTATGTCATTTCAAGAAATCATTTTTACTAAAGACCTGCCAATTTAAACCTGTTTAGAAGTGCTTTGGCCATGTCACTACAAGAGCAGAATTGCAAACCACTTGGCGTTACTCAGGTGGGTTCACCTCATTGAAGGCACATGTTTATAAAGGTCACATTCCTTACCCTGAATTCAATCCAGCAGTCTGAATTATACCATTAAACATAAATATTGCCAATATACAAAAAAAAAATTTTGTGTTGTAATATAAACTTATTCACACCAATATTTAAGAATTATAAATTTTAATTTTCAAAATTTTTCATACATTCAACAAAAACTACAAATTTTAAAAATAGAGCACAATTATATTTTAAAATATTTGCAACTTTGCATGATCAATACAAAATCTAGAATAAAAGATAAAATTGAAAAAACTTGAACACTAAATGGAAATTTCTATTACTAATAAAATACAAATGAGTTAAGAATATCAATCATTAAAAATAACAGTAGAAAGACAAAACGGTACAATAAGCTAATATTTACAAATAATGTATATATATATAATTTTAGCACATTAAAAACATTCTTCATATGTCCATGTGTAATGAAGACAGATCTCGAGGTTGTTTTTTACAATTTCTGAAAGTGCAACAATTGAAATTCAGATTTGGCCATGGTTTACTGAGCAGGTACATCTGCATCATTTTCACCAGTTCTGTTGGAGTCATGATTGTTTTCCTGTGACAGCGTAACTATACTATGGCAAAGTGGACATTTATCTTGCACATAAAGCCATTTTCTTAGGCATGTCCTGTGAAAGTAGTGGTGACAAGGTGTAACACATGCAGCTTTCATGCTGCCAAAACAGATTGAACAAACGTCGTCCAGTAAAGATAGCTGCTCACTAGTGGCACTTGGTAGCGATTTTGCTTTCTTAGCTGCTTCTCTTCGAAGTAGAAAGCTTCGCCAACCATTCTGAAGTCTTAGCCACACATTAAAGTAACAGTGGATCAGTAATATTGAAGCATTCATCCAAGTCCAGTTCCCAGATGTCGATTCCCACAAGCCCATACCAACAACAAAAATTGCAACAAAAAACTCAAGTACTTTGGTGACTGCCCTGGTATAGTACACTATATCGTCTAAATTCTCCCATGGCTGGAACCTCACTGAGTCGTACAGAAATAAGGAATGTACAATGAGTAAATCAAATACTTGAACAGATGTTAATGTGCAGCTAGAAAGGACGACCATCATCCAGAAGTCAATGGGGAACACAGCTGAAAGTACTTTAGTTAAATACAAAGGGAAGACTAATAAAGAGAAGCACAAGCTAAGGGCCCTGAAATGACGCCAGAGACTGCGGCTTCTGGATGCGCTGAGAGCCAACACAACAGGTTCTGCAATTTCCAACATTGACTGTAGCATGGAAGAGAGCACAATGAACAAGATTATTGTCATCACTGCCATTCGGGCAGGCATCTTCATTTCAATTAGTCCTGTTTGAAATGACAGCAGGACAAGAGTGAGACCCTCTGTCCATCCACTGTGCATCGGATTATCATGGAAAAATGCTGAAATCCCTTGTAGGTATGCTCTGGTCGAACACAAGATAAAAAAAGATAGGTAGGAAACACACACAGAGGTCGCAAAAAGTGACACTGGACTTGCACATATGGAACTGATAGTGGTTAGCAATATTAAGTACCATTCATCACCCCAAGCCAGTTTGTCTGCCTGGTACATACTTCCAATAAGCTTTAGAAAAAATTCAATCAACCAGAATAAAGCAAAATGGGTTGGAACAAATAGTTTATTCCATAAAAGAACAAACATTGTACCTAATCCGTGGGCTTCTGTAACAGTAACAGCATCCAAATAAGCTAGTTTGGCACAATCAAGAATATTTGGAATTTTATAAGTAATGTACAGAAATACGTTGAATCCAGTGATAGCATTACAGAGGTTCTGGAAGAAAGGGAGACTGGTCACTGGTAGATTAGCCATACGGGCAATGATGGGAATTGCATACACTGAAAATGCAGAAAAGGCTGGCATAACAGGAAACCAAGGACCCTTCAGCAAACAAGAAATTAAGCTGCCCAGTGCTGCATGAAATACAAACATTGCAATTTGCCTCCTTAGAAAATATGGATCATCAATGTTATTTTTCGCTTTAGTAGTTTCAACATCAATGTAATAATTGGATACTAAGTGGCAGCTGAATATTATAGCTCCACTTACAAAATGTGTATATAGTGCTTGAACATGTCGCAATGGGAGTAAGAGCAACAAAAAGCCATGAAGAAGCACTGAAAAAAAGAACTTGATATTAGAAATATTGTAATTGTCAGTATAATCTATTTGACTCAACACCCTAAGGCATATGGACAGATACATGGTATATATCAGGTCATCCAAAAAGTAAGTTTCCCACGCCCCGTAAAAAGAAACAACCAGGAAAGATTTATTGCAAAAGATGCAGCAATACTTCAGCTACTTCTCAACAACCGCCAGAATTGTAACACTTGTCATACATTGAGATAAGTTTTTGGAGTCCAGTGTCGTAGAAGTCTACCAACTGGGAATGGACCCAGCGTGTCACATTTTGCCTACCTTCGGAAAAAACACGACACCAACGACGAACCATCTGCTTGCTCCTCACATCCAGTCTAAACACAATTGACGGTGGATTTCGATCTGCACTACCTTCTGTACGTAGAGCCGACATCTTCGCACACTACAACAACGTTAATGTAAGCAATCAGGATGTCACAACTGCTGCATACGATAGTCACGCCCACAATCTACCCGGCTTGTGCCTTCGCGTTTCATGACTTTTGCATCGCCATCTTTTGGAAACTGTGGAAAACTTACTTTCTGGATGACCCTCGTACTTCTGAGACACATTAATACATTGTGGGAAAAAAATACTTTTTGTAATGTTTATAACCAAAGAAAACACTGATAATATATACAACACATGATTGGGGGGAAAATGATGGTTGATTAAAAGTATGCCTTTAAGCTTTGGTGTGGCAAGACTTCTTGTAATGTATGGGGATGTTTAATGTTTCAACAAATATTTAAAACAAATAGCACCATATTTTCTATTTTATGGCATAAATGTTTATTATTTTATTAAAAAAAGAAATATTGGATAAAAATTTCTTTTCAAACATGCCAGTTTAAAATTTGTAGTAATTTCTGCAGTAGGTAAGCCCAAACAGGGGAAATTTCTATTGCCCCTTTAAATTCTGTTCCGAGACTCAACTGTCAATTTTGATGCCAAAGTCTTTAAGTATTTTCACTAGCATGGCATAAATTTTGACCAATTAACTGTTATAAATAATACCTTTTAATAATCTACTCTAAGCTGACACAAATGCAGTCAATCATCGGAGTTCAGGCCTTAATCATTAATTACACTTTGCTTATATGTATATTTATACATCGTTGGCTTCAAAGTGAAACTAAAATTAGTTTTTCTGGACCACAATATGGTGATCTGACGATTGGTGAAGTCCAATTAACTCACAACAAGCAAGGGAGTAGAATTTTTCCCTTCATCAAAAAAATATATTTTGAGATTGCATCCGAGTATTTTGAAAACTGTTAGGAAGTGTTAAGTACAATCAACACCTGACTTTCTGCTCCCATTTTCAAACCCTGAGTAACTTTCTCTTTCTTAATTTTGGCTCATTATGAAAAGTTACATTAACAGCGGAAAAATTTAAATTGAATGGGACACCATTTTTCAAACTCAAATGAGCATGGTATTCTTGTTTTCACTTTCAACTCCTTGTTTGAAAGGCATTCTACTGCATGCAAGTAACATAACTCAGCCTTCAAAGAAATCACTCATATTAGTAGGATTCATTTTTGTTCAAATATCCCATTCTTTCACATTGGAAAGAATCCTGATATCATGGGTTAAGAAGTGGTTGTTGGTGAAATTGACATGAAACCCAGAAGGTTGGTTAGATTTTATGGTACAAGGGTCATATTTAGCCATGCATGAAACTTAGAAAAATGTCAGTAGCTAAATAAAATAATTTATAACATACTAGCCACTGTGTGGCTAGCCCGGCGTTGCCCAATGTGTAAGGTATTAATCTGGTGTAAAATTTTCCACAGATTTCAAATCTGTTGAAGATATATTCAATTTAAAAATGATTTATTTAAAGAAAATCATATTTTTAGGTATCAATCTAGACTGAAATTTTCCACAGATTTCAAATCCGTTGAAATTGTTACTCTATCATTTACGGTCTAGAAGATAGAAAAAAGAACTGTGACTGCAAATCATTCCTCGGGCAAAATCAAAGCGGAAACGAAAAATAATTTTCTCCACATTCTGTCGGAGGAAAAAAACTTGGCATATATCCAACAGATGACGTGACAAGGTCATTTCCCGCGTTTTTTCTCTCTCTGGTAGAAACGTGTTGAAAAGCAGCTAGAGAATAAAACAATTACATTCATTAAAAAAATTGCAAAACATTTGGATTACCTGTGTGTCATAGATTGTCAGGATTTTGCATCCGCAAAACAAACAGACATTTCCTTTTATAATAGTAGAGACTAAAGAAAAGCTGATTGTTTTTCAATGTATTAAATTTTTGAACCATAATTTATTTGAAACTAGATTTAATAATTAGACTAAATAAATGAGTGAATTTAGGTGTTTCATAAGCAAGTTTAATTTATTTTATACCTAAATTATGGGAATAAAAATTGTATTGTTTCTGACTTGGATCAAAATGCTATTATACCTGAACTTACAAAACTAAAACAAATAAAATAATATTCTCCCTATTTGCAGACACAATTAAAATACATCAAATTGAAGAATAATTAATAGTAAAAAGACTCATTATCCCCTATTACTTTTAGTATGCAGCAAATTATTAAACTTTAGAACACTTTAATAATGTAAAAACTCAAAATTACAATTTCTATTCCTTGTTAATTTGTATACATATAACTAAATTATTAACATTTTAATCCCTTTCACAGCTTTGCAGGTTAGAAGAAAATATTAATACCTACAAATTTAAGAGAAAGTCCAAGAAAAAAAAAACCTAACTTTGGTATATACAATACTAAATTAAAGAAATAATTTTGCTTGATGTATCCATTACACTTCAATGCATTAAATACAAAACACTCTATCTAATGCGATAGTTGTCAAAAACATAAAAATAAATTAAATTAAAACTGCAAGTAAAAATAAATAAACAACAATGTATAATAGTAATACATAGAGTGGAATACTTTGATAGTTACTTTTTATGAAAAGAAGTTTAAACAAACTAACCTAAATTTGTAAAAACACAATTTATAATTTCGGTCAACTCCATGGAATTAGGAAGAGCTTTTTCACGTTCATTTTGCCACCAATAATCAATAATAAAGAGACCAGGAAGTCTCATAACAATTCCAACAGCTGATTCCATCTTTGAGGTCATTCACTTCAGATTTGATTTCATGAATAAAAATACAATAAACTGGGTTCTTGGTACACCTGAAAAGGAAGTTTTGGTAACTCACAACTGAAATTTGATAGCAATGACAAACATAATGGGATGAAAGAAAAACTTTACTTATGAAATATGTTTATACCTAAGTGAAAAAAATTCAAGTGGAATCTGGACTACATGTACAATTCTATAATCAAACCTGTTTTTACATTTGTATCATAAATTACCAATATCTGACTCACATTCCAGCAATAACTCTAGTTCCAAGACAAAATATTAAATTCTTAACATTTTAAAAATGTCATTTTTTTTTGAGTCTTGATCCCAAAATTCATAAGTGTACTTGTTCTTTTTTTTTGTAATTTTTCCTTGACAAAATTACAAATCAAATGAATTTCCTGTAAGTTTTAAGATACAATTGAAAAAGCCCCTTCACCCCAAGGTCATCTGCCTTACCAGAATCCAACTACATAGTGTTGTCTTGTCATTTAAAAGCTTCTTTTAGAAAGGACCTCTTGATTTGTGGCACTCTTTCCCCAGAGTTGGAAACAAATTAAATAGCTGCAGTTTTGTCCAGTCACAGTGGTTGGAGATTTAAGTAAAATTAAAATTTTTCCATGTAAATATTGTGGGCATAGTAATTTTGGAAGAATTTCATTTTTTATGAGTAGAGTCAATACATTATTTTCTGATGTGTCACAGTTCAATATTATTGATTACAAATGTTCATACTCCACACTTTTAAAGCAAAAATAGGTAATGGTAAGTTTAGTTAACGTCGTACTTGAGCAACACAACAGGCTATTGACGACGGTCCTGGACCGACCCTTAAAGGAAAGAACCGAGGACAACGCCTCATAATTTTGAACCATGGTCAGATGACGAGACAAAAATAGGAGTGACCTGTTTGGCATCTGTCAGATGGTGAATTCAGACCTAGATCTCTCTCACTTCATTTAAAGACAGTAAAAGTAAGAAACATAGACGAAGAAGCTGCAATTTATATAGATTTTATTTCTATACTCATAATTCTTACATCAACTATTTAAAGGGTTCTCTTTTAGTTCCTTAGAATTCAGCACAATGGTTGTTTGTACCTATATTCACTGAACATTTTAAGTTGCCTCCAAATAATTTTTACATTACTTTTTACTAAGTGAAAAGAACTTAACTAAATCAGGAATTTTATAAACTTAATAACATGATTATTTTTAAATACAATCCGCATTCAAAATAGCATAATCTTTAAATTATAAATTTTGTACAGTTAAAATTTCTGATTTTAATAAACCCAGATATTTGTATAACACAAGAGAACTATAATTCTACTCAATTTGGAAGGATTTATCTTCCTGTAAATTTTAATTTTTGAGAAAACAGAAAAATTCCTTCTAGTAACGGGAAACTATAGACAACCTTTTTGTAATTGTTGGAATACAAGAAATTGTCAACAAACTTTTTACTCTTTTTTTTAAATAGATTTTTAAGTGCAAGAGCAATGCTTTGAAAAGTTAAACACATTTTATTTGTATGCAATTTTGATTAATTCAATTTGATTTTAATCAAAATATGTACAACCAATTACGACTGAATTGATTCAAAGTTAAATTTTTAAGAGGTTCATTTGGCAAAAATTTAACATAACAAATAAAATTCGCAATGTTGGGACAGTTGATTAAACATTTACGTCTTTCGCAAATAACTAGAAGCGATCCAATTAGGAAGAGTAATAGAAAGTTTAACAAAAATATCTATAAAACAATTTGATGAATGGCAAATCCTGTCAAACAAGTATTCCAAATTGTGCCATTTCAGTCAATCGTAACAAAATAAAATTTCCAAAGCAAGTGTCTTATAAAATTGAAAACATTTTACACGAAACGTGTAATGGCATGTACCTTTATACACATGCAATGCAACAATCTTCTTTAAGGACTTGTTTATCATTGAACCACTTGATTAATATTCCCGTGATGAATTCTGATTTCTGACCATCTCAGAAAGATGACTAAGAAATAAATAACCATTGCATTCATGTACACTTTTGACGTAAACGAAAAATGAAATGCAATATCTAACCTATTTTCAATTACGACATTCCAAATGTAAGTTCAAAGTCCTAATTCATAACGAATCACTTGGCAAAGTCTCTGCCACTGATTCACTATTTAAAACATTTTTATCACAAATCGAAGATACTTTTCAGAATTTTGAACAAATTTCCCCCCAAGCAGATCATTACGATATGCGTTTATTTATTTTCCTATTTCGGCAGTGTCTATTGAACCGTACAGTACGGCTATATAACTTTTCATTCTATGTAGCCGTACAGCGCAGTTCCTTACTGCGCAGTATTTTCACTTCTGCCGTTAGACGGCAAAGAGAGTCATTCATGTTTTTGGCGATTATGTAGTATTTTGATTCATTTTGCCTTTGCCATAAACTGCCAAAAAAGGCAATCCTTTTTGTGGAAGGAAGACGCATTTTCCCTACCGTTTCCCGCCTTTTTAAGATTCTCCGTATATGAAATGAATCGAGGATGGGTTGTGGAAATGACCGCGGGAAAAATGAATGGTTGGGTTTTATGGCGCAAAGTGCGCGGAATGGGATGGATAATAACAAGTGATTGGAAATTAAAGTAATGAAATGTGTTCCTGGTCAATTCAGGAAAATTTGCACAAACTGTCTTTTAAATATTTTTCATGTTTTGTTTGTGTTCCGAACCATAGATTTAATGACATGAATTTTTAAAGAAGAAATACAAGTTTGCATTTTTGTTTTATAATGGAGTAATTTTGTTTATTTTTAGCCACTTTTGCACACATTATTAAGAATTCTTTTTCACAAAAGAGGAATGCGTATAAATGTTTTTAAATAAACAAATAAAAAAATTATATATATTTTTTTAATTCCTTTTTAATAACATACAACAAATGATCAAATATTTAAAATCCATCAAATTGTGAAATATTTGCCAAGTTGACTACATTTTGCTAACGAAAACAGGTTTTGATCAAATAATTCATTTCTTTTTAAAACCAGGTCCGAATTCTCATGTGAACAGTTGAAAAAAATCCTTTTTATTGCAGATATGCTTGAGAGAGATGATTTGCAATTTGGATGAGAAAAAAAATGTACGCATTAAAATTTTGCACTTCTTTGCTATACTTGATTTACCATTTGAGAGCAATGAGTATTACTAGTTTTAATCTCACGTCTCCAATAAAATAAGTTATTGGAAAAGGTTCTTTTTCCATTTTAAAGACCCTATCGTAAAAATCAAGATTCAATTTCTACTAACAATTTCAGATTTTCCTCCATATTTAAAATTTAATTGGATATCTCTTCACATCAAGCTCAGTAAAAGTGCATTTTCATGTAGTATCTACCATATTATTTAACCATTTCGAAAGATAGATAAAGTACTTGAAACATTCAAGTTTGAATTGTTTTGCAAGTGCCTTTACTTGGCTGGCATATTAAAATCACAATCACATGTAGGCTAAAATATTTTAATCCATTTCATTGAAATATTAATTTGCTTTCTTTGAGTAAAAATGTGGTTACACGTAAACGTTTGTATGGATAGGTAGTTGTCTAAATTATTTGTAACATTTTAAATTCAAATTGTAAAAAACAATTAATCAAACACCAATTTTTATTATTTGCAAACCGCAAAACATACAGAAAGGTTTTATATCCAACACAATAAAATGTGATATGGAAGCAGGAGTTTATCCAGGATTCAAAACTGGGGGGGGGACAAAATTTTTAATGGGGTGTTGATTGGAGATAATTGCATATTTACCCGATGTATCGATTAATTCATTTTTATACTGTTATTTTTACTATGTTGTTTCTGTTTGTTTATTATTTAATGGCGCAAGGACTGCTATAGGTCATGCTGCCCCAAATTAGGTTAATTTCATTATCTTCTGGGGGACTAATTGGACATTGGTGTTTAACATTTGTGTGGGACATTTTAACCTGAAATGCAAAAAACGCTACATCTACTGATCATGAAATACCAACATATTTATTTTAGACATTTCGTATTCTCTTTTGAAGCTTTTGTACAGGGTGTCCTAAAAGTTCCCGTACTCCAACTTTAAAAAAAAATTATTGCCCTTGTTTTTTTTTAATTACTGAATTTTATCGATAATTCTTATCGTTTTTCTATAATTCTTATCGACTCTTTAATTTTTATCGTTTGATTTCCTTTACGCTCAAGTTGTGCGATAATAAAGTTCCACGCCATTTTGTTCGTCATTGCAAGATAAATTTATCACGCATTCAGAGAATTGCGCTGATTTTGAGGCTTCTGGTAAAGTAGTCTATTAAGAGAGATCGAATCATTTTGCATATTTGGTTATTTCTATTATTCGTTATGTTTACCCCTTATGTTTGAGGTTCCTTGGTCTACCATAAAAACTTTTAAGGGGATCAAACTCCTATGGCACGCTTGGTGTAGATGCTCTTTTAACAATTTATCTAATTTCTCATTTGAAATATTTGCATCTCACGTTTGTGGATATACAAGGAGTTCATGACACTAGGAGTTGGCATCTATAGTAGAATAACCCCCCCCCCAATTGACTATAACAAATTTTTCTTTCTACTCACTAAAAACAGGCAGAGGTTGAATTTCAAATTATTTTTTGGCTAATTTTTTTTGGCACTGATTCTTCACAGTTGGAAGGTTACAGAGGTTTGAACTGATGCGTTTCAAGAGGGGAATCAACACTTTAAAATTAGTTTTCAGTATGTTAAAAACTAGTATCGATGCCCTCACTTCATAGTTTAAATAGTAAACCCTTTGGAACAAAATAAACTAAGGTTAAATAGAAAGCTAAACTTCAATAGAAAGAACCTCTTAATATTCACAAAAGCAAAGTACTCTTCTAATAAGCCTGCAATTAAGAAAATCCAAAGGCATATAAGTGTTTTGATTTCCTTTGTGAAAACATTGTATTCCAGATATTTCCTTTTGATTCTAGAACAATTTGGTTCCGACAAATTGAAAAGTTTAAATTTATGCTTTCGTGTCTGCCAGACAAAAAGGTATTCAAAGAAACAAATAGGTTAACAAAAAGGCAAGAAAACCTCTCTGTCTATTTTCCTGTGGACGTTTTCTATAATTATTCTGCTGTTATTATTAGGAACGACATACAGATGTGAACTAGTATTTTCATTAATGAAATTTACATTCATGAAAAGCAAAACGAAAGTCACGATTGACTGATTCAATTTAAAAAATTCTCTTCTGTTCTCAGTACCAAATTTAACACCAAACATTCAGACTAGCCAAACCCAGTCTCAAAAGTATCATTAATGGAAAGTAATGTTTATGTGATGTAATACATATTGTTTTACATACAATAATTAATTCATTTAAAAATGTTAATTATGTGCATAAACATACCTTTATTAAAAAGGTTATTAAGAATATGCCTGGACCATGAAAACTTAAGAAAGTAAAAAAGGTGCTCGAGTTGTAAGACGCACATGAATTCGTATGTGAAAAAAAATTGGCGTGTGGTATGTAAAAGGTTAGCCACCCCTGGGCTACTTGAAACTTGCCCCCCCCCCCTTTCCTGCCCTCAGTAATGATATTTACAGTAAAGTTAGATATTATAAATTTAAAACCAAGTTCAGTAGAAGAAAGGTGATAAAACAATTAAAAACATTTAATCAATAATTATTTTTTCTGATAAAAAGCTTTTGCAGGAGTTTCAACTTTTCTTGTTCATGTAACCCCTGACTGAGCTTTCATACACTTTTATTCTTCTGCGTTTTAAAATAAAGTTATTATATTATCAAATTATTGGAAAGTTCCTGATTCGAAATCGGGTCAGGGCATGGATATTTGTAAGCGTATGGTGTAGAGGCGGTTGGTGCACCGTAAATCTGTAATGGCCGAAAAGTCCTCAGTTTGGGTTTGTGTGGATGTTTGGAGAGTGGGATGCCAGCGCAGATGTTGCCCCGTCATCTGACCGTGATTCAAAATTACGTGGCGATGCACCGAATGGCTTAGGCTGGGACGATGGTAACTAGTTGAATACCATTATCAAATTATTGAAATGTGTTACCTAGTTGAGCAGAATTGTAACAGTGCACTGTTTAGATGGTATAAAAATGATACAAAAAAATACATTCAAAGCAAAATCATACATTTATATATATAACGTTAATTTTTTTTATTCAAATTCCCTCGATTGTATCTTTAAAATTCAGATTGACGAAAAAAATTTCCGATCAAAAAGCAAAGGAATGATCAGATCTGCTTAGTTTCTGTTCTCACTTCTTCGCTTCGCCCCTTCCAGTCCCACCGGACGCACAGCGTCTCTTATGGGGAGGGGAGGGTAAGAGTTATGGGACAGTTGAAGGGAAAACACTTCGTTCTTCAGTTGCTCATTCGAAGACTTCGAGGAAGAAAAAAATCTGCGGTTTGTACCTCGTGTCAATGACCCTCAAGCAGAGACGGGTGCGTAGGGCCCACAAAATGTATTTTCATTTGGGTCCGAGGAAAGTTGTGCCAGCGTCTTTACAATGTGCATCTTTAAGTGCAGTGAAAAGAGTTTCTAATTCAAGATGGTCAACAAGAACATATGCTATATTAGCTGTAAAACTTAGTTTCACCCATGTTAAAGAATCTTTAACTGAAATTTGTAATTCAGAAGAAGAAAAGAAATACAAATATTGACGACCAGCTACAGGCTCGAGCCCAACAAGGCTGGTCCTTTGTTTATGAATTCCCACTGACTATCCAATTGTATCTTAAATTCGTACACTCCCTTTGAATTAACTATATTTTCTGGCAACGCGTTCCAACTGTCTATTACCCTATTAAAATAGTAGTTTTTCCTTAAATCCCGATTAAAATGTGTCTTATTCAATTTATACCCATGACCCCTTGTTCTGTTATCCCTATTGAAATTTAAGCCCTCTGTGTCCCCTTGTTTTACAAACTTGAAAAGCTGAATCAAATCCCCCCCTCCCCTCCTCCTTCTTCTTTCCATATCGGAGACAACTTCTTAAACAGACAAATATGAAACTGATCCAATGGCAATTATTAGGAATACTATTTTACAAAGAATAAGTGCTACTAGTAAATCACTGCAATCAGTAGAATGCAAACTATTGAATAGATCCATCCTATTAAAGGCATTAGAAAATTTTATCAATAATTTCAGAGAAGAATTTGAAAAAACTGAAAAAGAGCAACTGTTTTATAAGGTTAATGTGGTGCAACTGTTATCATAATAACCTATCATTTAATGTGGAAGAAGGACAAACTCGCAGACAGCAAAAGATAAAAATGTTTTTTGATAAAAACAAAGAAGTCGGACATGAATTTACAATAAGAGCAAATTTCACAGTCAATGCATTTTATGTCATGTAATAACACCAAGACAGGATTAAAAGTAGAACACGACAAAAAAGAGAGTTAAAGGATATTTACAAAAATGACATTAATGTTTGTAATTTTGGGATGTGTTTAATTTAACTTAAGTGTGTTTTTAACTTCCAAAGTTAAATGACAGAATTTTTCATTTCTGAATTTTTGACACTCAGGTCATATCAGATGTTTGAAGAAATTGGAAATTTAGAGAGATAATAATTAGTTTAAAATGTATTAAATGAAAAGGATGAGACTCTTTAAAATGACTGTGTATTTTACTAGAGTAACTACGTCTTCTCTCGCCCTCTTGTGGATAATTACTCCAGCTGGTGCAACAGTCATTTATTCTGAGCACTCTATGTCTATATCCCATTCTTAGAAGACAAGGTATGCCTTTGACAATCTCCGCAATATATAATTCGCTGTTCATATTCAGTTGTATAGTTGAAGTCTCTGGATTAAAAGTCTACTCAAGGCTCTCCCAACAGTGACTGCAGTCTCCAAGTCTCACAGAGTCCGAGTTGTGCATTCACTAAAAGCCCAGTACTTCAGGTAATTTCTTGACAAAGCCTTTTATGAAGCAAAACTGTTAACTGAAGATGCCCATAACAGAGATGCAGAATTCTTTGTGTGCCTTATTTAGAGATAGGAACAACATTAGAGAGAGAATCACATGCAAAAGAAAATTCTTCGAAACATGAGGACACAGAAAAACTGTTCTTAAAACCAATTGAACCGAAACATCAATCTTCTGTCAACTCAATCGAACAACAATGACCCCTATCATTCAAAAGTCTCGGGCAACTCACTCTAGACAACAAGAAAAACCATTAACACGCGCGATGCACCTGTGCTTCCTAAAGGGAATGAAAACGACAAACCACGAGGTGAAATCTGTTAGATTTCTTTTCAAACGGATCGTTCTTAACAAAAGATCTTGACTAGTTGTTCTTCAGAAAAATTAGCCATATCTTGTTTGACGAGATATCTCATCGTAGCTGCTTGGAGAGATAAGCAAATATTTAAAATACCCTTGTTTCTGAAAGCTCCCTTTTACTTTGTGTCATTGCTGGGTATTAGCACTTTAAGTACATGTCAGAAGCTGGTTAAGAGAGAGAAAAGAAAACGAATGCCCAAAAATATTGCTTTTATACTTCAAGATCAAATTAAAAGTATCAAATTTCAGAACGGGGAGAGAATTTTCCCTCCTTGTTCCTGTTCCCTACCTGCCAGTCCTGATCACCTTCTTCTCTGTCTTGGCGCTTCGTATAAGCAGCTGTTGGTTGATCAGGACTTTTTGCAGGTATATGGGGATCTGGCACGACGGGGCCTTCTGGACCTGGTGTAGGCTTTCCTACACCAGGGGGATGTGCAACAACAACAGATCAAATTAATTCAATGAATTATTACATCATGTAAGAAATAATAGTTCATAAATAATATCGATTTATGAACCATTACTTTTCTTGAAGATGAATGAAATAAAGGCCTTCACGCATGCATCTAGAGTATTTCATGTGAAGAAATATTTTAAATATCAGAAAACAATACTTCTGGGGTGAATTTTTGAGCTCCCAGAGCCATTCACTGGCTTACACGTAACCCTTCCGAAAATGAAACTTTCCAATTTCGGGTTCTAAGTTCTCAGATTCTGCAATACAAATGCATTTGGTTAGTCATAAAAAAAACCGAGTTTGTAAATCCCTTTTCACCATTGACAAAGCTAAGTATTTCAATTTAGAATTTAGCTGGGCATAATAGGAACAGTGAACAACCTTTCATCAGAATAATTCAAATGCACCCCCGATTACATAATAACTCTAAGTTACTATACCTTTAATTTCTCTTTTACTTTTGAATAGACATAAATTTTATTTTCTAACTTAGCCAAAATTCATGCGACTAGCTATTTTGAAAGTTATGTATGAAGATAAATTACCGTTTTAGTAAAAGAAATTTTTATGTGTACTTTGAAATTATATTAAATACTTTTATTTTTATATCTGATCAATAATTACAGTAATAATAATTAATGATGTGTCGGGGTTCTCT
The DNA here is from genome assembly GCA_947359465.1 of Metellina segmentata. NCBI lineage: Eukaryota > Metazoa > Arthropoda > Arachnida > Araneae > Tetragnathidae > Metellina > Metellina segmentata. Next base: position 78,408,969 of record OX375878.1, read on the forward strand.
CTGGTTGGCGCCCCTCGGTACAACCAACATAAAGTACGTAGTATTCACAAAAATCTTATTTTGAACACAAATCTAGCTGACTTAAATACAAATATAATTTTTAAACACATGGAAACTGAAAATGTGAATTCAGTTGACAAGAAAATAGTTTTAACTATTACTTACTTCAAAAATTTACACAATATTAGTCAATATGCTTGGATGTGGGAATTTCTTTCTTGCTCAACTGAATTAGTCTTTTTTTGCATTCCAAAAAGGTCTTCATGAAAAAGGTATAGTTCTAAAGCAGTTTGAAAATTATTTTTATTTTCATATTGGGCCTGGGATATCTGAATTTTTTTCTTTGGTTCATAGATAAATTTGATTTTGAAGATACTTACCCTTGTTTATTGAATTCTTTCTACTGTTGTAATTTGCAAAGTGAATTCAGTACTGTTACACCAGAAGTTGAAAATAAATTTTCAGAAGTCATTAATCACATTTGGGGGTGTAGAAAAGACTGAAAAACCTGGGTTAGGCTTTAATCACCACATCCACTAAATTGACTTATAGTATCTGAAATTTTTGGTAACTGATTTTTATCCATAACTCCCACCCGAGATAATTGATGTATGCATTAATTTAAAAGATAGAAATAATCCTATAATATCCTTTATTGGTTTTTGGTAGCTCTTGTTACTACTTGCTCACACTTACCGAAGAACAGAGTATGGAAATTTCAGCTAAACGCTATTAAAAATGCGCTGGAAAACAAGCATGTAATGACAGCAGTTGTTGATTTGATGTCAGTTTACGATGCAGTATAGAGGGAAATTGTTAAAACTCTTTTCAATTGGTGTAAAATCATACATGTTTAATTGGATTAGAGGTTTTATTAGCGAGTGCTTAAGTAGTCAAGTATAATAGTTGGTAATCAAGGTTTTAGTTTTTTCCAGACTACTCTACCACAATGTGCAGTTTTGAGCTGTGATCTGTTTAAAATGTATAAAAATGACTTTGTTTTAAAACTAAAGTATGTCCCTGGCATTGATTGTCTTTATACCGAGGACTGACTTATGTGGACTAAAACCCAAAAGTGGAGGGAAGTGCTGAACTTTTGACTGAAAGAACGCTACATCAGGCTATCTCGTGTTTGAATGAATAGTGTAATATGAGTGTTTATGCTACAGTAATATGAGTGTTTATGCTTTAAAGTTGGGACTTATACGACCTACGTGGGTTGTCTCCGTACATGTGAAACATGAACCCCGCTCTATGACAACATATTCTCTTAAAAGCATTTGTCTGCCACCAGTAGATCCCTGGCTCAAATCACTGTTTGTAAGTGCATGGATGCTTGTGATTGTTCCCAGTGGCGGATTAAGCGGTAAGCGGCCGCGTAGGGCCCCGAGGTCTTGAAATGTTTTTTCATTAAGGTTCGAGAAAAGTTGTGACAGTGTGTGTATGTGTCTTTACAATGTGCGTCTTTATGAGCAATGAAAAGACTTCCTAACATACGATGGTCAGCAAAAGCAGATGCTGTATTAACTATAAAACTTGGTTTCACCCATATATATGAGGCTTTACCTGGAATTTGTAATTCCGAAGAAACAAAGTTACCATATTGGAGGCGACTTCACTTCTGAGGAAAATGAACAAATATGAAACCTCCCTAATGACAGTTAGTTGCAATACTATGTTATAAAGGATAAATGCTATTAGTAAATAACTGCAACCAGTGGAATGCGAACTATTGAAAGGTTATCTATCCTGAAGTCATTAAGTAAATTTTATCAATAATTTAAAGAGAAGTTGAAAAAGAGGCAACTGATTTATCAGGGCTGTCATTTAATGTAAAAGATGGTTAAACTCGCAGACAACAACAAAAAAAAAAGTGTTTATTTTTTTTTTATAATGAAAACAAAGGAGTTGGACATGCATTTACAATGAGAGAAAATTTCATAGTCAATTAATTCGATTTTTTTCATATGTGATAACACCAAGGCAGAATTATCTCAAAGAACGTATGGAGTTGTTGTGGAGCCTTTTCGAATATTTTTTATTGGGATTTATCAGTAAAAAAAAAGAACACGATAAAAAAAAAGTTGAAGAATATTTACAAAAATGACTTGGGTGTTTGTACTTTTGAAGACGAATTTGATCATCTGTACTATAATAAAAGAAAGTGTTTGTTTGTTTGGAGCCGCAAAATCCTGACAATTCTATGGCACTTACAGCAATGAGATTTGGCACACAGGTAGTCCGAATTGTTTGCAATTTTTGTGTAGCGGCGAATTTTAAAATTCAATCTAGAAGATTTTTAAATGAGAATTTGATACTTTTATTCTCAATCGATTTTTCAAACGCGGATAACATTTTCTACTCATGCGACCTTGCAGTTAAGGTTTGGAATTATGGCAAGTTTTTTCATATGCAGAACGTGGAGAAAATTATTTTTTTCGTTTCCGCTTTGCTTTTGCGCGGAGAAATGTTTATCCAGCAGACGATAAATCTTTTAATTGTAGTCACACTTCTTTTTTCTATCTCCAAGACTAATTTCAACGGATTGGAAAACTGCGAAAAATTTCAGTTTAGATTGGTACCTAAAAATACGATTTTCTTTAAATAAATAATTTTTTAATTGAATATATCTTCAACGGATTTGAAATCTGAGGAAAATTTTACACCAGCTTAATACCCTACATCACGGTGTTGCCCGTGTTATTGGTTTGCACGGGCACGGGCAACGTCGTTCTAGCCACGCAGTGGCTAGTTTTTTAATATTTCTTAAAGAAAACGAGGACACATATAAACCACACGAGTCATCTATCGAGCCGATAAAGAAATGTCTTGCACATTTCCGAACGCTGAAACATTATTGAAATTTTTTTTTAACAATTTACTTTTCTATTGCAACAGGAGAAAGGTTGTTTCCTGTTTTAAAGCGTGTAAAAAATAATTTTAGGAGTTCTATGGTAGAAGAAATATTAATTAATATGACCATTCTGTATATAGAGCAAGGAATCGTAAAACGAATTGACACTTCAAAATAATTGACGAATTTGCATGAAATAAAGTAAGACAAAAATTCATGTAAAAATGTTTTTTTTTTTTTTAATAAGTTTATTTAATGGGCTGTGGGTATGAAAATATTTTGATTACTTTTCTTTTTGTTAATAACTTAAGGATAGTTTTCTTGAAACTTTTTTGTCTAACTTGAGATTGAGGGCCCCGAAATTTTTACCGCTTGGGGTCCCCACTTGACTTGATCCGCCACTGATTGTTCCTGTTAGGAGTAGCAGGAAACTGAACACTTCTTCACAAATAACTATCAGTTCTTATCTTGTAGTGCCGAAGACAAACAGGTGAGTGGTTGGGTATTGGAAAAAAGGGACACCTGTTCCTTCCCCATTAAGAGAACCAACACTGAAACTTTTTTTAGGGGGGGGGAAGATGTACAACGTAATTTGTTAAATTTTTCCACATTTTTAAAGCTGCACCTTTTGTAAATATTCTATTTGTAAAATTCGATACATTAAAAAGACCTAATACAATTAAAATGCGTTACGATTTATATTAAATTGAAGAAATTAAATCCCAATAAAATAGCTTTAAAATGAGAGATTACCAAGTCTGTATCTTCCCAAAAATTAATTAGCTATCTTAAAGATGCAGTACATTTTCATTTAAGCTTTAAATAACTGAAGCTTAATAACCTTTTGAATAAAGGACAAAACTTTTTTTAAGTTATTATTTTCATTCATAGCTATGGTAATGTCACTTGCTACACCAAGTTTCATTAAAATTTGAAGGGTCTCGGACAAATCTGTACGCTAGATTTGAGACGAAATTCCTCAAATTTTGGAAATTTATGTAGCTTGAATAACGATATGCAAATTGAAAAATTGTCTGATTTAGAAAAGTATTTTCACAGTCCTAAGGTGTGCCATACACACGATTTTCGCATTACAGTAATTTATTTAACCAGCGAAATTTTTTTTTCGGTCCACCATGTAATTGTCTTGGCGATGACTATTTTGATTAACTTTCCTTAAGACTCCTATGTGTTTGAAGTTTCGAAAAGTAAAATAAATATAAAAAAAAAAGATGTAATCCAAACCTTTTATACAAGTGATTGTTCAAAGATTTTAAAGTTTCGGAGTAGGTATCTCTTACGATATGGTTATATTGCTTAAATTTTGATGGTTTTTACTTATCTTTAATTTAATAATTGTTTTTCATTAATAAATGTACCGATTGAACATCTGATCAAGCCACATTATGACTCTGAAGATGTGTAATCTTAGTTCAGAAATTGATAATTTCTCACCTGAAAATAAGTGCTGTAAGGATCAACTGTCGAATGTGATGTAACATAAGTTTTAAAGGTTTTATACAAAACTGCATCATTATCTCGATAGAATATAAACATTGTATTAATTACATAAAAAAAGTAATATTATTTTGTCGCAATGACAGAAAGTTGTCAATTATTACTAGATGAAACGAAAGTTGTTTTACATTAGTTTCGTTTTGTCTATGAACAGTTATTTGTCAATGTTTAAACACATTTTTTTTCAAAAACGACAGAGCGATTATTTATGCTAAAGAAAAGATATGCTAGAAATTACGAAGAAGGGCTTTATGCTAGAAGGGTTTACTATTTAAACTAAGAAGCGAGGGCATCCATACTAGTTTTTAACATACTGAAAACAAATTTTAAACAGTGCTGATCCCCCTCTTGAAAGGCATCAGTTCAAACCTCCATAACCTTCCAACTGTAAAGAATCAAAATTAGCCAAAAAATACTTTGAAATTCAACTTCTGCCGGTTTTTAGTGAGTAGAAAGAAATATTTGTTACAATCAATTGTCATTCTACTATAGATGCCAACTCCTAGGGTCCTGAACTCTTTGTATCCACACAAACGTGAGGCAAATAATTCCAATGAGAAATTAGACAAATTGTTATAAGAGCATCTACACCAAGCATGCCACAGGAGTCTGATCCCCTTGAAAGTTTTTATGGATGAATGATGATAATCTGCTTTTCTTGAAGGAAAGTCCTTGAACAGATAATAATTGGCACGCAAGAAATCATTCATATCCTATTTTTATTTCATCCATGAAGCACACGAAGAGAACGAATTTCAACATATAAGAGTGCATCACCTTGTTCTTTTTAACGTGCTCATCAAAATCCCTCATGTGATCCTACATCAATTCAGTGACAGCTGGTTGGGAGTAGAGGCTGAAATGGGACATACAGGTTTTTTCAAGCAAAATAAATTCTTGAATTATTTTCTATCTTACAATAACAATTAAAATTGAGATAATTTGTAAAATGTGTCAAGGCATTTGGGCTCATATTTACTGTCAAAACATTCTTGTTTCCACCTAAAAGAACTCACAATAAAGGAATTAAAAGATATTTTCAACATATTTAACAAACTAGCAGAACAATTTAACACAGCAAGAGAATTTTCACTTTGGTGGTTGCAAAAATTTTGATGAAAGAAACGCATACATCACATCTATAAGAAAAAGGAATATTATTTAAACGCAAAATATTCTCAATTAATTTTGCTAGGTAACATTAAAAACAAGCTAACTCAACGGAACTTGCAAATAATGAATAAAGTGAACAATGCATTTGCTGCAAACATCAAGTAATAGACATGCACATAAAGAAAATTTTTCTGACACAGAAGATAAATACAATGGAGGAATCACACCTTCACTTCCTACAGCTCACAGGTTTCTAGTACAGTGGGCATAATCATTGTGCCATCACCCTGGAAAGAGTGAGGGACTACCTAACCAGTTACCATATTATAACAATACACTATGGAAAAGGACAACTCATTTTTAAAATGTATAACTTGGTTAGGGTTTTAAGGTGCAAAGGGCCATTTAAAATGTAGGGAAGAAAGCAATTGAACAAGAATTTTCTTCTGCCAACCAACAAAAAAAACTTCATTCGGTTGCATTTAAAAACAAGCTAAATTCAACGGAATTCACCATTTAACATAGCAAAGGAACAATACTGAGCACAACAGGAAAATAAAGAATAAAATAGGTAAAATAAGCAACGAACCGAGAATTTTCATCTGCTCGCCAAAAAGGAAATTCCGTTGGGTAGCACTTAAAAACAAGCTAACTCAACGTTGTTTCCCATTTAACGTAGCAAATGAACAATACAACACACAAAGGGGTATGCAGGAATAAAATAGGTAAAATATGCACCTGACCGAGAATTTTCATCTGCCTGCCATAAAGTCAATTCCGTTGGGTAGCACTTAAAAACAAGCTAACTCAACGTTATTAACCATTTAGCACAGCAAGTGAACAATACATTTCAAAACGTGTTATAAAATGAAGGAAAAATAAGCAAATTAAGAGCCTTCATCTGCCCATCAAAAAGTGTAATTCGTAGAATAGCATTTAAATACAAGCTAACTTAACGGAACAAAACAATTTGCAAAGCAAATATAAAGCAATGAAAATATTAAATTTCAAATAAAAATATTATTGCTTACATAAATTTAGCTTCTAAATGGAAAAACACTAGGTCGGCACACAAAAGACGTCTACTCATTAAACATAATCCCACGTCCTTCAAAATGGCAAATGCTTTTACTTATGGCTCATCAGGACTGCTAGAATTCTACTTTAGATTGGCGAAATCACCAAACAAAGTTTGCCCATGCGCATTCTACGAGCTGCGCAGTAAGGAACTGCGCTGTACGGCTACATAGAATGAAAAGTTATATAGCCGTATTTTGTACGGCGCAATAGACACTCCGTCCTATTTCATTGTAACCCTGCTAGTCACGGTCACGATCTTCAATTTATTGAAAGACAATATAAATCGATAAATAGCGTTCCATTTTTTTTTTCTCGCCACTATGAAATAAAAGAAAGTTATGCAACGAAAATATTTTTATAAATCTAATTGCATCGTAATTTAGTCTCTATTGGCCACGACTCAAAATTTTGTTTGCAAACAATCTGGTTATTAATTTAAACCTTATTAATTTAATTTCACATTAAATAAGAGAAATAGCAATAGAGGTGAAGTGAGATACGCTGAAGTCAGCAACCTGCAATTTCAATCCAAAGCATAACAACATCTAAACAAAATAATAATATCTTAGAAAGACAAAAACACATCATTACAATGTCTACAAGTAAGCGAAAGTAAGTTCTTTTGTGAAGTTAGTTCTTACTTTTTTTTTGCTTTGGATAAAATCTCTCTTTTTAGTCAGTTTCTTAAAACAAAATGTTTCTTGTTTTCACTCTAGATCTCGAAAAGAACTGTCGGATTCAGATGAATATCATTCAAATAAGGTATTGTATTCTCATTAAATTTTAATTGTTCGCTCAATCTTTGCGTCTGATCTTTCAGTAATTTTATTTTTGAAAGCTAAACCACGTATTTCTCTTGCCGTTTTAAAGAGTGGTTTTTCTACTAATCTGTATAGTACCTACCATTTTTAACAGCTAGTATTTTTAACAACTGGTAGAGCTAAAGTAGATCACAAAGGTTCTCAACCATTTTTCAGTTGTTCATAAATGAGGTAATTTTAATCAGAATATTAAAACTCTTTATGTGTATTATGTTTATGACCTGGTGTTACATAGTGCTGCTCTGACAAAAGATCTGTCGATCTTTGTTTCATCGATTTTTTAAAAGGCGTGGAAAGCTTTTGGAGAAATTTACCATTCACAAAAGCATGAGTGGTGATTGCTGTGGATGTTTCCTGCATCACTTTCTGCACTGTATGATAAACTTAAAACTGGAATCTGCTAAAGATACCAGTTGTGAAAGTACTTTACTTATTTTATCAATCCTCTTATTTATATAATAGACTGGTTCAAAACCACATGATTCAATGGCTAACTCATTTAATCTAAACATAGTTAATGAACGCTAAATACTAAGAGGTATTGACTTAAATAACAAAATCTGCTAAACGATTTTGTCCACCTTTTATAAGAACTAATATAGAATAACAAAGCTGAAACAACAAACCCAATTTCTTTTCAGGGTTCCCACAGGCCTGATTTTTCAATTTAATGTTAAAGAATCTTTAAAATGTCTTAATATTTGCTAAAAAATTTTAAAGTCTTTAGAAACATTGCATAGTTTATTTTATTTGTAATGAAAAACCAAGGTCAAGAATCTCCAAATATCGAAAGCGTGATATTTATTGATTAACTATTAATTGATTTTTAAAATTATTTATGAGGCTCAAACCTAGCACTCTTGAAAACTTTATCACTTATGCATTTGTGGTATTCATGTATTGCCACTTTAGTGAAATGGCCATAAATTTTCTTTTGTCTGAAATCCTGAAGAAAGGGAACCCTTTTCTAGTATTTTGTTGCATTTTTTTCTCTTGCTTATATACTGCTGTAGGGTAACATTAGTTGACAAAGTGGTAAGTAACATACAAGATGTTATTTCTTCCCATTCTGCTTGAAGCTGTGTGTTCAATAGATTTTCCTTTTCTGTGAAATGATTTGTGGGATAAAAATATGGTGACTGAAGTCAAATTAAGTATATTTTCATGTATTATTTGCAGCAAATTAAAATAATTATGTTGTAAACAGAGTTGAACTAATTATAAATAATGTTATAATCATTTGTAGTCTATATATTTAACAGTTACAAAGTGGGTAAAACCTTTCACTACAACAGCAATTTAACGTAACTCGAATACTGTGAATTTTCCATGGAACAAACTTTTTGACAGATCTTTAAATGATTGCTAAATAAAGATTCAACTGCATTAAAATCTTGTTTAAAAAAAAAATTAATTACGTTGCAGCCCTTTTGTATTTTCTATGTGAAAATTTAAAATTGTATATTTGTAGGTTTGCAAAGAACTGGAAAGAAAAAAGATACATAAAGCTCGACACCAAGACATCGGCAATAAGAATCATAAGGAATCAAAGAAAAGGTTAGTGCATTAAAAAAAATTTTAATATGTTATACGAAAATGCAGTTGTTAGCAATATATTTCTTATACGTGTTTGCTGTACTCTAGAATGATCAGCAATGCTAGTTCATTTTATTTTATTTGTTACTTTCTCATGTTCTATTGTCAAAAATGTTTTTTGACTAAGGTTAGAGCACAATTTAAATTTTAGAAGAGGGTAATCAGTCTTCAGGGTTCCCATGGTCCTTGAAAGGTCCGTGAATTTTTTTTTCCTAAATAGGGGCCCTTGAAAGTCCTTGAAAATTACGAAACTTGGTAAAAAGTCCTTGAAAGTATACAAACATGAAAGAGTTCCGCCTCTTTGAATATTTTTTAAAGTTGTCTTGGAGATTGATGAAGAAATACAAAGAAAATATTAAAGTTTTTGAATGGACTCTTTTTTTTTTTTCCTTTCACTTTTACATTGTCACTAAAAAGTTTCTACAATTGATGTCATACGTACAAGAATGAAAACTTAATAGTTTCGGATTACTGAACTATCCGTTTTCGTAAAATGAATACGTTTCTTCAAGCATGCGTACAATTCGGGCTTTGCATAAAATTCGGACTACCTGAGGTAGCAATCTGGTGTAAAATTTTCTGCAGATTTCAAATCTGTTAAAATGTTTACTCTATCTTTAACGATCGTGAAGATAGAAAATTGGACTAGAGCATAAAAAAGCCGTAAGTGCAGTCAAAACTTTGGATTTGTTTTGTTTCTCAAACAAAATAAACCACGACAGCCGTCTGTTGTAGTGGCTGTAGATGTGAGCAAAACGGAGATTGTGTTGTGTGTAGATCGAATCATGTGCAAACTCCTATACTCTTCTTCGTGCCACCAAATAATTTAATGTACGATATTTTATCGCACGACCGAAATCTATATGTGTGCAAGAAGCCTGATAGTTAGTACATTGAGACGCAAAGCCCCCTTTTCAAAAAAATTCACAGGTTCTGTGATAAAAGAAAATTTTAATTAGAACCAAAATTGATGACAACCTTTCCTCTTTTTCAGTAGTGTAGTTTCAGTTTCTTAGTGTCAGTAGTTAAAAAATAAAGTTAAAAAAAATTGGACTTTTTTTTTACATTTTTCTTTTTAATTGACAACTTTTCCACATGCTTTGTTTTATGTCGCTATAAAAAATTTTAGGTCCTTGAAAAACGTTTTTTTGGTTTTGAAAAGTCCTTGAATTTTTTTTGGACAAAGGTGTGGGAAGCATGGTCTTCTACAATTTTAATGTTAAATTACTAACTCTCTACTGAAAACAAACAGTTTTAGTGGAGGCACACAATTTCTACTTTTTTTACTACTACTCAAATCAGTAATTTCTTGATTTGAGATGGCTACTAGCAGTTTTTTTAATTCTGAGTATGTATTCTTAAGTTACACTTCAAAAGATATATCCCAAAGTGAATATTCATTGAGTAAAGGTATTTCAAGAAACTTCTGTATTCCTGTAGTTAACAATTTGCTGTTATTAGCTGAGGTGAATTCTAAATATTTGTAATAATCTTTAGGGTTTAACTATTTAAAAAAGTTTGTACTTCTGAAGCTTGTAATGCCCTTAAGTTTAATTATCTTAGAACAGGGTACGACAAATCCTGATCGCCATGGCACCTAAAAAATTTGATCTGGCTACTAGATTTTCTGTTTCTGTAAAAAATGTTTATTTTTCATGGCAAAAAAAATTGATTTTTTTAGGAAAATGGCAAGTTTAGTAGAAAATAATTCGGAATTAAAAATATTGATGTTGCCGCTATCATCGGTAAACCAGCATTGGAAATAAACACCAGTATATCGATGTTTTAAAAACATGTCTCAACGATATACATCAATGTTTAATATGTATAATAATGAAAAGAGATGCAGACTTCATCACACGGATAGCTGCCGTAATACAAGAAGAATTAATTTTTGAATAAAAAAAAATGTCAATTATGTGAGCTTAATGCTAGATGGATTGACCAATAAAAAAGGTACTGAAGAACTAATTTTGATGATGTGCAATATCAGTACCATCAGTAAAAGATTGTGATCCGACAAAGGTTGTGGACAGATCTCAGTTCTAAAGCAACAAGACATGGTTTTATGGCCATAATAGGTCAAAAATAAAGTAAAATGTATAATGTAGATAGTAAAAATGTTATTTTTTATTGCCTCATTTACACTATAATAGCATATTATTTACTACATGTGTGTGTAATGAGTTCTGCAATATACTTAGCATTAGAAAAAATAGTAGTATGACATATATTGCATGGGTCCTGACAGCTAAATATTTTCATTTTTGTAATCCCCTGCCTTAGCATCATATGCTTTCAAGAAATTGAACAGGTGTGATTTGTCTTTTCTTCAAAATTAGATCTTGTCAACTCAAACTTAATCTTATTTGAATAGTTTTAAATTTTGTTAAAAGTATGTTTCATCTTTTAATGTTAATTTTTTAGCTCCAGAAAAGACGATTCATTTGAAGATTCTGGCCGAGAATCGGACTCTAGAAGAGTAAGTTTAGATGTAAAATTTATCACTTTATTTTATGAATAGTTCTTTAAACCTCATGTTTTGAACTCTTATTAAATCAATTTTGGTTTCTGATTGATTAAAAGTGCAATATTTTTATTTTTAATCTATGCTAGATTATAATTTCATTGATTGGTAAATAGCCCCTCATTTCCACTATTCCTTTCTGTTAAGGCATTGAGCTAAATATCACTCTTATACCATAAAACCAATCTTTTTGTTAAGGTGATACATAAGTTAGTTATATGAACATACCCCAAGTAATTTTTTCGTGACTTGAAATTATCTGATCTAAAAGCACAGAAGATAGGTTGCATGTCAGAAATAATTCTGCTGTGGTATGGCTAGTCTTATCCAATACTAGCAAAATACCCGACCTTATTCGGTTTGAATTGGTTTACTCTAGATTGAAGAGATGATCAAAATATATAATAACTTTTGTTTTTCGTAGAATAAAAAATATTTAACACCTTTCGACATCTTTATAATTTCTACAACTTACTTTGGACACAAATCCTACACATGCATATCAATCCATGTAATACATTTCACAAACATCACACCCTTGTTTATGACAAAGCTACAAAATGACAAATTGTGGTACTAAGATTACCACTACAAAATATGATTTTGAAGGAGATTTTGAATTTCCATTCTTAAATTATTTTCATGTTGAACTGAATTATTAAAAATGACGATTTATGGTGAGTGCTCTCGCACTCATTGTCAGCAAAACAATATTTTTTTACTCATGGCACTCTTGCAGGGATGAAAATCTGCCGCATTTATGCGGGTATCCACTTTTTTTTTTCTTTTAAAAAGTTTCGCTTTTTCTAGAATTTTTTTTTTAATTAAAATAATATCTTGGAATTACGGCCAAAGAATAAATGTAAAATAATGTAAAAAAAGTGTGAATATCCTAACTAGAGGGATGAGATTCTTCTAACTTTTGTAGGTTTTTCTGACTTCTCTTTGATTGTGAAAATGACCGATTTTTAAAATTTTGTAAGAAAAAATTCCGACTATTGATTTATTTTGTCTTTTATATACGTAAAATGCGCCAAATGAGACATATATCGCCAACATTGCACTCCTAAATTTTTCCGTCTTGCAAATTCCTCTTTGAAAAGAATCCTTTGTGAGAAGTTTTTAGTTTAATGGCAAACCTGGAGAACTTGGATTTTGAACTAGTTAGCGTACGTTGTTGCTGTAAATTTTGTAGGTAAAGCTATGGTTTCCTAAGAAAGCAGAGCTGTTATCTATCTGCAGTGATATGTCATGATGCGGCGGAAAAGGTATAAATGAAATATTTTAAGTTGATCGGCTTTTAATGTGATTTTTCTTTCAAGCAATAAATAAGATGCTCGGTTATTTAACCGATAAGGTTATTTCATCTTTTATGGCAACCTCGCAAGTGGAATGTTTAAATATTCATTTTGAATATTCTAGATAGTATTCTTTCAAAATCAGTAAAAACTTCTTTCTTTGGCAATTTTAGAAGTGCGCCACCGAATTAAACATGGACTGCAGCTATTTTTTGCAACGGAAAATTTCAAATGGATGTTTATTTTAAGGGCAATATTTACAATTGTTTTAATAAGTTAAATTATTTCTCGGATAAAATGAGTTATTAACGTTTGAGTTTTATTTTATTTAATTAAGAAATATAAGACGACAGAAATTGATTAGAGATTTTGAAAAGAGGTATTTTATATTCGAAAATAGGTTGTAAATTTAAACTGAATTAAGTGATATTTTATTTATCACAGGGCTACAGCTTCAGTTTACGTTTGTAACGGTGAAAACGGACGGCCATGGCGCTTTTTTTTGGCGCACTTCTTAAGTCACCAAGGAAAGAATTATTTCAAATGAACCAATGAAATCAAACGACAGTTTAACGGATTTGTAAAAAACTTTCTAGAATATTCCAAATGAAAATTTTTTAATTTCTGCTTGCCGTGATTGTATTAAAACCTCCAATAAACGTAATACAGATGGGTTACCTTAACCTGTCATTACTTGCTATTAGAAGTGCGCCAAGACCGGTGCCACTGCTATAAATGTAGACTAAAGCTGTACGATTTTTATTTTTATTGTCTTTTTTTTTTTTTCATATAACATTTATGCTATTTAATAAAATTAGTATTTATTTGATTTATTCTTTTGTAACATAGCATTTTTATTTCCTGTTAATTTCATTTTTGTATCAAGGTTTTGGGAAAATTGCAACATTGGTGAAATGTTCAAAAATATTCCTAAAATAATGTCTTCAACTTTATACTATTTACATAGTCGCTAAGACATATTTTTTGTGTGTGTGAAATACATTTTCTAGCGCCCTTTTACTTTATTGCAAAATTTGAGTGTATGCGTATTTTCAGATTTTTTGTCCTCTGCTGTGTATTGCAACATTCAATTTTTAAGATGAAGCACAATTTGAAACGGTTTTTAATATCACTTTCTACTTATTTTTGACATGGAATAGTAATGTATTATTTATTTCAGGAACACAAATCATCCAGGAGTCATAAACAGAGCAGAACAAGGGATGAAAAATATGCAAAAGAACATAAAAGAAAAGAACGAAGAAAGAACGAAACAGATGAACATGTTCCACATCATAAAAGAAATGTCCAAAATAAACAGTTTGATTTTGAAAGCAGGAGTAATGATTCAAGATCTAGGAACAAAGTAGATGACACTAGGAACTCTGAAAAAGTGAAGGATGTAGAAAAAAGAAAAGATAAATATAGAGATGAAGAAAACAAAGATCGTCAAAAATATATTGATTCATTTAGAGAAACAATACCTGTAGAGAAAGAAAGAAGAAAGGATTATCAAAGAAATGAAAATGAAGATTATGGTAAATATCCAGATTCATCAAGACCAAAAAGGAAGCAGAGATCCAGATCTGACGAAGAAACAACAGTTTTACGACAAGAAAACAGACATTATGAGAATATGGTGAGTTAGAATTATGTGTATTTTTAACTTTTTTAAAGAAATATCTTCATTTTATATTGTTTTTTTTATTTGCTTCATTTTCAAATATGCAATAAGAATTAATTTGTTGTCTAGAAACTTTCCAAAATTGCACTCAATGTAACATAGGTCACAGTGTCATTAGGTCTATTTAAATATTTTAAAATGTGGAAAACATGCTAAAAAGAATTTAGCTCAAATAAAGTATCCTAATACAAATATTGACGACCAGCTACAGGCTCAAGCCCAACAAGGCTGGTCCTTTGTTTATGAATTCTCCAATTTCCACTGACTATCCAACTGTGTCTTAAATTCGTACACTCCCTTTGAATTAACTATATTTTCTGACAACGCGTTCCAACTGTCTATTACCCTATTAAAGTAGTAGTTTTTCCTTAAATCCCGATTAAAATGTGTCTTATTCAATTTATACCCATGACCCCTTGTTCTGTTATCCCTATTGAAATTTAAGCCCTCTGTGTCCCCTTGTTTTACAAACTTGAAAAGCTGAATCAAATCCCCCCTCCTTCTTCTTCTTTCCAGTGTATACATGTTTAGCTTACTTAAACGTTCATTATAGTCGAAATTTGCTAGCCCCTTTATTATTTTTGTAGCTCTGTGCTGAACCCTTTCAATTGATTCTATGTCCTTTCTCATATATGGAGCCCAGAATTGTACAGCATATTCTAGATGTGGTCTTACTAAACCCTTATATAACAGCAAAATTATATTCTTATCCCTTGAAGTTACAGTCTTTTTAATATACCCCAGTAACCTATTAGCCTTTTTACCCGCAGCTGAACATTGATGACCCATTTTAAAATCCCTGTGAATTATCACCCCAAGATCCTTGACTGTTTCTCCCTCCTTTACCTTTACTCCCTGCAGCCTGTACTCGACTCCACTGTTCCTGTAACCCATATGCAGAACTTGACATTTCCCTACATTAAATGACATACCCCATTTTACAGCCCATTCGGATATCTTATCAAAATCCCCTTGTAAATTTTCTATCTGTAACTTGGTATCCACTGTCCCCCATATTTTTAAGTCATCTGCAAATATACTGATTCTATTCTTGATCCCCTGACCTATATCATCTATGAAAATTAAAAATAAAATTGGTCCCAAAACTGATCCCTGAGGCACCCCACTTATAACTTCTGTCCACTGTGAATAATTTCCTTTTACCTGCACTCTCTGCTTTCTACCCAATAACCAATTCTTTATCCATATTAATGTTTTTCCCTGAATCCCCAGCCTTTCCAATTTAAACAGTAATGCCTCATGAGGTACTTTATCAAAAGCCTTTTGAAAATCTATGTACATGATATCCACACTGCTCTTATTATCCAGCTCCTCAGTAATTTTTTTCGTAGAACTTCAAAAGGTTTGTAGAGCAGGATCTGCCATTCCTGAACCCATACTGATTCTCTGATAACAGTCCCCCCTCCTCCAAGTATAACATTATATGCTTTTTTAACAGAGATTCAAATATTTTGCAAATTACTAATGTTAGACTTACTGGTCTATAGTTGCCCGGATCACTTTGTATTCCCTTTTTGAAAATTGGAGTTATGTTGGCCAACTTCCAATCCATTGGTACCCAACCTGTGCTATATGTTGAATTAAATATCGTGTGAATTACTTCCCCCAGTTCTTCCGCGCATTCCACTAGTACTCTCGGATAAATATCGTCTGGCCCTGGTGCTTTAGATGGCTTAATTCTTTTCAACTGATGTACTATTTCTTCCCTGTTGAATTTGCATTCTTTAATTATACCCCCTGCAAAGGCTCCATCCTTGGGATCCTTTTTTAAATTATATTACCATTGAAAACCCCCAGAAAAAAGTCATTTAATACGTTTGCCATTCCCACCTCGTCTTGAATTAATTCACCTCCCTGCCCCTCCAACGGGCCCAGTGTAGTACTAAATTTATTTTTACCCCTTGCATATGCAAAAAATTCTTTTGGGTTTATATTTATTTCCCTTGCTAATTTTTCCTCCAAGGACACCTTTTGCTTCCGACTAATATTTTAAAACTCCTTTCTGACATGCCTCCTTGTCTCTAATGAATAGAATTATATCAAATCACCAATTTATGTGATATTCTTCATATTTTAAGGATTCAGGTATCCTTTTCTAATAAATTTTTACAATTTCATAAGCAATGTAATAAAAAGTGTAATTTAATTTTTTATTTCTGTATAATTTAAAATTTATGATTTTCAATAATATAAAAGGTTTAGTGAGACAGAACAACCATAATTAAAAACTGTCTTTTAAGAACTTCCTGTAGTTAAAGGTAGTCTAGTTTGACTAAAAAATGTTTATGGCTGTATTCTGGTTGAAAGTTTTGTAGTATAATATTAGGTTCTCTGCTTTCAAAAAGCCCATATTTGTCATAATTTTCTCCAGTTATATTTTTAGTCTTAATTTATTTTACCCATAGTGACTTACTTGCATTTATACATTCATTTTTTATCCTGTGCCTTTTATATCATTTGAACTATGTCATATCATACCATATGTATATGATGTATATATCATAAATATTTGATTGTATGTATACTTTTTTAGATGGACTATTTTAACCTTGTATTTATTTTTACTGGTTTGCATTATATTTCATTTGGTGCAGCTTGTTCATCTTGGAAACTTATATGCCATGCAACCAAAAACCAACCACTTTTGCTTTCAAAAGGCTATATTCAGTTTTTTGTTACAATTCAACTAAAATTAAATAAACAGCTACTGACATTCAAAAACAGCAGAATACTGAAACCAGTTTATTTTATTTTTGAAATTATATGGTGCTAAAAGGATGTAAAACTGCAGAATTAGAAAATTTTGTTTCAGTCTTGTTTATAAAGCAGAGTTGATACTTGTCTGTATTCGATCAGTTCTGTATATGCTCAGATGACCAACTGCATGTGTCTAGGTTTTGGATTCCAGCTATGAAATTAAGCTTATAAATTTTATATTGTACTCTGATAATTTTACTAGTTTATTTTATATGATATTAGAAATTTTATAGAAACGTGTAATTTTGTTTAACTAAAAATATTCAGCTTGACTTCGCTTGAAAATTATACAGCTTCACAATTACTGCTTTGATTTTCTCACAAATACAACAATCAAATGATGGGACTTGTTTTGCGACTTTTCAAAAACATTTCTTACGCAGCGTAAGCTCTGACAATTTTTTTATTTCTATCCAAAAATCTGAGATTCAAAATTTACTTTAGCATTTATTATTCTTGCATACTAGAACCATGTTATCATTTGAAATTTACTTTAGATATGTAGTGATCACATTATACCACAATTACACATTTACTTTCACTTTCATTTAGTTAATTGTTAAAGAGCTAGTCTTTAATGTGAAAAGAGAATGAAACGCACTCTGAAAAAGAAAGTGTAATTTTGCTTCTTCGTATCACTAGTCTAGAATTAATGTTTAATTATAATCCAAATTAGAATTCTATTGAGTTTTACGAAGGCTTGCTGATAAGTAATGCACAGTTGGACGTAACTTGCAAATGAAAAGAATTAATCGAATGAAACAATGGCATAAAAGTACATTTTAAATGCTATGAAACCTTGCATTTATTTTTCCACGTTGTCACCATTTACAGCTGCACATTTCTCCCAACGGTGATCCAGTTGTCTCATCCTGTCAATGAAGAATGACGTTTGTCTTTCCTTGATCCACGACCTCATTGCGTCTTTGAGTTCATCATCTGTGGTGAAATGAATGCCCTTAAGATCTCTATTTAAATGGCATACAGTAAAAGTGAAAATCGTAGGGCACCAAATCTGGGGGGATTTTGAGGGGGTGGAATGGGATTAAATTTCAAGTTCACAAGAGCCTTAGTGGTTGCTCGAGATGTGTAGGACCGAGCATTATCGTGTTGCAGAATTATAGGCTACTTGGATTGTCAAACACAACTTACACATTTAAGGTGTTTTAATGTCTCTATGTAATACCCAGAATGCACAACCAACCCAGTTTCCAGGTAGTCAGTCATGTTTGGCAACCCAGAACACCGTCAAAGGAATTTTCTTTTCAGAGGGTTGTGTTTTAAATCTTTTAGATTTTGGCCAACCATAGTGCTAGTATTCCATGCTCTGCTGTTTTCTTTTGGGTTGTAATGATGCACCCAAGTTTCATCTCCTGTCACAATATTAAAAAGAAGGTCATCTTCGTCACAATAACGTTGCATAAGCTGTTAATTGGCATTCTTCATTGACGGGATGAGACAACTGGAACACTGTTGGGAGAAATGTGTATCTGTAAATGGTGATTATGTGGAAAAATAAATGCAAGGTTTTGTAGGATTTAAAATACACTTTTATGCCATTTGTTCCATTTGATTACCCCTTTTCATTTGCGAGCCACATGCGGCATTCCATTACTTGTCAGCAAACCCTCATAGATGTGCAGAATTGAGTACAATGTATTTGAGTATTTTTAAGTATTATCTCCCATCTTTTCTGATGTGGTGCTAGTCAAGCGATACCAAGGAGCAAGTATTGGGATGAAACTGATTCGATATAGTTATTGTTATTTTAATATATGTTTTAAGTTGATGTTCCTCAACTTCTGCAATTTTTAAGTTGTGTCACTTTTCTTGCCGAGGTGCGTTATAAGAAGCATGAAGCTGTATTAAAATTTGTCATCTTATTTTGATGTAGGAAAAATCAAATCAAGATTATGGAAAGGATGCTGAATCAGTTTCTGCAGATGTTCAAAAAGATCTTAGAAAAGTAAGTGATGTCGAGCCTTTGTCAAAGCGGCAAAAAATGGGAAACATCAATGTGCGGACAGGTGGAGCTTACATACCTCCTGCAAGATTGCGTATGATGCAAGAGAACATACAAGATAAAGGAAGGTAAAGATTTCCTTTATTTTTTCACTGGGTTGCTTATCAGTTCTCTAAAATGTAAAGATAAAAAATACTATTTACTTACTAGATATAAAATACTTTTCTCTGTCTGTATAGTTATTAGTTTTAGCCACAAAATGCACTCAATACAAAATGCCAACAAGGTAAAAAGTAGCGCAAAGGGTGTGATTGCATCCAATCTGGCAACACTGTTAATTATTGGATTACAGGATGTTCTACCAAACAGGTGATGTATTTACTGACCATGTAGCTAACAAGTAGCATCATCCAAAAGCAGGTTTTATTTGTTTTCAAATGGGAAGAAAAATATTTTGCAAAAATTAATAAACAATAATAGTATTTTGCAGTTATAAAAGTATAGCAATTTGCAATACTTTCACTCCTTTTTGAGGCAAAATATCACCAAAGAGGCAGCAACAAAGGTGTACTGAAGATGAAGACATTACTTTAATGTGCTAAAACAATACATTGCAATCAACTTGTCTTAGGTATACTTTTTGCTCATTTGGAGCATTTTTATCAATCTCCTTAAATTGTTTTAACCTTCTTGAAATTCAAATTTTTACAAAAATTTAGATTAAGGCTTTTTTATATGGTAAGCATTGTAGGTGTCAATGATTGCTAGATTGGTTAAGCTATCTGCCAAAAGAATATCGAAATACTCGAAAACTTTCATTGAAAATCTTGACATTGTGGTGGCGTCGGCCCAAAACAGTAGCATGAAAACAGTATGAATCGTACACAAGAAGACAACCAACAGCTATTTAAGTTCCTATTATTCCAAGATCAATAAGATAAATATACAGTATTTATATCATCACATCATTGCACCAATACATAAAAGTATGTATATCATAGACCAGCACGGTGAACCAGCCTTACCCGTTGCTTCTGTCTTTCTAACAGTCGTCTCAAATCGTCTCCCTGAATTCTAAAAATAACCCAATGGTAAAAGTCAAAAAACAATCAGAGATCATCTGGACAAACACCACCTACAGAGTACGTTCTATTTCACCTGTTCTCAAGTCATAAAGCTTGTGGTGAAAGAACATCAGCTCGCAGCAAACAATAAAAAAATCAGATATATTCAGCATTTTGATGACACAATGGAGTAGGCACCTGCCCTACAAATAACCCTTCCTAAATTTCCGGGTGTTTCTCATGGTGTCACAGCATGCAAAATCTTCTAGACATACAAGTGATAAGCATTTGGGCACTAATGAACATCAAGTGCATTCCCTGGCACATCCTGAGGTATGTTGAAGAGATGTCAAGAGATTCACTGTAAATCTTGTGTGTTGCCTTTTTGAATAGTTATCATGTGTAACCAAGAAATGCCGGGATGGTGAACATTATTAATATCATAAGATTTTAAAGTAAAATGGTCGTCTTTTTCTGGTATATAGTTAAGTGATGGTATACAGTTGTCATCCCTCACAGTAATGTGTTAAAGACTTTCTTTTGTATTGTTCCTTTTTATTAATTGTGTGTTTGTAAATAAAAAAAAACACTAGTCCACTGAAAAGGTTTGGGAAATGTTATTTTTTTGTTTATAGTTCCAGGAACTGTAACCTAATTTTTATCTAATTAATTATGTTTTCTTTTATCTCTTTCATATGCAGTGAGGAATATCAGAGAATAGCTTGGGAAGCTTTAAAAAAAAGTATTGTTGGAATGACAAATAAAATTAACAGCTCAAATATAGGTGAAATTGTACCAGAACTGTTTAAAGAAAACATTATTAGGGGAAGGTAAGTACTTATATTTACTTTTTACATATTTTTATTTAGTATTCTTAAGCAATGCCTTAAGAGCTGTGATGTAATAAATATTACATTGAGTCCAAAGTTCGCACATCAGAAAGTTGCATGTTCAAATCAATTTAAGTCCATTTCCAGTTCTATTGTAACATCTATTTATTGACTATGACAGGACACTAACACAATGACAAGAAAACAAAGAGAATGGATAGGTCCATTTCAGCGTAGTCTTCCTTCGACCACGTTCCAAATCAATCTGGCGAATTCCCCATCGGGAAGGGAAAATGCGCCTTTCAAATTCCCTTTTGTAGGGATTATCACAATATCTGTGGCTAAGTTGCTACAAGAGCAGTGTACTAAATATGTAGGATAACCTAACCACCTCTAAAAATACTTACAAGCTGATTCTAAATTCCCTGGTCAAGCTTTAAGGGAAGGTTGAACCAAAATAATTATTTTTTTATCAAAGTATTTGTCTGCAACCATTGTGCATAAGTACTAGAGGGTTGTGACATATTCAAGCAAAAAAGCTTGTAAGGTCTCTTGTTTATTTATTACATACAAAAATGATATACGACAAAACATTAAAGTATTTAAATTTTAAAGTTGCATATTTTCAATTGTTCAGTTTGTTCTCTTCCGAACCAAAAACCAATGTGCACCACTTCTCAATCCCATCTTTCATTCTTTGTCATTCATTTCCCCTCTTTTGAATCTCATCCCTACTTCTGTCCAATCTGAGGGAGGGCAAAAGGAGAGATATGCTGGATGGCAGGCAAATGCTTTCATCACTACACCAGTTAGGTGGCTATCAGTGAATAGTAATTATTTGGAAGTTTTTGATTATTTACAATGTATTGTCACATAATTGTTTATTTCTTTTAGGGGTGTCCTAGCTCGTGCCATTATGCAAGCACAATCAGCTTCTCCAACTTTTACTCGAGTTTATGCAGCTTTGGTGGCTGTAATAAACACAAAGGTAAAAAAATATTCTATAGAAATGGATTGCATTCTAATTCTGTGCTGATTTCACAAAAATAGTTTAATGCTTTTTGAAATGAATTAAAACGGGTTGATCGTTTAAAAGAATTAAATTTTCTTGTGTGAAATCATTTTAGTAGTGTAATGTGTTTTATCAACCATGACATTTAAATCTTAAAAAAACATCAGATGATAAATTCTAAAAATAACCAAAACCTTAATAAATTTTTTGTACTCCTAATGTATCCTAGTTTCAGAACTTGAATAGGTTAGAGAACACAATGCATGAAAAATTAATCTTGAAGTGTTAAATAACTTTAGTTCACATCTATTTGATACATTGATTCTTTACTTAGAATGCATTATAATTTTTCCACAAAAGTTGTGTATTCTCAAGTTTGGTTTGAAATAAAGCACAAAGCTTGATATTATTCATTAAGCATGACTTTCCACACAAACTCAGTGATTGTATTCCCTATTTATCTTGTGCTTAGTAACACGTGTTAAAGGTTTTTAGAAACTTTATCAAGAAAAGGTTTGTTTTTCATCTCTTTTTATAACAAAAGCTTTTACTACCAATACTTGATGTTTCAACCTTGAAGTTCTTACTTTACGTAAAAAATTTCTTGTCACACACAGCAAAGTAATATTTAAAAATTTTATAAGAGGTGTCAAAGTCACTTTAGTGGAAGAATTCTTTTTATCTGTTTCAGTATTAAGGCCAAATCTATCGGGTGATTTACAAATATCTAGTTTAGGCTTTTGAGTATGCACTTTTAAAATTAAATGACTGTATCTACAATTTCAAGATGCATCTCTTCATCTAAACGAGATCTTAGAGTTAGTTGGCTATTAAACAATCATAATTGTAATGAATATGTACAATACACAAAATCAAAAACTGCAGTCACTCCATTACTTTCCATGCAATGTGAATATAGCCTTCCCCATACAAATGAATATAGATAACAAAATCAAACTTTTACAAGAAAAGTTATTCATACACTTCAGAGGCTATGGAATCTTAAATATGTGTGAATAAGTATTGTAGCATGCCAGTTTAATTGAAACAAAAATATAAAAAGTTTGGTACACAAATGTTTTATAAAATAAGCAATGCAGATTACAAGTTAAAATTCTTACAGCATTGATTTATTAACTATTACTGAATCATAATCTTAGGAAAAGGAATACTTTTTTGTGCTATGTGGTGCCCATGTTTTAATTAGTTTATACCTTAGATTGTTTACCCTTTAACGAATCCTGTAATACAATGTTCAGATTTTAATATTAAACTAGGGGGCTCCGCCCCTGCTCGCTTACGCTCGCCAACCCCCGGGGATTGCTACACAATCCCATTTGGTTTGCTTCGCAAACCAACATTCCTTTAGCAGAGTGAAACTATCTGAATAATTTGTATTATCTTGATTTCACTTTATGGTCCATGACGTCACAGCGAGGGCTTCGCCCCCTGCTCGCTCACGCTCGCCGACCCCCTGGGATTGCTACGCAATCCCGTTTGGTTTGCTTCGCAAACTAATACCTCTTACGCAAGTGATTTCACTCTTTTTTACTTTAACACTTAATGCGCCCTAAACTAATAGCCGCATGAGTAAAAAATCTTCTGCATCTTGTTCCCTGTACAATTTTAAGTAAACCCTGTTAATCTCCAAACTTTACGATGTGTACTTTGTACTTTCTTGGTAAACCGTCTGAGAACAGAGGGAAAAAAGCGAGCCTTTTTCCTTGCCAAATTGTTTTTATGGCAATTGTTGCTACGATAAATTTGATATCTGGCAAACCCGATAGTCAAAAATACAACCCTCCGCGAATACAATGCTCCGCGAAATAAAAAATACGAAATTTGTGTCACCAACTTTTGATTGCATCGAATTTATTTATGAACCAATTTTTAAAATAATGGTACCGTAAGAAAGAGTATACTCTGAGGTATACTGCACTATTTTCAAAATAAAAAACTAATAGTAATACGATATAGATATAACAGTTTTAGTTAATGGTTGTAACAAAAATTAGCGAAAATATCCAAAGATTCAGAATTTTGTATGACCAACTTTTGATCGCATCCAATTTAATTACTAACCGATTTCAAAAATAATAGTACCGTAAGAAAGAGTACATTCTGAGGTATACTGCGATATTTTAAAAATTAAAAACTAATAGTAATAAAATATAGATACGGCAGTTTTAAAATAAAGTAACAAAAATGTCCTGATTTTTCCCGAATTTCAAAAAAATATTATCAAGAACCAAATGGAAATTTCAAAAAAAACTCGACGAGCTGCAAAAATTTACGTTGAGAGGTACTCTTTAAAAAAAACTCACGGCTAAAGACTGAAAATTTGTATGTGTTTTGCTCACTCGCAGAAGAAATTTCGCTTCTTCAAATTTGACACTTAATAAACCCTAAACTAATAGCTGCATCGGAAAAAAATCTTAATAATTGTCCAGGGAATACGATAAAGAACAAATCATGTTAATTTCGTTTTTTTCCGATCAGTACTTTTTCGGGAAATTGTTTAAGAATCGAGCTAAACAACACAGTTTTCAATCCTGCGGCGGCGGTATTTTTTTTTTAATATAGAGAGATATATAAGTGCACATAGATATTTTATAACATAATTCATGAATATATTACGCTTTTGGGGGACAAAAAAAAATTGAAAAATTTGTAAAACTAAGTTGAATACAATGATGGTAAAACTTAAAAATACTATTGAATCTGCTTATATTTTTTTAACTAATTCCTTACTGTTCATGCTTTTGAGGCACTCATGTCTTTTACTGGGAGGTTAAGTCGTCATATGAGGCACATATATGTCCCACATTAATAATGTTGTCAATAGGTGTTCGGAATACTTCTGGCTGCTCAAGAAGGATTGGTTCCATACATAAAAGGATCTGACCTATCTGTTCAGAGTTAATTGTTTAGTTAAGAATCTTTCCAGTCCTCTGGTTTTAATTTATTTCTTCCTTTGTCCTCTACTCTGTAATTTACTCTAACAGCAATAATGTTTCTTTTGTGTGAGAAACTGAAAAGGACAATTTTGTAAAAAAGATTTGTTTCTCATTTTAATTTCACAGTTAACATCTAAAGATATTTTAAACCCTAACTTTATGCAGTAAGCTTTATTTGCAATGTCTTCATTTTTCGTGGCAACAATAGTATGTTTTTATCCCCAAGCAGGAAGAATGATCTTGAGTGCTGCTTTCTCGATTACGATTGTCTTATTCCTTTTAATGTTCATCAATGTACCTCATTCTCCTAATTTGATGATACCTGTAGGTGCCCCTGAGGCATTCCTCATCATGAGCAGAATCCTGGGAAAATTTTAAAATAAAATGTTTGAATAATACTATTACCAGTTTCAGACTAGTCTGAAAATTCTGTTGCTTAAGCAAACTGAAATTTCAACAGACAAGTCCAAGTGGAAAAGAGTGATATAGCAAAATGTGCAGTATATCAAGACATGGTTTAATAAAAGTTACAAGACTAAAGGTTTATTTGTCATGTTTAAAGTTTGACGTGTTTCGCCTCATTTTAAATAAAGCATTTTACATTACAGTCAAACTCGCTTATAACGAGCGCAAAGGGACCCCGATATTTGCTCGTTATAACCAAGTGCTTGTAAAAAAAGAAAAGGGTTCGTGAAAAAAATCATAAAAATTCATACATTTACTATATTATATATACATACTTTATTTATTTTTATTTCTGTACAATACAAAAGAGAAGTTGGTTAATTTGCTTTGAACTGTCTTATTGTCTCTTTCTTGTGTTATTGTTCTTCCGAGAAGACTCATGGCCCTAAAAACATCGTCATTTGCACCCCTGGCTTCAAAAAAAGTTTGAAGTTTTTCTGCGCACTCAAAAGCTATTGAGTATGTTGGGACGGTTCAGCTTGAAATTCTTCACATTCATCGTTAACATCATCACTTTCATTATTTTTTTCATCTGCTTTAGCTTGAATTTCAGCTACAATATCCTCGGGAGTAGGTATCTCGCAAGTGATAACATTGGCCTCCCCTCAAGAGATACATAATTTTCAAATTCTTCTCTACTCAATCCCAAATTTTCCAAGTCGTTTACTTCTTTCTCAGTGATTTGCCCCTCTTGAGAAATGCCTAATCCGGCCTTAAAGAAGTAATTGGTAATGCATGTTGATGTAACGTTTTACGATGCATCGCTCATTAAACGTATCATTTAGAGTACGTTTACATTAGCATTTGAGGTTGTTCCTTTTCTATCGAGAAACATCAAAATTAAGTGCTTACAAAAGTTTGATTTAAAACTTTTGATGACCCCTTGGTCCATAGGCTATATAACACTTGTAGAATTCGGTGGCAAAAATTCAATCCTGATGTTTGTAAGTTTTTTTGCCAAGATTTATGACTTATCACTAACTTTCGGTTGACTTCGGAATGTTAAAGGAATTTTACATTCTTAAAAAGAAAGGATTAGCTGAGATGGAAGTCAATAGAAATTTTATGAATCACAAAAATATTGCTCGCTATAACCATGGTTTGCTTGTTAAAAGCGAGTTATGCTCCTGTTGGCTTAACATTGTACCAACCAAGTATTTCCGATTTCCTCGTTAAATCAGGTTCGTTATAAGCGAGTTGTACTGTATAGTAAAACATGTGCTGTACAACATATTTCCCCATTAAGCATAATTTAGTTTCCAATACGATTAATTAATGTAGCATTTTGTATATTTGTATAAATTATTACACTTTGTACATTATTAATAAATTCTAATTGTATACATATCTGTTTTTATACACTATCTAAAAGTGTACCATGGTACCTAAATTTTATTTTGTAGTTTCCAGAGATTGGAGAGCTAATATTGAAGAGGTTAATTATTCAATACAAACGAGGATTTCGTCGAAATGATAAAACTGTGTGCATGACAGCTGCACGATTTATTGCACATCTTCTGAACCAAGAAGTAGTAAGTCATTGCTTTTTTTGTGTATTCTCTCTATGTCTAATATGTGTGTGGGCTTGGGAGGGAATATTTATTTCTAAATAAAGCACGGACACTTTTTAATAGCTGTTTTTAAAATATATATTCTTCAGTATTTGCAAAAGGGGAAAATTTTAAACCAATTTCAGTGTGGAATTGTAAAAGCGCATGTGTAATAGTGTGATAAAATTAATTACTCAACCATTTCAAACAATATTCTTGCTATCCTTAATTTTTTAGTTACTTTAGATTTTTTGTTATTGTAATCCTTATTTTTGCCCCAAATGTATGTGAAGTACTTTTTCCACTGAACGTTTAGAAGGTTAGATTGGTGATTCAAGGTTAACAAAATTCCTTGTTGCCTAATTTTACAAATCTCTGTACTTCGGTTTTGGGTTTACTAATTTTCTTAACTTTTACTGCTGGATTTCATTTCAGATTTAATAACATTTTCAGCTTTGGCGTTTTGAACATATTTCTGGATTCGCATTCAGTAATAATATTCAGAATAAAGATGTTCTGAGACAGAAAAGTTGATAACTGCAAAGAATCACATTTATGAATCTTAACTGCATCAGTGATTAAATGTTCTGGTTACAGATTTATTACATCAATTATAGTTGTAAGTTCTTATAGCATGAACTTAGTAAATTATAACTCAATTAAAAGAAAAAATTTCTTGTGTACCTGGGATTTTATATTTTTATTTAATGTAAAAACCATGGAAATTACTTGATGTTTTTGTTCTTTAGTTGAATTTCAATATCATAAATATGATAAGCATTTAGGATAATTTTTTAATAGAATCACACGGGGGATTCACAATGCTCTTGCTCAAATTACTTCAAAATTGAATTTGTTGAATGACATTTTGTCATCTAGAGGCCATTGTTGGAAGTAAATATATTTTCCATTCATGATTCAAACGTTGGTTATCTGACTAGTGTTAACTTGAATTTGAAAATTTTTGAAATCTGACATTATTCTAGACAGTGTGATGTTATGTTTTTTAATTTGTCAATTATATTATAAGCAATGTTTTCATATTACTAGGATTGTATGTTATTTTAACCAGGTAGCTTTTAAATGTTTATTGTTTAAATTATAGGCTCATGAAGTTCTCATATTAGAAATAGTAACTCATCTCCTTGAAAATCCTTCCGAGGACTCGGTAGAAGTTGCCATATCGACTTTGAAAGAATGTGGTAAAAAATTAACTGAGCTTACTGCAAGAGGAATGAGAGGTAATTGCTTTAATATTTAATACTCTTGAGAATTTAAATTAGCTTTTTTAATATTGATTTTTCAAAAGTGGATTTGGAAGTTGATATACTGTTGTAAAATTTTGCTAGTTTTCGTTACTCTGCATTTAATATTCCCATTGCTTATTTCAGCTATAAATAAATGCTTCAGATTTTGATGGGCCAAACTCATTGTATTATTTGTCCCTGCCACTTATATCTGATAATATTGGGTTATATTGAGTTTTTCTGTTCAGTTTTATTTCATTACTAATTATTAACTTAATTCAATTGACTATTTATATGTCTGTAAATAATCCGAGGGGAAAATTCATGCATGCATGCTTTGAAGAATTTGTTTTTTTCTCAAATTTAGCAATAATTATTGAAATATTTCCTTTGTAGCTATAACACAAAGAGTCAGAGATGTGCTACATGAAGGGAAAGTGGATATCCGGGTTCGCTACATGATTGAAGTTTTCTTTGCTGTACAAAAAGATGGGTTTAAGGTAATTTTTCTCAGATATTTATTTTGTGTATGGAACTGAAACAAGTCAGCCCAATTTGATCAAATAAATAAACATGAAATAAAAAATTCCATTTATTAAATACCTGTTCATTTTCTTTAAGACCCTTATAAATGTGTTCTGTTTCCTGTCTGGTGGAATATATCATTTAGGTTTACCTCATTTAGGTATTGCTTAGTTATATCATTAACTAGCCACTGCGTGGCTAGCCCAGCGTTATCCGTGCCCGTGGTGTAAGTTATTAATCTGTTGTAAAATTTTCCGCAGATTTCAAATCCGTTGAAATTTTTAATCTATCTTTAGCGATTTCGATTTTACAAAAAAAGAATTTACAATCCCAGTCAAAATATTTTTTATTTTTTGCTCTCATTGCCTAAAATGGAATATTACAGGAAATGTAATCTGTTTTGTTTTTTTTAAACGCGAAGGACAGAAAATGCAATCTGTTTCACGTGATGTCACAATCTCTTGCGAAAATGTATAAGACTAGTAGGCTCTGCCCCTTGCTCGCTTTCGCTCGCCAACCCTCGGGGATTGCTATGCAATCCCATTTGGTTTGCATCGCAAACCAACATTCCTTTCACAGAGTGCCTCTCCTGGACAGTGAAACTATCTTAATATTCCTGATTTGACTTTTCGGTCCATGACATCACAGCGAGGGCTTCACCCTCTGCTCGCTTACGCTCGCCACCCCTGGGGATGGCTATGACGTCTCGTTTGGTTTGCTTCGCAAACTAAAACTTCTTTTGCAAGTGATTTCATTTTATTTTTATTTTTTTACTTTAACACTTAATGCATCCTAAACTAATAGCCACATCCGTAAAAAATATTGTTCCCTGTACAATTTTAAGTAAACCATGTTAATTTCCTAACTTTATGATCTGTACTTTCTCTGTAAACCGTCTGAGAATAGAGTGAAAAAAAGCGAGAGTTATGATTTAAAAGTTCCGAAAATTGTATGACCAACTTTTGATTGCATCGACTTTATTTATTAACCAATTTAAAAACTAATTGCACCATATGAAAGAGTACAATCTAAGGTATTCAGTGATGTTCTCAAATTTAAAAAATAATAGTATTAAGCTGTAGATATGATACTAGCGCGTCTTTGTTGGAATGGCTCCGCGTTGCGTGGACGATTCTATTTAGGACCTTAGGTAGGTCGGTAGATATTAAACTCGTGAAAAGTGAATCGATTCTTCAGTTCGATTCTTTCGTCACTTGTTTTAATAGACACTGAGCTATGATAATTTACTTATCTCGTAGTCTTTTTTTGTGTCTTCAATGATTTTGAAGCTGATTTATTGAATGAATGAATTCGATTTTCATCAAGAATAGGTGTTCGAGGTTTCCCTCAGAGAAGTGTTCTTATATCTGTAAGGTATCCTTCATAAGTAAATCTGATTGATTCTATACAAAAACCAACAAAAATGTCATCAGTGTGGAATAAATACATCCTCAGGTCTAGTCCTGGTGATATTTTAACAAATAAATACTCATAGCTCACTGTAGATCAAAACAAGTGACGAAAGAATCGAACTGAAGAATCGATTCACTTTTCACGAGTTTAATACATACCGACCTACCCACGGTACTAAATAGAATCGTCATCGCAACGCGGAGCCATTCCAACAAAGACGCGCTAGTTAGATATGATACTTTTAACAAAAAGTAGCAAAAATATCCAGATGTTCCAAATTTTGTGTGACTAACTTTTGATTGCATCGAACTTTTTATAATAATATAACTAATAGTAATAAGATATAGCTATAAATTTTTTTTTTAAATAACAAAAATGTCTAGATTTTTCCCGAATTTCAAAAAAATATTATCAGGAACTAAATTGAATTTTTACAAAAAACTTGACGAGCAACAAAAATTTACGTTGATAGGTACTCTTTAAAAATAACTAACGGCTGAAGATTGAAAATTTGTATGTGTTTAGCTCACTTGTGGAAGAAATTTCGCTTTTTCAACTTTGACACTTGCTAAACCCAAAACTAATAACCGCATCGGAAAAAGATCTTCACAATTGTCCAGGGAACAGGATAAAGAATAAACCATGTTATTTCGTATTTTTCTGATACATACTTTCTCGTGGAACCGTCTAAGACACAGTTTTCAATCCTGCTGTGGCAGTAACCTTTTTTTTAATATAGAGAGATATATTCAATCTAAAAATTATTTATTTAAAGAAAATCATATTTTTAGGCATCGATCTAAAGTGAAATTTTTCGCAGATTTCAATCCATTGCAATTTTTACTCTGTCTTTAACTGTCTAGGAGATAGAAAAAAGAACTGAGTCCAGTTAAAAGATTTATCGTCTGGCTGAAAAATCATTCCTTCGCGCAAAATCTAAGCGGAAACGAAAAAAATATTTTTCTCTGAGTTCCCTGCTATGAAAAAAACTTGGCAAGGTTCCAAAAGCTGACAAAAAGGTCACATGGATAGAAAAAGTCCAGATTCGAGTGTTTCTTCTTTTTTCCAGAAGAAACGTGTTTGAAGAATCAGGTAGAGAATAGAACTATTAAATTCATTTTAAAATCTTCTAGATTAAATTTAAAAATTCGCCACAACCCAAAAATATCAAAAAATTTGAACTACCTGTGTGCTAAATCTCATTGCTGTAAGTGCCGTAGAATCATCAGGATTTTGCGGCAAGAAACAAACAGGCAAACAAACACTTCCTTTTATAATATAATATTGTAGAGATTTTTAATTTATGTTATCAGTAGGGCAACTTTTTTGTTGCAGTAAAAATGGGAAAAGTTGCATTTATCATTCCCTAAAGTTGCATTTATTTTTGATACACTAAAATCTAATAACTAAAAAATCTGATGTCTAAAATCTGGTAATTTTAGTCGTGTACAGAAATATTATAATACATCATTAAATACAGAAGAACTTGGGGGAAAATCATTTCGGGAAAGTGCAGCAAAAACCGTCAAAAGAATGCCAAATAATATGTTAAAGTACTTCTTGCCATTTATTTCACTTTCGTCTCTATTCAGACGAACACCTTCTTTCCGTGAACTTCTTGTTTGATCCATAGTACTTTGACGTTCGCAAGATCATACACATGTGATCGAAGAGTTGATTCAGAGGGCAAAAATTGAAATAGTAATTTCATATTAATTAATTTTAAAAAGTTGCAGGAGATTGCATTTATACAAAAAGTTGCATTTATGCAGAAAGTTGCATTTATTTTGCGGTTATAACTCACTTGCAATACACCCCATGTAGGAGGAATTTAGGTTTTACTACTTTACATGCAGCGTAGAACGTGTTGTTGTTGAATGTTTGTTGCAAAAAAGTTGCCCTAGTTATCAGTTAGAAGATTCTTAAAAGAATTTAAATTTTATCTTAAAAATTTGTTGAAGTAACTTGTTTTTTGATAGATATGTTTAAATCATCAGTTCATCATACTATAATGGAACATAATTTGAAGTGATATGTTCATACTTGTTACGATAGAACTAATTGGTGACTAGGTATTTATTAGCGTATTGTAATAATTCATTTTTTTTTAACTGAATTAAAGCAGACATGCAAAGCAAGTGGAAAACCCAAAACTTAATTTAAATATGTTGAAATGACCCTGTCAATGCGTTTTTAGTGTACAACATAAAATTATTTTAAAACTAACATCAGGAGTTTTTATTTTCCCCTTTACAGGATTTTGAAATAATTCCCCAAGAGCTGGATTTAATTGAAGAGGATGACAAGTATACCCATTTGATAAATTTAGATGATGCCGTTGAAGCACAAGATTTGCTAAGTATACTTTGTTTCATTATCAGAATAACCTGCATCTTTTTGTTCTGTGCGTGTTCATATATATGGATTTCTAATTTTTATAACTAAGTTTCTTTAAAAGAATATGTATAGCACTTTAGTGTCACTAACTCAAAAGTATAATTTTCAAAAACAACTATTGAGCTCTAACTATTGTTATCAAACCAGGAAATAAGCTTCAAATTTCACTTTGAAAAGTAAAATGAGCTCTAGACTTTCAGCCTTCCTTTGATTCTCCTGTAAAATTCACTTTTAGTTATTTAAGAAGTGTGGTATGTAATGTGTTAGATGATAATGTAAGCATATGTCTTAGAAATATCTTATATTATTTGTTAAAAAAATTGTTGGGCCATCTTTTACTCTCTATGCACTTGAAAGATGATCATAAATTTTCGAAATATTATCAAATTCAAAGGATCTAATATCACTGTTCCATTAGAAAATTTGCCAATTGTGTCATTGGTGTTGGAAAGTGAAATCTGTCTGTTCTCGAAAACTGTTCTTAAACATTGGTTAAGAAATTTTTTACCTTTTATCACACAAATCATATAAATGTCAAAGTGATCTGTATATAATATATGCTGTCCAGATATTTGAGTTGTGTATAAAATGAAAAGCCAGAAAAGAATATGTTTCCTTAGTACATTTGAACTTTGAACCACTTCAAGTCATCACATCTCTGATTATAGAAGACTGACAGTTACATTGAAATTTTTGTACTGCAAAAAAATTTATTTTTGATACAGGTGGTGACAGAATAGAGATAGTTCCTTAAAACAGACTTCACTGCAGCTTTAGTTTATTAAATTAAATAACTTTCTTAGTATATATTTAACTTTTGTACACATTGAAAAAATGGGTAAATAAATTTTCTCCATCATAATTTATTTTCTTGTATTTCAGATGTCTTTAAATTTGATCCACTTTATGTGGAAAACGAAGAAAAATACAAGGCTGTTGCAAAAGGTAATATTTTTTCTTCTTCTACATTGCAATAACTTTCTCAAGAATGATCAAATTTATTATGTCTCCCTTTATATACTATTTCAATTTTATAAGTATTTAAATGCATAGTATGATAATTAATACATTATATTTTAATTTTTTGAATCTCTTAAAGCATATTTTATTAACCCACCAAGTTGTTTCCCTCGAGATACTTCGTACAACACGATCTGGCCAATTTTGCAAATCATGAAGTACCTTGTCAAGATGAAAACTACCTTATTTTGTTAAGGACAAGCCCACATAGAGATAACTCACAGATTTCATTGTAAGGCTTGTCGTCCACCCCTCTTTGACAAAAATCGCAAAGGTGGACCTCTAATAAGTTTAGTGAATGCCCTTTCCCCAAGCAGTGGAATTTTGTTTGATTGCAGTTGTTGAAGACTTAAAAAGAGCTTTGCTGTACCTTTTCATCCTGCTAAGCAATTTTTTCCTGAAAATCTAAAAAATATATATATATATTTATTATTATGGAGAGTATGGTATTGAAAATCTTTGCAGAAGAGCAGACGATGCACATGATCCCTCTCTTGCGTACAAATTTGTAATGTGCATGCACAAAGCACAACGCACGTGAAAATATTCTTTCTACTTGACTTTGCTTTTGGATGTTGTCTTCATCCTGTCAAATAAATTATTATGTTCGATTTCTTGGAATCTTAAATGCACACAACAAATGCCACATTATAAATAACAAATAAAGCTGTAGCTCTTAGATTTCCAAAAAAAAGCCCTACAGGGAAACACCTTTCGACGGATTGAATAGACCAGCGAGCGTCTCGCAAGTAACTTCCTTGAAATAAGAATCAACAATAGTAAATTTACAACCTAACAAAGAAAATTTTGATTTCTAAGGTTTAATGGTCTGCTATCTGTTACAAGCCTGAGGCTTGGACGTATTATGGAACTTCAATGCAGCTAGTGAAGGGATGGAATAAGTTTGTGATTTACTATCCTCTGTTTTTTTTTAACTCGAAGCGGAACGAATATCCATGTAAAAAAAACAATTTGCCCCTTGCACAGATCCATTTAGAACAGGTTTTTGTATTTATGCTGGTCTCTACAGAACAGTTTTCAACTTGCAGATAGATCACCAGGAGGGTTAATTGGTTGGTTTTGTAAGTTTTATATATATATATGGCTCAAGAGAGAGGACCATATTCGACAATGCTGCACCAGAGACATACGATACCAAGTTATAGACACACAATGAAAGTTTTACTAACACAGAAGAGAGAAATACACCCTCTGAGGAACCTGTCAGGAATTGAACCTGTGCTGTCTACTACTCGGTTGCTAGTGCAGTGGGCATGCCCACCATAACGTCCCTCCAGGAGGGTTAAAAAATTACCTTTAGATATCGGGAACATTCTTTTATGTAACTTATTTACTATTTTTTACAGAAATATTGGAAGGTCCTAGTGATTCAGAGGACTCTGGTGATGAATCTGATGATGAAGAGGAAGAAGGAGCTGAAGAGACTAAGGGTAAAAAAAAAATTTAGAATATAAATCAGTATTATCTATTTTTAACATATTTGCAATTTAAGTTGTATGCTAATAAACTAAATTTTGCACGTGTATTTTAGATGATGAAAGTCAACAAATAATTGATATGACAGAAACCAATGTTGTCTGCTTAAGAAGGAAAATTTATTTGACTGTACAGTCCAGTTTAGATTTTGAAGAATGTGCGCATAAGCTTTTGAGACTGGAATTAAAGCCAGGGCAAATAGTAAGTACCCATTTTAATATGAATTTTGACTTACTAAAATATTGCTCTGTGTAAAATCTATATCACTTGATCTAAAAATTATAATTTATCTCAAGTAATGACTTCTTCCTGTTAAGCAATCCTTCACTACTGTTGATACAACTTAACATTTATTCTGATTGTTTAGGTAATTTTATACTTTTAAATTACACCAACCTACCAACACCTTTTTTGTCCCTTTCGTTTTCACAAATTTTTTGGCGAATTTTTACTATTTGATTTGTGGATGTACAAATATATTGTATCGAAACAATGCAGTCGTGCGCTTTGTGGTTGACAAAAAACTAATTTATTAAGATATAATATAATATAGCCATGACTGTGGAATTAGGACCGAAGGCTGAGACATCTGACTTGTGTGAAGGTTATTGTCAAAGGAGTGAGAAAAGTATATTTGAAAAAGGAAATAGAGCATGTTAAAGGTGCAGAGTCATCAAAGTTAGAGGTTGATTCACAAGCATATGAGATAGGAATGCAATGACATTTAATCTGACTTTGTTCCTGTGAACTCGATCAAGAAATAATAGTGAATACAAATATAGTGTGTGTTAAAGTGCTTCTAGTTCTAGTGCTTTGAGATTTCTGCACATATAGTTCTAATATTTTACTGAAACAGTTATCACCTTAAAATTGTGCTTTCTTAGAGCTCAGATTTCAAATAAAATCTGGAAATTTGAATGTACAATGCTCTAAAATAGTAAGTATTAAAATTAGTTTCATAGAACCAATCTTTTGATGTCTTCCAATTCATCATTTAACAGACACAGCAATCAATGATGTATAAAAAATATAAATAAATTTCAAAAGTATGGATTTACAAATGTTTTAAAATAAAATATAAACTTATAAAATTTGTTTATGCTGTGAATATTTTTAATTATCTTCTCTGATCTCTCTATATAAAAAAAAAGTTGCCGTCGCAGGATTGAAAACTGTATTGTTAAGCTCGATTCTTAGACGGTTTCCCGAGAAAGTACTGATCGGAAAAAAAAAAACGAAATTAACATGGTTTGTTCTTCATTGTATTCCCTGGACAATTATTAAGATTTTTTTCCGATGCGGCTATTAGTTTAGGGTTTATTTTGAAGAAGCGAAATTTCTTCCGCGAGTGAGCAAAACACGTACAAATTTTCAGTCTTCAGCCGTAAGTTTTTTTTAAAGAGTACCTCTCAACGTAAATTTTTGCAGCTCGTCGAGTTTTTTTTTAAATTTCAATTCGGTTCTTGATAAAAAAAATTTTTATTCGGGAAAAATCGGGACATTTTTTTTTCCTTTTTTTAAACTGTTGAATCTATATCTTATTACTATTAGTTTTTAATTTTTAAAATATCGCAGTATACCTCAGAATGTACTCTTTCTTACAGTACTATTATTTTTGGAATCGGTTAATAATTAAATTGGATGCGATCAAAAGTTGGTCATACAAAATTCGGAATCTTTGGATATTTTCGCTACTTTTTGTTACAACCGTTATATCTACAGCAAAACCCATTATTTTTGAAATTTGAGAACATCACTGAATACATTACATTACACTCTTTCTTATGCTACAATTATTTTTCAAATTGGTTCATAAATAAAATGGATGCAATTAAAAGTTGGTCAGACAATTTTCGGAACTTTCAGATCGTAACTTCCGATACAAAACTAAAACGGTCATATCTATATCGTATTACTGTTAGTTTTTAATTTTAAAAATATCGCAGTATACCTCAGAATGTACTCTTTCTTACGGTACAATTATTTTAAAAATTGGTTCATAAATAAATTCGATGCACTCGAAAGTTGGTGACACAAATTTCATATTTTTCAGTTCGCATAGCACGTTCCGCAAGCAGTAGTGGGTTGCATTTTTGACTATCGGGTTTGCCAGATATCAAGATTTCTTTTTATATTTGGCAAGGAAATAGGCTCGCTTTTTCCCTCTGTTCCCAGACAGTTTACCGACAAAGTACAGATCATAAAGTTTGGAGAATAACACTGTTTACTTAAAATTCTACAGGGAACAAGATACAGAAGATGTTTTA
This sequence comes from Metellina segmentata, assembly GCA_947359465.1. Taxonomy (NCBI): domain Eukaryota; kingdom Metazoa; phylum Arthropoda; class Arachnida; order Araneae; family Tetragnathidae; genus Metellina; species Metellina segmentata. The sequence goes on from OX375878.1 coordinate 78,446,445, forward strand.
CTGATTCGGCTATTAGTTTAGGGTGCATTAAGTGTTAAAGCAAAAGAAAGTGAAATCACTTGCGAAAGAAGTATTGGTGTGCGAAGCAAACCAAACGGGATTGCGTAGCAATCTCCGAGGTCGGCGAATGTAAGCGAGCAGGGGGCGAAGCCCTCGCTGTGACGTCATGTACCGGAAAGTGAAATCAGGATAATACGAATTATTCAGATAGCTTCACTCTGTGAAAGGAATTGCGAAAGAAATTGGTTTGCGAAGCAAACCAAATGGGATTGCACAGCAATCCCCGAGGGTTGGCGAGCTTAAGCGAGCAGGGGGCAGAGCCCCCTAGTATTATAAAAGGAAGTGTTTGTCTGTTTTTTTTTTTTTTCACAAGCGCAAAATCCTGACGATTCTATGGCATTTGAGACGATTCCATGTCATTCTATGGCAGCAATGAGATTTGGCACACAGGTAGTTCAAATATTTTGCAATTTTTGGGTAGCAGCGAAATTTTAAAATTCAATCTAGAAGATTTTTAAATGAATTTAATAATTTTATTATTTATGTGGTTCTTCGAACAAAAGAAGAAACAGCCCCAATTTTGACTTTTCTCCCCACGTGACCTTGGATCTATGGCAAAAATTCGCTTTGATTTTGCGCTCTGCGTTAAAAAAAAGAAACAGATAACATTTCCAGTCATATTCCATTTCTGCTTCCATTCTCATTTTCAATGAGAGTAAGAAATAAAAAACATATTTACTGGGATTAAGTTTATTTTTGTAAAATCGGAATAGCTAAAGATGGAGTAAAAATTTCAACGGATTTGAAATCTGTGGAAAATTTTACACCAGCTTAATACCTTACACCACGGGCAACGCCGGGCTAGCCACGCAGTGGCTAGTTTTAAATATATGTGAATAAGAATTTATTGAAAGTGCAAAAATAGCCCTGATCATTATAAATTCTATACATTCTTTTTAGCTTTAGAGCACAACTTTAAGTTAAAATCTACAAGCATTTACTTATAAACTAACATGATATCTGTGGTCAAGGGAAATAATTGGATAAATCTAAAAACTAATTTTCAGGAGCATGTTTTTAAGATTTTCCCTTTTCTTGTAAATCGAGTTTTTGTAATAATTTTAAATGCATAAAGTTTGCTTTTATCTTTATAAACTCATCAATGTTTTCATATTTGTAGCTAGAAATGTGTTACATGATTCTGGATTGCTGTGCTCAACAAAGAACCTATGAAAAGTTTTTTGGACTGCTTGCCCAGGTAATAAACTCTTGTTTGGTGAACTTCTTATGTATTTGCTAAAAATTTTCTCTTTTGTTTTAATCACAAAGTGTATTTGTTTATTTCAGAGATTCTGTCAACTAAGTAAAATTTATGTGGAACCTTTCACTGAAATATTTGAAAATTCCTATAAAACTATCCACCGGTTGGAGACAAATAAATTGAGAAATGTTGCCAAGTTCTTTGCACATTTATTGTACACAGATGCAATTTCTTGGATGGTATGTTTTATTAAATCTATAGTGATATTTGATTAAAATTTAATATTTTATATTTAAAAACATTCAATATCTTTTTTAAGCAAGTATCTAAATATTTTTGATGCAGTGCTTATTTCTTGAACTATTGGATTTTTAAATTTGATCCTTGACCTGAAATCAAGGGTAAATTGCAATTTTGCACTATTTTCGAGTTGTCATTCTATTAAAGCAAATTTCAAAAACAGTGCCTTCATTTGAAATAGGATGTCTGTATATTTTAACTCTTAAGACCTAGATTCTACAATAAAATTAAACTGAGGTATTAAAAATTGGATTGCATTGTAAGCATACATAAATTTCCACTCCATTCCATATATTTCAAAATAAATTAATTTTGTAATTATTTAATTTCTAAACTTTTTCTCAAAATATTTAGATAATTTAGTATTCTCAACTAATATAAAAGTACTAAGCAAATAGTTTTTCATTTAAGCATCGATTTACAGTTATAACTTGTATTATTCTAATATTAATTCTAAATTTGATTTCCAATTGTTTATTTTCAAAATTTGAAAAACAAAAATTAAAAAAAATTTGTTTCATATTCCTAATAAATGTAAAACTTTATTTTATCTTTGCATTATTAACTTTTGCTAAAGTACATATCTCTAACAAATGAGAGAAAAAATGTTTCTTTTTTATTAGCAGTCACAATTTTAAATAGAAACATAGTTATCTCAAAAGTGTAGATAATAAGTTAACAGATGTTTCTGTTTTTAAGGTTTTAGCAAACATCAAGTTAAATGAAGAAGATACAACCTCTTCCAGCAGAATATTTATTAAGATCTTATTTCAAGAGCTGTGTGAGTACATGGGCCTTTCAAAGTTGAATGACCGTGTAAAAGATGTGTAAGTTTTTATTATGTATAACCTATTACTAGGGTCAGCTAATAAGTATTGTTGGAATTGTTAGTAATAAATACTGGTGGATATGATATTTAAATGTAAAACACTTTTAGTAATCTTTTGGACAGCTGCATAATTCGGTTTTCCCAAAATTTGGCATTTTTTTAAAACCTAAAACCTTCAATATTTCATGATATATATGCATAGAAAATTTTTACTGTCTAGCAAGAATTTAAACAAATACTAATGTGAAAATACAAGATTAGGTAAATATGATGGGAAGAACTTTCCAATTCAGCTCCTAATTGTTATCAAGTGTACAAAGATGTAAGGTCTCCTGTTATGTTGAAAGGCTATGCCATTCCTGTTGGCAAGTTCTTTATTTTACTTAACTTCTCAGTATTTGCTTTCAGTCAGCTTAATCGTGGATTTTGTTTTTCAGAATAAACGCTTTGCTAAATTGCTTCAATCCCACCTTATAAAGTACAAGCGTTGAGTGGTCAATGGGGATGATCCCAACTCACCCTAATGTCCTTTCCTCATTTTAAACAACACATTTCTCATGACCAGTAACAGTGCACATTGTTTGTCTTTTAAGTGAATAGCAAGCCAAAATTTTATCATTTAAATTTCTTGAACATAGAACCTGGTAACCATTCCAAGTTAAAATAAATGGTTTTCACTGCTGAATATCAACTGAAGAATCTGGTCATGTAAGTGGTTTTTATCAAGGCCTGCCAGAGCATTTGTCATCAAACATTCCACGATTTTTAAACTTCCTTTGAACCATTTGTTCATTAACTGTATAATTATTGTGTACATCCCAAATCTTTTTGTTTGAGCTGCCCCTTTTTCAGGAATAAAAACATAGCTCAAAATGCACCTTATTGTCAACCATCTTCAAAGCAGGATCAATCAATCGTTACTTTTTGAATAGTACAATGTACCACATTGGATATATCTTATCATTATACTAGCCACTGTATGGCCAGCACGGCAATGCCCATGACAGTGCTTTTCAGGTGTGACCACTGCTTGCTACCCCCCAGTTATTGCTAGGAATTCGTAGCCTATTAGATAACACCCATAATGGCATTGCCCATGGTGTTGGTTTGCTTAGCAAACAAAATGGAAATTTGTATCTTATTGGAATGAGTTACCTGCTAATTCCAATTTGGTTTGCTTAGCAAACCTAATTATGAATATAATGAACTATGGTTTGCTTTGCAAACCAAATAGGAATTCAGTATGTCACAATCTCTTGCGAAAATATAAATATTTAATTGAAAAATGATTTATTCAAAGAAAATCCAACGTATAAGGTTATCTGGTGTAAAATTTTTACTTTATCTTTAACCGTCTAGGAGAAAAAGAACTACAAAACCAAAGTTTTTTTTTATTGTCTGCTGAAAAATCATTACTCTGCGCAAAATGAAAACAGAAAATATAATTTTAGAATCTGTGATCTTTTATGCATGTTGCCATTCTAAAGATAAACAATAATAATTAGATTTTATTAAATTAATTTTAAAATGTTCTAGATTTAGTTTTAAAAATCGCAGCGACCCGAAAATTGCAAAAAAAAATTTGGACTACCTGTGTGGCCACAAATCCCATTACTGTGTCATGGATTCGTCAGAACTTTGCGTACAAGAAACAAACACTTCCTTTTATAATATTAAAGATAATAGACACATACTACTCAGCAATCCAGCTATGCTAAATATTCTCCATACAACCATTATCTTTTGTATTTTTATTTTGTTCTCAATACCGTTACTAGATTTGCATTCATATTCTTGGAACAGTGATGCTGTTCTAGATAACGATTTGATTTAGTGTTCATGTAATAAACCGCGAAAATTCAGTAATTTTAAAAAGCATCCCAGTAGAAAATATGAATTGAAAATTTTCAACTTTTGTATTTGATATCAATAAAATAAATATGAATTTTGTGTTACAATACTAAAATATCAGAACAATGGAGCCAATATATATTTGTGTATAGCAAACATGAGAACAATAAATAGAATTTAAAAAAAAGCAAGATTTTAAAAATTGTGTTTTCCAATTGCTTATTATTTTTTTTTTCAAAGATCAAATCTGGTACTTTTGTCTTTTTAAAACATTGATCAATGAATAAATAATCTAAAATCCAACAAATTTTGTGTTAAATGCAGAAAAGTTATCTCAATAAATTGTTTCTTTTATTTAGAACTCTTCAAGAAGCTTTTGATGGATTGTTTCCAAGAGATCACCCCCACAATACTAGATTTGCTATCAATTTCTTTACTTCAATTGGCTTAGGAGGCTTAACGTAAGTAGACATTTTAATATTACTATGAATATGCTTTGTATGAAATTATTTGTTTCACATGAATTTTCTCTTATTAATTTCTTTTGTACAGTTGAAATAAATTTGAATTACTTACTTTAAACTTGTTAATTTTGACGAGCATGATATATGATTTGCATGCTATGCCTTCCTCCTACCTGAATTTTGTCTCTTATTAAGTACTTAGAAAAAATTCATGGTAATAAAAATTGTAGTGTAGTTTCTTTTGTGTTCATGTTATTGATAGTTTAATATGAATCTTTGTGGTGCTTGCTGTAGTTTTAACTTATTCAATAAATATAGTTGATTAATCGCTTGCTTTTAGCAAATACATAACCTGATATCTCAACATTTATATTTTCAGAGATGAATTAAGGGAACATTTGAAGAACTTGCCGAAAAATCCTCCACCTGTAGAATCAAAAGCAGAATCATCTCCCAAGGAATCATCTGATTCTTCCTCATCGTCTAGTAGTTTATCATCATCATCATCAGATACCTCATCTTCTGATTCAGATAGTAAGTGAATGTTATATTTTGCATGACTTGTGAATAAAGCAAGAGATATATATATATATTTAAAATTTAAAAAATTTAAGTATTGAGACACAATCAAAATAATTTTTTACCCACAATTCATTTCATTTAACATTTCCAGTTTTGCATAATCTTCAAAATGTTAAAATTTTAAGTTGATCTGATCTATATTCTCAAAGTTACATGCACTTTTGTGGAGATTTCTCAGAACGCTCGACAGCTACTGCTACATTCTATGAATACCTTTCACTCTATCGGCTATCATATAGATTTCAATTGTATTCTGCTTTGTATTGTATTCAAGTTGGCTATATGTTTGAGCTGCAAGGTCTGTTTATACTAGAGTTTGGGTTTGTTTACGAATTTTTCGTTCTGTCACGAAAATAAAAAAATAGTCTGTTCAAAATTTGAAGCCAAGCAGTGAAGTTTTCTATTTGTGTGTATTTTTATTGTGATCATGGATCGTAAAAAGTGTACTCGAGTATTGAGAAGATATATAAATCAAGAGTGAAAAGAAAAAAAATTTAATCTAGAAACAAGTGAAGCTAGGTTTGAATGCAAGTGTATGGATGTTGGCGATTGTGTTAGTGGCAGCTCGTCCACTGGGTGCTCCTGCATAAGGAGCAATCAGTTCACCCCATGTAGTGCCACGAGGTCAGTGATTGGGCATTATAGAAATACTTTCAGACTAGAAATCTCTGCTAATGATGTATAATCAATAAAATTATTCAGCTATTGAATAAAGAATTGCTAATCCTTGATATTGGGTCTACCCTAAAAACTATCATCTATTACAGAGTATAAATGTATCTTATTCATCAATAGAATTTATTGTTTACTTTGCAATATTTTAATATTTCATTTCTTTTTTGCAGCAAAACGAAGAAAAAGTAAACCAACCAAAAGAAAATGAGTTTTGTGAACAATTTTCAACTTTATACGATGCTTATATTTTGTATATAATTGTTATTTTAAGACTTTTTAGAAGTTCATTTGTAAACAACAATTTGCATAAATAAATTTTCAGTCATGATCAAAGGTATTGAATGTGACCATAAAATAAAACCTCGACTATTTTATTATTCGTAACCAAATCATTCCTGAAGTAGTGCCGACCAACCATTATAGTGGTTAAGGTGTTAGCCTCTAGATCGGAAGGTTCCTAGTTCGAATCCGGGTCAGGACATGGATGTTTGTAAGCGTATGCTGAAGAGGCGACTAGTGCACCTTAAATCTGCCGTGGTCAAAAGTCCTCGCATTGGGTTTGCCAGCTTAGATGTTGCCTCGTCATCTGATCGTGGTTCAAAATTATGTGGTGATACCACTGTCCCAGCCTAAGCCATTCAGTATAACTAGTTGAATTTCTGTAGTACCCTGGTGGGGTATGTTAAATTACTGTCCTCAGATAATTATGATCATGAATTCTTGCATATGTTTTCTTTTGGTTTCTGTGATCTCTTTATTAATATATAATGAATTGGATGAAATAAATTATTAGAGTGACTTGTAATACTGCACAAACTACTTAAATTGAATAGCCATGCTATTTATTGAATAGCTATAGCTATTCAATTAATAGCATAGCTTTCAATATTTGTGTTGCAATGTGTACCTCCATCTCACCATACAAATGCCTGAAATTGGTTTTTCGGAAAGTATTAACTGAAGTGACTCAAAAGTAATTTTTATCTTTCTTTAAATGATCACTTAATGATTTTGCTATTACTGAATAACTTACAACAGTACCACAAAAATAACCTGTCAATCGAAAAATAAATCAAAATTAGCTTCAGCTTGCAAATTCTGAGAATTTTGACCATGTCTGTTTTTAAGGCTGAGGGAAAGATTTTACCCTTTTCAATTTGGTGAGTAAGAAATTTAACATTTCTTTAAAAATTGAGATTGCTGAAAAAGTCTTGTTTCCAATCCACAATTCCCCCCTCCCAAGGCAAGTTCAAAAATCAATTTTTATTTTTCAGCTGCTCATACTGTTATCTTTACTGGGAATTGTCGCCTAAATAGGGCAATACTATTCCAACAGTTATTAAAGGCCTAGAAGCAGTATTTATGACATTGAAGGTTGGTTTGTTATGATTTTATGGTGCAAGGGCCATATTTAGTCATGCTACGCCAGACACAAGGCATACAATATCAAGCAAAACACACAATGCAAGTTTTACCGACACGGCAGAAATACACCCGATAGGAATTGAACCTGCACCACCTACAACTTAAAAGGTTTCTAGCGAAATGGGCATACCCACTGAGACATGAAAGACAAGTATTTTCAAAAGTTGATATATTGACCATTGCATATTCCAAATGAAGTAGTGTCAACTATCCTTATGCACATCAAAATAGGAAGAGCCATTTTCAAGATGTCATTGTAAAAAAATGTGCTTTTTGGAAATTATCCAACATTAGTGGTTGGGATCAAATGTTCGGAATGCAAGTTTATTTTTCCTCTGTGTGCACTATCTTTTCTTTTAACTACAACTAGGCTTGAATATTCTGATGCAGAAGTTTCAACAATGGTTCAGTTCTACTCATTTTCCCACTTGTTTATGAACTCTACACTTTGCAATTGCCAATTACCTTCTAGGGTAGATTCTTTCAAATGGTTATAATTTGGTTAGGGACATAAATGTGAATTAGTTTCAATTTTTTTTCCTCTTTACAATATTAATATGTAACTTATCTTTGTTCCAGATTAGATATGTATTTTCCAAATGAGTTAACAATTCACTACCCACCATAACACCTTTTAATGAATTATTAGGAACAAAAATCCGATTTTAACTCACAATTATCAATATGAATTATTTCAAAGTATCTGGGATTGGGAATAAAACTTTTGTTTTGCTGTTCCAAACCCATCGCTTACGCTTCTCACTTCCAGTTTCACACAATCAAAGCTTTTAGTTTCACTTCACCAATTGAAGCCTTATGTACTACGGACATCTCTGAATCAACTCAATGAAAGCTCTTAAATGCTTTTGGTTTGTTTATAACTTGAAGCTTTGTCCAAAGTTATTTCGCTTAAAACAGTTTTTATTAGCGCATGAACTTTTATGGCAACCTTTCCAGTTAAAGCATCCAATTTCGGAATTCTTTAACTGATTCATAGTTTTGTTTATTTGTGAATTGAATCTGACTTCCGTTTTATTACAATCCGCCTTAATCTTAGATAATTTTTTCATTTCTCTAAAACATAAGATTATTAGTTCCATAAAAGTTTTATTACTTACTGAATCATATACCACCATTAATAACATGTTTTATCAAAGCTTCCATTTATTTATATGACCCTTACTGGCTAGTTCTTTTATATTAAAATATTCTTTATCGTTCATTTAGCAATTTATTAGTCGAATCACATTATTCCCAAATTCAAAGTGCAAGAGATTTAAGTTTTAATACAAGAGTTTATTCCCAACTTTCCTTGAACAAATAACGTCACTAGACCTTTTAGACTTTGTAAAAACTTTTGTAATTCAAAAGGACACCAATGTTTAGTTCACAGTACAAAAACCTTCCATGAAAACATTTTATGGCATCTCCTACATCTCTAAACTTTAAAGCTGTTTTGATTTAAATCACCCTTCCCCTTTCAGATTCACAAACATCACTTTTGGCATTTAGAAATTATTCAATTAAACTGCAAAATTACTTGAGCTACTTCATCTAATAAACTTACAAGATTCAAAATATTTCAAATTAAATCAAGAACAAAACTATCAATAACATATTTTACTTTCCCCTTAAATAAGGGAAACTAGGAAATTTAGCTAAGCCTTTTCCAGTTATTTGGATTTCCAAATTCTTAAAAAACGAATTCAAGGACAATATGCATCTTTTGTCAATTTTGAAACATCTAATGAATTTTACAGCATTTAAAATCATGTATAAATAATCAATATCAAGAATCACTTGCTAATTGATGTGCCTACAACTAACACAGCACTATAATCCAAAACAAATTAATGGAAGTACAAAACAAATTCTGCTTGTCTTCAGATTTCTGTACGTTAAACTTTTGTCTTCATCTCGATTGAATTTACAACAGGAATACTCGTCTACACGTTTTTATTCAATGCCGTAAAAATTTTAGTTTTCCTTCTGGTCTCATTTGTTCATTTCCTTTTTAAATCAAGTTCTGTTGTTTTCCTGTCCAGTTTGAACACCGAATATTTTGCTGAATTCTCATAAAACAATGCTAGATGCCTTCAGAAAAGCGCATATTTATAACAAGTACAGGGGTACACAAAAGTAGAGGCCATGGATAAGAAACACAAACGACCTTTATTTGCATCATTCACTGGAAAGACTTGTTAAAGCTAAGCCTCGACTGAAAACATGGCTTAACAAGTCACTGAAACTAGATGCTCCTATCTGCACCATCTCTTATCGATATAAAATCTTGCATTTTGCTTATTTTGTTATAATCATTATTCCGCAAATAGATAGCCAGCAGAAAGATTTATCAGACACTCATTCATGTACTTGTTTGGGGTCACATGTTAACCAATACGTTTTTTAAAGCACTTATATAATTGGAGTTTCAACTATCTTAATAGTTAAAAATAATTTTGTGGGGTTTTCTTGGGACTGAAGAGGTTTATGTTTAACTGCTTTTACATAGTACATCTGTAAGTTCTCTTAAAATGCTTTATTTTATTATGAGCTAGTGTTTTGTCTATTTTAAAGGAAGTGTTTAATAACAGCAGGAGGGAAGGAAAACAGACAAAGTTCTGACAAATCTATGGCACAGTAATGTGATTGGCATACAAATAGTCCAAATGTCCTGCAATTTTTGGGTCTAGGCGAATTTTAAAATTCCATCTAGAACATTTACAGGGTTACAGGAACAGTGGAGCCGAGTACAGGCTGCAGGGAGTAAAGGTAAAGGAGGGAGAAACAGTCAAGGATCTTGGGGTGATAATTCACAGGGATTTTAAAATGGGTCATCAATGTTCAGCTGCGGGTAAAAAGGCTAATAGGTTATTGGGGTATATTAAAAAGACCGTAACTTCAAGGGTAATCAAGAATATAATCTTGTTAAGATTGGTGGTTGAATGATTGAAGCTGGATAATCAAGAATATAATCTTGCCGTTATACAAGGGTTTAGTAAGACCACATCTAGAATATGCTGTACAATTCTGGGCTCCATATATGAGAAAGGACATAGAATCAATTGAAAGGGTTCAGCACAGAGCTACAAAAATAATAAAGGGGCTAGCAAATTTCGACTATAATGAACGTTTAAGTAAGCTAAACATGTATACACTGGAAAGAAGAAGGAGGGGGGATTTGATTCAGCTTTCCAAGTTTGTAAAACAAGGGGACACAGAGGGCTTAAATTTCAATAGGGATAACAGAACAAGGGGCCATGGGTTTAAATTGAATAAGACACATTTTAATCGGGATTTAAGGAAAAACTACTACTTTAATAGGGTAATAGACAGTTGGAACGCGTTGCCAGAAAATATAGTTTATTCAAAGGGAGTGTACGAATTTAAGACACAATTGGATAATCAATGGGAATTGGAGAATTCATAAACAAAGGACCAGCCTTGTTGGGCTTGAGCCTGTAGCTGGTCGTCAATATTTGTATTTTTAAATGAAATGTAAGTATTAATGTTTTTCTTATAATGCAACAGCATAAAAGATCATATTCTAATTTTATTTTTCCGTTTTCATTTTGCACGGAGGAATAATTTTCCAGCAGACAAAAAACAAATAAACTTTTAACTGGAGTTATGTAGTTCTTTTTCATAGACTGTTAAAGATAGTTAAAATTTCAACAGATTTGAAATTTGCAGAAAATTTAACATTAAATCAATACCTAAAAATAAGATTTTCTTGAAAAAAATTAATTTTTTAAAAATTGAATCTTTTATACTTTCTTATGAAATTGTGACGTCACATCAAGCTTTGTGTTTCTAAAATAAACATTTTGGCTGACATTGTTTAGTTCTTTTTTGTAAAATTGGTATAGTTAAAGATAGATTAAAAATTTCAAAGGATTTGAAATCTACAGAAAATTTGACACCAGATAGATACCTTTTTATTTAATAAATAATTTTTCAATTAAATATTTATATTTTCGCAGGAGATTGTGATGTCATGTCGAATTCCCAACACTACTCAGTTATAGCTGTTATCCAATAGGCTACGAATTCCCATTTGGTTTGAGAAGCAAACTAACAACACAGGCAATGCCGTTATGGCTGTTATCCAATAAGCTACGAATTCCCTGAGGTTTGCGAGCAGTGGTCACACCTGACACCACAAAAAGAAGTGTCATGGCAACACCATGCTGACCATGAAGTAGGTTGTATGAAGCTTAATAGCAAGACTTACACATTTTTAAAAGGGAAATGAAAGCACAATTTTTAACTGGTAATAAATGTTCTAATTCATTACCAGTAGTAATAAATGCTTTAATTTATTAAGACTTGACATTTTAAAGGGAAATTATAGGAGTCCATAAAATAAAACTTCATTAGTTTATGGAGTCTGAAATATACACCAATAATAGCACTGATGTGATGCGTTTCACAAATATACATTCTTTGAAAAATTCTTTATTTCATAGTTCTTTTAACAATTGTTTTTAACAAAAGCATGTAAAAATATAACAAAAATGTTCCCAATAATTAACCAATTGGAATATTTAGAGCCTTCGTCACATTAGCAGTTTGTCAAACAAATAAAACAAAACTGAATGGAATCTATTCACTTTCTTGGCTGGTGTATAATATTAGGCTTTCCACCACTTGGTCTGTAATCATGTGAAGGTATAGGCTTTGTATGGAATGCTTGGACTGCTTCAGCAGGGAAATCAGCATCTCCCTAAAAATTTTACACTCCATATTAACTTTTATAAATATTAACTTAAAATTTAACTTAAATCACTTACAGCTGTATTTTTAGCAGGGCAGCGCCGATTTTAATCAGTTGATTAAAAACGCGATTTAAATTAATTGATTTTTATTTTTAAAAATCACTCATTTAAATCACTTTATTTTAAATATCAAGTTAATCTGCTTTAATGAAATCAAATTGTTTATGTATCTTTAAATAGTGATTTTAAATGTATTTTTAACGAAAGAACATATTGAACATAAAAATTATCTCATTGAATTTATGTAACTAGAGAACTTTCCATATCTTAAATTTTGAGAGCACAAGGAAATTAGATTTTAAATAATCTAATGAGCAACACAATAAAATGCAAAGTATAAGATGCTCCAAAAGGATCATGTTCACAAAAAAAGAACATAGTAAAATGCAGTGAATTTCATTTTAATGTTGGAGAAAACTCTAAATAGTGTTAGGGACAACAAAGTTTTTATATTGTAATAATGTTCAAATGTAAAATAATTAAGTAATACATATGAATGTTACAAAAAAAATTCAAACTATATAGTGCACGTTAAACTATGATAATTTTATATTAAACTTTATAACAAATAACAAGGGCATAGAATGGTTGATGTGTAAATTATATTTAGAAAACACAATATTGAGTCCAGGTTAGAAAAAGTTACTTCAGAAAATTGTCTAATATACAAATGTTAAATTATATTAGTTTCAAAAAAATCATTCAAAATTTTAAAAAACATTAAAAAAAAAAAAAAAAATCTTGATTTAAATCAAATAAATAGATTTTTTTTTTAATTTAAAGAATCAACAACCCTGATTTTTGGTGTTACTAAAAATCAAAGTTAGCTTCTTGCATTAAGAATTTCTATCATATTTGCCTTTTTACTCACAACAGAAATAAAAAATACATACAGCTATATTTTTAATAAATTTTTAGATCATGTAGTTAATCATATCCAGATATTCAAGAAATCAAATCACTGAATATATCAAAATTTAATGAAGTAATCGCATCTATTGGTTAATCTTTTGACTACGCCTATTGCATAACTGAAGCAAATCGTGTAACTTTCAAGGTACAACTACTGTACCGGTCTTGATCTAAATTCTTTCTTGGCGAGATTCTTAGATCTTTCAAGGTATGTGTATAACTGCTGTAGTCTAAATTGCTTCTTTGTGTGATCAAAGTACAACTGCTGTACCTGCAGTAGTCTAAAAAGGTTAAGATAAATCCAGTGAAACTTTTAATTAGTCAAAACAAATCTGGTTGGGAGCCATACAGTGTTTTTAAAGTTACCATACTGACGATTAGTGAATTTATCATACAAAACAAACTTTAAAACAATTATTTTTATACTAATGGCAAAAAGCACTTTTAACATAACGTAGGAAAACAATTTGAACTTACATTTATAATAAATGTCCAACCTTTTTTTATAGGCAAAGCTAAAGTTATTTGGGCGTGTTTTTAGAAACGCGTTTAAAGATGCTGGGAGTGATTTCTTGTATCCTTTGAGTAATGGCAATTTTCAGATCATCTATTATTTGAGGATTATCTCCAAAAACTTTTTTCTTTAAATATCCCACAGAAAAAGTCAGGAATGCTCAAATCAGGGAAACGACGTGGCCAAAGATTTCTCGAGATGAGTCAATCTTGATGTATGACCTTGGTATCATAACTTGTATGACAGGTTGCAGTCTTGTTGGAACCAAGAATCTCATTCACTTACTTCTAATAATGCAACAAATTGTTGAATATAAGTTCTCTATGCAGTCCAGTCAACAGTTCTTTTGAAAAACAGAGCCCAACAATCCTTTTGCGTCATACTGCACACCATACGCCAATTTTTTGAGAATGTAAATGTTTTTCCATTAATAAATGGGGATTTGTTGCCCAAATGAAGAATTTTTACATGAATTTTGAATCATGTAACCGCTTAAATTAAATCATGCCTCATATTTGAAAAATGTTGATGTCAAGAATAACTCTCAGGAGCCATCATCTCTGATAATATATTCAATAATAAAGCCTCTTATTATTGTCCAGTGGCTTTAGCTCCAGTAAAATTTTTACATGATGAGCACTAAAATGCAGAGGTCTTAAAGCCTTATGTGACGATCCGCATGATGTGCCCATTTGTTGCGACAAACGCATCACGGATTGACCAGACGATTGGAATATCATTTGTTGAGTTTCTTGCACTAAGTCTGGTGTAATGGCTTCCAGTCTTCCACTCCTGTGTGTCTTCTACCAAACTTGTCTCAGGAAATTGCCGAACGAGTTAATATAAATTGTATCTTTACTCAGTATTGCATCATCTGGATATTTATGTTGCCAAAATTCTTTACATCTTTTATGATTTACATATAAAATAAGCCTCAAGCACCACATATCTGAATGCGAGATAAACTCAATTTGCAATGAACAAAATGACGTGGAACTTAATCGCACAACTTGAGCGTGATAAAAATGAAAGAACCAATAAAATTCAATTTAAAAAAAAAAACATGTGCAAAGATTTCTTTTAAGTTGGAGTACAGGAACTTTTAGAACACTATATAATGCTTGCAAAAAATGAAAAATGCAGCTAATCAAATTTGTTTTACCAGAATTTAATTAGAAATGATTTTTTAGAACTAGTTTGTAGTTGTTGCTATAACTAATCATAAATTTTATTACATTTATTTCTCATTCACTCTTAAATGTAACCAAATTACTTATTTTACTATTCTAATAATTACTGTTCTGTAACAAGTCCTTAAAGAAAGGAAGATGATTTTTAGTTGAAAACGGGTTGTTCTTTGGGTGTACACATTATAAAAGTAATTTTTTTCATAAATTTCATTATTAAACTTTTATCTAAAAGTAATTAAAGTTTTCAAATTTTGATTTTCAGTTTTTTTTTTAATATGCATACCCTGTATAGTCCATTACATAAAGAATTTTTTTTTTTTAATTCACTTACTCTTGTTAAAGCTCCCGATATAACCAAATGTGGCTTAGGAGGACTGAAAATACAAAGTAGATTAAAATAATTACTACAAAAAGTAACAATACTACAATAGTGTGCAAGGTTAAACTATTTAATCAAAACTAATATACTTTTTTATTTGAAACAAAAACAATCTTAAACTTTTCAAAGTTCAAGACTAACATTATTCTAAAATAAATGTTTATTAAAATAAATTTAACCATGTCTCTCATTTATTACATGACACAATGTTTACTTAATGTTTTGCAGCATACTAATCAAACACTTGGTGAGCTTGGTTACAGCTATTCTAGAGGCAGATATCAGTAGTTCATAATGCATGTTCAACCTACTTAGTACTAGAAACAAACCTGTCAAAAATAAGATGTTTTAATTATTGATGAGATAAAAGAATGATTATACAGTGAAAACCCAATTTAACGTATTTCAAGGGACCGAGGAAAAAATAAGTTACAAGCGGGAAAACGTTAAATCAGGGTCAGAGAAAAACAAAACTTAGAGCATGAAATAAAGACCAAATTAAGTAACGTACCCTTTATTTCTTCCTTTACAATAGTTTATTGTTTAAAGAAATCTGTTATTTTGGTTTGTATTTACTAGCTGTCATTAACATCATTCCCCACAGATATGAATTTTTTAGTAGGTATATCTAATTTATACAATCGACCTATTTGACAAAGACATTCATTACGAACACAAAAATGACTACTTGAGGTTTCTATCTTTGTGATTGTTAAAGATAGAATAAAATTTTCAACAGATTTGAAATCTGCGAAAAATTTTGCACCAGATCAATCACCCTCAGGAAGAACGAATTTTATACAAATTTGCGACATGCTCATGTCATGCCAGGTGGAGACGCAACTCATTCTTAGAAGTGTTTTTCTCCCCAATGTTTTAGTATCGATAAGGAGGCAAAAAGAACTGACACAGGCAACGGCGTTCTGTATGCTAGTATCTGACAATTTTAAGAAAAATTGCTTTGAGTTCTCCCTGCTGTAAGATCTTTAAATGCGGAAAATTTTTCAAAGTGATTCATTAAATATGTGATTTTTTAAAATTGAAAGTTTAGGAAATTATTTGGGACCAATGAAAAATGACGTTAATGCAGGAAACTTTTAAATGTGGGTTATGTTAAATTGGGGTTTCACTATGCAAATTTATTCTCCCATCAAGTACTAATTTAGAAGTTCTGTATAAATATAATACCTAACTACACCACAATTCGTCAATATGACTGGCTTAATCAAGTGATCATATCAGTTTATCGTAACCTAATGTAGCATTTTGATAACAGTTCAGAAAATGGCATTTTTGTTGTCAGTCTGCTACTTAAAGCACTTGTTGTACGAGTGAAAGAAACATTATACACCCAGTCATAGGACTTCAAGGCTATCAACAAAAGATCAGATAGCACAACCACTTTGCACCATAATTTCCAATTAACAGGAAATCTTGCCAAAAACATCAAAGGAAAATGACAGTAATATAGAATCTCCTTGGAAGAAATATTCTGAATAGTTTCATTTTTATGAAAAAATAAGCGTACAGCATTAGAAATCTTCACAATTTAAAATCATTTAGGAAAATTATTTAAAAAATAAAATTTAAAAAATAATAAAAACCTTTATAAATACTTATTAAATCGGTAGCATCTGCATTGTTTGACAGAAACTATTGACAGTAGGAGTACTATTACTAGAAGTTTCCTTTTGTTTACTAGTTAAAATTTAGTAAACCTCTGAAATTCATATACAGTTCCTGTGTTTAAATATATTCAACAAGTAACATCTCAATATTTCATTCAGTACATTATTGATCTGATGAGCTACACATCAATAAGTGCTTAGAATAAGAGAAAGGCGTAATAAATAAATTAAAACAAATTATATTAGAAATATAAAAACAAGAACAAACAAGGATTAAAACAGATCATTTTTCCACTATGTTTAGGTATGGATTGACACACTATGGCAACACTTTGCTACACAAGGGCAAATTAGACTTGGACCTATGACTTGTTAAAGCACATTTCGATCTACAACGAATATGCATGTGTAGACCAGGATTCAAGCCCAGGGTGCTAACCACTCCACCACTAGAATCTTCATCAAGGATTCGACTTTATTTGATTACTAAGTAATTAAAGTATTGAAAGAACAGACTTCTTTCAAATAGTTTTACTAATATCCTGGATGTAAAATACCTGGGAGTTACTTCCACTTCTTCCTCCTCTCCATCATCCGATTTTTTAATCTCTGGTGGCTTCTCGTGACTCTGGACTTTGTGCTGCGTAATCCGCATGCTACCAGCCTTAACTGAAATTTAAAAAGAAATAAACAAATGACATAATAAAAATACAAATAAGCATAGAAATTAAAATAGCAAAATTCTATTTTATTGAAATGAAGTTCACAAATTATAATTTAAAAAGTTTGTTAAATCTAGTAGATAGCAAAGGCTCTCTTGTTTGATCCAGTTATGTGGTTAGTGGTTATATGAAAAACTTCTGATTTATACCTTTCTGAACCTATTCCATTTCTTTTTCTGAGCTGGATAAAGGACCTCTTAAAAGATTCCAATAAACAAACACTGTCTGTTGAAATGGTTATGTGAATCCTTAAAATTGACCACATTGTGAAAGAATTCAAAGAAAGAAAATCCCATAACCCAACAGGCTGGACCACAGAATTGCAAGGAGAGAGGCTTGATTTCCTCAAATGAACTTCTGTATTTTGTAAGCTTGTCACAAAATGAGGAGAATCAAGCTTTACAGGAAGTAATATCTAATATCAAAGCAACTTACACACCAGATAAAATTATGTTTACTGTTAAAGGACCCAAAATTAAGGTGCTTGGCATGCTGCATTATGAATAATGGCAGTTGTACGCCATACTGAATGATACCACTTTTATTAATTTTTCTCAGTAAATTTTGCATAATTTAGGCTCAAATTTTAATAATTTACGCATTCATAAGCACTTTACAAACCTTGCGCATTACATTCTGACAATTCCTTCTAGGTGCAACTTTTTTTTTGTCTTGGAGCTTACTAGTTTTTGTAAAATGTCAACATTTAAAAAAGCTATATCCATTGCTATGAATTGCAGTGACTGGGTACATTTATTCTCAGTGTTATGATTTTCAATGGCCCCTTGCTTGCTCTTATATCTGAACAGAGCGTGGGGACGTAAAGGGGTGCTTTGCCCTAACAACAGTAGACGAGACAGCAAACAAAGGAGCCCCAGATAGGATTTTGTGAAAAGGCACAAGTGACACAAAGCCAATTTCAGATGATAACCAGCATCCATGATGACACTTTATTTTGCATCTTGTTAGCAGAATTAAATAACATTGCTTATATTGAATGGGTTGAATAGATTAAAAAGTTGATCAGAGAATAATCACCGTTCCTTCAAAGAAAAATGCAGATAACATTTAAGTACAAGGAAATTAATTTTTTAAATATCATTTCAACATCTATTTTATCGCTAAGGTTAACTTTCAGAGTAAATATGCATGCATGCTATTACCTACGGCGACCATACATCTGGATTTCAAGGGTAGCGTCCCAGCATCACGGATGATGAAATAAATGTCCCGAATTGTTTGACTAATAAAAAAAAACATAATCATGTATTTTTATTTTATTTTTGGGTTGGGAAATTGGCAATTTTTTTAAGGATCCAAACAGAATTATTGATGAAATATTTATTCACTTTTCAATGAAGTTGTAAAAAAGATGGAAGGAGATAATGTACAGAAGTAGCAAATAAATATTTGATGTTGCATAAAAATTTGGAGGGCAGAAACAATATTTATTTCGACCGATGAAAACCAATGAGCTTCAAAGAAAAAACTTTGCTGACTTACAATACCTGAAGGATGTATAAATTGTTATTTTTATGACCACTGTACAACGTTTTTAAATCTGTGAAAATCAAATATGGACAGCTTGAGTTAACTGTCTTGGATAGATTTAAAGAAGCAGCTGAAATGGAAAGAATTAGAGGATAGTTGGACTCTGTTTAAGATAGCAAGCCACCTCTTTCACTTGATGATTTGTTCAACAAACTAAGCGAATTTAGAACTCGCAACTCTCTGAAATCACCTTGACAGAAATGGGCAAAACAGAAAATCTCGATGGAGCAAAAATGGTTAATTAACATAACTGTTCCAGGATTTAAAACAAAAAAATGAGATAAGTGCCTATAATCTCAAGATGTTTGTGTAGTTTGTCCTTTCCCTGCTGGGAACTAAGTTGAGCGAGTGTTCTTGTTGATAAGCAATTTCTGGAGTACTGAAAAGTTCTCAATGTCAATTGAATGTTAAAGCCATTTTAGTTATTCAAATGAACTGTTCTCTAGCATGTATGAGAAAATTAAGAACAATACCCTATTAAAAGCACTGGCCTCACCAGAGAAGTATGAATGGAATAAATAACCATCTTTCACAAACGATGACAACTTTAAAAAATAGTGATTTGATGAGTTCAGTAGTTTTGATACCATTTTTATGTTTATTTTTCTTTATTGACATCTCTGTCCAGTTATTGTAATGAGTCTTTTATACTTTCAAAATAAACAAAAAACGTGAAATGTTAGTACTACTTCTATTTGAAGAAAATTAGATTCTTAGCAAATTTAGATCATATGATAATATGTGATAGGCAAAGGTTGGTGACACTGAGCTGTCCCAATTAGTGACCAGTCTGGGGGTAGGAGGGGCATAGGAATTATCGTTCTTTCATCATAACTACTTTTCAATCCTAAAACATTGACATCATCTGACCATGGTTCAAAATTATGTGGCATTGTACTCGGCTATTTTCCTAGGGGGATTGGTCCCGGACCGTAGTCAAGAGCCCTTTGTATTGCTCTAGTATAAGGTTAAATAAAATACCTACCTAAAAAAATTGGATCTGTTCGATATATATTTTAGACTTTTAAAATAGCTCTTTAAAATACACAAAACCAGAATATTCAAAAATGTTTGGATCAGGGCCGAACCCCTCTTTACACCTGCCTATCAATCTTTCAGTAAATCTTTCATTCCTATTCAAACTCAAACTTTCAGCATGTTTTATTTATCATTCACAAGACTCATACTGTAAGCTGTTTTTAAAAAAATTAGCTTTTCAGCAAATTATAATGGAAATTTTTAAACTATTTAAGAGTCAAGCAAGAAACATTAGAAGGCTCAAGTTGTATTTTATAGAATAAAACGGTTTCATATACCCAAAATTCCCGATCCATGGTGATGCTAGTCTGATCAATTTAGCTCATTTGGCAAGTTAGAAAAAGCACAACAGTACAATAGTTGATACATCCATTTAGTTAAACTAATAAATATTCTTATAGTTTAAGATCTAGAAAAACTTTACGTTTACAAAGACAACAATAAAGTTAAGTGTTTATATTAAAATATAAATTGAAATTTTAGGAAAAACATTCAAGATAACATGATTTTTAAAATTGATGCATTACCAACAAAACAAATTGGAAGTAAATTTGAGCTTTTCATTAAGTTCTCTTTGAAATACGCAAAAAAAATGTGCTACTTTACATGATTATCAAATTCATATTTCATCCCGCATTTCTTTTATTCCGCTTTTTTATGTAGCAAATTAAACTCCTGAATTCAAAATTTTTTTTAAACACATGAAATAAATCTGAAAATGCGTACCGAAACATTTGAAAGTGCGAAAAAATTAAGCACAATGTTTTTACTAGTTTCACTTTCAATGACTCATTAAACAATAGTTTAGTTAAAACTGCACATTATTACGCAAATATCAAATGCGACAAGTAAATACCAGAAAATGAAGCAACGAATACTTTTAAAACGTTTGCTCGTTTGAAAACTCAATGCCAAGGACATTGGCTAATACAAACTTTAAAACGCAATAAAACGTGAAAGGAAGTTTCTGCAGACGAAAATAATCGATTTTCGTTTTCTTACATATATAGTGAAAATTCCATAACAAAATATTACCTGCAGGAGGGTGGCCTGCTTTCAATTCGGTCGTTGCTTCAGAGGAAGACATTTTTGCAAAAAAATTGTATGCTTAATGGAGAAACTTAAGTTTGCAAATAACCATGCCACGTAAACTTGATAACCATCTGTCACCTTTACATACAAACATATATAGCGGTTGCAGTTTATGCTTACCTTTAAATATGAATTGCATGTTTTTATTTTTATTTGTATATTTTGTCTTAGAGGTTTTTGCTTCTCGTGCTTGCTAATTTTGCTTCTACTGTTTATAGAATCGAAAATACAGAACAATTTTACAACTACATTTTACGATGTAACACGAAGGTCCCTGTAAATAGATTCGAAAATTACTTTATTCGACAAA
The DNA here is from genome assembly GCA_947359465.1 of Metellina segmentata. Classification (NCBI taxonomy): domain Eukaryota; kingdom Metazoa; phylum Arthropoda; class Arachnida; order Araneae; family Tetragnathidae; genus Metellina; species Metellina segmentata. The sequence continues at coordinate 78,467,946 of OX375878.1, forward strand.
CATCATCAATCTGAAACAAATAGGAAGTATCCATTCGTTTTTTCAGTATCGAAACTAAGAATTTATCTCAAGTTCTCTAATTCGAAAGTTGACGCATTATAAAAAATTTTAAACACCGTAACTACATTTATCTCTGTGTCTTCGTGGCTGAGTAAGTTCACTCGCTCTGTTAGCAACCTTCAAGCTGTAGGTGATACATGTGGGAGTCCTCCCTGGTTGTATTTCTCTCGTCTGTATCGAACAGAACTTGCATTGTGTGTGTACATGTCTATTACTTGCCACCAATCATACCAACCATATTCATCTCGGTCCTGTTGAAGCGAACCTTGGATAATTCTTAAAACAGATAGAAGAGAGAGTAAAGGATGAAAAAGTGATTTTCCAATCTGACCATGACGAATGTTTTTAAAATATGAATTCATGCAGAAAAAAATGCCATCAACTATATTCATTCTACAAATTATGTGCAGAATTAGCATTATTCCTCAAAGTAATTATGACAAGATATCTCGTTCATCAAGATCTGACATTTTTTGCTAAAGACGAGTTAACTCGTCAACAAGATATTGGCCCTTTTTTTATGATGACAGCATTGAGATCTGGTCAGTTTTCTTATAATGACAAGATAGCTTATCCATCAAGATCTGGTCAGTTTGTTAATGAAAACGAGATACCTCGTAGATACAACCACCAGAAGGGTTTAAAAGGTAGGTTGTTGAATTTCCGTCCACAGAAGCAAAACAATGAGATATAGTCTGAGATCAATCCGAGCACATCTTGCAATTTTGAAACACGATCAGATGACGAGATTGGTTGGCCTCGGCTGGCATCCCACTCTTAGCTAAAATTATTAAATATTGTTGAGAGGTCTTTCAGATGGGGTGAGGCAATTGTGCTCAGTTTCAACTCTCACTTCTTGGTTCCGCACCATCCCAGCTGGTTTCTGTTCGCACTTTCACGAGTACGAACAAAAATACTAGAAAAATTAAATGATTTTGCTGTGAAAGGCAGGTAAATGTCTGTATACAATTGCACCATACCAGGTTGATATCGGGTAGATATTATAAATGAACCTGAAAAGTGAAGCTCAGGTGGGGAATGTGTGGTTACTATTTGAATCTTGGATATCGCTGGTGTCGCTGACGTCATGCGCCTTCCCTCATCGACCTTAAAATGAATTTCATTTTAAGGTCTATGCCTTCCCTCCTCTCCCACACCTGCATATTTTATCAGTTGAAGTTAGAATCTTGATTTGAATTCGAAAGATCCTAAGCGTTCTAAATTTGATTGATTTGATTAATGTTTTGATTTGCATCAATATGTAATCTTCATCTATATCTGTAAAAAGTTTAAAATAGAATTAAACTTTAATTTAACTGAAGAATATCTCCAATCATCATCAATCATTTTTGTAGGTTTCTAAAAAATACCACTGAACCAATTTGATATTTGAAATCCTGCCGTTCTGCGTCACCGTATAACTTCGACATCTTGAGCCCCTCCCTGCGTTCATTCTGAAGGTCATGTCAGGTTCGGACACTCTTGTGTATACGTCGCTATATTTACCTTCTGGATCTGTGTTCTGAAATCTACTTTTGTGAAAGGAAGTGTTTGTCTGACTGTGTGGATAGTGGCGGATAAAGTCAAGTGGGAGCCCCAAGCGGTAAAATTTTTGGGGCCCTCAAACTCAAGTTAGAAAAAAAAATTCAAGAAAAATTATTAAGTTATTTAAAAAAAAAAAAAAAAAATTTCATATCATAACACATTAAATAAATTTATTAAAAATCATATTTTTACATGAATTTCCGTCTTGTTTATTTCTTGCAAATTTGTCAATTATTTTGGCTGTGTCAATTTGGCTTAAAATTTCTTGCTCATAAACAGAATGTCCTATTAATTAATCTTACTTCTCCCATGATACCCATTAAATAATTTTTTACGTGGTTTAAAACAGAAAACGATCTTTCTCCTGACGCATTAGATGAGGGAATTCTTAAAAAAAAAAATTCAATACTATTTCAATATTCGGTAACGTGCAAGACAGTTCTTTGGCGGCTCGATAGATGTCTGGGGTGGTTTTATGGTATCAGGTTCTTTAAGAAATATTAAAAAAATTTCAAATTTATCTTCAAATGTACAAACATCAATATAATTTTTGAAAATATCCGTCAACTTTTTAATCGTTCTTTTCTTCTATTGATAACTTCCAATCAAAAAATATTCGAAAAAGGCTCCGCTACAACTTTATACGTCTGAGTTCTTTGAAATAATTCTGCCTTAGCGTTATACCATAAGACATAAAATGAATTGACTGTGAAATTTTCTTATTGTAAATTCCTGTCCGACTTCTTTGTTTTCATCAAAAAAACATTTTTCTCTTTTGTTGTCTGCGAGTTTGTCCATCTTCCACATTAAATGGTAGCACTGATATATCAGTTGCATGTTTTTCAAATTCTTCTCTGAAATTATTGATAAAATTTTCTAATGACTTCAGTAGGATATGTTCTTTCAGTAGTTCGCATTCCAACGGATTGCAGTGATTTACTAGTAGCATTTATTCCTTGTAAAATAATATTCCAAATAACTGTAATTAGGGCTGTTTCATATTTGTCCATTTTCTTTAGAAGTGAAGTCGCTTTCACTATGGTAACTTTTTTTTCTCAATAATAAAATTTCAATTAAAGCTTCTTTTATATGGGTGAAACCAAGTTTTATAGCTAATACAGCATCTGCTCTTGCAGACCATCTTGTATTAGAAACTATTTTCACTGCTCTTAAAGACGCACATTGTAAAGACGATGTCACAATTTTCCTCGAACCATAATGAAACGACATTTCAAGATCTCGGAGGCCCCTTTGGTATTCCGGGGGAAAACGCGGCCGCTTAGTCCGCCACTGCGTGTGGACTGTCCTGACGAATCTATGGCACTTATAATAATGAGATTTTTCACACGGGTAGTCCGAATTTTTTTGCGATTTTTCCCACGGGCAACGCCTTGATGGCTCTTATCCAATAGGTTACGAATTCCCATTTGGTTTGCGAAGCAAATTCCGGGAATTCGTGGCAATCACCGGGGGTTAGCGAGCAGTGGTCACACCTAACAACACGAAAAGAACTGTCACGGACAAAGCTGTGCTGACCACGCAGTGGCTAGCCATAAGATAAAACAATTGTAACGCTAGACTTTATTCATGCTCCTCACAACTAATCTGTTTTTAAAGACGTATTCATGTCAAAAGTGTCATCCGATATCTACTGAACTATGCTACTATTAATATTGCACCATAACAACAATCTCTCTCTCTCAATAATTAATATCAAACTGCACTTAAATTGTTCAAACTAAATTAATTGTAGAATATTCACAATAAACAATCGCTCATACTTCCTGTCTCTTTCATCTCTATTTTTTAAAGGAAGTGTTTGTCTCTATGTGTGTACTGTCCTGACACTTACAATAATGGGATTTTTCACACAAGTAGACCGAATTTTTTGCAATTTTTTTACGGCGCCCTAATTTTAAAATTCAATTTAGAACATTTTAAAATTAATTCCTTATTTTTTGTCTTTAGAATGGCACAGCATAAAGAGATGACAGATTCTAATTTCATTTCTTCCGTTTCTGTTTGATTTTCCGAGGAACGATTTCAGCCGACGAAAAAAAGAAATAAAATTTTAACTGGAGTTATGTAGTTCTTTTTTCTATCTGCTAGATCGTTAAAGACAGAGTTAAAATTTCAACGGATTTGAAATCTGCGGAAAATTTCACATTAGATCGATACCTAAAAATATGATTTTCTTTAAACAAATACTTTTTAAATTGTAACTTTTATATTTTTTCCCATACGAATTTGACCGCTGTCGAGAAATCAACAGATTCTATTTTCTGCGCTCAAACAATTCCAATCAAATAAAAGAAAACAAATTAAAAGTAAGTTTTTTTTTAAGTTCTTTTTTTGTAAAAGAAGGGGACTCCGCCCCCCGCTCGCCAAACCCCGGGGGATTGCTACGCAATCCCATTTAGTTTGCTTCACAAACCAACATTCCTTTAAAGAGTGAATCTCCTGGACAGCGAAACTATCTTAATAATTCGTATAATGATTGATATGACTTTCCGGTCCATGACGTCGCAGCGAGGGCTTCGCCCCCCTGCTCGCCGACCCCGGGGGATTGCTACGAAATCCCATTTGGTTTGCTTTGCAAACCAACACTCTTTTCTTTGCTTCGCAAACCAGCATTCCTTTCGCAGAATAAATCTCCTGCGACGGCGAAACTATCTTAATAATATGATCCATTACGTCATAGCTAAATTATACTTTTCCTCACATCGAATTTATTTATGAACCAATTTAAAAAATAATTTCACCGTATGAAACTGCATTCTAAGCTTTCACGTGGTATTTTCAAATTTTAAAACTTTTTGTATTAAGCTATAGATATGACAGTTTTAGTTTTGTAACCGAAATTACGATATAAAAGTTCCGAAAATTGTATTACCAACTTTTGATTGCATCGACTTTATTTATTAACCAATTAAAAAAATAATTGAACCATAAGAAATAGTACAATTTCAGGTATTTAGTAATGTTTTCAAATTTAAAAAACAATAGTATCACGTTATTACAGTTACGTTATATGACAGTTTTAACAAAAAGTAGCGAAAATATCCCAATATTCCGAAAGGTTGGCAAGCGTAAGCGAGCAGGGGGCGGAGCCCCCTAATTTATACAATATTTACCTGATGACTTAATGGTGAATTTTAAAACTTTCATCACATTTAAATTAAAAATAAAAACGTCGATTTTTTCGTAAAGGTTTCTATTTTTTTTAAACTTAGATTTTTTTTTTTTAAACTTGATTTGCTTGAAGCGCATCAGTAAAAATTCTCTCGGTTCTGATTCTGTCGTCAATAAGTGAACACAATTTTTTAAAAAGTGTATTAACTATATACTTGTGAATAACTATATACAACTGTAATATTAATGATGAGATTAAGACATGAAATCATTCATCAGTGTTGGTAGAAACTTAAATAGAGATGTCACTGTTGTAATGTCAACAAGAGGAAAAATAACTTATACTTTTCAGAGCAACTTTTCTATTGAATTTTTTAGTAAAAAAGTCATCTCCCGAAAGTAATACACTATATGTCTTACCTTTAAACTGCCATAATGCTTTCGCAATGTTATTCTTTGTTATGTCTTATAATAATAAAGAAATAAGAGTGTACTGCCAAGTCCAATAAGATACTTTGACACAAGGAAAGAAATAGCCAAGGAATACCCATACTGCTTTCCTGGTAGAACTTAATGAGTAATACAGGGTGGTCCCGAATTCATGGTACAAACTTTAATGGTAGGTACAGGACATTGTAACAATGATTTATTGTATAGGAATGTATAGTCGCAAGTGACGCGGTGAGGCGTAAACAGGGGAAATAAAAGGAAAGAGAAATGGAGTGATCGGTTGGTATCATTGCCGGTAGAGGGCAGTAGATGTCTAGCCGCTGTTGAACATGATGCATCGCAGTAGGGAAAAGCGCCATTCACAATTGTGCTGCCGTAGACGATGGGTGACTTTACGTATGCAGAAAAAGCAGACATGCATTACATGTACGGCCGTGCAAATGGTAACGGCAGAGCTGCGTTACGAATGTATCGCGCGGAGTATCCTGATCGACGAATGCCGGATCATAGAATTTTTCAACGGTTACATCGTCAACTTTGTGAAACAGGTGCGTTCGACGTCAACAGACATGGCGCTGGTCGAGTAAGAGCTGTACGCACTCCAAGGCTGGAAGAAAGCATCTTGAACATTGTGGCTGATAGACCCGAGTCAAGCACAAGAACTGTTGCGCGTGACGTAGGTGTGAGTCATCAGACTGTATGCAGAGTGTTAAACGAAAATCGCTTACACCCCTTCCATTTTCAGAAAGTACAAGCATTGAATCCGGCAGATTATCCTCGCCGCGTGAACTTCTGCCTGTGGGTGATGCAGCAATGTGCGTTGCAGCCGGATTTCGTAGATTATGTGCTATTTACAGATGAAGCGACATTTTCACGCGAGGGTGTCTTTAATGCGCACAATTCCCATGTGTGGGCAACCGATAATCCACATGCAACGCGTCGACATGCGTTTCAACAACGTTTCAGTATTAATGTGTGGGCTGGTATTGTGAACGACTTTTTGATTGGCCCATACTTACTACCCACGCGGCTCACTGGCGGAAGCTATCTTATTTTTCTGAAAGAAGTGTTACCACAACTGCTGCATGATGTTCCGATCGCCATTCGTAACCGCATGTGGTTTCAGCACGATGGGGCGCCAGCACACTTCAGCATTGATGTACGGAATTACCTGAATGCCACGTTTGGTACTCGATGGATTGGGCGTGGTGGACCAGTCCCTTGGCCACCCCGATCTCCCGATTTATCGAGCCTCGATTACTTTTTATGGGGACATCTAAAGCATCTTGTTTATGAGACTCCAGTTGACTCAGATGAGGATCTCGTCGCTCGCTTATCTGTAGCTGCTGCAGGTGTGCGTGAAATACCAGGCATCTTTGAACGTGTACGCCAATCGCTCCACCGACGCTGTCAAGCATGTATCGATACTGGTGGACGCAATTTTGAACAATTACTGTAAACATGACACTTGTCAACAACGCTTTCAATAAAATCTTTGTTTTTCCTTTCGGCCGTTATTTCCCCTGTTTTCGCCTCACCGCGTCACTTGCGACTATACATTCCTATACAATAAATCATTGTTACAATGTCCTGTACCTACCATTAAAGTTTGTACCATGAATTCGGGACCACCCTGTATATAAATGTATGTCTAAAAGGAAATGAACTACCAAAAATCTCTCTTTTCATTGACGAGTAAGTATCGAGAATTAGTTTGCGCGGACCCTTGTAGTACTCAATAGGCATAGGCCTGACTAGGGTTGATGACTGAGGGGGAGGAGGTCAGTCCCGAGAAGTATGGACTGTACACCAATAAAAATGTGAAGCCTCTGGAGACCTCTTAGGGAAATTTTTGTATTTTTATGTTAAAAATCACATAATATATTAATAAATTTTTTTGTTGTACAATGATAAAATTATTAAAAAATTTGCGACTAGCAAATGGTAGTCACTTTTATTTCAAATAAAGTCATTTTCAACAATGTTGTAGTATTGCATATGAGAGAAACACATTGTTTGGTTTAACAACAAATTATTTAAGTACAGTCTTGAATTACACTAAAACCCTGGTAATTGAAATCCCCATTGATCCAAGTTTGTTAATCCGAACTAACAGTTTTTAAAATTTGTGAAACAAAATACAGTAAATCAGTGACAACATATATCATCATTATCGAAATAAAAAACATCTTTGGTAAGAATGCACATACTTTCCGATTATCATTAAATTAAAAAGAATAGAAAAATAGTCAGTATAGAACTTTATGAACTATAACATTTGGACAAAATGAATCAGTTTTTGCTGGGGTAAATACATTTTTACATTTTCCCACATAGTTGGTTCTTCAAAAAACATATTCTAAGTGGAATATAAAAATCAAGTGAATAAAAATTTTACTTTTGTCATTTAATTATTTATAATATGAGTGTAAAAATAATTTTTATTTAATATAATCGAGTTTAAATAGCCATAAAGCTTAAAACACTGATTGCTCTTCATTAAAAAATTTGACTATCTTTTTTGACAAATTGAATGGTGGGTTGAAAACCCAACTCCTCCAGGTCAAGCCTATGAACTAATGTACCATTGTTTCATTGTTATTTATTACAAGTAAAACATCAATTAAAATTAAGTTATGAATAGTTTGAGTAGTTATTAATAAAGGATTAATATGTGAAAAACTCATATATATATATATATATTAGCAAACTTTTTCTCAACTGAATGGGGGAGGGGGGTTGAACCCCACATGGTTACGCCTATGGATCTCTTTGGAATTGGAATTTGGTCGTATTTGCAAAGCAAACCAACACCATGGGCAACGCTATGATGTCTGTTATCCAATAAGCTACGAATTCCCCCCAAACCAAATCTGAATTTGTAGCAATAACAGGGGGTTAGCGAGCAGTGGTCACACCTGACCCCATGAAAAGAACTGTCACGGGCAATGATGTGCTGGTCACACAGTGGCTAGTTTATTCTATAATCCATCAGGTCGGAGTATTTACGTCAAGACTACAGTTTGTGCTCAAGACTTTCGATTCATTTGCATATTCTGTTGTAGTCTTTAAATCAGTCGAGCTGTCTATAGTAAAAATTTAATTAAAGAAAAAATACATTTTATATGACAGATACTCATAAAACCTCATTTAGGGTTTGAAAGTATTTTTATTGAACAAAAGTAACTTTAGACTATATTAAATATCATTTTTCAACTGGCCATTTTTATGAGATTTAAAATTATGAATCAAGGCTCAAAATGTTTAGGTTAGATTAATCAAAGATGTATATATTTTTTTATCTTCCTCTCATTTAATAATTCTTTGACCAGTGACGAAACATTCTGCATGAAGTATCAGTTTGTCATAAAAACTTACAATAACCACCATGGGCAACTCTAATATACAAAGCATCCCTAAATAAAAGCTATAGCAGCGACGTCTTTTGAGCGATGATAAATTATTTTTTATTACGAACACCTTGGGGATTCATCAAGTAGTGTCGCCAATAGCTCGTTGTATTGCGATGTTGATTAGACTACCTACCTTCCTTAGTATTAATATATTACATGAACAATACAAGAAACGAGTTTAAATCAAAATCTCTGTGAAGATGCCTTTATGTGGTACTTATTTTGATAACCTATTACCATGATCATCACTCAATTTGAGAAAAACATCTATTTTGGGCCATCTGATATGGAAAATCATGGGTACATTACTAATTAAAAATTAATTTTAAACTTTAAAGCATATTTGAAGCATTTAAATGCTCTCAGAATTTTGAGATGAAACTTTGACATAAATGACTCGTATTTTAGCACTAAGCAGAATTCTTGACACAAACCTAAATGTAAATATCAAGTGTTGCAGTCATGAGACCTCGACTTTTAACATTATTTCCACTTTCCTTTTTATAGATAAAAAACATGTCTTTTTGTCCAATACCCTCAAGTTTTACGATTTGACTTCATCACTTAAAGCTGCTTTAACAATAAATTCAGGAAGTGTAAACAGGGATTCGTAAATGTAATTGCAGAAGGTTATAAAATGTTATTGCATCAATAAAAAGTGTAATTGCCATTCATTAAACACAAGATGAAAATAAAGGCTGATTGAATTTTATGTCCTCAATTATTTCACATTAATATTATCGTCGATTCTACACTTCTGCACTCAACCTTCTAATTTTTCAAAACAAATTTTATTTTTAGTCCAGGTTCTTTTTTATGTAGATTTAGAGAATTCAATTAATATAATTGAAAATTTTTAATCTTAGAACAGAAATTGGAAATAACTCATATCCCATTAGTAATCAAGGCTCCTACAACAGAAACCTAATAGTTCTCTATTTTTCTGATGTGTTACAAGCAACTACAGTGGAACTTTGACTCTGTAAACCTCAATTTAATAAATTTTAACAAAGTTCCAAAGAAAAAATATTATCAAACAATGCAACCAAAGAATAGTTTCGAACAAACAAATTATTTTGCTTAAAAGAAAATTATCATGCTTTAAAGAACATAAATAATTTGTTATGTACTTATTTGAAATTGTTCTTAAAAAATGAACAGACGTACCCCTTTCTATTTTTCAAAACGAAAGTACAAATTCAAAGGTAAATTCTATGCTTTTACAAGTACTCTTTTTGCAATAAATTTAAAATTAAATCTCTAAGTAATACCCAACTTTTTCAAAAAGTCTCTACATATTTACCAAGTGTCATAGTTATATTCTAGTATGTTGTTTCTAGTTGCCTTACCCTGATATTTAGTCCATGGCAGTGACATATGGTGTAAACCTCAATTGCATGAGCCCTACCTACAAATTTGTTGATTACTAGGGGGCTCCGCCCCCTGCTTGCTTATGCTCGCCAACCCCCGGGGATTGCTTCGCAAACCAACACTCCTTTCACAGATGCCATTTGGTTTGCTTCGCAAACCAACATTCCTTTCACAGAGTGAAACTATCTGAATAATTCGTATTATGCTGATTTCACTTTCCGGTACATGACATCACAGCTAGGGCTTCGCGCCCTGCTCGCCGACCCCGGGGATTGCTATGCAATGCCGTTTGGTTTGCTTTCTCAAACCAATACTTCTTTTACAAGTGATTTCACTTTTTTTTTTTGCTTTAACACTTAATGCACCCTAAATTAATAGCCGCATCATTAAAAAATCTTCTGCATCTTGTTCCCTGTACAATTTTAAGTAAATAGTGTTAATATCCAAACTTTACGATCTGTACTTTGTCGGTAAACTGTCTTGAGAACAGAGGGAAAAAAGCGAGCCTTTTTCCTTGCCAAATAAAAAGAAATCGTTTTTATGGCAATTGTTGCTACAATAAATTTGATATCTGGCAAACCCGATAGTCGAAAATACAACCCACACCTGACTGCGAAACCTTCTCCGCAAAATAAAAAATACGAAATTCGTGTCACCAACTTTTGATTGCATCGAATTTATTTATGAACTAATTTAAAAAATAATTGTACCGTAAGAAAGAGTACATTCTGAGGTATTCTGCGATATTTTAAAAATAAAAAACTAACAGTAATACGATATAGATATGACCGTTTTAGTTTTGTATCGGAAGTTACGATCTGAAAGTTCCGAAAATTGTATGACCAACTTTTAATTGCATCGATTTTATTTATTAACCAATTTGAAAAATAATTGTACCATGAAAGAGTGTAATGTAATGTATTCAGTGATGTTCTCTAATTTAAAAAATAATGGTTTTTGCCGTAGACATAATCGTTTTAACAAAAAGTAGCGAAAATATCCAAAGATTCCGAATTTTGTATGACGAACTTTTGATCGCATCCAACTTAATTATTCACCGATTTAAAAAATTATAGTACCGTAAGAAAGAGTATATTCTGAGGTATACTGCGATATTTTAAAAATTAAAAACTAATAGTAATTAGATATAGATACGGCAGTTTTAAAAAAAAGTAACACAAATGTCCCGATTTTTCCCAAATTTCAAAAAAATATTATCAAGAACCAAATTTAAATAAAAATAAAAAAAAACTTGACGAGCTGCAAAAATTTACGTTGACAGGTACTGTTAAAAAAAAACTCACGACTGAAGACTGAAAATTTGAATGTGTTTTGTTCACTCGCGGAAGAAATTTCACTTCTTCAACTTTAACACAAAATAAAACCTAAACTAATAGCCGCATCGGAAAAAAATCTTAATAATTGTCCAGGGTAATAGTAGGCTATGTAGAACAAACCATGTTAATTTTGTTTTTTCCCGATCAGTACATTCTCGGGAAACCGTCTAAGAATCGAGCTAAACAACACAGTTTTCAATCCTGCGGCGTCGGTGGTAACATTTTTTTAATATAGAGAGAAAAAATTAAACACATACTTAATCCAATAAAACTATTTTAAAAAATTAATTATATTTAAAAAGTTTTGTGAACACATTTTCTATAGTTACATCAACAAATCAAAGCTCTCTTTCTTTGTGTTACTCTTGGGAACTTGGAACATGATGTATACACAAGTGGGAGGAGTTAATGCTTCTGAGGCTATAGTCAATGCTAGTAGTAACTCTATGGGAGTTTAAAGTAGACACAAAGTATATACGGATATATATCTAACAAGCAGCACTAACATTTCCTGTTTTTTCTTTATTAAGTGTGAAGTGGTAAGCATGATTACTTTGTACTCAATTTATTGCCTTTGATAGAATGATTATATCAGCTAATTAACGATAAAGGTCACAGTTTGATAATTTCTTTTATTAGCACTGATGGTAACAACCTTCTCAATGATTAATGATATTTAAAGTGCATAAAACTACAATTATATTGAGTATTTATATTTACATAGCTGTTTATATGTATGTTCTTAAATATAAATACAGTTGACCTTTATTTTGTCAATGCTGATTGACATTAGAACTATTTAGGTGATATACAATTATAGTAGATATTTGCAGAAAAAGCGAAGTTTTGTTTAAACATTAATTCATGGAAGTCACAAAACTGCTGAAAAATAAACACTTGAAAAGAAAACTCACTCAGTATTGCAGAGAACACACACACACACACACAAAATTAGTGAGATATTTTTAAAGAATTTCAAAGAAATTTTTTCCACTTAAATGGAAAGCTCTAAACTTTTTAAGGACTGTTTCTATCACTTTAACCCTACACTCATCTTCCCATGATTTTTTTGGAGAACTATGACAAGATATTAGAATTATGAAGATTCTAAGATAAAGCATCTGTGAAATCTTAAGTATAAAGCTAACTTGCTTCATTAAACGACTCAGAGGTAGAAGAATTTGATTGTAGTGTTTGATGAAATCAGTCAATTTATAGAATGCAAGAAAATGATGCAGATATAATTATTTTAAAAGAATTTTCAACACAAACATGTACCAAATGTAGATAATTTACAAGAGCACACTGGAGAGCGAATTTACACATAAAAGAAAGTTTTTCATAAAATAGTGCTTAGGAAATCTTTCCAATCCAATAAGTGTGTATTAAAAAAAAGGGAATAAAAGAAAAATCAGAAATGGAAACATGCCATATGGTTCTTAAATATTTCATTTTTTGTTCAGAAACTAGTTTGCAACAATAGACAAACATGGGTTTAGGTGGTAAAGTATTAGAAAATGTAAGCTTTTTACCTGTTTAATGCTGTCACTAGTGGGTCAATGTAAAAAAATTTAAATTACAGGAAACAAGAACAAATTATCCAGGATGTAAGATTTACAGATGACCTCTTATCTGCGAAGAAATTGCATTTTTTCAAATGTTCCCATGTGTTATTAAATACAGAAGTTATAAATTTAAGCAACAAAAATACAACTGAATGAATGTAAAATTTGAACAGAAATTTCCCATGGCACTTACTTTAAGGAATACTCTAGAAGATAAATGATTTCCTTTTATTTTAACAAATAATTTCATACATTTTGAATTGTTTCTAAAGTTTATTCTATTTAGTATATTGATACTAAAATTGTAATAAATTAAGTAGCATCTTTTATACATTCATTATTAGTTTTTTTTGTAGAACTTTGTAAAGAATCGAAGAACTCCATCTGTTCTTGAAGTGCATCAAATACAGGGTCAGGGTTTACAGTACCTCCACTATCAAATTCAGAATCAAATAGCCACAAAGATTCTATATCATAAAAAGCTCTAGTTTCTTCTAAAAATATGTGTAGAACAATGTTACCTGAAAGTAAATTGTAAAATGACATAAAGTTTTTTTTTTTTACATATTCTATAGTTATACATTTCTAACTCCCTTAAAAGAAATTTAAAATTGATTTTCAAAACATTTATTTCAGACTGTTAAAAATAGTTAGAAAAAACATGTTTAATAACATATTTACATCAACTCATGAACATCCTGGATAGTTCAAGAGTTGTTTCACTACATTTCATTCATTTTAGTGGTTTAGTACAGTTAATGAACCTCAAATTTTATTACTGTAGGCTAGATAAGATTAACTTTCCACCTTTCCTGATTTCTTTTGGAAAATTCTGAATTGTTGCTCTTTTGCAGAGTTGATAGATTAAAATTTTACTGATAAAGAAAGTTTCAATTCCTAAACACTACTTCAAAAGTTGAAGTAGTATTTCTGAATAATTAACATTAATTCTGAATAATTTTCTCTTAAAGAAAATGATTTTTTACTTCTTTTCAGAGATTGAATATAAATCAGAGAATATATAAATTAATTCAACATATTTATAGTACAGTAGAACCGTTATTATCTGAGAAATGATTAACCAAGTGTTTGTTACCCTAGTTGAATTTTATTGCTAGCATTTTTTAAGCTTTAAATAAACCTTTGATTATGTTTGTGCACACTTTGAACAGAGTTGAGAAAGTGCTGTGAAACAGATTTAGAATTTTTTAAAGAGTTTAAAAAGTATAACTCACATTCAGATTTAGTGCAAAATTACCACAATAAATACATGACACAAATTCCAGAGTAGAGTGGATTATTCTTGCTTTATGAATATTTACTGTATTTTGTAGTCTTTTTGGGATATTACATATATATTATTAGAATCTAGTTACCCGAGGTGGTCAAGTTCACATAGGAAATTAAGTATAAGTATACAATTTCAATCTAAATACAACACCTATGCATTTTAAATGCAAAAATATTATCGTTATATAATCAGATATTTGAAACATGTTTACCAAATAGAAATTCCATCTATATGTTACAATAGGTATTTAACTCTTTAATTCTTTTAATGTGATGCATTTTCCCATGTAAACAAAAAAGTATCCATTATTTAAAATATTTTTGTGAACTTCTTTTATGCCAAACCTATAGTTTGATGTTTCTGATGCCACATATAGATTTTACTCTTTCATAACAGTCGTACATGTAATGAAACCCAAAATGCTCTTATTTAATATGTTATTCATTTCTCAGTCTAGTTCCCAGACAGATGCCATTGCATTCTGCTTTAATAAATCTGCGAATCAACCTCAGAATTTGTCGATTGTGCATTTACCAAGCTCTACTTGCTATCACACTTTTTTCTCTAGTTCTTGACTTTAACCTCCACACAGCACAGATAGGGAAAGTGGGGAAAATTGAGCCATGAGGCACATTGATCCTTTTCACTTTAAAGTCACACTGCAACTTTTATACAAACTTTGCAGCACACACACATAACATTCACAATACTACATACCTACATTGTGGGTGTGTTTATGTGTGCAGAGAAGTTTTGAAGAAAATCCAGATTTGTCAAATAAGGTAAGCTTTAGTAAATTTTATGATATGTAATGGCAGCCATGTAGCTTATAAAGTTGTATAGATAACTGAAAAATAATTTTATTTATGTGATCACAGTTAATAAAGCTCCAATGTAGCATAAAATATTTGTTGTGGCTACCAGCCTATTTTGCTTCTAACAGATTTATCTGAAAAGAGATGATGTGGGGTACATTGAGACAGTTGCAAATGGGGTTCATTGAGCCTGGCTATTGATGCAGAAAAGGAGAGGCTGTGGAAGAGCAGAAGGGTTTTTAAACCAAAAAGGCAGTCCCAAGTCCACAGGAAGTTGCAGCTTGATGACATATCAGAAGGCTGTGTCAAAAAAATGAAAGGAAGGCTGAATACAAACTAATTGTTTGAAAGTGACTTGACTGATTTTGAAACACTTTCTGAAGACGAACCAGAGAAACAGGAAAATATAGAACTCAATGCATATGATGTGAAAGAGAGAAGCTTTGTTATCATTAAGATTGCAGGGAAAACCAGTTTCTCTTTATGTTGCTGGTTACCGGAACTGATAAAGATGGGGACTTCAGTGTAAAATATTCTGTCCAAAGTGACTGAACAACCCGTTCTTCTGAACCAGAAGCTCCAATTCCTTTTCAGGTTTTATGAATGATATTGTTAAATTATTGACTCATCCCCTCTGTTTTGAAGGAACTGCTCGCGTTGCTAAGATAGTAACATTTCCATGTTCAGTTATGAGTACAAGTTGAAGTGAATATCTGGTGCTGACTCTTAAGAAATTCGGAAATTTTGTTGAAACCCTGTTGGAAGTTGATACAGAACATTCCTAATGCTTTTTTACATTAAAAAGTGATGGCTCAATGTGCCCAAAATGATGGATCCCTCAAAGTGCTTCACTATAGGTACTTTGGTCCATTTTTCTGGAATAATTAAATTTGCATTTTTGTCATTTTACTCCATCAAATGTAAGAATTTAATCGTTTAACTTTGTTCAGAATAGTACCTATTAAATACTGTAGGCAGAAAATTTTTTTATCTGAATTATTTTGAGGTGTGCAAAGCCTAAAGTAAAAATTGGCATAATGTGCCCCACTTCCCTATTTCCTGCCTGCATCCATTTTTCATAAGGTTATTATGTTATGGTTGTTAATAAATCAGCTATTTTCTTTAAACCCATGCTACTATTTGACTTACAACTGCTTCCTTACTAGAATGTATACAAACATCTTTATGTAAAAATATATATATATATTTTTTTTGTGTTTTGTATCTTTTCTTTACTACAATTTAAAAACAGAGCAAATACGTAAAAGTTTGACATGACAATGCCTACAAGTTAAAGCTTAAGACAAACTCACCCATATCCAGAGCTTTCCAGTTCGATACACTTTCTCCTTCAACTAAGATATAAGGATCTTTCTTATGTTTTTTCATTTTGTACTGTAACATAAGCATACAAAAATCACCATAATTTATAAGTTAACAAATATCATTTGCAATATATAATAATTGCTGCCCACATATTAAGTAAATTGGCAGAAATATGTGCATAACATCCACTATATTGCCTAATTATAAATTAACACACTGTTAAGGTACTTATGTAAAAAATTCCGCGAATAATCGAGGGCTTACTATATATAAATTATATGAAGGGTTAAATCATGGACAGTTGATTTTAAACAATCTACTTAAGATTCTAATCAGATTTATAAATTAAAACAATAATTTTTGTTATAAACATGCCTCAAAAGTAGCAACGTTTCGTTAAGTAACTGATACTGTTTCAAAAAGAAAAATGTATATAAAAAAAATTAAAAAAGGACTAGGGCCCCAACTAAACCATTTGCAAAATAATAGATAGCGTGACGGAAGCAAAGCAAGCGTTTGGTGGTGAAGTTGAAAGGACGGAAGACGAGATCAGGGCTCCTAACAGGTTTCAAGGTCCAAAAAGGTGACAAATCAAGTAGAAAAAGGTGACAAAAAGTAACTAATCAAGTAGAAAAAGGTGACAAAAAGTGACTAATCAAGCAAAAAAAAAAAAAAAACAATAATGCTAAACATATTCTAGTATAAAGATAAAAAATAAAAAGATCCTCCCAAGCTACCCCTATCTTATCTTTTTCTTTCTTTGGAAGGATATTTTTATTTTCTTCATTTAAAAATTACATCATTTTAATATATTATCTTAAATTTTTTTTAAAATTGGAATTATGATGTTTTAATTTGTTTATTTTTGACACAGCTTGAAGAATTTCTTCCTTTTCTTTGAAAAATTATGTCTTAATTTTTTGTTGTTGTAAAAGACTAAAATTAATTTTGTCTTTTTCTTCTCAATAGAAGAATGTGCATTTTTTTAAAGTCTGTCTTTGCTGACCAGCATCATCTGAGACTTTAGCCACTCCTTCAATCATTGCCTGAACAAGTGCTTCTTCCTTTAATAATTTTGATGCACTATCCAACGGCTCATCCTCTTCCTTACGCATAATTTTAAAAACTATTGTTCTTCTATCACCATTCTTTTCTTTGCCAGCTGCTTTAAATTTTTTTTCTATGCTTCCACAGTTTATATTTTTCTTTCCAGTCCTTCTCTAAATTTTCTTGTGCCTTACGTTTTATATCTCTCTTTATTAAAAAAAAGTTTTTGCCGCCGCAGGATTGAAAACTGTGCTGTTTAGCTCGATTCTTAGACAGTTTCCCTAGAAAGTTCGGATCAGAAAAATATGAAATTAACATTGTTTGTTCTTTATCGTATTCCCTGGACAATTATTAAGATTTTTTTCCGATGCGGCTATTAGTTTAGGGTTTATTAAGTGTCAAAATTGAAGAAGCAAAATTTCTTCTGCGAGTGAGCAAAACACATACAAATTTTCAGTCTTAAGCCGTGAGTTTTTTTTAAAGAGTACAACTCAGCGTAAATTTTTGTAGCTCGTTGAGTATTTTTTAAAATTTCAATTTGGTTCTTGATAATATTTTTTTTAAATTTGGGAAAAATCGAGACATTTTCGTTATTTTTTTTTTAACTGTCATATCTATATCTTATTACTATTAGTTATTTTTTTGAAAATATCGCAGTATACCTCAGAATGTACTCTTTCGTACGGTACAATTATTTCTAATGATGAATTATTCCTACCCAAAATTGCTCTTGTCAACAATTCAAGTTGAGAATGCAGGGTTTAAGTTTTAGAGGTTCCTTTTTCTGAAGAAATTTGGTCACACGATTAAATATACTTGTACTTGATGCGACAAATATCACTTCAGCCTTCATAGTTTCTCTTCTAAGTAAATGAACAATATTTTTATTGCCTGATCTTTGTATCATGTTTGGCTTCTTTATTGGAATATAGTCAAGGAAATACTTTCGCACTGAAATCCACTGTTCAAGCAACCTTTCAGCAGCTGGCTTTAGGCTTAGCCACCTGCTTGAACACTGCTTGATGAAATGGTGAGTGGGAAGTTTCAAGTCTTCTTGAATTTGTTTGTATGTTGACCAACGCTTAGGCCACTGATTAAAAAATCTGTGAATAGTTAAAACTAGTTCAGACACATCTTCCCGAAACTCTTTTAGACCTTTAAGAAAAGCCCTATGTATTGTGTGAATATTACATGTCCCAACGTTAATTAGTTATTTTTTTCGGGTAGAAAGTAATGAGTCATTAATAGTTTCTGACTTTCACTAAAAAACTCAAGAATTTGTAATAATCAACTTCCGATGATAACAGAGAATGATTTTCAATACGTTCGCAACGCTCTTTTAATATTTAACCCTCTGGATACAGAGACGGATGAAATTTTTGCAACCTCTTGTTTAGGAGGGGTTTGGAATCTTTCAGATCTCAAGCTCCTGAAGAAACGGTTGAAGTCCATTAAGATTTCCATGCCCTCATTTCTGTGCCACAAAGAGAGCAGCGTGTGAATAGCCTCCGTTCCGTAGACAGGAACGTCGAGGTTCTCGATGGGGAGCTTCGAGCGCTTAGAATGTATGAGAGGTTGATGATGTATCCAATTAAAAACTTGGCCGAGGATACCTTCTAGTGTAAATTATCATACATATTGAAGGTTCCACCGTCCTTTCAGAGTTTACCCTAACATATCTATACCTTCTAGACCATAATCAGACCCACAATATACCTGGGATCCTCCTGGGTTAATGTTGCGTTAATATCAGATTGATCCATCCGGTCTCTTTACCTCTCCATTCTCGTCTTATTCCAGAATCCGAAAAAAAAATGGGTCTGTTGAGACCGCTTTCAGATTTGTGTATGGAGGATGTTATCCCCCCCTTTTAAGTGACCACTGGCATCGATCACCATTTACGAACTGTCAGCGTCTGACCTCCTGGAGGGTTACTCCTATTGTTCGACCCTGTCGACCGGTGATATCTATCTTGCGCCAAATGATACGCCACACAATTCTATGAAAGGAAAACGTTAGTCGAAATGCCACTCAAGTTAGGTAATTAGGTAAGAAGGGTCGGACATGCAGATGGCCCTGCTTCCCTTAAACTTCGTTGCTTTGTTTTACTGATAGCCTTTTTCTGTGGGAAAATTTCAAGAACTTGCTGCTAATACACTGCAAGCAACATGAAGCATCCTTTTACAATTGAAACGGTACGCTTTTGAATACATTCTTGCGGTTGAATGAATCTCGCATTTCAAAATTGAATTCTTACGAACCCTGTTTTTTTTTTAGAGAAAATGAATTTTTTTAACTGTGCACCAAAAATGTTTCTTCTCTAAATAAGATTTAAGAACTTAAAACCCCTGAAAAGGTGACAAAATGTCAAAAAGGTGACAAAAAATAAAAAGGTGACAAAAAGTGACGTGTTAGGAGCCCTGCGAGATGCCCTGAGGGTCACGCCGGCAAATGAACCCAGTGTGTCGGACCAACAGATAATGAATCCCAGGTCAGATGTCAATTTCTGCCGCTTCCATGATCAGAGGAGACAGTAGAAACCTTTGTACTCGCCGCCAGTGGACTCGATAATGAAGTTCCCGCCTCAGCTGGCGAAAGGGAAAAATTAACTGCGAATGGACAGACCGATATGTAACTATCCAACGGCGAGTGGGCAAGTGTGACAAATGAAACAAGAGGAGGGGGGGGGGTAAGTGGTTTATATGCATTGAAACCTTGTGTGTTATATGCTGACTTTTTACAAAAATATTCCTCCTGGTTCTGTAGTTATAAAAAAAAATTCTTCATTTTCAATTCCATACCTTCATCTCTGACCAGGAATATCCCATCGAGTTGCCCACATAATGCTAAGTAAATTGCTAGAAGAATTCTAAAATGAAATTCCATCTCAATTATAGATAGAACAAACTTCCATTGATTTTTCTCACATCGAAAAATATTTGGTGGATTATCAGGATCTCAGAAAAGAACTGACTTATCTACAAAAACAATTTTTCACTTTTAATTCCACATACAGTAGAAAGTTCCAAATCCGGACGTTTCGTTCACCAGCGTTTTTTTCACTTTTTTACATCTTTCCGACAATTTTTTTAAAAACTGAGGTAAACCTGGACCTATTTGAGGAAACGACACAAAATAACAGACATGTTCAAAGAAAATACTGCACTGAAAAAAAATAGATTTGCAAGTAAAATTTGCTGTATTGTATTAAAAGGGTTTTTTACCTTTAAAAAAATTATTCCTATTTATATAATGTATGCAAAGATTCACAGTGTAGATTTTGCTATGTGGTGGACATCTTGGAATTGCTTAGATTGTCTGCCTTCTTGATGTGGCGAAAAAATTTGCTTTGCCGACTAGTGTATCAGATTCTATTACTCCACCAGAAAATTAGTTAAAAAACTAACTAAATTAACTATAGAATACAAATAAATGACTTAATTGAAAGTTTCTAAAATAAAATTTAAAAAAAATGACAGAGATTTTCAAATTCCATACACACATGATGAACATACATTACAATTTAATATAGAATTGAAAGAGAATAATAAAAAAAAAAAATTAAGCAGTAATTCCTGATTTAAAAAATGCAAATATTGAAGAATGATTCTTCATAAAATTAGTATTAGTAGTACTACTTAGTATTTTCCTATTAACTGTTTCTTACAAAAAACATAAAAGAATAATTCCATGAAATTAATATTATAAGCATAACTTACTAGTTTTATTACATATTCAGAAACAGCCTTAGAATGACGAGGGGACCTTGCATTGGCCAACACCAAAAAATCAGCATAATGAAGTTCTTTTGGGATAGATATCACAGCAATATCCAGAAGATTCTCGTTACGTATAACTTCAACTAACTCAGCAATATCGAAAACTCCTGAAATGCCACCTAGATATTGATGCAAAAATTTGAATAAGAATTATCAGGCAACATTGACAAATTACTGCATCTTCAAAACAAACCTAAATCTACATGGCATAACCCCAATCCCTCTTATACTTCACTTCAAATATAGGCCAGCAAACTTGTCTCGGAAATATTGTTGTACAGTACAAAGTCTCAAATCTGGATGTTTTGCAAACAGGCATTTCTTTTTCTCTCACTCTTTTGCATTTTTCTGACAATTTTTAAAGAACAAGGAGTTAAATCTGGACCGAATTGATGAAACAACGCAAAATAACGGACATGTTCAGAGTAAATACCACACAGAAAAATTAGAATATTTACAAGAAAATTTGTTGCATTGCATTAAAATGTTTCTCCCTTTACAAAAAATTATTAAATTATTCCCATTTATTTATCTGTTATTTTACTATTGCAAATGCAAAATTTGAGTGAGGGGGGGGGGGGTAACAGAATTAAGTCTTAATTAACAGAATTAAGTTTTTTTTAAACAAAAAATACCAATAATCCAAAAAATTTGGAATGGCTGAGGTCCAGATTTTGCTGTTTATACACTAGATAGTTTATTTTCGAGTATCTACATTCCAACTGAAAAGCAAACTTACTGGACCAAATAGAATTAAAGTCTTGTGACAAAAAAAATAAAAGCAAATTATTTGAACAATTATAACCTTGCAATAGTTTTTAAATATTTCAATTAATCACTAACTTCACTTACATTATAAAATTAATCTTAAACTGAATTCCAAATTCTTAAGGTTTATGTATCCTGCTCACATTAATAGATGTAATTTTGTATTTCAAGCTTGGAAGAATCAGTCAATGGTGTCATATTTCTTCAATATTAAAGTTTAAATGCACATTATGCTTTTGAATTTTGTGATTTCCTCAAATTCAAGACATTTTTTAGATGCAATACAGAACATACAACATAAGACAAAGGAGAAAAAGTAAAACCAGTGATATAATAAAAATTAACATTCAAAATTTACTTTAATAAAAGAGGCTCAAGTTGGATACTGAGATACAAGAGTAAAATTACTTTTTGACACTTAAAATACAAATGAATACATTCTTGCATGTGCATCCATGTACAATTTTCTGAGACCATGAATTTAAATAAAGAAAATTTTTTTATAATGAAATTACTAAAATAAATTTTTAAATAGTCATATTTCACTTACGCTTGGTGTGCACAGGCAAATTGTTAACATTACTAGATTGATCAACATGATAAATGAAATCCTCCTCAGCAGACCCAGAGACTATATCTTCATAGCTTTGAATAACTACAGAATCCACATCGGAAAACTCTTTATATGTTTCAAAAAGAGCTCCTTTAACATTTGACTTTTCACTAGATGAATTAAGATCCCCATCAGTTACAGTCGGAGGCGCATGGTCATTATAGTCATTCGACTCATCAAGCGATTTTTTTATATCGTTTAATAGATTTTCAGAATCACTACCCAAACCAAAATCTTTGGAAAAATCCTTTAAAATGTTTTGAAATTCTTCATCGTCCAATGTGTTTTGATTAGGATCAACTGATTCACTTGATTTCAGGTCAGAATTTGAACTTGAAACACTGCGACTGAGAGTCTTGATCATACATGAGGTTCTCGTATTTGGCCTTCCACTCAATTTGTTAGGTTTGATAAATTGAGTCAAACATCGATGACTGATAAACTTATCAGTGGCACAAGAACGATTTAGGAAACGTAAGACAGATCGAGTGCACATAATATTACGATTCATTTTTTAACAAGGGTCACTTAAAACATTACATATGCACAATGTAATGTAATTTCAATATAGACTTCATTCACAGGATTATACAAGTTTCGAGATGGTTATGTTACAGAACAGAAAGCAATTCAAGTTCACAAGGAGCAATTCTTTTAAAAATCCATTTCCCTGCTTTCTGCGCTCAATTAAAAATAAATGAAATCAAAAACTTTAACATTGAAACTTCTATTTATTTTCATTTTTCACTTCACAGATCTTAGATGTGTTGCCAAATTATTTATAAAAATTAGGTTTGATAATTTTTATTATCTTTGAGGCTCGGATGGTAATTGGTAATTTTTTAATTAACGTCCTCATGGTGTTGTAATCCGGGTACGGGATGGATCCCCTAAAGGAAATATCCGAGGACACCACATTTGTATCTTGAATTTGTAACTTTCTACAATGCACAAAATGCAACGTTGTAAAAGAGAAACTGCAACTGTACTCTAATCAAATCGGTTGTTTTTGTTATTTGTTTTGATTTTGTGTTGGCAAACAGCAAAGTGCGTTTTCTAATAAGAGTTTTTTCCCCCCTTTTGATTAAAAGCTTCTTGTTATGCAATTGAAAAAAGCACTTTTTGTTGATTTCCATTTCAGTTTTTGTGTCATTTTTTCCAGCTGAAAAGTTTCGTTTTAACGACTTAAATTATTGATATGATGTAGGGCAAATCCTCGGGCTATATGTCATGATGTTTGGGATGATCTTTCAAGGGAATCAGGTTACTGCGTGTCATTCACCCCAAAATTTCTTTGACAACTCAAACCTCTCAAATCATTGAATAAATTCGTCGTTCTGCCTTTGCTACCTGCCGCATGCTAAGATCTACACATAAGTAGAATGTTTATCCAAAAGTTAATTCCGTACGCCTGCTCTTGCTTCAGGTTGCCGGTGGTTGACGTTGAAATCAAATATTTGTACAGAACTTTTGCGTCTCATGCTTCTCCCGTTGCTTCTTCAAAATGGTCCGCATCATCCAAGACTCACGATTGGAATCGAGCTGTTTCAGATGCGGAAAAAATTGTTGGATACCCGACTACTTTCTTCAGTTTAAAGTGCTTATTGAGCGAGGAGTTTACAAATGTAGCAATGCATTTGAGAAAACTGGTCGGTACTAATCACCCTATCCTCAAAACTGCAAAGTGAGTTTTGTTTTATAGTTCTAATTGTGCAGTACTTATCATCTGATATATTTTATGTGTAAACTTTTATTCAGTTTCTAGTTGTTAACCAACCTATTTCCGAAAATAGTATGAGAAATGTTAATAATAATCTATGTTTCCTTGTAAGATAAACCACAAGTATAAACCTAGCTGCTACCTATAGTACAGAGATTGTTTTAAGCAATGTATTACAAATTTAGATTCATTTGCATGGTGAGTTTTAAATATGTTTTTGATGCAATACCCTTAAAAACAAGGTAATTTTCTTGATATTAATTTTTAATTTTGTTATAATTATGTTACCTTTATATATTTATTATCTGAATCATTTTAGAATATGATCATTATTTATTTAATTTTCAGTATTCCAATTTGCTTTTGAAAATAGCTCATAAGGAATTTTTTAAATGAATTCTATTTCCTTGTAATTTTGTTCGCCTATATTTTTGTATGTATAAACCAAAATTAGTAAACAATTTTTTTTATATAAAAATATCTTAGAAGTTCTATTTATTTATGACAAATTTTTGTTACAACAAAACAATTCTCAAAATTCATGTGATATTTGAATAATTGCATACACAAATTTAGAATATTGTGTTGATGAGATACTGCAACTTATTTATCAAGATAAAAAAAATTCCATGTCATTGGTAGTAGGTTAAAATTAAAATAACCTAAACGACCGGAGAACCAGATGGAAAAACATTGCTTATATTTGGTATTTGTGGAAATATTCTGTTCCCTCTATCATGTGGTTAACTTGACTAATTCCTGTAAAGTTTTATTCTTTTTAAATTTACCCTGCAATATTTCCTTTATACATTAATGTAATACACCAGAAATATTAATGTTTAATATAAATCAAAGCTATCTAGAAATTTCACTGTAATTTGTGTGTCTCATGACCAAGTTAAAACGTGTTTAGGCAAATAATTTATCAAATTTAAATTTCAAAATATGTGATTTAAATCAAATTGATCTAATTTCTATGGTTTTAAAAATCATAATTTTTTTCATACCCTGTTAATTTCCAATTTTAGTTTTTCGTTATTAGCCCATAAGAATAATTTAATTGCTATACATTTGCCTATTCCTTAAAATATTAAATATTTCAGAAAAGTTTTCGCATTATTTTCCTTTTTTTGCACTTAAGAACATTTAGTAATTAAGTTTTTACAATGAAATTTACGTTAATGTAAAAGAGTTTTCCCCAATCAATGTATCTTTAAGCATGGGGATAGCATAACATAGTCTAAAATTTGCTTTAGGTGTTGCTGCCGAAATTGCTACACCCTTTCTAAAACACAAGAAAATTTTCCAAATGTCCCCATATTTGACATTTCTGAGTACTAAAAGAATTTATGTGATTTCTTAGCAAAACTTTAAATGAACATGCTAGCAACAAAAACATATTTTTTGTGTATGCAGCTCCAAATAAATAAGAAACGGCATTAACTAACATTTTCTTGGAAAGATCATAAAGAAAAATTTCCATTATATCAATAAATGTATATTTACTAATTGGTTTAAAATTATTAAGTCAAAATCCCCCTCCCCTTGTATGAGCTATTGGTGCTTGAACATACTCTTGACTGTGGAATACAATTTGATCCAACATTTAAATCAATCAAACTCAAAAAAATAATGACAAAATTTTGTTTTATGAGTTATGTTGATGCTTAATGGCAGAACTGTCAACTTACGTTTCTTACAACTAGTAAACTTTTAAGTCATGAACTGAGAGTATATGTAGAACTAGAAATTCTTTCAGTTTTTTGCATTGAAGGATTGACTTAAAAACATAATTGTACTATGATTCTTTAGCTCAGTGACTGAGTTATTTTTATTTTTATTCTTATAGAAGGCTTGTGTATCATGGCCGTACAAATATGCAAACTAGAGGCTTGGTTGTCTTATTACTTTCGAAAGCTGCTGGACATGCTTCAATTTGTTCTGATTTGAATACAATAGGGGAGTCTGGAGTGACAACCAGGCAGCAGACCCTTGCTGAAATCACGGAGATGATATACACGGCTCATCTTATTCATCAAGGAATTCTGAATTTATCCCCTACAGTTGTACCTGATGAAAATAGCCGCCAAGATTTGCAGTTTGGGAATAAAATATCTATATTAAGTGGAGATTACTTGTTGGCAAATGCTTGTAAAGGTTTAGCAAATTTAAGGAATTGTAAGGTAATAATAGTTTTAGTTTAAAATTATGTATTGTAAAATTTTAAATATACAGAGTTTTACAAACACTCGAAACAATAACTGAGAGATACCTCTTCAATCATTACATCATACTAATGACACCATGATTTTGTCATATTTCTGAGAAAATTTCCTAAATTCATTTAGAATCTAGTGACATGAGCACAAATTTATTGCTTTTGATGGATAGTATTTCTAATAAAGCATTTCTTTTTTGTAGATTAAAAAGGTTGCAAATGCTTTAGTTACTGCATTCTGTTTCAAGGATGCTATATAATTCACTAACATACATGGCCCCGAATATTATCGTTACCAGCATTATCTGTAGGGAAGAGTGTTGTACCTTGGGACACTTTTCATATTTTAATTTTTAATGTTGACTATTTTAATCAGATTTAAAATCTAAAAACGACATTTAAAATACACCAACATGTTTGTCTGAAAAAATATTTTTTAATTCAGAGAGATGGAAAATAAAATATTGCCAGCCATTTAATGTAAGAGTTGCAAACTGTCCCAAGGTACAACACAATATTGTACCTTGGGACACCCTTCATGATTTTGGAAACAGTCGTGTACTTAAACCAATTCTGTGCCAACAAACAAAAATTTTATTATTTTCAAGGTTCTGAATTAAGAAACTACAAATGCAGATTGAACAAAAGGCAAATTATTTAACATTATATGATGTAAAGTCAGCTGTGCGATTTGTCGTTCTGACCCACCTGTGGGAGTTTACGCTCGATATCTGTTAACAAAATATCATAGGAATTTTCAGTTCCATGAACAAATTTGTTACTATCCCCTATATGCTTAAAAAATGTTACTTGAAATTCCTCATTGGTAAGGACATCAACTACTTCTGATACATAGAATTGAGTAGTTTTTTCCCCATATACTAAATATGATATTATCAACCATTTCGTGTATTTAAAAGACTGCATTAGATTAGAACACTTTTCTTTGTTCCAAAACGTAACTGAATTATTAAGAATCATGCATTTGTTAGGACATGTCCCAACATGCATGTCCCCATAACATGTATTTAAAAGACTGCATTAGATTAAAACAGTTTTCTTTGTTCCAAAACGTATCTGAATTATTAAGAATCATGCATTTGTTGGGACATGTCCCAAGGTACAACATGTAATACTGTCCCAACGTACAATAACCACATTATTTAAATAAAACGAATATGGTGGTCAATCTAGATGCACTATCATTATTTTATCCTAACTTAAACATTTTAAAATGTTCTGTTTTATAACCATATAAAATTTTTATCCTTTTTATCTAACATTCTGTTATATGATATGCATAGCTTACCATCAATTTTGTCTGTTATACCTTATACATATCTTGTGAACACATTTTGATAATTTAGTGTTAAAAAATAATTTATGACAATTTATGTATTATTTATGAAATTAAAATATGTGTTGAGTAGGAAAAGAATTTTTTAATTAAATGAGATAACCAGATGAAAGGACATTGTTAAATATTGTAATCACATTTTAACTTATCAGAATGCAAAGGTTTGCTCATGGTGAATCTATGAGTTTTTCTATTACTCTTTGAAACCTGTAAATCAAAGCATTCTATAAATATTACAGAACATAAAATAAATCTAACTTGGCTCATAATTAAAATATAATACATGTTTTCACACGTAATCCTATCTTGTTTTTACCAACCTGGGCAAGTAATATCAAAATTAATGTTATTGTAATGCCACATCTCTTATATACTTATTATGTATATATTTAGTTTAGTGTAGATTTGCAGAAGTTAACTTTGGTTAATGAATTGAATCATGTTAATCAGTTATCAATTAAGCAATTGGCAAATACTGATGTCAAGAACTTTATTAAGATAGCATTTTGTCGAGATACTTTTATAAATAGACTACTTATATGTATGTATTTTAAAAACTTGTTTAAAATTGCATTAAGAATTATATTTTTGCCTATCTTTTAAAAATTGCATTGACTGAAATTTATCATTTTGATTATTTAGGTAGTGGATCTTATATCTCAAGCTATTGGTGATTTTATGCAAGCTGAATTTCTTGGTGAGCATGATAAACAAGGTAATCCTTTGCCAATAAAAGGCATGAGTTTGAAAACATGGGAAGAAAAAAATCTATTATCATCTGGAAGTTTAATGGCAAATAGTTGTAAATCTACATTAGAATTGGCTGGATATGATGCACTTCTCCAGGCTAAAGGATATGAATTTGGAAAAAATATAGCTCTAGCTTGGCAGGTATATTTCAAACTTGTGCTCTATGATTTTTAAAATGTTTAATAAAAATATATTTAATTTTATTGCAAATTGCACGAATGAAATAATCAGACATTTAATCAATGTAAATTAAAATTATTTTTACTTTTTATTTCCTCTTGTTTTCTCTATCAATGCAACCATAATTATTTCATTCATATTAATTATTTATTGCTCAATTAAAGGTACTGCACAACTTGATAATTCAAGAGATGCTTAATCAACCAGTCATTTCAGTGCATATAATTAAGAACAAATGTTAAAATCTATGGCTCAGAAAATATTTATTTCACAGAAATTTCATGTTTTTATAAAGGGCAGTTAAATTTAGCATAATTTTTTTTGTACTTTTCTTGTTAAGAGAAATGTTGTGCCAAATGTATGAAAAATTTGCTCCTTTTAATTGGAATCAAATGATAATTTAATCATTAAGCTTTAATTTTCTTTGACGGATAGATATTTTTAATTGGAAATTGCTAAGTTATGCATGCTTTCAATATTTTTTTCATTAATATGTTTTCAAAATCAAGGCTTTTTATTTTGTCCTAAAATTAATTTTTCCCTAGGTGTATTCAGAATTACAACCATTTGTTGACAATTTTGGTTATTCACCTGGTAGCAAATTTGACCTTACATCACTTCCTGTTATATTCCACCTTGAAAATCATCAAAATCAGATAGGAAGCTTAAGGGAAGAAATTGATGATGACATAGCAAACTTTGACTTCAAAAGGGTGAGTTTTTCATTCAATCATTCAAAAGAATCAAATTGAATTTTTACCATTCAAATTCAAACTATATTTCTACTTTGTGGTTGGTCTTTTCAACTTTGTAAGCATAAAAAAATTAATTCTAAGATTATCTATATTTTAATTGTTTTTAAATAATGAAAATTTTTATTATTGTACTTTACATATTTTTGTGTGACAGACTAGTGTGCTAAATGACAATCTATTTTATAACAACTATCTGTCTACTCATCCCTGTTTAAATTTAACTCTGTTGTCATGTTTAACTCAATTCTCACTATAGGTAGATTATTTTGTCTAAATTTTATTATAGAATTTTATGTTATTGTTATTCTTCATGAAATGTGTATGTTTTAACGCTTTAACATTTAAATTTTAAATTTATATTAAGTTTTTAGAATAGAGTTGTGGTAAAATTAATCACTTTTGTTAAAGTAATAACTTTTTCTGTGAAAAGGAAAATTTAGATCGTTAAAATTATACTATATCATGAATAACTGATTTTTATATTGCTCGTGAAACTATTGAGTTTCAGTTTTTATTACTCTGTCATTACCACTAATATTTTAAAATTTAGTTGATGAAAGATATAAAGCACAGCAGAAACACTTCAGAAACAGCAGATCAAATAATTACTGTTATAATCATAAGAAGTCTGATAACGATATACTATGGATTAAGGCTACATATGCAGTCACTTTATACAAAGGATGTTAGTGAAGCTAGTCTTACATTTACAGTGATATGAATATCAGATTTAGAGCAAAAGCACAATGATCCAATGTTCTATTTAGATTTCAGATTTCCGTGGAATCAAATTTGTCCTTATTATTGCAAATATTCAGTGAAAAAATATTTTTTGGTATTTTTGACAGTAATTTGGCTTAATTGGGGTAGATATACTAGTCTGAAGATAATAAAACACATAGTCTAGTAACCCTGTTGAATATAATTCTTTTGATCATGATACTGTATGTCTAGCCTTTCTTTGGAAGTCAGCATGAAATTTAAATTGCCAAATCCTTCTCAGAATGTATATATTTTTTTCTAGTCTGATATCCATTTTGGTGGTTTTTGCTTTTAAATATATATTCTGTTCCATGCATTTTGTACGATTAAATAGCTTACCAAAATGCTTTCTTCTGAAATTTTGAGTCAAATACATACTGAATTTTACTGTCTTAATTATTGAATATCGAATTTACTGTGCTGTGCTTAACTTGTGGAGGACAATTTAATATTGCAGTAAGAATAGTTGTTGCGACTTATGTGCTTGATCTTAGAAATTCATTTATATGCAAACATCAAGGAAAAGATACTGACACAGGGTTTCTGCCAGGCAGAAACTGGTTTTTGCCATGCCGGTGGCAGAAACTAGATTTAACCGGCAGAAAATGGCAATAACTGGCAGAAACTACAAGGCAAATTTTTTACAATAGCTAAAATATGTTCAGTTTACTAAGACCAGGTTCCAGACCTCCAAAGAGAAAAAAACTAACTGGAGACCTGCTAAAGTACATTATGAATTGCAGTCAGAAGTCGAAAAGAAAGTCAGTGATAAAAAAGTTACATTGATTCAAGATGGTTGGAGTAACATCCAAATGAACCGATTGTTGCTAATTGTATTAATACTGGTACTGAATGTATTATCTTCAATTCTGTAGATACAGGGTCCAAGAAAAAACTGCACATTACTGTGCTGATTTAGCGAAGGCAGCAATAACAGAAGTAGAAAAGAAATACAAATGTAAAGTGAAAGCTCTTGTAACAGAAAATGAGAATAAAATGGAATCAATGAGAAAGAAGATTCATGAAGAGAACCCATCAGTTTCAACGTATGGGTGTTCAGCTCACTATCTTAACCTTCTTGGACAATATATTGCAATAGTCTGTTGTGAAGCATGTGGTATCTGTTCAGAAATATTTCAGAAATCATCACAGACAAGGTGCTTAGATTAAGGAATACTCAAATGCTGTGAAGCCACAAATATCTGGCAATTCACGGTGGAACAGTCAGGTAGATTGCTTGGAATCATTCATAAAAAATTGTCCATATTACTTACAAATACTTGAAGATCACGAAGACGATATACATGACAAAGGGGTTGTTCAAGTCATAAATAATCAGATGATTAATAAAGAAGTAAAACACTTATTGCAGCTATTAAAACCTATTGCAGTTGCCCTAGATAAGATGCAAAAAGATGAATGTTCTTTTGCAGATGCTTGTGAAATTTGGTTAACACTAATGGCGGATGATAACCTCATGGAAACTAACCAAAGAAAGGTTGTAAGTTCATTTAATCAGGCAGTAACACAACATCATATGCTAGCTTATATGCTTCCCCCAAAGTACGTGGGATCTAAATTGTCACATGACCAGGAAGAAAGTATTAGGGAATTACTTAATGACATCAACACAAATTTTGTGGCATACATCATAGCATTTCAAGCAAAATCAGCTCCTTTTCCTGAAACATATTACTTCAATGAAGTCTTGGAAAAGTTTTCAGCTTCTACATGGTGGTCTAGTTTAAAGAAAACAGTTGTAAATGAAGATTTCATAACTCTTGTTTGTACAATGATGATATCGCCTGCAAGATCTGCTGGGATTGAAAGAATATTCTCAAACTTTTTGTTTATTCACAATGAATTAAGAAATTGTTTGGGTTTGGAAACAGCAGCAAAATTGGTCTTTTATTATAGACTGCTTCGTGGAAAAGGTGAACTTGAATGATGAATTTGCTGCGATGTAACCTTTGAATAAATATAAATACCGTAAACATTATAACTGAATTTGTTTTACTTTAAAATGCATTCCTCTCTGCTATTTATGGCACTTCAATAAGTTTTTATCACATGTAATAGTTATTTTCGTGGTTTCTGCCAGTTATTGCCACTTTAATGGGAGAAACTAGTTTCTGCCATGCCAGTTTTAACCAGTGGTTTAACCTTTCTTTGCATAATGGTGGAAATTTCCATCATAACATTGAATGCCCAAAAATAATATAAAAGAACAAGTTCACTTTAAGTTGATCGTGTCTGGATAGCTTTTTAATGTCCATTGCATAAAAAAAAACATAGCTGTCAAAAATAAGCAAGTGTCACTATCAGTAAAACGAGCTTGAAGTTGTCATTCCGCTGTTTGTTGTAGTTGCAATAAACGTATGATT
Source organism: Metellina segmentata (assembly GCA_947359465.1). Classification (NCBI taxonomy): domain Eukaryota; kingdom Metazoa; phylum Arthropoda; class Arachnida; order Araneae; family Tetragnathidae; genus Metellina; species Metellina segmentata. Next base: position 78,500,584 of record OX375878.1, read on the forward strand.
TCGTTTTTAATTTTGTTTTATTATATTTGAGTTTCTGTTGCTAAAAAAGTAAAAATGAGTGGAAGAAAGGTTTGTAACATGTGTTTCTGTTATTTTTAGAGCGATTTCTGAAAAAGTTTGTGTTTAATTTAAAAAATACCACATGATACCATCATATTGTTTTTTGCTAAATTTATACTATAAATATGTAGTAAGATTTTTTTAACCATTTTTCCTTTAATTTTGAACATGAATTATATCATTTTGATTTATTTCACCAATAAAGAAAAAATCATGCAAAGAAGGGTTAAACCGCCTTGGCAGAAACTTGCCAACCCTGTACTGACAAATAAAGTTTTTACTGGCACAGAATGAAAAATAACCTGGAGTAATAGGGAAGAATTGAAATTAAACAGTAGTTTGCTAAGCACGGTGGTCAACAGTCATTTAGACCTTTCATGGATTTTAAACCACTGAACATCATGTGATTTCCAAGAATGCCATTGATTTTATCCTGCAACACAACTAAATAGTTGTGTAATTGGTTGAAAAAAATCCAAGGAATATTCTGTTGGACAAGAAGTTTTAATCTGATTAGAAGTCATAGTTCATTTATTATGTAAGAATGAGTCAGTATATAAAATTAAAAGTATAAAATATAAAACCTTTTTTTAAAAAACTTTTTTTCTTTTTATTACTTTACTTAGTTACATGAATCTATTATGGAGGGTGACAGCATCGAAAAGACAAAAAAACTCCTTCATCACTATTCTCAACAGGCAGAAGACTTGCTGTCCACATTTGGCTCATCTGCATCCACCAAAGCCTTGTCTAATATTATTAATTCTATTCGAGAGTAATGTTATTATTTTAGTGGTCATCTTTTATTGTTAAATATTTATGTTTGTGTGTACTTTTATATATTAAATACAAAATCCTCATTATTGTATCTTTTTTTTTGTTTAAACATTTCTTTGAATTTTGCTTATTGGTCAGTACAAAATTTTAAGATTTTTGCTTTTTTTTTAATCTAGGAGAAATTTTTCAGTTGCTATGCACACTAAATTGGTGAATTGCATTTATCTCAGTTTAATAGTTCTTAGATTCTACCTACTAATCAAAATAAAAAAATTTGGACTATTTTTGTATTGTAGTTTCAGACATTTTTGTCTATTTTACCATCTTTTGGTTGATAATTGAACTTTCATTGGCCTTCAATTATAATTACTGAAGCCATTTCGATGTTATTTGCATTTATAATTCTGTATTTGCATTAATTTATACTACACTGAACTTTTGATTTACATCTGAATTTCTCAGATGTGACAAATCCACAAGATAAATATTATAAGGTAACTGTAATAATGTAACTATTTGCTACTGACAGTTTGCAATTGATGAAATTCTATGTAATTTCCTGTATTTAAGTTTAATTGTAAATTTTTGTAGTAACATGGGAAGTTGGAATATTTTCCTAATGCCAGAAATACTTGTATTTTATCAGTATTAATTATGCAACACAATGAATACTATGTGTGTCTGTATTTATTGTGTTGTTAGCTATTTTTGCAGATTGCAAAAGTAACTCATAATAACAATGACTTCCCAAAATAACTTCCAAATAGATATAATTCTGACACACATATTTTATTTTGAAGCATGTTTGTATTTTTAATTCAGAGAAATCTTTAAATTTTTTACTAAAATTGAGAAATGAGAGAATAATTAAAATTCTGAAAAAAATTACTATTTTTTTTATCACCATATCTATAAACTGATCCTCTGTCCCTAGAAAATCTACAGTGAATACTTCATTGCAGCAGTCTCTAAATATTAATGTATGTTATTTCTCTTTTCTTTAGTAATTGGGGATTAAGTATGTAAATGTTTGATGAGACTCACATTGTTTGTGTGTGTGACATCGTTTTTGCAAAAAACCTTGATGTGTAGAAAGTTAACAGTTTGAAAAGATGTAGAAACAATGTTTACTAAACAAAAGACAGTAAGAGGATTTATTTATTGATATTACAACTATTGAGCTTATGCTAGCAACTATGAGCTAGAATATGCTGTACAATTCTGGGCTCCATATATGAGAAAGGATATAGAATTAATTGAAAGGGTTCAGCACAGAGCTACAAAAATAATAAAGGAGATAGCAAATCTAGACTATAATGAACGTTTAAGTAAGCTAAACATGTATACACTGGAAAGAAGAAAGAGGGGGGATTTGATTCAGCTTTTCAAGTTGGTAAAACAAGGGGACACAGAGGGCTTAAATTTCAATAGGGATAACCGAACAAGGGGCCATGGGTATAAATTGAATAAGACACATTTTAATCGGGATTTAAGGAAAAACTACTACATCAATAGGGTAATAGACAAATGGAATGCGTTGCCAGAAAATATAGTTAATTCAAAGGGGGTGAACGAATTTAAGATACAATTGGATAGTCAGTGGGGATTGGGGAATTCATAAACAAAGTACCAGCCTTGTTGGGCTTGAGCCTGTAGCTGGTCGTCAATATTTGTATTTCCATAAACAGTTCTAAAACGGGAAAAAGTTTTTTATTGAAACCACGAATTTGAGATTTTAAATTTATTTAAAGACAATGATTTTTTTCTCAAGAATTATAGTTTTATTCAAATTTATACAGGTGTGATAAGAAGTTTCGTTTGTAAAAGTGTGTATGCACAATGATAGTTTTGACATTAGGCTTTCCTATAGGTTTGGAAATTTTTCTGAAACTGAGTTAGACAACCAACTTGCCATTTACACATAATCTACAAGAGTTCAATCTTGATTTATGTTTTCTAAGGTCTGTACCAGTTTCAATAGACTCTGCATCATTTCCTTATCCTTCACATTTTCAAACTCTTGTAGAATATTGCATGCTCTTTGCACATAGATTGCTAGCTGCTGTCTAGCTTCTTCTGTCCCAGAATTTGACATCAGTGCAGTATGAAGCTGGAAAAGATATCAACAGAAGTTACGTTTTAGTTTAAAACAATTTATGAGGGCAATTAATCTATTTAAGTTAAAGTAGGGGAATTTTAAAGTGAAAACAGTGTGAGCATGGATAAAATTGTAATATTGCTAAAATAAAACAGTGTATATAATTAAAAACTTACAGTATGATAATCTAAATTATCCAAATTCTCTCTGCAACTGTAGATGTATGCTAGCGTTTCGGGGTACCTTGCTAAGTGCAAAGCAACTGGGAAACTTAAAATATCGATTATCGAACTGTGAGATCTTTGATAATTCCACAACTGCTGAAGATCTCCATTTGCCTGTTGAAGAAAATAAGCTTTTAAAACTTATATTCAAATCAGATATGCTAAAATACTTTGTTTCAACTCATTTTTATCAGGATTACAGTGATGCTCTTTAATAAACCTCACAGGTAAGAAAAAAAGTTTGGAAATTGTAAGTACACTGCAAGGAAATTAAAATTTGTCCTGCTTGATGAAATTTCTTTAAATCATGTGGGTGCATAAAATCCGAATTTATTAAAGTGATCTTTAACAGAGTTAACTCTGTTGACTGATGGTCACAAAGTCTCCAATACAGAATGACCAACATTCATTTAAAAAAAATCACTTGATTTTAAACATTGATTGATAAACACTAGCTGAAACACTTAGAACTTGTATTTTTTGGTTAAAGAAACGAGATTTAAGTACATGAACAATTACTTTGGTACAATTTATCATCTATTCATGCTTTTACCAGAGATGAGATAATGCTAAAAACATTGCAAAATTACAATTTACTTATACATGGTGGTACAATAGATTTTGAAATTAGGATTTCTCTTTCACTTTGATCGTTTATCATTTCTCAGACACTTGTTTTTAAATTTGATGGTTTTGGAACCACTAATGCTTGGTTAAAGGTTTCATTACCTCTATTTAAATCTTAAATTTACTTTTTCTTTCTCTGTTCAAACCTTTTCTTTCTCTATTCTGACTTTGAGATAGAAATATCTACAATCTGATTTATTTCAAAAAGTCTTAACTTATTAAGTTTATTAGTATTGATATCAAACTAAAATGTCTACATGAATTTATGAACACAATATTATTTTATATTACTAAGTTATTGTATGCATTAATATCTTGCTTTATTACTTACTTTAATGGCTAATGTGAAATACCGTCCAAACTCGAATGCCAGTTGTTGCGACTTTTCATCATATCCTGCCAGCTCTAATGTCGATTGACATCCATTTGCTAGAAGCAAACCTTGAGGATAGAAGATTTCATGCTCCCAATCATGAAGGTTATGAATAAGATAAAATTGGGTTCTTTCATCATATCTTGTTTTAGTTAATGACTCCAATGCTTTTGCAAGCAAAAACAAAACCTAAAATAATGAACAAAAAAAAATTTAAAACACCTTATCTGCAATTGATCGTTTACATTTAAATACAATTCAATGCTTTATACTATACAAAAGGTACTAGTTCTGCTTGGTAGCCAAAATTGATTTTTTTTCCTTATATGTTAATTTGCTAAGATCTAGACTACAAATTGATTTTGTAAATTGTTGCTTTTTCACAGTGCCAATGACATCAATTTATTCTTAAAGGCCCATGAACATAATTGTATTTCACTATTCATTATTTCTGTTTTTCATTGCAAAAGTTGCTACTCATAAAGAAAATTTGCTAAGTAGCATAAAAAATGTCTGCTATATAATTGCTCTTAAATGATAAATACATGTTTGGGGCAATTTTTTCTTAAGCATATTCCTATCAAAAAGTCAAATCAAAACTATTTAGTTAACTACTCAGATTAAACTCTTTCTTCAGAGGGCAAAGCCAACAGTAAAAATTAAAAGTTAAAAAGCAAGAATAAAAAATACTCTACTTTCAGTTACATCAATTGCTGAAAAGAGAAGGCTATTATATGAATTTGGAAATTTGTTTAAATATGCCTTTTGAACTCTGAGAATAGCAATGAAGATTTTTCTGAAGATAGGCAGAGTTTTAATTGAACATTTTTACGATATTACTAGAAAATATTTACAATTGAAGATTATCTTAAATTTTATCTGAAAGTTTTGCCATCTTATATTTTATTACGTTTTTTTCAGACTAAATTGTCTTAGGTAAACCTCTTAACACTAACAAAGATTTTTTGGTGAGTTTTGTAATTTTACTAACTTTGAATATTTTAGTTTTTGATAATTTTAAGGATTCATAAATGCTTATTCCTTTTATTTTTGATGCTTAGAAACATTTTAGACTGAGGTTATAACTTTAAAACACAGTGACACTACTAAGGGTGTTTTGAATAAGACGAACAATACATACCTAGGCATTTTAAAATATTTATATCCATCAAAAATACGTTATAGTGCTTCAGTTTTCCCATAGATTACGAGTTCCGGTGTACAGAAATACAGTAGAACTTTAATTATCCGGTCTCCAGTTATCCGGATCAGTTTCAGAAAAAAAAAATCAGCAAAATCCGCTTTTTAAAAGTTTTTTATCGATGAATTAGACAAACGAAGAGGACTAAGTGTCAGTTGAGGACCTAAGAAACATCATAGTCAAAACTCCTGGATGTTCCGAATGCAGTGCAGAGGATGTAGGCAAGTGGCTGGTGTATGATTCTTCGGTCCCTGAATTTCAAATTGTCAGTGACGATGAACTCATTCAAAGTGTGAGAGCAGAACTCATTGATAACCCGGCAGATGGCGACGACATTGCTACTCAACCAGACGCGGGACAGTCAGCTAGTAAGGCACTGGAGTGCCTTGACAGCGCTAAAATGGATGGAGCTGCAGCCTGAGTGCGACCATCTACAGCTACTAACCTCAAGCGCATGCGAGACTTGGCTGCACGAAAACGAGTAAAGACAGTGAAACAACTGACTTAAGATTGATATGTTCAATCAAGGATACATTTTAATACAGCATGCAAGTACAAAATGTAAACAAAATTGTTTTCATAATCATTAAATTACAAAAAAATACTAAAGCAAAATGCGTTTTTTTACTAACCCTTTCTTCGTGAACTATCCAATTATCCGGATATTTGATTATCAGGATGGGGCCTGGTCCCAATTTATCCGGATAATTGGAGTTCTATTGTACTTAGCTAATGAAACTTTACCTTTTCGTTTTTCAAAATTGATGCTTTGCAAAAAATAGAGGATGTAAAGTAATGGTTCACTAGCCGCTCTATTTCCCTGTAATCGTTTCGAAGACTTGCTAAACTTCTTGAAGAAGCTACTCGGCAACATTCTTTTTGGAATATCAAATTACAGTATAGTAAGTTTATGATTTCAGCAAGTGTAATTTGAGATGACCAGATGACGTCTTCCAGAGATTTACTGATGAAGTTGTCTGCATGGAATGTATTTCCGACTCCTTTTGCTAGCATCAAAGACACGAGTCCAGGCCACCGAAGTTCAGATGTGTTAGTTTCGGTGTTAGCCAGTAGTTGTCTGCAAGAAATAGAAACCGTTTATGAAAAAAACTTGTTTTGGGTGAATTGGATTAAAAAATACTTTTACTAAACGCTACTCAGTCTTTAAAAAAGAATGGATTTAAAAATAATTTTTGTGTTATATTTTTCGATTGGATTAAACCTCAAACTTGTTTGATGTGTTTGAGCTTCTTTATTCATCTTGATAGGCAACATTTTCGTTGGTGTTGGTTTGGGGAAAGTTGGACAAAACCGGGTCCCAGCAGTTTTGGCTAGATTATTACTGCCATCTGTCAGATAACGCATGAAACTAGATGCAGACACCCGTCATGTTATTTGGAGTTGAATGAAAGGCAGTGTATGTGTTCGTCAATGCCGATGTTTTAAAAAATTCGAGTAGAAAAGTTCGATTTTTACTCTGTAGTTTCTAATAGCTTCAATATTTATTTTAGACAAGTACAACATCTGATACCTCTTTCACCTATTATTTTAATTTATTAAACAACTTTTTGCATCATGTTTGAAATATGCTAAGCCTTCTTTTCTGATTAATGGCGTAGTCTGATAAAACCCGGACCTTGGCAGTCGGACAAGACCGGGTACGAATTAAAGCTTGGAGAACAAGGGGAAAAAATCAGAAAAGAAAACTTAGAGCAGAAAGTGTTTAAGGCAACAAAGCAAAAAAAGGGAAAAAAAAAAAAAACGTTCAACATTAAAGCAGACTCCACGGCATCAGATGAAGACGACGTGGAATATGACGTAGCCTGTATTTTTTGTAACGAATTGTATGCCAGGTCAAAATCTCTGAAAGGTTGGATACAGTGTCTCAACTGTAAAGGATAGGCGCATGAAGTGCCTGTAGCAATGCAGAGGAGCATGATAAAAGTTTTATTTGCGATTTCTCTTCTTAAAACTTCTTACAAATCTGATCAATTAACTTAATTTACCATACATTCCAAACACATTAAATTCAAAATTACTTATGTTCCGTGATTTTTAAACCCACGTATGTTCCTCAGTGTAGGAAGGCCATTGTACTAATTTATTGTTATAAATAAACATTTCGTCAAAAAAACAACAAGGTTTTTGAATTATTCCTATATATACCTGGTTTTTGTCCGACCTGGTCGGATAAAACTGGGTACTTGCATTCTTCCGAAAAATAGTTATTTTTTTAACTAAAGAACTAATTTATCATTCAAAGCAATTTTATTCACGTAGGTGCTTGGGGGAAAAATACATTTTGGGACCCGGTTTTGTCCAACTTTTCCCTACTAGAACATTTTTAGCACGAATCGTATACTGAGACATCTTAGGCGGAAAAGTACACGTCTGAAGACGAAGAGAAGGGGTTTTTCCTAACTTTATTTCAGTTTAAGATATTATGAAGCTTTTTATTACCTAAAAATAATATGCATTATTAGATGAAGGATTTAGTTCTGCTATTTCGATTCGCTTTTGTCCAAAAGTGATGTTAAAAGTTTCAAAATTGATCCGTATTTTGGATGCGAGAATTCAAATGCTAAGGCTTTCTCATGAAATTCTCATTAACTGTTCTTGATTTTGTGAGGTCTTTGTTATGCAAATCAGAAATGCTGAGCCTTGAAAACAATATAAAGAAATCTTAAATTAGTATTTATGAAAAACAACTTTCGGGGCAGTTTTATGACCGGAATTTTTCATTTTATGTGATGCTTATTTCACATACATGATGGGTGTAAAAAGTTATGTCGAATCATAATCACAATCCAGAAAAGGTCGAAGTTAATGTTTATAGCTCTTAAAACATGTGTTCCTTTGGAAAATGATCATTCGTAATTTTACGACTTCAGTTAAATAACTAAAGTCGTAAAATTACGATTGCAAATTATATGATACTCTATTTATCAACTGCAATATTGCAATTGATAAATGGAAATATTTTGGCTACCAGTGTATATTTAGCTAACTTTATATCTTGCTTAACCTGCGTTATATCGGTGGAAAATTTTGAAAGGAAAATGATTATGTGCAGTTCCTCTGATCCTAATATAATTGTGTAGTTTCCTGTACCATCAACCTATTATCATATCTTGTGATGAAACACTATTTCGAAATGAAAGCTTATCGAAATTTCTTACTTTTTGATGTTTTCCTACTCGCTATTCCTTAGTTTTTTTTTTCAAAACGAAAACACGAACATGCGTCACTGTAAGCTTTGCATGATTAGATTAGCTATACATTTGCTTGACTACATAACCAAACCCTAATCTCAAAATGGGAAAAAAAGAAAATCTCGAGACGCGATTCTCTTGATAATCTTTCCTCCGAAAACGTGCAAACATTGATAGTTGATGTTCACAACATCGCGGTTTCAATGAATTTTGTTTTTATTCAGATTTGTTTGAAGCTTTGCGGACTATCGTCGAAACGAGTCTCATTTGAAGATTGTATAATAATTAGTTTGGAAACCCGAGCTGTGTGTGTTGCAGACTAAACTTCGATGCAATATGGACAATGACGTACAGTATGTTCAAGGTCGAACTCGGATACCTGTCGAAAAATGCAACTTTACGTGGTCCATTGAAAATTTCAGTTTCTATTATTGTGCTAGTGGCGAAATTCTAACGAGTCCATTTTTCACGACGGGTTCATCTTTTTCGACTACATGGTACTTAACGATGTACCCAAATGGAAGAAATAAAGACGAAAGCGATGGAAAGATTGGAATATACCTCACTCGTAAGAGTAACAATTCAAGTGGCCATTTCGCTGTCTTCAAAATAAGTTTGCTTGGGAGGAACCGGGAAAAGACGCATTCCATAGAATTCGAGCATTTGTATGACAAACCGATAACTGGCTTTGGAGCATTCGACTTTATCAGCAGAAAAACATTGCTGGGAAAAGAAAAGCATTCTTTGCTACCAAATGACACTTTAACTGTGTTCTGTGAATTGAAGACTTCGGAGTTGGGGAGTGATACTGTCAATGAATCCGAAGACACGTGTTTGACTGTTTCGTCGAGTGCCACTGTTTCAGCATTTGATCTGTTATCCAGACATCTCCAAGAACTTTACCTCAGCCAAAAGTACAGTGATTTTACCTTAAAAATCGAAAAGGAAGAGCTACCAGTGCACAAGAACATTCTCTGCGCGCGGTCTCCAGTATTCGCAACAATGCTACATCATGACATGCAAGAGAAGTTGAACAACTGTGTAGAAATACGTGACATGGATCCATCTGTCGTCAAGAAAATGATTGATTTTATCTATAGTGGACAGTTGAGCAACCTAACGTCAGACATAGCTGTTCAGTTATATCATGCTGGTGAAAAGTACGCTCTGCGTGACATGAAACGGGTGTGTACAGAATTTCTTTTATCCCATTTGTCGTTGGAAAACGCTTGTGACGTTTTGCTTCTCGGAGATTTGTACGAAGAACTGGAGTTGGTAGAAGCTGCTAAGAATTTTATTTGCATTAACGCAGCACGTGTTCAGGAGACGGAAGCTTGGTTGAATATGTCACTCAAGAAACCAGATTTATTTTTTACATTGAATAGGGAAATCATATCGGGACCAAAGATGCTTAAATTGAACATTGAACCGATCAACAATACATAGTTGAAAGTTTGCCATCTTTTTGTATTATTTTCTTCAGGTCATATGTTACATTTTTTTTAGTGGGGTTATTGTTCATTCAAGATAAGGTATGTCGTCTTTATGAGGTATTTTATAGACTTATCATTACAGTCTCATTTTAAATATTTCACTTATGGATATTTAAAATGAACCAGGAAGTTTAAAAAAACATTCAAATAATTTCCAAGCACCAAGGCTCTTTAAAGTTAGGAATTCTTTTGTCTCAAAATTTGTATGATTTGTATGCTTGATTTTAAGTCATCTTAATGAGTGTTTCTTTGAAATAATTATATTTCTGAGATACAATTTTTATTTATAGATTTCCTGGGGATATAATTTTTAACGTTGAAGCTGGAAACTAAATAGTAGACTGTGCAACTTTCAAATGCTTAAAGAAAATTTGTATACTCGCTATTAAGACGAGAAATAAATGTGTGCACATATTTTATACTAAAAAAAAACAGTTTTTTCAAACTTCAATTTTACAATTTCTTTTGAATAAAATAATTACTAGTTTTAAATCAAATCTGAATCTGAATTAAAAATCTGTTTTGCAAAATTTTTATTCTTTGTTTTATAAATAGTAGTGTATATTAAACTATAATTTTGCGGACAAGATGTTTCTATAGAACGCTCTTTCAAATGATTTGAAGAAACAATTATGCCATTTGACTACCTTTTCTACACAATTAACGTTGTTTTAAACTAATAATATATTTTTTTATTCCTATAACATAACACTGCAAAAATGTACTGCATTAATTTGATTTTAAATAATTAATTTTTGTTTGCACTCAAATTAATATTTATAATTGCAGAATTGGTGTATATTCTTCGATTATATGACTGTTATTCTCGATTATAATTTTTCATACTTGTGGTCCTGGAAATAATGCAATACTGTTATTTTATGTTATTACAGTACTCACACAAATATTTTAATTTCTAAAGAGAGTATAGGGGCAATTTACTATCAATAGTCAATATAGTATACAACAATATACGCACTTAAATGTTTCCATCAAGTAGTTGTGATGAGAAGATTCCTGGAGTCTTTTGATGACCTTCTGAGTGGACACTATACATCTCTCTTGATTTCCGTTTGTGGATACGGATGAGTGCTTCTGTAGGACAGCTTGACTTTCTTGGATGATTGAATTCCATTCTTCACTCGAGCACACGTGGGGAATATCGCTGAGCTTCACCTTGGCATTATAAGTGTTGTATTTGCATACGAAGGACAAACGTGAGAGGTTGAATAGGTTTATACTCTTTTTGCATCTTGTCAGAAGCATGATTTGTCCTTTGTGCTCCAACTAGCGCGCATTCTTGAAGTCGTAAGTGTTGTGTTCCATCACAACTCCTGAGAAACAAACACATTTTCAAGTATAGGAAGCAAATTGTATTGTTTCATTTTCTTAATATGTTAATAAATGCAAATAGTTTAAAAGGAAATTTGTGCAAAGATTGGAAAGGTAAAATAGAAAATGATTTCAATTTGTCGAAATTCTGGAGAATTTCTTTTGGAAGTTTTGATGAAGAAAGTTATTTTAATGTTTGATTATTTCTATTTTTTTTCACTGCGTTCAACTTAGCATTGATTCATGGGTTTTATTTAGTATTTAAAACATACATGTCTGATTTTATTTGTCAATCAACAGCCATCCATCTATTGCATCCATTGACTAAGTGGGGAAGAAATATTTTTAAAAGTTGAAGTTTACCTAACCATTCGAACTTCAGCTGACCCGAAATTAGAAACGAAATAAAGAAATTACAACCTATATCGATTTTCTGTCTGTGAATCTAATCATATTTAAGATATGACAGTAGAAAATTTCTATTAGGCGATTTGTTGTGATATGACCCGTTTTATCACTCTGGACACCCTTATCAAATTGCCCCACTATCAAAATCTGAAACAATTTCAGAACGGAGGGGTATTCATTTTTCTTGACTTTTTTTCTTAAAATTGGTATAAGTCACTAAGTGGTATTTTAATATGATTGGATTCTCCATGTAGAAAGGTGCTTGTATCTCTAATTTTATCACATTACAAAATGCATAGCACAATTATAAAATGACTTAAAAAATAAGTTCAATTTTAAAAAGCTTGAAATGAACACATGTTTTTTTTAATCGCACTTTAAATGTAATTCAAGATATTTTTTTAATCAAAAATTTTTTTTTTTCATTCCATCATAGACAATAATTTTTATAAAATGTGTTACTCGAAATAAATTATTTGTGTAGTTCAACATATAAATGTGATAATCGATGTTAGTAAACTATTGATATTATTTTATTTAACTGTTTATCCCATTGTTACGTCCACATGATTATAATTTTTGATTAACAGATGTTTGCAAAGGAATGAATCTATTATTATATCACAACTTCTCACAGTGGGTCAAATATCTCCTAACGTGATCAAAAGTGGTTATTAAAAATTGTCATGGGATATGATTAAATTAGTAGGTAGTAAATTAATGTCACACTCATTTTAAAACTTCATCAGAAAGTTGATTGTATGCAATTTACTATTATATAAAGCATTATTATATAGTTCGAACTTCATCAACTTTTGATTTTCACTTGTTAAAGTTAGTGAAATTTTGCGTGAGTTTGAATCATGATTCTGTTTTTGCTCATATGATTTTAACAAAATCCTGCTATACCTAATATAGTAAAGCATGCTCTTCAAAAATGCCCTTAATTTTTTGCTTTCACACTTTTTCGTTCACTAACCAAGCGAATGATTAAATGCCTAAAGTTTCAAGACTGTCCAAACATTCTTCTGTGCCTCCGTAGGAGCACATTTTACAATTTTGCCTTGATTTAGCACTTGATTCATTAAAAGTCTTCTTTTAAGAATCTTTAAAAATTTGTACCTTTTGTTCATATTGGATACTTTTTGATTATGTACCTTTAACCAACACACATGGAAATAAACAGAGTGAAGTAAGAATAATTATCCAACTAATATACGTTTTTAGTAATGTTCTATATATATATATATATATATATATATATATATATATATATATATATATATATATATATATATATATATATATATATATTGCCTCTTGAAACTCAACTGAGAAAAAAACCTCTTGTGTTACCACGGATTCACATTTGTGAATGTTCAATTTCAACAAGTGCAGACGTAGTTACATAAGAAGTTACAGTAATGAGAAATTTTGTCCTTAGTTTAGTTTCAAGCCACTAAAGTAAAAGTTCACATATGTGGGCTTCCGGAATCAGGGTGTGAAAAGAGAATGTTGTTGTGGTTATAGTACAAATGTTTGTAAGCGTGCAATCCATGTGTATGGTCATGTCATTCTTGTTCAGTATTGACCAACACGGTATTTGCCAATTGTCCAGCATTGTTGCTCTTATTAGTTCGGAACGAGGGCTGCCATTTCTTGTATCAACCTTTCATTATCCATTTCAAATTTGTAATTTGGTCAGTGTTCCAATAATTTAACACAAGTTTTTTCTACAACTTCACTAGTGTCGAAAGAATCTTCCAGCTGAGCCATTTGGGAGGTCGAGACACTTTCTTCGAGCTCTCTCTTACAACATTAGAGGTCTCCGCCCCATGCTCGCCAATCCCCGGGAATTGCTACGCAATCCCATTAGGTTTGCTTCGCAAACCAACACTCCTTTTGCAGACTGTAATTTAGTAAACATCTAGTGTATGTTTATATTGTTCATTGGTTTTCTCTCGTTTCTGTTATTTCTTATTTGATTCTTTTTTTCGCAGTTTCCAATTTGAAAGATTTATTGTGTTGTAAAGACTATCATCTTGGTGAATCTTTTGTTTTTCCAAAGAGCATTGATGTAATAATTTTTTACGTTCTGTATTTCTTTGCGAATGATAGCATTGATCTTTATTACATGTGTACATTAGATCACATCCTAACATATTTTTACCAATGTGTTCATGCGAATTTGAAGAAATAAGTTGATGAACAAAAATTGAAAAAATGTGGAGGAAAACCTACTTTTGTTCTTAAAATTATTATTTGCTAAGGATATTCAAAATAAGCTTCGAACATTTTCGAAGTTAACATTTTTAAAAGTAATATTTAAACAATTTTTGCTGAAATGTTCAGGGACACATCTTGTATTGGCAAGAAAACGTTTTTGCTCACGCGATCTGTGTTATGAAAAACACTACGGATTTGAACTTTGGAAAATAGCACAATGAATCCGAAAGCTTGAAAATATGAACCCATCAAGGTTTCTGTTTGCGAAAACTAATTCTTTGAATAATTAATAGTTAGATTTGAAATAAAAACAGCAGTAATCGCTTTACTCACCGACCATAAATACAGGAAAAGGACAATCTTGAGAGCTATAACTTCCTCTTCAGGAAATCGAACGTTTTTAGCCTGGAGAGAAAGAACACTTTCACTGCTCGTTGTTTCCACAGGGTTGCTTCGAATAATTTACTTCCCAATTTCAAGCAGGTGATGTGTCGCCAGATTGGAAGCCAAAATTTGTTGTATAAGTTTTTGAAAAGTACAAAAGAATAAATGCTCATTCTTGAAGACTGAGATGTAAACGTATCCAACTTCTTTATTTTTTGCTATACAATGCAAGTTATTCTATAGATTAACATAAAGGTTACCGCCTGAATTTAAATCTAACCACAGCCCGCGTTCCGGGCTCCTGTATCAATTTATACCATAAAAGAACCTCTTGTGAAGCAAAAAGTGCACCTCAAGTATGATCTCGAGTCTTTTATGTTTAAGCAAGACCCGTGATAGGTAATATAACTTTGTCAAAGGTATCATACTTCATGGCGGAGTTGGGTTACACTGCTATATATTAATGTATAGTAAGTTAATTTTTGTAGTGGTTAAGTTCACAATATTCCCCCTCCAGAATTCAGCTGTTACTGAATTCGAAAGATGCTGCCATTAGTCGGTAGGTTCTGAATTGCGTGAGACCATGAGATGTGTATTAAGATCACGAGTGTATTTCCGTATGTGTAGCCAAGAAATGGAAGATTGCTATCATAGATTGTCCTGTATTGCCTTTGACATACTAGTATGAGTGCAGCCTGAAGTTTGTTGAAATGAGGATGAACATCAACGGATAGTGAAGCTGTATATAGTGATAAGTGGTCTGTTATCACAGAGGTTAAGACAGTTGTTGAAAGTGATATGCATCGTATTGGCAATTCAAGTACTCATCGTAAACCATCCATCGAGTATGTTTTACTTAAGGCAAGCGTCATTTGGAATTTGTCAGAAGCTCCATCTAGCTTGTTTTTGAAAGTGCACGTGTTTATAATCTCATTTCCCAGTCACCAATTTAGGAAGTTCAAACCAAGTCTACTAAAAAGTACTTCATGGCGGAGTTGGGTTACACTGCTTTTTTTTCTTATGAAATGTTAGTAATTGTTGTAGCGGTGACTTCATAAAAGAACCGTGGTAGCCCGGTTGGAAGAGTGAAGGTTTAGCAACCCGAGGGTTGCGAGTTCGAATCTAACCGAAGTCCGTCGTGTACAAAGGAGGCTGGTGCACCTTAAATCTGCCGTGGCTCAAATGGCCTTACGTTGGCGAGGTGTAGTAGTTTTTGCAGATTAGGCCGCCAGCTCAGGTGTGGCCTCGTAATCTGACCGTAGTTGAAAATTACGTGCTGTCCTTGATCTTTCTCTTTGGTATTGATATCGGAGAGTTACCAACAACCCGTTGTGTTGCTCCAGTGGAACGTTAATTAATTATCTCAATACTTTTCCCCTACAAAACCTTTTATAAAGACAATCGAAATGTTTCAAACTTTTTAACTAAGAATGAAACAAACTGCACATTACAATTCAAAATGTTTTCACGAGTTCCACCTAGGCATCGTGCTCTGGTTCTATAATATAGGCGTTAAAATCGTTTTTTCTTAGGTTGTTCAAGAACAGCCGAGAAATTATGTAAATGATGAAAACAGATCTTGTGTATCTATCTCTTTTTATCATTAATATCGGTATCACATTTTATTTTATGTAAAAAAAAACATGGGTACATTTACTATTGGAATTTTTTTAATTGCATAGATTTGTAGCCAAGTGGCTGTTAGATAATTTTATAGTCAAATGACCTACCTCTTAACTTTTGAAACATTTTTCTGTTACGTTTATATACGTGAAAAATAAGTAAAATCTGATCGAAGAAAGGAATAAAAGCATAAATAATTTTTAGTTGTGAAATTGGAGTACTTCAATATAAATTACATGGTAAAATATAGAATTTTAAGATTAAGTAACTTAAGAGAAAGTGTGAGATGAGTGTTTTTCAATAAGTGCAAATAATTGTAAACATTGGATACGATAGTTAACGCTTATACACTGTATGGGCAAAAGTATTTGGATTCTACAGAAATTCGGAGGACGATTCATACATCTCACAGATCCAAAAAGAATTTATTGTATAAGTAAAAGAAATTCTAAACAAAAACAAAGTAGATACAAAGAAAGTATGGAATGAGATCATTCTAAACATAATGTCACATTATCATGAATATTCAAAATGGCGGTCTTCTTCATGAATGCAAATTTCATTCGCATTCGAAGGACTGAAACAATAATGTCCCCCAAACAGCTGCTCAAAGTGTTAAGTACGAGGATTGTTTTTATTTTAGATAATATCCACCTAATTTATTCCTGTTAAAATTTTATAAGTGTAGATGAGCGGGTTCAGAAATACAAGCTCGATTTGGTCGGGGCTCATAAGGGCAACGTTGTGGATTCGTATCATCTCATGCTACTCACACACAAGTTGGGCTTACATAATTAACGTGAATATAAAGAAAGAATTTCAGTAAGAAGCGTTCATGAACAGACCATGGTCCTCTCTTTTCATTTTATAGCGGAACGTGGTATGAGTGCGCATCAACCCTTTTATATTCATTGTCTTTCAGACAACCACTGAGAAAAAATTTGTACGTATTAGATCAGGTGATCTTGGAAGCCACGGGCCTTTAAAAATTAAACTCCCTTCAAATCATTTCGATGAAAAGCAAAAGGTATTTTCTTGCTGGAAGAAGGAAAATCGTTTTTAATTTGGGAGTTCAAAATACAGTACATGTTTCTTTGTATGAGAAAAGTCTGTAAAAATGTTCGTTAGAATATTTACCATTTAGATAGGCCCTCAACTCGTGCCTAGTGTGCACATTTAGTGATCTGCAACTGTATCTTAGAAATAATTTAGGGATTGATTTATATTTCAGGTGAAAGTAATTTAGCAAACCTTTTAGTTTCTTTTCAGCCAATTTGGAAGAAAAATCGCCAACTCCAACCACCCGTTTTTGTTTCGTAAAAGGCCGAAGCAAAAAAAGAAAAAGTGAAAGCGAAAGCAGGTGAAAGGAAATGCTGCATCTTAGCATCAAAAAACGCTTCCTCTCAGTGTTACCTGGTGACCCCAATTTCGAAGGAAGCAGGTTTTTATAATGTCACCCACCAAGAACATTGAAAGGGAAAACCTCTGTATTGTTTCACTCTTCGATAGTTTGCTTTTTGAACTCAAACGATCAACACATTACATCTGTAATATATTACGATTTGAGTCACTAGAAAAAATTGTAAATCTCTCAATTAGCAGTTGGTAAAATAGATTCTATTTAGGTGAGACTAAACGCCACTATTATTCAGGAAAACAACGAAGAACACAAGGTTGATTGGTTTTGGCTTATAAAATAGGTTGATTGGTTTTGACTTTAAAAATATATCTAGGAATGAATCGGACCTGCGCCGTGTACAACTCCACTCTTCAAATTTCAGCACCATACCAACGAGAGGACATTTGAAGCCACGGTAGATTTAACGTGCACCAGCCCCCACATACAGGATGGTCTTTGGTTGAATCGGGTTTCGATCTGGTAACCTTTCGGTTGGTAATCCGAAACTGTAACAACTGGGCTACTGCAGCCGCAGAAATCGAAATGGCTTTCGAAATGCTTAACCTATAAATAGACTTTGACCATTGAATTTAGATATCATGCACACATGTGAATCGTAACACACAAATACACGTTGATTGGAATCTACTCTGCCTAAAATTCAACTGTTTTTAACCACCTACATTCGACAATTGCGGATTAATTAGTTTATTTTTGGCATATGTTCTGTGTTTGTGCAACAAGTATTTTAAGTCACTTTTAGTCTGATCCACAAAACGAAGAACTGAGCTGCAGGGTATGTGATATATGCCCAACGTATTTTGAGATTTGAAACGAATACGTTATTTCATCCATTTATTTCAACCATTAATTCAATTTCGGTGTTTTCATAAAACTGAAGGGGGCCTCGTACGGGGAACGGTAGGTTCCAATGCCTCCTAATATCGACTCGACTCATTCGTGATAATGCGGGTTATTTTTGTTTGCAGAAAATGGGAGTGTTTTGTTCCACTGTTTCTATAGCGATTTAATACGTTTCTCATAGTTGCACTCAGTTTGGGCCGTTACTTGTTTAAATGTAACTTGTTACAATTACAATTACTATTCGTAAAAAGCAACGAATTACTTGTAAAATTACTACGTTTCAATAGTAACACATTACAATTACTTTCAAGATGACTTTTTACGACAAAATTCCATATTTACAAATTTTTTTAAAAATAATGTAGGAATCAATAAACGAAAGATTTTTATCATCCTTTAGAGTGGTATGTAGTACCCGATACGTTACAAGTTATGGCCATTTACAGCTAAATGTGGTAACCTTCCAGTTTTCGCGAGTTTGCGCGCTTACATCCAGCTTTAAGGCAACCCTTCGTATTTTTGCCATTTTTTTATAAATTATTTTTTACATTTGTTGTGCCTGTGGTTGCTCCGTCCGTTGCTCTCGTATTTCTTTGTTGATTCTTTCAAGTACGTTGCATTTTTATTTTGCTTTAATTGGGTTTACCCCTTGCGAATTTTGCGTTTTCAATAGCAAAATAAGATAGATAAATAGGATTAATTTTTAAAAACGAATTTTTTTTTATTAATACAATAAAACAAATTTTAATTGCAAATCTTCTAATTTTTCTGTGTGGTATTTACTGTAAACGTACGTTTTTTTGCGTTGTTTCATCAATTTGGTCCAGGTTCAAATCCTTAATTTTAAAAAATTGTCGGATAAATGTAAAAAATTGAGAAAAAAAAAACGTCCGCATTTTGGAGAATTCCGGATTTCGGACTTATTACTGTATAACTAACCGTATTAATTCTTATTCTTTTTGCAAAAATGTTTGATGTTAGTATACATTTGGAACCTGTTACGATGTATTTCAGTAATATTTTATATTAAAAACTCTGGATGGTCTTTGTGTAGGAAATCCTCAAAATGTACAACGCGGAGTAACCAATAAGTGGTTATACGCATTGAAGCCAATGCTGATTGTGTCTCGCTGGCAGACGGGGGTCTTGCTTTATACGCTGTAACTCGTCTACAAAAAATTTCCTCCCGTAGAGTGATTTATACGCATGGAAGCCAACTGTGATTGTGTCTCGCATGCAGGCATGAGTCGCGTGTTATACACTGTGACTCATCTATCTTATGTTGTACACTGTGACTCATCTATCTTATGTTGTACACTGTGACTTAAAAAATTCCTTCAGGTACAGTGGTTTATACGCATAGTAGCCAACGGTGAAAGGTTCTCGCCAGCCTCGAAGGGGCGGCGAGGTAGCCGGCAGGCGGGGATCGCGTGTTGTACGCTGTGACATCTACAAAAAAATTCACAAAAAATTACAGTGGTTTATACGCGTGGAATCCAGCGGTGAAAGGTTCTTGCCGGAAAGCGGGGGTCGCGTGTTGTACGCTGTGACTTAGCTACAAAATATTCCTTCCAGTATAGTGGTTTATACGCATTGAAACCTTGTGCGGTCAGTGACTTAAAAGCAAAAAAACTTCTCCCGGTACAGTGGTTACAAAAAAAATTCCTCATTTTCAATTCCATACCTTCATGTTTGACCAAGAAAATCTCCATCGAGTTGCCCACGTAATGCTTAATAAATTGCTAGAATAATTCTAAAATGAAATTCCATCTCAACTATAGAAACCTCCATTACTTTTTCTCACATTGAAAAATATTTGGTGGATTATTAGGATCCTAGAAAAGAACTGACTTATCTACCAAAAAAATGTTTTAAATTTTTATTCCATATACAGTACAAAATCCCAAATCCGGAATTGTTGAAAATGCGGACGTTTTGTTAACCGGCGTTTTTTTTCCACTTTTATGTTCTCTCCGGCAGTTTTTTTTTTAAATGATTTAAACCTGGACCTATTTGAGGTAACTACGCAAAATAACTGACATGTTCAGAGTAAATACTACACAGAAAAAATTAGAAGATTTGCAAGTAAAATTGTTGCATTGTATTAAAAAAGTTTTTTTTTTTCCTTTTTTTGAAGATTATTCCTATTTACGTAATGTATGCAAAGGTTCACAGCGTGGATTTTGCTATATGGCGGCCATCTTGGAATTGCTTAGATTGGCCGACATCTTGATTTGGCGAAAAAAATTTGCTTTGGTGACTCACGTAGCGGTTTCTACCACTCTACCCAACTTTATTACATTGTTTTAAGAAAATCTATTTATTGTGATACAGCAAAAGCTGCATCTCAGAATTTTTGTCACTTACGCGGTTACAATTGGGTTGGAGACACAAACCGCCAGAACTAACCAATCTTTCAACAGCCGCACTGACTGGCAAGGGAGTTTTGTATTTTACAAACATGCTTTTTTTTACTGTAGGTAGAGAACAGAATGCAGACAAACTACAATCTTTGTTTTGAAAATAAGTGGATAACTCAAAATCAAAACATAGGTAGCTGTTGCCAGATTCGCAGCTCTCTCAAACAATGTTGCCAACTTCAAAATATAAAAGTAATAAAATGAGAATGAATTGTAACTCGTTACTGTAACTAAAATTACTTTATCGAAAACTCTGTAACGAATTACCTGTAAAATTACTGGTTTTCAAATGTAACGAATGACCTATAAGTTTACTGTAAAAAGTAATTACACTCTATAACAAAAAAAATCGACGCACCAAGAAGGAGTTGTCCGATGGAGACAAAAATTGGTGGATAGGAAAATTATGTACAGAATAGAAAATGATTAAAATTTCAGAACAATTGAATGATTTATTTCAGAGTTACAGTAACGAGCTCAATAAGACCCGCCTCTAGCCTGGATACAAGCTGCCACACTTCGTGGCATAGACCGATAAAGCTCCCGGATGGTCTCCTGCGGTATTTCTTGCCAAATTTGCTCCAATTGTCGGACTACGTCATCAACATTCCCTACCGGATGCAGTCGCCTTCCCATCATATCCCAGACATGCTCGATGGGAGAGAGATTTGGTGATCTGGCTGGCCAAGGAAGTGTTTGACAAGCTTGAAGACAGTTCATAGCAACGCGTGCCGTATGTGGTCTGGCATTGTCTTGCTGAAAAATAAGCCCTGGGTACTGCGACAGGAACTGTAGCGAAACAGGTCTCAGAATGTCGTCAACGTACCGCTGTGCAGTAAGTGTACCTCTAATGACTACCAAAAGGGTCCGTCTATCAAGGGAAATGGCACCCCAGACCATAACTCCTTGTTGAGGGCCCGTGTGGCGTGCAATAGTGAAAGCAGGATCGGCATGCTGCCCTGGGCGTCTCCAGAATCGTCTTCGATGATCGTCAGGACACAGTTGGAAGCGGGATTCGTCGCTAAAGACTATACGTCCCCAGTCAGTATCATTCCAGCCTGATCGAGCCAAGCACCACTGTAATCTCGCTCGACAGTGTGCAGGCGTGAGTGGCAGGTGGCGTAACGGTCGGTGCGAGCGTAGATTTCGCTCTCTCAGCCGTCTGTGAATGGTCATGGTGGACACTCATGTGTGGGTCGCACGACTGATGGTTGATAGCGATGAATCAGGCGCTGTGACAGCTGATCTGACAATCACTCTGTCCTCGCGATCTGTTGTGGCCCTACGTCGACCGCTACCATCATGACGCTGAAATCTGCCATTGTCCATCGACTCTTGCCAGCATCTTCTAATCGCCGCATCGCTTCGACTCACATGACGAGCGATTCTCCGATTTGCCCAACCTGCCTCTTTCAATCCAATGATACGACCTCTTTCAAACTCTGAAAGTTGCTCGGAATGAGCTCGAATCCTGCGGCGAGGCATTTTTTCAGTCGTTGAAAGGTATCCTAAATCGCAATGCAGCAGAATTTTTTAACAACAGTTCAAGAAGAACTCCTTATATACATCTGCTGGATGCGCAGTTCCGATGCGCTAGAGATCGCACTATTCATTCATCGGACACCAAATTTTAATCATTTGCATATTTGGTCAAAACATTTTTGCATACGAAATTTCAAAGCAATCGGATGATTCCTTCTTGGTTTGTCGATTTTTTTGTTATAGTGTATTACAAGTAACACGTTACCGCCCAACCCTGGTTGCACTAAACATGTTCATTTTAAATTAGTATTATTTGTTTAATGTATTGAGAGCATGCAAATAAAATTTGGACCGTTACCATATTTGCTAGTGAGCCATTTTGAAAAAATTAATACATTATAAGAGTAGTTAAGAGTTTAAATCGCTTTCGTTGGGAGTACTTCGGCTAAGCATCTTATGGTGATAAACCAATCACATAGTAAGAATTATTTGACTATCGAAACAGTAATCATAAATTGACAACATATAACTAGAACAGATGTTTTTGGCTTAGCTACAAAAACTTAGATAAATGCAAATTGGTCTAGCTTTATGTTATCTCATTGCAGTAAATTAAAATGCATAAAACGGAAAATTTGAAATTGAAGTCACATGTCTAATAACTTCTCAGACTACCAAAGTAATACGAGTTATGAATCATTTTAATTGTATAATTTTAAGTGGTATTTTATGGAACACAACATATACAATAAAAAGCTATAACTTTTTCATTTCGGCCTTCTAATTCGTTTTTATAAGCTGCTGTTTGAAACAGTGATAGATTTGCCGACTTTTATACTTTCCTTGTGAGATGCTTTATCCGTCAAGCTAAATGTAGATAGCTGTAGTGTTTCTGGGGCTAAACGTGTTCCTGCACACATTCCTGACGTCACTTGACTTACATGTTAACTCACTTACATGTGAGAAAACCTACCAGTCTACGACCGATGAGCAATGTCTAAATTACTGTTTAACACTATAAATAATCTCGTCTGATTTCTAATTCGAATTCGTAGAGACCTCTGCCATATATTAATTGGGCCATCCCTACATTCAAGACTTCAGCTAGTCGGAAAGGACGGGCTGTGCCCCCAAATTAGAAGTCACTTAGCTTGTTTTCGAATACGATTTCAGCACTTCGTCAATACAAATCCCGGAAAATGAATTTTGAATATCATATATGCACTGCTGTTTGTAAAAAATGCAACACCATGAAGAAATCATCCGTATGAAATGAAATTTGCAGCAAATGTCAGTTATAGGATGTTATGCAAAGTAGTAAAGTTTCAGAGCCACCACGCATGCGTGGTGTGAGCAGCGCCCTCTGAACTGATGCTAAAAGCGTATAAATAGAGGGCTGTAGCGGGACGTTGAAAATAGTGCATGGTTATTTTTTAGTGGCTACCGTTTAGTGAGACCTAAGTATGCCTGCACGACGAAATGGGAGAAATTTCAACAACTTCCGGAGTTTGAAATGGGGAGAATCATCGGCCTTCGTGAAGGAGAATTTTCCTATCGCACAATAGCACCTCGTGTGCAGCGGAACAGTTCCACAGCGATGCGAGTTTGGAAGCAGTGGACCGACGAGCACCGGACAACTCGAAAAACTGGGAGTGGACGACGGAAGGTGACGTCAGCGCGCGATGATAGACACCTGGTCCACATGGCGGTCTATGACCGAACAGCTTTCTCTAGACAGTTGGCAGCAATTTGGTCTACTGATACAGATGTACTAATGTCGGCTTCATCAATTCACCGACGTCTGCTGCTCCGTGGACTACGTGCAAGGATTCCTTTATACAGGATCCCCCTCACGCCGAACCATCGACGGCTGCGTCTACAATGGTCTCATGAGCACAGAGCCTGGCAGTCTGATTGGAAACAAGTCTTTTCTGACGAATCCCGCTTTAATTTGTGGAACCATGAGAACGCCTATTGAGCACGTGTGGGATTTGGTTGGTCGGCGTCTCGCTCGTGATCCGCGTCCTACAGCTTCAAAAGACGAACTTTGGGTGCGCATACAAACAATATGGAATTCTCTTCCACAAGCAGATATTCAACATCTGTTTCATTCCATGCTACGCCGTATAGGATGTGTAGCTGTGTAATTGTGTAGAACGAACGGCAAGAGCTGACGCTGCGCCATTTTGGAGTTTCATGAAGATCTACTGTATTGTTGCTGGACTCGATATACTGACGACACTCCTGAATTTCTGCTTCCGTTTCGTGAAGAGCAACTGGATTGTTGCTGGACTCGATATACTGACGACGCTACAGAATTATTAACAACGGTCAGATGACGAGGCAAGACCTGAGCTGGCACCCCTTCTCCAATCGTTTCCAAGGATTCCAAATGAGTCTCAATCATTTCCATGATTAAGACTCAAGTGGAAATTGTGGAAACCGTGATAGACCAAAACAAAAACTGCGCCAAGTTTTCCTTTAATTACCGAAATGTCAATACAAGGTTCCATTTCTGTCCTTCCGGTGAAATATCGAAGGACACATTCATGCGACCTGCTGGAGGAGGTCGCATGATTGGTATCCATCTCCTTTTCGAAAATATTGAATTTAACATTTCTCCGTTAACTTCAGCCTCCGTTCCTATTTAGGTGAGTGTGTAGCTTGAGTAGACTATTGCTATTTTGAAGTCCACCAACATCGTGCCGGCTACGATTTGTAGTTCCTTGGTGGACAACGTCCGGTAAAATCTTGTAATAAATATCAGGCTTGCTACTGAATGACTTCTAAGTATCCTCGGAATGCCTAAGATTCACGCTGTCAACGGCTGGTGCATGCTAAATCTGTCGTTGTCTCAAACTTCTTCACGTTGGAGACTGGGTGCCAGTCCAGGTGTTGCCTCGATTCCTGACTGTGATTTAAAATTACAAGGTGTTGTCCTCAGGAAATTTTCCTTCAGGATTGATCCTGGACCGTCACCTTCGTCAATAGCCTGCTATGTTGCTCAAAGTGCGATGTTAATTTAACTTCCCCTATATAAACAGTAATTTTGGGAGAAGTTAGCCTATATATAAAAGAGTTGGTATCCGTCTGTCTGTTTTGTCTATAAAATTTTACACTGTTGAACCAATCCATACCAAATTTGGTACCCATATGCTTTAGAACCTTGCGGGTAACGTATGCTATATATTAACATCCGTACTATTTGTACTAGGTGTGCAAATGATCTAAAACATTTTCGAAATCTCCATAGGAATAAAATTGAGTATAAAACAATTGCGATACGCAACTCGGTTTGTTTTAGTTGATTGGAAAACAACTTTCCCAACAAAAGTGTTTTAACAGTATTACTCGAAAAAATAATTTTTTCCCCAAAATAAATTACTTCTAATATTTATATTTGAACTGATTTTTTTTTCTACCTATAATGTTATAGTAATTTATAAATATTTGATTGATGAGAAAATACATTTAAATACTTAATTTTACATAACTTACATTTTGTACTGAATGAATGTTTCATTTTATAAATTTTAGAGATTGAGGGGGGTCCCTTCATGGCTAGGTTCTCCTTGACCTCACCAACACCTTTTATAAAATTGATTTATAATTCGTGTTTGGGTATTTAATGAGTAAAGACACCGAAATGTTGCTTTTATATACTACCCTACAATAATGGACCGGACAGCAAGATGTGATGGTATAAGGGAAATAATACGTGTTTCAATAGGGGATGGTCCCCCACGTGCTGCAATTACACTAGTAACCCTTATGGCATACTTTCAACAAGGTGTTGATACACAGCTATGGGTATTTATGTCCATTCTTGCTGCAAGAATGCCGCCAGCTCAGCTGTGGATTTCGGACTAGGGTTTCCTGGTCCGTAAGCGTCGCTCTTACTCGTCCCACAAATGTTGTTACACTGTTTTTGGGGTTTAGGTCGGGACTCTGAGTAGGCCTGGGAAGACGTTTTACATACATATCTCGATACCACTGCTTGACAGAGGCTGCAACATGACATGGAGCGTTGTCGTCCTGGAAGTGTTATTCGCCCATTCCATAAAATTGCCAGAGCGTAGGAAGAACCTGATTGTCCCAAATGTTCAAGTAGGCGTCGGCGTTCAATTGACCAGGAACAACATGCAAAGGTCCCAGGCCATACCACGAAAAACACACCCAAACAAGCAGTCGGATTTAATGCAAATCCGCTGGCGTCCGGGCCATTATTGTAGGGTAGTGTATTTAAGCATATCTTTGTTTCATAAATTTGTGTTTTTTTTTTAAATAAATCATAACTGGTAATTATCAATTTTTTTCAAATTGCTTTTTTCGAATTACTCTATTTCAGAATGCAGTCAGGAAGTCGAAATATGTAATAATGCGACCGAAATATGCACACCTACTCATATCTTTCGTTTTTCAGAATTCTGCTGTGTTTTAATAACACGAGTAATGTTTGTATATGTGTTTCATATCTTTTTACATATTGCAGATATGGTATTTAGGAGTTAAATTTTAATGAATTATTTTTAAATTCTGCAAAATATCACTAGACATGGGTAACTTTTTGGTGGAATATGTACAGTAGCGAAACAAAACCCGAACCAACTTCTTTATTTCGAGCACTATTCATACTAGAGCAAATTCAAAGGAATTTTTCAATGGAGGAATAACGTCCTCTAGAAATTCAAATCCGAAAAATTGCATAAAGGGTCGTCTTCATATCAAATTTTGCTCAAACAACGGAATTTCTACAGGAAACATCATGGTTTGATGCCATAATCAGATTCTGCATCGTTAAGTTTAATCTAAATATGAAATTTCATGACTTGGCTACCTTTATATTTGGGGATATTCAGTCCTAAAGTTGGTGTCAATTTCAGGGATCATTTCTAAATAGAAAGTCGCTATGCGTAGATCGAGATTAATTGTAGTTATCGCTACCCCAATTTCAAATTTAAACACCATTTCAAACGTATTTTTCAGCGATTCGAGAATTATTATATTTTAAATGCAAGTGCAAACGATTCGAGAATTATTATCCGAGGTTTGTCAGACGTTTTTTAAACTTTTGTTTGCCTCCCAAAATCACAATAATGAGGAAAGTTTAATGTAGCACAAACACTAATTATAGTAATGAGCTGAAATTTTGCATGGTCATATTAGAATTCCAGAACCGATTCCCATCAAAATATAATAACATTCCAATTCATGAATGTTTCAAATATTAATTTAATAATTATTACTGCCTACTAAAAAGTATTTTTGAAATAAAATTTTAAGTTTATTTTGTTTGAGTCGTTTAACAGTAACATGGTACAAATTTTCAGCCTTATTGAAATAATATTTAGGAAGATATCTATAAAAGTTCAAGAAACTGATTTACATTAGGAGCTACAATCTTTCTGTACTCATAACTTTGAAACGATAAGTCCTAATGACATGAAATTTGGTGTATAAAGTTAAATTTTGACAAAGATCCGAAATTAATTTTCTCTACTGTTAAAATTGCTCGAATGAAGAGGGATGATTCGTTCTTTTTCAGCGACCGTACATTTCTACCAACTTTCCATAAGTCTTTGGTTGAATACGAAATGGTCTGTAGGATTCTGTTACATAAAATTAAACAAAATTTACTAAACAAAACCTTTTTTAAAGTAAGGTGTATTAATTCTTATTGTAAAATGAACGAAAAAGTCAAAATAAAATAATTTTAAAAGGATAGGTTGCATTAAATTAAACGGATAGGTGTAGTTCAATATTTCTAAATCGGCTTCTGACGTAATGACCTTAGAAAAAAACTTTTGTAGTTTGTCTTACAGCAGAAGCACAATGAATATAAAATTGATTACATGTATGGATAGATCATGTGTACATATCTGCTTCCGAAGTAAATTGTAAAAGCCATGAAAAAGTTAAAACAACATTAAAAATTATTTTCTGTTCAATTAAATGATGTTTTCATTTTTCTATGAAAGAAAAGTGATTAGTCTAATTACTTTTCAATCAATATTAACCAATTCAGTCCGAGCAACGCCGAGTTATATTGCTAGTAGTCATTCAACAAAATTTTAGCGGAAAAACAACGATTCCGATCAGTATACACAGCGGTTCTTTTACAGTATGGCAGCTTTTAACAGAATATATCGAGGACAACTTCCCAATTGTATTCCCTAAAGGATCAAAAGCTCCAGAAAACAATCATATTTCAAAATATTCTAGTTTCCCTGGTTATACGAAACTAACAGAACTCTAATGTTGTTGGTCGTTCTAGCATGAAACATTTGAATTTTCTGTTGTAGTAAGCACTCTATAAACACAAAGTCCACTGCATTAACTAATTAAAAAAAGGCAATATACGATGGCTTGGTTCTTAATTTTCTTTCAGTTTGCCTGTTTGTTTTAATGTTCAGTTTTTAGGCCTTTTACATTAATATAGATAATTGCTAAATCATAAATATTTTGATCTCTGGGGACGATACATAAGAGTTTGTTTTTAGTTGATGGTTACACAACTGGATGCTCAGTTCTTTTAATCACGCGATTTGTGTGAGCTTTTACGTAATTTGTACCTTGCAATTGTCCTCTAGTATTCATTAGGCATGAAAGCACTCTTCCCTTCTCTAGTCTTTGTGACTATAATTTCAACTATTCAAAGTAAGTTACAGATATTTTCTTTAAATTTAATGGTTTGTTTTATTTGGTGTATTGTTTAAACTCTTCGCAATGCTCAATTTTGAACATTTAAAAATCAATTTTGGAAATTTCACAATCTTGGCAAAGTGACTTGTTAATTATCCTATTGTTCGGTTTTGAAGCATAATAAACCAAAGTTAATTTTTAAGCATAATTAACCGAGTATAATTTTTAAGTAAAAGATGAAAAAGTTTTAATACATCATACCCTCTAAAATTATTTGTAGGTTTCTTTCAAATAAAAATGCAAGATGTTGAAAAGAAACGATAACTTTACCATTACTTATTTACTTCGATTCACTTAAATAAACTTACTTTTGACAAAACGAATTATGAGTACAAATTTTAAATGTTTACTAAAATTGAATATTGAATTTTTGTTTCTTTAAAAAACAGATTTCGAAACAATTACTCAATTCTTTTAGCGACAACATTCTGTACTTTGTTTCAAAGTCGTGTAGTAGGATACAAAAGCTATAGCCCCGATACTTTAATCTCCAAGTTATAAGTCCCTTTTTTGACAAATATTTGGTACTAGAACTAGAGAAAGTTTGTGGACGAATCATGATTATTTGACTGGTAAAACGTTTTGTAGTCGGCCTATTTTATACTCTATAGTTTATGTCCTTTTCCTTGTAGTTGTAAAAATCTAGTCACTGGGCAATCCAGTTGTCAATTATTTATAAACCAACCAATTTACCTCAGAGCTTATGTCACCTTTCAAAGCCTCTGAAGTTATAAAGCTGTTGAATATAAAACTTTAGAATGAATAATGGAATGTCAATTATCACTTGAAGCATTAGTTATGTAACAAATAACATTCACAGAAGCTTATTTAAAATAATTCTTTTTCAACTTTTAAGTCCCTGTTCCTTACAAGTTTTCTGCTCAGCACCGTGTCTTTATAGTAACTAACTTATTGTGTATCCAAATAGTTATGTAGTTTCAAGTATGTGATGTTCCATATGGACATAACGAATAGCGTCAGGTAATAGAGAACCAATCACGATGAAACTAAAAGAGAATTTTCGAAGTAAATTACATAACAATATAAAAATTATTAACAGGTGTAGTACCAACAGTGATAGTAGTAACTAATATCGTTCTTTTTTAGTCAGGACGCTTTTCATTAAATAAGCAAGGTAAAGGTTAATTGGTGAGATGGGTTTTATGGCGCAAGGAGCCCAAGTGGACCCAAACAATGTCTAGTAAATAGACAAACACAAGGAAAGCTTTTAATGGCACAGAGCCACAACAAGATAAAAGAAGGTTTGGTATGAATAAATACATTTCAGGATGAGGCTGTGTTTTAAGAAATCTGATTGTTGTATTATAATATGCTTTTTCTGCCGTTTAAAAAATATATAAATTAGTTTAAAACAAAACCCCCACTGCAGTCGAAATATTGGAATCTAATTTGATTTTAATTTAAATACACTTTTTTAGGTTGCCCTCGCGGATACTTCCGGGCATCGGAAAACACATGTTTTCACGTTGGTCAACCAAATTCGGACATGAAGGCCTATTGCAGTTTCAACGGAGGATCTCTCCTTGACCATGCAATTTATAAGGATCTCGAAGAATCATTGGCAGAGGAAATGAAGTTATTAGGAGAAAACTGGATGCCTTCTGAAAGCTATGTGGGCATGGAACAGGATGGTAGAGGAGAATATGGTCCACAAAGTATGTATAAAATTCCATTACACACATTAAAAGCGTAGCTCAGAGACGATGTGCACTGGTGACTAATAAAACGGGAATACTGGCATCTACTATTCTGTTCTCTACATGAATGACACAAAAAAAACTGAATCGACCTTTTGTTCAAATAGATTGTGAAATAATAGAAATATTGTGATGCCAGCAAAGCCATTCTTTGTAAAAGTAATAATTTATTTACAAATATGTACATCTAAAACATGCTTATAGTTGTGTCAAAAGTACGAGAAAGATATTTTGGTCTTTTTGTCAAAAGTATTATCTAAGAATCCAAGAGCACGTTCAAGGGACATTATTTTGAATATCGATGTTAGTGTCAAGAAACCTTGTACAAATATTTTTGTAGGAAAAACATATTTTTCGTGTCTAATTTATAAAATGTATTGTTTTAAGATTTAATGAAAATAATTTGTCTGTATGGTGTTTTTTCATTCCAAGTAGGTGGTGGTGGTAGTGCTTCAGTGTCGAAACGGCGTTTTTCGGTACGTATTCCGAACGTGACGTCACTTGGCTTGCTTTTCAAATACGGCTTCAGCACTTCGCCACTAAAAACTTCAAAGAATGCCTTTCCAATTGATATAAGGTTGATCAGTACTATCAGATTAAACGTCACCAAAGCGGGAATAAACCGCATTTTAAGGTAATCCCGATGTGTATCATATGAGAACATTCAGGTAGCGGAAATAAAATATTCACATTCCATTTGGTTTGTTAACACTGAAAATCCTCCTCACAAAGCGATTACTTTCAGTAATACAAGTTAGAAAGTAAAGGAATTGATGGAAGCGTTCCTACTTTTCTCAAAAATTAGAAATAATATTCCACTTTAATGCCTAGCTCCATTGATGGAATTTTGCAAAGTTGATTTTATTCGTAAGAAATTTAAATTTCTAACTTCCTTCCCTGCCAAGTGAGACCGCTGATCTAGAATATGTTGTTTCAAGACTTTTAATTACGTATCATACAGATTGGAATTTTATGACGTACTAGATGAAATACTGAGTGCTGTTGTTGAAAGTACGACACCGAAAAAAATTTAATCAGTTGAGTATTTTAGTTTTGTTTTGAAAGAAACTTAATCGGATATTCAAATAAGAAATAACTTCAATTCTAGATGACCGAGACATGACGTTAACCCACTTCTTTGGTTTTTAATTGGCAGATGCTGGATTGACACCATGTCTGTTGACGTCATGATTTTTTGTTTTTTACCATCGTCTAAAGCGGTTCCTAGACGATCAATATTATTGTCAATGTGATTAACGGTTTCGATTCATATCTGTTTCAAAATAGCTTCAATTAACCCGTCAAACTCATTAGTTCAGTGTTTTTCGAAAGTACGTGACATGTTTCATTTTTGTGTTTCAAAATGGTTTGAAATTCAGATTTGGACTCTCTTGTCTTGACTTTGGCTGTCTGCAATGGGAAGAAAGAAAATATAAGGAAAAGACGCTGGTCCAAAAAGTGGTATAAACTGAGAAAGACTCTTTTCTCACTAACATGTACTAAACTTTCTGCGAGATACTGAATCGTAAGCAGAATATTAATTTTATGCTTTAAATTTTTGGCTCCGTTTTATCTGGTTTGTGTATTGTTTTAACACATCAACCATTTTTGGCAAAGCAATACTTCTTCTGTTTTAATATTAATTTGACTTAACTTTCCTCAACTCAGGGAAATCACGATACCATGTAATTAAAAGAGTCACAAACTCCCGTTCCACGACAAAATCACTTTTCGTAGGGCTCGATGCATCTGCCATGGTTGCTATATTGAACGAAACTGACCGAATGATTGACAATTGTGTAGTTTACACGAACAATCGGCTCTGTCAATGGATTTCAATCAAAATTCCTATCAATGTCCGTTAATCGATGGACAATCGCCTCCTACACGATCAATTGGTTGCTTCAATGAGCATCATTGTCAATGCTATTGACCGTCTAGGGACCCCTACTAAAATTGTGTGTGTATTTAAGAATGGTTTGTTTCATAGGACATTTCGGGTGTGTGTGCAAAAAGTTTTAGTTTGGCATAGGAATATTAAAAAAATTAAATTGTATTTTGTGTATTTATTCAAGTTTTGTTTTATGTGTCATGCTTAGTTAATAAAAATGTTA
The DNA here is from genome assembly GCA_947359465.1 of Metellina segmentata. Taxonomy (NCBI): domain Eukaryota; kingdom Metazoa; phylum Arthropoda; class Arachnida; order Araneae; family Tetragnathidae; genus Metellina; species Metellina segmentata. The sequence continues at coordinate 78,533,321 of OX375878.1, forward strand.
ACAGATTTAATTTCAAATCCTTTTTGTTTTCCTTCATTCTTATTATTCAGTTTTGTTAGGAATTAAAAAAAAATTTAATTTCTATCAGTAATTTTTTGTTTAGTTCCTATTAAACAAAACTGGTTTATACATTTGTCTTTTTATCCTACGAAATTACTGCACTTTTTTAACTTCTTGGGACTGATATGGGATAGCAAAATAAGTTTTACGCTTACTTCTAAGGACCATGTCCTAGAAGTTTTTAGGTGCTATAAATTTCAGTTCAAATTTCAATATAACATCTATGTGATGATTTGTGAAACTATTCCTGACAAAGCTTGCTGATTTGATGTTGAGGATTTTAAAATTTAATTAAGCGATTTACAAAATTGGTCCAAGCAGTTTTGTTTCAAAATGGAATCTTAATGACTTTTCAGTTACGTTATTAGTTTGTTCGTTTTGTTTTCAAATCAAATAACGGTGTGTAAAACTGAAGGAACAGTAAGGTTTTCAGCTGCTACTTTGCAGTGCAGTGATCTGGATATGGGGAAATCATGCGAAAGAACTTATTTATCAAATCGATGAGTAAACCTAAACAATAGCAAGAACAGAAGCGAACAGTAAAAAGGTATTCGTATTGAAGTGGCGACACTGCATTTGGTGCCATGAGACAGAATAGTAACTATGAAAACTCGAAAAAAATGTCTAAATGGTCTTTGTGGGCTGTATGACTACATCGAACCCTGATGCAGGCTTCGTGCAACGTTTACATTCAGAGAAAGAGGTTGTGGATGAGTTCGAGCTGTAACAAAACTCATTCTTATGTTAGAATATTCACAAGTCCAAGTTAACCCGCGGATCAATGATAATCCCCGGGTTATCGAAAAACCATATTCACAATGCCTGATCCATGGTTTAAACTTCCATTTCGGTGTTACATTTTGATCCTCCAAAATCGGCGAATTTACTCTTGGTTGAGAGTTACGCATGCGCAGTATATCTTTTTTGCGAAGGAAACGAGAAATACTGTAAACGAAAGAAAATGGACGACACTTCATTGTGTGCTAAATTACAGTATTCTTGCGACGATAGTTGAATGTTTATTCAGGGAATGTAGCCCCGTGGGGGCTTTAATTCCTTGTGTGCAGACGACGACGCGCATTCAACTGATCTTATATGAATTGAAAAAAGAACGTGATTAAATTTTCTATACGATAGATATGCAGAGAAATTTTCTAGTTCGAACTATATTCTGTCTTGCCAGAGTAGAACCCTATGAGAGAGTGAACGGTAGAATTGACCATGGCAAATGCAAATTCGTCGTGGAATAAAAATTATTTTGGTGATTTATTACAAAAATGAAAGAAAATCGACAATGCAAGTATTACTTCACTTTACACTAACACACGTCCATACTGACGAGTACAACGATAATAGGATTACATTGATTTGTCAAGGCATAGTGTACAATTCTTTCTTGCAAAATTTAGGTTTCCATAAAATCCAATTTGAAATTAAATACCTTTGCACTTCTTTTTCCAAACCCAAATATAAATACCTTTGCATTTCTTTTTCCAAACCCAAATATAAATGGCTACCTTTGCATTTCTTTGCAGATTAGGACGTTGTAGCAAATATAAAAAATATCACGTGATCGTGAGGTGCTGGTAGTAGTCAATCAAAGCGAGCATATCATTTTTATCCGTAGATCACTTAACCCGCCGTTTGAGAATACGGTTCTTGATGATCCTCGATTTAACTCTGACCCACGGATCAACTGATCCTCGAGTTAACTCGAGACTTGTGAATATGGCCGTTAATGTCACTGCTCAAAAATTGAAGTAGGCACCATTTCCTATTGAATATCATCGGCTATACTAATCGCCACAGGCTGTTTCGTTAAATTTTGAGGTTATAATCCTTAAAAATAATGTTGTTCCCGAAGTTTTACACGTGAGAGCATAAAAAAACAGTACATGCATTACGTCGTGCAACGTACTTATTCGTCAATATATTTTCTTAATCATCAGGAAAAACCACCTGGTCCTTTCATGGGGATGAAAAATCCTTTGAGCCACACGAATTCCCGATGTTTGTAGAGCAGCCCGCTGATGGAAAAGAGTGCGCTGCCACAGGAAGAGCATTTGATTTTAAAGTGAAGCCAGTGTACTGCAGTGAAAGCCATTCTTTGCTTTGTGAAAGGGACGAATTTCGTGAGTAATTTGCTTTCAGGTTTATCTCCAATTAACTCTTAAAATTTCTTTTTTTTACAGGGTTAAACCAGATGAACATTGGGTTTTCTTATCTACAAATACTTAAATAATTCCAGTGTTTTCAAATTTGACCTTTTGATGCTTTTTCTATGGAAATGGTAGATACACCCAGGGTCGAACTGTTTTTTGACGCTTGCAACCAAAACTGAACCCAGTTTCTTTTTTCAGAAAAAGTGCTCAAGATCTTAAGCTTAAGTAGCGGATAATGTTAATTAAAATATTAAAAATAGGTACAAATATTAAAGATAATACTTAATGGCACAACACGTTAAATTAAATTGAAGTTGGCAGTGTAAAGTAGGAGAGACATAACGGCTCAATTTCCTGGCCTCTTTTCCGTTGTCAGAAAGCTCTTTTATATCTCTCTATATTAAAAAAAAGTAACTGCCACCACAGTCGGAGCCGCAGGATTGAAAACTTTTTTTTTTCGCTCGATTCTTAGACAGTTTTCCGAGAAAGAGATGAAGAAGATTTTTTTTCCCGATGTGGCTATATTAGTATGAGGTGCAGTAAGACTCAAAGTCGAAAAAAGCGAAATTTCTAACGCGAGTGAGCAAAACACGTACAAATTTTCAGTCTTCAACAGTGAGTTTTTTAGAGTACCTCTAAACGTATATTTTTCACCTTGCCGAGTTTTTTTAGAAATTTCAATGTAGTTCCTGATAATACTTTTTGGAAATTCGGGAAAAATCGGTTCATTTTCGTTATTTTTTTGTTAAAAATGTCATATCTATAGCTTATTGCTATTACTTTTTAAGTGTGAAAACATCACGGAAAACCTTAGAATGTACTCTTTCTTATGATACAATTCTTTTTGAAATTGGCTTATAAATAAATTCGATGCTAATAAAAGTTGGTCATACAAATTTCGTATTTTTTACATCGTAATTTCCGATACAAAACTAAAAATGTCATATCTATAGCTCAATACTGTTAGTTTTAAAATTTTAAAATACCACGTGAAATCTTAGACTGTACTCTTTCTTATGGTATAATTATTTGTGAAATTGGCTTATAACTAAATTCGATGCGATGAAAAGTATAATTTATAAAATTTCAAAATTTTGCGATACCGTACATTTTTTTTCACAGAAATGAAAGGTTACATTTATAACTAACGGGTTTGCTAGAGATATAACATTTATCGTGGTAAAAGTTACCATAGCACCGAATTTTTTAAATTTGGCCGTTGAAATTTACTGTGACGGCATGGTCCAAAATTATTAAGATAGTTTCGCCGTCGCATGATATTGAAAACTCTGCGAAAGGAGTGTTGGTTTGCGAAGCAAACCAAATGGGATTGCGTAGCAATCACCGGGGACTTGGCGAGCAGGGGGTGAAGCCCCTAGTATATTTAAAAATGGGCTGTCATATATACATTGGCCTTCAAAAGTTAAGCACGCGACGGTAAAATCAACAAAAATGCAAAAATAAAGTTTTAATTAACAAAACATTGCACATGAAGGTAGCATATGTGTTTATGCATTAAAAAAAAGAATTATGCACATAGACGAAAAAATATTTAATTTTCGTAAGTTATAAGACGTCACATTTGGATTATTAACAAAACGATGTTTAAGGCCAGACAAACCAAACGAAACTTACATTAACAAGGTAGGTGACCACCTCGGACCTTCATACAAACTTTACAACTATTTTCATGCTTTCAATGGGGTGATCAACCATCGCATATGCGAGCAATGGCCATTCCTCCTTAAGGACTGTTTCTTACTATCTGAGACTGGTTGGGGGAGGTAAACGTGCAGAGATAGCACACCCGAGGGCATCCCAAAGGTTTTCAATGGGATTACGGTCGGGGGAATATGCCGACAAATCCATACAAGGTATGCACTCACTCTTAAGGTACTCGTCAAAGATGTTTGTTGGATGGGGACGGACATTATTGTCCATAAGTAGGAAATCAGGACCAACTGCTGAAGCATAGAGCTTCACAATGGAGTCTAGGACTTCATACTAATACCACACAGTCGTCACAGAACCACATTCAAAGATATGCAACTCGGTGCGATATCCCATTGAAATTCCGGCACATACCATGTCGCTGCCACCTCTGAATGATGTTCGATGATGTTCTTGTCATGATTGCGTGTGCCGCGTTCTCTCTATAAGTTCGAAGGGAAAATGTGAAATATATCAAAATCGAAAATAGTCCTATGCCATTTGTAAAAATTCTTACAGCTGATATCAACAAACAGAAGCATAGCGTAACATTGATAATTCGGAAGGAAAAAATATTATGCTTAGATCTAAGACAACATTATGAGTCAGTTCCATTCGCCATTATTTCTTTCCTGCACACGACATCATTCTTAGCCTTTCGTACTGTCTGCAGGGAGTAAAGGTAAAGGAGGGAGAAACAGTCAAGGATCTTGGGGTGATAATTCGCAGGGATTTTAAAATGGGTCACCAATGTTCAGCTGCGGGTAAAAAGGCTAATAGGTTATTGGGGTACATTAAAAAGACTGTAACTTTAAGGGATAAGAATATAATCTTGCCGTTATATAAGAGCTTAGTAAGACCACATCTAGAATATGCTGTACAATTCTGGGCTCCATATATGAGAAAGGATATAGAATTAATTGAAAGGGTTCAGCACAGAGCTACAAATATAATAAAGGGGATAGCAAATCTCGACTATAATGAACGTTTAAGTAAGCTAAACATGTATACACTGGAAAGAAGAAGAAGAAGGAGAGTGGATTTGATTCAGCTTTTCAAGTTGGTAAAACAAGGGGACACAGAGGGCTTAAATTTCAATATTTCAATAGGGATCAAGGGGCCATGGGTATAAATTGAATAAGACACATTTTAATCGGGATTTAAGGAAAAACTACTACTTTAATAGGGTAATAGACAAATGGAACGCGTTGCCAAAAAATATAGTTTATTCAAAGGGAGTGTACGTTTTTAAGATACAATTGGATAGTCAGTGGTAATTGGGGAATTCATAAACAAAGGACCAGCCTTGTTGGGCTTGAGCCTGTAGTTGGTCGTCAATATTTGTATTTCTATTTGTTAAAAAGAAACCCAAAAAGCGCAATTGCGCTCGGTTTTAGCAACTATGGATACTCCAAGACGAGTCTGTTTTATAACTTGAAGTTGTCTTTTACAAAGGTAGGAAAATGAAGAGATACTGTCAGACCATGCACAGGACCCACTGCGCATATTATCTAAAAAAAGGGTAGGGTAAAAGTGTCTGTGCTGAATGCACCCATTGCACATGAAAAACGCCACTAACCAGTCTTAGTAAGAAACTGTTTGAGACTGAAAAGATTTGGTATCTACAATCCTTGGTTGACTTTTTACGGTAAAACATAAGGACGTTAAAACCTGACGTATCACTCAGATTTACGATGAAAAAACAGTCGATTTTGCTTCAGCTTTTATGGATTTTCGCCATGCCATGAATTTTTAATCTATATATATATTTCTCTTACGTGGCACGCAAAAAAGACGTTATTTGTTACCGCGTTTTGGCAACATTGTGCGATTGTTTGTTTACTAGGAGCCTCGCGAGACATTTGAATCTATAGCGTTATCGGATGAAATTTTATTGAAAAAAAAAATGAATTTTAGACGAGCTGTTGCGGTTTGTAATAGAAATCTAAGAAAGCGGAGGATCTTTTCAGGACTGTTTAAAAAACGGTCCTTTTCAAGGCTAACAATTATAGTACAACAAGACGCGTGCACTACAACTTTCGACAACAAACTCAGTCAAAAAGTGTATGGGTGGCTCGAGTACTGGGGAAATGTACACACAAACATGCTGGGTATTCAATTTCCAAAGCAGCGCTCACATTTCGAGTAAAAATTTGCTCAAAGTTTTCATTTAAATTCTGATTCCAGAGGTACTGTATATATCTTTTATGTAATACAACAAATTTAGATTTGAAAATTATTTTTTTGGAATATATTTTGTAATCAATCCCTTCTGCTAGGACACGTGTCTTCATTGATGCGAGCGAAGCGAGCATATGTTCGCGCAGCGAACCAATGAGAATTGCGAAGCAATCCTCCGGGGGTTGGCGAGCGTCAGCGAGCAGGGGGCGGGCCCACTAGTTCTTTTTATTATGGGAAGCCGGGCTTCTGATTTCAAAAATTTTAAATTTCTGTTTTCAGCATGTCACAGCTCAACCGTGGGCTATACGAATTACCACGGATCGTGTCTGACGGTCACAGAAGGTCAAACGAATTATGACAATGGTAAGAATTCGTGCCCGGATGGACATCTTATGCCTCTACGAAATGAATCTTCCATCGAAGCGGTAACCCAAGCATTCTACAACAGTAAATTTTCAGGTGGAATTTATGCAAGCCTCTACAAAGACAAAGACAGAAAAAATAGATGGTTTTACTTGAATGGGTATTTTGTTCATTTATTCTTTATATTTAGTTATTGATACAAAAGGGGAATAACATTAAAGGCCAGGCAATCACGTCGAGTTTATTTCAATTTGGGAACTGCCAAGACACCATGAATAGCAAGTGATATATTAGGAAGGATAGATGGGTTGATAAATTATTATTGATACACGTATATATGAGAGGGATTTCCAGTGGAAAAAAAAAAACATAAGGAATGCGAAGATTTTACTTGCTTTCCCCAAATGCTATGGCATGATACATGTCACGATAATTTAAAATCTAGTTTATCACCGTTTCGACAACGTTTGCGTAATCGCTGTCCAATTAGCCTGTCATATATCCAATTCTGAACTAATTCCTTGACAATTTTAGTAGTGAAGAGATGAAATCGTATTTGGAAAATACGCCAAGTTCGGAATACGTGCAGGAAATATTGTTTCGATGCCTCACTACCGCCACCTATATTTAGATTTGTAGAAAACGCTGAAAAATCTGAATGTAAAATCTATGAAGAAAAATAATTTTTAATGGGCTATTTAATGATTTTGTAATGGAATACGTTAAAAAATATTTTTTTTTGTAATTTTTGAAAATAGTTATTCATTATCTTCAAACTATAATAATTAAATATATTTTTATATACGAAATGTGTTTTTATGGATGAAATAATTGGATCTTTTTTAAACGGAACGTTTTAGGACAAACTACGAGGGCTGTTCAATAAAGAATGATCATAATTTTTTTAAAGGTGATTAAAAAAATCAAGAAAAATAAAATTCATACTTAATGTGTAGCGGGATAAGCGGAGAACAGATAACGCAAGTTTCACGGTCATGACGTCATTGCTGAGGCTTTGGCAGCCTTCCAAGAACGCCTTTCAACGAACAACTTTCGCTTACGGAAAAAAATGGATGTGACATGCGAAGTGCAATACACTACATTGAAATTTTGTTTTCGCCTTAAAAAATCGTCAGATCTTTCAAAAACCAATATCATGTGTGTTTCCCATCCTCCATATAGACCTGATGTAGCAAACTGCATTTTTTTTTCTTTTCCCGAATTTGTAGAAACATCTCCGGGAAAAGCGGTTTTTATCATCACAGGCAGTGGTAAAAGTTGCGTAGGCGATTTTGAAGGATCTGTCAAAACATGGTTTCCAGCATGCGTTTGAAGACTGGAAAAGAGGTGGGATAAGTGCATTGCAGGTAATGGAGAGTATTTTGAGAAAGACCATAAAAATTTGGAGGATTAGTACAGGAAATTATTATTATTTTTTTATTTCGGATCATTCTTTATTGAACAGCCTCGTATGATTTTTTTACTTCTAAGATCAAGATTTCTTTGACACGCATTAAATTCCTGATCAACAATGACTAAAATGCTACAAACACTAGAAATCACGAGAAGCTAAAATAGGACAGTCAGTGTAGCTTAAACTGTATTTATACTGGTAACATATTTGCATTATCTGACGTTCATTTACATCAAGAAGTTTGGATAAAATGCTTTAGTTTTGTAACTAATTTATACAAAAAGTGGTTGTATGTAGCATTATTTTAGTAACACTGTTGGGAAATTATTAGGGGATACAAGTAAGATCCCAGTAGCTTCATATCTACGTGTGCGTGTTTTTTGAACAATTTTTTTACTGCACCACCCGTATTTGCATTTCTTTAATTTATGTCCTCTTCTTACCTGGAAGAGGTGATAGTAAAAATATGGTTGCAAGATTGTCATACAACAAGATTGGTATGACATATGGAATTGGCATATCCATGTCTTCTGGTACAACATTTTTTCTGCCTATTGAGTCAATAGTATTTCGCCATACATATCACCATATGTATACCATATAAGGCTGTTACTGAGTGGTGTGCTGGGTGTATAGTCAACAAAAATAGTCATCAACGAAAGTCAAGCGCAGTTTGCTTCCAACTTTAAATAAACATGTTGTTAATACGATTTACGATATTATTAATTACACACTTATTCGGTCTTTCTGGAGTATTGTAATAAAAGATACATTTGAATCTGTACATTTTGCTCTAAATTTTTATATTGTGGCATACTCAAAAAGCACTCATCAATGGCAGGGATGTTTTAAGGAGGAGAGCCCAGAGTGGGCTCGAATTTTTCCCGAGATAAAATTTTGGAATTAAAAAGCTATAAAAAATACTGAAGCTAGTTGAATCAGATAAAATTGAAGTTTCGTGCCTTACGGGTAAAATATTCGTCACAATGCCCATTCAACATTACGGTATTTAAGGAATTGGCAGAAAGAAGACTAGTACATCGATATTATTTCTGAATGCGTGCTTGATGAAAGTCGTTATTCTCGATAACTCAAAGGTTTTAGAGAAGAGGGAGAGGTTTGTGCTTGTACAGCTCGCACCTCAGAAAGGGCCCTGATAATACAGTCAACCCTTATGTTTAGAGGGCCGAACATTAATCTAAAATAATGGTAGAAGGGAGGAAGTGGCTCGTTCGATATATATATATATATATATATATATATATATATATATATATATATATATATATATATATATATATATATATATATATATATATATATATATATATACACACACACATTGCAGCCAGTATTGCTAATAAATAGACCGGAAATCAGATACTTATGAGTCAATATTTTTACGTTTGCTTTGGGGTTGCAATAATATGTGCATATATATACACTGGTGAAATAAATTGAGAGAATTTGCATATTTTATCGAATTTCAAGAAAATAACTGAACTGAATGTAAAACCACTGCTTCTAGACAAAAATGTAAATCTTGTACGTCAAATACGTAAGCGTACAAGTGTGTGTAGACGGAGCCAGTAGAGAAACAGGCTTTATAAGCGCGCGTAAGTTAAGACGCATTTCGTTCGCTAGCACACCTCGGCGAATTTCTTGGTGCTATTTTGCAGCAATCGGTTAATTTCAAATTGTAACAGTAAAAATGAGTAACCACCAAAGTTTAGATAATGGAATGAGGTGGCGAATTGTGGGGAGGCTAGAAGCAGGCCAATCTCAAGTCCAAATTTGTAGAGAGTTCAATTTAACGCCCAGCGTCGTGTTTAACTTATGGAAACAGTTCCAGGATACCGGATCCATCGAGAGGGCAAGGTCTCTTGCCTCGGTCAAGATGCCTGGGCAAGGTCGTCCAAGAGCAACGACGGCCAGAGAAGATCGCCATTTGTCGATTATAGCGAGGCGTAACAGGAGTGCTACAGCTTCTCAGCTCTCTCGTGACTTATATGCAGCCACAGGAACCCGTGTATCAAGGGTGACTGTTTCCAAAAGACTTTATGAAAGAGGGTTGTTCGCAAGAAGACCTGCTATTTGCGTCCCTCTCACTTCTACGAACAGGAGAATCCGTTTATCATGGTGCAGAGAGCATAGAGATTGGAGTATGGATCAATGGGCGACCGTTCTCTTCACTGATGAGTCCCGGTTCAGCCTAAACACCGATTCTCGCCGTACGTTCATATGGAGAGAACCAGGGACTCGCTACCTACCCTCCAATGTCCGCGAAATCGACCATTATGACGGAGGGGGTTTAATGGTCTGGGCAGGCATCATGTTGGATGGCCGCACACCTCTCCATGTCTTTGAAAGAGGCAGTGTGACTGGTGTGAGGTATAGGGATGAGGTCTTAGAGCCCTATGTTCGCCTTTTCAGGGGTGCAGTTGGCCGTGAGTTCATTTTAATGGACGATAAAGCGAGGCCACATAGAGCTCTTCTGGTCGACGAATTTCTAGAGAGTGAGGATATTCACCGGATGGATTGGCCAGCTAGATCTCCAGACCTTAACCCTATAGAGCATGTCGGGGACGCTCTGGGGAGGGCAATTGCAACTCGCAACCCCCCTCCGAGAACCATCCAGGGAATGAAAACCGCGGTTCTGAAGGCGTGAGACCAATTGCCACAGGAAATGTTAAACTGCCTTATTTCAAGTATGAAATCACGCTTCGAGACCTGTATATCTGTAAGAGGGGACCATACCCCCTATTAACCCATTTTTTTGTTTATTCTGCAACCGCTGTTTCATACCTTCCGACTCCAACGAGTGTTACGCACGATCATGCGTGTGTATTACAATTATTGAATGGTTATTTGTTTTGTATTGTATCAATGTATGTACATATCAAATTTCATTAAAATCAGTACAGTAGTTCTAGAGATAATCGACCAAGTCTGGAAATTCTCTTAATTTCTTGTACCAGTGTATATACATATATCACTCAGTAACGGTCGTGGCATTGTATGGATAAAACAATTGGTCTTCATTTTTGTCATGGAACTGTCGTGCTCATTACAGGGACAAAGAACACCCTTGGAATATATGGGCTGAAGACGACGATGATAGCTCATCGACAAACTACTGCGCAATGTTTAGGCTCTTGGGAAACATGTCTATAGGACTCTTCAGTCAGCCTTGTGATCCAAAGACAAACTGGTTCATATGCGAGAAAACCACGGATGGTACTGATGGTATGTATAGTCAATGTATCGGTAAACACAATGCTCATGACAGATTATTAAATGTTTTTAAGATTTATAATCTGACGTCCCCACATATAGAGGGGAGTCTCCGATCTCAGGGATTAAGAACGAGAACACTCGAAAACTTTCAAAATTTCTGCACTTTGACGTAGTGCGATTTCTATGTTTATATACATTTTATGCATTTATTCATTGTATTTTGAGGGGCCATGGTAACCCAGTTGGCAGAGTCACGGATTAGTAGTAACTGGAGGGTTGTGAGTTCGAAACTCGATTCAACCAGAAACCGCCGTGTACGTTAGGCTGTTTCACGTTAGATCTGTCGTGACTTCAAATGTACTCACGTTGGCATGGTGTGAAAGTTTGGAGAGAAGGGTGCTAGCTCAGGTGTTGAACTCTTCATTTGACCGTGGTTCAAAATTACGAGCTGTTCTCGATTCTTCTCCGGAATTGATCCAATACCGTAGGCAAAATCCCGTTGTGTTGCTCCAGTGTGACAAAAATTCAACTACCTACTTATGGCATTGAATTTTTAATATGACTTTTTAAGTGAAAAATAGGAAGACAATGTGCACTTTTGTGCAAGTTGAAACATCAAATATTTTGAATACATGTGAATCTTTACATAATCTCTGGTTCTGGTATGTTCTCTCTGGTATCATATAACTTGGTAATGAGTCCCAAAGTACTTTCATATTTGAGTTTGACAATCTTTTACCTGATGTATTTATACTTTTTTTGTTATAAGGTAATGTAATTCTTTTACCTGATGTATATATATACTTTTTTTGTTACAAGGTAATGTAATTATTTTACCTGATGTATATATACTGTAACTACATCTAACAATTCGGCGTACAACTGATTAAATTTAAACATGCTTTATCTAAAGTAATTTGGATATTACTTACAGATAATTATTTACATTAATTCAAAGTCGTGGTTACCACAATCGACATCGAACCGCATAGGAGCCAAGAGCGTGGCTCCAGAATCAGAGTCTGGAGGATACGTCTTCTCTCACTAGTTAAATTGCATCTCTCGAAAAATCTTGTCAGAACAAGCTCACGTGCCAGCTCAAACACATGCGAAGAGGGATTGACATCAATGACCTGACATCTGCAAGAAAAGTCTTTAAAGTTTCCCCAACGTTCATACTAGTGATGCGACATCAATGTCGATGTTTTCAAAACATCGATGCTTTATAAAAAAACATCGATGTATTGGAGCCGATGTTTTTGTAACATCGATGTTTATATTTGTCGATGTTTTTTCGTTGTCGATGTTTTATTTTTAAATGAAAAAAGTACCAGGAAAAAAAAAATAATAACCTAGTAGCATAATTTTCATAATTAGTAAATTGAAAATACTTTTACACTAAAGTGGCCAAGGATTGAAGGGTCTGAAAAGTAGGGATGCGACATCGATGTTTTCAAAACATCGTTGTTTTATAAAAACATTGTTGTATTTACATTGATTTATTTTAGCCGATGTTTGTTTAACATCGCTGTTTTAACGTTTTATTTTTGAATAGAAAAAGCACCATAGGAGAAATTAAGAAAAAAAAAAACCCGTGCAACTAAGTATTTGTCAGTGATGGCGACATATGTCCTATCAGAAATAGGGATGCGACATCGATGTTGATGTTTTCGATGTCGATGTATTTACCATGGATTTATTGGAGCCGGTGTTTGTTTAAGATCGATGTTTTATTTTTTAATGAAAAAAGTACCATAGTTAAAAAATAAGAAAAATAACCTGCAACTAAGTATTTGTCAGTGATGGCGACATATGTTCCATTAGAAAATTTTTTTTCCCTAACTGGTGGGATAGTTAGTGAAAAAAGAAGTCTATTTAAGGTGGAGAAAGTTAACAAACTTATTTTTTTTTACAAATTGTAAATAACAAATATTGGGGCATCTAATAATTATAGGCATGTTTTCACCCCAATCAGTTGATAAATCTATATAAATAAGAATGGAGTGTTTGTTTGTACATTCAATATTTTCGACCCATTTCAAGTTTTCTATCCGTTTTGGACCCTTCTGATGCCGAATCCGCCTTTTTTTCGTTTGGTGTCTGTCTGTCTGTCTGTCTGTATGTTGTGCCCTATACACGTCCACGCGGTTTAAGATATTTTCATGAAAATTTGCATACAGTGAGTACTTATCTTCATTTAGTGAGTGGTATTGGTTGCGAAAGTCTGTCTGTCCGTCTTTCTGTTCTATGCTCGATTTTGTGTTTGTGTGTTTGTGTAAACATCACATAAATTGTATTCCAGATATTTGATTGCATTGTATTTTATTTTATACATTATCTATTAGTTTAGTGAACGCAATATTAAACATTTCTTTATTGTTATATTTAGTTGAGTTTCATGCTAAAACACCTGAGTAAGTATACTTAAATCAACCATAATTTGGTAGTTTTGGAAAAATTGGAATGTCTATTGAATATTACGATTACTTCGATTGCTTTACCAGTAATGCTGAAAAAGTAATTATTCTTCAAAAAATTATTATTTTTTTTTATGGAATTTCATCTCTGATACTTCATTTATTTTATTCTTTGCGCAATGAAAACGATTTCCGAATATTTGGGACAGACGATATTTTTCAATGAAACGAGAATGAACAAGATCGCGCGAGCAGTGATATTTTTTCTGATTCTTTCGCTCTGAATTAATTTCACATTTCTAAATTTTGTATACTTTTAGTTGTAAGTTGTGGCAACTGTGCGAGATCAAGAGATAAAATTGAATCACAAATTAATATCTTTAGAACAATTTTTGCGACATCTTTTATTTTGTTTTACTTCGCTGTTTCCAGTTTTAAATATTTATTAATTTAATAAATGTGTTTTCCTTCTCATCACACGCAACAGCACCATAAAGTATTAGACTTAAAAATGTTAGGTAAGTCAGTATAAATTTTCAGTAAATTTTAAGTGTAGTTATGCCATTACTGAAAGAATAATGCCGTTATTTAAAGAATAATGCCGTTATTTAAAGAATAATGCCGTTATTTAAAGAATAATGCCGTTATTGAAAGAATAATGCCGTTATTGAAAGAATAATAATGTTTATTAATCCAAACTGGAACTTTTTCCAACATTAAAAAATTCGTTGTAATAATGACAGGAGAAGATTGCAAAAATTCACAATGTCGCATACCGGAGGCAAGAGTGCCACAAGTAAAAAAATATTATTTTGTTGACTATGAGTGCGAGAGCACTCGCCGTAAATCATAATTTTAATTAATTGAGTTGAACATGAAAAGAACTTAAGAAAGGGAATTCCAAATCTTCCTATAAATCGTCTTTTGTAGTAGTAACCTTAGTATCACCTTTCGTCATTTTGTAGCTTTGTCATACAGCAATTGTGCGATGTATGTGAAATGCATTACATGAATGGATATGCATGTGTAGGATTTGTGTCCAAAGTAAGTTGTAGAAAATATAAAGATGGCGAAAGATGTTAAAATAAATTTTTATTCTACAAAAAACGTAAGTCATTATATATTTTGATTATCTCTTCAATCTAGAGTAAACCAATTCAAACCGAGTAAGGTCGGGTATTTTGCTAGTAATTATTAATAACTTACAATACTTATTGTTATGTACCTACCTAATTATACTTCTGTGCTCAGATGGAAAAAATGTTATGTCACTTTTCCCAAGAAATTGCGTAAGTCCCATTCTAGAGTCTGGTTTGTTAATGTTTAGAAGGTGGTAAACGTTTTATATATAGGAAACTAAAATATGCCTATCTCATGAGGGGGTAGGGTAGTTGAATTAACGTCGCAATGGAGGAACAAAGCGGGCTATTTATCTCCTGAGGGAATTCTATAAAGAAATAAAACAGATCAC
Organism: Metellina segmentata; assembly: GCA_947359465.1. NCBI lineage: Eukaryota > Metazoa > Arthropoda > Arachnida > Araneae > Tetragnathidae > Metellina > Metellina segmentata. Next base: position 78,548,336 of record OX375878.1, read on the forward strand.
TAAAAGGTAAGTAGTAGTTTCTGATTTTTATATACCAGAAACTAAAATATGCCTATCTCATGAGGGGATAGGGTAGTTGAATTAACCTCGCAATGGAGGAATACAGCGGGCTATTTATCTCATCAGGGAGTTCTATACAGGAATAAAACCGATCACTAAAAGGTAAGTAATAGGCTAAGTATTCTATTTTCGTGAATAGAAGTACGACTTCGATGTGATCACTTTTCTAGTTCTATTGGATACGTTTAGAAGACTAGACAATACTATCACAAATACGACACCTGAATCTTCAGCTCAAAATTGTTAAAGCTATTTGTTTTTTAGTTTTTAAGTGTGTTAAAAGGCAATGCAACACCATTTATGCTGATTAATTTAAGAGAGCTTCTGAGTAGAAAATGAGCAGTGCATTTTGTAAAAAATGAAAAAATTCGATTCAAGATTTTACGAGTTGCATGATCGATGATGATGAAACTCATAAAATTCGGTCGTTAATGACTATTTATTTCAAATTTTAAATTAATACAGTTTCTACTATTCAAATAATAATTTATCATAGAGAAATTTTAAAATTCAAAGACCCGTTGTTTATTTGATTTAATATATTTAGATATTCGATACCAATGTAAAATAATTCCAGTGACGAAAAGTATAAGTATTTATTGACTTGAAACTATTAAATAAATCTAAAGTAATTCTATCTGTTTCTTACTAGCTTAGCGCTCAAAAATTATAAGCTAGTGAAAGTGTTTAGGATTCTTAATTAGCAGGAGTTAAAAAAATTTTCTGGAGTAGAATCACTTTGTGTATTCTATTTGCCGAGTAGAAGTACATGGCTGTGGCAAGGGTGGAAATTGAACACCCCTCTTCATCCGTGCACCATAGTAGACGAGATTCAAAGTTACCATTCGATAGGGGACAACATTTTCTTCAAATATATAAGCATTAAATTTACCTAAGGGACCGTCTTCATATCATATAGGGTAAACACTTCACAACTTCTACTAACGACAATAAATTTTAACACCACATTTTAAATTATATCAAAATTTCATTCGGAATAGCAAGTATCAATTCGTTTGATCCAATCATTTATGAATTATGAGTAAAAAAAGTTTGGAGTTCATAATGCTAAATTTGATTCCCAGAATTTTATTCACTTCTTTTGAAACATTATTCCTATCACCTATAGCGAGGCAAAAAACCTAAAAAGATTTGCCATTTGGTGCCAAATATTTTTAGGCTTTTACCAAATATCTTGCCACTGACGATGAAAAGAGTGATTATAGATGTATCATTGCTTGTATGACTAAAAGTAACTGTGTATGGAACACGTTGTATAAATGTTGCGTATGCCTGTTGTAGTATGTAGTATACATGCCTATAGAAGAAACAAGATTTATACTGTGTGTAAGAGTTAAGTGAGTATTGTGTATGGTTCTTGAGTATGGATTGAAAAGTATTAAATATTGCATATACGATGATAAGTTTACATATTCTATTGGTTCTAATCAGTTATCATAAGAAGCACACACACACATTTTGTCAAAACAAAAAAAAATAATTGAAAGCATATTCATCTAATTTAAATTGTGATTGGCTTGAACGTTATAATAGTTTAAACGGTACTAATAGTTTTAATGTTGTACTTAAATTACATCTCTAAATGGGTAAAAAATTGTTTTAATTGAATAATACTCCAAATGTATTTCAATATTCAGTGCTGTGTATTGTAAAAAAATATGTATTGCTGTTTATTGTGTTCAATAAAATTATTTCCTCTCACAAATTGATTTGATTTTTCTTAAACATAAGAAATATTTGTTCTTTTGCATTATATTTAATAAAATTATTGTTTTAATGTGTCCATACTTAATATTAGAATGAATACAAAATATCAAATTGAGTAAAGAATTTAACGCATTGAGTAAATGAGGTTAAGATTGTTGAGTGAATAAGAATTAAAAATTTTTTTCACTTTATCCTCTGAGCTTTGCAAGATTTCCAAATAGTGTAGCATTGTTTTTTTTTTAAATCTCAAAACACACTTAATGGCTAAATAATCGCATCTATTGGTTAAAAGAATTCTCCCATTCTTTCAACTCATAGAAAGATTCTCTGTTAGTCCTTTACTTAGAATAGAATCTTTGGAATGATTATATTGATTCATTATGTAGAATAGTTGTTTGTAAAGAATCATTTAAAAAGATCCTATTGGTCCAAAAGTTAACAATTGGTTAGAATTCATGCATGAGAGGTTGTAAAGTGGAATTATATGTGCGAACCCTCAGAGGGTTGAAGCAATAGCGTTCATTCATAAAAACAGCAATGCTAATTTGAGAATTGAAAAGAACATGTTGTTGTTGCACATCCCCCTGGTGTAGGAAAGCCTACACCAGGTCCAGAAGGCCCCGTTGTGCCAGATCCCCATATACCTGCAAAAAGTCCTGATCAACCAACAGCTGCTTATATGAAGCGCCAAGACAGAGAAGAAGGTGATCAGGACTGGCAGGTAGGGAACAGGAACAAGGAGGGAAAATTCTCTCCCCGTTCTGAAATTTGATACTTTTAAGATGGCCACTTCGAAATCTGGCCATGGCCGATTGAAAAGGCCGAGGGCCACAGCATGTGATTGAGAGTCCAGGGTGATTGCCAGCATACCAATGGTGGGATGGCGTACGGCGCCACAAGGAAAGCAAACGTTGTTTTCCCAGGGAGTGGACCTCAGTGGGAGTGAGGCGATTCAAACAGTCCATAGGGAGATCACAGCCATTCTTGGCGAGTACATCGGCTGTCTCGTTTCCATACACCCCGATAGAAAAGAACATGAATGAAAGTATGACAGTGCGTTTAATTTTATTTATTGAATTTACACTATATATACTTGTATCAAGGGGTTATGAGCATAAAATATAAATGACACCAATTAAAAAAGGATATATTGAGTTGATTTACTATTCGCATTAACATAGGACGAACAATTACGAAATATGAATCATTGATTCATTATTATGTGACACACTTAGAAAGCCTTTTTTGTTAAATAATGATTCGCTTGTATAAATCATTAGTTTAATTCTTACAATAGAAGATATGTTACTAATTCATAATTCCTTTAGAAATACGTCTTTATAATGAACTTGATTATGTATTTGCATAACTTAAGAAGTAAATCACGAAAATGCCTGGATGGTTAAGTTGTTGTTCTTATATGTAGAGAGTCCTTAAATATAGACATGAAAAATTAAACATATAAACCCACACTTAATATAAAAATGAAATATATTTGTAATAAATACAGAGGCTGTTCGCACATTTTTTAGACGATTTTGGTTAGAAGTAATAAAATATCGTTTGCTGCAAAAGAAATAATTGCAGTTGTACTATGTTTTTAAAAGTCAAAATTATCGTCTGCGGCTTGAGAGGTTTGTTTTTATTCAAAATGGCGTTTTTAACGAAGCAGTGGTTCGAAGACTATATTTATGCTCTTTCCGAAGAGAAATATTCATATTCCGTTATCCAAAAACGATGTGAGAGTCATGGTTTTGTGATATCTAAAGCGTCGATAGGTAATATCGTCAATAAGAAAGGAAAAAAACGTCAAATTGGAGCCTCATGTGGGACAAAAATTTCAAACAAGTATCCAAGGAAGAGACGGACATCTTCGACTATTGCAAAGGGTCGTTGTTTAATGTTAAAAGAAAATCCCCCTAGTCAAAGGACAGTTGTAAAATCATTAAAATGCTCGGTGTCCACTGTAAACAAAATGATAAAACGTTGATTTAAATCTTAAGAAAACGAAAAAACGCAATGTGCATCGTCTTTCTCCAAAGCATATCGCTGAACTCAGGACACGCTGCCGAATTCTATATGAGAAACCCTTATCCAAAGAAAAATGGAAAAAAATTGTCACAATAGATGAATCATGGGTGTATTTAAATGATTGCAGCAAAAAAAAAAAAAAAAATAGCCATTTATTATCATAAAAGGGGAGAAAAAAAATTTAAGTACATGGTTCACAGAATCGAAAGAAAGTTTTTCTAAGGAATTCAGGATTGTTGCTGATTTTTTTCATATAATGGCAAGTTAAAAAGTAGTGGAAAAAAATGTCAAGATTAACTCCAAATACTATCAGGAACATATTTTATCGCCCATTTTTCTGAATGAAATACCATCGCTTTATCCACAGTGCCATAAATCTCTGGAACTCCATCAAGACAAAGCTAGCAGTCACACATCAAAATCCACTGTAAATTTCCTAAAAGAAATGGAACAAAAAACCGGTATCAAGGCCCTTCACTGATATCCCTACTAAATCTCCCGATGTATCACCTATGGATTTTTGTGCTTTCGGACTTTTAAATTCTGCATTATCCAAACGTCGTCCCACAACCCTTACAGGACTCTGGAAAGCTGTTCAGGAGGAATGGGATAGAATACCTCTTCTGACACTTCAAAAGGCATTACTATCCTGGAAATTACGGTGTCGAAAGATAGTTCAGAATAAGGGCTATCAAATCAAGCATTTAAAACACAAGAATTTTATGTAATTTGGTTTTGTGAATACAATATACATTGTCTAAAAAATGTGTGAACAGCCTCTGTATACACTTCCCTATTATTTTAACATTATATGACAAGTGTTAGTGTTAAAAATAAGAGCATTCCTTCACACGATGTAATTTATTTCATCTTCTCTTTTAGTCTACAAATTGTACTTATTTCTTATATTATATTTTTACATTTGTTTTCGGGTACTTAGAAAAACATTGCATAGTACATCAGGTGTAAGCAAATGTTTGAGAGGTATAAAATCAAGAGCTAATCATTGCCTAAAAATAAAATAAAAAGATTTTTGTTGTTTACCCCTCATTTTCCAGTTTATTGCAAACCTTATGAGGATTTGAAAAAATTTCCATAATATCCACCATTTGTTCCGGAATTTGTTTTCCACCCACTACCTTGCCCATATCCATCTGATCTTTGAATACCATTTGAAGACCACTGCTGGTTTCCTACGTTCTGTTGTACTGGTTGATTTTGATTATTCCAACCTGAACTTTGCTGATTTAAATTATTCCATCGATTCCAGTTATTATTTGTCTGTGCATTATTCCAGTTTCCAAAATATTGGCGTTGTTGGTTATTACGAAACACGTTACGCATTTCGCCCATTTGGAACTGATTATAACTTTGAGCTATTCCGTTGTCATCTGTGTTCCCGCGATTATTGGAATATCCTCCATTGGAATAATATCTATTTGAATTTTGTTGGGAATTAGAGTTAGTAGCATCGGAATTTGCTGATGATCCAGAGTATGTCGAAGATCCAGTATTTGGGTTTTTGGAAGCAGTCGAAGTAGAGCCTGAAGTAGCCGAAGCTGATGATTTAGAACCAGACGAAGAGCCCGATGTTGGCGAACCTGATGATTGAGAAGTTGGATTGTTAACATCGTCATCATCAGGGTAGTATTCAGAAGAATCATAGTAATAGTCGTCATAGTATGAATAATCGTCGGCATTTGCATCATCATTTGCATTTGTATTAGAAATTTTGTTATTATCATTGTTGGTTTTACTTCCATTATCTGAAGATTGGAAACTATTTCCTGAATCTTCATCTTCGCAGTCGTCGTCGTCTGAGTTATTATAGTCTGGAATGGTCAACGATGGTTGTTCTGTTGTAGAACTGGAAATTGTTGTACTGCTACCAGTTACAGGTGAAACGGTTGTGCTACTGACTGCCGTTCCAGAATTAACTGTGGTTCCATCAGTTGTAGCTGAATTAGTTGTACTACCTCCAGATGTCGTGCTCTTTCCAGAACTAGTGGAAGATGAATCAGGGGCAGGAGTAGTTGTTGAATCTTGGTTAGAATTGGAAGAATCAACAGTTTCATCCTCGCAATCGTCCTCCGAATCATTTGCTTGGGAGTTACTTTGATAGTCTTGATCGTCGTAATCATCATCGGAAACGTCAGAATTGGATTGACTTGAAGAATAAGATTGGCTCATAGAGTTGGATCGACGTGAATCATTTGATTGGCCCTTTGAATTCGATTGACTCGAAGCATTTGATTGGCTCATAGAGTTGGATCGACGTGAATCATTTGATTGGCGCATAGAATTCGATTGACTCGAAGCATTTGATTGGCTCATAGAGTTGGATCGACGTGAATCATTTGATTGGCGCATAGAATTCGATTGACTCGAAGCATTTGATTGGCTAGAAGAATCGGAGTCATTTGAAGTGGAATCGTAATCTTCACAATCGTCGTCATCTGAGTTGGATGCATTCGATTCCTTTGACGGAGAATTTGAATCACTGTCATCATCATCACAATCATCCGAATCATCGTTTTGGTTGGATGAAGTAGATGGCGCTTGCGTGGTGGTGATGCTTGATAAAATAGATAAAGATGGGGTAGTTCCATCAGTTTTAGCTGAAGTTGTACCACTGTTTTCAGAAGATGCTGAGACACTGGTTCCAGTAGATGTCGTCCCGCTGGTATCAGATGAAGGTGTTGTACTGCTGTCTGCAGATGAATCAGTAGTGCTATCTCCAGACGCAGTAGTGCTATCTCCAGACGCAGTAGTGCTATCTCCAGACGCAGTAGTGCTATCTCCAGGCGCAGTAGTGCCACCTTCAGTCGAAGAAGCACTGTCATCATCAGTTACAGATGTGGTACCTCCATTTGAAGGAGAATTACTGTCTGTATTCGAGGATGTACTGCTATCATCCGTCGGAGAAATATTGGAACCTGTTGTAGTAGAAGAGGAAGTAGTCGCACTGGATGTTGAACCTGAAGTGCTTGTCCCACTGCCCGTTGAATCTGCCATGGTGGAGGAAGAATCTGATCCCGAGTCCTCATCATCAACATATTCATATTCATCACAATCATCGTATGAATCATCGTCAGGTGTTCCAGGGCTGGCTGTTGTGGTTCCTGAGACTGAATTTAACATTTGAAGTGGAGAGCTTTCGCAAGCTGATTGCGGGACTTCAGAACGACAATTTCCAGTTATACACTGATGGGAAAATTTGAAACCGAAAGTTTTAGTATACGAAAATCATTCATTTTTAATATTTTCAATGGTAGTGTACATAAATTTGGTTATAGATCAAATATTTTTTATGTAATAAGGTACTTAAAGTATACATACGTAAGGTGTATATAAGTTCGTTAAGAGTACATTAGATCGTGATAGTAGAACTTATGAATTCTTATAAGCTTATGTTAAGATAAAGACTACATTAAAATCTAATATTCTTGTTTATAAACATTTTGTTTGAGTTAAGAGTAACTAATTACCTTAAGTAAACACTAGTATTATGAAAAACAAGATTTAATGAAAGGAATAAATTTACACTATCTACATCTAAAAACTGCACCAGTCATGAAGCGTGCATATATCTTACTAGCCACTGCATAGCCGGCGTTGCTCATGACAGTTATTTTCATGGGGATCACATGTGAAAACTACTCGCTAACCACCGGTGATTGTTAAACATTTTTATTTGGTTTGCTTCGTAAACCAAATGGGAATTCGTAGCCTATTTGATAACAGCTACCACGGGCAACGCTCATTATCAAATGCGGCCAAATTCGAATTGCAAAGAAATCCAATCGACGTGACGATCACTGAGATAAAAAAGAAAAAACAATAACGCTATCCAACCCCCGGTGATTGCTACGCAATTCCAAAAACGATCGCAATAGCCCATTGTGTTGGTCCGGTGCGACGTTAATTAAATACCTTCCAAAAACAAACGTGACATCATAGTTTAATGCGCCTATATTCGTATTGGAAAAATAAAAAAAGTTACAATTTAAAAAGCAGGAAATGGAATCTGTGGGATTTCGATAGCAAAAGTCAAATTCGTATTGGAAAAAATATAACAGTTACAATTTAAAAATTATTCATTTAAAAAAATCATATTTTTAGGTATTGATCAAAGATTTCTGTAGATTTGAAATCCGTTGAAATTTTTACTCTATCTTTAACGGTATAGGAGATAGAAAAAAATAACTTTTTAACTCCAGTTAAAACTTTGTTTTTTATCGTCCACTGAAAAATCATTCCTCCACAAAATTACGCGGAAACAGAAAAAATAAATTTAGAATCGGTGATCTTTTCTGATGTTAACATTCCAAAGAAAACAATAATAATTAAATTTCATTGAATTCATTTTAAAATGTTCTAGATTAAATTTTAAAAATCGGTGCAACCCAAAAATTGCAAAAAATTCGGACTATCCGTGAACCAAATCGCTTTACTGTGAGTGCCATAGTTTCGTCAGGACTTTTATCACAGAAAGACAGAAAACTTCCTTTTTTAATAGAGATAATGAAGGATGTCCTTGGTTTGAAGAGAACTTCTAAAATGTAACCGAAGGAGACCAGCTTTCCTGAACTAATAGCTAATACGTTATTGAAATTCCAACTTTGGTCCCTTATATAGTTTCAATTCTTCCATTAGCCAAATTCTCTCGTTTTATTTCGATTTATTGGAAGTCTTTCTGTTCCTCCGCAACGAGGATGAAATTGCCCAAAGTCGCTATTGTAAAGCAGTGTTCTCTTTCAGTATAGTCAAATTAGGTCAATTAGGGCCAAACTCTCACATCCTAAAAAACTAAGCACGACCAATGGAAAAATGTTCAGGGAACCTTCGTGAATGTCCACACAAAAATCAGGTTGCTGGGTTTCCGGTATCTTCAAAATAAGTCCGCCATTTTAGATTTTTGGATTCTTTAGAGAAACTATCGTTGCACTCAAACTTTTTGATATTAAGAGTTAATTTTGGGTACATTTATTTTGTAACAATAGGGAATGGTGCATGTTAAAAACTGCCGTGGCTGCCAATGTCCTCACATCGACGTGGTGTGGAAGTTTGGAGAGTGGGGTGCCAGATCAGGTGTTGTTCTCGTCATCTGACAGTGGTTCAAAATTACGAGGCGTTTGTCCTTGCATTTTTCCCTTCTGGATTACTAGCGGACCGTCGACAATAGCTCTTTGTATTGCTCCAGTGTGAAGTTAATAAAATACCTACATACCTTATGTTGTAACAGGGCTTTCATAAAAATGAAAAACCAAACGTTTTATACTAAAATACAATATTTGTTTTTATGACCTTGAAAATAAAAACTGTTGTGTTTATGCGTAAAATCTTGAGGATTTTTTTATTTTTTAAATCCAAAATAATAAATTATAAATAAAACATTTAGACATTTTCAGAGAACCTGATGCCTCCAAAATTTTTTCTCAAAATCCGATTTTTGATGTCTTTTGTATCTTGAAAATTGATTCCATTTTGTGTTTTTGGGATTATAGAACACTTTTGAAAAATAACGTAGTTTTATGCACTTGGTGTGATAAATATTGTCTATTCCAAATGATACTAACGTCTAATTATTTAGGTACTACTGATTCGGACGGACCTATTATTAGCATTCTGGTACAAATTCCTGAACCGTTTTCAATCACATCGTTAAAGATGAATGACTAAAAAGTCCTATACCCACCGAGGTGTACTTAAAGATAGATTTTGATCCAGCAACAGATGCTGTTCTCCTCATCTGACCGTGGATCAAAATTACGAGGAATTGTTCTTTGATCTTTCCCTTAGGGATTGATCCCGGACTTACCCAATAGCTCGTTGTGTTGCTACAGTGCAAAGTTAATTAACTACCTACCAATAGGTACAAAATTAGTGTATAATAAAATTATGTAGAAAGGAAAATAGTGCATAGCGTATTTACCTGCAGGGAAAGAGCCACTTCCTTTGTAGTGTAGTTCCTCTGAAGCAAAAGTCATGAACATTGTAAGTGTCAGTTCAATATACATTTTCTTATAATAAACAAATCTTGAAATACTAACACACATATTTATCAAGTCAAAACTATTGCATTTGTACCGATGCTCTGAAAAGAGTTCCCGTAACGAATATTGATAGAACTTAAATGTAAATATTTAGAATTTACATACTGATACATGGAACACCATCATTAGATTAAATAAATTATGAAATCATACAATATCTTCGGCTGCGGTAGCCCAATTGTTGGAAGAGCAACGCCTTTGAAATTGCAGAGGTTGCGAGTTCTATATTAGGTTCAGCCAAAGACAGTCGTGTTCTCGGGTGCTGATGTACGTTAAATCTGTCGTGGACTCAAATGTTCTTACGTGGCGTGGTGTGAAAATATGGAGAGTGGGGTTCCAACTCTGACGTTGACCTCGTCATCTGACATTGTTTCAAAGATACGAGGTATTGTTTTGGAATCTTTCCCTTTGAGATTGATCCCGAATCTTCGCCAACAGACCGTTGTGTTTTTCCAGTGCGACGTTAAATAACATCCTCATTGCATAACTTCGAAATTTCTTCATTGACAAAATAATCACAGATCGATGCGAGGTTTAACTACATTGTGCTGCTTCCTTTACAAGTCGTTGGCTATTACACATTACACTCTTTTCTAACTTACAAGAAGATAAAACTCGTGGTTGCGGTATTAAAGTGTTACTCAGCTTTCGCATACAGATAACATGGGTAGTCAAATGTACAGGGTAATTCTATCTGATACTATAGATCATATGACCGCTATAGCATGCCTGTGCTATTGACTGAGGTGTCAACTTCTAAGGGCCCGAACCTATTTTTGTGGTGTGCTCTCACCGCTTCTACGAGACAAATATTACAATATACAGTTTGGTAGTGATATGTGCAAAGTACATAGCTCCGCTAACATACTCATATCGTCGATTTAAGAGCCAAAACTTATTAGCTGACAGAAGCAAATTTTTACAGAACAGCCGATTAAAGACTAACTATTAATTTTTGGGTCAAAAATAAAAATTATAAACATTCTGATGTTGATGCTATGTGTTCCTTCAAACCGAAAACAATATGGCAATTTATTTCTCATCAACGTGGAAATAATCATTAAATGTCAAAAATGCATTTCCTAAAAATGCCAGTTAGCGAGTTTCTGCTCTACGCCCACGATATATGCATAAAGCAACTGGGGTCATAGTTGTACCCCCTTCCAATAATTACCTCAAGTTGACACTACTGACCAAATGGTGCTTGGTGGCAGATCATTACACAGTTGCAGTATCAGATTCATAACATCAGATAGATGCTAAACATAATTTATATGGATTTTTTACTTCGATCGAATACCAAAATTTAACGATCGACTTAACTATTCAAAACGAATTTTCACTCTTCAGAATTCGATGGTTTTAAAATTTAACAAAGGGAAATCAAGTTTCGTGGTTCCACATGTAACTTTAATACCAAATTGGTCTATAAAAATAAAGTGTCTTTATTAATACATTATAAATTTTATGGATATGAATTAATAGTATAGAATGTCTTACCATTGCTGCACGACTTAGATGGACATTTGCTGACTAGGGAAAGAAAAGTTTCAAGAGAACAATATAGTAAATACAAAGGTAATGTTATAAAACATATATCGACATTAAATCTTTTGATGGCAGCTAACAGCTACTAGAAGCTATTTTGTTCTTTTGCTTACTACGTGCTAATTTAAAATACTTAGTAAAGATTTATCTTTTTAAACTTAGAGAAATATTTTTGAATTTGTATTTTGATCTTACTTATGGTGAAGGAAGCTAAACGATTTAGTTTTGGTAATAATTTCCCATGCAAATTGCTAATCCGCTATATATATATATATATATATATATATATATATATATATATATATATATATATATATATATATATATATATATATATATATAGCGGATTAGCAATTGGAGGATTGAGAGTTCGAAACTCGATCCAACCAATGACCGTGCGTCTTCATTTCGAAAATAAAAATTTTCAAGAATATTTTTTCTATTCTTCCCTACAAGTTTATATTTTGCTGTTTTAGGAAGTTAACGTATCGTTTATTCTTGAAATATACGTTCATCTTATATAACTGTGTAATTTCCAGAAGCTATTGTAAGAAATAATGTAAAAGATTAAAAGATTAGTGCTACCACTTCACGTGTGCGTATAATCACTATATGCCTTGTCAATTAAACGAAGTATTCAGTTGAATACCTTAGTGGATAAATGTTGTAGCAGTCATTGCTTTTTTAAACTTTTCTGAACATAAGAGCTGAAATTGTATTTTATCCCTGTAATATATGAATTAGGAGTTTGCGTGTGAAAACATACTTTTAAAATAAGCTTTTAATCTGGTTGACGGATTACCCAAGTTTCATAACTTTGTAACAAAATTATATTTACAGATTGTAACCCCACCCACATACTTTCGAAATCTCAGTAATAAATTTGAAATTTTATCTTTTGATAAAAGTATATTTCTTACATACACAATGATTACAATGAATTACTTTTAAACGTTTTTAAACTGATAATCACTAAATTGTATTTGCACTAAATAGTTTTTGAAACAATCTATTAATAGTTAATCCCTTCAAGTTCGGATTTTAGTTATTCATTAAATTTCCTCAATGCGATAAAAATGTTTCTTAAACGTGTTTGACAGCAGACTTAAGAATGTGTAATTGATTTTGATTACAAACTATTAACATATTTCATTGGTTTGCTTAATTTTAAGCAGCTTTTTTCTTCCAAAGTAGTACTTGAACGAAAAAGCATTTTCTTTCTATCGAACCAATAATGAAATATTGTGTACGTTTCCAGCATGAATAGTTGGAAACAGGTATACTTACGCAGAGATCACCTTCAAGAGAATTAAATCCAAACACATGTTTGTAACACTGAAAAGAAAGTTAACAATGACATTTGTATAGTAACAACGTATGCCATACATGAATCTTAAACAGGCTTAGGATAATAATGAATGATACCGTAAATACATGAAAGAAATCTAAACTTATAAGAAAAATCGTTGTGCAACTGTAATCGCATCCATTTTTTATATAGGTCCCTAGAAGATTCTTTTGATGATGTTCTAACTAACTCAACCAACCAATTTCTTCACTTGGTACAAATGGTTCGAGAAACAATTTTTGAAAGCGTCATGTAATATGTGGAGAGTAGTTTACTGGAATTGGAACTCCTCACAACAACAGGCTGAAAACTACAAAGCAAGTGTTACTTAACTAAACCAATGTGGGAAACAATAACCCTAACACTGATGTCAGAATCAGACGATGGTAGAGAAATTTGTCTCATTTATAGAAACGCATGTAGTCAAGAACATATTTAATGAGAAAAGTACAAAGTATAGTAACGAGTATACCAAGATGTTTGTATGAAAACTGTCTTGAAATAATGAACACATCCCATATCGAGACCAGAAAAAGTTCTAATTAAACAATTTAGGTTCTAATATTTATTAATTTAAAATCCATATTTATATATAAGCAATCCTTCACGCAAGGAAAATTTCTTCAAGAATTTAGAATAAATTTAAAAAATGCCGATTTAATGAGTAAAAAGTGGTATTATAGTCACAGCAATTGATACTGCATTCTTTACTTTTTCTCATATTTTCATGTTTCTCATGTTTTCTCAATACTAATGCTTTCAAATCTGTTAAATTTGATTTTTTAAGTGAAACTTATTGTAAATCTTGTACAACTGTTTTCTGCACTCTCGGACATGTCAGATTAGTAAATAAATATACATAAAGTTTTAAAAACTACTTTATGTATTGAAGTCCAAATTACATACACGTATGATCAAGTTACATGCATATGCATTCTTCATTTTTATTTTCCTTTGAAAATTTTCAGATATTTAAAAATGTACTACTGGTATTTGGTGTCTATTATATACTTCTTTCCCGCAAAAATATTCAACCCAACGAGATTTAATCGATATAAAAAGTTAAATTATCTAAAATACACTTAATGTTCACTTTCATTAGGTAATTTTATTAGCAAAATAACGATAGGAAGACTTATAACAAGTAATGTTTTGGAAATATTGAAGGATTTACCTTTAGAACACATTGGTAATAGTTACTGTACCCTCTTTGCAAGTTTCCACTATCAGTGGGACCAAACTGCTGACCTATAAAATATAAATATCGTCATTAATTTTGTTGAAAATGTTTTTATAATATTACCCGTCAGAATGAAATCTTTGTTAAACATAACTAAACCTTTTATGTTTAACTAAATCTGAATTATATTTAGTAATGAAAATTTTTGTCATTGTGTTTTAGAGATGCTAGCACACACACAGTAGGAGTATCATTTTAATTGGTAATGTCATTGGTGTCAGAATACATTTTTCCAAACCATTCTTACTTTTCCAGGAGATAATAAAAAAAGTAATTCAGAAAGATGATTTTATTAAAATATAAGCATATGCGTAATCAGGAAGTAGTTTTGGGGCTGACCCTGTCTTCTCTCATCTTGTTCTTTATTCCGATGCCGAATTAATGCTAAATGAGCATTACATTTAATTGTGTTTTCGATTATTCTGTGTTTCGATTAAGGAACTATTAATGATAGCAAAAGGAACTATTAATGATAGCAAAAGAAACTATTAATGAAAGCATTCGTGTTTTTTATTTTAGATGAAAAAGTTTATAAAGTTTTGAGATTTGTAGCATTTTTACTAATTTAATTTTTAAAACACGAACCTTGTTGCCTAGACATGTATAATAATCTAAAGTCGAATTTAAAATTTGGCTTAGGTGGTAACTATAAAGACACATGCCATATAGCAGGACTCGAAATACCCGAGTGCACAGGTGCACTGGTAACGTTAAAAAAAAAGGGGGGGGGGTAAGAATCGTGTTTTGTGTTATTTTAATGTTTGAACAAAATATTAGTATCGACCTCTCTCGCACTAAAGGAACGAAATTAAAACTCTGAAATACACACTGTGCAAAAACAAAATCGCTGTGCGTAACGGGTTTATACAAGAGGAAAGTTTACTTGTGCCACTACCACCAGAACTTTCCGATGATCGAAACTTTGGAACAGCTACACTCTACGTTTATGAGCGATGGCAACGGCCTTGGCAATTTTTTTGGCGCACTTCTAAAGTCGCCAAGGAAAGAATTATTTCCTAACTCTTTTCCTGTCACAATTTTTTTTTCTTTTTACAACACACTTTTTAAGCACATTTCAGAACGTTTTAAAAAGTATTTTTCTTTAAACTTTCACAAAAAGTAGTAAGCTTAAGCACATATCAAAACACATTTGTGAACCAGCAGAGAAACTAAGCTACGAATGGTAAAAATACCCTGAAACTTATGAATTACACTAAATACAGTGAGCATGTTAAAAAAGAAAAAGATTTACAAAAGAAAAAAAAAGCAAGAACTAATACCTGATAACGTCAGAATTCTCTCGTAAAAAAATAATGAAAACGAAAATGGTCAAAAAATCAAAACTCTTAATCCTGTCGTGAAAAAACTATTATAACAAAATAAAAATTCCACAACTGTCAAAATACAAATAAATGGACCAATGGTATCACAGAAAGCGATTTAAAAGGACCAATGCAATAAAAGGATATTTTAAAAACAAAATAACCAATGGGAGGAAAGAAAAAATTTCAAACGAATCAATGAAATCAAACGATTTAAACGGATTTTGGAAGAACTTTCTAGAATATTAAAAATGAAAATTGAAAGTTTCCGTTTGCCGAGGTTGCCATGAAACCACAACAACAGAAACGAAAGTTGGGTTGCCTTAATTTATCGTAACTCGCTACTAAAAGTGCGTCAAAAAAAATCGCCAAGCCGTTGCCATCACTCATAAACGTAGAGTGTAGCTGTACCGAAACTTTTTCTAAGCGACGGTCACTACAGCCGGAGAAGGGAGAATTTAGATCACTAGTAAACACCTCATGTTTCAAAAACGTGTAAAGCCGTAGGAATTCCTGATAATCATCTGGCCACAAATATTTTCATAACTAGGAGGCTCCGCCCCCTGCTCGCTTACGCTCGCCAACCCCCGGGGATTGCTGCGCAATCCCATTTGGTTTGCTTCGCAAACCAACACTCCTGTCACAGATACCATTTGGTTTGCTTCGCAAACCAACATTACTTTCACAGAGTGAAACTATCTGAATAATTCGTATTATGCTGATTTCACTTTCCGGTTCATGACGTCACAGCGAGGGCTTCGCTGCGTCTCGCTTACGCTCGCCGACCCCGGGGATTGCTACGCAATCCGTTTGGTTTGCTTTCTCAAACCAATACTTCTTTCGCAAGTGATTTAACTTTTTTTTGCTTTAACACTTAATGCACCCTAAACTAATAGCCGCATCAGTAAAAAATCTTCTGCATCTTGTTCCCTGTACAATTTTAACTAAACATTGTTAATATCCAAACTTTACGATCTGTACTTTGTCGGTAAACTGTCTTGAAAACAGAGGGGAAAAAGCGAGCCTTTTTCCTCGCCAAATAAAAAGAAATCGTTTTTATGGCAATTGTTGCTACGATAAATTTGATATCTGGCAAACCCGATAGTCAAAAGTGTAACCCACTACTGCTTTCGGAAGCAGCTATGCGAACTGAAAAATACGAAATTTGTGTCACCAACTTTTGATTGCATCGAATTTATTTATGAACCAATTTAAAAAATAATTGTACCGTAAGAAAGAGTATATTCTGAGGTATACTGCAATATTTTTAAAATTAAATATTAACAGTAATACTATACAGATATGACCATTTTAGTTTTGTATCGGAAGTTACGATCTGAAAGTTCCGAAAATTGTATGACCCACTTTTATTTGCATCGATTTTATTTATTAACCAATTTGAAAAATAATTGTACCATAAGAAAGAGTGTAATGTAATGTATTCAGTGATGTTTTCAAATTTAAAAAAATAATGGCTTTTGCCGTAGACAAAACGGTTTTAACAATAAGTAGCGAAAATATCCAAAGATTCCGAATTTTGTATGACGAACTTTTGATCGCATCCAATTTAAGTATTAACCGATTTCAAAAATAATAGTACCGTAAGAAAGAGTATATTCTGAGGTATACTGCTATATTTTAAAAATTAAAAACTAATAGTAATTAGATATAGATATGGCAGTTTTAAAAAAAAGTAACAAAAATGTCCCGATTTTTCCTGAATTTCAAAAAAATATTATCAAGAACCAAATTTAAATTTAAAAAAAAACTCGACGAGCTGCAAAAATTTACGTTGAGAGGTACTCTTAAAAAAAACTCACGACTGAAGACTGAAAATTTGAATGTGTTTTGCTCACTCGCGGAAGAAATTTCACTTCTTCAACTTTAACACTTAATAAAACCTAAACTAATAGCCACATCGGAAAAAAATCTTAATAATTATCCAGGGAATACGATGAAGAACAAAGCATGTTAATTTCATTTTTTTCCGATCAGTACTTTCTCGGGAAACCGTCTAAGAATCGAGCTAAACAACACAGTTTTCAATTCTTCGGCGGCGGCGGCGGTAACATTTTTTTAATATAGAGAGATGTATCTTTATATTCAGATTTTATCGGCTTAAAAAAAATATAGTGTACTTGTTTATTTTTTATGCGTTTTTGCCCACCAACGTCTGATGATGACTGAATATTTGTAAGTAATAATTCCGCAGATAAAAAAAATTGTTTAAATATTTTTATTTACTATCTACTACTAACCTATCTAAACATACCCAATTAATAAAGTAGTTTACATTACATTAATGCTCTTACATTACGTTTTTTTAAATGTGCACCGAAAATATAATCTGTGCAACTAATTAAAAAAATTAGGTGCACAAGGTGCACCTCTGTATTAAAAAATCTATTTCGAGGCCTGCCATATAGGACCAGACATCTCTCTATATTAAAAAAAAGTTACCGCCGCCGCCGCCGCCGCCGCCGAAGAATTGAAATTTTTGTTGTTTAGCTCCATTCTTAGACGGTTTCCCGAGAAAGTACTGATCGGAAAAATATGAAATTAACATGCTTTGTTCTTCATCGTATTCCCTGGATAATTATTAAGATTTTTTTCCGATGCGGCTATTAGTTTAGGTTTTATTAAGTGTTAAAGTTGAAGAAGTGAAATTTCTTCCGCGAGTGAGCAAAACACATTCAAAATTTCAGTCTTTAGTCGTGAGTTTTTTTTTAAGAGTACCTCTCAACGTAAATTTTTGCAGCTCGTCGAGTTTTTTTTGAAATTTAAATGTGGTTCTTGATAATATTTTTTTGAAATTCGGGAAAAATCGGGACATTTTTGTTACTTTTTTTTAAAACTGCCGTATCTATATCTAATTACTATTAGTTTTTAATTTTTAAAATATCGCAGTATACCTCAGAATATACTCTTTCTTACGGTACTATTATTTTTGAAATCGGTTAATAATTAAATTGGATGCGATCAAAAGTTCGTGATACAAAATTCGGAATCTTCGGATATTTTCGCTACGTTTTGTTAAAACCGTTATGTCTACGGCAAAAACCATTATTTTTTAAATTTGAGAACATCACTGAATACACTACATTACACTCTTTCTTATGGTACAATTATTTTTCAAATTGGTTAATAAACAAAATCGATGCAATTAAAAGTAGGTCATACAATTTTCGGAACTTTCAGATCGTAACTTCCGATACAAAACTAAAATGGTCATATCTATATAGTATTACTGTTAGTTTTTAATTTTAAAAATATTGCAGTATACCTCACAATGTACTCTTTCTTACGGTACAATTATTTTTAAAATTGGTTCATAAATAAATTCGATGCAATCAAAAGTTGGTGACACAAATTTCGTATTTTTCAGTTCGCATAGCTGGTTCCGCAAACAGCAGTGGGTTGCATTTCCTACTATCGGGTTTGCCAGATATCAAATTTATCGTAGCAACAATTGCCATAAAAACGATTTCTTTTTATTTGGCGAGGAAAAAGGCTCGCTTTTTTCCCTCTGTTCTCAAGACAGTTTACCGACAAAGTACAATCGTAAAGTTTTGATATTAACACTGTTTACTTAAAATTGTACAGGGAACAAGATACAGAAGATTTTTTACTGATGCGGCTATTAGTTTAGGGTGCATTAAGTGTTAAAGCAAAAAAAAGTGAAATCAATTGCGAAAGAAGTATTGGTTTGAGAAAGCAAACCAAACGGGATTGCGTAGCAATCCCCGGGGTCGGCGAGCGTAAGCGAACAGGGCGCGAAGCCCTCGCTGTGACGTCATGTACCGGAAAGTGAAATCAGCATAATACGAATTATTCAGATAGTTTCACTGTTAAAGGAATGTTGGTTTGCGAAGCAAACCAAATGACATCTGTGAAAGGAGTGTTGGTTTGCGAAGCAAACCAAATGGGATTGCGCAGCAATCCCCGGGGGTTGGTGAGCGTAAGCGAGCAGGGGGCGGAGCCCCCTAGTATCTTAAAATATGAATTCATGCGTAACTTAAGAATCCTAATCTCTCTATATTAAAAAAAAGTTACCGCCGCCGCCGCCGCCGAAGAATTGAAATTTTTGTTGTTTAGCTCCATTCTTAGACGGTTTCCCGAGAAAGTACTGATCGGAAAAATATGAAATTAACATGCTTTGTTCTTCATCGTATTCCCTGGATAATTATTAAGATTTTTTTCCGATGCAGCTATTAGTTTAGGTTTTATTAAGTGTTAAAGTTGAAGAAGTGAAATTTCTTCCGCGAGTGAGCAAAACACATTCAAAATTTCAGTCTTTAGTCGTGAGTTTTTTTTTAAGAGTACCTCTCAACGTAAATTTTTGCAGCTCGTCGAGTTTTTTTTGAAATTTAAATGTGGTTCTTGATAATATTTTTTTGAAATTCGGGAAAAATCGGGACATTTTTGTTACTTTTTTTTAAAACTGCCGTATCTATATCTAATTACTATTAGTTTTTAATTTTTAAAATATCGCAGTATACCTCAGAATATACTCTTTCTTACGGTACTATTATTTTTGAAATCGGTTAATAATTAAATTGGATGCGATCAAAAGTTCGTGATACAAAATTCGGAATCTTCGGATATTTTCGCTACGTTTTGTTAAAACCGTTATGTCTACGGCAAAAACCATTATTTTTTAAATTTGAGAACATCACTGAATACACTACATTACACTCTTTCTTATGGTACAATTATTTTTCAAATTGGTTAATAAACAAAATCGATGCAATTAAAAGTAGGTCATACAATTTTCGGAACTTTCAGATCGTAACTTCCGATACAAAACTAAAATGGTCATATCTATATAGTATTACTGTTAGTTTTTAATTTTAAAAATATTGCAGTATACCTCACAATGTACTCTTTCTTACGGTACAATTATTTTTAAAATTGGTTCATAAATAAATTCGATGCAATCAAAAGTTGGTGACACAAATTTCGTATTTTTCAGTTCGCATAGCTGGTTCCGCAAACAGCAGTGGGTTGCATTTTCTACTATCGGGTTTGCCAGATATCAAATTTATCGTAGCAACAATTGCCATAAAAACGATTTCTTTTTATTTGGCGAGGAAAAAGGCTCGCTTTTTTCCCTCTGTTCTCAAGACAGTTTACCGACAAAGTACAATCGTAAAGTTTTGATATTAACACTGTTTACTTAAAATTGTACAGGGAACAAGATACAGAAGATTTTTTACTGATGCGGCTATTAGTTTAGGGTGCATTAAGTGTTAAAGCAAAAAAAAGTGAAATCAATTGCGAAAGAAGTATTGGTTTGAGAAAGCAAACCAAACGGGATTGCGTAGCAATCCCCGGGGTCGGCGAGCGTAAGCGAACAGGGCGCGAAGCCCTCGCTGTGACGTCATGTACCGGAAAGTGAAATCAGCATAATACGAATTATTCAGATAGTTTCACTCTGTGAAAGGAATGTTGGTTTGCGAAGCAAACCAAATGACATCTGTGAAAGGAGTGTTGGTTTGCGAAGCAAACCAAATGGGATTGCGCAGCAATCCCCGGGGGTTGGCGAGCATAAGCGAGCAGGGGGCGGAGCCCCCTAGTGGTATAAAATGATTAAATTTAAATATAGAATTACTGATTATTAAAGTAAGTGTATCAGTAATAGGCATTGTACTAGTAATAGACACTTTTCAATTCAAAAGCAAAAAAATAAGCTTTATACGCTTTCTTGAGAGTGAAAGTACAAGTAAGTTTGTAACTAGCAAACTCTGGAAAGTGATGTCTGAACTACAAGTGACTCACAATGACCGCTTAGCAGTTGATTTCTTGATGGGGCTAGGCTTGGTGTCTGTCTAAGTGAGATTTCCTATCACTTAGCTTTACGAAGTAAGTTCGAAATTTTATTCATAATTTGAAATAATTTTAATTCATTAAACAGCACTTTGTCATTCCTTAGATACAAACTGTGCATGGTTTTGTTTTGTTTAATTAAGTAGTATACAACCTGTTGTTCCTGTAACATGGGTGTCTACTACTAGAACCACATTTCAGCTGTAAAACTAGTAATAGACACCCATGTCTAATACTGAACCATTTCATTATTTCCCTTCAGTTTATGCCTTTGATGGCCTAGTAATTTATCAAGAATAATATCTGGGAAGTTTTATTTAATTCTTATCAAAGGAACTAGTAATAGACATATGTGTATATTTCCAACACCTCCTATAGGAGGTGCTGATATCTCTGATGCATCAGACAGTCTCATACTGGTTCATGGATAAAAATGATTCATTTTTTTTCTTTGTGGTTTCTCTTTCTACTGTTTTGTTTACATAATTTACTTAATGTTTTCTTTTGCAGACCATTAAAGGTATTATTATAACTATTGATTTATTTGTTTTTCGATAAGCACCATGGATCCTAAGTCATTAATTAGCACGATTATTAGCATTCGATATTTTAGTGCTATTATTTTATTATTCAGACAGATTTTTCTTGCATATTTATCTCATTCCTTAAAACCAAGTAAAATATACATTTACTCAAAAGTTTTGTGTCTAATTTAAAAAAATTATGAGCCCATATTACTAACTTTTGTTTGTCCTTTTATTAACCAAATAAAATTCATAGAAAAAAAATTATGCATAAAAATCTTATATTTATTAATAAAAACAATTTGGAAACCTTTATTTTTGCACTCCAAATTGAATTGAATTCCAGAGAATAAAAACATTTCATATAACAAGTGAATGTGTCAATACAAGTTTGTTTCTATGGCGTATGGAACAGAACTAGTCAAACAATATTACATCATTACAACAACTTTAATATATGTTCTTTCTTTTTAAGGCAGTATTTAAAAATATATTTGTTTTGAACTGTTTTTAAACTTTTATTTCTGCTAAAGAATCTTGTAGGTTTAATATTTCTCCTCTCAAAATATTTGTGTTTCTTTTAGATTTACCCAGATTCCCTTTAGCTATCAACTAAAAGCTGCAAATGTATGAATTGGTTTTGTTTAAAAAAAGTAGAGATTAAATTATTACTAATTTCGCTTTTGGGGTTGTTTTGCTTATAGTCTCAAACTAATTAGTCTTTGTACGATAAATATTATGTCGTTCGTCGTTCTGATTATGAACCTTATCACATCTGGCATCACTTAAACATAAACTATATTCATAAATAGAGTAAGTAAAACAGCCGTAGCTAGTTTGCTTTTGGACCTTGCCTCTTACATTTCAAATCAACCAGCCAGAGTAGAATCACCTTTAAAAATTAACAAAGTATCTAACATTACATACCACAGTATTTTTTCTAAAAGGATATATTTTTAATAGGTTTGGTAGTTGCTTTAATTACAAATGCTTATTAATATAAAAGCTAGCTTACCTTCAGTGTGAGTAAAGAAACTTACACATAAAAATAAACCCACATAGACTACGTAATGTAACATGTCTCTGCTTTTCTTGAAACCTAAGCTTTAATTAGTGTCCTCCCGGTTCTTACAGTTGTTAAAGAACTCTTGGGAAGCATTACAATAAAACATGCTGATTTCCTACTCTCAACACAATGACGTGGGTCCTTCTTTAAGACTCTCTTTTTCACACTTGTGGCAGGTGTGCATGCTTTTCAAGTGCGATTGAATAAGAGAATAATACCGATAAGTTGTCCTCCATAGAGACGTTTAGCAGTAATCTTATTTTGACAATCGCAGGTGCCAAAGAAATCTCTTAAGTCTCACATCAGGACACGCAACACCCAAGATGGTAATGTAGCCAAATGGTTTTGAATGTCATTCAAGCTGGGGCACAGAACCACAATCAGATCACTAGACACAGTTGCACAGCATGAGTGGCTTACAATCACAGGTTGAAATTAAGTTTGCCATACACATGCTAGGGAGGTTATGTCAGAGTAGAAGACTACTTCCAAGTCATTTATACATGCAAGAAGATAAGATATGATGTTTGGTCTTTAATATCATCTTACACGAAATCGTAATAGGTTGTTTTTGAATTCTTATTGGAATTAATTGCCGTTATTGGCATCAGGTAGGTAGCTAGGTACAGTCAATATCGGTTATATGGTCAGCTCAGCGGTCCAGAAAAATCAGACCATATAAGCGGGGCGACCATATATGCGGAACAATACTACACTATTTAATTATGGCAGGATTATATTCACCTATCAGAATACAGTGCTCATAAACAAATAATAAAACTTTTAAGACCATTTAAAAAATTAATTCGCAAAGTAAAAACTGCAGTAAAAATTTGAAATATTTTTTCAGTGAAATTTATTAGCTTATCTTACCAATCTAAGTACAGTACGCACACGTACGTGCATAATATTCAATGCACTTATCTCTACTATTATAAAAGAAAGTGTTTGTTCTTCTGTTTTTCGTTACCTGGCGAATCTGCGGCACTTGCAAAAATCGGATTTCGCACACAGGTAATGCGAACTTTTTTGTAATTTTTGGGTCGCGGCGGATTTTAAAATTCAATATAGAACATTTATAAATGAATTTAATTTTTATTGTTTTCTTTGGAATGGCAACAGCATAAAAGATCGCAAATTCTAAATTTATTTTTTTCGTTTCCATTTTTACTTTGCGCCGAGTAACGATTTGTCAACAGACTAAAAAAAAAAAAATTTTTTTTAACAAAAATGAACGTTCTTGTTCGTTGCGTATGATCTAAATGAAACAAAAATTTTCTTTACTCTTTTCGTCTCAATTTCAACGTAATTTTCAAACAGGAAGAGATAACTTCAACTAATAAACAGATAGATGTCCACCTATTGTTCTTGGGAAGGAAGAGAATTGAGGGGGTGGGTAACAACGACGATGATTCAACGCAAAAGAGAAATTTGGGAAGGGAGGGAAGTAAAGGCGTAAATTCAGGTCTTCTCCGGGATCGTAAAGACTTTTTTTTCTTCTGGTCAATCCCTGTGTGGCTCCCCGCCTCAAAAAATGTTACAACAATTACTATTTTCAAAAAAAAAAAAAAATGATAACCTTATTGAAAAGATGAAAAAAACAGACCATATAACCGATAACCAGGAAAATAAAAATGACTATATAAGCGGTGCGAATTAACACATATTCCTTATTACGTTAGACGGAACTTTAGAAAACTAACCATATGGCCGGTACTGACTGTATTTAATTAAAGTCGTACTGGAGCAACACAACGTCTATTGAATAATAGATCGATCCCCCAAGGGAAAGATCCGAGTTATTGGCATCAGAGCTTATTTGAAATTAGGATTTGATTAAGTATACAGTATATCTGTATATAGTAACTTTCACGAACCTTCAAACTCATGGGTCACATGTACATGGCATTTAAAAATTATACTGTCAGATTGACAATTAGGAAAAAGGAAACTTGTCGATACGAGTGCCAACACATTTAGTTTGGTAAATTTTAAAGGGTGGTAGGGGGGGATTCAAATAAACCTTTTTGTCAAAGAGTTTTGTCTGCAATTGTTGCTGTGAACAAATCGTTCGCCAAATGAAAATTTCGCCAATTGGAAAGCGGATTTCGCACGTGGAGCATAATACGGATTCCGAGATGGCTAATAAGTATCTAACTATGGGGTTGCCAATAGAAACGAAAAATCTGGTTAAACATTTTACGTCAACGCTTACCCAATTGGTGAGTGCCGAACTGTCAAGCAATTGAGAATTTGCACTGCCGACTGTGTGTAGCCGGAACATTTCATATCAGACGGCATGATGTGGATCGGCCGAGAAGTTAGTGCATGGAAGAATATATATATATATATATATATATATATATATATATATATGTTACCGTTAAAGTAAGAAATCCGTTATTTTATAGAATACCTAGTTATTCCATGAAATAACTGATCGTGTGCGTTAAAGTGCAAAACTCTCTTGCATTTCATGGTTTAACTAGTTATTTCATAGAATAATGATCTGCAGCCCGTTAAAGTGTAAAATAATCTATATCATATATCTCGCACGACAAATACTCGAAAGAGGGTAAGAGACACGAAAGAGGAAAGTCTAAAAATTTTTTAGAAATTCAAGCGAAAAAGATGAAATTAATGTCGGATAAATCTCATTCTGAAGCCTCTGTGGGGTTTACCGTCCGTATCCCAGTGCCTGAAGTTGACAGAGGAGCCCAGCACGGTGTCACCCGTGTCAGTTCTTTTTGTGGGGTCAGGTGTGACCACTGCTCACTAACCCGGTGATGGCTGTTATTCAATAGGCTACGAATTCCCATTAGGTTTGCGAAGCAAACAATAGCAGCCATCACGCCGTTGCCCGTGGTGTTGGTTTAGGACGCAAACGCCGTGATGGCCTCGTCATTGTCAAATGCGGCCAAACTGGAATCGTGAAGAGATCCAATCGGCCACGTCATAATCTCCAGCCAAAATATAAATATTAAATTGAAAAATTATTTATTTTGAAATTTTCAATCTATGTTTTCCGATCCCGACTTTGTAAAAAAGAACTAAACAATGAGTCAAAATTTTGTTAGTTGTTTTGCTTTCCTTCATTGATATATTTTGAGCGCAGGAAATGGAATCTGGGATTTCTCGAACACGATCAAGGTTAAATTCGTATGTGAAAAAATATAAAAGTTACTATTTAAAAATTATTTATTTAAAGAAGTTCATATCTTTAGGTGTCGATCTGATGTGATATTTTCCACAGATTTCAAATCCGTTGAAATTTTTACTCTATCTTTAACGGTCTAGCAGATAGAAAAAAGAACTTTATAACTCAAGTTAAAAGTTTATTTGTTTTTTATCATCTGCTGGAAAATTATTCCTTCGCGCAAAATGAAAACGAAAAAAATAAATTTAGAATCTGTGATTTTCTATGCTGTTGCCATTCTAAAGAAAAAAAATAATAATTAAATTCCATTAAATTCATTTTGAAATGTTCTAGATTGAATTTTAAACTTCTACGCGGGCCAAAAAGTGCAAAAGATTCGGACTACCTGTGAGCCAAATCCCATTAGTGCCATAGATTCGTCAGAACACTGCGTACAAACAAACACTTCCTTTAATACTAGTAGATATATGTATTTCAAAGTGCTTCTTTACAGCAATATTTACAATAAATGCTCAAAATTGCGACCACCAACAGAAATACAAACTCGGCAGCTGTGATTGGCTGGCAATGTTGTGGGTAGAGGGTAGTAGTGTGCCTGGCCATCCGTGATCTGAATCATCTGCGGAAAAACGTAACTTGCAACTGTGCTGTCGGCCGTGAAGTGAGATTTTACAAATAAAGAAAAGTCGGACATGCATATGCTGTATGGTGGTGCTAATGGGAACGGCAGAGCATCGCTACGTCTGTATCAGGAACGTTTTCCGAACAGGCGTATGCCGAACCACAGAATGTTTGAGCGGTAGCATCGGTACCTTTGTGAAAATGGTTCATTGATCGCCAGTTCTGACGCAAGAACTGGATCAAGAACTGTACGACATCCAAGCAAGGAAGAAACCGTCTTGAACATTGTGGATGCAATACCCCACACAAGTACAAGATCTATTGCACGTCGTGTACATGTGAGTCTGTTGGATCAGTGGCTATTTGTCCCAATGTGCATCGGCAAATGTGCCGTATGGGGTCTGTTATTCTAAGTTTGTATTTCTGATTTAGACAGTTTGGCTATATAACTGATATGTTCTGAAACCTCAGTCGAATAAGAATATCATTTTCGTTCAACCTGATCATGCTTCTACTCGAAGAATCATCTAAATCGACTACTTATGCAGAACGTACGAAAATTGCGATGACATAGTTTGGATTCAGTAGACGTCTTATCAATATTCCAATTTGTGACTCAAGAGGTTACTTGTTACTCTGTAGAGAACGATCGCACTATTTCAACTCCGCTATACCTTTAAAATTATCACGCAAAATAAAAGGTCTTTCTCAAGACTGCGTGATAGCCAAAAACCCATCATAGAAAACGACCTCCCCGCCGAAATGTCGGAGAAATCAAATTCAATTCCCGAGGAATTAAAAAACCTCACTCCAGCCGAACTCGGCACTCTTGCCTCCCGAATCCAAACGAAAATCAAGCAAACGAAAGCTGGCCTGAAACTCCTGGAACCTGCCCTTGAAATATACAAACTCGATGATGACAACGAAATATATGCCTTTGTCAGCACCATGATCAACAAGGAATACGCTCAACTAGCCGTTCTTGAAGGTCAGTGGCAAGTCATTTGTGCTTTCTCTAATCCACCCACCCAAGATCAAACCTCCACTAAAAGAGTAAGATCAGAGGACAATACCAGCCCTCATAAGAAAAATGCTAAATTAGATGCTTCGGGATTTCAATCCCCGTCCAAAAAACATACTGCCACTCGCAATATCCTTGCCCCTTTGCCAAACCCAATCACTACAAGCAATAAATTCGAAAGTCTACCAGAAGACATAAACACCTCACCCACAAAAATTGAACCCATAATGATTAAACTGATTGAGGGCATCCCCGCTTTACTTGGAACTCTAAAAGGAACATTCGGAAACACCATAAAGAGCAAGCTTGCCGGTGAATATGTCAAGATCACCACCCAAACCCCTGATCAACACAGGGGAGTCACCGCCTTCCTTAGACAAAGAAAGATAGAGGGATTCATCATAACCCCATCCTATGAAAAACCTGTCAAAGTGGTAATCAAGGGCCTTCCCAGGGAAACCGAAGTTGTGGACATCAGAAATGAGCTAGTTAATCACGAATTTCCTGTGCGTAAAGTAGCTCAACTAACACAATCACGAACAAAAAATCCCCTCCCCATATTCATGGTGGAACTTGACAAATCTCCCACCACTCATGAAATTTACAATCTACAAGAAATCCAACACCTTACTGTCAATATTGAACCATTCCAAAGAACATCTGGCCCTGGACAGTGTTATAATTGTAACAATTTTGGACACAGCTCCAAAAATTGCCTCATGAAAACCCGTTGCCTGAGATGCGGAGACGAGCATCGCACATCCGATTGTGAAATGGAAAAATCTGACAACCCCACTTGCATCAACTGTCAGCAAGAAGGCCATGTAGCCTCTTGGAAAGGATGCCCTAAATTCCCAACACATAAACCAATCTATCAAGAAATTATACGCAAAACTATCCCCAGAAACTCATTCAAAACAAACAACGTTACGGAAAACTTCTCGTACGCCCAGGCTGCCAATCCTAATCCAAATCCCCGCCCCGCTCTTCTTCCCAATCCTCCAACACGACTGGTCAACGAAAATGTTGACCACTCTGGAATAAAGTCAGATCCCGCCCCGACCGCTCTCAAAGAGATCTTAGACCTAGTCAGAGAGGTATCCAAGTTGTTCTCCCCTATAGGAGGCATCAAAGGACTAATTTCAAAAATCAGACAAGCCAAAACCACAGAGGACAAATTATGTGTCATCATTGATTGTATTGCGGCAGCACTATAAACCCCCATTTTCACTATGGCTGGCACACCCCAAAACTTTTGCATCATATTCTGGAACGCAAACGGCGTCACCAATAGAATACAAGAGCTACGCGATTTCATTAACACCCACAATCCGGACGTGCTCTGTCTCCAAGAGACGCACCTAAGACCCAATACTCCGATAAACATTGCTAATTACAACACATACAGAACAGATAGAATATCCACACTCACTACCCACACCTCTGGAGGAACAGCAGTGTTCGTCAAAAGATCCATCCCACATCTTGTCATCCCTCAACAAACCCACAATAATATCGAAACTACGTCGGTGTCAATTAACTTCAACAACAAATCCCCGCTTATTATAACCTCCATTTACTGCAGTCCTGCGCATAATAAAAATCCTATAAATGAAATTGAAAAACTCGTATCGGCTAATGATAGCATTATCCTATGTGGCGACTTCAACGCGAAGCACCGGCTTTGGAACTGTCCCAACAATCCCAGAGGCAATCTTTTAATCCAAACTATAAATAAAACTGGCATATCCGTTGCCGCTCCCTCTGATCCCACCCGAATCCAGGGCCAAACAGGCAATGTCATTGATTTTGCACTCATAAAAGGGTTTCACTACAAACATAAAATCATCTCCATGCCCGAACTCTCTTCAGACCATAACCCTGTCATTCTTACTTTCAACACCGCCTACTCACCCCTTAACATACACAGACACACTACTACCAACTGGACTACATTTAAAAATATCATTAACGATACGACTCAATACCCCATACCCACGAACAGCGTCTCCTGCCCCTCACAACAGGATACAATCACTGAACAATTTCAAAACAATATTATTAATGCACATAAACATTCTTCCAAAGAAATTACCCAAACTCATCAACTTTTCCTCCCCCCTCACATCAAAACCATCATTAAAAATCGAAACAAACTTAAGAAACACTGGCAACATAATAAAGACCCTCTTTCCAAACAACAACTTAATAGAATCCAGAAACAACTTAAAAAGGATATTAAAACCCATACTCAACAAGCTTGGAAAGACCACTTATCCTCTTTAAACATAGAAGACAAATCCCTCTGGAGAAAGGCTAAATCTCTCTTAAAACAAAAAGGCCCAACATTCCCCCATACACTCTCCAAACAACATTGCTCTCTCTGACACTGACAAAGCAAACGCTATTGCAGACAGCTTCGAAACACAATTTCATGATAATAAAATTAATGACCCAAACACTGACAATCTCGTTAATCATACTATCAATAATTATTTTTCACACACCCAACAAGTCACATTCAAATCTATCCCCCCATCTGAAGTAATTACTCAGATTAACAAACTCAATATTAAAAAAGCCCCTGGACACGAAGGCATCACTAATAAGATGGTTAAAAAATTACCCGTTAAGGCCATCCTCATCTTCACTTTCATTATTAATCTCACTCTCAAACTCAAACACTTCCCCACTCCTTGGAAAACCGCCAGCATCATCCCCATACTCAAACCTCACAAAAACACAACTGATCCCACCAGCTACAGACCTATTTCACTCCTCCCTACCCTCAGTAAAATCACTGAAGCTATTATTCTTGAAACAATTAAATACTTCATCACACAAAACAACATTATGATCCCTCAACAACACGGTTTCACACCCAAACTCTCCACTACTCACCAGCTACTCCGAGTCACCGAACACATACACAAGGGAAAACGCAAATACAAAAAAACAGGTGCAATTTTCTTTGACATCGCCAAGGCATTCGACAAAGTTTGGATAAAGGGTCTCATCTATAAACTTATCAAACTCAACTTCCCATACTGCCTTATCATCATACTTACGTCATACCTTACCAATCGTCATTTTACCGTCTCCGTTAACAAGGCTGACTCTTCGAAACGCAAAATCAAATCTGGAGTTCCTCAAGGATCCAAATTAGGACCTTTCTTATTTAACATCTACATGAATGACATCCCGCAATCTAATTCTACCATGCTCAGTATGTTCGCTGACGACACTGCTATTCTCGCCCAACAAAAAAATATCAATACACTTATTTTTCTACTCAACAAACACATCCAGGCAATCGAACTTTGGCTTATTCAATGGAGAATTAAACTTAATGTCGACAAAACAGCAGCTATCATATTCGGAGCTAACCCTCCCACACACAAAGTCAAAGTTTATGGTCAATCAATAGAATGGGTATCACAAACAAAATATCTAGGAGTTATCCTCGACAACCAACTCTCATGGGCCCCCCACATTCAAACAATCCAAACCAAATTTAAAAAAGCCCGATCTGCACTTTACCCTCTCATCGCACGTAGCTCTACACTATCCATACAAAACAAACTTCTGATCTACATTTATTATTTACGCCCAGTTCTAACATATGCCGCTCCCATCTGGGGTGCCGCCGCCAAGACAAACATGAATAAAATTATTGTCCTCCAAAATACCACCCTCAGAACCATTGTCCAGGCCAGATGGTTTTACAGAAATATTGACATCCTAACTGCCACTAATATACCCCATCTTGGTCAGTTCATCGGCAACCTTGCTCAAAATTTTTTCAAAAACATCGCCAATAACTCAAATTCCTCCATCCAAGAAATCGAAATTTACGACCCAACTCTTCCAAAAAACAAAGCCCGCCCAAGAGCATCAATGTTAATTGGCAATAGATTGTCACCCCAATGCATCAACATTCGCAATTAATCCCTCATTGGCCGTACGATTTCGGCAAGCCAAGAGCTTTTTAAACCATGCTCCTCGATGTAGGTGGCACTTGTATTTCAAACAAGGCTGCACCACGTTGAACGAGCTCCTGACATCTTCCTAACACCCACCCCATTCTTTCCCTAACCTGAAAGCACCATCTGTCATGCCACTTATCCATCAATACTGGAGATGAAGGCCCCTACGGGGCCATGGGCTCCGAGAAATTCAACTACTTGACTTGGTGAAACCTCAGTCGGGTTGTGCTTTCGTGTAAATAAATTGATAGGTTTTATTTTAAAGGAGAGTTTTTCTTATGCATAAAACCTACACCAAACAGGGTTATGGGCCCAGCCCAAACCGATTCCTTTTTAACTAAAATGTTAAAACTAAATTAAGTTTTCTTCGAAATTGTATTAAGTTGGCTGCTCTAGTTTCACGATGGCGGAATCGTTTAGTTTTCCTAAGTTAAGTGACTTTAACTACACCACATGGAAAACTGACGTTGAAGTTTTGCTGATGGATCGTGGATGCTGGGAATTTATAGTTGGAAATCCTGTTCCTTGCCAAGAAATTGCTTCAGAAAAAGAGCGTTCGTTTCTGTTTAGAAAGCAAATAGCTTATACGACCATCTATCAAAGTTTAGAAAGAAGATTTCACACCCTGATCGCAGATACCGAGGACGGGAAGACTGCATGGGAGACTTTGAAACTTCATTTTGAACCTACTTCAAGAGCAAGATTGGCCGGCTTAGTAGATGAATTTTTCGACATGCGGTTCGACTCTGAGGAAGAAACTATCGGAATTTACAGTAAGAAAATTACTGAAAAACAACTACAGATCAAAGATTCCGGGTTCGAAATTCCAGAGCTTCTTGTATGCTTTCAACTTATACGAAGATTACCTCCGCATTATGATAACTTAGTACAACATATGTACAGATTCGAGGATGCAGAGTTTACAGTAAACAACGTTACAAAACAATTACTTGCCGAAGCTGGAAGAATTGATTTAAAAAGAAAAGATGAAGGAAAATTCGATACAGTGATTGGAAACGCATATGCTTCAAAGAATAGAGCAATACATGCTTCACAGAAGAAATCGACCAATAAATCTGAACGCAGTGGAGGTGTGCTGGACCCTGATAAAAGGTCACGCAGAAATGACGAAGCTTATCGTGTGGGGCCGTGTGGATATTGTCACAAACCAGGACATACTGAAAGCCGATGTTTCAAGAAGCATAGACTAGTCAAGAAGTCAGCCAGAGATGAAAACGGTGCATGTTTTGCTGACATTGCACTTGCAACCACTTCACCTAGTAAAAATCTTGAGGAGTTCCTCGTCGATTCGGCTGCTACTTCGCATTGCTGTAACCAAAGGGACTGGTTTTATAACTTCAAGCTGACCAAACCTTCGTCTATTCTAGTTGGAGACCAAGATTGTACATCGAAAGTCCTTGGAGTAGGAGATATCGACTTTGTAGTAAAAGACATTTCAGGTAATGTAAAAATTATACTGAAGAATGTATTGTATACTCCTAATATGCGTAGAAACTTAATAGGTGGTTCGAATATAGATATTGCAGGTATGAAAGTTATTTGGGGTGACAATTAGATGATTGTATATACTAAAAATGATAATTATTTCTTTACTGTACCCTTAATTGATAAATTGTATACAGTAAGTGGATATCCTAAAATATATAAAGAATCTGTTAATGTATCTTTAAATATTAGTACTGTGCACCGGAGATTTGGTCATGTAAATGTTCCTCTGATAGAGCAAATGAGTAGAAATAATTCCATAAAAGGAATTGAAAATTTATGTTCTAAACCTAAGGACAAAAATTGTGATGTTTGCAAAATTGCTAAATCCACTAGTGTCTTTAAAAACAAACGAGTACAAACGACTTACTACTAATATCCTACAAAGAGGTTTATATGGATTTGTGGGGTCCTTCTCCAGTGAATTCTTTGGGTGGAGGAAAGTATTTTCTGTCGATCATAGATGACTATTCGCGTAAAGTTGTGGTTTACGTAATCAAAAGTAAAACTGAAGATTTTAGCTGTTTTAAAAATTATTTGGCTAAAGTAGAAAGGGAAACAAATTGCAAGTTAAAGTGTGAGAGAACTGATAATGCTCTCGACTTCGTGCACAGAGAGTTTGAGAAATCCCTCTGTGAATTAGGAATTAAACATGAGCGTACATCTACGTACACAAGTGAACAAAATGGGGTCGCTGAAAAATTTAATAGGACCGCCATGGACGGAGTACGTGCCATGCTCCAAGACAGTGGATTGCTACCACGTTTTTGGGCGGAAACCCTTGTGGCATTTGTGCATATCAGAAACCGGTGTGTACACAAACTAACAGATGGGTTGACTCCTATAGAAATATGGAGTCATCACAAACCCTCAGTGAAACATTTCAAAATATTCGAATCTCTTGCTTTCGTACATATTCCTAAAATTCACAGGAATAAACTTCAACCGCGAGCAAAGCCTGGAATTTTGGTGGGCTATGCGACTAAAACAAAAGGTTATAGGATTTTTATCCCTAAGGAACGTATATATATAAAGTTATTGAAACGATTCATGTTAAAATTGATGAAACTAAGAAAGGGGTTAATTATTTGTTTGGTAAAGATAAATGTTCCGATTATGCTAGATTTGACTTAAATGCGGATTTTTATGAAACAACTTCCGATGACGACTCAAATCGGATCGAAAAAGATCAAACTGCTGATACTCGTGATGTTTTAAGTGCTTTAAATATTAGTGAGTGGGAAATAATAGTAAAACCTCTCACAATGAGTAATAGAATTGATGTATATTACTATCCACCAAATTCTAGCGTAAGATTAAGATCTATAAATGATGCTAGAAAATATTGTAATGAAAATAGAATAGATTTTATTCCTGATAAATTTTGCTTTAAACCTGATTGTGTTGTAAATACAAAAAATTATGTAGATTCTACTAACATGTCTTATTTTCAAGGTAAAAAGGATTATTTAAATGATCATTTGGAGGATATATTTCACGAATGTTATTGCACTGATGTGCCAAAAACATTTCATGAAACGCAGCAAAGTCAGAATAAGGCTAAGTGGGATGCTGCAATGGCCGATGAACTTCGAATTATGAAGGATCGAAAGGTTTGGATCTGGTTGATCCACCTTCTAATGTTCCAATAATTGGAAGTAAGTGGGTTTATACAGTAAAATTGGATGATAAAAATAATCCGAAAAAATATAAAGCCAGGTTAGTGGCACAAGGGTTTAAGCAAAGACCAGGCGTTGATTTTAATGAAATCTTTTCGCCTGTTGTAAATTTTAACATTATCAAGTTACTGTTTATACTATTAGTGTCTATATTACATTGGCATAATGTTCAGTTTGATATAAAATCTGCCTACCTCTATGGTAAATTAAACGAACCAATTTATATGAGGCAACCACCTGGCCATGTAGTAAAAGGGTTCGAAAATAAATTGTGTTTTTTAAACAGAGCAATTTATGTTTGCACCAAAGTTCGCGGGAGTGGAACTCTGAACTTGATAGTATTTTGAAAAAGTTAGGATTTGTTAAACTAAATTGGACTAATTGTGTATATAAATTTAAAAGTAATGTTATATTAACCGTCTATGTTGACGATATAATCTTGTATGGTAAAACAAATTATTTAATTCAAGAAGCTGTTGAATTAATTAAAAGTAAATTTGATGTTACTGAACTTGGACAGACTAAATACCTTTTGGACGTGAATTTTGAATACGTTAATGATTGTTTATATATGCATCAACTAACTTATATTGAAAGGTTAATTACTAAGTTTTCTGAACTACCAAAGTCATTGGTAAAGCTTCCTTTCAAAGTAGGCTATATGCTGCCTGACAAAATTCCCGAAAGTGATATAGTTGAAAATGATTTGATGAAAAAATATCCTTATAGAACACTTATTGGTTGTCTATCATTTTTTGCTGATCATAGCAGACCTGATATTTCATATTCTGTAAATTTAATGTCTCAATTCTGTAACGGATATACTTTTCAACACTGGAAAATTGTTGCTGATATTGTAAACTATGTTTTTATGACCAAAAGTTACAGAATTAATCTTTCTAATATTTCAGGATCTGAATTGGACTGTTACTCTGATGCTAATTGGGGATCAGATTTAACCTACCGTCACTTGACGAGCGGTTATATTTTCTATTTTGGTAACGTAGCGTTTGCATGGAGATCAAGCAAACAGAAGTGTATTGCTCTATCATCCATGGAATCTGAATTTGTGGCTCTGTGTGAGAGCGTTAAAGAATCAATCTGGTTTTCCAGAGTTATAAAAGAACTAAATCTTATTCCCAATTCCATCGTACCAAATCATTTTTGTGATAATCAAGCAGCCAAATGTTTTGCTAAGAACCAAGTGGAAAATTTAAAAACTAAGCATATTGATATTCGCTTTAAATTTATTCGGAATTTAGTAGATGAAAATTCTGTTAAAATAATTCATATTGGAACTAACAACAATCGAGCTGATTGTTTAACTAAACCTTTATTAATAAATAAATTTCAAGATGCTTTAAATAAAATTTTCCATAAATGATGATTTTTATTTTGATAGCAACTGATGGGGCCGATTGTTGGATCAGTGGCTATTTGTCCCAATGTGCATCGGCAAATGTGCCTTATGGGGTCTGTTATTCTAAGTTGGTATTTCTGATTTAGACAGCCGACCAACCGGTATAGTGGTTAAGGTGTTAGCCTCTAGATCGGAAGGTTCCTGGTTCGAATCCGGGTTCGGGCATGGATGTTTGTAAGCGTATGGTGTAGAGGCGGCTGGTGCACCTTAAATCTGTCGTGGCCGAAAGTCCTCACGTTGGGTTGGTGTGGAAGTTTGGAGAGTGGGGTGCCAGCTCAGGTGTTGCTTCGTCATCTGACCGTGGTTCAAAATTACGAAGTGTTGTCCTCGGATCTTTTCCTTAAGGGACTGATCCCGGACCGTCGTCAATAGCCCATTGTGTTGCTCTAGTACGACGTTAACTAAAATTACCAATTACTGATTTAGACAGTTTGCTATATAACTGATATGTTCTTCTGGTGAAACCTCAGTCGGGTTGTGCTTTCGTGTAAATAAAATGATAGGTTTTATTTTAAAGGAGAGTTTTTCTTATGCATAAAACCTACACCAAACAGAGTCAACCCACCGTTTGGAGTCTTAAATGAAGTACGTTTACACCCATTCCATATTCAGAAGTGATTACCCACTGCGCGTAGAATTCTGCCAATTGCTCGCTGCAGCCGGATTTCCAAGCTTCTGTGCTATACACAGATGAGGTGACTTTTACGCAGGAAGGTGGTTTTCAATGTGCACAATACTCATGTGTGGGCAACAGAAAATCCACACGCTACACATGCCCAAGCATTCCAAAACGCTTCCCTGTGAATGTTGTGAACGATTTCCTCATAGGCTCATATCTCTTACCAACGCGACTCAATGGCTTACATTATCGTATTTTTCTGGAAGTGGTTTTACCAGAATTGCTGCAAGACGTCCCGACTGTCGTTTGTAATCACATGTGGTTTCAGCATGATGGTGAGCCAGCCCATTTCAACGTGGTTGTCCGCAATTACCAAGATGCCAGTTTTGCGATTGGACGTGGTGGGCCAGTCCGATGGCCACCCCGATCGCCAGATTTATCCACCATTGATTGCTTCTTATGGGGGCATCTGAAGACCATTGATTGCTTCTTATGGGGGCATCTGAAGACCATAGTTTACGGGACTCCAGTTGACTCAATTGAGGACCTTGTTGCTCGACTATCCATTGCGGCTGCAAGCGTGCGCGAAATGCCTGGCATCTTTGGAACTCTTCAACAATCACTCAATCGACGCTACCAAGCATGCATTACTGTTGGTGGTCTCAATTTTGCGCATTTATTGTAAACATTGCTGCAAAGAAGCACTTTGCAAGGATGTTGTGAATAAACAATGTTTTTCTGTTCATGTCTCATTTTTTGTGTTCGTGTCTCCACGCGTCACTTTCGACCCTACATTCCTATACGAAAAATGATGTTTTAGTAAGCTGTACCACCCTTCCAAGTTTGTCCCATGACCGTAGAATCACACTGTATATATAATTACATATATATGTAATTTTTCTGGATAGTAAAATAACAGGAGCTATTTATTATATGTACCTTGAAATTTTCATGGAATAATTTTAGCTCTGTTTTGTGTTTGTGTCTCCACGCGTCACTTCCGACTCTACATTCCTATACGAAAAATGTATGTTTTATTAAGCTGTACCACCCTTCCAAGTTTGTCCCATGACCGTAGAATCACACTGTATATATAATTATATATATATATGTAATTTTTCTGGATAGTAAAATAACAGGAGCTATTTATTATATGTACCTTGAAATTTTCATGGAATAATTTTAGCTCTGCGTATGAAATCATTTGAATATCGGCCTTTTCCAAGCTATCGTTCGTTTTATTCTATTTCAAATGCAGCTGTCAAATCGCTGATAGAGGAAAACGAGGTAGGCGTAGGTCTTTGTTAAGCGTTCCGTCACGCTTTCTCGTGGTTAGCGACTTAATTTCAATTTTAATGGATTAGTAGAGGAATTTCGCCCATTTTATTGATCAGCAGCAGATGCTAATTTATACATTTCTGGTCGAAAACCTTTATGTCCTCCTTCTTGAGAGGGGCTGTGGTAGCTCAGTTGGAAGAGCAACGGATTAGAAAACAAAATGTTTCGAGTTCGAAACTAGATCCATTCAAAGACCGTCATGGTCTGGTGTGGAGAGTGGGGTATCAGTTCAGGTGTTCTCGTTATCTGACCGTGGTTCAAAATTGCGAGGC
This sequence comes from Metellina segmentata, assembly GCA_947359465.1. Taxonomy (NCBI): domain Eukaryota; kingdom Metazoa; phylum Arthropoda; class Arachnida; order Araneae; family Tetragnathidae; genus Metellina; species Metellina segmentata. The sequence continues at coordinate 78,586,704 of OX375878.1, forward strand.
GTCGTGCTTGATTCTTTCCTTTTGGGATTGATCCCGGACAGTCGCCGATAGTCCGTTCTGTTGCTCGAGCGCGGTTTTAATTAACTATCTACTTACCTTCCATAAGAATGTGTATTTTTATGAACATAACAATTTTTTTTGTCTCATGAATGTAGAGATGAACGGTAAAACTCTCTGCCATGGCAACAAAATAAAAATTGAGGGCAAACTTATTATAGCTCATACAAGACGATCAATTTTTATAATTATTTTAAAATTGATTTGTGTGTATTTGCAGGCATGGAAAACCAAAGTAGCGAGAAATTCCTTAGAGCAGGGGTTCCCAACCTTTTAATAACTGCATACCACTTGAAATTTTTAGAAATTTTTGGCGTACCACCAGTTTTATGTTTTTTTAGAAACATATATCTAATGTCAGAAAAGTGCCCAGTGGCTTATTTTATTTTAATTAAAATACACAGCTGGCCACCGTAAATGCAACACCCTGAAGGAAGCATGCAAATAATATGAAATTTACAGCATGCAATAGCGGAGGTGAGATATGCAAATGATTGGAATTTCAGCGCAGACGCACATCACGCGCGCCTGTGGCGCCACTTCAAAGCACTATTTAGCTATTTAAGGCGTGGGGATTTCGACGATTTCATGTACGGCAATTGTGTTTTTCTTGTGGTTTTTTTCAAAAAAACGATCAATTATGCCTCGTAGAAAACAGCGATCATCTTTTGATCAAGTATCAGAGTTCGACAAAGGAATGATAGTGGCCTACCGAGATTGTGGATTATCTTTCAGGGAAATCGGTAGTCGTGTTGGACGAAACCAAACAACTGTAATGCGGATATGTGATCCTTGGATGCAGGAGGGTACGACGAACCGACGTGTTCGATCGCATCCACCTCAGTGCACCACTTCACGTGATGACAGGCATATTGTGCGTATGGCAGTGACGGATCGCTCAGCCACATCACGAACCATATCACAGCACATTCAGTCTGTAACGCATCATCCAGTGTCTGCGCGTACCATTCGACGCCGTTTACAGCATAGTGGTCTGTCCGCAAGACGTCCATTGCTTCGTCTACCCTTGACGCAGAACCACACACGTCGCCGCCGCCAATGGTGCGATGAAAGAAGGATGTGGACGGCAGAATGGAATGAAATTGTCTTTACTGACGAGTCACGCTTCTGTCTGCAACACCACGATGGTCGGTTTCGAGTCTTTAGACACCGTGGAGAGAGGATGTTGAACATCTGCGTTATGCACCGCCACACTGGTCCTGCACAGGGTATTATGGTATGGGGCGGTATTGGATATCACTCTCGCACTCCTCTAGTTCGCATTGCCGGTACTTTAAACAGCCTACATCTCCGAGGTGTTGGAACCAGTTGTCCTTCCTTACCTTCAGGGCTTGCCTGCAGCCATATTTCAACAGGATAATGCGTGACCACACGTGGCACGCATTGTCCAAGGGTTCGTTAATCGACAGATTGAATTGCTTCCCTGGCCATCTCGCTCTCCGGATCTTTCGCCGATAGAAAACATGTGGTCCATGGTTGCTCAACGATTGACCCAGATTACATCCCCAGCTGCCACACCAGATCAACTTTGGCAACGTGTGGAAGCTGCTTGGTCTACTGTACCCCAAGAACACATCCAAAGTCTCTTTGAATCAATGCCGAGGCGTGTGGCAGCGGTGATCTCCAACAATGGCGGCTACTCTGGCTACTGATTTTGGCAGGAACCACACTTCACAGAAGTCTATAAATTTAATCATTTGATACTTGGTCAACATGTTATCTACAAAATAAATTTTGTTGTGATATCTCTTGTCTTTCTTGGTGTTGGAATTTGGGTGGCCAGCAGTGTACTAAGAAAGCTTCATATTTTATGTCGTATGAATGATGTTTTAATAAAGGAAAAAATTAAATGATTATTGAAAACTACAGTTTTATTTTTTACTCACAGGTCTAAAAACAAATAATTTTAAATAATTAGTACAAACTAAGCAAACAAAGATTTTAACGTAATGAAAAATCAATTTTTAGTTCGAAACTTGTTGTTGTTTGTCTTTTATCAAAATATCAATATCAGGAGCAATGAGTTTAACTTCACTCTTAAGTCCATCGTATAATATTTGGGTCGCTCGTATCATCCTTGCGTACCACCTGAAACGTTACCGCGTACCACCGGTTGGGAATCCCTACCTTAGAGTGATTAAAGAACTCCTCAGAAACCAAAATCTTTTACACCAGCTGGTTGGAAATGAATTAATTTGGACTAGAAGTCAGGACTATACGACCGCAGAAGATAGTTCATTGTTCCTTTAAAATGTTTTATTATTCACATAGGAAACTTTGATGCGTGAAACTACTCGAAGGCAGTTGGTCACTACAGTCTTTCATCTTTTCTTTTACGAGAGGAATTTTGGTTTAAACCAACCAGACGAAAAGGGAAGAGAGTTTACTTGCGCAATCTAAGTGCTCGCGTATGATACATATTGGGGTACCTTGAAATGTAGTTCTAGAAGATCTTTGGCGTTTAATCTTCTTAGTAAACCACTCAACGATCACAAATTAACTCTGAAATTATTATTTGCAATTTTTATTGCAGAAGTACTGAAATTGTATTTGAAAAACAAACAAAGCGACGTCCCGTTCAGAATAAGTACAAGAAACTAGGGATGCGACATCGATGTCAATGTTTTCAAAACATCGAAGTTTTTTAAAAAACATCGATGTTTATTCTTGTCGATGTTTTTACGTTGTCGATATTTTTACGTTGTCGATGTTTTATTTTATAAAAAAAGTACCGTTATAAAAATTTAAAAAAAAGTAACCAAGTAGCATAATTTTCATTATCATCTAATTGAACATACTTTTAGACCAACATGTTTGAACGTCGATGTTTTTCAGTCGATGTCTCATCACTACAAGAAACACGATCCATCACAGAAGCAATACCTTCGTCTGCATTCAACAAGTCAGGTAGGTATTTTTATTAACTTCGTACTGGAACAAAACACAACGCGCTATTGACGACGGTCTGGAATCAATATCAACGGAAAAGATCAGAGAACAACACCACGTAATTTAGAACAAAGATCGGAAGACGAGGCAGCACCTGAACTGGCACCCTACTCTCCAAACTTCCACTCCACGCCAAATTCAACTTGTCAGTAAATGCCTCTCATAAGGGCCCGCGGTTACTCGGTTGGTAGAGTCGCGGATTTGCAACCAGAGGATTACGATTTTGAAAATCAATCCAACCGAAGACTGTAGTGTACACAACGGCTGGTACGCGTTAAATCTGTCGTGTCCTCACGTTAGCGTGTTGTGGAAATTTGGAGAGGAAGATGCAAGCTCAGGTGTGGACCATGTCTTCTAAATGTGGTTCAAAATAACTTTCACTTCGGGATTACGTCCCTAATAGCCCGTTGTGTTATTCCAGTGTGAGGTAAACTCAATTACCTACCACTCTAGAGTTAACTATTTATTAAACATTGATGTAGTTAATCATGTAGAAACCCACAAGATATCCCTTAAATTCGCGTATTGTCATAACCCCGCAATTTATTTTGGTTTACTATTAAAAACGTCTGTTCACACACAAATATGCTGTTTACTCCATAAAATTTTTAACCTGGCCTTTTCCAGGCTGTGATAGAAATTAATTAAGGAAAATTCTTTTAATCATGACTTATATCGTCGAACACTGAAAATCAATTATATATATATATATATATATATATATATATATATATATATATATATATATATATATATATATATATATATATATATATATATATATAACTGCAAGTTTGTGGATACCTAAGTTATCGATTTAGTAATTTGGTAATTTTTTAGTTAACGTCGTACTAGAGCAACACAACGGGCTATTGACGACGGTCCGGGATCAGTCCCTTAAGGGAAAGATCCGAGGACAACACCTCGTAATTTTGAACCACGGTCAGATGACGAAGCAACACCTGAGCTGGCACCCCACTCCTAAGTTATCGAAACACTGGTACTTAACCCTAGAAAAATATAAATTTTCATTTTTAAACATATAATAAAGAACTCCGCCTACATTTTTTTAGAACAAAGATTTACACCATTTCCTTATTCTTTTATCGGCAATCGTATAACTGCCTTTTGAAAAACTTAGCCTCTAAATAAAAGACGATTAAAATTAAAATCTAGTTCAGTGTTAATTTGCTGTCTGCGGGATTATTTTTTATAAAATAGAGAAATAATTTCACAAGAGCGATTAAATTATGTCTTATGTAATGCAAAGAAAACAAAAGAACTTGATTTTTGTCATCAACTTAATAAATTTTGGTAAGAAAAACAATTTTAAAAACTAATTTAAACCATATGTAGTTATATTTTTGTTGCCAGAGCCATAATTCGTTTCAAAAATAAGATTTTAAAAAGCATTATTTATTTAAAACAAAATTAATATGACTGCGGAACGTTTTTAGCCGGTCACTTACGTTATTTACTTTCATATTTACATTAACGGGTGTGTGACGTCGGAATCTCACTTGTTCTTAATGAAGCCCTGAAACAAATTTAAATGTATACACAAGATAAAAGTGGGGCAACGGTAGCCCAGTTGGAAGAGTGCCGGATTAGCAACTGGAAAGACGCGAGTTCGGGGGCTGGTGAGCGTTAAATCTGTCATAGACTCAAATGTCCTTACGTTGGTTTGGAGTGCCAGACCATGTGTTGCCTCGTCATCTGACAGTGGTTCAAAATTACGAGGTATTGTCCTCGGATCTTTCCCTTAAGGGACTGATCTAGGACCGTCGTCAATAGCCCGTTGTGTTGCTCTAGTACGACGTTAACTAAAATTACCCAAAAATTACCCGGACAACCGCCAATAGTCCGTTATGTTGCTCCAGTGTGATCTTAGCTACCTACTAAGATAATGTGAAAGCAGCACGGATATTGAATCATCCCTGAAAGCCTTTGCTAAATTACAACAACGGTGCGTCACCCTTTATTGCATGTTCATTACATTAACATATTGTTTCTCCACCAAAATGGAAAGTAAAAATTTGGGAAACTACAAAAAAACCACATCTTAATTTGGCAAAAAAAAAAAACTATTTCTAATAAGTTCCGTTCCGAAAGGAAATCCTGATAACTGATTGGTTGGGTTTTACAGCGTCACAGTTGGCCGGCATCAATGAATGGATTAATTCGTAAGGATTGGTTCTTGAATTTTGTAATTGCTTGTTGAACCGAATGCCAGCTATCGTATCTGATTGGCTACTGTTTATGCCCTGACTTGCTTTTGAAATCAAACTGCCATATATTTTAGTAATTATGAAGTTTGGAGAGTGGGGTGCCAACTCAAGTGTTGCTTCGTCATCTGACCACCGTGGTTCAAAATTACGAGTGTTGTCCTAGAATCTTTCCCTTAAGGGACTGATTACGGACAGTCGTCAATAGCCCGTTGTGTTGCTCTAGTATGACGTTCACTAAAATAACCATTTAGTAACTATATTTCACTAGATAAAGTTTACGTTAAGAGTTTGGAAAACATTTGAAGGGGCTGGAATTTATATTTAAGTTTACAACTTTTTATCATTTCTTCCGATTTTGTGATGAATATATAGCTGACTTCGTATAATATCCTTCTGTATAACTTTCCTTTAGGACGCACATTAAGGAGAAAATAATGTTTCTCGAATATGTTCCAATCTTTTATATATACGTATAATTACACATACATACAGGGGTTGCACAAAATAATGTGAACACCTGTGAAAAGAGAATTTTTTTTTATTAATAGACCGTTGGTTCTCCTTTTGTATGCATTACAACTTGTATCCGCTTTAGATATCTCTATGATCAGTCCCGGCTTGTTTCCTTATTCATCATGGAGAGTTCTAGACGAGGTGGGAAGTGACCACCTTCCAATACTCATAGAAATCGACTTTAAAGTGTACTACCATGGAGATAGTAGGCTCCGCTGGAACTTTCGTAGAGCCGATTGGTCTTTATTTGAAAAACTGTCAGAGGAGATGTTCGCTCAGAGCTCTCCATCAGAGGACCTGGAGAGAGAATGGTCTAGTCTTAAGTTCATAATGAAAAAAGTCGCAAAGGCCTCCATTCCTCGTGGAAAGTGTAAAAGGAAGAAGCGTTTATTTATTCACGCGAGCGACCCCGTCCAAAGGAGATCGAAACTTCATGGGGAGGTAGCTCTGAGTCCTCGTATGGACAAAAAGATAGAACTAAACAAATTAAATTCTGAAATCAAAAGACGCTATGTTGAGATAAAGCGTACTAACTGGCAGGACACATGTAGAAACTTAGACCACAGAACCCCAGATTCAAGGCTGTGGAAATTGACAAAAAGTCTTGATAATATGCCGGTCAATAATGAAAATACCAACACTATCGTTGGGGATGACGGTTCAGCTGCTGTAAACGACCAAGAGGCAGCTGAGACTTTGGTCAAGCATTATGCTAAGGCAAGCAGAGTGACATTCAGCAGATCGGACAAAAGGCTGTCCAGAATTACAAGAAACCTAGTGAAATCTTGCCGAGGTCTGAGGACTGAGAACCCTTTTTTTGATGATGATTTCACAGCAGATGAACTATCTTACGATCTTCAACACCAAAATCTGACCAAGTCACCAGGTCCGGATGGAATTCATGGTCAATTCCTAAACCATCTGGGTTTTATAGGCAAAAGTAGGCTGCTTCATCTCTTCAATTTGTCTTGGTCAACTGGGAAACTTCCAAGGCAATGGAAATCGGCCATAGTCATCCCCATTCGTAAACCCAACAAAAAGGCCAGTTCTGTTGACAGTTACCGTCCAATCTCTCTCACTTGTATTATATGTAAACTTATAGAAAGGATAATTTTGAGACGATTGACACACCACCTTTTGTCAAATAACTTGATTCCACCAGAGCAATATGCGTTTAGAAGAGGCCATGGCACAATGGACCAGATTCTGTTCTTCAGTCAAAGTGTTAGAGATGCCCAAAATTGCAAACCCACAAAACATACTTTGGCAGTTTTTCTAGATCTAACTAAGGCATTTGACAGGGTTTGGAAGTATAAATTACTTAACAAGTGTTACAATGACTTTAACATCAAAGGTAGAGCTCTCCCATGGATCTCAAACTTTCTAAATCACAGAAATTTTTGCGTAAACTATCAAAATAAGCAATTAGGATTTTACAGGTTGTACCAGGGAATCCCTCAGGGTTCCGTACTCAGTCCTACCCTGTTCTCTATGTTTATTGCAGGAATTGAAAAAATTGTATCGCCATGCCAGATTGGCATTTTTGCAGATGACATTGTGTTATGGTCTAGTGGTTCAGACATAGGAAAACTGGAATCTACTCTAAACGGATCCTTAGAAGGTGTCCGTGATTTCTCGAACTCTCACAGGTTAAACTTCAATCCCTCAAAATCAATTAGTAGCTTCTTTATCACTAATAGACACCTCTACAATTATTCTCCTGCAGTGTATTTTTCTAATTAGTTACTGGACTGTGATAAATATCCACTAGCTTGTTTTCCAAAATACACCACAAAGGTTCAATTATATTGAGATCAAGGGACTGAGGGGGCCAGATGAGGTGCTCTATTTCATCGTCGTGTTCATAAAACCAGTCTCGGGCAATTCCACAGGTGTGAATGGGGGCATTATCATCTTGGAAGACTGGTCGTTTATCAGGAAACACAGTTTGCACCATTGGGTGAAACTGTGATTCGGCCAGAAGACTGACATAATCCTCTCCTGTAACACGGCCATTCAGAACAACAAGTGGGCCAAGACCACGATGTGATATCGAACCCCAGATCATAACTGAACTGCCGCCATGCTTCACCGTAGGCCGAAGACAGTCAATTTGATAGGCTTCTGGTGGCGTTCTCCAAACGTAAACACGTCCATTTGTCGGGAATAATGTGAACGACGATTCGTTTGGCCATATTACATTCTCCCATTGTTGTTGTGTCCAATTTTTATGCTCGCGACATCATATTCGTCGCTTCAAGGCATTGTATGGTGTAATCAATATTTTTGAAATAGCCGCTCTAACATGAATATTTGCCATATGCAGTTCACGCCGGATAGTTTTTGATGAAACTGTTTCCTTTAGACGTGTGTTCATCTCAGATGTTATCTGGGATGCTGTTGTCTTGTGTTTATAGCCACAATCCGCTTCAAAACCCTTCTGTCTGTCATTCAGCTTCGATTTTCGACCACTGTTCTGCTTTTTAGATGATGTTTTTCCCTATTTCAAATATGCTGACATTACAGTCGACACTGTACTTCTCCCAACACCTAGAAGGGTGGCCGTTATCGTTACTGAGGCTCCAGCAAGACGGGCCCCAACAATCATGCCTCTTAAGAAATCAGAGAGGTCAGCCATAACGCAATTTTAACATAGAAATATATTTCGCATCCGACTTCTATCACTGATGTGTGTACTTTCTCATCCGGTAGGTGGCACCCTTCACCGCTAGAGGGCAGGAGTATACGAGAGGTTTCTTTCGAGTGCTATTTTTCACAAGTGTTCATATTATTTTGTCCAACCCCTGTATATACTTATTTCTCATAGAAATCAGTCGCAACTATTACTAAGACATTATTATAGATAGCACATTATAAAAACACATTACTATAGACAAAAGGAGCATGGGCATTTCTAAGTGTAACCAATAATCTTTAATGGGCGCAAGTAATGAGCATGCCATTTCAATAGAACAAATGGAAAAGTTGAGTTCTTTGAATCACTGAAGTCTTATAGACTTCAGAAATCTAAATTCTAGAAATTGTGCTTCTGTTCATACACGACTTTTAGCAGTCTATATATAAAAGTCCATAACCCTGCAATGCCTGATAAAAAGAAATAAAAAAAAAAAAAAAAAAAATTCAGCAGCAAAAGAAATCAATCAAACTTAAAAGCAGAAACGATTTTTTAAAAGCAAATCTGAGTGAGAAGTCAGTTTTTATTTTAACATCCTTGATTTTCACAGCAAAAATACAACCAGGGACTGGATACTCGATTCTTTAAACATCAATTGGATTCTAACGATTGGTGTTTGCCAAGTGCAATGGGCCCATTCAGCACTTCTACCTTCCCACACTTTTTATTGAAGCTAGAATCCTGTCCAGATAAAATACACAATGGGTCTTTGCTCAGCAAGGTCTATTACTCTCTCCTCATATGCCTGCCTTTGCAAAAGACTGCCATCAAGCTCTTGGACAGCGTTTGGATCATCTAGATGTCAAGATTGGGAGCAATTGCATGTTTTGGGCCTTTTAAATTTAGGGCTAAAAATAATTTCCACAGGGTGTCTACTAAATTTCTGCAACAATTTAGGGACATTTTTGGGACTTTCTAAAATAATGCATGATCTGATTTTACATGATTATGTGTCAAGTTAGATGCAATTATACTTTAAAATCACACTTTTTTTGTTGTTGCTTACAGTCTAATCTTGAGAAAAAAGGATTCTAGTATCATATTTCAGCTTTAATAAGTTTTATAAATAAAATTTAAAAAATAAAGACAGCCCATAAATCATGTCAAAGTAGATGAACATTAAACAAACATTAAAAATGTCGGAAGAATCTCCTCCCTGATTTTGGGGACAAATTTTATAATTTCAAGTTTTTTCGGGACCAGTTTACCGTTTTCGGCATATTTTCAGTACCAGTGGACACCCTGTTCCATTATATTGTGTTTGCAGAAAAGAAACGATGCAAAACCATTAGCATTGACTTATTTTGTCCAAAGCAAAATTAAGTTTTTTTTTTGCTTTCTATTTAATCTTAGTTTTATCAATGTTATCCTGTAAGACTTTATGTATAACTGTTATTGTAATCCCCAAATATAATACAGAATTTAGTCTGCTTTTAGGATACTGCTTTTAGTTCTAGGATATATAAAACAAAATTCATAGAACGAACTGAAAAAACCCACTTATGTATATATTTGATACTTGAAGAATGTTTCGCTTATATTATTTAAATCATGTTTCAAATGCTAAATTAATTTTAATCAAAACCTGTTAAACAGTAAAAAAACATCACATTTCATTTTGCAGACGATTTTATATGGTTAAACATAACTATTATTGTGTTTACTATACTAAAGCAATCCATTAAAATTGTAATTTGTCATAATTTAAGAATAGACATTAATAGAATCCAGTATTAAGGATTTGATATTTAAAAATACCAAATACAATAAAACATGCTAGTCTTTCACTGATAAAGCATATCTGCAATGTTGATACTTGGTACATCATATATTTATCTAAATGACTCAATTTATTCTTCTTCTTTTTTCTTTGTAACAGTAGTTTAAACGTTATATATATATATATATATACTAGCAAAATACCCGACCTTACTCGGTTTGAATTGGTTTACTCTAGATTGAAGAGATAATCAAAATATATAATGACTTAAGTTTTTTGTAGAATAAAAATTTATTTTAACACCTTTCGCGCCATCTTTATATTTTCTACAACTTACTTTGGACACAAATCCTACACATGCATATCCATTCATGTAATACATTTCACATCGCACAATTGCTGTATGACAAAGCTACAAAATGACGAAAGGTGATACTAAGGTTACTACTATAAAAGACGATTTATAGGAAGATTTGGAATTCCCTTTCTTAAGTTCTTTTCATGTTCAACTCAATTAATTAAAATTACGATTTACGGGGTGTGCTCTCGCACTCATAGTCAACAAAACAATATTTTTTTACTTGTGGCACTCTTGCCTCCGGTATGCGACATTGTGAAATTTTGCAATTTTCTCCCGTCATTATGACAACGAATTTTTTAATGTTTGAAAAGTTCTAGTTCGGGATTTTTAAACATTATTATTCTTTCAATAACGCCAATTATTCTTTCAATAACGGCATTATTCTTTCAATAACGGCATTATTATTTCAATAACGGCATTATTGTTTAAATAACGGTATTATTCTTTAAATAACGGCATTATTCTTTAAATAACGGCATTATTCTTTAAATAACGGCATTATTCTTTCAATAATGGCATAACTACACTTAAAAATTACTGAAAATTTATACTAACTTACCCAACATTTTTAAGTCTAATACTTTGTGGTGCTGTTGCGTGTGATGAGAAGGAAAACACATTTATTAAAATAATAAGTATTTAAAACAGGAAACAGCAAAATAAAACAAAATAAAAGATGTCGCAAAAAATTGTTCTAAAGATATTAATTTGTGATTCAATTTTATCTCTTGATCTCGCACAGTTGCCACAACTTACAACTAAAAGTGTACAAAATTTAGAAATGTGAAATTAATTCAGAGCGAAAGAACCAGAAAATATAACTGCTCGCGCGATCTTGTTCATTCTCGTTTCGTTGAAAAATATCGTCTGTCCCAAATATTCGGAAATCGTTTTCATTTCGCAAAGAATAAAAATAAGACTCGAAATAAATGAAGTATATGAGTTGAAATTCCATTAAAAAAAAACAAAAATTGAAGAATAATTACTTTTTTAGCAGTACTGGTAAAGCAATCGAAGTAATCGTCATATTCAATAGACATTCCAATTTTTCCAAAACTACCAAATTATGGTTGATTTAAGTAAACTTACTCAGGTGTTTTAGCATGAAACTCACCTAAATATAACAATTAAGAAATGTTTAATATTGCATTCACTAAACTATTAGATAATGTATATAATAAAATACACTGCAATCAAATATCTGGAATACAATTCATGTGATGTCTACACAAACACACAAACACAAAATCGAGCATAGAACAGAAAGACGGACAGACAGACTTTCGCAACCAATGCCACTCTCTAAATGAAGATAAGTACTCACTGCATGCAAATTTTCATGAAAATATCTTAAACCGTGTGGACGTGTATAGGGCACAACATACAGACAGACAGACAGACAGACACCAAACGAGAAAATGGCGGATTCGGCATCAGAAGGGTCCAAAACGGATAGAAAACTTGAAATGGGTCGAAAATATTGAATGTACAAACAAACACTCCATTCTTATTTATATAGATATATATATATATGTGTGTGTGTGTGTGTGTGTATGTATATAAAAGGTAAATGTCATTAAGTCAAGATCCTAGTAATTGTTTCGTTCAGTTATAATATATAACTGAATTCATCAATTATATTTTCTGCATAACAATAGTGTAATGTAATGCATTTGTTTTTTAAGTAACACATTTTCAAACACATTATGAAAGAGGCTACCTTCAAAATATTCCCAATAATACCAGGCCTGAGAATGCAAAATTTCAAAAAAGAGGAAAACCAAAATGTGAAATTAAATACACGCTAGTCTGGTCTGTGCACAGGATTTCGCAATAGTAAAAATTAACATTGGCCCGGAGCTATAATAATTGATTTATGAATTTATAAATAATTAATGGCAGACCATAAATCGGGAAAAGTGATGAATTACGAGCACATGCTAAATATCAGCCAACCTTAATAACAACATCAAGTTAACTGTTACCGACGTTGCAGGATTGAAAACTCACTTTTTTTCCCTCGATTCTTAGACGGTTTCGTGAGAACGTACAGATAAAAAAAAATTTCGAAACTAACATGGTTTATTCAAAAGTGTACAAGGAACAAGGTAAAATATTTTTTCCGATGTGGCTATTAGTTTAAGGTGCATTAAGTGTTCAAGTCGAAAAAAGCGAAATTTCTAACGCGAGTGAATAAAAGACATACAAATTTTCAGTCTTCAGCTGTGATTTTTTTTTGGAGTAGGTACCTCTCAATGTGAATTTTTGCACAACGCCGAGTTGTTTTAGAAATTTCAATTTATGTGGTTCATGTGTGTGATTGTATACATATTTTTTTAATTCGGGAAAAATCAGGACATTTTTGTTACTTTTTTTAAAACTGCCATACCATATCTTATTACTATTAGTTATTAAATTTGAAAAAAAAAAATATATATATATATATAATAATAATAATAATAATAAAAAAATAGCAGGAAACGTCAGAACGTACTCTTTCTGATGGTACAATTATTTTTGAAATTGATTCATAAATAAATTCGATGGTATGAAAAGTATTATTTTGCGATAGTGTACAAATCGTTCCTAGCGCAGATGCGCGGAAACACAACGTCAAAGGGCCTTTATGAAACCGAGGCTCACGGGAATGAAAGCCGCGATGAAATTTGCTGTGACGTCAATGAATGGAGGCGAGCAGGGGGCAGAGGTTTCATCGTTGCAGGAGATTGACTCTGCGAAAGGAGTGTTGGTTCGCGAGCAGGGGTAGGAACTCCTAGTAGACCTGGACGATGTTCAAATTTTTACATTGGGATACATCGGCATTCTAACTTCACGATATATTGCGATGTTAACCATGCATTTTATACATAGTAAAAGCAAAACCTTGTTTAAAATCTTTTTTTCTTTGCTATAAAAAATCGTGGTAGGAAAAAATAACAAATAACCTCTGTGTTGTACATAAGAAACACGTATGATTTAAAACAAGATTTTGCATATATGTGTGTGTGTTCCACAAACCATATTATGCTCAAGTAGATTCAAGAATTAGCTTATTTAGAAGGAGAAAAACTTCAGCATAAATAAAAATAAAGGGTCATTTGATTCCTCTAAGTAATGATGAAGGCATGTATGACCTAGATTGCCATAGAAGTTTGCAACAAAAAAGGATGCAAACGGATTGATTGTAACATCAAGAAACAATAATGGGTTTTTGGAATTCAATTTAAAATGGGCAAAATCATTTTTGTTTTAAAATTATACTGAATTTCACTTTTGCAAAAAAAAAATTTGGAAACGAAAGTCATCTTCTGGACAAAAATGATTTTTGAGAAATTCCTCATTAGTTAAAAAGAAATGAAAACGAACCGTTAAATTCCCAGATTTTGCAAAATTATTTTGTTCTTAAGTACTCTTAAGGTAAAAAAACATTAACTATTTGTAATGTAAAGACCAAGATAAATTCAGCAAGTAGAGAAGAATCATACGCTCTCTCGCAGTTTGAATCTTTAATTTTCAATCTTTATACGAGTGACCTGATACCTTATTCCCCCAAAAAAATTAGCTTAGAAATCGCAAAATTAGTATAAAATTCTCATTAGCATTTTATCGCGGCATCGAAAAGCTAAGTACCGTGGTGAGAAATCGCACATGCGCATAAATAAACATGGAAATCGTTGTGTCGGTCTAAACCAAAACCAAAATTTTCCCAAATGATGCTAAAAAACACGAAATTTACGCTGGAAACTCATTAGGCAACTCAGATATCGAGCATGCACTAAGAAAGCATCGAAATCGTTGGCGCCGAGGGACAACATCGTGACACCGGAAAACCGTGAGGTCGGGGGAAATCGCGATGTCACGACGACCGCGAGATCTGCGCTAGCTAAAGCTACGGTTTTCTATGAAAGCGGAGCCGTTATCTAGCAGCCATAATATAGCTGTGGATGGACGTTACTAAAACGTTGTTTATACAAACAGATGGCGTTGGTTTCCTAAAGAGCGTTGTTTGTGAGTGTATCGAATATTAGCGGAGCCGCCATTTGCATGACGATCGTCAAAGCGGTCTGAAACGGTTGGGGAACGTTTTTTTCTCTTGTAGCGGCAACATTTCATTTCCAGCGAAACGATTCGAGCGGAGGGAAGCAAAACAAACATTTTTTGACTGCCATTGTTAAGTTCGTTTTTGTAAAATAGGGAACGTTAAAGATAGCTTGAAAATTTCATCAGATTTGAAATCTGCGGAAAATTTTACACCAGAACGATACCTTAAAAGTGATTTTCTTTAAATAATTAATTATTTGAAAAAATAAATAATCAAATGGTAAATAATTGAATAATAAATCTGTTTTGGCATCAATATGCCGTAGAATTTTACGCTGATTTTAAATGCGTTGAAATTTTCACCCTATCTTAAACCGTAAGAAACTCGGAATAGAGAATAAAAAAGCCACCTTGTTTTATTTCTCGAATAAACTAAACCACGACAGCCGTCTGTATTGCCCATTCTCCACCGTATTCTGTCCGTCTAAGTTGACAACTCTGGTCTCTGTTAAGACGGCTGTCTAGTTATGCCCGCGGCATCATGACATATCACGGCTGCTATATAACGGCTCCGCTTTCTCAGGAAGGTATGGCTGTGTAAGATCGGAAAAAATCGCGATGTCACGATGCATCACTATCGTGAAAATCGTAAACCGATGTGGCGATGTCGAACTCACACCGGTTTTTCACGATGTATCGATACATCGGCCAGGCCTACCCCCAAGTATATAAAAACGTTTCCAGGACATCTGGTTCTTCAAAGCTTGAAATATACTCTCATCTCTCTTGAAATATACTCTCACATCTCTCGTCCTATTCCCCAAAACGGTCAAAATCACTTTAGAAAAACGCGGGAAAATTACTGAAAAGCAGAGAAAACATGAAAAAACCCACAAAAAGTGGAAATCCGCGGAAACGCGGAAGATTCTCATGCCTGTATTAATACACATGCGCAAGTATGCAGAAGATATGAGTCCTACAAAAACAACAAATGTTTTTTCTAAGGCATAAAGTATGGTGAAATCTGCATAGATGACAGTGGAAAATTATATATTTATTTAATGCCAAAATTTTTTATAATGCATAACATTTAAATACATATTTTGCAACAGAAATGGTCTTTGACCTAACACACACACACAAAACAGTTTGTTCACCATAAAATTCTGTGTAAATAAAATTCATAAAATTTTCAAACAAACATTCTACAAATAAATTTCTAACAGTTTCCTGCGTATTTGTTAAACAAAATTCATAAAATTTCTATTAGCACCTTGCGATACATGCCTAAATGAAAATAGATCTAATAGCATACAAATAACACCTAGTAATACAACAAAATAAATGCTTTTTGCTTCAGTTCTCAATACGTTACTAGAAAAATTATGAAAACAATAATATAAATTACATACAAACATTAAGTCAAGCGAAGTTTTGTTGGGTTTCATGGCACAATGAGCATATTGAGTCAAGCCAAGTAAATTAATTTTTTTTTCAAGCATAATGAAATAAATGGCAAAAATGTGGTACCTAGTTGTAAAAATCAATACTAAAAATAAGTACAATAAATTCTGAATGTTACATTAACTTCTGATCTTTGAAAATAAGTTACAATTGCACCCAAGATAATTTTTAAATTTAACCAGGACCACTTCCAGTGATTTAGAATTTCATTCAGGTTCAGAAAATGCACTCAATAAAAATAAAATAAATTATGATTGATAATATACTATATACCCTTTATATTTAACACATTAATAGAACTTTTAATGAAACTTAACAAGTAGCCACTTTTGAAGCCTATATTAAAACAATCAATGGGTAAAAAAGAAGGATTACTAATTTTTCCTCAGGATGTGAAAAACATGCAAAAAATTTAATAAATTGTAATATCATTTCTAAAATGCATCAAAACAATAGATCAAACTAAAAAAAAACAACAATAAATTACCTTTTTACATATAACCTTTTAATATAACAACTGAAATTGATAACACTATTTAAATGTTTCATATAATTATACAATAGTAGCTATAAACTCCTCACGATAATAAAAAGCATATAAGGACAAATTAAACCCAAGAGAGTATGAAACTTTATATTAACTGAATAAATAATAGAAGTTGTAACAAAAAACTATGAAGAGTACAAAAATACTATTTAATACATAATGTTACATGTTCTAGTGAGCGGTCTGTGCAGCATTGAATGGTCTTGTTGCCATTGGATAAATCAAATCACTTAATAATGCACTGATTTGGAAGACATAGCGATTGAACTTTGAGACATGAAAACACATTTTTCAGCATAAAATAACAGAAATGGCCCAGCAAGGCATGAAGTAAAACTTTTCGGTCAGTTTTTAATAACTTCAATATTTTCTCTTGCTATATGATCTATAAGCCCTGGATTTTTCATTCCTAAAAATCCTAGATAAGGGTTTTCAAACTTTAGTTTTAGGATTTTAAATGACTATTATTTGTTAGTATAGGTTATAACAACAAAATATCACTTTAGGCATTTAGCATATAATCACCTCATTCTATTCATTACTGTTATAGCTATTTTCCAACCATGCACTCAGTGCAACTGATGGTATGATTTTAATTTCATAATAAATATGAACATTACAAGAAAATTGACTGAATTTAGTAGCATGTGCATATGTATTCCACACTTCCCGTTAGCTCTTGAATAATTCGAAGTATTACTAAGAGTAAAATTAGAAAAGCATTACCTGCTCGGCAAAAATAACCACAGTGCCAATATTAAAATTCGTATATTTTTTAATCCAACTTCTTAGCACTGCGCTTCTAAAATTCAGAACTTTTGAATGTTTAAAATGATAGTCTTCGGAATATGAGGTAAAACGTCTTGTACCAATTTTAACCAAGACAAATATTTAAAAATGGAATGAAATGATAAGAACCCAAAATAGATAGTGCACTTTAATTGGCTGGGTGTGAGATTTTGTTCTTGTTGTAAGTTGCATTTCCTTATGTAGCCAAGAAAGCAACACATTTGGGTGTTTTGAAATGACACAGCACACCGCTTCATTTTGAATTAAGTCATATTCAAAATGCATTTAAAGTAGAAATATCAGATCAAAGTGTTTTTTAGGTTCCCAAGGTCATTATAAGTCTTAGGAGTGTATGATTGTTGAAGGATTTTATATCGTCGAAAGTCCTGAACTACAAATTAGGTATTTTAAGTGTTATAAAATTCACATATTTTATTCAGGGTATCCCAAATTACATAATTTATAGACATTAACAGAGGGTATAGAACAAAGTAGTTAAAAACTTAAGAATCTGAAGCTCAGGGATGACAAAAGAATTGTTCATTGACAAGCTTTTGGATATGGAATACTTTTGTCCCAACATTCTATCAGGCATTCAGATAATGCGGAAAGGATAATTTCATTAAAGTGACACATAAAAGTCCACAGAAAACAATAAAGTACATCACATTACTTTTAAAATACTTAGGACAAAAATAGACATAACATAATAAAACTGATATGTATTGTAATCTCATTTAAATTCAGTTGGAACAAAACACAAATAATATGTACTGAGTAAACGTGGTCCAAGTTGTGAGCATGTGTATATCTGTAGCTCATAGTAGAAAAAGGACCAATGCCAAAACTTGCTGATTTTGAGTTATGTCCACAAATTACTCCAACCTAATAAAAGTTGACAAAGAAAAAGTGCTGTCAATGCATTATGAACAGATCAAAAGATTGGAAAGTAATTTTGTACATTGAATTAAAAATTTTACCAAATCAGCTGTTACTAAGAATTTCCAAAATGGGGACATTGACACTTTTTCTAATAAGATACAGATATATGTTTAATGCAAAATATTTTCTTGGTTAAATGAAAATAATTCATTCTCAATTGCTTTTTATTTGAGAACCGAACAGTATTAACCCTCCAAGTGGTTTCAATGAGATACCTTGTTCAAGATCTAGTCAGCTTTGCTAATGAGATATCTCGTTGAGACAAATCTATGACTTCAAGTATGTCATCTATCTATGACTATGACTTCGAAACATATTTTTGCATCTGAGGTTGACAACTACAGGGTGAATAACCACCAGGAGGGTTAAGTTCATTCTTCAGCACTTATACTGTACCAGTCCGATAAAATCTAGAGTAAAAGACAATAACCTTAGTCAAACTAGCAGTCATAGTATAAAAGCTACAAACAAAAGGACTAATCAAAATATAAACAAGACAAAACTGGTCTAGATATTTTAGTGGAACAAAACTACCATTGCCAGGACAAAACAAACAAGTGGAAAAATTCGAATTTAAATGTTACCTTCAAACAGTTTTGTCGCCATTTACTTTTCAAACTAAGCCCATTCAGGCCACATAGAATTAAAAATAAAAATTTTAGTACAAAAGTCTCAAAGCTGAGGGTTGAAAAGAAATAGTGACAACACTATGATACCTTATTCAAACTCGAGTTTTTAACTCCTGCGTATCTTGGTTATGATGGTGGTGAAAACAAAGCAATAACTTATCGAAGTAATGTTTTATTTGGCAATGCAACAATGGAATGTGATGATGTGTATCAAGAAATACAATGCAATTCGTTCTTATATTTATTAATAACTTCAGGGTTCCCACTCTATTTCCTAAATAAAATTCCCTGACTTTTCCAGACAAATTTTTACAAATTTCCAGATAACATTCACACTTAAGCAATTCACAACTTTTTCCAGGTGAAAAACAAAGAAATAATTTAGCATTCAATAGCCAATAATAAAATCCAATTTAAGAACTATACACTGTAAAATTTAATACACAAAGCACAAGCAATTTTGCATTCAAATAATCAAACATATTTGAATTAAATCAATTTGAGATTCAATGTATTATAAGCATGGAATTCTTCAATTTAAGCCAGTGGACAAATTCTATTCATAAAATAAAGTGATACAAAATTGTGTATGAATCTTATTGGCTACTTTTCTTCAAAGCGTCTGAGAAGCCATGATAAATCATTTTCCAGGCCATAGAGGGGATTTTCCAGATTTTAGACAAGAATGTGTAATTTTCTAAGACTGTTTTGGACAAAATTAAATTCCCTGACAATTCCAGGATTTTCCTGACCCGTGGGCATCCTGTAACTTAAATGAATATAATGATTTGATAAAATAAAACATTGCGTGCATACATATCAAACTGATTTTTAATACTCAGTTAATGATACACTAAAAAATTAATTATGTGCAGTAGATCAATTTTATTCACATGGCCAACTAAAATAGTTTAACTATTGAATGTGAAATTCTCACATTCTCAAATTTAGATACATTACAGTTTACATCATTAAACAAATTCTGCTAAAATATTATGGTGAAATAAAATAATAATTAGTATTAAAGGAAAACAGTGAATTGTTTTAGTGGATTTTCAAAGAAAAAATTATTCTATACATATTTGATATAACTATCACGATGAAACTAGATTACCATACACTCAGTATTTTCCAGATAGATAACAATTTTTTTTTTCACCATTAAAAATAAGGGAATCTGACATCACAGTAGTTGACACTTTAGGTGAACTGGAGGATTTTCAATATCAGCCTTGCTTTGTACTAGTTTTAGTTCCAAGGTTTTTTGAGACAGCAAATCACTTTCCCCTATTTAGTAAGATTTTGATTTAAAACACAGTAGTATGACATTTCACAATATTTCAAAAATAAAATGAAACATGCCACTTACTTGAAGCACATTCTAATGTTCTCACTAAAATGCTATGCATTGTATTGATAGCTCTTTCACATGAAACCTGGAAAAGCATTAAACATATACTTTCCTCAATTATAATATATAGACCAATTCAATAGAGAGTTCAATGCCTACAGAATGTTTTTAAACATGATTTTGGGTAATTTCTGTGATATTAATCTATTTTTATTCACACAAAAATGATAAACATAAATTATGGTTCCCATGCCTTTGTCCAAAAAAAATTCAAGGACTTTTAAGGACTTTTCAAAATTAAAAATATTTTTTTCAAGGACCTAAAATTTTTTTGCGACCTAAAACAAAGCATTTGCAAAAGTTGTCAATTAAAAAAAAAAAACGTGAAAAATATTTAAAAAAAAAAAAAAAAAAAAAAAACACCAATTTTTTTAAACTACTGACAGTCAAAAGAAAAGAGGAAAGGTTGTCATCAATTTTGGTTATAATTTGGATTTTCTTTTATCACAGAACCTGTGAATTTTTTTACAAAGTGGGCTTCTCGTCTCAATGCTAACTATCAGGCTATTTGCACACATATCAATTTCGGTCATGCGGTAAAACATCGTACGATAAATTCTTTGGTGGTACAAAGAAGAGTATGGGAGCTTGCACATGGTTCGATCGACATACGACACAATCTCCGTTTTCATTTTGCTCTCGTCCACGGCCATTACAGCAGACGGCTGTCATGGTTTATTTTGTTTGAGAAACAAAACAAATCCAAAGTTTTGACTGCGGTGTTACAGCTTTTTTGTTCTCTGGTCCAAGTTTCTATCTTCACAATCGTTAAAGATAGTACAAATTTCAACAGATTTGAAATCTGTAGAAAATTTTACAAGGATACCATAAATGTGCTTTTCTGTAACTAAATAATTTTTCAACTGTAACTTTTATATTTTTGCAATACGAATTCGGCCACATTTGACGAAGATATTCATTACGAACACAAAAAATGTCTATTAGAGGTTTTCTATCTTCGCGATCGTTAAAAATAGAGCAAACATTTTAACGGATTTGAAATCTGCGGAAAATTTTACACCAGATTGATACCTCAGGTAGTCCGAATTTCATGCAAAGCCCGAATTGTGAGCGTGCTCGAAGAAAATTCTTCGTTTTACGAAAACGGATAATTCAGTATCCTAAACTGTTAAGTTTTCATTCCTTAACGTAAGACGTCAATTGTATAATTTCTTTAATACTTTAAAAATGGAAAAAAAAAAAAACAGTGACCCCCTTCAAAAACCTTAATATTTTCTTTGTATTTCTTCATCAATCCCCGAGACAATTTTAAGAAATGTTCAAAGAGGCGGAACTCTTTCATGTTTGTATAGTTTATGCAAAAAAGCGATGGGACGACGCGTGAATGAAACATGGTGTATGACCTTGTGTGTTCATATATACATATCACGTGGTTCATGTATACATCACCCATTATGGTTGTTCATATATATAAAAACTGGTGTCAAAACATGTAACACTTCAGAATGATGCTCAAATTGCGCACCTGCTGTGAAGGAAACTAGTTTGGACACAAGTTCCAATGCAATTATGTACTAGTCAAAAAATCAAGTACTTTCAAGGACTTTTTACCAAGTTTCGTAATTTTCAAGGACTTTCAAGGGCCCCTAGTTGGGAAAACAAAATTCAAGGACTTTTCAAGGACCGTGGGAACCCTGTAAATAATGCTTACAAATTACTTGAATTTTCACTTAACAATTAGTAACAAATTCTGATGAATACATTTTAAACATTTAAGAAAAAAAACTTCCATTATAATTTATCTCATTATCTAGCCTTTAGAAGTTCAAGGTAATGAATTGTCTGACTGAGATGAAAAAGAGATTTTACACTTAAAAAAAAAATATAATATATATATTTTTTAGTAAATATCAATGTATTAATGAACAATTGAACACAAAAACAATTTGATTTCTGGTATGGTTTCATATTACTATTATACTCCTTACATATAGATATTTTTAACTTCCTAAACATTTAAGGTTCAGTTTCATATTGTGGGAAAAGAAAAAAAAATTACGTCAAGCTGAATAAAATTACTATAATTTTGATTCAATTTATAAATCTAAAATTTTACAATTTAACTAAAGTATTAATTTTAGTTGTGTGTATATATATCATTAAATTTAGTTATATGTATAAAATTTTAAAATTATTCATGGGTATATCGTTATAGTATATATATATATATATATATATATATATATATATATAATCCAAATACACAAATTTACGATAGAGCAAAATAAAAAGGAGGGGTATTCAAAGGGGTATCCAATTTTCTTAAATTTTTTTATTATTATTTGTTTTTGTTATAAACATAAATATATATATATATATATATATATATATATATATATGTATAATAACGATGAGCCATCGATAGTTAAAAAAAATTTCTACAACTAAATTTTAAGTAATCTTATATAAAACATAATTGTGTCAACAGATATACCAAGATTCATGCACTTTTTAGAAAAGCAAATTCCGGAAGTTATCTAGGAGGTACTGTAATTTATTTTAACAGCATTTATCACATCTGTCCAAAGTATACTTATTGGTTTGGTTTAGGGTTTTATGGCACAATGGACCATATTTAGTCAAACTGCGCCAAACACAAAAAAGGATTGAAAAAAGAAATGAAAAAAGCAGAAGGGTAGACGAGGTTAAAATAGAAGGGAGGACAGATCACACTGGTCTTAGCATTTTTGAGTAGAGAAGTTTTAATTTTTATGTTCTACTGTTTCAAGAATGTACAGTAACTACAAGAGGTCTGGAAAAACTTGTAATTTATGATAGCAGAGGGGCAGTAAAAACGAACTGGGTGAACGTGACCAGCATTGTCTGGCAAAAATAGTTGTCTCAAATAACATCGGAATTCAATGCAGGGTTTGCAACAAACATCAGCATTCCTATGAAGATACAGGCTTAAGGAGCCAGCACCCAATTTCAGCACCCTTGACGAATACTCGATACATAGCTATGTGCTATGTCCCTGGGCTTGGGGAACACTGCCAATGGGCACATGATGACTGGAATCAACCTGGTCTGACGAGTTGCATTTCCAACTGTTTTGGGCAGATTGAAGGATCTGTATGTAGAGAAAACTCTATGAAATCATGGACACTGCATGGCACCAGGGAGCTTCATAATGGTATGTTTGTTTAGCTGGCATTAAATGGGACTCCTGGTACATCTACAAATGTCTATGATAGGTGAACACTATATGTATACTTTCTGACAAGTTACATCCCTTCATATTCTGCATTCATTCTGAAGGGATTGGCACCAACAAACAAGCCTAGACACAACAAATATGCAAAAAGCAGAAGGGTATTTTTAATAGTTAGAAAAACACTAATGTGAGTTTGGGTCCTGCTATTCTCTATTTTCATCTAAGTCACCATCACCAGACGTCAATGTAATCCAACATATCTGGAATGGCATTCAAAGCGCTGTGGAACACAGAAATCCCATACCTCGGAATACAACAGAATATGTGGACTGCTCTGTGGGAAGTATGGTGTTCAATGCCTACAGAATGCTTTGGAAGCTGGTGGATTCCATGCCATTTTATTTGTGCTGTTTTGTGCTCCCCTGGAAAGTCTAACAGTATTAGACTGATGTACTTGTTTTACTGGCATTTCAATGTAGTATGACTAAAAATATGATTATGAAAAAAGCAATAATTAACCGAAAAAAGCTCAGAAAAATGGGAACAAATCATTGGTTTAACAAAGGTGGTCACAAAGAAGAGAAAAAGATTAAGATAAGAAAAGTGGATTTAACTACATGTGTGTGCACTTATCCCACCTCCAGTACCAGTGAATATAATGAGCACTCATCTTCCTGTTCCCAAGGAAATTAATTTTTGAAAAACTAATTTTCCCTAGTAGCTTAAAAAATCCCTCACCCTTGATATCAATCATTTATAGGATGAAAATGCAGATTTTTTAATTTTCATCTAGTTCCACTAATATTCAGTACCATTTAGGCGACAGATTTGTAAAGTTTTCCTTCATGTTTCAACTTTTAACCCCTTGCAAGTTTATCCAGGCCCATCTATGGATGCTATTTTTGTGTCTTTTCTGATTTGCCTGTATCGCGTATAGGCAATCTATATTATACGTCACTTTAACTGTTTTGCCCATATTTTTTTAATTTTAAATACCATAATAGTCATATAGATAACTTTCCACTAAATGGTAGTTAGTAGATAATAATTCGCCGCATCATGCAAAAGCATGTGCTTTTCTCACATGTTTTGCATGACTGGGCGAATTTTTAACATTCAGTGCTCAGCTTTTTGCATGTATTTTACTATTACTGATCATTTGACAGTTTTGTTGATGTACAAGTAGTGGTAACTGTTTTTACCATACAGTAATTGCTAATTCAAAATGTATGCAGCTAATTTCTTTGGACAGTGATTTGGAATCAGTATCTGAAATATCTGTAAATGAGTCTGGGTGAAGTGAAAGTTTATTTAATGGGACTTCGATACTAGTGACTCTGATAGTAGTGCAGATGGATTAAGTCAAGATAGGCAATTGAAATTAATGAGGTCATTTAAATGTTTTTGTAATCGAAAATTAACTGTAAAGTAATTGTATTTTTTATAAGCACACAATGGTAAATGTAACTTCACTGCATGGCACTCATGTAGGGAGAAAATACAATATTATTATTTTATTTACAGTAAAAAACAGTTGTTCTAAATGCTTAAAAGTATTAGACATGTTAATTTTAACAATAGTTTCCAACTTACAAATGTAAAATGAACAAAAAAAATGCAATAAAAAATAATAACATTATTTGGATTGAATGCAGGAAAAAAATGAAACTGTTAAAGGGTTAATAAATATTAAAATCAATAAAAAAAATTTTAATCTCCTTCCACCACAAATAATAATAAGAATTTGTCTGCTATAAATGCATGAATCAGATTTATTTTTAGCATGACGTGCTCAACTTACTTGTAAGTCTCCATCTGTCTTAGCCATCCAAGCAAGAAGTAAAGCAGAGACTAAATCACCTGTTCCGGTGAATGAGCCTGATAATTTGGGTATTTCCAAACACAATGAAATATTTCTTCCATCTTAGAAATTTGAATGCAAAAATTTTAAAAATAATTCAGCAATTTCCTTTTGTAAACATATAATATACAAATTGATGCAAGTGGTTCTACACAGTAAAACAGAATATTTTCTGATACACAATATAATTATTACACAACATAAATGTTAAACATTGCTCATTAAAAAAATATTTAAGTTTCATAAACAATTAAAACTATATGTAATTTATTTAAATTTTATGATATTCAAAATTTATAGTCACCTTTAAGTACATATTTTTTTTATTTTGCAGTTAATTTAAATTACTTTTCTCCATTAAAAACTATTTTATTTTCATTATAACTATAGGTATATATGTTATTGCAGCACAAAAAACAATTATGTATAAAGAAAAGGCAAGCAAAACTGTATAATTTATATATATATATAAAGCTGAGTTGGTGTCTTTCTTTGTCGTGTCTTTTTTTTTTTTTACACCCTTTGACCAATCCACACGAAATTTGGTAAATTTATACTTTGGAACAGTACTTCTCAAAGGGTCTGCCCAGGCACACTGGTGTGCCCGGTGACTTGCCTAGGTGCGCCCTATGAAATCCTAGATTGATAAGTGTGGGGATATATAAAAATGAATTTATTGTCATACAGTTAAATATAGAACATTATTTTCTTCATTTCAGCATTAAAATGTTCATTAGTATTCTGTTAAGAGCAGTGGAAATATGCAGTGCAGCAAAGAACAATAGCAAGGTTTTATAAACATAGTAAAATTGTTCGAACAGTTTGTATTGATACACAGGCACAGCTGCTCAAGGTTGCACTGTGCAGCTGCAGTGTAGCCTGCTATGTTAGTAGTAATATGTTGTGCAAGTGGAAGGGTTGTAATTAATAGTGCAACATTTTTTCATGACAAATTTTTGGATCACAGAAAAATATAAATACTACACTCATACAAAATGGATGGATTTACAAAAACAAACGTAACAATGATGAATGCGTTTCCTGAAGTGAGCACATACATCATAATTACACAACTTAAGTGTAGGAAACTGCTCCAGTATACGAGCCAAAGCGCAACCTACTCGCAAATACAATGAAAGTTATTTAGGCATTGGCTCTATTGGACTGAAAACATTGATGATCCTTTGCTGCTATGTTTACTAAGAGGATTATAAGTATCAAATGAATCACTGGTTCCTAGTAAACTGAGCAAGCATTTTAAAACCAAGCACTCTCATTTAAAGGCAAAGCTATGTTATTTTAAAAGATTGTTAGAACAGCAGACAAAAGTGGCAGTCTTTCAAACCAGTAATGACGGTTTCTGATAAAGCTCAAATTGCTTCTTATGAGGTTCCTGAAGTGATAGCACAAAATATGAATGCTCATATTTGAGGTGAGTCTTTCATTCTGCCTGTGTGTCAAAAGATAGTGAAAACATTGCTGAGAAATGAAGCAGCGAAAGAAATAAGTAAGATTCTATCCAATGATTCAGTCCACAGACATATTCTAGATATATCATCTAATATCGAGAAAAATGTTTGCAGTATTAAATTCTGTATTCAGATTTTGC
The DNA here is from genome assembly GCA_947359465.1 of Metellina segmentata. Lineage (NCBI taxonomy): Eukaryota > Metazoa > Arthropoda > Arachnida > Araneae > Tetragnathidae > Metellina > Metellina segmentata. The sequence continues at coordinate 78,613,716 of OX375878.1, forward strand.
TTTACAAGTCAATATGTCAACAGACAATGCCAACAAAATGCAACTCTTAGCATTTATTTGTTTAATTGATGAAGATACAACTGTAAATCAGTTTCTTTTTTGCAAAGAATTAAATGTGACTGAAAAGTGTGTTGATGTTTTAAACATTTTGAATAACCTGTGCAAAAGGCAAATATCATGGAAGTCAAATGTCAGCATTTGTACATCCTTTGTAAAGCAGCCTCTATCAATGATAGGCTGCTTTAATGGTCTTACATTCTTTGCAACAAAGGAAAATGTCCTCATAACTCACTTCTTTCTTTATAGAAAAGCCTTGATGGCAAAAACTATGGGAGACAAATTAAGAAATTTTTTAAAACAAGCTGTAGAGATAGTAAATTTTACAAAAACAAGACCAGTAAAGGCAAGTTTATGTGAGCAGTTTTGTATCACTATGGATTCTCAACACAGACGCCTGCTTTTGCACACAGAAGTGAGGTTGCTTTCAAAGGGAAAATACTTAATTAAGTATGAGCAACGACAAGAACTATTTAAGTTTTTTGAAGAAATGAAACAAAAAACTTTTTTGTGATCTCCTTCGATGCAAATCTTGGACTACTGGATCAGAGTATTTGGCTGATATATATTTCAACAGCTCAATATTTTGAATACTAGCATGCAAGGAGAAAAAAATATTTTCACATCTGCTGACAAAATTAAAGCATTTAAAAAAACTACTTATCTGGAAGGAAAAGCTTCAGTGAGTAATATTTGGAAACATTTCCTTTGGTAAATAAGACCAGCATAAATGATATTTTTCCTATAATAGTTAAACATTTGACAAGTTTGGAAGATAATTGAATTCTTATTTTCAATCACTTAACCAAAAACAATATGCTTGAATTCGAAATCCATTCAGACATTTCAGATGATGCTGTTATAACATTAACAGAAGAACTGGCTTCTATATCCACCAATGGTGGATTAAAGATTAAATATAAGAAATTGTCTCTTGAAATATTTTGAATTTCAATCAAAGAATATTAGTCAATATCTAAAAAGCTTGGCCACTTTACTGCAATTTTCTTCATATTTATGCAAATTAGGATTTTCCCATCTCATCACCATCAAGTGCAAAAAGAGATTGTCTTCAGTCTATTGATGAGGAAATGAGAGCTTGCTACAGGAAATGAGAGTTTATACGTATGCCCCAACATTGAAGAAACTGTTGAGACATGCCAGACTCATGTTTCTCATCATTAAAAAGTAAATGATGAATAAAGGTATGTAGCATTTTCCAGTTATTTCTGTGTTTCTTTATTTTATGCATCTTTTTTTTAAATTTTAATTTCTTGGCATTTTGTTTGTGGTGAGAGAAGCGCCTTTGATTTTTTGGTAGGACTTCAAGTGTGCTATAACTTTAAATAGTTTGAGAAGTACTGGGCTAATTTTTAACACCTGCTCTATTTGTACTAGATGTGCAGAAAGGGAAAAAACAATTTGAAACAGCCATAGAAATAACATCTCTGCTATTTTAAAAGGAAGTGTTTCTGTGTCTGTCTGTGAGGAGTGTCCTCACGAATCTATGGCACTTACAACAGTAACATTTAGCACACAGGTAGTCCAAACTTCTTGCAATTTTTCTATCGTGCCCGAATTAAAAAAATCTTTGTAGAACATTTTAAAATTAATTTATTGAAATTTAATTATTATTGTTTTCCTTAGGTGGCAACAGTATAAAGAGATCACATATACTAAATTTATTTTTTCTGTTTCATTTTCCCAGCAACGATTTCAGCAGACGAACAAAACAAATAAAGTTTTAACTGGAGATATGTAGTTCTTTTGTCTCCTAGACTATTAAAGATAGAGTGAAAATTTCAACTGATTTGAAATTTGCAGAAAATTTCCCGTTAGATCGATACCTAAAAATATGATTTTCTTTAACTAAATAATTTTTAAATTGTAACTTTTATATTTTCCCAATATGAATCTGACCTTCGCGATTGAGAAATCTCATATTCTATTTCTTACCCTCAAACAATTAGAGCGAATGGAAACAAAACAAGCCGCGGTAGCTCAGTCAGTAGAGCGTCGGGCTCGCATCAGAAGGGTTGTGGGTTCTGTCCTCGGCGGAGCCTACATATCTGATGATTGCGAGATCGGCGCTTCGACCTGGCTAAAGACCGTCGTGTTCACTAATGGTGACTGGGGCACGTTAAATAGGTCGTGGTCACAATGTCCCCCATGTTCCCATACCAAATCAATACCTCTGGGGGTACTTGATCAGGGGGTTATCGGCCTCTGATTGGGATCTAAATTACGATATGTGTGAGTGAATGGATGTATGAAAGGGACCTTCCTGTAAAACGGATGTGTCATGTATGTCGAGCAAAGTCGGACTTCCTCCCAATGGGGCTCAATAACATGGAAGGCGCACCCCCCCTCGCCTCTTGCCGTCTTCGACGGGCCTGGCACTCCTCTGGTCTGCCAGTGTAGGCATAAGAAACAACAACAAACAACAAATTTTTTTTTGACTGGTATTGTTTAGTTCTTTTTTGCAAAATCAGGATTGTTAAAAATTTCAATGAATTGGAAATCTCTGGAAAATTTTACATCAGACAAGATACCTTACATTTGATTTTCTTTAAATAAATACTTTTTCAATTGTAACTTTTTTATTTTTGCAATACGAATATGGGCGCATTAGACAATGACATCACGACTTTTACGTCCTTTGGAATCATTATCTCGATTGTTTTAGGTAAGTATTTAATTAATGTTGCACCAGACCAACACAATGGGCTATCGCAATCATTTTTGGAATTGCGTAGCAATCACCAGAGGGTGGCGAGCATTATTTTTCTTTCTCTTTTATGATAATGAAATTTGGCAAGTAGGTAGTTCTAATTTTTGTGAATTTTGTGTCCACTCCAAATGTTCAAATTCAATCTAGAACATTTTAAAATGAACTTATTAGTTTCTTTTCTTCCCTTGAACCAATGTTTTCGACCTTTTGTAATTGTCGAAGGTAACGCCGTGCCGAGCACATAGTGGCTAGTCTCTACTATTATAAAAGGAAGTGTTTGTCTGTATGTTTGCCGCAAAATCCTGACGATTCTATGGCACTTACAGCAATGAGATTTGGCACACAGGTATTCCAAATTTTTGTGCAATTTTTGGGTTGATACGAATTTTAAAATTCAATCTAGAAATTTTTAAATGAATTTAATTATTATAGAATGCTACAGCATAGAAGAGATGACAGATTCTAAATTTATTGTTTTCATTTACGTTTAGATTTTGCGCAGATGAATAATTTTTCAGCCAGACGACAAAAACAAACAATCTTTTAACTGGAGTCAATTAGTTCTTTTTCTATCTCCTAGACCATTAAAGATAGAGTAAAAATTTTAGCGGATTTGAAATCTGCAGAAAATTTCACTTTAGATCCATATCTAAAAATATGATTTTCAATAACTTTTAAATTGAATATATCTTTTATATTTTCGCACGGGATTGTGCCGTCATGGTAACTTTCCCTTTCCAAAAAAAAACAAACCAGATTGCATTTTGTGCCCTTCGCGTTAAAAAACAAAAACAGATTACATTTCCTGCCCTCTTCGATTTTCCCCAATCATCACCACAGCTCATGCATTTTTCCACTTCTTTTCAGTACTGATTGCTTACTCCTCCTCGATGTACCCACCCCTTTTGGAACGTGAATTGAACTCCTAATTGTATCAATTATTAAATTCTATCTTCTATTTCAATTATTCACCATTTTCAAAGTGCATTTGTCACTTCCTTTAACTTTCTGTCCTCATATACTGTTTACAATCATAAACTTTCTATTAATTCTGATGTGGAGGTTCACAGTTTTCTGCAAGGTACTTCGTAATTGATATGTCAGTTCCATTCCTCTTCGATTTCAGTGGAGAGCAAAAAATAAAAAATATTTTGACAGGCATTGTTTAGTTCTTTTTCGTAAAAGCGGATTCATTAAAGATAGATTAAAAATTTCAACGGATTTGAAATCTGCGGAAAATTTTACACCAGAATAATATCTTATATCACAGGCAATGCCGGGTAGCCACGCAGTGGCTAGTTGATATATACATCAATTGGTCTATGCAGATCAGACTGTCTCACAAGCATTGAATCAAAAATCAAGTTTGTCAATAATATTGATGTCAATGATATTTACAAATATTGCTCAAAAACAATTTTTTCCAAAACAAATAAAATTAAACATTTATGTTTCAACTGACTTTTTATTTCGTCTCAACATGTAAATAATTGATAAATATATGATTGATGAAAAAAGAATATTTAAAATTACATAACTTACTTAATTTTATATAACTAAATTTTGTAATAAAATACAAAAAGCAAAAATGAAAAAAAAAAAAAAAAAAAAATGAAAAAAAAAAAATTTGATTATAAAAGCGTAATTTTGCTATTCAGTATCTGGCTATACCAGAATCAGTAATGTTTAAATTTTTAATTTGATTTAGAATTATGTGTCTGCATATTTGAGTTGGCAGAGAGATATTTAAGGATTCCAAAGTATTGTAAATTTGTGTTCTTTTGTGAACAGATCATTATTGTTTTTGTCAATACTGTGCAAAGGATTTTTGTTCAATTGTTATATTTCAGAATATATTCATGAAGTCGAAATTCAACACGTTTGGAGATATTTATTTCAGAATTCTGCATTCTTTCAAGGATTGGAATTTTATTTCTGTTTCTATTTATGCATTCCGGTATATTACTTATTGCAGATAGCAGATATATTATTGAGGAGTTAGATTTTAATGATTTATTTATTTGCTGTCAAATATCAGATATGGGTAATTTATTGGCGGTATATGTATATTTTGACACTTCACGATTTGTTGAATTTTGTTTCATAATAAATATCATATACTAAACAAGCTTTTTGAGTAAGATGCATAAGTTCTTGTTTCAAAATGACAGGAATTTTGTATCTGTCTGTTATTATGTGTTCCAGTATTTTAAATGTTGTAGAAAAATTATTTAGGAGTTAAATTTTAATGAATTATTTATTTTCTGCAGAATATTACTAGACATGGGTAATTTTTTTAGGTATAATGTATATTTCGTCCAACCTTCTTTTATTTTGGTTGAATACGTAAAGCGGTGTAGATTGTGGTTTCATAACAATAAATAAACTATGAAAATCAAAACATTTTTAAGTAAGATGTGTAATTTCTCATTTTAAAATGACAAGTAAAGTTAAAAAATAACTTTAAAATAAGATGGGTTACATTAAATTAAAACGAATATTCATTCGTTGTCAGTAGTGTAAATATATTTCAAAAATTTGATATAGCTTTTCATTCAAAGACTATTAAAATCAATTAATTTTACATTTGTTTTTAATGTTTCATGGGGGTTATTGAAAGCTGTACTATATAGTTAAGTAATTACATCTATCATTCTAAATAGGTATGTGGTTTCCATTTAGAAACCGAATATCTGAATTTAAAAAGTACTATAAGGATTCGATTTAAAACTGAATGTCTGTTGAAGTAAAATAAATTTTTTTAAGACTTTGTTCACCTTGGAATAATATCAGTTAATAATTTTGAAAGGATCGAAAGTCAAGGTTGCTTACTCTACAAATTGAAGTTGTTCTTATGCAATTTAAATACGTGAATCATTCGTTGAAAGCAGATTTTCTTTTTAAGAACACTGTAAAATCGACTTTCCTGTTTTCCAAAATTGTAGTCAGTTGAGTTTAATTTATCTACACTGATGATATTTATTTCTATAGCAAGCTTTGTTAGTCCACTTGTCTTGACGCAGAATGGAATTTTCAAGAAAAAATGTGTTTACTTCAAACTAAATTAGTTACGAATGCCATAACGATTTATTCTCATATTAATGATGGAATTAGGACCAGATGCAAAAGTTATTAGGAATTAGTTAATGAAGGAATTAGGACCAGAAGTAAAAGTGCTTACAAGGTGCAAGAATGCCACAAGTAACACATATTTATAGGAAAATATATGCAAGACTATTCACCAAAAATTCGACATTTTTACTGAATAAAGATTGTACAAAGATATTTGTAATTGCTCCAAAACAGAAAAGACTTCTGTAGTAGTCACAATTGAAAAAATTTTGTAGTTTATCTTACAGCAGAAGTGCAATGAATATGAAATGGAGTACATGGATAGATGTATCATGTATACATATTTGCATCTGAAGAAAATTGTAAAAAGGAGGAAAATGTTAAAACATTAAAAATTACTTTCCGTAAACTTAAATGATGCTAGAATTCTTTTATAAAAGAGAAGTGATTTATCTGATCACTTTTCAATCAATATTTAATATATTAAACCCGAGCAATTGCTAGTTATAATTCTGCTAGTACACATATAAACATAATTATTATACAAGACATAGTGCTAAAACTTACTCAGAACTGAGCTTCCAAACAAATAAAGATTTTCTGAATCTTCGAACTGTACACTTGTTAAAACAACAGTTTTCACTCCTTTTTTATGAAAAACATCCATAGCTTCCTTAACATGTTCTCTTGATTTGATGCTTATTCCAGTCAAGAGTCTAAGAACAAATCATTAGTAAAACAACGGAACAAAATTTTACACGTATAAAAATCAATTGCATATCTATAACTAGAGTTCTTATTGGTAATAAAACAAAAATTAAAAACTAGCAGCTTCCTTTTCCCCTTAAAAGTTTTGAATTAGAAGTAGACCAAAATTATGGCTTTATTACTGCCCAATAAAAAATATTTTGAACCAAATTTGGTGTGGTTTTATTTGTCAAAAATCAAATAATGGTATAGTTTGGTTCAAAAATAATTTAATGTAATAAGGGGCTAAGCCCTCCTGCTTGCTTACGCTCGCTAACCAATACGAAATTTGTCTAACCAACTTTTGATTGCATCGACTTTATTTATTAACCAATTTAAAAAATAATTATACCATAAGAAAGAGTACAATCTGAGGTATTCAGTGATGTTCTCAAATTAAAAAAAAAAGTAATAGTATTAATCTGCAAATATGATAGCTTTAACAAAAAATAGCAAAAATATCCCAATATTCCAAAATTTGTATGACCAACTTTTGATCACATTGATTCTATTTATTACCAATTTCAAAAATAATTGTACCATATGAAAAAGTACATTCTAAGATATACTGTGATGCTTTCAAATTTAAAAACAAATAGCAATAAAATATAAATATGACAATTAAAAAAATAACAAAAATGTGCCGATTTTTCCTGAATTAAAACAAAATATTACCAGAAACCAAATTAAAAATTCTAAAAAAATTCGATGAGCAGCAAAAATTTATGTTGAGAGGTACTCTGAAAAAAAAATCACGACTCAAGACTGAAAATTTGTACGTCTTTTGCTCACTCACGTTAGAAATTTGGCCTTTTCAATTTTAACATCTAATAAACCCTAAACTAATAGCCACATCGGAAAAAATCTTTACAATTGTCCAGGGAACATGATAAAACAAACCATGTTAATTTCGTATTTTTCTGATCCGTACTTTCTCAGGAAACCACCTAAGAATCGAGTTAAACAACACAGTTTTGAATCCTGCGGCGGTAACTTTTTAAATATAGAATATCTCCTCCTTGTTAGGTATTGGATTGCGTTATATCATGCTTTTTAAAATTCAGTGAGGATGCATTGATATAACTAATGGTCTGGAAGATTTTTGCCCATTTGTTTTATTTTATGTGATCATGACAAAAAAAAAAAAAAAAACCTACATATTATTACTCTTTAAAGAAAAAATTGGTATGGGGGCATGCTAAGTCCAATATAATACATTAGTCCAAGTGTTTAAAAAAACATGTATAAAGCTAAAATTGAAATTTTAGCTGCATTACAAATTGTAAGATAGATCAAATAGAACATAACATGAATTACATATTTGCTGAAACAATCTTTCTGGGGTTAAAATAATCCCTGAACATTGGTTATTAAGTTATGACGGAATGCTAAAAAGTAAAAAGAAAATAATATTGTACTTACTCAACTTCATACTGATTAGGAGTTATCAAATCAGAAAGAGGAATTAAGTGATCTCTATATATTGGCAGCACCTCTGCTGGAACATACTAAAATATATAACTTAGTGAAAAAAAATAAATTTATATAATAAATAATAAGTAATAATAGTCAGTTTATTTTGGTTCAAATTCCGAATTTCAAATAAAAGCTGGCATATTTGCTTGTTAAAGTCAATAACTTTGATAGGAAGCAGTTCCCATGTGATCCCTTCTGGTAATTGCATATATATATATATATATATATATATAGTGATACTAAATAAGTTGCAACCAGAGAACATACAGAGAATAGACAACCTCCAAGAAAAAATAAATCATGAAAGATTTTGAGAAACAAGTAACTGCTAGAAAAAAAAAACGCCAAAAATTTATTCTTAAAAAAAAAAAATTATAAATGCCAAATTAACAATTTTTTCAAATTGGGTTCATGAAAACAATTTAAAGTAGAAAAGGTAACACTGCTTTCTACTATAGTATGCTTGGCCAAAGCTTAAACTCAGTGTAAGAGCTTTGGTGATATTCTACACAAGATATATGCAAAAATGAGCAATTAAAACTTTTTTGAGTGCTTTAGAGGTATATGTGAGTTATTCTTGAAAATTAGCATCAAAGGCTTTCATGATAATCTAACAACCATCAATCACAACGTTTTTCTTAGTTATTATATGGCTTGGTGCCAAAACCTTTAAATTGCCATGATAAATTTTTTCCCATACAGAAGACAGGAAAATCAAGAGTTTTTCTGAAAGACTTCGAGAAAAGCTGGCAGGTATGAGCTGCTCCTACAATTAGAGAATGAAGTCATACTCTAGGAGTTAAAAATTTAGTTCAAATACAGAAAGTGTAAATGTACTCATCATTCAGATGGGTCTGCATTCATTCAAATCCCCTTTTGCATTGACCTCTAAAGGCTGCTTAAAAAAAATTGTCAGGTCATGTGGTCTATCAGATTGCTCGCTTATGAACTAATTCAAAATTAGTGTAGTTAGAATCTTGTAAATAAATTTAAACACTTCTTACATATATAATAAACTAAGTCTATCCTACTTCGGGAATTCGAGCATTATTTATGTTTTCAAATAAATAAACAGTCTTTCTTCAGGAAACTAAAGTAGCAAAAAACTAAAAAAAAAAACTAAACCATTCATATAAAATGAACTAGACAACAGAAGTATATTTAATCACATAATACTGAAATTTCATGTCTATAAAATGAAAGAGAAAAATTCCAAAAATAATTATTGTACGCTTAAATTATCAAAAACTATCACACAACTGAGGTCATGTAGTCAAACCTCAGTGAGCTCAAAACTGCAGTAAACTAAGACTGATAATAACAATATTTGCTATGCAACCTTACGACTTCCTTGTTAGAAGGCACTGGTAAGGCTAGGGTTCATTATTGATTTAAAGGCCGAAGCAGTTGCATGTAAAGGTCACATCTGTACCAACTAAATTATATGCTTATTTTAAAGAACGGTTTCTCTGGAGGTTTTAATGGAGCAATGGCTATATCTGGCCTTTGTTCCATAGATCATATTTGGACATATATAAGTAAAGTTTTGTTGGCACAGAAAACCAAATTACAATAAGAGAGGAATCAAATCTGTGTCACCTACAACTCACAGGTTTGGTAATGCATCAGGCAAAGCCACTGAACCACAGTGACTCTTATAGAGAAAGGGGCAAGCATCTGTTTGTTTATTAATCACAAGTATATGATGCTCATAATCGTACTTCCAGTTTTTGAGACTTATTTTGTTTAACACTAGATTAGATTAAAATTTTGTACTTGTGACTGGTTATAGAGATTCTTAAATTAAGATTAAAGATCTTAAACTATATTTATTGACTTAAAATTTAAACTCACTTCATGGTTATATACATTTTCACACTGACAGCATTCACTGATACTAAAGATAGATAAATTGTACTCCAGTCACCTTTCACATTAAAATAGTTGTTTCACGTCAGTTGTAACTAGAATAACTGTAACTTTCTTGAGAAATAATTCTATTTTTTCTTCACAAGGAAAAATGTAGGCAGGACTGAATAGTATTGTATATGTGAATTGCAATTAAAATTTAACAAAAGTTCTAAAATATAGTGTCAATTTAAGCTAAGATTTTTTAGTTATAAAGTTCATACATTAATCTGTTATGAAGTTAACACAAAATCCTTACCATTTCCCCATTGTCACCCATAACAGGATCACAAACTATAAGAGAAAATAAAAAGTGTTATAATAGTAAAATTCTAAGTCACATAAATTACAGCTTTTCATTTGAAGAGATTCCTACCACTTCTAAAATACAATTTAGTTTTCTAAAATTAAAATAAGAAATAGTCTTTGAATAAAAATTAACATACCTACAAACAAGTCAGGGTTGATTTCTTTTAATTCTTTAATAATTTCTACAAGCTTGGTTAAAAAAGTTGCATTTCCAACATAGCCTAAAATGAAACAAGTCCTATTTTCATATTATGAACATAAGAGTTATTTTTGTCATGTTTATTATAAAATTCTAAAACTAAGAATAATAAATAGACTATGTAATATAAGATCAGAAAAATGTATCGGAGAGCTGCACTTCAAATGTTGGGGATATTGTACTATAAACTGGATTTATTTAATAAAATTAAGGTTAATCTAAATTTGTTTAGTAAATAAACCATTAAATGTCACCATAAGATGTAGATTTATTTTTATTTTAGTTGACTATTTACTTAAAAAAGGAACAACTTATGTAGGGATTGCAGAACACAATTTATTGCTATTGGCTAACATAGGTGATTTAAAAGAGATCACCTTTGGATTAAATAAATAGCAAAAAATTACCTGTTTTTCTTAGTCCTTACAGACCTTTTTAAATTCCAAAGCAAATATTTAACTAAATAAGAAGTGTAATAATGGTCAAGAAATTGATTTCCAACTTCTTGTAAACAATTCAGAAATCATATTTGTGCAGTAAAAAACATGAGGAAAGCTCTATGCTTAAATGATGTGGCATTCAGAAAAGTTTATATGTATGTTAGTTTTCTTTATTTGCTTATCTGAGGGATTTAAATTGATTACAGTATTTTAGGATGATTAGCTTTTCCAGTAGTCAGGATATCATTTCAGAGGAGGGCCCAAAGAAAACAATTAAATCTTATGCAAGTGAAGACCTAGATCATATATATATATATTTTTTTAAAGTTTTGTTGAAAGTCAAAAGAACATTTCCTTTAACGTAAAAGAAAATCAAAATCAAAAAGTGATGAATTTAAGTGAGTACAAAAATCTGCTTTCATGGTTGAATGCCTCAAATACTTGTTAAACTATAACTTTTAACAAATATTAAAACATTTTCTCAAAATGGATTTTTCCTTTTGTCCATTTTGAAATGTTGATATGAAATATTTATATGTGAATAAGATTAGAATTAGTGAAAAAATACAAATTTATACTTTCACTATTTTTAGTGAATTAATTATACATTTTGTTGCTTAAATTAATAACTGATATTTTATTTCAAGAATATCACATCAAAAGTATTATCTTTATTTATATTTAATTTACAAAGAAAGTAAAACTATGAAACCTTTCAGTATTTATGAAGTAAATACAGAATCTGTCAATACCAAAGTTGCATACTTTGGATGATGATAAATTTTTAAAGAAAAAGAAAATACCTTTCTTTTTCCTGTGTTAATTGACACAGGAAAAGGAAATAAAGACTGAATATCAATTTATTTGTACAATGTTGTGTTGTGATATTTTTGCTGCATCATTGAAGTTAGCAACAAAAAAATTTCATGTTCCTGTGACTTGTCATTACTACTTCCATTCAGCATATTTTTTTAATTAGTTGCAAACTGGGTTACACCTGAGCCTCTTGATTTCTCCAAAGGTTCACTTACACGCAGAAAAATTTTACTTCTTAAAAGCTGATTTGAAATTATCATTGATACAAAGTTGAATTAATACTGTTTTTTTATCAAAGTTGACTGACTACTTATTTAAAGCCTACATTTTTAAACATATGAAACAAAATGCAAGAAAAATGTTTTGAATACATTGATATTTGAGAACATATGTTTTAACAAAGAAATAATTCATTACAACTTTTTGCAGATGAGATTTCTGTTTGATGTGTTGTCAAGTTATCTTGTGGTAAACTGATTTTTACATTAAAACCAATATCAACTTGAAAATGTAGAACAGTATGTCAGATAATGGGAACTTTCAATTTTGATTAGACTAGTGATTTTGTTCAACAAAATACAACTGACTTAATATCATACACTAGTTTATAATTTTTACGTACATTTAAAAAACTATTATGCAAGGTGCAATGTGTTATTTTCTTATGAAACTTCTTGTTATCAGATTTTTTCCTCTCACAAATCACACCTTGAATAGAAAGGAGTTTAGAATAAAAAACTGTTTGGTTTGGAATGAGGTAACTAATAAAATCAGAAAATAAAATTTTATCTTTATAAAATTAACTTGTAATAATGTATAAAGAATTTTTTTTAAAATTGATTTTAAGGGTCAACACTGCTAAATATTTTATAACCTGTAACAATTCCTATTTTTCCTCATATATATTAAATCTTATACTTTTAACACATGGAAAATCAGTGCAAAACAGTCTATATAGTTCTCCTTCAAATGAGCAAAATTTTCACTTAGATTGTATGTATTACAAGCCCACACAGCAGATTAAAGCCACTCACAAATCATTTACTAATATATCTACTCAAGCATATGAAGCTGGGTCAAAAATCATTGAGCCCTTTTATATTGCAAACATTTAAGACTGTGTTCTTTTCTATTATCAAAATTATAAGTTACACCTATGAGTTATGATAAATTCAAATGATTTAAGAGTTCTTTGGAATGAATATTACCTGTTAAAATATGGGAGCAGGTCAAGAGTTCATTAGCTTTAAGTCCATTATACAGTTCTTGAAGTTCCTCTGATTTTAAAACCTGACCAGTGAAACATTTATAACCTGAAAAAAATATTTGTAAATATTAAACAGTAAATAAAACATAATTTATAGATTTTAAGTTTAAAAACTTTTGAAGGAAATTAAATCATGTACATTTTAAGAGAAACCTGTATTCATACACATGCAAACAAATTTCATGCTCATATTACAACTTTTGCTTGATAATATAAAGAGTTTTTTCAGGCTTGTAAATGTTAAAACAAAGAAAATTCAATGACAAGAAATGGGTTAGATCGTTCAAATTACAAGAATAACGAGAAAAGGAGTATTTGAGACATTCAAAGATCAGCATAACAAAAGGAGATGTATTAAAATACTATTCTTGAGAAGTTATCAAGTCATAAAAAAGTTCTGTAAACTCACCTGTATGATTCGAAAACTGTACAGAATTTATGAAATCGACTTCAATTCCTAACAACTGAAATGGAACGATAAATTTTTAAAAGAGATGTTATTAAGCATATTTTTGCAAAGATTAACAGAATGATGGTTATCTTACTTGTAGTGGAAAACAGGCACTTTTATTTCCTACATAACCAGAAACTACATGACTTTGAATGGATAATACCCTGAACGATTTATGACTTTCACATGTCTTATGATTTTCCATTTTTGATACAAATGGTGCTCACCGATTCAGCGCGAAAGTTCACTGAAGTTAATTCAACAGAGCTCACACTTTTAAAGCTTGATCAAATCAAAAACAAAACATAATCCACAATCTTGCCCCATACGTCCTTGAACGGGAATCAGAATCAGATCAAATGTAAATAAACAAATCCAACTAAAACGAAATCAAACAAAAAAAAAAGGAAATATATCGATTTTTTTTATTAAAATATACACATTGTTGAAACAACTGACTAAAACTAGAAAACTTATAATCAAGAGTATAATTGAATATGGAAATAAAAAAAAATCTTTTTTCTTTTCAATTTGGTGAAATTTAACAAATATTTTAGTTTTTAAATAAAATGCTTGCATACTTTTATTTAATTTATACGATACATCATAAAATTGATTCTGCTCTATGATTTAAGCATAATTTAGTTCGTAGTTAATCAACTTCTTTTGAACAAAAAAATGTGATTTTCATTTCATGAAGCGGTATAAGCCACTCTAGTATAAGCAAATGTAGAACAACGAATAAAGAAGATGACAAAGTAATACGTTACTATGACAACGGAAACTGCGATAGGTAATGTACCTTAATGCCGTTTGCTGCGGGGTTTTACTTAGAATCATGATATTAAAATTTATTATTTCTATTTTTAACCTCAACTGTTCCAGATCTTCAAGCCTTTCTGTTTCCAAGATTGAGGGAAACTGAAATGATAGTTTGTAAACAAAAGACAAATGGTTTCCATGTCGTAAGAAAAAGAAACTGAAAGGATTATTATTTTTTGCCCTGTTTGATAAATTAGAAGCAAGATGCACGCTGTAAAAAGAAATTCTTGTTGTGGTAAGATACATGGGTTCGGAATTTATGTATTTTTGGTGCATACTATTTTGTAGGAAATTCATCCCAAAGGCAATATTTATATATTTTTTTCAAAACTAAAATATACCTAGTGCAGATATTTTCTTGTGAAGATTTAAATTTGTTTTTCTGAATTTTTTGCATTTTCAGAAATGCTTGGTGTAAAACCTCTCAAGTTTTTAATTTTTACTAAAAATTCAAAATATTCAATCAATGGTGATACATTTCAATTTCTAGCTCTTTGTTTTAACTGGCAATTTAAATTGAAGCAACAAAGCAAAATCTTTTTGTATTATACCTAGTACTGACAAATGCATCAATATCTTTTCATTTCTAAACAAAAAGAATCATCAGGTATTTCAGGTCAAGAGGATAAGAAACAGACCTAACTGACCTTTGTCTTATGCTCTCAAATCACTTGAAAATTCTTCAGTTACTTTTTTATAGTGAGTGTTTCACTTGTTAGATGGTTCAAAAGTAATAATTCTTGTTTACAAGTGGAGTTTAGAAAGGATAAAATTTCTTGTCTTTTTTAAATGAGAGTTTTTCTAAACTTGATAGGCTACTTTTCGTTTAATAACATGCTATGAATATGAGCAACCCTCTTGGTGGACCGATTCATGTTAAATGTAAAGTAGAAATTAAACAGGTAATTAGTTGCATGCTACTGAACGAAAAATAAATACAGTACAAAGTCCCAAATCTGGTCGTCCAAAATCCAGATGTTTTGCTAAGCTGCGTTTTTTTACTCCCTTTTTTACGTCCTTCCAACAATTTTTAAAGACCAGGGAGTGAAACCTGGACCTAATTGATGACAGACATGTTCATAAAATTTCGATTATTATTCATTTGGATTATAATATGTAGCGTAATTATTTAAAAGATATGTTAAATATAATACACTTAAAGCATCTTATTTGACAAAAATCTCATTGAAATATGTGTATGCTAACTCCAGTGAAAATGGATTACATTGCTATGTGTTAATAAAAGTTTTTTATTTGCCCATTAAATCTAGTTACTTGACCTCACTGGTTGAAATGTCACTATTTAAAGCCTGTGATTGGTGGAGCACTTCTTGTGGAGCAGATGAAGAATTTGATAAAGGTTGTCTTGCAGTTGCTAATATTGACAACAGTCCTGAGAAATCTGGTAAAGTTATAGATTTGTCATAAAATACTGGGCATAAAAACTGTTTGAGAATTGTATTCACTATTTATTTCCATAAATAGCATCCTCACAAATCATACAAAATACCAAGACAACTATTCTGTTAAGATTAATTTATAATTATATAATTACATAGCATATTTAAGTATATAAAAATAATATTTAAGTGACCAAAGCATTCTCGAAATTTATACTGAAAAAAAGCAAAGAACTAGTCAAACAGGGTGTATTCCACCAGAAAATGAGTTAAATATATTTAATTAAAACACCAAAAAAGCAAAAAATATGTAAAAAAGCTAAAGATCTATAAATGCAAAAAGTAAAGAGTCGAGTCAAAATGCCGAAAAAAGTAGAGAGCTTAAAAGGTCTGGGTATAGTCAACCAGAAAACAAAAGTTAGAACTATCCATTTGTATATATAAGCAACAAAAAGAATGTGTCTCATGGCATTACCACTAACTTCTCTTTCTGATGATTGACAAAACTTGAAAGAGAGACAACCATAAAGTTTTCAATATATCGATTGCCACCAGTAGTAGATTATTGTGTTAAAAGCATCGATAGACTCAGACTTCTTGTGGTTTTATAACTTTTACTAGCTGTGAAAATAAAACTGAAGTAAAAGAAAGTTCATTCCACAATTTCGGAGGACTTTAACAAAAGATTGATTTTTTTGTATTTTTTTTTGCCGTCACCTCTCTCTGTGTGGAAACCCAAAAGTAATTTTTTATTTGAAATGAAAAAAAAAGCATATAGTTAAATGTTAAGATTTGAGAAAAGTAAAATTTCAATACATGATTATGTATTTGTAACAAATAGTACTGCCAGAATATTGCATGCAATTTTTGACATTCGATCTTTTGCACTTTGAGTGACAATATGGGATGCATGCATTTTCAATCTTGTTTACTTTTATGTAACACATTTGGATTATAAGTGTTATTTGTGATAACCCTTACCTCACGTAATTTAGAGCTGACTGTTGTGTTCTTTTATGGCAGTAAGCATAATTTAGTAAATACATTTAAATTATTTTACATTAAAGTATTATTTTCTTTCCAGATAAAGTGATTGTTGGTAGTCAATCTGGAATTATAAGAATTTATAGACCTCAACCTGTTAAGCAAGAAGATGGAAGTTATTCTGGTTTTCGACCAGATGATTTACTCTTAGAGGCACAACTTAAAACACCTATTCTACAAGTTGGAGCTGGTATTTTATCCTCGTAAGTCTATCCTTTGTAAATAACTTGTGAAACTCATTACCATCTTAGTTTCTTATTGTAAAGAAGTTTCGAGATGTGATTAAGTTTTATTACTCAACTGTAATCTGGACGGCAATTCCTTAGAGTTCTCTGAAAAACTTTATAGATAATAAAAGATTAAGCAAATTTTAAAAGGTTATCAATGAATACACAAATAAGCTGAGGTATAGATGAGAGATGAGATAAGATACCCCCACACCATTGGTATTATATTGACTTATACACACACATCATTTTTTTGGTATTATATCTGTCATTGGTATATACACCCACAACAGTACTTTTCCTTTATTGCCATACCAATATACTTATGCGTTAATTTAGGGCTTTTTTTTTTGCAGATTTCTTAGCGCTATTTTGTTTCCATACCAGTATTTTGTTTTTTGGCACCATTTTAGCTTATTCCTTTGTTAGTGCTATGTGTTTCATGATTTGGGATTTGCCAAGAGATGAACAAGCAGCAATATTATTTCCGCAAGAAAGAAATATTCTTCACACAGAAAGATTGTGTTTGTATTGCTACCTAATGAAATTAAAATGCGATTCAAAGCCAAAATGGAACATAGCCTTTGGTACCAGGTGTAAAGGTGTTCAAGCCTTCCATTTCTGCTGTATGATTAATTTATTTAGGGCATCAACAGTTAATGTCTATTGAATTCTGTGAATTGCAGCTTCAAATGAATTACAAGACAATGGTACAATGGTAGATTGCAACCCATACAGTATTTGATGATTGGGTCCCAAGATCTCAAATGCAAAGAAAAAAAGGATAAATATTCAGATAATATGACAAATCAAATTTTCTTGATAATTCAATTTCATTCATTAGTTTACTTGGCCTCAAAAGTACAAGGGGCACAAAGTCCCACGTTTGCAAACAAACACTTTGGTTCATGGTTTATAATATTTTTGTATTTGGGGCCTTCCCCTCCCTCAGCCTGAGTGATAAATATTCTTTCCTATCCCAGTTTAAAAAAAAGACAATTTACGCTAAATAATTGAATCTACAAAAAAGTTTTTGGGCAACAGCAGATGGGTCCTTAAAATTGGCTTCATGTATAGCTCCAATGCATTTCAGGATGTCCAGGGTAAAATTAAGGCAAGCAGCTTTCTTGGTGTTTTACTGAAATACCAGTGATGAAAAGGTACTGGAGATGATCTGCTCAATTACTTTTCAAGTATGGATGGGTGGTCGTTCCCATTTTAGCACAAGTCCATGACATGGGTAGAGCACATCTGCTATAGATCTAAGATCGTGGAGTCCTCTCTGTAGCAGTCCGATAGCTACCTGTTCACCTTCCTGTGTTAGCTGGGTGGAACTACTCATGACATACTTCACCTGTGCTGTCTGTTTCTCACCCTCTCACCATGGTGAGGGTATAGGATAGGACTTTGAGGGATAAATATTAAATAAATTGAATGTATTGGTAATGATCTATATAAGCAGAATAAAGGGTTCTGAAAATACTCTCCAATTATTTTCCCAAGTTGGTAGCATTGCTTATAACTGCATGAATTTCTTTATTTCTTCACTAGTGTTTAAAAACATTTTTTTGACTGGTAAGAAGTTGTCAAAAAAAATTTCTACCTTGAATGATGACTTTGCAAGGTTTGATTGCTTATCCTGACTACTACATGTACTAGACAATTTTGACCTGAGGAATATTGCTTAAATTGAACGAATCAGTGTTATAAATGGGATCAACTGATTATTTGTTTTTTGAGCTTTAAAATTTGCTTAGTACTTTTATTACTTTGTGTATTTTTAATTAGAGCTTAGTGGCTGTGTTAAATTGTACTTAATTTAGTTTTCAGATTTGTTTTTAAAAATGTATCAACTATAAACTTTTTGATGCATTTAGATTTAGTTCATTTCAACATTAAAAAGTTATTAAAATAATCCAATAACTGAAATGTTATATCTGTACTTTTATGCAAAGTTTGCATGTGAAATCGTTTTACATAAAAAGCACAGTATAATATAAAGTTGCAAATTTAATTATCTAACTTTAAGTGCATCAAGAAATTATTCCTTTAAAATATTGTCTCATAGAAAAATATTTATTCAACTCTTTTCCAGCTGAAGTAGCTATAGAATTATGTAACTTTTGATTTTTTCTAAGGGCAGAATGTAAAACCTAAATATTCTTACGAATTTTAATCTTTCAAACTAATCTTTTTATATTAAATAAATTTGCATTAAAAAAAACCTGTATATCTTTCAAAGCTTCTAAAGAATAATTACATGTTAATGTGTTACCTTATAAATAGGACATTTAAGTACACTTAAGGAATACTTTAAGTATACTTTAATACATCCATATGCACTCCATAAAATCAATATAAAATTCTTAAAGTATACTATAAATTGTATACTGTTTAGAAATTAATATTCTATTTTATTGTTTAATTTTTTATACTTATATTTATATATGTAAGTTCAGGAAATTACTGATATTTTCTTTTTCAAATTTCATGAACTAAACATATCAGGACGTCTTCCCTTCTTCAATTAGCTGTTCTTCATCCATTTAAACTTTCAGTATATTCAGTATCAGGTAAGGCTAGAGCTCATACAATATTAAAGTGTTATATTTTAGTTGCTATTTTCTTATTTATAGTACTATATGATTTTTGAATCTCATATATAAGAAAATACTCAAACATATCACACCCCGGCTAGAAAAGTGACAGAACTCAAAAATAACAATTTTGATGTTATGTCATTGAAAAATCTGTATGAGGTGCCCCAGCGTGTTATATTACTATTCTATAGAATATAATGGAAGTTATCACCATAAATACTTACCTAAAATTTAAAAGAAGCTTATACTATTGCAGTATAAGTTTTATAGTATCCTTTAAATTGATGTTTCTCAGATTCTGCAATTTTGAGTTGTGTCACTTTTCTTGCCGGGGTGCCATATGATCAAAATACATAAAAGTTATTAACAGTTAAACTTCCTATAGATATCTGTTTCTAAGCATATAAATGTTGCTAAAATGCTGAATTCTTTTTCAGGTATGCTAAAAATATGACTAAAGTACAAAAATAATCAAAATTTAATTTTGTTTAAAATTTCACACCTATGTACCGCAATTTGGTTAATGTTATCTGATATCTGCCACATCCATTTTGTGTCCTGCAAAACACAATTAAAGGGTTTGATACAAACTATTATTTTTCAAAGATCAGCCACTAAAGTTTCAGTACTAGAAACTTGGGAATATTGTAGCTGAGCTGTACAAAAAATGGCAGTTTTAATCACAAAGAAAACTATACAGCAGTAAAAATGGATATAAAATTAAAATCAGCATGAATATTTAAAAACAAACATGAAATATACTATATAAAATGTAAAAACAAATATTTTAAATAATGCAGAATTTATGATATTGTAATAACTTCTAGAGAATGAAGTGTTTTTACAAGGTTTGACTGTGCATAAATACTATGAATTTATTTTCTGCTTTAAATATTTTGATCTGAAATAAAGATCTTTTTACAATATCAGATCAAGGTATTGTTATTTTGCTAAGTGTTCATTTTCATGATTTTTAATCAAGTGGTCGGATTTTTTATTTTAGCTTTACAAGGAAGTGTTGAACATGGAACACAATCGAAACTATCACTCATATATGAACACAACTTACAAAGACATGCATTTTCTTTGATTATTGGATATTTTGGAGGCATCCAAGGTTTGTATCAAGATATCTTTTCGAATACAGTAAAAAGACGTATGCAATGAAACATTGTTTTCTTAATAATTATGTGTTGTCCATCGTTTCGTTTTAGAACAGAATAAAAATATAATAATTATCTACATGATTAGTTTGTCAGTACATATTCAAAGCTTTTTCATATTTAAATTAATTTATTTTCAATTTTCCCCCATAGATTTAAAATTAAAAACCTTTAGTTTGCATACTGGTTTTATGAAAATTGAGTTATTTTCTAATTGTGGAATGCATATTATTTTATTTAACTTAAAAGTGCTTTGTGGGAAACTACAACAAAAAGTAGATTAGCTTTAAAATAACGTTATTTGCCTTTCAAGTTTATCAGTTTTTTAAAAAGCACAATCACCAGTGCAATATTTCTGAAAAGGGGATAATTGTCAATATGCTCTTTGATATTTCGTTTGTATTTAATTGTGAAAATGTGTAAAATTTTTTTTATTCAGGTAAAGAAATGCTATGCATACAATGTTTGGATGGAACTTTATCATTTTTTGAACAAGAAAGATTTTCATTTAGTAGATTTTTACCCAAAAGTCTTGTACCTGGTCCAACATGTTATGTACCAAAGACTGATGCGTTTGTTACTGTAAATGGATTTTCTGTTGAAAGCTATAGGTAAAACGATTATATTTGATATTACTTTGAATCTCCAAATGTAATAGTTATGTTACATTATGTATTGTTTCTTTTCTGTTTATTTTTCTTTCAGTAATATACTAGTAGATTAATAAAATGCTTCTAAAGTTTATAGAGAAGATTTTAATGTTTTTGTATTTTTAAACGAATTGCTTAAAACATTTATTTTTATCATGTTTTATATGAGTAAACATTTATATAAGTACAGGGTGATTCACTTAGGACTTTAACTCCAAAAGAACTATCAAATAGAAAGGGAAAAACGTTTTGAAGTGAAATGTTTGAATACGAAATGCAGCATGTTCAGACATTTGAATCCATATCTGTGGATTTGAATGTTTGAACATGCACATGTCAACGATGTTAGACCATTAGAAATTTACTACAGAATATTTTATGTACATCAAATTCTTCCAGGGAAGTAATTTGGATCTATCTATAAAAAAAAATGATTCGTTGAATGTGCTACATATATTAGGGGAGTTAAAGTGACTTTTTTACTCGTAAATAATAAAATCTTGCATTTTTTTGCAATTTATGGTGAAATGGCCAGCTAAATACCAGAATAGGTACATATCCGGCATTGTATGCTTTTTGAGTTTCACAAGGGTAGTAACGCAACGGTTGCTACCAAAAACATTTGTAATATTTATCCAAGTGCATTAGACGTTTGTAAATGCCAAAGGTGGTTTTCTTAGTTCAGATTTGTTAATTTTGATCTTTACTACTCGGAAAATGAACAACTTAGACAATGACGTGTTAAGGGCGGAAGAGGAAGCTAATCCATGTCAGACAATCAAGGAACTGTTAAACACTCTTAACCAACCTTGGTCGACCATCCAAGAACATTTGCAGCAGATTGGTAAAGAAAACAGAGCCGGTGTTTGAGTCCCGTATAATCTGTCCAAAGAAAACAAAGCTAACCGATCCACCAAATGCAACATTTTGCTTCAACGGCACAATACAGAAGCATTTTTTGATCACTGTAGATGAAAAATGGGTCCTCTATGATAATGCAAAAGGCAGTGGCTCTATCCCTGCTAAGCCAGGTTTACATCCCAAAAAGGCGCTTTTGTGTGTTTGGTGGAGTATTTGCGGAATTGTTCATTTTGAAGTGCTGAAACCGGGACAAACTGTGAATGCAGACCTTTACTGTGAACAATTGGATTGAGTGAATCAATCTTTAATTGAAAGATGTCCAGCGATTGTCAACAGAAAAGGCATTATTCCGCAACACGATAATGCAAGACCGCACTTTGCAAGACGAACCCTGGAAAAAATTAATGAATTTGGGTGGGAGGTACTGCCTCACCCATCATGCACGCCCAACATTGCACAGTCGGATTTCCATTTATTCCGATCGCTACAACAATTTCTATGTGACAAAAAATTTGAAAATTTGGATGATATCCAAAATGCCATCTCCAGATATTTTGCTCAAAAACCAATTGATTTTTATTGATCCGGCATTGCAAATTTGCACACTAGATGGAAAAATGTTGTTGATAACAAGGGTGATTACATCATTGATTAAATAAAAACTTGTTAAAAATTTATTTGTTTGAATTTAATGTAAAAAAACGACACTATTTTCTGGTCCACCTGATAGATACCCTTTACTCAAGAAAAAGAAATATTTCTTAAGAATTTTCTAAAGTATGTTAAATGAGCTAAGAAAAACTCAAAAATCTTCAAAACACAGTAAAACAACTATTACTTGAACTCAAGTTTTGAGCTAAATTATTAAACTATCAAATAAAATTAGTCTCACCCACAGAAAAATACGCACTACTTCTATTCCAGAACTAAATTTGTTATCAGTCCTAATGAATTACTGGATAAAAATTACCTTTCTATAAAAACAGTTTGAATTCTCATACTCCACCTCATACCATGAATCTGAAGTGAGATGTACCAAAGGTAGTCAAAGCACATTTTAAAAGTGGCCACATTATCAACAATTAAATCATTCCTGAATACTTTTAGTGAAATCTGAATATTCATTGTTCGTTTCAGATTCAACCCTGCATTCATAGATGGAAAATGACCAAATTATTGTTTGTAATCAAATAACTTGGCAAATTTTGTCAACATTAAAACTTATTTGATTCCTTTTGATTATTTATACACACAATGCAAATATTTTACCTGAATAAACTTGTTTGAATTAAGAAAATGGAGACCCTTCTTTTGAAAATACTTCTCATTAAGAGAAGTATAATGTAAATTGAATTTAGCTTTAATTATAACAAACTTTTAAATCGGAATCCAGTCTAAAACTAAATGTACATGTATAGAAATTAGGTCAACCCCTTCATAATGAAACTTATAATAATCCATGAAAACTTTTAAATGGTAAATGAATTATTTATCGATTTTCATTTCAGATTTCAAGCATTGGCGAGTGCTAGCGATGAAAACAGTGAAAGTGAAAATATGCTCTATAAAGGGAAAAAAGTTGCTGTAGGACAATATTTATATATTTTTCTTTTCTATAAAACTCTTGCATATTACACTTTTCCTATTTTTATAATTTATTTTGTTTCAGCCTGAGTGGACTTATATACTTTCTGATACTGCATTAGATATTGTGATGGTTGATGATAAAACTTCTCCTACCATTTCAATATTAGGTAACTAATTATGATGGATAATAATTATATATATCCTGCATTTTAAATGTGTTTGTCACTTGTTGTGTTTTCATTTTTTTTAAACTGCAAGTATAAAAGATTATAATTTTTCATATACATTCTTTAATTATGTTTTTTTTTTTACTTGCATTAAAGTATTTTGGTTCAACTATAATGTTTAAAATAAAACAAGATTGTTCAATGGATTTTGTACTTTCTGTGTTCATTATTTTGATTGTGATTCCATATTAATAATTTAGTTTTAAGAAATTTAACTATCGGTATTGAATTTTTCTTGCTACATCAGTTATATTGATTATCAATATTACAATATTCAAAATATTGATTATCAATATTACTAAAGATCTTAGAACAAAAAATCTTTGGCAATTGTGTATGAATTAATTTTAATTTTCTATAGATTAAAAAAAAAAAATTAAAATATAAATTGTGTATTACTATTCATGAAATTTATGTGCATGAAAATGCTGGGATATAAAATTTTAGAAATTTATTATAGTTAAGTTATGTATATTTTTCAGGTGAAAGATTTCTGACTTCTTTAAATTCCCATGGATCTATTAATTTTTCCAAGAAATTTAGTTTTACTCCTCGATGTTTTTCTTGTTATAGAGAAGGTATTGTTTTACAAAACATATTGTATGAATTGCTATTAATTTGTTCGGTATAAGTATGTATGGGTCATCTAGAAAGTTCTTCGGGTTTTTTATGATCAATTTCAACGAAGCAGTACAAAAACATAAAAATATTATTGAATCACATCAGCATCATTTTGTTCTATGAATTTTTGCCATCTTTCCTGCAGTTAGAAAATTCTTTTTTTTTTTAAAATCATGAGGCTTATTTGACCGTTTCCAACGAATTGAAATTCCAGGATGTTCAGAGAATTTTGAAGTGAACTGAAGAGGTGAAAATCTGAGGGGCAAAGTTTGATGAATATGGGGGGGGGTGACACAAAACATTTCAGCTATACTCAATAAGCCTTTGTCTGACTTTCAGTATAATGTGGGGCCGCGCGTTGTCATACTGGAAGACAACACGACAATTGGTCAATTCTGGCCGCTTTGCTCCGATTTCTGCTTTTAATGCTGCCATTTGAGAATTTGTGGCAACAATTCATGACAAACAATACCTTTGTAGTATCACCATACAGAAAGCATTTTTTAGGATGCAGTCCCCCTCTCAAGGTTGTACAGAGTGGGCATCATCTTCGTAGCTGAAATTTCCGCACTTAAATTTATCAAATCACCTTCGAACTGTGTCATCAGAAATAGCACTTTGTCCATATACAGCACACATTTTACGAGCAATCTGATTAGCATTTTTTTCATTCTTAAAATAAAAGAGCATAATATGATGAAAATTAACTTTTTGGTTCTCCATCATAGCACTGCAGTGAAACAAATATTATGACGCAACTCATTCTAGAATTATGCAATGAAAGCAGAAAAGACCGAAGTTACACATCTGCTTCAATCTAGGTCACTTCTTACCAGTGGTAGCAAAATAATAAAAGCAAAGTGTACTTCGATTTGAAAACCCGCAGAACTTTCCAGTTGACCCAATATTTGTCATAAAAATAACAAGATTTCTTTCGATTTTTGAAAGTTTTTAAATGTGTAAACTAGAAATGTTCTTGGTTTCCACATAACATCACTCTCTTTCTCTCTCCTGATTATAATTATAAAATTTTAACTTATGCACAGTGGTGTGGCATGTTTTTTGGTCAATAGTTAAATGTTGTTTTTGTAAAAAAAATTTGGTACTTATGCACTCAGATTGGTAGTTTTCTTATACATGAATTACTTTGCTCATGTAAAAAAGAAACATGAAAATTCAAAACAAATGCAAAAGTTATTCATTCTTAAATGGTTATAAGTAGGGCTCGGATTGATATGCAAAAATATGACCTGAAATATGCATTTCAAAATCCCAAAATATGCTCTAAACCCCCAAAATATGAGAAATTGCAAAAAAATATTTATTCTTACAAAATGGGTAGTGAATAGGATAAAGTGAAATTGAACCACACTTTCATTCAATTAATTCACAATTTTATTTTCATAGCGCAAGATAAGTAAAAAATATACAAACAACACATTAATAAATCTTACATCATTGGGGGAAAATGTAGATTAAAGTAAAGCATTTCAAATGTCCTCAGGGATGTAACTAGGCGGGTAGACGGGACATGTACCCCCGCGCCGGAATGGGTAGGGTTGCTAAACATGCCAACGACTTTTTTTACTAGTATATTTACGCATGGTAAAAAATGAAGAGGAAAATTTATTAGTTGAAAACCAAAAACTATTAAAGAAGCTAAATGCAGAATGTGTGAAGGGTTGCTCGAGTTTGATGTGAGTAAAGAAGGGGATGTCACGTCGTAGGGCTCGAGTGTTTAGGATACCGGGCTCGTGTCTCGGAAGTTTCCTGTCTCCCAAGTGGCTTTGATGCACAGGCAAACGAAACTGAATTCGGTTAGCTTTAAAAGTGTCTAGTTGAGACGTCAGTTTTGCATTTCGATTATTTGTCAAGAAAATTGCTACAAATTAATCGATTTACTTTTGAAAATTGAAACGAAGTCCATACCATCTTTGTAGAATTTAAAAATTTTGGATTAGTGGAATTAATGTGTGGTGGCGATTACATGTGTTGTTGGGGAGGTGTTCCTGGGCGAAAACTAGTATAATTACATCCCTGAACATCCTCCAACTAATTGAAGTTACATTGAATAATCAATATTTTTTCAAGGTTTTCAACCTTGAAACTTCGTCTATTGTTACTTAAAACATTCTTCAGTGAGAAGAATGACCTTTCCACGTCACATGCGACGATGGGGAGAAATCGGTAAGATAGTATTTCGTGGGGGTCCATCAACTCACATTCTGGTACAACCTCTCCATTCAAAAACTTTGACACAGCCTTAGCAGTCTTCCATCCAGGATTTCTTTTCAGTACCGCATCCAGCTTCTTCCTCATGCTTTCCCCGATGGGCCCATTCCAATCTTTACTTTTTATAATCAAGTCATCGATTAGAGCCACAGAATTACACAGATCCATTCCTCTACTTTCCAGAGTGGTAATTAAATCCGGAAAATTGCCAAAATTGGATCCGACGTAAGCCAGATTTTGGACCACAAAAGAGTTGTTCAGTGCAGCTTTTCCTTTCGCAATAGCTTGGTTCCCAGTATCATCAAAACTTTCAATCACTTCTTTCAATTTTTGGTGATGTTCAGCAAAATAATTAGCCGCAGAAATCCACGTGCCCCATCTTGTGATTATTGGTTCAGGTGGCAGAGGGATATTAGGATATGCATTTTTGAAAGCCCTTACTCTGCTAGGTGCTTTAATAAATACCTTTTTTGTCGAAGATATTAATTTATTCAAATCAGGTAGATTATTCCTCAACTCTTCTGCAACACGATGGACACCATGAGCCATGCACGTTGCGGTTACAGTAGAAATAAGCTAGAACCACCAAAAAAACTTAAACTGGAAATATATATACACTTTTAAAAATATTTTCTATGTAATAGCATCTTGCTAAAAAGATAGATCTTGGAACCTATGAACTATGATTTATTTGTACAGAAACCTATTTAAATACCAATTTTTGCAAGGGGCAGAAAGGAAAACAAAAAGAGGCACTTTCTTCAATGTTTCCACAAAAATATTATTCAAATTTGAGGTGTTTGAAACAATAAAGTAGCAAAAGGAATAGAAATAGAATTTAAAAAATATCTGAAATAGGAACACTTACCTCTTTTCCACAAACTTTACAGAAAATTTTTTTCCCGTCTGTAGTAAACGCCGGGTCACTCCCTAAACTCTTTTTGAACAATTTAGAAGACATTTTTGCTTTCTGCCACAACCGAAGTTTATACCAAAAACACACTATCTGCACATACGAACAGTAACGTACTGGCGCCAGAGTAGTTGGAATAGCTGGCAACTGCGTGGGAAGTATCCTGTCTCATGGTTGACCTTTGATGCATTGCCCGGCAACCAAAAATGTGCTGAGATAGTAGCTTGTAGACTGAGAAGTCTCCGTTGCAATTCGATTATTATAGAACTCTGAGCAATATGTTTTGCTTAACATGCTTTTGGTTTCATTATTATCGTTCTATTCCTCTTATATCTATACATTTTTGGCTAAACAAGAAAAGGTCAGGCCAAACAAGCTAAATGCATTTTGCTTCTGAAAATCTTTCTTCCAAACGCACAAAGCAAAAGTCTTTTTTAAAAAATGTGATTTTTTTTTTGTAAAAATGTTTGAAAATAAAAAAAAATTGTTCAAATATGCACAAAACATGCAAAGAAGCCCAAATATGCAAAATGGTCCCAAATGTGCAAAAACATGCAAAAAAAAATTCTTGTTTTTTTTGTTGCAAATTGGTAAAAAAACACTCAATCATATTTCTTTCAACATTAGGGGTTAAAAAAAAGATATGCAAAATATGCAAAATCCAAGCCCTAGTTATAAGCAATTACAGTTGATTTAGATTAGTTAATGAATGTAGTGTATAATAAATTTAACGATATTTTTATTCTATTTCAATACAGAATACCATAGTACAGGCACCAGAAAGTTATGTATTAAGCTTTACTTCGATGTACAAACTAAGTAAATAACTTATATAACCTAAATTGTACCCCCAAGTTAACTTTTTTAGAAAATTACTTATTAGTAGTGCATTTTGATATCATGATTTCATGTCAGAAGAGTGGTATGTTCTATACATCAGATATTGAAGTAAGTGTGGAATGAAACAAATTGCATACTCATAGGTATAAAAGTAATTAATCTGAATTTGAAAGGATGGTAACATGAAACTCTAAATAATTATGTTGGTTTCTATTACAATCAATGATGAATATGTGCATTAGCATTTTGAAACAACTATTATTCAGTTTATTCATATACAAGATTAGAACTCCAAATTCTGAAAAGTATAACAAATGAGATTGAACCATTTAGTTAAACTTTATTAAGCCTTACTTAATAAGAGCTTAGAATAACTTGTCTTTCAAGAATTTGAATGCATTTTCTTTTCTTGATTAAGTTATTAAAATTTTTTTTTAGTATTAATAAGTATTTATAGCTTTGTTTTCTTTCCAGAACACCATGGTTTTCTAATAGCTCTTATTGTTACATCAAATCAAACTCTTTTGATTTATCATGAAACTCATCTGAAATGGGCTGTCCAGTTGATGTTTCCACCTATTTGCATTTCTCGAGCTTCTTTTATGTAAGAACTATTAAAGTAAAAGATTGTTGTTTAAATTGAATTATTCTTCAAAATTTCACTTGTAATATTAACTTCAACTTCTGTATTCCCTAAATATGAACTAAAATGTTTTGCAAAACAATAATTACCTTTTAACTCATTTCATTGATTCATTTTAGCTTTTAAATAAAATATCATTTGTTTTTATAAATAAATGAAGTATTTGAAAATATTTTATTTGGTTTCATGAAAGGGAATTATGACAAAAAGTGATTCAATTTCAAACTATGTTTTAGCCTACTTTTCAGTTTGAAATGTAAGTTAAAAATCACATATTAAAGATGTTTCTCTATCATTTTCCTAAATTTAAAGAAAACTATAATTATCTATTCTTATATGTATTATTTTTTTATGTTTCAATGATATATATGTTCTCATGCATAGACAAATAACAAATCCGCTATTCATAACCAAATGTTTTTTCAAAAAAAATTTTTTTTTTGCTTTAATTCTCAACAAAGTTTGGAGTTATGTCCAGTTTAGTTGCATTATGCATTGTAATTTAACTTCCATATTAAAAAAGTTTCTGAACTTTTCAAATTGTTATTAAAAGTAGATTTTTTTTTGCTAAGGATTACGTATCTTACATTCATAAGGATAAAACATTGCATATATAATAGTTTTCAAAGTATAGTATTATTTTATTTATTTAAATATTTTAAGTTAAGACAAATATATAAAATGTTTTTCACTTGCAGTGATATCAAAGGAATTCTGACATTGCTTTCAGAGAAAGGAAGTTTAGCCTGCTGTTATCTAGGCACTGAACCTTCATTGTTTGTATCACCTTTGTCAGAGCCTCAAGAAATTGATTTTAAAGTGGCTGAAAAAGAAATGGAAAAGTTAAAGAAAATAATTAAATCGTCTAATCAAAGTAAGGCAGTTCAAAAAAGTATTTTATTAATTTTGAAGAAATTCCCATTGGACTGAAAATATATGCATCGTTTCATATTAATTTAGACAGAACATCCCAGAATTTGTATTGAAACTTGAGCTTTACCTTTAAAAAGCCTGGAATCTAACCTGGATTTGTGATTTCTCTTTTTTTAATTACGATCAATAGCAAAATTACAGAAAGAGAGATAATTCGAATTTTTAAATCAACTATTCTCAGCAGTGGGGTATTTAAAAACCATTCCTATTGAATGGTAACTTTTTAGACTTGTTTAATTGCTTACCTTATATTCCTTTTATGGTGTATTTCTCTTTTTTCATTTGAAACAAAATAAAATTCATAATTTGTGCTTTAATCATTTTATAGATTTGCTGGGTACACAAAAACTGGGAAATGAAATTTTTTTGTCATTAAGCATATCAAATCATCTGAACCCTCCTGATGTGAGTGTAAACAATTAAATCCTTTTTAATTTTATTTATAGGTATTCAAAAATTTCTAAAAAAAAAATATGTCACCTCAAAAAATATATATATATTTTTTTTAGGGAAATGATATGAGAGATAGCTCTGTAAAATCTTTTGGACCTACACCATCTGTACCTGTAAAGGTAAATATAAATTAAATTATTATTTTAAATGAAAATTGTATTGATTTAACAATAGTAAAACAACTGTAATATTTGTTTTAAGTATTTATTATACAAGGTCAAAAGTCCTTCATTTGAGTTTCCTTAGGTTAGAAAAACTTAATATAAATAGATAGAATTTTATTTAAAATAAGCATAATTGTCTTAAAGTTAGATTGTGTGTAAGAAATAAACTTATTCATGCTTTTAAAGAATAAGAATGTGATAAATTTTTTGTCTTCCATCCTGTTAAATACTCTACGATAATTTTGAAAATAATACTCTCTGATAATACATTCTGATAATTCTAATTTCATTGGATAAAATGTTTTCACGTTAAAGTCCATTATTAACTTAGTCTGAAGCATAGTTCAATATATTGAGGCTTATTTCTATGAGGAAAAGATGACTCTGACACTAATGTTACTAAAATTAATCTTACATAACTGTATTTAGTGGTGATCACCAAATAGTTTATCACCAAAACAAGTTTCATTACTTTTTGTTTTCTTGAAGTAGTCAGAATGATCTTAAATCATTTAGCCTTGGTCTTTTTTCGACAGAATACCCAATGCATGCCATTTTGGTTATTTTTGTATTAAAGATTATCTGGAAAAAGAAATTTAGGAATTTTACTCTGTCGTGCTGTAACTTGATATTTTTCTCTCATTTCTAGATTACTTTAAAGTGTAGGTCTGTTGTCCATGATGTGAGGCTTATGGTTCATGTAGAATCTCCTTTAAAGGTCTCACAGAATGTTTTTGTATTTGGGTCAATAATGGATGGCACTCAAGCATATGTTTCTGCCATGCTCGAATCTTCAGCCATTCCGTCTAGTCTAAAGGTTACAGCTCATGCAGTATACATAAATAGTTATGGTATGGCTACCCAATTTAAATTTATTTTATAACTTTCTAAAAGTTTTAACCTGAAATGTTAAGCTTTATTCAATACTTAATTGTTTTTCAATTTTGAAAAATATTTCAATAAAGAGATATATTTATAGTAATATCAATAGTTTATGCTTTTATATAAAGTGAAGTTTATTTTTATTTTGAGTGAGTTTTTAATCCATCAATTATTCCTAGCAAGTTTTTGGCCTTCGATAAGAAGTATCTGGTTCATATAAGCCACTTTTTGAGTCGCATATTTTAATGACTGAGTTTTGCTTAAAATATGTTATTAATAGACATGAACTACTTCAAACACAATCATAAATACACAAGTGTACTTTTTAACTACTATACATTATTGATTTTGGTTACAAAAATATATATATACTATACACATTATTTAAATTTTTTCACTTTAAGAGTAGGGTTTTCAATACACCATCAGATGTAATGTACACTAAAACTATTATCTCATGTCTGAAACTTCAGTTTATTTAGTTCAATTTAGCTTCTTTTTGATTCAAAATTTATTTTGAACCAAAATCTTTATTCCGATTATCAATATTGTAATGAATTTATATTCATATTTGAACTTTTACTTTTGTCTTAGGTGCTCCTAGAATCGTAGATGCATCTGCCCTGCTTCCTTTTGCCTTAGTAGCTAAAGCATGCCCTCCTGTTAAAGATGGAGACTCAAAAATCACTGTGGATATTAACAAAAAATTACTTACAGTACATGAACTATTTCCTGGTATGTATTTTGGTTGATATAAATGCCTTCTAAAGTATATATTTTTTTAAGAGAATTTCCTTTTAGGAGAAAAATTGTAAAAATTGATCTGAAATAAAAATTGATGAATAATAATTTCAATGGTTTAATTAAATCTTGTCATCAGATCTGTAGTTCAAAATTATGAAGCTTTGTCCTTGGATCTTTCTCTTTGCAATCGATCCAGGACATT
The DNA here is from genome assembly GCA_947359465.1 of Metellina segmentata. Lineage (NCBI taxonomy): Eukaryota > Metazoa > Arthropoda > Arachnida > Araneae > Tetragnathidae > Metellina > Metellina segmentata. The sequence goes on from OX375878.1 coordinate 78,646,397, forward strand.
TGCCAATAACCAACTGTACTGCTCCAGTTTCACTTAATTTCAACTACATACCTACCTTGTTTAATATAAACGAATAATTTTTGGCCAAACTATCCCAAACACAAAACAGACAACATCAAGTGGTAGACAAACACAAACAATGGAAGTTTTACTTACACAGAAGACAGAAATACACCCAGGGAGGAATCGAACCTGCACCATATACAACTTAAAGGTTGCTAACACAGTGGACAAACCCACTGAGCCACAACAGCCCTGATGGATATAGGGGCTGCAGTGGGTTTGCCCTTCAAAGACAGACTACAAAGACTTCTTACAGACTGCACTAGCAACCTTTGAGCTGTAGGTGGTGCAGGTTCGATTGTCTGTTTGACCACTTGATGTTGTCTGTTTTGTGTTTGTCATAGCTTAGCCCAAAAGTATCCTTGCACCATAAAACTAAATGCAATCAACCTAAATCCATCTTTCTATAGTGTAAAAAAACTGCTATATTTTTGCAAAATTTAATTTATAATAATAAAATTTTTTTTTTACCTTATTTGAATTTTTGTGGTTGTATTCATTGCAGAAGACATTTGAAAATTTTTTAAGGTGAAGTTCTGTTAGGTAAAAATTATAAACAGGTGGAGTTGTCATGAAACGTCATTTTGTTCAGAAGTTATCATTCAATAATTTTTCATTTTTGGAAATTAGCATCAGAACTTCAAGTATTGAATTAAATCTACTTTTTCCTTTTAGATACTTTATTGAGTTGTAATTCATATTGTATTTTTGGTAAAATTTATATTATTTATAATAATCTTTTATTATGCTCTAACATGAATATTCCTTGACAGAAAATTGTTTGTCAAATAAAAAGTAGTCCTTATTTTCAATTCATGTGAAATTTAGTTTCCAGATTTTTTAAAATTTCAATAATGATATAGCAGGGAATCGTTTAGCATGTGTTTTCCATTAAAGTCTACTGTATTTAGCACACTTTTGATAGCTTTATTAATATCTTTTAGATGTGATCACTGATGGAACCTCTTATCCAGGTGGTGCAATAGGGTTTGAATATTATTCTGGGCACATGGTTACTATTTTGCCATCCAAAACTGCTCGTAAGTGGTTTTTACTTCTGCTAAACAAATCTTGAAATTATGAATATCCATATTTTTGTTAATCATATTATCATACAATAATGCATTATTTGATAAGTTAAGAATATTTCCAGTTACCAAAGGTATTTAGTTTCCTTTTTAGCTTTAAGGGTCTTAGGAGAGATTTATGAAAAATATAGATAGAAATAAGGCTTGGCAAAAGTTGAGTTATCTGTGTTTAGTATTTTCCAGTAATGTTTAAAATATGTTTTTTACAAATCTTAACACATATTGCTATCGCATAAAACCATATATAGTAATATCTCACTTTTAAATTCTGTTAAATATTGTATGATTTTTTTTAAAGAACGTTATAGGGTGCAGAGTGATCAGTTTCCTGCACTGTGGTTAACTGTCTCAGAGCTAATTCGAAGGCTTCAGCATAAATATCGAAAGGAAGAAGACAATTCAAAATTGATATGCAGTTTTACTTCACCACTGCCCTTACCAGAGTATTTCAAAGTTATTGAAGAGCATTTTACTGTAAGTAATCAAGATATGTGAGCAACATTTTAATTTTATTAATAGGTATGACCAAATTTAATTTAAATGCATTGTATCTTGTTGAACAAAATTCTATGATGGCGAATACAAAAATACAATTGATTTCTCAAACACGACTAAAGAGTAACAAACTAAACCTAGTTTTATTATACATTGTCACATTAGTTTCATTGTCTAGAACTTCTGTGTAATACAGTTAAGGGGGTCCAGGACACAAAAATCGTCACATTTTCGAAATTTTTTTTATTATTTTAAGAAATTATCTGTGTTTTTCTGCTTAAAATGACGTCTAAATCATGTTTCTATCTTAATTAGAAATAGAGATAGAATAATTTTTGTGGTGCGTTGTTTTGAAAATCTAACACTTTTGGCAGTTGTTGTCATGGCAACAACACCTATCTTTAAAACTTTAAATGCGTTTTTCTCCATGATACATTTTTTCAAGATTTCCTGTATTCAAATTGCTATAAGTCGAAAACCGATAAAGTTTAAGGGTTGAAATTTGGAATATATTTTTTTCAAACATTATACTTTGATTTAGATTCAGCAAATTTGAAACGAATATTTACTTTTTAAAATATGACTTTTTTTAAAAAAAGTACCTTAAAATTTTCAAAAATTTTCATTCAAATATTTTTTATTTAATTAATATTTTTTTAATTGCTGAATCAAAATTAAAGTTTATAAATTTGTGAATAATTTACTGCAAGAATTTTGAAAATTGATCAAGAATATTTTGAGCCTTAGCAAATTAAAATGACCCCTCTTTTTTTCAAAAAATTTTAATTAAAAATTTTTAAAGAACTTTTGGAAAAATTTTGTGTTGTGATTTCGTTTATTAGTTAGATGAGTAATCAGTACAAAAAAATTCAAAATTCTAAATTAATTAATAAAATATTTTTTTTCAATGTGTCCCGGACCCCCTTAAGCACATTTAGTTTGTGCCAAATACTTGATACTATTTTAAAAAGTGAGCTAGGGGAATATAAATATAAGAGGGGCTGTTCAATAAAGAATGATCATAAAATTATAGAAAATTATTTTCTGTTCTAATCCTCCAAATTCTTATGGTCTTTCTCAAAATACTCCCCATTGCATGCAATGCACTTATCCCACCTGTTTTCCAGTCCTCAAACACATGCTGGAAGCCTTTTTTTGACAGGTCCTTCAAAATCGGCTACACAACTTTTACCACTGCCTGTGATGATGAAAACCGCTTTTCCCTGAGTTGTTTCTTCAAATTCGTGAAAGGAAAATATCGCATGGTGCTACATCAGGACTATATGGAGGATGGAGAACACACATGACACTGGTTTTTGAAAGATCTGATGATTTTTTAAGGTGAAAACAAAATTTCAATGCATTGTGTTGCACTTTGCGTGTCACATCCATTTTTGCCGTAAGCGAAAGTAAAACTAGGCGTTCTTGGCTGGCTGCCAAGGCCTCAGCAATGACGTCATGACTGTGAAACTTGCACTATCTATTCTCCACTTATCCCGCTACACATTCAATATGAATTTTAATTTTCTTGATTTTTTTAATCACCTTTAAAAATTATGATCATTCTTTATGGAAAAGCTTTTGTATATATATATATATATTTTTCTTTGGTAGGCATATTCTGTTATAAATCTGATATTTGATTGTACTAATCAAATGCAAATTAATTGTGTGCAATATATTTAAGTGATGAACATGTGATATTTTATTATTTTTTCAGTAAAAATGTAATTTAAAGTATTAAAGTAGACATGTTCGTATTGAAGAAACATAAGTTTACCATTTACTGCAATCGAATGTAAAAATGTTACTGTGTCTGTGACCTATGTAATTATAAGAACTGAAAATATTTCCTCTTGGTTTTCATGACCTTGTGACAATATGCATGTCACTGAAGAATTCAGTGCTTAAGCCTAATCTATTTATTGTGTTTCTTCAAAGAACCGCCAAGTAATACAAGAAGTAGAAGATTTGATTGCTCACAGATCCCTTCAATTCCGTGTAGTACAGAAAAGACTGCTCACTAAACTCAAAGATAGCACTCCCTCTCCTTTGAATAATTTGGATACTTTATTGGAGGCAACTCACCGTCAAGTAAGTGAACTAATTTTTCCAAACCCTCTTAACACAATTGACAGGTAAAAAACTTCAATCATTAAGAATCTATGTAAATGTAATGAGATTTTGATTCATCTACTGTGGAAGAATTTAATTGTTTATTCTCTCTTAATGATAGTTATATGCACGTTGAAGTGAAATTTTATGTCCCTTAAAATCTTGTATCATTAATATGCAATACACAAAGTAGCCATCATGCAGTTATCTCTGTAAATGAAAAGAGAGATAATATCTAATCAAAATTCTGCCATCAAAGTAAGTTTATTTTAATTTAATGTAGTTATTTTCCACGCAAAAAGGAATTTCTTATTCATAGAAAATATTTTTGCTCTTTTGAATGCTTGCATTTTTCTTATTAAAGTTACCATGATTTATTATGCATGTATATTTAATGGGATTTTTTGATTCAAGTACAGTAATTTTCTTCCAAGAACTTCAATAAGTAGTAAATTTGATCTTTAAAATGACAATTGTAAAGTAATTATTTTAATTTACAAACTGTTGGGTTTGTTTATTTTTATTACTTATTACTACTAATGGTATTTTTGGATTGTTGCAATGTGATGAATTACCAGTGTAAATTTTCTTATGTTAAAAAGATTATCCACATATTAATTTAATTTGTTTTGGAGAAAAAAATGTAGTGATGTTAAATTTTATCATAAATCTTGTTGTCGTAATCCACGTTTTATTTTTTTTAAAAACTAGGGGGCTCCGCCCCCTGCTCGCTTACGCTCGCCAACCCCCGGGGATTGCTGCGCAATCCCATTTGGTTTGCTTCGCAAACCAACACTCCTTTCACAGATGTCATTTGGTTTGCTTCGCAAACCAACATTCCTTTCACAGAGTGAAACTATCTGAATAATTCGTATTATGCTGATTTCACTTTCCGGTACATGACGTCACAGCGAGGGCTTCGCGCCCTGCTCGCTTACGCTCGCCGACCCCGGGGATTGCTACGCAATCCCGTTTGGTTTGCTTTCTCAAACCAATACTTCTTTCGCAATTGATTTCACTTTTTTTTTGCTTTAACACTTAATGCACCCTAAACTAATAGCCGCATCAGTAAAAAATCTTCTGTATCTTGTTCCCTGTACAATTTTAAGTAAACAGTGTTAATATCAATACATTGTACTTTGTCGGTAAACTGTCTTGAGAACAGAGGGAAAAAAGCGAGCCTTTTTCCTCGCCAAATAAAAAGAAATCGTTTTTATGGCAATTGTTGCTACGATAAATTTGATATCTGGCAAACCCGATAGTAGAAAATGCAACCCACTGCTGTTTGCCGAACCAGCTATGCGAACTGAAAAATACGAAATTTGTGTCACCAACTTTTGATTGCATCGAATTTATTTATGAACCAATTTTAAAAATAATTGTACCGTAAGAAAGAGTACATTGTGAGGTATACTGCAATATTTTTAAAATTAAAAACTAACAGTAATACTATATAGATATGACCATTTTAGTTTTGTATCGGAAGTTACGATCTGAAAGTTCCGAAAATTGTATGACCTACTTTTAATTGCATCGATTTTGTTTATTAACCAATTTGAAAAATAATTGTACCATAAGAAAGAGTGTAATGTAGTGTATTTAGTGATGTTCTCAAATTTAAAAAATAATGGTTTTTGCCGTAGACATAACGGTTTTAACAAAACGTAGCGAAAATATCCGAAGATTCCGAATTTTGTATCACGAACTTTTGATCGCATCCAATTTAATTATTAACCGATTTCAAAAATAATAGTACCGTAAGAAAGAGTATATTCTGAGGTATACTGCGATATTTTAAAAATTAAAAACTAATAGTAATTAGATATAGATACGGCCGTTTTAAAAAAAAGTAACAAAAATGTCCCGATTTTTCCCGAATTTCAAAAAAATATTATCAAGAACCACATTTAAATTTCAAAAAAAACTCGACGAGCTGCAAAAATTTACGTTGAGAGGTACTCTTAAAAAAAAACTCGCGACTAAAGACTGAAATTTTGAATGTGTTTTGCTCACTCGCGGAAGAAATTTCACTTCTTCAACTTTAACACTTAATAAAACCTAAACTAATAGCCGCATCGGAAAAAAATCTTAATAATTATCCAGGGAATACGATGAAGAACAAAGCATGTTAATTTCATATTTTTCCGATCAGTACTTTCTCGGGAAACCGTCTAAGAATGGAGCTAAACAACAAAAATTTCAATTCTTCGGCGGCGGTAACTTTTTTTAATATAGAGAGATATTTGCATTGGTAATGAACTGCTAAAACCTTTTATTAATTTTAGATCATGTCTGTTACTGAAACTATGGACAGGCACCTGAAAGCTTTAGAAAGCAGCTGTTGTGCTCTCAGTTGTGCAACAAATTTAGTTCTGTTATTTGTAAAGTTATCAGTGGATCTAAAGGATAGTGAATGGACTCTACTTTCTGCTTGTTTTTCACCAACTGTTAATTTTGATTCATATCAGGTAAGAAACTTTTTTCATGACTGACTTTATAAGAGAGCTTAGTTAGAACCCATTTTAAATATGACAACCATCTCAATATAGAATGATTACCCTTTATTATGAAGTTATTCTGGGATTAAGAGTTTATAACTTGGTACTTTTTTATTTGAATGTCCTTAGTATAAATGATAATGTACAATTATTTGTCATTTTTCCATTAGTTTATATTTATTAAATCGAAGAAGTAATTGGAAGAAAAGTATGAATTCACTCTTTTGCTCAATTACTTAAGGGAACATAAAACATTGGACTTTTAGCAAACCTTTATGTTATTTATATTATATTTCTTAAAACTTATATTAAAAATGCTATTGAATACAATTTTAAAATTACATGTGGACTATACAAAACCACAGAAGGTAATTTTGAATGCTGACATTTGAACCACGAAAAATAAATCAAAGGTTTAATAGTAATGGGATAAATAAAGGAAATATAATAGTAAATATAAAAACAAATAATTAAAATTAGAGGTATGAGGTTTTGGCAAGTCACATTTTGATATTGCGTATTTTTATTATTGGTATAATTTAATTACATTTAACCTCTTCAGTGGGCAGTTTATTTAATGTAGCAGATCAATATATCTAATCACCTTTCTTTGTACAGCTTCAATTAGTTTGTTTCTGAGGTATTATAAGAGCCTGATTGTGCATTATTGTACTCTGATGTGTGTCTGAAGTTTTGTATTGATTACTACTGTCTAGTATTTCAAAAGATGTTTGTAATTTGTAACATAGACATAATATAGAGTATGGTAAAACATATATATTTAACGTTTTTACATCTGCATTTAATTTTTACCTTAGGGCTGGGAAGAAAAAGTGAACATTGGTTTAATATATCTCCTGAAGCATTGTTTGGGAAAAGGAGACAATGAAACAAAATTTCCAGAGGTCCAGTTAGAACCTTTAAAAGACGTTACAAAACTGAAGAAACACATAACTTTGGTATTAGACAAAATTATGAAAAATACTCCATTCACCTTAAGTGATTCATATTTAGATGGTAAGTTTTACACTTTTTTATTAGTTAAATTTAAAAGTAGCATAGTTTTAAAATTAGTTTGTTGAAATTTATTTATAGAAATAAAAGTATTATGCAAATTCAAAATTAGAACATATTTCAGTAGATTTCACTTATTAAGAAATTGTATTTATATATATTTATATACATTGAAATCAGTAAGTAAGCCAGCCACCGCTTTTCTTCCAAAGTTATATATGAAGTTTCAAATATTTTTGGAGTAAAATTCAGTGGTAAAACAATTCATGAAAGTAAAGATATTTTAGACAATTAAGTGAAATATTTATATTTTGTAACAGTTTATGCTGTTGCCTTTTTAACCCAATAAAACTACAATAATTTTGTTTTTTCTGGATATTATCTATCCCAAACCACAGAAGTGGGCTAGCATGCATTCGGTTAAATCTCCTTTTTTACTTGTCTCAGTGAATTTTCAAAGAGTGGATCAGACACTTAATGGTATTTTGTTTGTTAATGGGCTGTTTCTTACTGTTTTGTTAGAATTATTAGCTTGAAATCATTTGTCTCAGGAAGTAAAGGGGTTACTATTATTGAAAAAAATGTTTTGTATCATTAAATACCCTTACTTTTGTCTCCCCCCCCAAAAAAAAATGTAACTTTGTTCTACCTCTAAAATATTGATCTAATTCCATACATATGGAAGCATAATCAGGTGTTCTTTTTACCATGCACTATATTGATGAAATTAAGAGGAAAATTTTAGCAGTGTTGTAATCCACCTAGATGACATTACAATATACTGCAATTGTAGTCCTGACAATCTCACTATAGTGTAGTAAGTGAATATATTGCTGTCAGTCTTAGAAAATAGTAATAGTCGGTACAAATTTACTGACTAAAAAATTCATTCATTTAAGCTGTGTAGTCATGAAATGAGATTAGAACAACAAGAACATGACATTCTAATAACTTTTTTGTACAAATGGAAATGAAATATCAGGATCCCAAGCCTAATGCATTTTCTTTTGAATATTTAGATCCTTTTATAGTTAAGAACTAATTTAGATGTATAAAATAGATCAAATTCCACTTTTAATAATAACACATTGAAAGACATTGAGCAATAATGTGTAATAGTTGAAATTGTATATACCCTGGGCTAGTAATTTATTTATGTTTTATTTTCATTCTTACATTTGCACCATTGAAAATGCTTGTTCCATTGATACGAGCATTTCTTTTCCCAATAATATTATTTACATATCTTTTACTTGTCTATCAATATGTTAGGAATTATAATTTTGAAATTAGTCATGCTGTTGATTTCTATTTATTTACTAAACATGGCTTATTTTTAATGAAATTTATATTTTTATTTTGGGGTTGTGCCCACTCTTCAACCATTGTTGAGAATTCTAATTACTTTTGTTAATTTGAAGATCATAGATTCATCATACTTATGTGATTCAATAAAATGTTCCTATGTTTTTGTACTGTTTCGTTGGTATTTATCTTAAAAAACCCGCAGAACTTTCCGGATGACCCAATATATATATATATATTAAACCCCCATTAGAGTTCTAATTTTATCATTTATTATAGCTATTTGTTGTGAATCATATTTTGTGAAATGTATCTTAAAATGTATGATACTTTTGATTTTTTTTTAAATCTTTGAGTTGGATATTCAGAGTATTTCAAATAAAGTTCAAAATTTGACCAGCAAAATAGCAAATCTCATTTATTTTTTGTACCTGTTTTCTGACATATCACAGTATATTGCAAATTGCAATAAATCAGATTTGTATTTTTGGCAATTTTTATGCTTTTATTTTATTTTAAGGAGTGGTTATATAAGATCACAGAAGTAAAGTTAGGGATGCTATTACCTTTGAAAGACTATGAGCTTTGTGTTGTAATCCCAACTGAAACTATTATTTTGTTCACTAAACACCAATTTATTTACTATTGTAGTTGCAAGGATGAATGCAAATGAAGCAGATGACATGAATTTACCTGAAGGTTGCAAATATGTAGATAATACCACTCCACGTCCCGTGTCTGCTTCTCAGAATACTTTAGTTGAAGACGCTTCTAATGGTAAATGTCATTTGAATGTTTTTCTCAGTTGTGTGATGATTTTTCAGGATTGTGTTCCAAATTAGGCAGTTAGTATTATAGTATTATTTACAGGTGCGAAAAGAGAGACTGCATAAATACTAAAATGTATGATGAACAATTTTTGAATTACATTCACAAGTGCATTAGAAAATAAGTTAAATACGCAATAAAGGAAGGAAAAAAAATTAAACAAACATATTACCTATGAAAAAGTAACTGAACTAGCTTTTACTTCAATTTATAAATTTTGAGTAATCTTATAAAGTTTATCCGTAAACAATTTCCTAAGTCAAATCCTAGCTTATTTTAAGAGCAAAATTTTTCATAGTTGAACAAATGTGATTGTTTTACTGTCCTTGTATACTCTTTGAACATCTTTATTTGGATATCTGAAATGTCCTTATAACCATTTTGAAGTCTATAAATCTGTCTCTTGTGTACTATTATGTTTTTAATATTTATCTTTGAAATTGTACAAAGTCTGTTTTTTTACCTTTGTGTACAATTGATAAAGCTACCAACTTGATAAAAATTTTAAAAGCTGTTGACATAAGCATATTTTTGAAAATGCAAACACCTTTAAGAAGAATGCTGTATTGACAGCATTGCAGTTGGGTCATTCCATGTGAAATAAGCAAATATTAGAAAAACCTATAGCCATAGAGTGACAGACTTTCATAAAATATGGCACTGGTGTTTAGTTTATGCATAAATAATGATATCCTAAATATTTTGACTCAAAATGAAATATTTTGGAAGTTTCAGTCATTTTAAGAACTTTCAATTTGAAGAGCATATTTGTAAACTATGAAGAATTTGCTTATCTATTTGGAAACAACAATTTTAAACATATTTAAGCTGAAAATTAGTACGAAAGAGTGGAAATTAATCGACTTGTGTAGAATTAGAAAAGTTTCTATGGACTAAAAGGTATTTTAGGTATCATTGAAATTGATGCCAGTTACAGTGCTAGATATGATAAAACGATTGCCGAAGTTTGGAATTGGCATATATGTATTTCCTTCATCTACCAAACAACAATCAAAAATTATAAAATGACAATTTCCCACTTAAAATATGCAAATCAAATGAAGGAAAGTTGAGACGATAACTATATTTTGGAAGAATATAGTTCAATATGTGTGTTGTAAAAAATATTAAGGATTGTATTTTAAGTCCGAAAACAACATTAACAAAATAAATAAAATGCTAAAACCATGCATGAACATCGATACATTAGACTGAAATTTTCGTTGATGAACGACTATTTGGATAGGCCTGTGATGGGTTACCATATTCCATAACTATTGTCATTGAGATCATTAGTGATTGTGATAAATATAAAACAAGAATTTGTGTTGTGAAGATTTGGGAGCATCGGGTGTAACAACGATGTTTAAATTCTTTTATACTCTCAATATTAGTGTTTACCTGTCTAATAATGCTTAATATTTAAAAAAGGTACCTATTTAATATTCACAAATAATAGTATTAATACTTGCGTTTCCTAAGGAAAAAGTGAATAAAAAAGTCTTCTTAAAAAATGAACTTTCCACCTAATTATTTAACTGATGGAAGACACCAGCTGCAATAAAAAGAGTAAAATTTACCTAGTTTTAAAATGTTCGTGAGGCAAAGAATAAACAATCAAATCACAATAATGAAAATTTCAGGATATATAATTGACATCTTCTTTCATGTTGAAAAGTTTTGATATTTTCAGAGTGTTTCCTCACAATCAAATATGTATTTTAAAAAATTGAAAAATCGTATTTTTCCATAATTTTACTTTTAAATGTTTTTTTTAATAAAAGAGTAGAAATATAATAATATTAAATTATCCTCCTCACTATTTGTTTTGAAAAGCTCTTCATTGAGAATAATTTTTTATATTGTCTTTACATTTCTTAAGATACCAGACCAGTTTAAAATTTGTAGCAAATAGAAAAAAAAATATTTTTGTTGATCTATTAAGTAAAGCTATGATAACTGTTAAATTATATTATGACATTTCCCAAAGGACATTTTCTTGAAAAATGTAACGATACAAAAAATTTTCAATTTATGTCAATAACTTATTGAAATAAAAGGTCACAAACAAGCTACTTTTAGCGCTAGAAAATCTAAATTTGTGTGACCTTGAACTTCAAATGTCAATAATCAACAAAATTTAGATTTCGGAAACATGTTAGCCACAACTGATTTGCTCATTTTGCATGGAAAGACCCAGTTATTAAATTTAAAAAAAATTTATAGTTGTGTCAATATATTCCATATATAAGCAAAGAAACTATGTACAAAATTATTTTGATTCCCTTGTTTTAAGGTTTTTGGTTAAGTAGATAGGTTTTTCTAATTAGCATTAAGTTTGTACTGATCTTTTGATTGTGTTTCTATTTGTTATTCATAGTATATGTTATACACAAATGGTGCATATTCAGGTTAGCTAGATGATGATGATGTCGTGTTTACGACGAGTCTTGTTCAAATGGTGTCATGAGAGTTATTAAAGCTCGAGCAATCTCCATTATATTGTCCTCGTACAGGTTCGGTTCCGAGAAAAGGACCCAGACTTTAAATAGATCCGCAATTATTGCTGGACAATCGAAAATGTGAGCTGGTGTTAACTCCATATCTGGGCAGTTATTACACTTTCTGTAAGATCTATTACCCTCGCTGTCAATCTTCATTTCTCTGTAATGATCTGTTCTTAACCTGGCTATGGTTTTGGTAATTAGTCTATCTTCATTGATATTACAAAGCTGATGCTTAATTGGGATCTAAGGTTCTCTCAATTTGAAGTTAGCTAGGGCATTTGCGTCCAGCAGGCATTTGCGGCATTGCGCTAGGGCATTGGCATTCTATTATGAGGTTAGCTAGATCATGCCTAGTTTACATTAAAACATTCTTGCAATCACGAAATAGTCCTACAATCGCCCGCCTTTTAAGAGTGATATTTCAAATGATTTTTGACTTTTAGTGCTGTACATTTACCTTTTGCACAAACTTGTTAACTTATCCTCCTTATGTTAATGCATTATAAATTAATTGTAATTACATTACACTAAAGCTTTATCGCTTGTAATTACAAATGATAGAGCTTCCTTTATATAACACCAATTACAGTTATACATATGGTAATACAATCTTATGATGCATGTTGCATTTATTTTCTCTTTAATTTAACTGTTTTCTTTTTTCATCAATCTAGTAAATAATGAGGTCGTTATCTTTTAAACTTCAAAGTGATTTACTATTATGATTAATTAACATTTTATAATCTTCATTTAGGTAATATAGGTGATACAGCTTATCATTTAGAAGAAACTGAATATTCTAAGGCTTTTGATGATATGGAAGATGATGAAATGATTATTTAAAAACAAACATACATATGTTGTTTGTACTTATCAAGAAATATATTTCTTTTACTAATATACTATACAATTGTGGTGTACATTTAATGTACAAATAATTTGTTTAAACTTTTTGACTGCATGATTGTGCTAATTGTTTGTAGTATTGCATGTTAAAATCTACAGAGGGCTCTGTTTATTGTTTCTTAAAGTTGCTAATTTTGTTGACATTCTGGCTTTATATTTGAAGCATTCTGTGAATGTTAGTCGATTGCTTCTATTAATTAACTGGCTTGAGATGATTATTTCATTTTAAAAGGTTCAAACAGTTTTTGACATACTTTCTAATTAAATCTTCACCTGATTTGAATTTTGAAATTTCTACCGTTTAAAATATTAAATATTCCTGACACATCAAAAATGAAGATAGGGAAGCTTCTCTAATGAATCATTTTTTTTTATATTTTCTACTTTATTTATACTTTTATTTCGTCATGAACTTTTTCACTGTATAAGAAAACATCACTCATTAGCAAATTCTTAAGCTGTAAAATGTTCAATTGTGAATTCAAATTTGTTGTTTTCTGCTAAAACAGAAGTTACCTTAAGAATGCTTATTTTTGAAGCTCATCTCTTTATCCTCATATAATACTATACTTTGATTCTTTATAAAAGTTTTTATCATCATTGGATTCTCTATGGATAGCTAAGACTAGATATTTCATATATGGTCTTGAAGAACTTTTTTCGATATACTTTGTTTTGATATTTGAATAATTGGTAAATATTTATAATAATATTCCTTAAACATTTTAAATAACACTGCATACAAAAATATTACTGTGTAAGATAACCTTAAACAAGATTTAAAAAGTTAAATGTTTATGAAATAAACATTCATGATATTGTTTCCATTTTCATGAATTTATTACGTTTACTTAGAAATAGAAAATACATCTATTATTAATAGATGAAGGATCATAAAAACACCTCTTTTGTTTTTTCATGCATTCTAATTTCCCTCATTTTAATTTTTAATTTGATTTTATGACAACAAATTTAAGAGATTAATGCAAATTATAAGTATTCTATTTTGAAGCTTTACAAGAAATTTCATGTGGTGGGGCAAAATATTTTAAATAATTACTTGATTAAAAAAAGCAAGCATCACCTTGCAATTTTGTGCACCAAAAATGCTGGAATTTGGATGATGGTATGTTTATTATTGAAGAATTATGTTTTAAAATTGCATGCAAAGAAGTTTAAAAGGATAAAAATCAACTGAATTATTGTAAACTTTCAACAAAAAAGAAAACAATAAAATTCTTGCAAAATTAGTTCCTCCAAACTCTGTTTTAACAATATTTAGAAGCAATGAATGTCTTCAGTAAATTTTGTTTTAAAATTACTTAGTTGAATGTGTTTGTTACACAGCTGTTAGTTTTAATTTGGGATGGAAAATAAAATAAAAAACACAAATCTTTGAATACAAAAATATTTTGTTAAAAAGAGAATACGGTAATTTTATATAATTTATTTTTGTGTTGAATCTTAGTCATAGAAGAGCTTGTAGAGAATTGTTTGCTAGTCTAACTGTTTTTGAATCAGTAAGTAATGAATATTTGTTTGAAACATCTTCTCCGTCCATGAGCATAGTTGTATATAATGAAAATTCTATATTTTATAGTGATTAATCATCTGAAGAGATATTTTACTCTAAGCTTTCTAACTTAGTGCTGTTTGCAGTGAACTAAGATGCATTTTATTCACTTAGGCATTGCTTATAAGAAATCAATGCTTGAAATTATGATGGATATATAGTTTAGCATTAAATCGTTTTTTTTTTTTTTAAAGGAAATAGTGTCAATTGGTAAAGAATTGTACTATTCTCTTTTTATTAAGAAAGCACCTATAATTATGTTTATGCACAAGTAAACACATTTCTTTTGTTGAATGATGTGTTATTTTATGATAGCTAACAATAAGATGTTGTGAGGACTTTCAACATGGCCTTGCTATATCAGCATAAATTGTAATTGAATCCTTGTAATTAAATGGTAACAAGGACGATAGTGTATTACTCTTTTGAATTTCCTTAATTTTGATACTCACTCAAATCAAATTAAGCAATATATATTTTAAGTGCGCTACCAAAGGATTCAAACTAGTCTTTTTGTGCAAAGGAAAATGTAAAATTATCTTTGTTATTAAAATGGCTGTATTTTTCAAGTGTTTGAAGTTTTGCAGATTATTTTTTATAATGTACACCTTGAAATAAAATATAAATTCTATATTTAAAGTAATTTAAAGTACTGTTTTTTAAAGTATGTGTTTGAGTTAAAAAGCTATTATATATAAATTTTTTGTATTATATTTTTTGTATGTGAGCCTAAAAGAAACATCTTATACATTTGATAATGTATATTGTTACATTCTCGTAATACAAGTATTTTGTAAAATTGCTGTTCAGTAACAATTTTAGTAGCCATATTTATGGATAATTTGTTTTACTAATTTTCTGTACTTTATTGCCATAAAGGTATACTTGCTATTAATAATGTTTTTGATAAGTATTCATTCCTTTTCAAGAATTTACAAAAATAATAAAGTAAATGTTAAAGAAGTTTTTATCCATTTAGACATACCTATTTGGTATTTTGTATATTTAACAATCTGTGATCATTTTTTAATATAAGAACTTAAGGACTGCACAATCAGACAATTTTCCTGCACTAAAAGAAAGTGTTTTCTTCTGAATCCTTGTACTTTATAAATGCAAATAATAGTCTTGAATAAGTATAATCAATGAAAGGTATTAGAAAAAGTTGCTGTTTTTTTTTTCATAACGTGAGTGAAAGTGAAAGAAATTATCGGGTTAGGTAAAACAATAAACAAAGTTTTAAGCAATGTCTATTTTTATTTCTCTAGTCATGTCTGAATTAATCACACAAATATTCTGTAATTTTTTGGATCACTGTTATAAATATGTATTTAATGAAACTGGGTGATATTTGATTCTTTTTTGAAATAAAATGTCTGTTTTCTTGAATTTGCTTCATCTATTAAAATCCATTCTTCAAGTAGTATTTTCTATAATCAAGCAAAAATTTAGCGTTTAAAGTATCAAAATGGTTTTTAATTAAGGAAATAACACTTCCACAGAGTTATGAACACAAAGCATCCAAATATTTCCAACAAGTGTTTTGTTGCTTTTACCCTACAGCATTCTTGATGAATGAATAGCCACAACTATTGGTTGAAAGAATCCTAGGATACATTGATTCAGTTAAAAAATGGAAATCTTGTTAGATGCCATGCAGGAAAGACAACAGGACACAGGGTGGAATAAATACATGGCTGCTAGAGGGTATATACATTTGTGCTTAGGAAGAAAGGAAGTGAACTTGGGTTTAATGATTTTATGTAGATATTTTATTAACTTTCTGTGAATGAAGTTTCTTCATCAATTTTTTTAGCTATTAACAGTGATAAAATTTTCCAATTTACCATTAAGATATATACCTTGCCTTAAAGAGACTTTCTGCGTTTGCCATATTAAAAAAGAGAAATTAATTTTTATTGTTATTTATTTTATTATTACATCTTTCTCTAGAAAACCTTCACAAAACGTGTACCAAGTTGTAGGAATTTTGTGTAGAAATTGCATTTAATTGACTTTTGATAACATTTCGTATTTTTTTTTTGAACAATTTAACTTCGAGCAGTTTGAAAATATGTGTAATACTAATGTGATGAAATCTATCGTTTTCCATGAAGTTTTTATGTCTTAAATACATGAATTGCATTTATATACATTCAATTTATTATAGTTATTTCTTGTTTCTTATTGCTACGTATTTTTATCCGAATCCCTTGGCAGAATAAACAAAGCTTTTTTAAATTGAACGATCAATCCATAGTTCTTGTCATGTAGAATCTACATGAAAATGGTTTTCCACTACAGGAGTTTTTATATAGAAAATCACGATTAAGAAGTTTTATGTTAAAAAGTTAAACCCGGTTTCTGAAATTTCTTTTGGCCTTAGTTATGTTTGCTTGAATCAGTGGAAAAACACGTTCATGGAAGACAAATAGTATTCATACCAATAGGATTTCACTCGTCTAATTAGCTCTTGTATGCCAAGTATTAGATCGTCGAGCGGCAAACGAACCATACCAAATTGTAATATCTTTAAGTAGGCATTATTACGTAAAACTTACGAAATAATGCCAATGTTAATTGGGTAAAACTAAGTAAATTGGGCTGAATGCTACGCTTCCTCAAGTTCATTGTTGTAACTCCATTTCAGATTCCATGTAAGAAACAGAACACACGAATAGTGTCGTTTAAAATGCAGGCCTTCTATTAGAGATATCCGACGTTTGATTGGTGACTTCTGCACAAACTCTAAATCAGCGCGAACACACTGTAACTTTTAAGTTTGTTTGTATGTGTGAAGTTGCATGACTAAAATCCAAATTTTAGAAAACTTTTTTCAAAGGGTTTGATGTAATCACATCCTTTACACAGCAAAAACACTTAAACATTTTAAACTTAAGCTAAAAATCCTGAAGATATTGGAATATTTTTTGAAATTTTGCACGCTTTCTAACAATTAAACAAAGCAACTTTTGGTTATGTTTGTGTTATCGATTTCGAAAAAAAGATTTTTCGGACCACCTTAGAACGCTTATATTTTAATTGTTGTTATGATTAATGAAATTTCACAATTTTACTTCAGCATGTACATACACCGAAGTTCCAAAAAAATTGGTACACCAGTCTAATGCCTGGTAGACCTATGAGAACATACAACCATAGACTTCTAATATATCTTCTATTATATCTCCCATACAACAGCAGAAATAAGACGAGGCATGAACTCCACGAGCTAGCAGAAGAATTCTGTTCGCATTGGACACCATATTTCTTGAAGAAGCGGTACGCAATTCTGTTATATTCTGAGGTGTGTAATTTGTATTCCACGGTATACGTTGAATCGCATCCAGATGTGTTGGATAATGTTGAGATCTGGAGACAAGTAGGAATGCAGTACTTGTAACACTTCACTTATTGTCCCTTTTCTGTTTTTTTGTCATTTTTTAGGTGTTTAAGTTCTTAAATTCCACTTGGACAAGAACAATTGTGAACAAATTTAAAAAAATTCATTTTTTCCTTTAAAAAAAAGTCAAATGTCAATAAATTTGAAAAATTAAAATTTATTTTTTATGTACTTTTTCTTTGTAAAGAAAATGAGGTTTTGAAAAATTTTCCAGCAATTTCTTTTGGTATTTTCATTTGCCCCAATGATGATGACTTGCGGCAAAATTCCCACGGTCTTTGAAAATTCCTTGAATTTTTTTCCCGAACTCGGGAGCCCTTAAAACTCTTTGAAAATTACGGAACTTAGCATGAACGAGTGAATTATTAACTAATGTGAGATATTGGCCAGATCGACTAGGTAAAATCATTTGCAAACACTTCAAGATATTTTATATAAGATCTGGTACGGCAGATATTTTATGTGAAAATATTTTGCAAGCTCTGAGTGAGTTATCCCTTCCACGATCTAAACTGCTCATGATTAACCCACTGTCAACTAATCAGTTTTAAAAAGAATATTGACTCATTACTTTCTACCCGAAAAAAAAGAACTAATTAACATTGGGACATGTAATATTCACACAATACATAATGATTTTCTTATAGATCTAAAAGAGCTTGGAGAAGGTGTGTTTGAACTAGTTTTTTCTAATCACAGATTTTCTAATCAGTGGCCTAAACGTTGATCGACATACAAATTCAAGGAGACTTGAAACTTCCCACTCACTATTTCATCAACCAAACTTGATATAAAGACCAGGCTACATGAAAATTGTTCATTTACTTAGAAGATAAACTATGAAGGCTAAGGAGATATTTGTGGTATCAAGTGCAAGTATATTTAATCGTATGACCGAAATTGTTCAGAAAAAGAAACCCCTAATACATAAGCTTCATTCTCAACTTGAATTGTTGATAAGAACAATTTTGGGTAAGATCTACAAAGACGAATTCATTCGAGATTTGAAGGTGGAAGATATATGTCCTCAGAAACTTGCCTCTGGTTGATATTGTGATGGGAGATCAAATTTCTAAAAACCTACAGAATGTGAAAAAGAAGGAAAGAAATTTCTTTCTTCTAAGGGCTCAGAAGCATTACATTGCTAATGTTAAACATGAATAAATCCTCCTTCAGTTCATCTCTTCTTAAAAGTTTATCCTGTCTTGGTCCTCTTGAGAGACTCAGTGGTGAGAGTGTACGACGAGTATTAGAAGTTGCAAGAGCAATGTCATGGGAGGTCCCAACAGGCATACTACTGGATGAGTGGAAATTACTCCAAAGAGAATTTGAGGAAGAAGAATCTTGAATGAAGCGTATTGATGTTTATGACATGACTTTGTGTGAGGGGAGACTCTAAAGAGTGCCAGCACCGCGACCAGTAGTCTATTGTACTGAAAACCCCTACAGATCTATCAAAGACTGATTTCCAAAATAAATTCCAGCATGTTCTTGGTTGGAATTTTTGACAGCTCCCACTGTTCGATACAATGGTATCCCAGATACTCAAATCGTTGGGAAAAGTAATAATTACAATCACACAAAACGTGTATAGGACTCTCCTCTACCATCCGACAGCCTCTACATAATGGGTCAACACCTATAAGGTTAAGGTATCAATTTAGGGCACAGTGGACAGTTTGATAGCCAATAGCTACCCTGATTTCTCTTCGGCTCAATTTCAGCAGTTCCCTTGATCTGTTCCAGGGAGATTGTTGATTAAGCTCTTTGGCTTGTCTTTGATCATTAGATTGAAGCCATGTATGGTAAGATTGGTCCAGGAGTAAACCTTTGATAGTCTTTCCAACCACATCGTAAGGTAGACACAAAACAGGCTCTGGTCCAATAAATGGCATTTCATATCCACGTTTAGCTAGTTGGTCTGCCATTTAATTTCCCTCAATGCCACAATGACCAGGGACCTAGATAAGAGACACCTTTTTTCTCTCAGCCAGACCCACAAGTGCATTGTGACATTCCCAAACTACTTTTGAAGAAAAGCACTCTGCAGGGCCTTAATGGCAGCTTGGGATGTCAGAGAAGATCTTTATGACCCTCTTGACAACCCTTTGGAGGCAGTTGTATTTACAAGCAGGGATCGCTGGAAGCTCAGCCTGATACACAGTGGCCAACTTACCCGGAGAGAAAGATAGCTTTATTTTTTGATTATGATAAAAATCATCTGAACTAGTCCCATGAGATCTTTTTGAACCATCTGTGTACCAAATTTCATCACCTCCCCTGATCAGACTGGAGACAAATCTCCAGTCCTCTTTAGTTGGAAAGATAATGTATTTGGCTTGAAAGAGCAAAACTGCTTTGACATCCAATCAGATTTCATTAGTAGATAAAGATTTTCTTTTACCTACAAATCAACATTTTTGAACATAAGCATTTCATACGACGATTTCCATAGACCCATGATTTTGAGGCGTTGTGAACACGAAATTGCCTCTAATTCCGTTTGTTTATGTAGTGGTAAGATTACTAGAAGCATGTATATGTTTTCAGACTCTGTGAGGAAGTGGTATGCATTGCACTTGTACTATTGATGTTTACTGGAACTAGTTCTTCAGACTGTGAGACATTAGTGGTGTGATTTTAAATATCCAGTTGTGTCAAAGCTAGTGAATGCTGCTCAATCAATTCCTCATGGTAGTACTGACATTGAACGTGGCTTCTCAACCTCAGGAAGAGCTTTGATAGGAGACAGAGCATCAATGTCCGAACGCACACTCAATGTATTGATGACGTTCAAAAGTAGCTTGGCAAATTTTGACAACCAACCTTTGATGCCTATCACATCAAAGTTAATGGATATGGGAAGGGTTGGGTTGCATATAAAGCCTACAATACCTATTTAGAAGATATAAAACGGAAGGCACAAGAAAAATTAGAGAAGGACAAAAGCAAAAAAGAAAGACTGGAAGCAGAGGAAAATAAATATTTAAAGCAGCTGGCAAAGAAAAAAAAGGTAATAAAAGAAGCAGAACGATACTTAAAATTATGTGTAAGGAAGAGGATGAGGCGTCGGACAGTGCTTGGAAGCCAATCATACTCAAGAAAAGATTTTAATCAAGCAGAACTTGCTCAGGCAATGATTGAAGGGGTGGCAACAGTCTATTATTGTTATTTGTTACTTTTTTTTGTTCGATTTCTCACTTATTATCAATTTTTTTTGCTTGATTAGTCACTTCGTCACTTTATTACACCTTAAGGTATCCGACTACCTTCGGAGAAGATTTTTTGAAATTATTTAAAATGTAACTTTTTTTCTGCATCATATTAAAAATTAGGGCTAAAAAGATGAAACAACATTAAAACATTTTATTTTGTATTATTTTTTTAAATCTATTTTAGGTATGAAAAACACGTGAAATATAGCAAAAACTAACTCTACCGCAAAATAAGATAATTCAAAATTAAATTAATATATTTTCAATTTGTATGGTTTATAATAAAGATCAAAGTCTCTTTAAGGAATTGGTTCATTCTCGTAGCTGTAAACCAGTTCCATAAAAGTTAGCTGGGTTTGAAACAGAAACAAGTACAAAATCTTCGAAAATTTGGATGCAATCACAATTTATTCCAATAACAACAAAAAGCTAATTGGTTGATTAACACAGGTGTGGACCAATCCCTTCATTAAACTAACCTAACTAAACCTACTTCATTAAAGTATTCCTACAAAAATTTATCACATTTGAAGCATAACTTTTTGAGTTACACTATTTTGCGTAAAAACAAAATGCTGAAAAAGTGATTTTGAGATAAAGCTAAATATATACTTCAAAATGGAAACACACTTACCACATAAAAGTGGAATTTCAAAATGACCCTGTTTTGTATAATTCACCATCTGTGAATCACCTAAATAGTTTATCTTTTTTTTTCTTATAGCTCGCAAAATTTTCCTACGCTTCTTCGCAATAGGTGTTGCATTGCCGCTTGGAATCATGGATTCTAACGCGATCCAAACAATGGTAACACTTTGTGGTGAAAAAACCAGGATTTGAAATGTTCAGCTTCTATAAAATGATCATACAGCCTTTATAACCATCATTGTTTTCTATGACGGCATCATAGCCCCCTAATATAAGAGTTTTCAGGCTCATGAAGAATCTAATTGCACCTAAGCTGGCACCCCACTTTCCAAACTTCCGTACCACGCCAAAGATCAAGGGAATAAAAATTACCATTAGTTTTATAACATCTGAGTTGGACTTAAAAGTTCGTAAAAAAAGTGATTCTTTAAAAAGTGTGGATTTGATAAATATATTCACTCTCTTTGTTGCTACAAACTCGAAATTTAAAAAATCACTAACGTGGAATTAAGCAGTCAAAATGTATTGGGATTCCTCATACATTCCTCATTTATAATCGTCATCAATTGATTTTAAATGACATTTACTAAAACAAGTTCTTCAAATGTTGATTGAAAATTTCCGTGTTTTTATTTATAAATCCTATTATTGCGTGAAGGTATTACTTGAAAGAAACTTCTTAGTCTTCCTTACATCAATTCGCTCTCTTATTATTTTGTTCTAATTCTAACTAATTACTAATTTAATCAGAATTAACAAGTACAAATAGTAAAAAAAACACAGTGTAATAGAAAGATACTACTTTACATGTGTGTGGCCTTTTATTTAATTATTAATCGTATGTGGGTAATTCCGGTATTACTTAAGTTAATCTGGCTATTATAAATGTAGATATTTTTAACGGCATTCACATTAATGTATGAATAGAATGAATTATTCATAACAATTGTAGTTTTGTGAAATGTTTTGTATGCATATTTAGTTCTAAACTTCTTGTGGAATGACTTGAATCACTTATGGATCAATCCGTGACTAAATGTAATTGCAAATTTTCAAAAATAAATTGATGTCTGTGTCCGTTTGACCCTAACATTTGACTCTTTTTTACGTGTTTTTGAAAAAGAATGGTATCCAAGTACATAAATTGTATATAAATTGCATTTTTCATAAGTTTATCATTAAATCTATGTTAATTATAAAAATATTTCATTATGCTAACATGCTTACATCATAAGTCTATCGTATTCTTTGTTTGGTTTTGCTCTAATCCATGAAACAGTCTGTTTGGTATAAATGCGCAGTATGTGAAATCTGGAGATATCTCTTGTCCCGGTTGTGAGAAAAAAGATTTATCACACCCAGGCTTGTTTCGATACAATATAGAGGTTGTTTCCATCTTTAAAAAAAATATTTTATACAAAGTTTCCGGCTGAAATTAAAGCATTAAGGAAAATGTAAAATTCTAATACAACACACAAAACATAGGTGACAGCAATAGTGTACTTGTTTGTCGGGAATGTACTACCATTATTGAATAATTTTCAAAAAAAAATCATTTTAATATTTTGAAATGTTTTTCAAAAAACAAATTTCTCGTACAAACGATTAAGTTTGAATTTATTAAAATATTAATCATGAATAAAGGTACTGTAAAATTTGTAGTTTATAATCTACTAGCAAAATTTCCCGGAATTGCTCTAATTGAATTGATTAAACGTGATACGAAACATTACTTTCCATATTACAAAAAAATGCAAATATAGAACAAAAAAATAAGTATATGTAAAGTAATTTTTGAAATTACATTTTGACATTTTTATAGTTTCTACAATTTACTTTGAAAGAAATACGTATGCTTGCTTTATCATCTATATAATATATTCCACATACATCGCATTATACTGTAAGACAAAATTACAAAAGATGATAGTGAGATGACTATTACAGAAATCGATTTTGAGTTTCGGAGTGATCATTAAAGCTTTTTAAGTCATTTCCTATAAAAATGACAGACTTACAGAGTATTATTATAACCAGTTATCATACCAATATTTTTTGACTTGTAGCACACTTTAAAGGATTGAGATATTTCCGAATTCCACCATCATTATGAAATGTTGTTGCTCAAATTGATTCCATATTTATCAATTTCTAGCAAAAACTTTATTTCTTAAAACTTCCATTCGGTATGAAAAATGACATCTTGTTTTCAAATTAATTGGCTTCAACACAGACAAAACACAGTTAATCGGTTACAATTTTTCGAAAAACAGAAGGTCAATTTTACAGCGCTTTTAAAACATTCGGTATGAAAAATGACATCTTATTTTCAAATTAATTGGCTTCAACACAGACAAAACACAGTTAATCGGTTACAATTTTTCGAAAAACAGAAGGTCAATTTTACAGCGCTTTTAAAAAAGAAAATCAATAATTTTAACAAATGTTTCAGATAGCAAAGTTGCATAAGCATACCTTCAACTCGTAAAGTATACAACCTCGGCCCTCTGCTTCTTAAAACCAAAACTTTCAACTTTTCAAAAGCCCAGAAAGAATAATTTGTAACTGATATTATTTAAAAAGATCAGTAAAGTTTTATTTTAAAATTCCCTTAACTCTAACTGGCATGGATTTTTAAATCGATTATTTGTGGTGCTTTTTTGACAACTCAGAGATCCGGTACCTATCAGGGAACTCTTGACCTATTTAGAATGATAGATGTTATTTTTTGAAACTTTCAATACAATACTTTAAAATGATTAGGAAAAAAAAAAAAAAAAGGTTTTAATTATTTTTAATTGCATCTTGTAATGGAAAAAGACAGAATTAAAAAAAATTTGTAATTACAACATATGGTTACATGTCTTATTTTACAATAATTTTGTTTTAGCGTTACACTCTTATAAAGTTAAGGTTCTTCTTATTTGAAAGGTTTTATATTGAATACTTGATTTATTTTTATGAAACGGATTTCTACAGATCATTATGTATTGAATCATGACTTTCATGAGAAATTGGTTAAGATAAACACATCGGAAAAAGTGACACAGCTCAAAATTGCAGTATTTGAAAAACATCAACTTAAAGGATACTATAAAACTTGTGTTGACATAGTATAAGCTTCTCTTTTAAATTTTAGGTAAGTATTTATGGTGGTAACTTCTATTATATTCTATAGAATAGTAATATAACACGCTGGGGCTCCTCATACATATTTTTCAATGACATAACATCAAAATTTTTATTTTTTGACTTGTGTCACTTTTATTGCCGGGGTGAGACATACTGCCAAGGAATAAAACCATGTAAGTTAACGATATTTTGCACAAAATAAGTTTTTCGTTAAAATCCAACTCCTAAATAATTTATTTATAACCCCACAAAACATTGGAACACATAAGTGAAAGAAATATTCAAATATGACTGCATCATTTGCTGTCCTGATTTGATTCATAAACTCAGAATTCTAAGCAAAATTAGAAAATGAAACATTAATTTTGGAGTTATGAAATACCTAGTAGCACAATAACATTTATTATCAGTGGGTTTTTTGTTTGTGCCTTCGCCTTAAATAGACTCGTTTCTTTACATAATATAGCCGACCAACCGGTATAGTTCTTAAGGTGTTAGCCTCTAGATTGGAAAGTTCCTGGTTCGAATCCGGGTCCGGGCATGGATATTTGTAAGCGTGTTGTATAGAGGCGGCTGGTACAAATTAAATCTCTCGTGACCGAAAGTCCTCACTTTGGGTTGTGGAAGTTTGGAGAGTGGGGTGCCAGCTAAGGTGTTTAATCATAATCTGACCGTAGTTCAAATTTACGAGGTGTTGTCCTTGGATCTTTCCCTTAAGGGATTGATCCCAGAGCGTCGTCAATAGCTCGTTGTGTTGCTCTAGTACGATGTTAATTAAAAATTACCAATTACATAATGTAAGTTATGCAAAATAAAATATTATTAATCACTTCATATAATCAAGTATTTATAAATTATTGATATACTAAAAAAAAGTTTGTTCAAACATAAGTATTAGAGCTTATATTCTTTACAAATAATTTTTTGGAATTTTTTTTTCCTGCGATACTGGTAAAGCAATCTGAGTACCGTACAACAATCATAATAATATTCGATGTTACAATGGAATTAAAAATTATTTTTATCCCTCGCTGCACACCTAAGACAAATAGAATGAGTGCCAATATATAGCCAATGTTACTCCTTGGGTTCTAAAGAATAAATGTACTAAATTTGGTGTAGATTGGTCAAACAGGGTATATTTGCATAGAAAACAGACACACAGACATCAGCTTTGCTTTATACGAGTAGATATAGAGATCACATTAAAATGAGAAGTTATGCTATAAAAATTTATCTTCATCAGTAATTTATTAATGATCTTTTACAGAAAATAATGCACTTACGCGGAAAAAAAACCAACTAACTCCTTTAATTCGAACACTGTTCATATTAGAACAAATTCAAAGGTATCATTCAACAGAAAATAATGTCCTCTACAAATTCAAGTTTAGAAAAAAAAATTTATAAAAGGCTTTATATTAAATTATTTCATATTAAATTTTGCACAAACATCGAAATTTATAATGCAAACGCCAAATTTTTATGCTATAGCCAGATTCTGCATCATTAAATTAGTCTAAATATGAAATTTCATGACTTTACTACTTTTATATCCCGAGGTATTCAATCCTAAAGTTCGTGCAAATTTCAAGAATTATCTCGACATAGTAAATCTCTATTTGTAGATCGAGATTAATCGTAGTTATAGCTACCCAAATTTCAAATTTGTCATTATTTCAAATGTATTTTTCAGCGATCCCAGAATTATTATAATTATTATGCAAGTACAAACGGTTTAAGAAAAACATTATTATGTTTATTATACAAGTGCAAACGATTATTATCCGAGATTTGTCAGACGTTTTTTAAACTTTTGATTGCCCCTTAAAATCGCAATAATAAGGAAAGTTTAATGTAGCTGAAAAACTTATAATTGGAATGAGTTGAAAATTTGCATGGCCATACTAAAAGTTCTTCTGAATAGATTCACATCAAAATATAATAAGATTCCAATTCCTAAATTTATAAAACATTAATTTAATAACTATTATACATACTAAAAACTATTTTAAAATAAATTATTTGTCGGATTTTTTTTGAGTTGTTTAACAGGTACAGCATATCAGAGCTATAGTAATATTATTTAGGACGATATCCATAAAAGTCTAAGAAACTGAATTAACATTAGGAGATCAAACGTTTCTGTACTCATAACTTCGAAACGGTAAGACCTATTGACATGAAATTTGGTATATGAAGTTAAATTTTGATACAGATTCGAAAAAGTGTGTTGAAATAGGGGGTTCCTATTAGAAATTATGAAGTTAATGCTCATTTTACTATAAAGACGGGCCTTTATGCAAAATTTATTAATTTTAATTTAAGGAAGACGTTAGTTCCTATTAAACTCTCTTTGAATTTTCCCTAATGTTAAAATTGATCAAATGAAGTGGGTGGTTTGTTTTTCTCGTGTTTAGACATGCAATATCTGGCCATTCGTCACCAGACACCATATTATTAAGCTAAAGCATAAGTATTGTGTAGGGCAACCTTTCACCGCAATGACATCTGAAACTCTTCGAGGAAGATTTCCCGCCAATTTGCGAAATGTTTCTGTAGTAATTTTGTTCTATTCATACTTAAAATTGGCAAACAGCTCAGAGGTGTTTTTTTGGCTTGGTTGGCCTGATTGTCAACCGGCGTTATAACTCATCCCAGAAGTGTTCCAAGGGATTGAGATCTGGAGTTTAGGCTGGCCAATGAAATAAGTTTTTCCACGCCCATTTCATCAAACCACGTGCTAATAACATCTACTGTATGACATGGAGCATTGTCCTGCTGAAGCAGGTATAGGCTAAATTGATGGAAAGTCTTCCTTAAAAAGTTGCAGATGTGATTGCGGCGAAAGGTGACCCTACACGATACTGATGTTGGGCTGGGTCAGCTTTAACTTAATAGTATGGAGTGTCCGGTGACGAATGGCCAGATGGTGTATTTTAGTGTAGGGAATGTAAAAGATTTATTGATCTGTTGTAAATATTTGTAAACATTTTCTAAAATTATGACCCAAATGATATTCCACTTTTACATCACCCATATAATCGGTTCCAAATACATTTTCCTATACCATAAACATCGTCAATGCTCTAACAGGGTCAAATAAATAATTGGTATATATTCATAGTAATTTTTTTAAATGTTTATTCAGTTTCCTTTAAGTTTTACAGTGATAAATGAAGAGAGAAATGCTTGACTAAAAATCAGTTTAAGTGTGGATAAAAAGATCAAGAAAATGTTAAGTCAAAAGTTGTGGTCTCAAATCTGGATTTGCTCTCTATTGTAATATATTTTTAATAATTATAATATAAATAGCCTCTATTGGTATTTATAAATGACAACACAGACTGAAGCAGTCTTGTTGATCATCAATTCATATTATCCATTCTTTCTCACAAAATTAATAATAATTCTAAAGTAGAAATTTTCAAAGTGTAATTCCCCTCTAATTGATTGCAGTGTTAACTTGAAAATGTTCTTCAAAGGCATTTGCGTTGCGGTTTTTCTTTCTCTTTCCCAATGTTTGAAAAATTCGAAAGATTACTTTTAGCTTTTCATGTGTTCAGTTATTTTGTACCTCATTTCTTAGCAGAGATACGACTCGTACGTACATAGAAAGTTTTAAAATTTAAATACCTCAGATTGGTTTCTAATACGTATCTCAAAACTCTAATTGTTTAGCTATAAGTTCAATTTTGTCGGAAAGATTGAATATCGTTTTTGAGCTTTTCTGAAGAACTGAATTCGATTTACTCATTCACAGGGTAATATCGTATATGTTTGTGAGATTGAAGAGAATGACGGCCATCTATCTCTGAAGCTTTTTTGAAAGGGTTTTGAAATAAGAAAGTTGACTTCACATGTTTAAGTTTGAATAGCTGAATAACGACTTCCTAAATACTTCCTACTAGATACTATGAATGTTTAATTAGCATCTTTAAACTATATCTACTTAACTAAAAGTTTTGGATTTCCACTTATTGATGACATATACACCTTATCTATACAATTGCTCAATTTTTGTTGTGTACCCTATTTTGGGAACCACGTTTACCACAGAATGAAAAGTGTTGTTTTCCGCTAAAAAATTAACTAAATTTGTTTCATTGGTAAAATTATTGTTTTAAGTAAGACTTGTAAAGAAGCAATAAAAGTTCATTAAAATATGAACACTATTATTTTATGTAAAACTTATAAACAAAAATAGATATCAGAGTAATAGAAGATTTCTTACCTCACTCTCCAAGTTTCAAGTTCGCTTGGGGTACAAAATTTAATAGAGCTTTATTTTGTATTGATTTAACTTTCTGAAATGTCGACTCGCATCACAAATGTTAAGGTACATGTACCAACATCACATTTGTTCCAGGTGTATTTAATATTTGAATGCACTTTTAGTACATGACATTATTTGATTTGGTAGAAAAAGGTTTTACTAATTACAAATATTTTTACTTGAAAATTCAGTCTGTTAATTTTATTATTATTATAATTGATAAACTTTGACATAAAGTCCTTTGATAAATTATCTCTTAAAATATCATTGATTTAGAACAATATTTTTAAAACCCCTTTTTTTGAGCGATTAGAAATGTAAAGGTTAAAATGTGAACTTTGGTTGGTTTTTGAGGCAAAAGGTGAAGCGCAGAAAAATTGTAGTTTATGTGTTTTGCCATACTATTTTCGTTTTATGAGTAATTCCCAGAAAGTCTTAAAACGCATCTTAACTTAGCTTTTCTGAAATCAATGGACAAAAGAGCTTTTATAAGTAAACGGATGAAAGACTTTTTAAGAGCATATCCGTCGCAGAATCCGTAGCTGCGATATTACAAAAATATGACTTTTCTGTCCAAATTAATTGAAAACTGTCTCTTAATTTTTGTTTAAAAATTAATGTGTAGTTTAATTTAAATTCAATAATTTTGACGAAAAATATTTATTTTTAAAGGAAGGTTATCCTTTGAAAACAATTGTTTCAGGGATAACATTGTTGTTATGATTGTTTAAGAGCAATGACAAACCACTTTTTAATGCAAAAATAGCAATCTTTGCATAAGCAAAAGAGAAACGAAAAATCCCCAAATAAAGAGCAATTGAACAAATATATTGTTATTGGTTAAAATATGAGGAAATATCGGATCAAACCTCCAACAGAATATCATTCTCACTATGAAGTGATCAGCAGAGATCGTTAAGTAGGTGCAAGATAGATTCGAATGTAGAAAACTAATTTTACTGTCTTACTATTTAACAAGTGTTGATTTGCGTCTATCCATTTGCGTTTATCCATAATTTATATTTTCTTAAGTTGCTTATGGAATTTCTTCTCGAATTGGCCATTGTCCAGCTGCTGTAACAATCCAACCACACCTTTTAGTACTTAACTCATTGCAGAGTAAATTCATAGGTACTATTTAATCATGAATAGCGTTAATCATGAATGACTTCATTTTCATAAATTTTGCTTAGAGGGTCGTCTTTCATAAGTTACGCAAGGTCTTCAGACAACAACTTTTTGACAACAACCCAATTTGGGGGCACAATTTCAAATCTATCAAAATTTGTCCTTGGTACAAAATCATTTGCAACATTTCTGGATTATGGTAGGTAGGTATTTGAACTTACGATGCACTGGGGGCAACACAACGGGTTATCAACGTTCCGGAATTAATCCTGAAGGGAAAGATTCGTTGACAGCAATTCGTCTTTTGATGGGCAAATGAGGAGGTCAACACCTGAGCTAGCACCCCACTGTCCAAACTTCCACACCACGCTAACTATGACAAGCTATGACAAGCAACTTCGCTAACTATGACTATGTGAAGCTATGACAGATTTCGTGTACCAGCTCCCAAGTACCGATGGAGCTCATATGCTGTCCTCGTCATCTGACCGCGGATCAAAATTGCGTGGTGTTGTCCTCGGATATATTTCTTGGGGATTGATCCTGGATCTTCGCCGATAGACCGTTGTGTTGCTGCAGCGTAGCGTTAATTAATTACTATTAACACCACTTGCGTACCGATAGTCTGGTTAAATCGAGTTTCGAACTGGAAATCCTCTGGTTACGAATCTGCTACTTTACCAACTTTCATCGTGCCACTCAACATTATTAAATCTTTACATAAAAGAGTCCAAAGAAAATCCATTTAATATTTCCCTTAAAAGATATATTTTAATAGAAATTGATTTAAGACTAAAACTATAATGTAAATTTTTAGCGTTTTCTTCTTTGTTTTTATACTTGGAAATTATTCATCTTTTTTTTTGCCAAAAATTAACCAATATAGCAAACATTAAAATTTGTTGTAATTAAAAGGTAGGAGAAAGAGCTGAAAATAAAACCGTCTAGATAGGTCAATGATGGTATGTACAATCTAAGCCACAAAAAAGTTGCACCTAGAAAGAGTAGACCAGTATAAATAAAATTTGGAGGAGTGGTTAATTCGGAGAGGCAACGTGTTAAGCGCCAAGATTCACGGTTTGTTGTGCAGTGTCACACGTCCAGAAGACCTGTGTCATGGTGTGGGGTGCATTTTCGTATAATGCCAAATCACCTTCGGTATTCGTTACGGGCTCTTTGACAGGCTAGCGTTACGCACAATAAATTTTATAGTCAGTTACGCTCTTCTTCCAGAACTTCCAATTTATCCCGCTTTTTCAACAAGACAATGTTCGACCCCATATTGATGCCGTCTCTAGATCTTGTCTAACACAACGATATCTTACCATGGCCGATATACTCACCAGACCTGTCCCAGATCGAGAATGTATGGGATGCTATTGGACGAGATGTCACCACTCTGTCCGTACAGGTAATATATGCCAGAACAACGTGACAGGGTTCAAGTAGCATGGGATGATCTATTCATAAAAATACTATATGATTCACTAGCAAGGCGCTTGGATAAATTAGGAATAATGGTGGTCATAAGCCATACTGAATGATACCACGTTTTTTAATTTTTCTCAATAAAGTTTGCACATTTCAGTCACAAATTTTAATCATTTAATCATTTATAAGCACTTTAGCAACCTTGTAAATTTCATTGCATTCTGACAATTCCTTCTATAGGTGCAACTTTTTTTGTCTTAGAGTGAATATAATAGTATTAGTCGTTTCTCTCTCTCTCTCTCTCTCTGCTCACTCCAGTCTACCAGTCATTCTTTTCATGCAATACCTCGCACAAATGGGTCTAATTAGCATTCATGTAACGACAAATGACTACAGAGTAAGATGGCAAAAGGATTAAAATAGAAATTGTAACGTCGGTTTGGAGCAAAAACTCATTAACTGACAAACAACTATTTTTACTCTACATCTTTTAGACTAATTATTTATTTTTTGGTCAAAAAAATACAAATTACAGGCTTTCTAATAGTGTAGTATATTTTAAAGAAATTAATATTTCCCATCATCATGAAAATTAGATTTTAGTGTCTCCGAAAAATGTCAGTTGATAAATTTTTGCCTCAAATCGACTGACTGTATGCTTAAATAGATAATTCTTTTGTCATAGCCGTATAAGGGTATATTGCCGTGCAAGAAATGGAGTGCACACTTATACAGGATTAATTGTACTTGGTATCTCTGACGAGATACTAATAATTGAAAAACCTTATACCGAGTGTTGAACAGATGGAGAAAATACTCCTTCTTACACTCATCGATTCTTAATGTTTTTGTAGCTACATGTAGTTTTGATAACACCATGGGTAGAAAGCTTTATCAATCATTCGGATCTTTAATGATGGAACGATCATCGACGCAGTTTTTGATCCATTCTTTCTAACGTGTGGTTTCATACTTTGCTCCCCCCCAAGGAGATACAAGTAAAAATACACCATAAACCCTACATGTTATGAGCTTTAGTAGTGTATTTTTATGTCTTTCTGAAATTTTTAGGTCAAGAAACAATTAAACGCCAAGCAGGAGGAAAACAACTCAAACAGAAACACAACTTAATTCCTACACGAAAAAACAGGAGAAAGAGCTCCACTGCACTACCAATGCGTCACTTCCGTGGTGTCATTCGGACACGCACGCTACACTACCGGTCACATGGTATGACGCCTATTCCAGTAGTAAACCAGCCATATAACTATTAATGTATTGTATCAGTTTTCATAACACCCACGGACACATTCATACACTGCATAATCGTAGTCCAATCTGTAATGAAGCATGGAGGAATGTTCCGTTTCCTACGATATATCAGAGAGGAACTTCAACAGATTTAGTTTCTTTCGGAAGACACACAAGGGGTATGTGCTCGATGGGGTAGGGGGAAGAAGATATTTATCTGGTCGAAAATTACTTAAGAAACTTTACTCTGTCCATCACTGTAATCATGTTAGCATCCATGAGAAACTTCTAGGTTAGAATGCGGGTTCCGCGCTGATGAAGGAGAGATGTATTTTTATAGGAATAGCTAACATCCTTTTTCATACACCACCTCATCAAAAAAGAAATTGTGACAATGCAGTCGCCCTACTAATACTATGTATTTGACAGTGAATAATATGGTAATCCATGAATAAATACCAGATACCATTGAGATAGATGCATCAGCAGCTTTGATCATAGGCTCTAGAACTTGATTCATTCAGTTCCGAAGACGATAGGTGACCTGATGGGGAGACAATTCTGACTATATCAAATATTTTATTTAGTTAAATGATAAATGATCATGTTTTTTTTAACAAAATAATTTTTTATTAAATTGCATTTCACATACACTGCCCTACAATAATGGACCGGACGCCAGAGGATTTGCATAAAATTCGACTACTGCTTGAGGTGTGTTTTTCGTGCTATGACCGTGGACTTTTGCATGTTGTTCCTGGTCAATTGAACGACGTCTACATGAACATTTTGGACAATCAAGTTCTTCCTACGCTCTGGCAATTTTATGGAATGGACGAATGTTTCTTCCAGGAAGACAACGCTCCATCTCATGTTGCAACCTCTATCAAGCAGTGGTATCAAGATATGGATGTAAAACGTCTTCCCTGGCCTGCTCAGAGTCCCGACCTAAACCCCATAGAAAATTTTTGGGACGAATTAGAGCGACGTTTACGGACCAGGGAACCACGTCCGAAATCTACAGCTGAGCTGGCAACATTCTTGCAGCAGGAATGGACACAAATACCCGTAGCTGTGTATCAAAACCTTGTTGAAAGTATGCCCAGAACGGTTGCTAGTGTTATTGAAGCATGTGGGGGACCATCCCCCTATTAATGCATGTATTCTCTCCCTTATACCATCACATCTTTCTGTCCGCTCCATTATTGTAGGATGTAGGATAGTGTATAAGCAAACTATAAGTATTCTAAGCAAAATGTTTGAAATTTCATAAAAGATATATTACAAATAAATATTAGATGTATTTATTTATAAATGCAACATGAATATTTTAGTGAACATAATTTTTATAAGTGTATTAGGGGGGGGGGAAATACTTTTTCTATTCCTATATGCAGTAATCCACCTTTAAAATAGACACTGAGCTTTCAATTTTTTCCTTTTGACGAACAATAATGTACTATTCCGAAAATGTTGATATACAGTCTTTTTATAAAGGCAAATACATAAAGGTGGTCTAAAACAATTAAACAGACAGCTTTTATAAAAATATAATTGATTATTATAATTTTGTATGAAAGGTGGTCGCTAACGTTACAGCACAAGATAACTTCATGAAACTTATGACACTTATGATAATCATTCAATAGAAAAATGATGAAAAGCTCTTCAACTGATCAAGATAACAGGAATCAGATGAAATCACTCGGAAGATGTGATTAACGCTTTGATTTTGCGTGGTAAGTAGTTCAATAACGTCGCACTGGAGCAATACAACTGGCTATTGGTTAAGCTGTGGGATCAATCCCTAAGGGATCCAAGGACAATGCCTCGTAATTTTGAACCAGATGACGATAACAACACCTGAGATTGTACTCCACTCTCCAAACTTCCACACCACGCCAACGCGAGCACATTTGAGACCACGACAGATTTAAAGTGCACCAACCCCCTATAGTAGAATGTCTTTGGCTGGATCTAGTTTCAAACTCTGAACCCTCAGGTTGTTAATACGCAATGTACCTAATGGTGAGGTGGTTAATCGATTATATATGTTACACTTTTGTTCTAAGTTTGTACTTGTTTGTTTTAAACAACCCCTCTGAGATGTTTTAATGCATTTTAAAGTAAAAATTAATTCAATTTGAAAGCCGTATCCATAGAAAAAACTATACAATTAGCTTCTTCAATTACGAATTGGTAGATCCCTAGTCTTTAATTGTCGTCATGGATACTAGAAATTATTTAGATTTGATACATAAATAAACAAACGATTAGGACAGTAATAAAATATAAACATTGTCAAAATACGAGTCTAAATTACAATTTTGTTCTTATAATTGTACTTTCTTTCTTCATTTTTTATTTTTTATTTTTCTTTCCACCATTAATAATATTTAAAACACTTCAATTTAATAAATTCGCGAAAACTTTCCAAGTAGTAGGAATATGTGT
This sequence comes from Metellina segmentata, assembly GCA_947359465.1. Lineage (NCBI taxonomy): Eukaryota > Metazoa > Arthropoda > Arachnida > Araneae > Tetragnathidae > Metellina > Metellina segmentata. The sequence continues at coordinate 78,681,727 of OX375878.1, forward strand.
TACTTTAATGTCATCTCGTTATAAAAATTACATATATCGGATAGTAATTCGAATAAATGTTTTAGAAAATTAAATTACCAGGCCTTTTTAAAATAAGCTTCGTTTATAATTTTATTTTTCATTGATTCCTATTCTAACTTGAAACAAATTACTTTTGACTCTATATTGTCAAACGCGATCGACGTGTTTTAAGAATTACCAATTGTTTTCACAGAATCCTTCAATAAATTTTATTAACGGCGTAGCTTCTTGTACCAGGTAATATTCTTAGGCAAGAGCATCGTGATAGCTAAACTGACTCAACAAATTCCTTCCTATTTCCGGTATTATTATTGTCTTATTTTTTTATGAAGTCTATTAAAAAATAATGGTTATTGAGGGTTTAATATTTATTTTTCCTGGCATTCAATGTCCCTTAGGATGTTTCAAATAATCCTACACTCAACAGCCTTGAGAAAGATTTTTAGCAGTGAGTTTTTTATTCATTGTCAACACGGTGAGTCCCCATTTTTTTTAAAACTATATGTTGTGCAATATAGATAGTTCAACAATTTATTAAAAAAACGAGTTAGTTCGATTTCAATAATTATTAAAAATTTTTTAATTTACAGATCAGTCAAAAAGTATTTTATCCCGTAGAATGTTGTAGTTAAAACTACCCCTAAGACGCATTTCTTTGGAATGTATGCAGTAGTTTACAGATTTCATGGTACAGAATAGTGTTTTTTTTTTTACCAAACTTTTGATAAAGAGAGAGTTTCTCTCCTGTAGGAAATATTAACAGAAGGAAGTATATGATTTTTCCTAGGTTGAATGAACTGAAATTTTGGATTGAAAAAGTGACCGGAATAGTTATTTCTCTTCTTCATGGAAAAAAAGTATTACAGTTTTAAAAAAAAAATTTTAAACTTCGTTCTAAAATTTCCCCAATTTATTTTGGACTGAAAAACATATGTATTCTATGACGATCAATTTAATTATTTCCACATTTACATCTGGACATATTATGAACTGTCATGGTCTTTTAAAGGTTCAAGACTGTACTGCTTTGCTTTTGCAAGACTTAGAAGTGGGCACACGATATATGACTTTTGTGAGAAGAATAAAGAACTTCCTAATTTGTCCATGCTCAACTTCACAACTACTTCCAATACTTCGAACTATATCGGTGTCTGTGGGACAGCTTTTGGACGAACTAGAGTTGGTCGCCGTGCGACTTGGAAAACACGACCATTTAGACTTAGTTTAGGTTATAACTTGACCAATTGAGTTAGTTTCAGCAACAGCGTTGTAAGAGATAGATGACAGTTTTATTTTTGAATACCCAAGAAAATCAAGGAAAAATAAAAGAAAAGCTACATAGGAAGGGGCTTAGAAAGGGGTAAGGAGTTTCTCATTCATAGAGAATTTTTCTGAAGCTTATGCCGGATCCGTAGTTCGATAATTTGTTCTTTAGAACATTGTTTCATTTGCGTGGATTGACGACTTCACAGATGAGCACTGGCATTTAACCTTTCGTAATCAACCCTTATCCAAAGGTAAGTTCCGAAAAATATAAGCACATCCATTCTAAGTGGTCAGTCATCAGAAAGTCCAGCAGAAACACAGCCACTGAGTCCGAAATCACCAAAGACTACCAAATACGCCAATACTAATGAGTGCTTCCCCCTCAACGGAAATAGGCTTTATATACACTACCCTACAATAATGGACCGGACAGCAAGATGTGATGGTATAAGGAAAAGAATACATGCTTTAATGGGATGGTCCCCCATTTGCTTCAATTACACTAGCAACCCTTCTGGGCACACTTTCAACAAGTTTTTGATACACAGCTATGGGTATTTTTGTCCATTCCTGCTGCAAGAATGTCGCCAGCTTAGCTGTAGATTTCGGACGTGGTTCCCTGGTCCGTAAGCGTCGCTCTAACTCGTTCCACAAATGTTCTATGGGGCTTAGGTCGGAACTCTGAGCAGGCCAGGAAAGACGTTTTACATCCCTATCTTGATACCACTGCCTCAAAGAGGCTGCAACATAACATGGAGCGTTGTCGTCCTGAAATTAACTTCCATCCATTCCATAAAATTGCCAAAGCATAGTAAGAACCTGATTATCCAAAATGCTCATGTAGGCATCGGCGTTCAATTTACCAGAAACAACATGAAAAAGTCCCAGTCCATACCCCGAAAAACACCTCCAAACAAGTAGTAGGATTTTATGTAAATCCACTGGCGTCAGGTCCATTATCATATTATAACTCCTGATAAAAATTATCAAGCGCTGAATGTTGGTGCAAATACCATATACAACACAATATATATATATACACATATGTGCACAAATAAATATTATAGACAATGTACAATTAATTGTTAAAAGTTAACCCATAAGTTTGATACCGCGCTATTTTAATTGTACTTATTTAAAAATGTTTCAATGGAATTATGAATTTAAAATATTAGAAAACACTGTTTTAAAATGCAAAAAAGGACGAAATTCATAAATTTTGGGAATGGGAATCGATTGGTATCAAAAATACAACCGACAGCACTCCTTTTTTGTTGTAGATGAGGAAAACTTACAGGACTTCCACACCACGGCACAACTCCTACAAAATTGAGGAGTATTGCAGTGTTGTAAAACTGTCTCAAAAACCGGGCATTCAACTTACATCCAGAAATAAAATTACGGGCAAACAGCTCTTTCGTTTTCTTCAAACATGGTCTCAACCCAATTCAAACATAGTCTATGTGATAAGCCCAAATACAAAAAAAAATATGTCAATCGAGAAGTAATTTGGCAGTCCATTTTTCCTTATACAATTTAGTAGAGAGGATGGTGGATAAAAGATATCCATGGAAAATTCAAAGGAATCCATCATTGATTCCTATTCCCAGGAAGGCGAAAACGCATGGAGGAAGACGGAATACTCCAGCACATGTTGAAAGGAGCCATGGTCGAAAAACTAATTAAGGGGTTGGACGTAAGACCTTGATCCTGCAAATTACCAACTACCTCACAAGACCTCCTACTCAACTGGTCATACCTCAGGAGTTTGACCAGGGTGGGAAGAAGGTGGGAACCCGTACTGGGGAAAATGTTCCTATTCAGATATGAACTGATGTTCTGATGTCTCCATTCTCATTCGCTGAACGAGATTATATAAATATTTCCAAGCAATTTCACTTTCAAATCTATCAGAAGCTTCCTCTCTGAACGCACGATTATTGCTCATGTCATCAGCAGTCTAAATGAAGGTATGTATTGTCCTTTTAAATGAGCACTGGTAGCCGCATAACTGGTAACTATACCAGTGGATCATAACGTTTGTCTGCCACATAGCAGCTCTTCATCTGACCATGGTTAAAAAAATTACGTCAATAGTCCTTTGTATAACATCCAGTACGACGATAATTAAAATACCTACCTACCTCCCACATAGTAGTTACGGGTTCGAATCTCGGATTGAATGCAGATGGATATTGGCGATAGTCACCATGAGGAATGGTGTTGGCTTCAGACGGATTAGGACATTAATGAAGAGGTTCCTTTATTAATTTACCCTTTCATCCACGACACAAATCTTGATACGTTTTGATGGGTATCAATTCAGAAGGAATTTTTATTTGGCTATGCAAAATGTCTGAGCTTTAGTCTTAGTTGAAGTTTGTCATCTTTTTCTGTCTGAGAAATAGCTCAAAACATTAATAACTAAATTTACTTTCAGGAAGAAAAAGAGAAATTTTTACATTGTAAAAAATCCTTCAGACTGGGTTGGTATCTTTGAATTCGGTCTTGTATGAAATGATAGACCGCCTCAAGAGCTCTCCTAAAATTCGTGAAAATATAGATACAAATACTGTAAATAGCGTTTTTAAAATATGCTTTACCACCTCAGCTTTTAATGGACTACTCGTCGACGGATGGCAAAGATAATCTCTAGGACTGTCCTAAGATTCTTGGCAATACTGCTGCAAATACTGTAAATCGTGGTTTTAAAATATGCTTTATCACCTCAGCCTTTGATGGACTACTCGTCGACGGATGGCAAAGAGAATCTCTAGAACTGTCCTAAGATTCTTGGCAATACTGCTGCAAATACTGTAATTCGTGGTTTTAAAATAGATTTTTATCACTCCACAAACCTCTATTGGACTACTCGTCGATTGATGTCCAAGAGGCAAAAGAGGACCACCCTAAATTCTTGATGATACAGCTGCAAATATTGTAAATAATGTTGTAAGATGAAGTTATCTACTGTAGTGATTATATACGAAATGGAGACGTGATAATATAGTGTTTTATGAATGAACAATACAAAGGTTGGAAAATTTGGCGGGATCAAAGGGACAGTTTCATTGGAGGAAAGGGTAACTGGATCTCATCCCACAGGCTTCAAGTGGGATGGGGGGGGGTCATCTCAAAAGGGAAAATATTGAGGGGCTTGTATAAATGTGCTGTTAAGACATGTGGTGAGTGTAGCTTCACCACAAATGTTTAAAAATATATTTTATCTCTTCAAACGTCTATTAGGCTGCTCGTGAACAGATTGCAGGGAAGCTGAAGGAGTACCTGAAGGGCTCTCCTAAGATTCTTGACAATACAACTGCACATACTGTTTAGAAATATTTATTGCTTTAGACTTCTGTTGGACTGCTTGTCGACAGATGACCAAGAGACTGGAGAGCCTCAAGGAAATATTGACAATATAGCTGCAAATACTGTAAATAGCACTTAAAAATATTATATCACTTCAAACCTCTATTAGGCTGCTCGTCAAGTGATGGTGGGGAAGCTAAAGTACCTAAAAGATTGTCCTAAGATTCTCAACAATACAACTGCACTTACTGTTTAAAAAAATATTTTATTGCTTTAGACTCCTAATGGGCTGCTCGTCCACTGATGACCAAGATGCTGGACAGTACCTCAATGACGACCCTTAAATTTTTGACAATACAGCTGGAAATACAATTAAAAAAATATTTTATCGCTTCAGATCTCTATTGGCCTGGTGGCCAAAAAAACATTGATGGGCGTAGGATTTAAAAAAAATCGATGACCAGTGACCTCTCTTCACATCATTATCGAGAAAAAAATTCACATCTACATTTCGACATCCCGTCCATAAATTCCACCGCATCCAGGGAAGAAGTCTCAAGCCAAACGAAAAAGAAAAGGAACGGAAACGAAATCTCCCTCCCCCCCTAAATCGCCACTCGAACCCAATCCGACGCACCGCTGTGCCCGACCCCCGCCCAGCGAGCGCGCGGGAGTGTGGAGTGAGCGAGAGGACACGAGGCATGGCAGAGAAGGAGCAGAGCTCTCGGAAGAAGAAGGCAGTCGACGATGCTCCTCTGCTCTCTCCGAGCAGTCCTCCTCATCTTTCTGTTCGTTCTTATAGAAGCAGCACAGCCACGGTCCAGGGGGAGGGGATCCAGGTGGTGGTGAGTACTACCCTACAGTATTTAACGTGTGTTCGTTTACTTAAAGTTAATCTAGTTTGAGTTTTTTTTAAAGATGTGATGGGTTTACTCTTTAAGACGTAACAACGGATTACTTTCTAAGTTTCCCTGTCAACTTGATCTATCCCTGAACCGTTCAGTTCAAAAGTAAACAGATATGCCATGTTCGTAGACATTCAGTTGTCTTGAATTTTAAGTTAATCTTATTTGAGTTTTTTTTAAGATGTGATGGGTTTACTCTGTAAGACGTATCAACGGATTACTGTCCAAGTTTCCCTGTCAACTTTATCTGCTATCCTTGAACCGTTCAATTCAAAAGTAAACAGATATGCCATGTTCGTAGACATTCAATTGTTTTGAATTTTAAGTTAATCTTATTTGAGTTTTTTTTAAGATGTGATGGGTTTACTCTGTAAGACGTATCAACAGATTACTTTCTAAGTTTCCCTGTCAACTTGACCTGTTATCCTTGAACCGTTCAATTCAAAAGTAAACAGATATGCCATGTTCATAGACATTCAATTGTTTTGAATTTTAAGTTAATCTTATTTGAGTTTTTTTTAAGATGTGATGGGTTTACTCTGTAAGACGTATCAACGGATTACTGTCTAAGTTTCTCTGTCAACTTGATCTGTAATCCTTGAACCGTTGAATTCAAAAGTAAACAGATATGCCATGTTCGTAGACATTCAGTTGTTTTGAATTTTAAGTTAAACTTGTTTGAGTTTTTTTTTAAAAGGTGTGATGGGTTTACTCTGTAAAACGTATCAGCGGACCGCTATACAAGATTCCCCGCTTTATCTGCCATCCTTGAACTTTCATTCAATTCCAAAGTAAACAAATATTCCCTGTTCATATACATTCAGTTATTTTGAATTTAAAATTCAACTTGTTTGAATTATTTTCAAAAGTTGTGATGTTGTATTTACGCTGTAAGACGGGTCAACGTATTGCCTGTCCAAGTTCCACTTCCAACTTTATCTGTCATCCTTATACTTCCATTCATTTTAAAAGAAAACAAATATGTTCTGTTAGTACACATCCGCAGCTGTTTTTAATTTCAAAATTCTACTTGTTTGAGAATTTTTTAAGATATGATGTTTTTTTTTTATTCTGTAAAATGGATTAACGCATTGCCGTCCAACTTTATCCGTCATCCTTGAACTCCCGGGCAATTCAAAGGTAAACAAATACAACCTGTTGGTAGACACTCATTCCTTTAATTTAAAACTTTAAATTGTTTGAATTTTTTTTGAAAAGGTGTGTAATTTTTTTTGGATTTAGCTTGGATTGTTACTCTACGGTCATTTTTTGAGATAAGACAGGGACCAACGACTCAAAGTGGATTTCGAACCACGGAACAAGAAGGAGAATGAATTTATTCTCATAGACATACTGTTTCAAAGGGAAAATCGGACCCAAGAATAAAATGGGTTAATACGATTTTTTAATTTGAAATTTTATACTCAATTTGCTATTTTGTTAAAAACATGTAATATAAACTATAAATAATTTTACTCACATTAAAAACTTTTTCAAAAATAGCTAAATATTGTGAATACAGTAATGATATGTCATATTTGTGGGACTAAAATTCATATAACTATTCAATAAAAAAAATGTGATGTAATTCGTGTTCTTTTTGTGCCACTGCGCTATAAATCACAAAATTAAAAACTACTAGTCCACCTAAATATTATGAGTTATTACAGTTTGACTCTCCGGTTTTTGTTTTAAAATGATTAGTTGGAATGTGAGATATACTTTATGTTTTAAAATTAAAAATAGAAACAATCTCAGTGACTGTTAAAAAAAATTTTTCAGACGAATGTTTTTCCTTAGAATATTTTTTTGAAGAATACTGATAATTGCTTTTTAAAATTTAACTAAAAAATTCCTAACTATAAGGTCTGTTTAGCTTTAACAGTGACTCGCATAGCTTTTGTGACTATTATGTAGGAATCTAATAATAATAAAAATTAATTAAATGTTTAAAGGGGTTCAAAAACACTTATAAATCAACCAGTTTAGTAAATAAAGGAGTTTTACTATTACAAAGAGTAAAGGTTTTTAGGTCAGGATGATATTTGTTATTACTATTGCTTCTCTCAAACTAATAAGAGTATATCCAAATTGAATTAAATAGCATGGAAGATAAATTTAAGTTATTGCCACACATACAAATGAATAGTAATTAAATTAATATAAGATTATACAAATACAAATATTGACGACCAGCTACAGGCTCGAGCCCAACAAGGCTGGTCCTTTGTTTATGAATTCCCCAATTCCCACTGACTATCCAATTGTATCTTAAATTCGTACACTCCCTTTGAATTAACTATATTTTCTGGTAAGTGTTAAGTGTTAAAAACCGTTAAAAACAGTATTTTCAATATGTCTCTATTTTGAGTAATGTTGACTGTGTAATATTTGAATTGAAAAATTTGACTGAAATGTAACACCACTTTCAGTTAACTGGAAAATATTAATAAGAAAGCTTCAACTTTTTTGAAGTTATAAAAGTGTATAATGCAAACTTATTTAAATCACAAAAATGCATTTTCAATATATAATCTTGATGTATAATAAAACTTGACTTATATAAAGCTAAACACTTTAAAATTCTTGTGATTATTACATCGCACCCCGGCAAGAAAAGTGACACAACTCAAAAAAAAAAATTTTAATGGTACGTTATTGAAAAATATGTATGAAGTGCCCCAGCGTGTTGTATTACTATTCTATAGAATATAATAGAAGTTACCACCATAAATACCCGAAATTTAAAAGAAGCTTATACTATTTCAATATAAGTTTTAGAGTATCCTTTAAGTTGATGTTTTTCAAATTCTGCAATTTTGAGTCGTGTCACTTTTCTTGTGGGGTGCGATATGATTGCATACAGAAAGGTACAGAACAAAATAGTAGCGAACTAGTTCACGCAAAGAAGTGAAAAGGGTTGTAATTTTTCAGTGCATTATTACAATGTGCTATATCTGCCGTTGATTCAGAAAAAATATCTAGTTTTGTGTTATTACAAGTGATCATTTTAGTTAACCTCCGTTCACCTAGCAATTTATTTTTCAATTTTTTTAAAATTAATGCATCGATTTTAAATTACTTTTTGTACGGATTATGTTCATAACAGTTTAATACAGAATATTTATAGAAGCTTGATAGAGTAAACTAGGAAATATAATATATATATATATATATATATATATATATATATATATATATATATATATATATATATATATATATATATATATATATATATATACATACATATATATATATATATATATATATATATATATATATATATATATATATATCCAAATGCCTTGATGCTCTAATAGTATATTTAAGAAAAATTGAACAGCGTATTTCTTAAATAGTTATTTACCTTTAAAAATTCTTTTTACATGATAACATCCATTGAAGAAATTTCTATGTTATTGCATTTAATTTGTTGCCATTAAATGGTTCCTATTATACATGAAAAATAAAGAATTGAAATCGTCCCATCTCCTGATGCGACTGTTCAAATAACTATTTTACACACGTAACATAGTTGAAATACGTATGAGAAGTTTTATCATTTTGACCTACTTTCTTGGACGATTTATAAGTGTGAAACTTTTGTGATAGTCAAAATATAATTTATTCAACATTTTCTATATAAAGATATGATAGATTTAAAAAAATGACCTTTTTTCTTTAGTAATTTATTTTCTTAACAAACTATAGGTGATTAAATTTCGAAATTTATTTTCACCAAAAGCTGATTAAAGCTCAAAATATCTATCAACAGTATATTACATCATTCATAAATGTTTAACTTTTACACAGACAGAAAATCTTATCCTGAAAATGAAATTACTGATTATCCCCTAAATTGTAACGCTTCTAAAGAAACTATGCAATTTTAGCTGTTAATATTCTTTGGAGACGAAAATATTTATTATAAATGCTTACCTCGATGTGTTTTATATGTTGAGCATTTTGTATTTACGCAAAACCGAACTTTATTCGAATTGTAACTCCATGATTTAAATTTGTGAACTGGAATTATCCTCGAATAAATCTTTATCAATTAACACAAAAAAATATTACACTTAATCTTTGAGATTAGTAGGATTATTTATTTGGGTATAAAACCATCACTCCTTTTAACATTCGATGTACATAGCACCATATATAATCTATTTCGATATTGTATCTGAAAAGAACATTGTATTATACTGTTAGCATTATTCAATACGTATATTTCCTAGATTTTTTGATGGACTACGGATATCATCCAAGCTAACAATTACATTCCATAAACTCGTCTACAAAATCAAGCGCATTTCCTACCCTTTTATAAAAAGTCTTTAAATTTTATTTAAAAGAAAACCTTCTATTTTAATCAAAAAATTTTTTTAGATGAAATACTTATGAAATAGCATCTAATCTAACATGATTTGCAGTTTTTGAAAATTACAAGTGTGTATTTAAATATAGTAATTTTTTATGTCTGTATATTTGACCTGACAATAAACTTAATTATCTGTTGTCTGTTAAATACAAATGTATGTTTAGTAACAATTTGTTTTAACTTTTTTTGAAAAATGACTTGAAGGCATTGTTTATTAAACATTAAGAAAGTACACGCACAAGTATAATGACAGTTTATATGCAACAAATATGCAGAAGATAAAAAATATAATTAAAAACAAGTTCCCTTCAAAATAGTTCGAATGAATCATCAACCCCATCTTAGTGTAATAATATCGATAAGGATTGTATAGTGCAAGTTAAGGAATAATTTTTAGTTTTATAAACATTTCGTAGCATACACATCTTGTAGGAAATGATATAGTTTTATAGATGGTAAGGCACAGCTATATGATCAATAGCATAAATTATCTGGAAATAAGTGTTGGTTCCAAGTGACATTATCTTAAAGCATGTATTAACCTTGAAAAAATTGATAAACGCTTTGTAGATCGCAGTGATAACTTTATTTTTAGGCAAACAGATAATTGTCAGGTTTTAATCTTTTGCATTTGCATTTTTTGCATGTTTGCATTTGCAAATTCATATACTGTATCAATAATCAGCAACTGCATACTGAATATAAAAGATTGAAGAAACATTTCGGCTTTAAAATAATTTTATTTGGAGAGAATAAAATTAAACAAGCAAAAAGAAAACCGCCTACTGTGTGAATCAGACTTCCTTCATGTTCGAAAATCTGTTCATTCTGATTTCTTTCATCGTAGTTCATTTTTGGTATTATATTTCGTCCATTTTGTTACTTTTTTAAAAAGAACATTCAAAACACTTTTCACAGGGTTGACAAGTCCTGTTCTCATAAAATATTCTATTAACTATGACCTTCACCTCTGGTTCCTGAAACCGCAAAGCAATAATCCTATCTCCCCCATGTTTCAGAGTTTGTGTGGACGCATACGCGTGAACTGCGTATGTTAACGAAAAAGTAAAATAAAAATGTCAGCAAAATGTTTCATAAGGAATAAAAACCAATTTAGTAATCTACTGATAATACTTAATGTGCGTCAAACGTACTTCTGTGTGAACTCTAATTGATAAAGTAAGACACTCTAGTAATTTTTCCACGGGTTTATCTATCTGAACTGATTATTTTGAGCAGAACTCGTAAGAGATCCTTCACTTACTTAAGAAACACATGTGCCAAGTTAAATTTAAAGTGTGACTTAACATTGATTGAAATTTATACACAGAAAACATTTATCAGGATGGATTATTCGTCATTGAGGAAACGATGTTGGAATGTTTCATTTGGGTACCACAATTTATGTATCTACCAAATAAAAGGCAGTGAAAGTACTTAAAATAAATATGATTCCTTGAAAGCATGGAGCTTACCTAAATTTCTAATTGTAGGAAAGTAAATATGAAATGAAACTGAAAATAGCATGTCCAAAAATATCCAGCATCGTATATAATTTTTTAGAATGACTATTACATGAGACGTTATTTTTAAAAGTGGTACAAGTCCACTTTGAAAAAAAAAATGAGTTTATTTTCTTTAACAATTTTAATAATTATTATTGCATAGTAAAACATAACAGGTTTATAGTGTTAAAAATATCATCCAAATTGAGTCCAATCATCCAATTACCAATATTTTAAAATTAATTTAAACGCGAACCCTTAAATATCTCGATGTATGAAAAAATGGACTTATACCACTTTCAAAAAATAACGGCTCATATGTTGTTTTTCTTGGGAATTGGATGTTAAAGTTGATATTAAATCAATTAATTGCCTTACATAAAAGTATTAAAGTAATTATTTGTCAAAACAGCATAATAATCTAAAAAAAAAAAACACACAATTTTAGCTACTGAGCTTTAGATATTTCATTAAAAAAATTATTCTTATCTATATACCAAATTAAAAGTACTTGATCTTAAAAATTTGAATTAGTACCACGCCATATTCAAATTTGTGCCGCATCATACACAGACCAGCGTGTATATATATATATATATACTAGCTGACCCGGCAAACGTTGTTTTGCCTTATAAATTATTTCTAGTTTCTAGATAAATTCTAGTGTAGACAAAAAGTAACTTACTTATTATAAGTGTGTAAGTATGTGGTATATGCGTGAAATGGGCATGGAGTGCTATGAACGATAAGGGAATATAAAAATAACAAACGCCAAACAATATTATTTTCAAGTTATTATAGTTTATTTCTTAAAATTACATATCACATATTAATTACGACAGTAACACTAACAAACAACATCAATCTTTTAATGCTATAGCGTGGACAATATTTTTTGTTAGCCCATCTTTAGCGAGCACAAACAAACTGGATGGTTTACCGACTCGAGAGCATGCTACGTACAATTGCCCGTGTGAAAAACATGGTGTACTCAAATCTAAGCCACAAACAGACATCGTTTGGCCTTGGGATTTGTTGATTGTCATTGCAAATGCCAATCTAATCGGAAACTGAATTCGTTTGAATTGAATTGGCACATCTGTAGGTATGATAGGAATCCGTGGTATTAAGATATTTATAGAATTAATGAAATAACTTCATTGCGCTCAGCTCGTGTATCTTCTTATTGTTCTTGACGCAATTGCTGCATGCTCACACGTGCATCAGCATCGGCCAGGATTATAGCGAAAATATTAGTTTTGTGAAAAAAAATTTGAAACAATAGTTGTAAAAAATTCAAATAATTATATAAAAAAAGTATACTTACAACACAAAAGCCGTTGTTGGTTGGAGCTCGTGACACGTGTTGAGTACTTTTAATGTTATGTAAATCACTTGTTTAACTAAAACTTGATTAACTGAACTAATCGTGCCAAATACACGCGCGGCAAATTTTAAGAATCTAAGATTGGTAACACTAAGCATATATCAGGATTAAACTTTAATAATAAAAATAAATGTTTATTTTCTTTAAAAAATTTTTAGATTTTTAATCGAAGTACAGTTAAAAACACTATAATTGATCAGTTATCGAGCAGGATGAAAAATGATTAAATTACTAAAATGGCCATAAAAAATAGCGGTTGGTGATAAAAAAGTAAAAATTAAGGGTTGTATGTATTTTTTAATGCCACATTATAAAAAAACAAAAACAAAAATTTTCGTCAAAAAATTAAAAAAAAATAAATTTTAAGGGTGAACAACCCTTATCACTTAGGGGTATGGAAAATAGATAGTAGCCGATTCTCAGACCTACTGAATACGCATATAAAATTTGGTAAAAATCGGTAAAGCCGTTTCGGAGGAGTACGGTAACTAACATTGTGACATGGAAATTTTATATATTAGATATATATATATATATATATATATATATATATATATATATATATATATATATATATATATATATATATATATATATATATATATATATATATATATATATATATATTTATTTATTTTGTGAAAAGGTATCTTGTTTTGTTTGGAAATCTTAAAGCTTTCCTCCTAATTTCTTTTGTATTTTTTGAAAAAAAAAATTAATAATAATTTCTTTGTGGATGGATTTAAAAATGGAAAATTGGGAGAGATCATTATTTGAAACAAATTTGATTAATCTCAATTCCATGGTTATTACATATTTTGATGTTCAATTTGTATTGGGTAATTATGTCTTTTTAACTATGCATTTTCGGTTGGCAGATATGACTAGCCCGTTTTATTTTACATGTGGTAGGTATTTTAGCTTAAAGCGCTAATAGAAATTTATCTCGAAAATAAAGCACGCTAAGCATTTCACAAAGAGCAAAGAATTCCAATGATTCCAAAGTCATAAATATTCCTATATTTCACCCCTTATCTTTTAAAATACTTTCTTCTCCACCACTGCAAGGTATGTATACTGCCGCTGATTGCCTTAAAACCCTTAACAGCAAAGCGAACATAAAAGCGTCGGAACCCTTTGGTGGCAGCCTCGAATTCGTTTGAGAGCGTTTCTTGGCTCAGAAATGCGTAACCAAAAGCAGATCCGTAGGGCAAGAACGTGAAAATGTCACTAGAGTGTCAATTTCCCCCATTTACTCGAATCTGAGTCAAAGGTCGCGATAAAGACGACTCTCTTCCTAATAGGCTGCCAATTTAGGCCCATCCTTTGGGAAGGGAGAGTGCACTTTAGCCGGCAAGCAGGACTGAGTGGTTGTTGGTGGCCGAAGTTCAACGAGCCAATGGAAGGATTTCGTCTTGTGCAGGACGTTTGTTGCTGAAGATGGATCACCCTTGTCAAAATATTGAACACGAGGAAGAAATAAGTCTTTTCCTCTTCACAATGAGACAATATTCGCGTGAGAGACACTGGGACAATAGGGATTCCATTTGAAATTGACTGAGAGTCTGGCGTTCTTGATTATACATCCCCCCTCCTTGTCCCTTTTACTAATCGGGATTTTCAGTATTCCAAAGACGCTGCAAGATTTAAAAAAATGCTCTTTCATACTTTTTCCTCTTAATCCTCATAATAAAATGGAGTAAGACAGGTTTTCAAGTAGGGCATCTTGAAGATTTATGAAAAAAGAACAAATGAAAAAGTAAACTTTCGATATTCTATATCAAAGTCATACTTGAATATATTCATTACAGAAGAGAATATTTTAATTCCATTACTTTCAATGCGAGGAAAATTTTCATTTTTATACTCTAATATAAAGAATGTTAAAAATATTGCATTAGTTTTTACAGTACGGCCTATAAAAGTATTTTGAAGGCTTCATCTACAAGAAATTAATAAGCGTTTGAAAATTACGTAAGTCATAAAAATAAAATTTATACACTTTTTTATAACTTAGAATTTGTGGTTTTTCAAGTTACATCAATAAAATTTATTAGAATTAAATATCAAGTAATATTTTCTTACCTAGAAAGTGATCAGATCAGGTTCACTATTTTTTTTGCGATATCTCCTCTAGCCATCCACGAAATACTTGTTTCCCTTAATGTGGTTGAACTTACAAATTTATAATTTGTAAGTTAATAAGTTAAATGTCGTATATTTTAATTGCTAATTTCCTACGCTTGTATATTCCACTAAAAATCTTAGTAGGCGAAAACTTTTTTATTTGTAAATTTTGTGTATGTGTATGTAAGAAATTTATTATTCTTTTATCTTTCGTCTTTATAAAACTTGTTTATTTACGACAATGATTGGGACTACCCATGCGAATTTCCATGAAGTCTATTCCTTGAATTAGATATAACCTTTTTGTATCAAGTCACTTATTTTATTCACAAGAAATGATTTGAGTGTACAAGTTTTTTAAGACGTTGCGTTTAGAAATGTTTTGATGCTATATTGGAAAATAATTCCTTACCATATAAACCATACTTAAGAAATGGCATCAATTGCCTCAAAACAATATGTATTAATATAATTTCCAATATTGTTGCCTTTAGCATGCCGATTTGGACTTTACAAAGCCAAATATCTCAAGAGAAGCGATTACATGGAAAAGTATTCTAAAACTTTGGAAGCACGAAAGAAATTAATAAAGTAAAACGAATCAACGAATGGGAAGCTAATACTTAATGTAAACATTAAGCAAACGTTAAGAAAAAGCTAAAGTTAAGTATTAAGCTGACGTTAAGTATTAAGCTGACGTTAAGTATTTAGCTAACGTTACTAAACGTAATGTTTGCTTAGTACATAAAAAAAAAATCAGATTCCTTTTTTAAAAAGTTCCAAAGCTTATGAGAAAAGAAAAAATAATAAAAAGAATATTTACAGCGAAAATGTTTTCGTATATTTTGGACTTTTACTATGGTCTTTTCTGAACTATTAATTGGAAATTGATGGCGGAAGTAAAAAAGATCTTGCTTTCGAAATCTGCAACGAGAAAGCATAGTAGATTTTATCTTTTTAATTAATACCATTACGAAACAAATCAACGCAACTTTGCGAACATCAAAAACACGAGAATGAGTATCAATAAAACATAAGTATTTCGTTTCACAGGTATAATTTCCAAATTTAAAACTCGAAGTGTTGCAAACAATCTGGTTATTTTATTAGAATCGGGTTCAGGGAGGCGTATCCAGCTGTGATGCTGCCATCTAGGGAAAGGGAATGAGAAAACAAGTCTTAATTTAAATCGTAAATTTTACAGCATATCCATTGATGGTAATGCTAAGTTTTTACTTGCACTAAGAAATCACTGAGATTGTCTAAATAACTTATGTCAAACAAAAATAGTTAAATGTTTGGTTGGTTTGGGGTCAGTTAGGCCCAGCTATGTTTTCAAATTTTCAGATACAGTTTGCAACGTGTGCATTTTAAGCAGTATCACACACATGCTCTTGTCAAAATGCCCATCTTTTATAAAATTACTAGCCACTATGTGTCAAGCACGGCGTTGACCGTGACAGTTATTTTCGTGGGGTCAGGTGTGACCACTGTTCGCTAACTCCTGGTGATTGCTACGAATTCCCATTTGGTTTACTTCGCAAATCAAATATATTTTTTTTATTTGTTTTGCTTTCCTTCGCTGTAAATCGTTTGAGCGCAGGAAATGAAATATGTGATTTCTCAAATCTCAAATCAAACAAAAGTATAGCAAAAAAAAAATTATAATTACAATTTAGAAATTATTTGTTAAAATAAAATCATATTTCTAGGTGTCAATCAATGTGAAATTTTTACAGATTTCAAATCCATTGAAATTTTTACTTTATCTTTGAACCGTGTAGGAGATAGAAAAAAGAACTATATAACTCCAGTAGAAACTTTATTATTTTTTTTTTAAATGAAAAATCATTCCTCAGCAAAATGAAACGGAATAAATAAATTTAGAACCTTTGATCATTTATGCTGCTGCCATTCTAAGGAAAACTATAATAACTAAACATGTCATTAAATTATTTTTTAAATGTTCTAGATTAAATTTTAAAATTTAGGATTCGTACAAAAATTGCAAAAAATTCAGACTACCAGTGTTCCAAATACCATTACTTTAAGTGCCATAGATTCGTCAGGAACTTACACATAACAAACAAAAAGACAGACAAACACTTCCTTTTATAATAGTAGAGATTTTAACACTCTGAACTATTTGAATAAGTATGTAAAAACATGAAAATGAAAAAATAGTTCAAAGCGTAGATTAAAAAGCCAACTTAACTATAATTTAAGTTAACAAATTAAAACAGTTAGATTAAAAGAAAATATAAAATTTGAAGTGATCAAATTCTTTTGAAAGCCTATAAAGTATATTGTTCCTCCAAAGAAAACTATATAACTTAAAATACACCTTTAAATTTAATTTCATGGCTACTTTCGGTGACTTAAAAACGTAGAGTAAAAACTAATTAAAAAAAAACGTGGCTTCGCGATTTTAGAACCAGTTCCAAACTAAACCAGATAGTTTCCGATTCTCATTGGATAACTCAATTCAAATTAGATAAAATAATCAATCCGGGGAGGAGTTGGAATTATTAGAGTATTTCTTTAATTTGCCCCAATCGCGAAATGATAAGTTTGAGCCAATGCAAAATCTTTATTTGTTTTCAATAAATCAATTATAATGTGGCCCTAATTCAATTTTGTGTTCTGAAATGTGACATAAAATAACAAACCAAGTACAATGATTTCCATAAGTAAAAGATGTAATTGAAAATCTTAAAAGCCATTCTGCCGATTTGAAAGAAGTTTTGTGAAAATATCCATCATCTTTTGTGCAACAGAAAACAACACAAATATATGAGATAAGTAATATGCATTTAATATGAGGCGTAGAATAACAGTAGGCAATAGTAGAATAATAGTAGGCAACGAACAAAAGTCATGAATACAAATTAAATTAAAAAATTACTAAGGGTTTGTGTTTTCCTGTCAAAAAACAATACATGGCATTAATTGACGTTCCCCGCTCTTAATAAGGTTGTCTTTGAGGTAGGTCTATACCCAACAGCTGCCACTGTTCTCGTAAGTCATTTCGAAGTATCTTCGAGTCTTAGGTTAGAAATACGTTTCAAAAGAGCTGACCATACATAATGAATGGAATTCAGGTAGGTAGAGCATCTATATATATAATTCTCTTACGTGGCACGCAAAAAAGACGTTATTTGTAATCGCGTTTTGGCAATACTGTACGATTGTTTGCTTATCGCGAAGTCTCGCGCATCAATTGAATTTATAGCGTTATCGAATGAAATTTTATTGAAAAAAAAAAGGAAATTTTAATGAGCTGTTGCAGTTAGTTTATAATAGAAATCAAAGAAAGCGGAGGATCTTTTCAGGGCCAACAATTATAGTTCAACAAGACGCTTGCACTACAACCTCCGGCAACAAACTCAATGAAAGAGTGTGGGTTGTTTGAGTACTGGAAAATGTACACACAAACAACATGCTGGGTATTCAATTTCCAAAGCAACGCTCACATTTCGAGTCAACATTTGCACAAAGTTTTTATTTGAATTCTGATTTTAGACATAATGTATATATTTTTTCTGTAATACAGCAAATTTAGATATGAAAAACATTTTTTTGGTAACATATTTATCGTCTATCCCTTCTGCTAGGACACATGTCTTCATTGAGGCGAGCGAAGCGAGTATAGCTTCGCGCAGCGAACCAATGAGGATTGCGAAGCAATCCTCCGGGGGTTGGCGAGCGTTAGCGAGCAGGGGGCAGGCCCCCTAGTGTAAACTAATCCATGCTAACAATTGTCTCATTTTGGAGGAACTGTCGCGGGAGGCTAGCTGTACATGGATGGGCATTATCAGCTTGCAGAATAAACATATCTCCGATTGTACTCTACAGAGGTGAGCATTTATGGTTACCCCGGATTACTTCGAGGTTACTTCGTCCACCTACAGAGATGACCCCCAAATGAGTAATCAACCAATACCACTTCTGTCCATACCGGGGACACGAGGGGGGATATCGTTTCCCAGACCCTCCAGATGAAAACGCGTCACAAATATCACTTATAATGTAAACAATTCTGCCTGTAGCGGGATGTAACGGGCACGTACACTACAGGTCGCATATTATACAGCCCTTCTACTTACCATTAGACGGTGATACCATCCTTCCTGTTACAGTATCAAACCCAGGTGAGATGCCCTCGGCTGAATCGTCGAGATGTGGCTTGAAATCGATTCCACAGTCCGTGGACCACCCTAACGGCTTACATTCAGCCATCTTACAACAGACAGACTTTTTCCTCGCCTCCAGTCAGTTCAACTCAGTATCGTAATTAAGTAGTCAAATGTTGCCGCGAGGTCATGTGTATGAAATGACTACTTCGAATTTTGTTTTCGTTTTTACGGCTCTAAATATCGATCTTCATTTATATTTCATAATGCTGTTTCCTGAAGTCACCACCCTCCATGATGTCACTCAGTCAAATTTGCACACGAAATGTGTGAGCGTCGTTACATCTTTAAGGTGCGATTCCTATATTCCGTTTGACGCAGATCACTGCTATATGGGATGTTACAGGTTCATTGGGTGTCAATTACATCATTCTTCAATGGATTTTTACAGGTAATACATCATATTAAAGAATACAAACTGTTATTTAAAATGAGCTATAAAACATGAAAATCCGTTAAGTAATGAAAGTGCTGTAATATGTTTAAGTTGGGACGATTATGGAACTGTTTCCCACAATGCGTCAGCTACGGAAGCACTGCGTCACATTGCGTCATTTACATTACACACTGCGTCAGCCACATGCGTCAGACGCGCTGTAGGAATCGCACCTTAAACCTTTAGACTACGGCCGGTACAGCAGTTGTACCATGATCGAGCCAAGAAAGAATTTAGACAACGACCAGTACAGCAGTTGTACCTTGATAGTTAAAAGAATCGCGGCAAGAGAGAATTTAGACAACGACCGGTACAGCAGTTGTACCATGATCGAGCCAAGAAAGAATTTAGACAACGACCAGTACAGCAGTTGTACTTTGATAGTTAAAAGAATCGCACCAAGAGAGAATTTAGACTACGGCCGTTACAGAAGTTGTACCGTGAAAGTTATAAGAATCGCGCCAAGAAAGATTGTATGTTGGTAGGTATTTTAATTAACGTCGCACTGGAACAACACAACCACGCCAAGAAAGAATAAGGCTTGTTATATCTATATCCTTAGTCAAAAGGTTAAGGACTACCAAGTTTGAAGTCAATCGTATATTTTAAGAGGTTATTACAATTTTTCCATTTGTTCCTTAATATATGGTTTCGGTTGAGTGAGTAACGGATTAGCAACCGGAGGGTTGAGAGTACGGATCCAATCAAAGACCCTCGTCTTCAAAGAGGGACTGGTGCACGTCAAATCTGTCTTGGTCTCAAATGTCCTTTGTTGTCATGGTGTGGAAGTTTGGATTTACGTGGCGTTGACATGGGATCATTAATTTGGGGATTGATCTCGGGCCGTCGTCAATAGCCCGTTGTGTTGCTGCAGTGTGACGTTAATTAAAATAGCTACCTACCTTAATATATGAAAACCATGGTGTTTCATCGATTGGCGTGGCGCCGATATAAATCCCTAACACTGGGTCTTAGTAGTAAATTATAAAACTTGGGAGACTTATAATTGTTGAATTCTAATGAAAGTTGATAAAATGTGTAATGTACAATTTGATGACATTAAGTAAAACTGTTGTAAACATATGTTAATTTTTGAGATGTATAAAAATCAATTCAATTTTACATTCACAATAAGTATTTAAATACACAGTCTTCATATAGAAAAATTAAATTACAAATGGTAAGAAAATATTCCTTTAATTTTGTATTAATAGTTAAATCATGTTTATATTAAGGAAACATGAAAACAAAAAATATTTAAGGGTTCCCGTCTGCTATAAGAGGGTTTAGTTGTTTCTTTTTTGAGTCATAAACTAAGGTTTGACTGATTAACAGTAGCTAGATAGTTGTCATATTAATTATTCAAGATTTTTTTCAGCCCGATAAATTAAGTCTCCGAACTTAAAATACGCTTATTTTCAAGGCCATTATTACAAATATAATTAGTTATATAATTACATACCATTGCTTTTGCTAATGACATCTAGTTATTGTTTTTTACCACCTGTATTAAAAGCTGTACTACCTTATTTTGTCGTTCGTCCTATTTCGTTTTTTTTTCTTAATAAATTTTTTTCACAACAAAACGTTTTATAAGTTTTGAGATATTTTATTCAATTGTCTACCGTCTAATATTAGGCTCAAATGTATACTAGCTTTCGTGTAACATTCCTTACAGTTTCTTGAAGTTACTGGCGAGAGATATTCTTTTAAACCTTTTCAATCAAAAGTAGTATTAGAAATTTAATGAGATGGAGAAACTAGTAATCTACACACAATTTTTCGCAAGGAAATCATTTTTGATAGAAAAATGTATGCCAAACTTATTGACTTGGATTAGGCTCTAATATTAAATTTGTGTGTACACTGTAAACTGAAATAATTAGAGCATTTAAATATGTGACATAAGTTACACAGAACAATGACGTTTGAATTAAATTTAAACTATCACTAAAATACCTATATTTCCATCAAATCGTTTTCATATGGATTTTATACCACAAAGTTTTTTTTTGTCTTTTAAATGAGTGATACTGTGCTATACATTTAGTTATAAAGAACTGATATTGCTAATATGTATTCCGTTTTTCTAATAATTTATTTATCTATTTTTTCTAAATTTTATGGAGAGCCTGATTATAAAGAAATCCAACTATCTTCTAATATTATAAACGGAAGCGTTTGTATGTTTGTTTGTTTGTTTCTCTTGCACGCAAAGTCTTGACAAATCTATGGCGCTTACAGCAATGGAATTTGATACACAGGTAGTTGGAATGTTTTGCAATTTTTGGGTCGCGGCGAATTTTAAAATTCAATTTAGAACATTTTAAAATGAATTTAATGAAATTTAATCATTATTAAATGCAACAGCATAGAAGATCACAGATTCTAAACTTTTTTTTTCGCTTCCTTTTTGATTTTGGGCGAAGAAATGATTTTCCAGCAGACGATAAAAAACAAATATTCTTTTAACTGGAGTTACTTAGTTCTTTTTTCTATCTGCTAGACCGTTAAAGATAGAGTAAAAATTTCAACGGATTTGAAATCTTCGAAAATTTTCTCAGAACGATACTTAAAAATATGATATTTTTTTACAAATAAATAATTTTTAAATTGCATATATCATTATTATATTTACGCAAGAGATTGTGATGTCACGTCAACTTTCGCTTTCCAAAAGTAAACAGATTGCGTTTCCTGCCTTCGCGTTAAAAAAAAACAGATTACATTTCCTGCTCTCTACTATTTCAACGGAGAGCAACAAAAAAAAAACATTTTGACTAGCATTGTTTAGTTTTTTTTCATAAAATCGGAATCGTTAAAGACAGATTAAAAATTTCAACGGATTTGAAAGCTGCGGAAAATTTGGCACCAGATTACCTTACATCTCGGGTACGGACACGGTCAACGCCGGGCTAGCCACTCAGTGGCTAGTATATACATATATGAGCACATTGGTTATTCGAATTGTTTATTGCAAACATAGTGTTTATTTTGTGTATGGGGTATTTTCTTGAAAAGAACTATTTATGAAAATTGCATAATATAACCTTTTACTAAATTAAAGTATTTGTTGGTAAAAAAAAAAGAAAACATTATATTATTTTCCTCAGAAATTATATACGGCCTTAATTTGTAAGCCTCCAATTAATAGGTTCTACTGAATCAAAATAAAAAAAAATTATTCTAAATTATTTGGAGCTCATTAACAGTGTTGTCACTTTAAAAAGCACTTAACAAAGGAAAATAAGTTTGGACAATGTCAAATGTTTGCGGGTGAATAAATACAACAAATATGGTTTTCTTAAAATAAATAAATTTAAATGTTGCACAAAATTATAGTACAAAACAATTTTATAAGCTTATTTAATGAAAATATGGAATTTAATCTCTGGAACCTTTTTACACTTAATTAGTTTTGATGAACGGAAGCAAGGTATTGCATAAAAAATAATTTCTCTGCAAGAAAATAGCAGAAAAATATGTTTAAAAAATATATGTAGATGTAAAAAAAAAAACTATTTTTATAATTTAGATACAAAACCTAAAATATTGCTGATTTCAAATACATCTTTCTGAACAAACTATCGAAATATGAAAAATTGAGTGTATATCTAATTGATATTTAGTTTTTTAAGAGAACATTAAGAGATTGAACTATATAGTGTAATTACTATAATATAAGTGTTTCTGTGATAATTATTTAATCGTTTATCTCACACATACTTTCAGTTAAAAAAGCGTTCAAACTGTGCATGAATGTTCAATATGACATTTATGTTACAGTCTAGTATATGCAATATTATATACGAAATTCGACTTTCAATATTATACCTCTGCCAAAGGAACTTCTTATTAAAACATGTATTTCTACGTTTAATCATACAAAGAAAATAGTTTAAGATTTCTAATTAAATTATCCGCGCAGTTATTACAGTATAAATCCTACGACTTGTACTCCTTTATCTATGTTGGTGACTATTGTAACAAAAATAATGCTATTTTAAAGAGTCTTTAAAGGAATTGTAGATTTTATTAAAAAACTATAGAGTTTTCTTGTTTTAGAGATGCTCCTGAAAAGTGTCGGGACAAATGTTGACATTTTATATGTATGATCAGTCAATGAATGAATCTCGAAAATGGAGATTTTTACTTCACTAATCAGAAGTCGGACATTTTTCAAATTAAAAATGTTTTTGAAAAATGCCTTAAAAAAATTTATTTTTAAAATTTTTAAAATG
Organism: Metellina segmentata; assembly: GCA_947359465.1. NCBI lineage: Eukaryota > Metazoa > Arthropoda > Arachnida > Araneae > Tetragnathidae > Metellina > Metellina segmentata. The sequence continues at coordinate 78,705,504 of OX375878.1, forward strand.
CTTGCGAAGGAGAGAGATTATTTTCCTAGAGACATAACTAACATAGACATACACGTCGAGAACACTTATCTAAGCGGAAGTACGTTCCTTCACTTAACGGTTAAAACCAGACGTATTCAGATGAGGATCAAATCCCTCCGAAGTATATTTGACGTTAAAAAGCGCTCGAAAAACCAACAATAGTAAACCAAAGTTTAGCTTTATGAAACAAATGGATACATAGGCATCAATACACTTTAAAAAATCCTTAAAAACAATGGTCGTAAAGATTTTAGCAATTAGATAGGGATAGTGAACAAAAAGAGAAAGAACTGGGTCATTCCAAAAATATTTTCTAAATACATTCCAAAATAAAATTATAATTATCATAGCACCCATTCTGAACACCTTATGTAAGAAAAATGCATTTCTGCAAACCTAGATGTAGGTAGTGGTAATGTGGAATGTGTTCCTAAGGTGATGTCACGTGGCTTGTTATTTGATTACTATTTCAGAACTTTGACTGTAAAAATTCAATCGAAGGAATCCTGAATTGATGTATGATAGTTGATTGATCAACGGTCAGTTAGAATAAACGCCGAACGTAGCCCAAATAGCGGTGAACTACATTTGAAGGTGTCCCTGATATGTATCATGCGAGAGAATTTGGGTTGCGGAAGTAAAATCTTTGTACTAACAGAATGAGCTTGATTTTACTATAGATATGTATGTGACCGCTAAAGCTCGAAAGCCGTTAATGTGCACATTACATAGCTAATCTTAATTAACTGATTTGTTACGTTAACGTGAGGAATCAAGAGTTTTCCGCATTTAACCTAGGTAATATGCACATTAACGACTTCTGTGTCGTTAAAGTTCAAAGGTTTGCCTGTTTCTCTCATTTCCTGCTGTAGAAATATAGATGTCCCTGCTGTAGAATATCTTTACGTCAAACAACAATAAAACAATCCCTTGGTACTGGGCAGGGTTTCAGAAAATGTGACTGCAAATCTAAATGTACCACAGATTTGTTCCAGCAAAGATTTTATTTTCATTTTAACGAGTGCCTAGTAGGTAATGTGCAGATTATCTAGGTAATTTGCAGATTACCTAGGTAATTTGAGAAATGAAACAATTTTCGGCACTTTAACGGATCATCCTAGTTAATCTGCACATTATCTAGATAATCTGTAAAATAACTGATTACTGCACTTCAGCGGTAACATGTACACTGTTCCACGATGAATCTGTTATTTGTTATCATAGGAACCTTGCGTATTCTGAAGAGCTGTCTAACCTGGTTGTGGACTACCAAAGGACAAACATTGTGAGCGGAAGGGGCATAGCCCCTCATTTAAGTTTGCGGAAGAAGCAGAGGCGGTTGGTGCGAGACAACCCAGGGGCTATGACAGCGGTCGGCAGGGGCGTCCGCATGGCCATTTCAGAATGCAAGCACCAATTCAAGAAGAGGCGATGGGACTGCCCAACCACCGACTTCGTCAGGGGGAAGAACGTCTTCGGGAAAATCGTTCAAAGAGGTTTGAATACATTTTAGACTTGCTTTCATTTAATGTCTTTGTTGAATGCTGAAATATGTATTATACAGGGTGCGGATGAAAGAACGTTCTGATTTCGAACGTCAATAAAAAAAAAGAAGCAAGATAGAGAAAGAAATTTTTTATACCTAAGAAGTACACAGTATGCCATTGTCATCCATTAAGTTTTGAAGAGTACATCAGTTAAATGGCGACCGTCAATGTCGATGCAGTTTTGAAGTCTTTTTCGAAAATTTTGCATTGATCTGCTGACCATGTACTGCGGAATCGTCTTGATTTTTTGCGCAATTGCTCCCTTGAGTGCTTGCAAATTTGTTGGTCGGTGTTGGTACACTTTTGATTTGAGATAGCCCCACAGGCAGCATTTACGCAAGAAATCCCGGCGATTCCGCTGGACATTCCGCAGATCAATTCAAAATTTCCGAAAGAGACATCAAAACTGCATCGACATTGACGGTTGCCATTTAACTGATATACTCTTCAAAACTTAATGGAGGACAATGGCATACTGTGTACTTCTTAGGTATAAAATATTTCCTTCTCTATCTTGCTTTGTATTTTTTTTTTATTGAAGTTCCAAATCAGAACGTTCTTTCTGCCGTACCCTGTATAAACCTGGCTGTTTCGAGGAGATGCTCTGAAGAAAAAAATCTGCTAACCAAAATACATTTAAAATACTCAAAATGCAAAACACGTACTGAAGTATTGCAAAGATGTTGCATGAGTGATGATTAAACTCAGTGAATAATGAATTCGGAGATAAAACTGTTAACGTTTTTAAGCACAGTGCAAAATGTTTCAATGATCAATTTGGTGTTCAATAAAAATGGAAGTTGAAAATTGAGATATAAGAACCTTGCCCAAATTTATGCCCGTTTCTTTGAATTATTTTGCTTTACTTTTGAATATAAATAAATATAGCACATGGTGGAAATTAGGTTCTGATTTATTAGTTTACTATAGTTAAATTAACTTCTCAGAATGGATGTAAACTGAGTAGAAATTGTTTGCAGGTTTGTGGTCAGATCTAATATTAATTTGTATATTCTTAGAAATTGCTCATCAACAAATATTTGATAAAAATTCTGCTAGTACTCAAACCAACATTATGCTCTGATATAACGTTAAATGCGCGTTAAACAAAATAAAGATTAGTTAAAAAAAAGCATGGACAGTAAAATATCTCAAAACCTCATGTCTAAATTCATGCATTTCATAAACAGAATTTTATAATGGTTTGCACTAGTATTTTTTTTAAATCTTGATTTGAGTACATTACATTTTAAAGTATTTTATGTATTTGGCAAAAGAGGTCTCGAAGAAAACCTTAAACTACTATTAAGTCACGTAAAAGGTATATTTATCAGAAAACTCAAAAATATAATTGTCAAAAAATAATTAATAACATATTTAATCAAGATAGTCCTCTCTATTCTAAGAAATTTCACACCGATATCCGTAATAAGACCAAACCTCAACCACCCACTCGTAGCTTCTGCTATTAGTCTTTCTCCTTTTTCTGTTAGTTAAATGTTAGTTATTAAAACGCTTGATTAAAATCAGGAGAATGATAAATTTGATGTTTTCACGAAACGTTCAGTACCATTAACCTCAAATTTTATTGTTGAACTATGAGTTTTCGCACTTATAAAGGAAGCATTAAAAGATGACTTCGAGATGGGTAATAAGCTCCTAAAATTTAAGTCCCACCTAATAATTTTGAATGTTAGACATTCTAATTGGATTTCGGTTAAAGTAAACCCTTCTAGATCCAACATCTTCTGTTGAATATGAGATAGTTAAAGCTCAAGTTAGGAAACGAATTATTATTTAAAACATTTTCACTTTTACACACTCAAACTATATTTTTCAGATGAACATACTTCCATCTTTTTTTATTTTTCTTCGTTTTCCATTAAATCATACATTTCTTTTGCGCATTGGAAATGTCAATGAACCAGTTCTTGGTTCCCATTCTATAATTAATAAGAATAAATTTGAAGACATTTAAACTTAAATTAAATTTATGAACATCTTTCTTATTGATATCCTACACTCTACTGTCAGTTCCTTAAAATATACTCTATTCAAGAGTTGTTTGTCATTTTTTAAAAGACATCTTTGGAAATCCGTTTTTTTTAAATTTCTTTGACAATAGCAGATGCAAAACCGATAATTTTTTTAAATGTACATCTGGGAGGGGGGGGGAATAAGGCATTAGTTTCTATTAACATTCTTGATTTTTTTTTTGTTCAACGCAAAAAGCCAACTAAGCTAGTACCCCATCCTTTCAATATTTTCTTTTTGTGATTACTTAAAAGCTTTTGTCATGCACTATGGTTTCCTTTAATACAGATTCTTCTAACCCTTGCTTCCCACTGAAGCTAGCATTCAATCCAAATAGCCTGAGCACAGGATCCTTGCGCATGGCCTATCCTTTTCACCCTGTTCTCTCTAATTTCCTACCTTTATAAAAGGCTCTAAGACAGCGCTTGTATTCACAGAGTTGCTAGAATTGGGCCATAATATATCTTTTGGGCTTCTTCTTAGTATAGGTTAAAGATAATTTGCATTTTATTACCTCTGAGAAAAAGAAACAATGACGAATCTAGTTGACTTACGAGATTGTTTAAAGGTAAGCATTAGATGTTTTTTGCTTTGGATACAATCTCGGTATCCCAGTTTTCAATTAGTATTATGGATGAAATATTATTTAAGTTCAAGTATAGTAATTGTCTAAAATTGAGACATGTAATGAGTAACATCAATCACAATATTGCCACAATCTTTAGTAATGTTTTCAAATTTGCAGACTAATTGTAATTAATAAACAGTAAATTAGGGAACACTTGCTTGGAATATATTTTTGGAAATATATTTAAATATATTAATTTTAATCTGAGTAACCATCAAAGTTTAATAAAAAAATTATTTACTCCTCAGTATTAGAGTTTATGTTTTTATAAAATGGTGTTTTCTGTTACAACAAAAATATTTTACAAAATCTAGCTTATTCAATTTCAAGGTAAATTATTTAACGCAAATCTTTTAAACTTGATTTTCATACTACTACACTTTAAGCCCCATCTTCTTTTCTCGGTATTCCAGCCCATGACTTTCCATTCGGGAAGGATCCCTTGTCGTCGCCAATAGCACATTGTGTTGCTCCAGTACAACGTTGATTCAGTCAACTCCTACGAGCCACAGGTTTAGAAATAACTCTACAAGAATTCCAGGATCAAACCTCTCCTCTCTCAAAATAAGTTTTTTGAAGCAAAGTGATAAAAAAATAAAACTGGAATATTAAACTAGATGTTACTGAATGTTTAAGAGAACATACGAATTTTAAAAATATGCTCTGATACTAGAATGCTATTACTCACAACATATCATCAGCACTTTGTGTAATTGAAATTTGACATCTGTGAAAAACTCAATCCATAATCTACTCGAGATGCCATCGCACCACTACTTTTATCTCACGTTAATACATTATTCAGTTGTAAAGAAAAAACCTCTTCGATCTTTTTCCTTTTGCAAATTCAAATCCTGTAGGCGTTCTTTGGGGATTTATTTTTCACGAACACCGAACAACAAATTGTGTAGATGACAACGCAAAGCTCTTCTGCAGATGGTGTAATATTTTTCATTCAAAAGCGTAGGAATAGAATAGCTTCGAGGGGGGCAGTGAAACAAGCCTGCCTCCTTGCGAGGGTCATATCCTCGACAGTGTTCGCGGACACTATCGCTGACAGGGGCAGGGGGTACGTTTCGAACGAGGGTGGTCCTCGATGTCCGTTTGCGCAAGGTGATAAGCGATCGCAACATTCCGTCACAGCGTTCCTGTCAACGGTCCATTGTTATCTACCGCACTCTCCTGTCTGAGGAGCGATTGCTGGCTTCTGGAATTTTTACCTTTGCCTTGGGAACAGTGTCTGGCAGTGGCGGTGGTGTCCCCTCGCTGTAATAAGCAGGAATTACAAGGACTGGCGAGATGTTATCATACGCTTTTTCTTCTGCTTTTTTTCGAGTGGATGGGCATGAGTGTAGACTTGTCGTGAAGGGTTCAGCAGTAGTTAAACTGACCGCGCGAATAGAATTTTCTTTTGGAGCTAATGAAATTTCAATGGAAATTTCCTTTGGATTGATGAAGCCTCAGCGAAGGAAATTTTTTTGTGGACTGAGGATGATTGCAATTAATAATTGTTTAAATAAATATTAATAAAAGTTGAGGATTTTTCGAGAAATAAAGTTTCGTTGAAGATTCTTTTCTATTTCAAATTCATGAGTAATTCTACCATATATGATATCAACGCATAATTTATTCGATAACTACTGTTTAAGATTGTTTAACGATCCAAGTGGTTTCAATGAGGTACCTCAACCATCAAGGTCTGATCACTTTTGCTAATGATGTTGCAAATTTTTTTATGATGACGTCCTGATGTGATCATTGTCAAGACAACCACCTGGAGTGTTGGTAACATTGAAATTGGAGTCAAAAGCTCCGGCCTAATATAGTAAAGCCGCATTGTGATGTTTAAATTTCGTCGTTTGGAGGAAACCTTCAATGTCGAAGAACAAAGAACCATTTGTATTTTCCCTTTTTAAAATTTCTGAAATTGAGGTTGATTGGTTTGTTAGGAAAATTTGTACGAAAATCACTTTTTGAAGTGAAAACGTATTTTGAAAGATCTTATGTTCATGAAGCGTTTCTATAGAAAAACTATAATACTCTAGTTTTCAATAAACAGTATAATTTCTGAATATTAAAACTGCAGTTGAACTTTCAAGTATCGTTGCGTGAATGTTTCCTTGTCAATTTTAAGGACGAACAGGAGCTTCAACGTTTAACTGAAACTTTTGAAAGTTCAACATTTTTGAATGAGTTTCCAGAATAAGTGTAGGTATTATTAAGTATAAGGAGAATAATTTATTTCCCACGGAACACTTTCTCTATTGTTCGTATGCTAAGGTGATTAACTTTATTAGCAGTAAGGGCAATATTTTTTCCCCTTTGACCTCTAGGTTATATTTTTCCCACAACCTGTACGACATTTTAACGGACGGATGATACTTTTATATCACTTCTAAATTGGACAGAAAGGAAGATGTATCCATAATTAATTCGGGTCGTTAACGAACCCAGAATCAATGCGCAATTAATTTGCTGGAATGTTGGGATTAAAGGAACGTAAATTGCCTTTTATTTTTCTTAAAGTGCTATATTTAGGAATTCAGTTATTTTTTCCACCCTAATACTAGCTGCACGACTTGTCGGGACTACCTTGAATAAGTACTAAGATAATACTGAATAATATATTTCGCTGCCGTCTTTAGAGCTGTTTTCAAAAACGCGCGTAACTGTCTGATAAATAGATGAATGGAACAAAAAGTCAAATGACGGGATAAAAATTTTGGAGAAGTTCCCCCCACCCCCAGGTGTATAAAAATAAATTTATTACTATCAATGTTCTACTACACACACATGGCGACATTTAACAATTTCGTAGCGTGAGCGATTTTAAACAATATTTTCTAAAGTTTATTTGTAGGGATCTTCTTTGTTAAATGATACAATACTTTGTTGAAGAGCAATATATAACGATTGAATTTGTTTTGATGCAAGTTAACAACTTGGATTAAGCAATCTGCTTTCGTATGCAGATAGCATAATCCAAGATTAAAATATTAGGTACTAAAGTCATGCATTTTTTAAAGGATAACCAGATTTTAAATTTGCGAAAATATTTAATTCCATCTTGATTTCTAATATTCCCATCATACATTGAATTTTGAAACTGAACTGCTATCATATGTTGTGAAAGCCAATCATACAAAAAATAGTTCTCTTAAGAGTCTAGTTCTGTAGAACCATTAAATTTAAGGAGAAACAACGATGTTTTAGTTTTTAAAATATAGACGTGTTTCATAACGCAGAAATACCTCTACCTGTTAAGTTTAAAAGAAATTTATCGGTTTTTTTCTGTAATTAGAAGCCAATCGATTTAAAGATAGATTTAACTTTAAGGACAGCTCAATGTGTAAAGTTAAAGCTGAAAGGGTAATGTATAGAAGTTATAAATATACTGTATATAATGATTCATATATCTGACATAGATAAACTCACAGATCTGGATGATGGTTGACTTCCATAATATTCTCAACACCACGCCAAAGGTAGACTTTTACTATGGATTATAAGGCATAACATATCGCACTACGGCAAGAAAAGTGACACAGCTCAAAAAATAAAAATGTTGATGTTATGTCATTGAAAAATATGTATGAGGTGCCCCAGCGTGTTATATTACTATTTTATAGAATATAATAGAAGTTACCACCATAAATACTTACCTAAAATTTAAAAGAAGCTTATACTATTTCAATATAAGTTTTATAATATTCTTTATTAGTTGATGTTTCTCAAATTCTGCAATTTTCAGTTGTGTCACTTTTCTTGCCGGGGTGCGATATGTTAAAATGCAGATAAAAATCTTTAAAACATGTGTGAATAGTTGGACATAATTAATACAAGAGGAAATAATAATGAATAAGAAAAAAAAAAAACACAATTTCAATATTTTTTATTCAATGACGTTTTTTTTTAAATTTACTATATTTATTTATAAAAATTTATAAAAATAATCAGATTTCCCGTTGCACCAAAATATAATGTAGACAGAAAAGCAAAAATATTTAATTTTTAAAATTAAGCAAATTCGTCTGTGATATAGTTCTATTTTCCCATTTGCATCAAATCTTTAAATGCATGCTTTAGAAAGGATGGTTTTATAGATTCGTGCCTTTAGTGTGGTGCCAATGGTATCAATACAAAATTATTTTGAATAATCTCTCATGAAGCTACTCGAAGCTCCGAGCAAAAGTATTGCCAAAAAGAGTGATATTTAGTTTTCTGGACAAAATTAATAAGAATTAGTAACGCGCTGCAGTATGATTTTGATGATTTCGTTTCAGGTTGTCGTGAAACTGCTTTCCTCTACGCCATCACTAGTGCAGGAGTGACGCATGCAATGTCCAGAGCATGTCGGGAAGGCCTAATCACTTCTTGTAGCTGCGACTACAAACGAAGGGGCCCAAGTGGCTTGGACTGGGAATGGGGTGGATGCAGTGACAACATTGAGTTTGGAGCCAAGTTCTCCAGGCAGTTTGTCGATGCTGCAGAGAGAGGCAAAGATCTTAGATTCACCATGAACCTGCACAATAATGAAGCAGGAAGAATGGTAAGTATTTAATCTGAATTTCAGTATGGGGGCCTTAACCGATTATTTATCGATGTAGTTTTATATTAATCATGGTGTTTTTTTTTCTGAATGTTTTCAAGTAGTATTTAGAATTATCAAGTTAAATGCTGCTCTAACTTATTATCGTAGATATTTAAGGTTTCGTAAATTCTGTGAATTCTGGACAGTGACTTTTATGTGACCAGACTCTAATCTAGTATGTTTAATTCACGTATATCATAAAATATTTAAGCCGACGCTTCTCTGTTTTGATTATCATTATTCGAAATCATTTTTAACAAAATATCACTGCGTCAAATTTCAAGCCATCTAATCGTCATAGCCAATCTTTAAAGTATTTTTGTCTGAACATGTATACTGGAGCATATATACTGGAACATGTATAACATGTTGTCTGAACATGTATACTGGAGCATCACATGCATAGTGTTAGAGAAAAATAATAAAAGTAATTTTAAAATTTGCACCGAGCAGAATTTGTTGTTATCAACATGAATGTTTATCCTGCAAAAGTAAGTTTGCAGTAAAAAATACTCTTTAATCGAATCATCTGTGCCACTTCCTTTGTACTGCACCATGTTAACAATCTCGATCGTCGAAACTAGAAACTATCTTCGATTTCTTTGAGACCATCGACTTATTTGAATCATTGGTACTGAGATATAAAAATCAAATCCTCGCACTATTGAGAAGAACGTTGTTATTTGTAGATTGTTTAATAACAAACTTGTATTGTTTTCGAATTGTATTGTTGTAATTATTTATATCTTGTATTGTAATCGTGCTGAAATTTGTTCAGAAACTTTAATTATGTAATAGAATTAAGTTAGTCACTTATATAATATGAAAACTGATTATTCTCTGTTAACCTCTGCAGAACTTTTGAATGAAATGTTCCCATGGAACAAAAAAAAAGCAACTCTTATTCTCTTTTTCATTCTACTAGTAATGTGTCCACCAGGTGGCTCATTAGCAGAGTAAAGTGACGCTATTTATTAAAACAGATACATACCCTGCAACTGGGTGGTCTAATTACCTAGCTCCGATCGCAACATGAAGACTCTTAACCTCCCAGAATTTTTGGTTCCATCCTGCGTTTCCTCTTCTACTACCGCTTGTAATTAAGAGTCAATGAATGGGACAATACCTGTTCTACTCCAACGATAAACTTGCGATTTTTCGTAAGTTTTTTTTTTTCATTGGGATGGGGATATATCAGCATTAGTGATAGTCATATTTTACTTTTGGTGTTTTATACTTAGCAATAATGGATCATACTTTTTATAAGCATTAAACCGTATTTGGATGATATATACTCTATTCGTTTGATAATATTAAAGAAAATTGTCTCTGCGAGACATTTGAGGATTCTTCTTCGATTCTTAGTTACTTTACGGGGTATGCTCATTTTAATCCAAATTAAAATGTAAAGTGGTTGATATAAATTATTATGCCTGGATTTTTCTACATTAAGACATAATTTATAAGGTGGTATTTACATAAGTAATGCCATCATAGGATTGAAAAAAATAATACTTGATCGAAAGATATGTAATAAATAAAAATGTCATGAAAAAATCAACAGAAATGTTTTGAATCTGCTCTTTTTTCAAACAATGCTGTGTTCATGATTTTTAAGTGTTTCTTATTTCTTTTCGCAATACGTATTTTTAAGTTTATCACAAAACTGCCTAAAACAAGTCTAAGATTAAAAACAATTATGAGATAATAAAAATATGTACGTATAAATATCATCTGTTTTAAATTTTAGGGAAATCGGAGAATTTATGAAATGTATAGTCAACTAATTTAATATGTGTACTTTTTATTTGGCAATTTTCGTTCTGTTTGGTTATCTCGTATTTTAAAAAACCTTGGTAATATCAGTTGCAAAAAGTTGCTAATTTGAGAAAGTTTTTAGTTGATAAAGAATCTACAAAAGTTAGTTCAGATGGTAAAGAATCTACAATAGTTAGTTCAGTTGATAAAGAACCTACAATAGAATTAGTAATAAAGTAATAGCAGCATTTTATATACCAGGTATGTATTTATAATGACGAAGAGTTTTCAATGGCACAACTTAAATGATTTAAAGAAATAAAAAGTGCGCCATTCTATTTAAGTTATCCAATACCTCAAAATACTTCACTCACAAATATTTTAATGATTCAAGATTGAAAACTGCCTTCAATTGGTTAAAAAAGTTTTATTGTCCCAGGAAACCACTAAAACGTCTGAATAAATTTGTAAACCAAACCCAAATGGTATCCAAAGATTGAGGTTATTCTACCACATGCCTCAGTCACTACGCAATAAAAATCCCCAACTATGGTTACTTCTAAATTACTACTCGGAAATGCCTCAGACGCTATATAAGGTGTAACTTACCTCGAAGAAGCGCATTAAAATACAGTCAGGGGGGAGATAACATATTTCAAAGCTAATGGTACCTAATTGTCTTTCTAGACAGCGTAAAATACCTTTCGACTCCCACGAAAATGACTCATTTATTTGCGGTTTAATTGCCCGGCTCTCTGCACGATAACTGATTTAATGGCATCAGCACAGGAAGGGAGGAGCTATAAATCAAACCTTTCGATTGGATAAGCTTTTACTCCCAATTGCTAGGTGGAATTCTGTAAACCAGACAGACAGCATAGTAAAAATGCTTCTCAGAAAAAAGTTTTATGTTCTAGGCCCACTTTTTCTTATTTTTCCGACAGATATTTGTGAATTCAATTTTTTCAAGTTGATATTCCTCACAAAATTAGTAGAGAATATGAGTATTTGTCTTTACCTATAAATACTTAGATATTAATGTAATATTGTGCTAGAATGGAGTTTGAAAACTATTCGAGTACAATATTAGAGATAGTGTGGTAACCTGAATGTGCTTTAATCAAATAAAAGTTGTAATAACTTTGCCTTATTTTCTTGAAATTACACTTATTTGAAAAAAATTCCAATCTGGTAAAACTGAGTGTAAGAAGGGTACTTGAGAAAAATGAAATACTTCCAACTTTTAAAAACTTTCTTGTAATCACTCTTTAGTCAATACGTTTTGAATGCTAGGTGAATAAAGCATAAAAATGTCTTTTTCTGTCTTGAGTAACTTACCCTTGTATAAAATCAGACACAGGTAAAACAATTTAATGACGTTATAGAGCATTATCTCAATAAAACTTCTAAACTTCTTTTATCAGTGGTCCTATAATACCACTATTAAAATCTTATTTTTTTTTAAAAGGCATAATCTGAATAGTATTGCCCTGAATCCTTCGAATAAAGAGTTTCCTTAATTTCTTTGAATTTTTGTTTGGATTTTAATATAGATAAATAAACGTCGTATTATTTCACACTTTCGGAAATAGACCCAATCTACTACTTTGTGCTGACTTTCATGATATGAAAGTTTTGGCTCTGTTAGTTTCTATAATATAGTATCGGGGCCCAAACCTCTTTTCTCAGGCTCATTGCTCCTTCGAGATCAAACTCACGTCGAGAAAATATTAGATATTTGTGTAATGAAATCTGCAAAGCTATGTTCTAGACCACCTCATGTGCGGACCCAACAAGAAGTTTGCGATTCGCGAACGGGGCCCCATCCCGTTTTGTTGTCAGAGCTCTCAGCGAGAGATTCTGTCTTCCCACGTTCATGGAATAGGGTGTATACACTAATGAATGAGTCTCAAACACCGGGATGCCACTATATTATCATAATACACTCTGATCTGTCTACTACATCGTTTTCGAAGCCTACTTACCGTTTACGGAAATACTTCATCAACTGCTGTCTGCGACTAACAGGTAGAATTCGTTTTTAATTTATGAACTGCTTTCCTGAATGCTGGCTCTTTTATCCATCAGCGTATTTCCAACATTACTTATTTTAATAGTTTTATATTTTTACTTGGTTGGCATATTTGGTGCAATGTACTATCAATTTAATACTTCAAATAATTAATGTTTAAATTGGTTAGAAATTGTTATAGAAATAGCTTTGATAAGTGTTGGGTTAATTCAAGTTCAGAAGTTATTGAAAAGTTATTCATATTGTAATTAAAAATTATTTGTTAACCTCTTAAAACTAGGAAAAGCCAAGCTTCCAAGCATTTTCAAAAATTAAGTAAGAGAAATTGCAATACCGTCCTAAACTTGTTGGATATGCCTGAAACTTCTGTCCATTTTAAACCTACTAATTTATTTATTATTTTTTTTGCATTAAAACAATGACTTACCAAATGTGTTTCCCGATTCGGCAACTGTGTGAATAATAGTGTAAAGCTTGGATCCAAAGTTGTAATAATTGAGTTGGCTATTGTATTTGCATAATAACCTCGATTGTCATTATTAGTTGAATTTCCTCTTAAAATAACGTTATGTTCTCTCATCTAAATAGTTTTTTGTAAATGTATTTTTGTCCTTACAAATTCATTTAAATAATTTCAGCAATTTTTCTAAATCTCCAGAGGTATAGATGAAAAGCATCAACTATCCTCAAAATCATCAACTAATTAAGTATTTTCTATCATAAATGTATTTCTGTAGCGGAAGACATTTGCTTTTGTCATCAACCTCAGTATTTCCTCGACCTCAGGCAAAGTATCGCAATCAAAACGAAGACTGAATCAATTATTCGGTAATCAGTAGGGGACGTGAGGTCATTTTCATCGATAACCGTGAGTAAATAGGAACTCTCTAGTTCACTTCTCGCACAATCTGAACTACAAAATCCTTTCCCGGAGTTTCATAAGACAGAGTTGACGAAGACAAAACTTCGTTTCCTGTAATAGATTGATTTTCCGAAATTTTACCAACTGGGCTGTGATTTTTCGCGTGGTCATTGGATGGATGAGTTTTTTCGGGTGAGTTGAGAGCTATCTGAAGCAGCGACGTGTTGCTGGGACCTGCAAATCTGATGGATCGAGCTGTGAGACCACCCCGTGTTGCAAGTTAATTGAGTCACGACTCACCTGAGGCGAAGGCAACTAATTGATTTATGAATTGCAAAACACTCCGGTGGACAATACACGCCACCGGTGGTCGTCATCCCGACTTTTTCCCTTCATGAAATATGGAGTATCAACGAAATTTAGCTGTCACGTTGATGAAACTCGTTTCTTTTTCTTTTTTTTATGTACTTCGCATTTTCAACCAATCTCTAACAAGTAGTTCCCTAACGAAGTATGCTCGTCTTTATGGAACAAAGTTGCATCCTCTCGCAGTAATGAGATGATTGGGTGTCAGCTGATGTGAGCGATCATACCCTTTCTTGTTCTCTCGTACTCCTTAACAAAGAGTTGTTGCACTGGTAGAGAATAGGATGCGCATACCCGTGAGTGCGGTATTTTTTTATCACTTCTTAAGAAGTGTAGGTACCTTTACGTGCTATTTATGGGAATCTTGTGAAGTTATTACATTAATTTTAAACAAACATTTGATTCTCTCGATACATCTTGATCTGTAACGTTCAGCAATGTTCTTAGCCCGGTGCACACATCCGGTTTTTCAACGTGCAGCGCCGCTGCGGCACCGAAGCCCAACTAGGCACACATAACCGTGAAATGACGAAAATACTCATTTCGCGCCATTTGCAATAAATATTCTATGGAAGAAAACGAGTTTATTTCGCTTACTTGGTGTAAAAAAAGAATATTTTGAAACAAAATAGACGTTGCTGGATGCAACCATTTATTAATTATTATTTATATTCCATTTATTTATGAAAACAAGGTACTTCAGAACGGAGATGCGTGTGCGTCGCCGCAGAGGCGCCGGAGGCATGTGTGTGCACTATTCCACTGGATCTAATGTATCTCAGACCGCACTTGCGTTGCGGCAGCGGCGCCGAAGCCCAACTATGCACACATAACCGTGAAATGACGCAAGTACTCATTTCGTACCATTTGAAAGTACTCATTTCGTGCAAGTACTCATTTCGTGTCATCTATCGAAAAAAACGAGTTTATTTCGCTTACTTGGTGTAAAAAAAGAATATTTTGAAACAAAATAGACATTACTGGATGCAACCATTTATTAATTATTATTTATATTCCATTTATTTATGAAAACAAGGTACTTCAGAACGGAGATGCGTGTGTGGCGACGTGGGGAACTGCGGAACAAATTGCACGCAATTTGGACGTGCGTCACCGCGGCAGAGCCAGATGCATGTGTGCACTACTCCATTAGATCTAATGTATCTCAGATCGCACTTGCGTTGCGGCAGCGGTGCCGCACGTTGAAAAACCGGACGTGTGCACCGGGCCTAAGAAGTGTAGATACCTTTACGTGCTATTCATGGGAATCTTGGGAAAGTTATTACATTAAATTAAAACAAAAAATTAATTCACTCGTTACATCTTGATCTGTAACGTTCAGCAATGTTCTTATACACATATATACACCACCTAGAAGGCAGTTCAGTTCGTTTTAAAATTTTACACAAATTAATTCATGAATTAAAAGCTAAACAAATGCATTTTTATTCAATGCTATCAATAAAAAATAACTTCGATATTTATAAATAAAAATTTCGTTTTCCAAAACATTATTATTATCTTTTTGTTACAATATTTGGTTTTTAGGGAAATAATTTAAAATTTGTAATCTTAAAATTAAGTAAAAGAAAATATTTTTTTCCATTCTTTCTTCCAGACAAGATAACACAAATTTAACAAGATGCGGGAATGTTGTGAAATGAATCAACAAATTTATCTTTACTTGGTAATTTTTTCTGAAAATGAAATTTCAGTGTTATCTATATAAATAAGAATGGAGTGTTTGTTTGTACATTCAATATTTTCGACCCATTTCAAGTTTTCTATCCGTTTTGGACCCTTGTGATGCCGAATCCGCCTTTTTCTCATTTGGTGTCTTTCTGTCTGTATGTTGTGCCCTATACACGTCCACGCGGTTTAAGATATTTTCATGAAAATTTGCATACAGTGAGTACTTATCTTCATTTAGTGAGTGGCATTGGTGGCTAAAGTCTGTCTGTCCGTCTTTCTGTTCTATGCTCAATTTTGTGTTTGTGTAGACATCACATGAATTGTATTCCAGATATTTGATTGCATTGTATTTTATTTTATACATTATGTATTAGTTTAGTGAATGCAATATTAAACATTTCTTTATTGTTATATTTAGTTGCGTTTAATGCTAAAACACCTGCGTAATTATACTTAAATCAACCATAATTTGGTAGTTTTGGAAAAATTGGAATGTCTATTGAATATTACGATTGCTTCGATTGCTTTACCAGTACTGCTGAAAAAGTAATTATTCTTCAAAAAATTATTTTTTTTTTATGGAATTTCATCTCTGATACTTCATTTATTTCGAGTCTTATTTTTATTCTTTGCGCAAATGAAAACGATTTCAGAATATTTGGGACAGACGATATTTTTCAATGAAACGAGAATGAACAAGATCGCGCGAGCAGTGATATTTTTTCTGGTTCTTTCGCTCTGAATTAATTTCACATTTCTAAATTTTGTACACTTTTAGTTGTAAGTTGTGGCAACTGTGCTAGATCAAGAGATAAAATTGAATCACAAATTAATATCTTTAGAATAATTTTTTGCGACATCTTTTATTTGGTTTTACTTCGCTGTTTCCTGTTTAAAATATTTATTATTTTAATAAATGTGTTTTCCTTCTCATCACATGCAACAGCACCACAAAGTATTAGACTTAAAAATGTTAGGTAAGTCAGTATAAATTTTCAGTAAATTTTAAGTGTAGTTATGCCATTATTGAAAGAATAATGCCGTTATTTAAAGAATAATGCCGTTATTGAAAGAATAATAATGTTTTTTAATCCAAACTGGAACTTTTTCCAACATTAAAAAATTCGTTGTAATAATGACAGGAGAAGATTGCAAAATTTCACAATGTCGCATACCGGAGGCAAGAGTGCCACAAGTAAAAAAATATTGTTTTGTTGACTATGAGTGCGAGAGCACATGCCGTAAATCGTAATTTTAATTAATTGAGTTGAACATGAAAATAACTTAAGAAAGAGAATTTCAAATCTCCCTCAAAATCGTCTTTTATAGTAGTAACCTTAGTATCACCTTTCGTCATTTTGTAGCTTTGTCATACAGCAATTGTGCGATGTATGTGAAATGTATTACATGAATGGATATGCATGTGTAGGATTTGTGTCCAAAATAAGTTGTAGAAAATATAAAGATGGTGAAAGGTGTTAAAATAAATTTTTATTCTACAAAAAAAAGTAAGTCATTATATATTTTGAGTATCTCTTCAATCTAGAGTAAACCAATTCAAACCGAGTAAAGTCGGGTATTTTGCTAGTCTATTATAAAGATGTAATAAATAAATAATACCATATTAACTCCCTGGGAACAGATTTATTTGAAAAAAGTAGTTCGGATTATCGTTTGCACAATAGTTACTGCTATATTTTCGTATTATCGTCTGTACAGTAATTACTGTTATATTATCGTATTATCGTTTGCACACACTAATTACTGCTATATTTTCGTATAATTTTGTTTGATAAGAATGGCATCAGTATGAGAGAGATCGTACAGCTTCTGATCTCTGCGTTCATTCCAAAAAAGAATGTCTGATAATGCTTCAGCGTAAATATTTCTATACATTAAGTCAGATTAAATAAAGTGTACTTTTGTAGAGAACGAGAGAATAATTTGATTCAAGGAGACTCTCGTAACACCAATAGCTCTTGCCATGAACAAGAATGTACACGTTAAAATTTGTCCTAGTTTGCATAACGAATAAGACTCGTCATCCGTAACTTAGCCAAAACAAGTGCATGACGAGTCTCAGTCGTTAATAATACCCAAGGGGTTAAAAGAAACTTAAAATTATATTACATAACGGTTCATATTGTATAAAATGTGACAAACTGATTCATTATTATTTTTTATTTCCAATATTATTTTTCAAGATTCAAAACTTAAATCCCATCCAAAGTTCCGTACTATCTCCGAGTATTTTGTGAAAGACTCCTTTACAAAATGCTAAAACAGAAAAAGCACATTAAAAAACTTCTACAATTGGACTTAAGAATGATTTTTAAACAATGCCTTTTAGTAAAAGTTCAATATTTCCTGTCTCATCCAAATTTTTTTTTCAGCACGTGAGCGCTGGTATGCGCCGCCAATGCAAGTGCCACGGGATGTCCGGCAGTTGTACAGTGCAAACCTGCTGGATGCAGCTCCCACCTTTCCGCGCGGTTGGTGATGGATTGAAGGATAGATTTGACGGTGCTTCACGAGTCTTGGTCACCAACAGAGGCAACGTCAAGAGACGAGCCCTTCTGAAACCTTACCATCCTGAGCACAAGCCACCATCCAAGAAAGATCTCGTCTATTTCGAGAGTTCCCCAGACTTCTGTTACCCAGACTCCTCTCTGGGTCATGATGGAACTGGTGGACGTGTGTGCAATGCCTCTTCTATCGGGGTCGACGGCTGTGACCTCATGTGTTGTGGCCGAGGCTACAAATCTGAGAACCGAGAAGAGTCTAATAGGTGTAACTGTACTTTCCACTGGTGTTGCCAAGTGGAATGCCGGACGTGTAAAGCTAAGAGGCTTGTACAATCGTGCTTATGATGATACTTCATGTTGTGAAACATGCACATCGATGCTAATCTGCTTCAAAAAACAGATTGGATCTGAGATCCATCGCAGTTACAGCATTATGGAGAGCTTGTGGTGATCAACGCATTGCCATTTATTCTAGTTAATTTAAACTATATAACAGCTACATCACTAATGTGCTGGCTCTTGGAATTTACTTTACGTAATCAGCTTTGATGCTAGAATAGAAAATTGGGCGGATTTTGATATTAAACGTGTTTTAGTTTCAATACTGTTACTCTTATTCGAAAGGACTATTTTATATATATACCGTGTGATGAATAAAATGAAACATATATACATATACTATGACGCTGCTGGTACAGCGACACTTGCTGTGTGTAAGCACATAATGTACTCATATTGAATCGAAGGAATTCATATTTTATGATGGGATCCTGAGGATTAGAGCACTGACAATATGTCCAAAGACATTGTGTCTCAATTTGAATAAAGTTGCTTTTAGAATAGAATTCGATGCATTCAATTGTTTGGACAGCTTGAAAAGTTCAATTGAAATACATGTAAACTCTATTTTATTATAATACAGGATGTTATTTAGATCTTGAATTCATTGCAATTGATACATAAAAAAACATTTACCATGGGCACTGAAGGAACCTATGAATGAATGATGGGTGAAACATAATGCTTAAACATTTTGAATGTGGATGTGAATGAATGTTGGACAACTCTTAATTTATCCCTATCTTAGATGTGAATCATTCCAAATCTAGCTTGCAAAAAGAAAAAGGAATGCTTTCTTTTGCAATTTTGTTATGCGAAGCTTTATAGTTTAAACTGCAGACATCGATAATTTTAGTATAGTTATGTACACAAGTAAAAGATGCATTGCATTGGCAGAAACTCTAAGGTACTGACTTTGCATAGTGTTTTTCTTTTTCAAACTTTTACTGTGATTTTATATTAGTAGAAATATTTAATTGTGTATATTTTTAGACTGGCGTAAAAGGTTTTGGAATATGAGCAAATATTTGGAGCAAAATTATTATGTTTTTGCTACTGGATATTCATTTAATATTGCAAAGAGTGTCTAGTAATTGATTAATTCCACATGAAAAGACCCAGTACCCGCATTAAGATTATTAATCTTTAATGAACTTAATACTTTAAAGTTACTAATTTGGAATTTAATTATAGTTACAGGCATAATTTAACGGTCATCAAGTACAATAAAAGTAATATTGTATGCAAAATTACCCAATATGTGATGTATGTAATATTCCTGATGATTTAATAAAGTTTTAATCAGATTGTATGACCTGTTTCGTGTTCTTTAATGCGATAGTTAATAAATATATTCTATAAAAAATTATGTAAAAAAAATATAATATACTTGAAATGTGTTAATAAAATGTGTCTCATCTCAACAACAATGTTCAGTCTCCATTTTGTATTTCAAGTCTAAAGCTTGTTACCATATCATGCGGTTGATACCCAATCGTCATGGCGTTTGATTGTTTCTGTACCTGTTTGGTTAGTGATATTTGTCATGAGTAATAAATACTCCTAACACCATCGCTAAGCTTTCTGCCCAGCTTTCACAAAAGCTGCCTCAAACCAGCTGAAAAGCGCGTTTAGTCTTGCTCATAATCCTTCAAATTTCATTAAGCGTACTTACAAAATACATTTAATTGCAAAGCACCGCTCTATCTTCTGCTCGTTGGTGCTTGAATCTCTATATAAAATATATGCTAGTTTACTAAAAAATTTGTTCCCTAGTTGCTGACAATTTTCTATTATTTCTTATGTTTTACTCACCGAATGTGCACGTACGTTTTGTTAGTGCTGCAACTTTTTAATGACTGATATTTTGACACTGGAAGAACATTTTATTAGATTTTTATGAACATTTTTGAATGTCAGCTATCCTACGAGCAAGTTATTAAACACCAAAAGACCCACTTAGCGAACTATTAAAATTGCGGGCAAAAATCACACGCTGAGATTTTTATTATAATGGTTTGAGAGGTTCCTGCTACTGATCAGATGTATATCGGTGAAGAAAAAATTGATCCACCTCCTTTTATTCGTTTACTAGCAAAATACCCGACCTTACTCGGTTTGAATTGGTTTACTCTAGATTGAAGAGATAATCAAAATATATAATGACTTACGTTTTTTGTAGAATAAAAATTTATTTTAACATCTTTCGCCATCTTTATATTTTCTACAACTTACTTTGGACACAAATCCTACACATGCATATCCATTCATGTAATACATTTCACATACATCGCACAATTGCTGTATGACAAAGCTACAAAATGACGAAAGGTGATACTAAGGTTACTACTATAAAAGACGATTTATATGAAGATTTTGAATTCCCTTTCTTAAGTTCTTTTCATGTTCAACTCAATTAATTAAAATTACGATTTACGGCGAGTGCTCTCGCACTCATAGTCAAAAAAACAATATTTTTTTACTTGTGGCACTCTTGCCTCCGGTATGCGACATTGTGAAATTTTGCAATCTTCTCCTGTAATTATTACAACGAATTTTTTAATGTTGGAAAAAGTTCCAGTTTGGATTAAAAAACATTATTATTCTTTCAATAACGGCATTATTCTTTAAATAACGGCATTATTCTTTAAATAACGGCATAACTACACTTAAAATTTACTGGAAATTTATACTGACTTACCTAACATTTTTAAGTCTTATTCTTTGCGGTGCTGTTGCATGTGATGAGAAGGAAAACACATTTATTAAAATAATAAATATTTAAAACAGGAAACAGCGAAGTAAAACAAAATAAAAGATGTCGCAAAAAATTGTTCTAACGATATTAATTTGTGATTCAATTTTATCCCTTGATCTCGCACAGTTGCCACAACTTACAACTAAAAGTGTACAAAATTTAGAAATGTGAAATTAATTCAGAGCGAAGAACCAGAAAAAATATCACTGCTCGCGCGATCTTGTTCATTCTTGTTTCATTGAAAAATATCGTCTGTCCCAAATATTCGGAAATCGTTTTCATTGCGCAAAGAATAAAAATAAGACTCGAAATAAATAAAGTATCAGAGATGAAATTCCATAAAAAAAATTTTTTTTTTGAAGAATAATTACTTTTTAGCAGTACTGGTAAAGCAATCGAAGTAATCGTCATATTCAATAGACATTCCAATTTTTCTAAAACTACCAAATTATGGTTGATTTAAGTATACTTACTCAGGTGTTTTAGCATGAAACTCAACTAAATATAACAATAACGAAATGTTTAATATTGCATTCACTAAACTAATAGATAATGTATAAAATAAAATACAATGCAATCAAATATCTGGAATATAATTCATGTGATGTCTACACACACACACAAACACAAAATCGAGCATAGAACAGAAAGACGGACAGACAGACTTTCGCAACCAATGCCACTCACTAAATGAAGATAAGTACTCACTGTATGCAAATTTTCATGAAAATATCTTAAACCGCGTGGACGTGTATAGGGCACAACATACAGACAGACAGACAGACAGACACCAAACGAGAAAAAGGCGGATTCGGCATCAGAAGGGTCCAAAACGGATAAAAAACTTTAAATGGGTCGAAAATATTGAATGTACAAACAATCACTCCATTCTTATTTATATAGATAGTTCAGAACAGAGTAAATTCACTCTCAGCATTCCTAGCTGTAAACGTTGCGTAACGTTGCTGTTCATAACTCATGCAAGTAAAAATAAATTCAAACAAGAAAGAAAATTAAGTATTGGATTTACTTCAAGTTCACTAAATAGTTATCAATGTTAAATATTTAATTATAATCTTTATGCTACGAAAGTTTATGCTTACGGTGTCGAGAATATGTGATTTTATGCCAGAAAGGAGAATTCAAAATTTCTTTACTGTAAATCTAAAACGATAAACCTAAACTAAAACGATAATGTAAGCACAAGAAACTAAAAAACAATGAGAATGTGTGTTCTAATTGCATTCTTCACATATCAATAATAGATAATATTTATGAACAAAATAAAAACTTGAGAATTGCTAGCACATGAAATATTTTCAGCTTTTTAATCTTTTTTTCGTCGATTTTATTCTTTCAAGTTTTTTTTAATTCATTTGTTCTACTCGAGTTATGTTTTTGAAGTTAACCATGGTTTAACATATACAAAGACCTTTCCAATAAAGTAAGTATATTTGATTAGTATCTACTTATTAAAAATATAATGAGTTTCAATAGAAAAACTACAGAGTTAGAAAATGTTCAGTTTGTTCTTCTCAAACATAGAGCTGCGGTATCCCTATTGGTGGAGTTGCAAATTAGCGACGGAAGGATTGTCGAGTTCGAACTCGATCCAACTAAATACCGTTGTGTACACGAGGGTTGGTGTACATTAAATCTGTAGTATTCTCAAATGTTCTCACGTTGGAGTGGTATGGAAGCTTGGAGAGGCGGGTGCAAGTTCAGGTGTTGATCTCGTCATTTGACCAAGTTTCAAAATTACGAGGTGCTTTCTCGGATCTTTCCTTTAGGAATTATCGTCATCTGAATGTGGTTCAAAATTACGTAGTGTTGTCCTCGAATCTTTCCCTTTGGGGATTGATTCACCAATAGCCTGTTGTGTTGCTCCAATGTGACGTTGATTAAAAATATCAATACCCTTCGGAATTGATACCTGGATCGTCGCCAATGGTATTTTGTGCTGCTCCATTGAGACATTCAGTTGCTAACTACTAACCAATCTAACAATTAGAGACTAAAAGATAGTATGAGAGACTTTTTCTGCAAAATTAAATGAAAATGGTGTCGCTGAAGGTTTTGTGGTAGAACATCTTCCTGTAAGTATTTTGTATTTGGTAAACGCGGAGGTAAAATCCTCGTCTTTTGGTGGTTTGCTTGTCACACTGAAATCCCTCGGTGAATAGTAAATTGGATAAATGCAGTTATTAATTAAAAGTCCCTTACAGGAAAAAGTTATTTGATAAAAACAATTAAGTTTATCGATTTGATTTGAAGTGCCGTTTAGGAATGATAAAAATAAGGTTAAGAAGAGTCACAATAGATGTGTTATTTACCGTAAAAAGTATTAAGAAGTATATCAGTCTTCTAAAATATTTTATTTCTTAACTTTTCATGCATATTACGTTTGTTTAGAATGTTAACACTCGAAAGCCTCATGTTATGACAAGCTTGTTGCTAAGTGGAACGAAGGGTATGTTTCGTTTGAGAAAGTTGGCCACGCCAAAACTTTTTTCCTACTATTAAGCATAGATTGAATTCAGAGTAATTTTTCTTCACAAACTTCAAAATTATACAAATTTTATCTCACCACGGAATTTTGCTAAATATCTATACAGGTTTCTTCTAAGGAGTAATGATTTGTGCGAGTGTCAGAAAAGCCGCCACAAGAGGTGGATAATTTGCTTTTCGGTTTTTCTGCATTATAAAATTCAAGAATGTGCGTTCAGAATGATTTTAAAAAAATGGGATAAAATATGGCCATTGAAACTCGTATTTTTGTTCAATCTAATTTGCTTTTCTACTCACTTGTTAAATTCATCAAATCTTATAATTTTAGTTAAAATTTTTTTCACTGTTACTTTGTTTAATAAACTTACTTCAGTAAACACCATGTTGTACTTCTTTGGTGCACGGGGAGTTGGCTTTTGTTAAAAAACTGTATAAAAAACTGTTAAAAAAATAGGTCGGTGTAAGAAATTGAATTTGTGTTGCACTGAAGCAACACAAACGGCTCTTGGTGAAGCTCCAGGATCAATACTGAAGAGAAAGATCCGAAATCTCGTTATTTTGAAGCATGATCAGAGGATCACCGAAGTTGGCACCCCATTCTCCAAACTTTCACACCACGCCAACGTGAGATTACTTGAGGCAAAGTCAGATTTAAAGTACACCAGCCCCTATATTGCCCTCCGGTTGCTAATCCGCGACTCTATCAACGGGTCTACCTCGGCTCCTGTACTTAAAAACAAATTCGTTCTTATAATTTATTTCAGTGCTATCATTTTGAACCCTTTGAATTTTTCTGGAATTCAAATTTATGATTTAAAATATTGGCCAATTTTACTGACAGTGTTTATAAAACTTTTACATATAATTTGATATTTTTGGAAATTCATCGTTGGTTGATTTTTATGGAACCAAACCTCTTCCTTATCAATGTTAAATGATAGAGAAGAGTTTATTCTGCACTCATTGGATGGATTTAACTTTCAGACGTCTAATTCCAAAAAAAAGCGTAACGAGAAAAAAACAATGTTCTTCCACAAACTTCCCAAAGGAAAAATAAAAATACTCAACACACACGAAACGTGCATGTAGTATTCATCTTCTCACTGGTAGGTTAGTATTCCCATCGACAAAAAAAATATGGAAAGTTCTCGTGTATTGTACATCATTTCCCTTCTTTATTTATTAGGTGTAGCATATTTCCAGCCAAGAAGAGAAGAAAGAAAAAGTAGAAAGAAAAGAGAGAAGGTGAAAGGGAAAAAAAGACCATAACAGCTTGTTTATCTCGCGAGTGGAACGCTTTTAACTCCAGACCCATACTTTTTGGATTTTTCCATTAACCCTACTCTGCGGACCACTTCTTGAGAGAGAAAGAATAATAATAAATCAAGAAACAATTTTGCCCCCTCAGTCAAAAAGAAGTGCAGAAAAGTCCGAAGGTAAAAAAAAGCGAACACAGCTTTAATTTAGTTAGCTGTCTACCCGGGCAACTTGGCCCCTCGCATTTTCTTCACGGTCAATTTAGCCGCGTGAATCGGAAAATCAGTGAAAGGGGGACGGGACAGGGGAGGAGGATGCAAACGGTCTTTTGTCACCCCTGAGACTATAGATAAAGGTAGGGAGCAGTGGAAGTTACCTGCGTGGGCACTTCAGATGAATTACACGAGAATTGCACGAGCGATTCATGAAGTCATGCGGATGTTCGGTAGAAACTCCCCTTAAGGGAGGGATTTCAGAGACGCCTAGTTTTCCCCTATTGCACGGCACAGTTTCCCTATTGAGGAACTATTCCATAATCGATGTATTTGTGAGTTATATGTGGACTGAAAAAGTGCAGCGACACTCAGGTCACAGTCAAAGGCTATCCTGAGTAATTGAGAGGCAATCGAATTTTTAAAATGGTATCTGCATTTTTAGAATGGTATTCTAATTGAGATTTCATCATTTTTCCTGCCAACAGAATTTATATAAAAGCAACTTCCTTCAGTTGTTTCGATCAGCAATTTAAATTTCCATTAGTAGAATAACTCGGTGTAACTCGTGTGGAATTGGTTTACTGGGAAAGTGACCAGAATAATAACTTTTCTCTTTCATAGAAAAATTCGAATATCGTTTAATCCTCCTGGTGGCTGTCTCGACGAAGTATCTTATCATTAGAAAAACTGACCAGATCTTGTCATAAGAAGAAAACACGATCACGATTATTGGAAGAAAACTGACCTGATCTTGGATGAGATATCTTGTCATTAGAACAAAACACGATCACGATTATTGGAAGAAAACTGACCAGATCTTGGATGGGATATGTTGTCATTAGAAGAAAACACGATCACGATTATTGGAAGAAAACTGAACAGATCTTGGATTGGATATTTTGTCATTAGAAGAAAACACGATCACGATTATTGGAAGAAAACTGACCAGATCTTGGATGGGATATTTTGTCATTAGAAGAAAACACGATCACGATTATTGGAAGAAAACTGACCAGATCTTGGATGAGATATCTTGTCATTAGAAGAAAACACGATCACGATTATTGGAAGAAAACTGACCAGATCTTGGATGAGATATCTTGTCATTAGAAGAAAACACGATCACGATTATTGGAAGAAAACTGACCAGATCTTGGATGAGATATTTTGTCATTAGAAGAAAACACGATCACGATTATTGGAAGAAAACTGACCAGATCTTGGATGAGATATTTTGTCATTAGAAGAAAACACGATCATGATTATTGGAAGAAAACTGACCAGATCTTGGATGAGATATCTTGTCATTAGAAGAAAACACGATCACGATTATTGGAAGAAAACTGACCAGATCTTGGATGGGATATTTTGTCATTAGAAGAAAACACGATCACGATTATTGGAAGAAAACTGACCAGATCTTGGTTGAGATATCTTGTCATTAGAAGAAAACACGATCACGATTATTGGAAGAAAACTGACCAGATCTTGGATGGGATATTTTGTCATTAGAAGAAAACACGATCACGATTATTGGAAGAAAACTGACCAGATCTTGGTTGAGATATCTTGTCATTAGAAGAAAACACGATCACGATTATTGGAAGAAAACTGACCAGATCTTGGATGGGATATTTTGTCATTAGAAGAAAACACGATCATGATTATTGGAAGAAAACTGACCAGATCTTGGTTGAGATATCTTGTCATTAGAAGAAAACACGATCACGATTATTGGAAGAAAACTGACCAGATCTTGGATGAGATATTTTGTCATTAGAAG
Organism: Metellina segmentata; assembly: GCA_947359465.1. NCBI lineage: Eukaryota > Metazoa > Arthropoda > Arachnida > Araneae > Tetragnathidae > Metellina > Metellina segmentata. Next base: position 78,732,420 of record OX375878.1, read on the forward strand.
AAAACACGATCACGATTATTGGAAGAAAACTGACCAGATCTTGGATGGGATATTTTGTCATTAGAAGAAAACACGATCATGATTATTGGAAGAAAACTGACCAGATCTTGGATGAGATATCTTGTCATTAGAAGAAAACACGATCACGATTATTGGAAGAAAACTGACCAGATCTTGGATGGGATATTTTGTCATTAGAAGAAAACACGATCACGATTATTGGAAGAAAACTGACCAGATCTTGGTTGAGATATCTTGTCATTAGAAGAAAACACGATCACGATTATTGGAAGAAAACTGACCAGATCTTGGATGGGATATTTTGTCATTAGAAGAAAACACGATCACGATTATTGGAAGAAAACTGACCAGATCTTGGTTGAGATATCTTGTCATTAGAAGAAAACACGATCACGATTATTGGAAGAAAACTGACCAGATCTTGATCTCGCCATCATCAAAAATTGGGAATATCTTGATAACGAAACGTCTCGTCATTTGCAAAATTGGTCAGATCTTGATGGACAAGTTATCTCGTCTACAATACTTGGAGGTCTTAGCATTTTCCAAAAAAAAAAAAAATGTTTGACAGTTTCGACATTTTTCTAATTTCTACACCCTACTTAGGACGCCAATTGTACACATGCTAAATCTGTCCGTATAATCCATTTTAAATACATCATACCCTTGTCGTAATTGTAAGACAAAACTACAAAAGGTGACGCTAAGTTGATAACAAGTCCATGTTGAGTTTTGCAGTGATTATGATTGCCTCTTCTTAAGTCCGGTTCTTATAAAATTGTCGTAACTAAAAAAGTGACAAATCTATGATGAGCTAATTTAGCTTATGAAATGATTAAGATTATTTCTAATTTAGAATTCTCAATTTGATGTTTAATTGAAATACTAATTTTCAATTATTTTGATTGATTTATGACTCAGTACAAAAGCACAATTGAACAATTTTTTCTATCTGTTTTTAATAAATCTTATCAAAGTACATTGGTGTCCAAAATTATCTTTATATGAATAGAATCACGGATTTCTCGGAAACTGTGAACTATAGTTTTATGAATTTGAGTGGAATAAGAAATAGCATCATAACACATAAATACAAAGGAAAATTTTTCAGAACACTGTATATGATATAAAACTGTAGTACGAAACTATAAAAATGACAATAATATGTGACAAGGAGAGTTCTGAAAAAAAGTAGAATAAATCAGAAAAAATTAAGGCTTATGAATTTAATATGGAATGTGATCGCCTGTGACTTGTACACACATGTCACAACTTGATTTCATGCTAGCAATAATGTTGTTAATCACAGTTTGGGGAATTAAAGTTACACTCCTCCAGCAATGCGATCTTCAGGTCATTTATATCTCTAAGAGAAGGATGTCTCCATGCAACTGATTTTCCAAGGTAGTCCAATGAGTTCTCTATCGGGTTCAGATCAGAAGATTTTGCTGGCCACGGTATTCGCTCAATGGCTTCATTTTCAAGGAATTTGTCAACGAGGTTTGCTCAATATGGAAGAGCATTATCGTCCATAAATAAAAAATCAGAACCATATGCACCTTTGAAAAGTCTTATAAAACGTTCTAAGACCTTATCCCGATATCTCTGGCCGATCACAGGTCTTCTGAAGAAAACGTTTTGGGGAGTACGTCCATCGATCATAATTCCTCAACGGTCACATTCCATAATTTTCAAAGGACAATTTCATGTTCCTGACTCCCTCCAGATGTGAAAACGTTTAGAATCAGATGTTAAATTAATCCTTGACTCATCAGTAAAGATAACATGGGTCCATTGGTGTTGACTCCAGTTCTAATGCTTTTGCACCAATTAAAGCGATTCTTCTTGTTTTGTGAAGACAGGGAAACACATACCCTTGGCTTTCTGGCATAAAGGCCTTTTAAATTAAGCCTTCTGTATACAGTTTTCGGTGATACAACAGTTCCCATGGCGGCTGCAAGCTCTGAACATAACTTGCCGAGCAGTAGACTTCCTGTAACGACGGACAGTTATTGCCATATATCGATCTTGAGAAGCAGTTGTTATACATTTACGACCTTGTACAGGTCTCCTTACAATAGTAACAGAGTTCTGAAATTGTTTCCGTCTGTCTTGAAATACTGTCTGTCTTGAAATATTCACACATCTCGCTGCTTCCATCATCGTCTGCCCTGCTTCTAAACATCCGACAATGTGCCTTTTCAGTTTCTTCCAAATTATACTTCGGAGTCATAACAAACCGTTTTAAGTCCTTACACCGGGAAATCAAACGCTGTGTTGCAGAAATTCACCCAGATATTCACTTTGCACAAAGTGCTTGATTTACAGTCGACTGACGTAACGCCTTGATTTGCATATCAGAAACCATTTGATCACTTTTGATTGGATAATGTTAATTAGTCTTGTCTTTCACATATTCCCCGCAAAAAATTATAACATCGATTGAGTATTTCATGGAATATAATTATTTTTGGGTATATAAAGACAATTTTATACATGAGTATATATTGCAATATTTCAATTTTACCATAGTGTTATTTTATTACGTTTTTTGTTTTACTTTTTCCAGGAGAGCGACATTAGTGTTTGGTGTTAAGCTTAGATACTCGATGATGTTTGAGGATAACTTTACGATCATGCATGTTTTCGTGATCTTCTCAAGTTTTCTTTATTTTAACATCCATCAGCATCTTTTCACACATTTGTAACTGGTATTAATCAGGATACCAACGGTTAAAGAATAAATTACCCTGTTAAAACTCGTTAAATTTATTTATATTAAAACGACACTACTATAATTATAATAATAGAAATAAACAGTTAAGCAGTCAATTTTTTGTAACTTAAACATCATTATACGTTTGGTTGCATGTAGTATTTTTCATAACTTAAATTAGATACCTTGTCTTTGACGAATCTAAAGTTTACTGCGGAACGAATTTTTTTATTTCGCGATTAGTCATAAACACATCTACAACGAAAAAAAATTAAGTACACAGTAATTTAAAACACAAATTCAGATAAAACGAAAACTCATTCCAGAAAATAAAAAATAAAACCGCATTCTGAGATCGCTTTTTTATTTATCACTCATCTGTCCGACTCGAAAGGGTAAAATAAAGATCGAAAAGCACCTGATTTATCTATGCAGAGGTGTGTTGAGAAAAAACGAGAGCTTGCGTAGGGACTTTTGATAGGGATTTAAAACCAGAACCGAAAGATAGATAGAGAAAAGAAATCGACCACCCTGCTTGTCGGAATGTGACTCGACCTCACACCTCGGCTGGGCCCTTTCGCGCTGTGGCCCTCGTAATTACGCAGTAGCGGCCCCCTATTTACCGGACGCAATGAAGACGTAGAGCTGTAACCCCTAATCATACTGTCACTTGCCCGCCTTCATTATCTGGCCGTCCCCCTCAACCCGCGGTTCTGTACTCTTTCACTTAGAGGCCTCTGCCTGTATTGCTTTTTACCAGGGACACGACCGCAGGTGAGTTAAAAGGACCGTCACTCCACACAGGTGTTACTCGCAATTAATTCCTGGTACGCGCCCACGAGAGACCATTGCGGTGATTCGAAAAATGTAAAAATCAATATAAATATAAAAATGGGATTTTCTTCTTCTTTTTCTCTGCTGTGTGGTCTGGAGAACAAATGATTAGATGCACGTTTAAGTGGTCCCGGGTATGAGATCTGTTTCGTCAAATTTGCGCCTTGTCCGTCTTGCGGGGAAATTCTTGGACAATTACCGTCTGACGTTTGCAGGCTGGAGGATAGGAAATCAAATCTTTCTTGCTTTATTATGTTTTCCACCGATGCGTTGCTATGAGCTTTTTGTTTTGGAAATGTTTCATCCCAATGAGGTATTTCCAAACGGGGGTAGTTTTCCCGAGATGGTTGAATGAGTTACTTTATACAGATTAGTTAGTTGAGTGTCACTGAAGTGTACTGTTTTTTTTTTTTTTTCTTTTCATATCGTGATATCGCTACTTTGGAAGAAAACCGGCATAACTTAAAAAATTGCAATTGTTGGATTATGTCATAATCAAAACGAAAATGTGGTATATTTTTATTTGGAAGAGGGTCACAAAAGTAATTCATAATCCGTGATAATGAGTGATAATCAGTTAAACTTTGGTTAAATCTTTTAATGGGTTTCTCTAAACAAATAGTTTTCGACTGTTGCCGGTTTTCCTCCAAGGTAGTGATATAACAAAATGATAGTTTTTTTTTAGACAGAACAAGTTAAAATTTTTCGAAAGTGCAGATTAGGTTCCTTCCGGCCTGCTAGACGAGTGATTTGCGCTCTGGTATTCGATTCAACAAGTGTTTGAGTTTCACTCCTGGTCTGAGCCTGGATGTTAGTGATGGTTCAGAATCTCGCTCTAATCAACCTTCGTGTAGCAAAAGATGGCATATCAACCAAATTATACTCTTTGTTTGCCAACCATAGTGATCAGAGTACCGGCTTTTGGAACGAAATGTTTCTGGATCGAATCCGATGGTATAGCACGGATGTTTGTACGTCTCAAGGGAGTGTGTAGCCTGTCTATAAACAGATTGTGCCTAGAATGTATGCGGAAATTGGTTCACAAAATTTCACCCTTTTAAGGCCATTATGAATAATGATGAAATATACTGGCATTGGAAAAAAATACTTTACATGTTTAGTTGCACTTGTGTGGTATGAAAATAAGCGGTTCTATCTGATACACGTTGCAATCAGATTGTGATGGATGTAGAATGTATTCGTGCTGAAAATTTACCTCAAATCGTGATACCAATAAAAAAAATATGTATCAGTATAGATAAACATAAATCTTAACGTACCCACACACGGAGATCTATATCCCCTTTAATATGTATTTTGTACTTCAGAAATATACACTGAGCGGCCACTTTATTATTAGCCCCTGACAGTTTTAAGCAAATAATCTATTGCATCACAATGTTTACGCTAGAGGGCTAGGGTAGTATAAAAGATGAAAGCTAAGTTCCTGAGACAGTAGTATAGGAGAATTGTTTGTTAAGGTATAGGGGAAAATCGTGATTTGACGGACTTTGAACGTGGGATGACATTAGGAGCTCGGAGGCATCGAGCGAGTATTAGAGACATCGCCGTATTTGAGAAAAGTTCACTAGCAGCTGCAGTGAAAGTGTATCAAGACTGGAATATCAGGCAAAAATCTGTGTCTGAACGTGCAAATTGTGATCGCCATCGAGTGGTAAATGATCGGGCGAAACGGAGAGTCTCCTGAATTGTAAAAGAGAACAGGACGGTAACAGTGTAGCGCAAATTACAGCAGATCTTAATCAAGGATCGTCTCAAACCATCTCTGAGATTGCATCGTATGGGCTATGGAAGCCTATGACCCATGCGAACACTGTTGCTCTCTGAAACAAACAAGATAAACGACACAAATTCGCTCAGGCACACAAGGATTGGGCAGTAGACAATTGGAAAAGCGTACTGTGGTCCGATGAATCCCGTTTTAAGTTAAAACATGCAGATGGGGAGTCAGAGTTTTGCGGAAACAGCACGAAAGCATGGATTCTATAAGTGCATTGCTACAACCCTTCAAGTTGGTGGAGGCAATGTGATGTTTAGGGGAATTTCTTCGTGGCATGCTTTGGGCCCTTTATTTCGTGTATTCACACCTAAACATTCACACCTATTTTCATACCTAAACATTATTGCTGACCAAGTTCATCTTGTATTGCTGATGGTTTATCGCAATGACGATGTGTACTTTTAACAGGATAATGCGTTCTGCCATAGGGCTGGTATAGTACAGGATTGGTTTGAGGAACATGAAGGAGAGGTCACTTTGTTCAGGTGGCCCTTACAATCCCCAGAACTCAATCATATTGAACATTTGCGAGATGAAGTTGAGAGAGCATCAGACGTCTAGATACACAACCATTCAATCTCACACTATTGGAAAGTGCTATTCTTCCAAGCATGGTCTCAGATTTCACAAAAGATCTATCAACATCTCGTAGATTCCATGCCAAGAAGAATCAATGCTGCATTAAAGGCCAAAGGTGGCCCAACGATATATTGACGGGGTGGTCATAATAAAGTGGCCGTTCAGTGTAGTACATATATATTTGAAGTTAAACTTTAATTTATAACATGCAGATAAAAATCTGAGAAATTCAAGTAACACGCGTTGTCAAAACTTGCTTTGTGATATTTAGACAGGACTTGATATAGGTTCATAAAATCGTGTGTTCGTCAAAACCGAGCTGTAGTTACAAAGAAACTGATTCTATTTTCATACTAGTTCAGCTTAGAGAAACAGAAAGTTTTATTTGGTATTTTATAAAAAAAAAATTTTACCTATAGAACTGTGATATTTGTAAAATAATGAATAATGTCGTATATTTTTTAAAGTAATTTTATTATTTACTAAAAGCAACGTTCTGTAAAATTACTTCTTTCTGTCAGTTGACAGGTACAGGCTTCTGTCAAGCAGGTTGATAACTGAATTGACGCCCCATTAAACCACCATTCGGTCTATTGGTGACGGTCTAGGATCAATCCCCCGAAGTTAAAGATGAGGCGAACCTCTCGTAATTTTAAACTAATGGATAGATGACGAGAAGGCTTAAGAAGAGTTTCAATATCTGTTGATTTATTACTTTCTTCTCGGCCAATAGCTTATAAGGGTTGTTTTGGATAGTAGTGAGATATGTTTTGAATACCTCATCACACAAACACACAAATGATCCAGTACTCAGATAAAATTACCCACCGCTTCGTTTCGTATTCCGATGCAAGTCTCATTTGTTGAAAAAAAATTCCAGTTTAGATTCCCAAACTCCATGATCCAGCGGCAGCTATCACAACGAATGCTCGATGATAGCTTCTTTTCAACGTCAGGCGCAATCGCCGAAATCAATTTTTAGCAGTCACTATCAATTGCTTCCGATGCCCTTCCCCCTAGTGCATCAGCATTCTTGGTTCCATCTCGCATTTTGCGAGGCAAATATTTCAGCCTGGCGTGCTCCACACAAAGAGATGTCAGCAGCGATCATTTTCATCTGATTCCGTTTCGCCATCTCTGTCAACGGAAAGAGTGAAAAATGACATTTTCTGAGAGTCTCATAAATTGGAGGTTCATTAAGAGGAGTCTTACATTAGACTAGATGGTATCATTTGTACGAAAAACTGTCTTGTCATCTGTGAATGGGCAGCAGAAAGACAAAGACAGGGACTTAGTGTCATACGTGGAGGATTATTTCGCTGAGGGGTCAGTAAATCAAATTCAAGGTAGAGTAGAGGCCGGTTCTCTTTCCCGAGAGAAATACAGATAAGATTTTAATCGGATAAGAAAAGAGAAATAGAGATTTCATTGCGTCTGTTTTCACTGTGGCAGGTCTCTGAGCTTAAAGGTGAAAACTATTGAAGATACTTTGCTCCATAAGCGACGTTATAATTTATTATCCCCCAACACTACTTCCACCAATTATGACATTGATTTGATTTAAATTTTCTTGTTGATTAGATGAGCTGACTTGTTTCCCAATTTCATTTATTCGCTGAGTGTGACGATTCCTAGTATAAGCAGATATTATAAGTAATAATTTTAGTTAGTTATCTTAGTTGTACTTCGCATACTGAATCTTAAATTCAGATTAGAATGAAAAAATTAATTTTAATACGTCTTTGATTGTATTCGATTTGTGTGTTTTTTAAAGTAATTAACGTTTTAACATTTTTTAAACGAGATGATTTTGAAAAAGAAATACTGTAACGTTTAGCGTATTTTACGGTAATACTTTACGTTTGCTACTTATTTAAAATTTCTGGTTTTAATATGGTTTGGTTTGTCGCTCTACGGTCATGTTTGGCAATACAAAGGCCAATAGACTGGAACCCCTAAAGGTTTTAATAGATATATTTAGAACAATTTTTAAAATATCAAGTTCAACAGACACTATATTATTTTTACAGAGAAAAACGAACAAAGTGAACAAATTTAAAACATCTGTAAGTTGGATACTTGTACCGCCAAGCCTTCTTCAATACAAAAAATAAAACAAATGAAAAAAATGAAACAAATATTTTTTTTTTGTGTTTGTCAAAATGAACTTTCTTATTGTTTTGGTGAATCATGGAATTATAAAATAAAAATAAATAAGAAATTTTCTGTAAAGCTAAATGTAGAAGGCGCTAGTGTTTGATAAACTGCAATGGAACTCTTGGCGTTACTTGGCATGATACTCGAGTGTTATTGCAGCATGCCCCTTGTCTTGAAAACTAACCCCAAACATCGTCGAAATAGTGCTAAATTAAATTATTTCTTAACAGGAAGTACTTTTTTCTTTTCTGGTAGATTGTTTTATTTACATCGAAAATCCTTCACGTAAACTGTTAGATTTTACAAGGATTTGTTCCATTTGTTCCATTACAAGGATTTTTTTCATTGATTGTAAGGCTATTGATACTAAGTGGAGTTTTTCAAAACACATTCCAGAATTCATTTACTTTTTTCTTATTGAATTATCTATTTGATCATAAATCGATGTGCATTCCATCTCCTTTGCTCATACATATTTATCTGAGCATATGTATTTACAATTTCCACCGGAATATTAAAATATTCAGGTTGTGGTTTTTGTGTTCCTCAAGGTTGATTGTGATTGGTGAAAACAAAAGAAATGACCAGAACCAATCGAAATGGCGCGACGACTAAAAGCATACCAAATGTGGTAGACCTCATTCATGGTCACCATTGAAAATGCAATAAAAAAAAAGAGAAAATGTTCCCTACAGCATGACACTTTTGCTTAAAATCTCTGAGAAATTATACTGCGGTTTATGGTCATGTTAATAAAAACGATTCATTTTGAAAAATATCTTTAAAATATAAATATAAATACATTTTTGTCCAGTTAATAACATAATGCTGTTTGTTGAGATTTCTTAGGAGCTAATCCAAAAATTGGCCCAATTCGTTTCTTTTTGCTTAATTATGCTACCGTGATTACTATTTTTGATGATTTCGTTCCTAAAATTGAAGTTCATATTTTGGAACACTATTTTGAGCATACATTTTTGGACAAAATAAATCGCATAGCAGATGAAGAAATTTCAACATTTTTACAACATTTGTGACTTACAATGTATTCTTCTTGACTACGAGTTATATGTTTAGATACAGACCGTGTGTGGAACTAGTGTGTATCTTACCAGAGGTGTTTTAGTGACCAGCTAAAAGACAGAGACTTCTCTTTGGATCATAATTGACAACGATATATTTCATTAGATTATCTTCATTTTAAGATGAACAGGTGTTCTGGAATAGAATTTGTTTCAAAGTGCACTGCGTTCATATTATTTTTGTTCTCTTGATTATAATTGTAATTTAGACTTCTATAGCTCGTAACGAAAAAAATTCACTGGCTTTTTGACAAATAACTAAAGTAAGGCATTTCAATTAAATTTAAACTGTATTTAAACATTTTAATGTTACATCTATGTTTTTTTTTTGTCTCAATGTACAATTTCCACTCATGAAACCGTGTTGGTCACGTGATCCAAAATACTGAATATTTAATCTATCGGTATATTTTTCAGATGCAACAGCAGATTTCTCAGCATCTGCTGAAACTATAATCTAAACCTTTGTCTTCGCATGCATTCCAAAAAGAGTCCATATTAAGTTCTAGCTAACTTAATCAGCCCGATGAGATCATTGAGTACAAATTATTTGAGTAAAAATGTTCGGAAATGTTGGTTAGCCTCTGGAATAGATGTAATTCAAATTTTCCCACGAGGAAACTGGAAATTCAAAAATTGATGGCGCTTAGGTTTATAAAAAAGAAATCTTTTAAGGAAAATAAAAAATAATAACTGAGATGTTATGGACAGCGGATGATACAGGGGGATTGATGTTTAGTATGCGAGTAGTGTTAAAGAGAAGACTTAAAGAGATAGTAGTGTTAAAGAGAAGACTTAAAGAGATAGTAGTGTTAAAGAGAAGACTTAAAGAGATAGTAGTGTTAAAGAGAAGACTTAAAGAGATAGTAGTGTTAAAGAGAAGACTTAAAGAGATAGTAGTGTTAAAGAGAAGACTTAAAGAGATAGTAGTGTTAAAGAGAAGACTTAAAGAGATAGTAGTGTTAAAGAGAAGTGCAGACAAAGAGAGACTGTTTTCAAAGTGAAAAGTACATTGAGCTGGATGTCTCAAAAACTGTTAACGAATGAAAAATGATCATGTTAAAATGATTGTATCATGTCGTTGCATTAACCAACACTAGTGATCCTCATGTACCGTCTGTTAACTAAAGATGGTGGGTGAGCAGAAAAATTACACGTTTAAGCCAATTCAGGTTCCAAAAAGCTTTTGCATATTGCCCTCAAAGAATGGGAAAATGTCTCCAAGATATTAGAATCTAATTAACATAAGCCAACTTTAAAAAAAATAATAATAATAAATAAATAAAAAAAAACATTTGTTATTATTAGATGTCTTTATGGCGCAAGAGCTATATATGATCAAGTTGCCACAAACAATGTCAAGTAAATGAACATACACAAAGAAACACTTCATGTCTCTTCAAGGCACGCCTCATAGATCTCGGAATATTTTAATATGGCCTTCCACTCAAAAATTTTGAGAGACTCTCTCTCCCTCTCTTGCTTTGTATATACACTTTATGACAAAAAAAGAAACGACGCACCAAGAAGGAGTTGTCCGATTGCGATAAAAATTGATGGATGTGAAAAACATACATAGAAAAACAAACGATTAAAATTTCAGAACAATTGAATGATTTGTTTCAGAGTTTGACCGTTAAAAAGACCTACCTCTGGCCTGGATGCAAGCTGTCACCTCGTGTGACATAGACTGAAAAAGTTCCCGGATGGTATCGTGTGGAATTTCTTGTTAAATTGTCTCCAACTGTCGGGCTAAATGGCCAACATTCCGGGTTGGTTGCAATCGCCTTCCCATAAAGTCCCAAATGTGCTCTATGGGAGAGATATCAGGATACCTAGCTGTCCAAGGTAGTGTTGGGAAAGCTTGAACACTATTCATAGCAACACGTGGGCATCATCATGTTGAAAATTAAGTCCGTGGTGTCGAAAAAGGAACAGTAACACAACTGGTCGTAGAATGTCGTCTACGTACCGCTGTGCTATAAGTGTACCAGAAATGACTGTCAAAGGGGTCCGGCTATCAAAGGAGATGGCACCCCAGACAATAACGCCCTGTTGTGGGCATGCGTGGCGTGCAACATTAAGGGCTGGATCCCCACGCTGGCCCGGTTCGTGAGGACACAGTTCAAAACGGGACTCGTCACAAAAGACTATTCGTCCTCAGTCAGTGCCATTCCAAGTCTATCGAGCTCAGCACAACTCCTCCTTGGTGGGTCGATTTTTTGTTATAGAGTATATATTAAACACACTACGACTTAAAGCTTAAGTAGGCCTTATTAAAAATTAATATTTTATTTTTCACTTATAGTCAAGTAATTTTTGTTACCGAAACTATGAAAACAAGAAGCACATCTACTATTTGCTCAGTTGATTCTCACAATTTTCGGGAATTGAAAGGTATAAGATCTTAGATTGAGACAGAATTTTGAGAATAACCCCACACTAATCTAAATTTATAAAATATTTAACTTCAAAATATTCTGAATTGTACAAGAGATATCTGCTAGAAAATTTGGATCGTGCATTTTGTACTTTTATATAAAATTGTAAAAGTTACTTATTGCATAGTTTTAAACGCAAGTATCCACCATAGATTAATTAAAAAGAACAATTACATATCATTTTTAAACTTTCGGAAAGTTTCTTAAAATTGTGTCAATAGTATATATATATATATATATATATATATATATATATATATATATATATATGAAAAAAATTAGTTACAATTAAACAAAAGTTTTACAATATTTACAAACAGTTGTACATGTGCACAAACCAAGTATTCTTTTCTTTTCAGTATGTATAAACAGATTCATTTTCTGTGACATTATGCCAAATCTAAGATAACATCACCATATTTGTAGACGACTGCTTAAAAACATAATAGGTTTATAGTGAGCTGTCATAACGAGTTAATTTTATTAGATGCAGATCAGTACGAAATCTTTCACAGATAAAATCTATGCATAAAAAAAATTTGCGGTAAAACATTTTCTTATCTTTTATCGCAAAGATCAACTTACCTGAAGGATGAGGTAATTCAAACCCCTAAGCTTGGATATTAAGATTTTCCCCCAGATAGCGATTCTCCTTTAATGTTTTGCTAAAGTGATTGGAGGCTTTAGTGTACGAAAAGTTTTGAAGAACCATCTGGTTGGATGAGAAAACTTACTTCTTAAAAGTGTCGGTGAAACTGCGTCTAATTATATGGTCATTCAATTAGTTAAGGGAATTCCACGCTATTCAAAAATGGTATGAGCGCAATTTCATTGTAATAAAGATAAGAACAGATATTCAGTCTGTCGAATAAATAGGAGTGGTTAATATGTGTTCTTGTGAAGCTAATGTTAAGGTTTCAAACGGTATAGCAAGACGGAATGAAGCTAATTTACTCATGATTCCATTTTTGTCCACTGAAAAGATGTAGTATCGATTTTAAATTTTGTCCAGTATGTGTGTGTGTGTGCCCAAAAGAAGAGGAAATTTCAGTACTTCTTTTAAAAATCATTGAAATTAATCGTTCATACCTCGGATTGATCATTCAGACAATGCCCTATTGTGTCAAGTGAAGTTAAATTGACTTTGCATGTTTGTAAAAGATTTATTCATGCTTTAAGACAATGTATAGCAAGACAAATTTATTGTGCTTTTTGTAATTTGATTCTAAAAATCAAATATATACATAGTTATAAATAGAGGAACTTTTCATGCAATCAGATTTTTATTTTGCATGTGAAAATGTTTCGATTCTGCCAAAAAAATTTCTATAATTAAAAATAATTGTTTCTATTACATGCTTGTTGACTTGAACTCTGAAATTCACTGGGGGATTTCTTGGGATACTGAGTACTCGGATGTTTCAAAAAAGGACTGTCATTACAATTCTGTACCGAATGTAATTTTCATTGCAAAAGGTTAAAGACGTCAAGCATGCATGTTGAGTCTTGTCCAACCTAGGATGTTAGTAGATGACAACAGTGCGGAAATTCTGCAACTTTGAACATTTTCTTAACTAGAAAACTTTATTAAAAGGTATGATTAGACTAAAGCTCGTGAAATTTATTGGTACCACGTTTTCTTAATAACATTTTGCAACGATATAAAACAAATGCCTGAAACTATCATTCACAATGAAAAAAATATACAATTTTTGTACTTTTTTAATCTGTAAAATATGGACTATTTTGTAAAAAATGTTAATTTATGAACTATTGGTATTGTTAGGCACAAAAAAGTATTGTAATATGCTGTTCACAAACGCTATAAAATATTGAGTTAATCAAAGAATACGTTAGATTAAAGTGCGATAGTTTAGTTTTTATTCTTGAAACAAATGTAAGTTGCTTGGACAAGTTACACTTGTTTCCTTTATATTTCTGTACAAATCGAAAGACAATAAATTAAATACCTTATTTGTTATTAAAGTTAGATTAAGCTTTCGAAGTCAACATTTTGCTGTGTTCAATCAGAAAATAGCTTTGTACGTCAAACATTTTTAAAAAACAAAACTATTTGCTTATAAACTCTAATCTAGGTTCCCACCATATTCTTCTGACCAGCTGTTACAACTTGAAAACATAATTTTCTTAAAGTAGGACTGAAATAAGCTTCATTCGAATGTTTGACCATAAATGGCGTCCATTTATTGGTTTGTCTAATTTTGTCGATAAAAAAATCCCCCAAAGAAGTCATAATGAGAGCATAAAGGAGACACTTTATGGTGCTTTTAAGAAGACGCAGGTGTCTATGCCCGAGGGTAAACGTGCTATCAAGATAATGTTTACTGTCAAAATACAAGTATTTTATGTTCCCGAACTAATAAAAAATATTAGCGAAATTGCATCCAAAAAAAAAGCAACTGAGATGCATAGGAAGTTTCGGATTCTTGCTATATCTAAATACACTCTACAAGCAATTATCATTCCTAAGTTAATCTTTATTTAACTACATTAGGTTGACCAGTTTTACTTGTGATTTGAATATAGATGGATTCAAAAATTGAGACACGTTCTGAAATTAAATGTAATCTAATATAAAATATATTATCTACTAACTTTGAGCTTTTTGAACACAAGTTCGAGGTTTAAACAAAAATATCGAGTATATTAACGATCATAAATATGTCTTTGTAAATATTAAGTCCTGCTCACATTTAGAATGTAGTAATCGTTTAAATGGTAATCAGTCTAATTCAACAATACAAAAATGAAGAGGATATGTTACTTTTACAAAAGATATATTATTTTGAGAATACGCAATACGGATTAAAAAAATTTCTAAGGACTATAGAGTTGATTTAATAATTAGTATGTTTTTAAAGCTTCACCTAGCGTTTAAAAACGCGTGCATAAAAAGTATAAAGTATATATTTTTAATATACTATAAATTGAAAATGCTTCAATGTAAAAATAATAGCACAGTAAATAATACCAAAACTCCTTTTGTAAGAAAATATATGTTGAAATTAATTAATGTTTAATGGAATAAGCTATCACCTCCACGAAAAAATAATTTTACAAATAAAATTTCAATCAATGAAATGCAGATACAGTAAAAATTAAGATTTGCTTTCTTTTCTACTGAATTGAGATTTTATCATCAAAGAACTTGCTTTGGAAAAAAATCAAAAAAAGATTTTTAAGTTTTTATAAAATATTTCTTTTCACCCAAATTGTTAAATAATAAACATGATAAGGCAATTAAAGATGCGTTAGTAGCAGCTGTAGAGGGCAGCACTAGCTGTATAACATAGATGGAGCCACCACTCAACCCTTTCGAAAAGGAATGTTACATCAGTCCTAAGAGTTATGAGAAAATCGGTTGAACTCTGAAGGAAATTAAATATTAATTTTATGTTGCAGGTCGTATATTTGTTCACGATTAAGACTTAGAAAAAGATTTCGTTTTCATATTGATGGAGAAGACCGATAAAAACATAACCAAATGAGTTGCCTGAATTTTTTTGTTATTTCTGGCATTAATCACATCAGAGTTGGGTAAATTATTCCAACGAAGATCTCTTTCTTGATGAATTTAAAGAAATATTCGTCTGAGCACACAACATCCAAATCCAAAGAATCTGAAATTTTTTTACATATATTCGCATTAAGTTACGTGTGTTTATTTTTGACCAAATAGCATTATTATCCTTTCACAGGTGTTTATTGATAATTTTAAACTCATCATTCACCAAATAATTTTCTGGGCAGTTAAATACGCTTTAATGAACAACATTTGAGCATTTTGAACAACTTTTACAATTTTATCATTATTACTTGATTTTCTAGATTTTTGGTGAACTAATGCATATTTAACCCTCTGAGGGGTTCATAAGTATAATAGAATCATATCAAAGGACAAATAGGATCTTACCAAATTATTCTATTCCTAGGAATTAAACAATAGAATATTTTCAAAGGAATATACTTTAAGGAAAGGACCAATGTCCTCTTTCCAAAGTATTGAACTCTAAGGAAAAGACAAGTAAAATCGTTCCAAAGAAAGATTAAACAAGGAGAGAACCAATAAAAACTATCTAATTGTTAAGAAAATCCATGGATTGTTTCAACAACTAAAAGTAGTTATTTAATCACTATGTTGTAGAGTAAAAATAATATTACACTAAGCGGAATTTCGCGACACTCAGAAGGTTATTTGTCCTCTACGAGTATCACTAAGAATTCAAAAAGGTGACGGACTTCTCAATGGATATTAGGAATTAAAAACAAGTTTTCTAAAAAAATTAATAGACAATATTTTTTGTATTCTATGGGTATTATACAATATAGTATGTACTCTACAATTGCTGACTGTTTAGCTATAAGCACAATGTTGTTAATGCATTGTGCAGAGAGTCCTGGTGCAGAGTTGATCGTGAAATAACATTTCTAAATAAAATTAAAACTCTTAATTGATTGTCATGTGGTACACATGTTACTTTTTTGGTCTGCTTTTACTAACATAAAAAATAACTTTCTAGTTTCTAGCACAAAAACATTGTGAAAAATTCTGTAGGATACAAACTTACTTCAGTTTCTTATTTTGAATGGGCCGAATCGGAAAATGTTAAAGTATATCAAACTACTTATTAATGTAGTTTAAAATATTTTTTTCATGGCTGCTTTATATCAAATTGAAGAACTTAAAACTACTGTAAAAGGCAAACAAACTATATTTTATACAATAACACTTTATATTTTAGTTCTTAAATTTCACAAAAAAGAAAAAGCTAGGTTTAATAATGAAAAATAAATCATCACCAAATAAATAAACTTTATACCTTTTATATGTTTCCTATGAAAACGATAAGAATAAGAGCTAAACAATACAAAATATTGAAAAAAGCTAGAAAAACAGGGAATAAATATTAGTCAAAGAACTCTACAGGTAAGCGAGCTAAAGCCACTAAACATTAGCATGGCAAATAAAATTAAAAAAAATATTCAGATTAAAAAAATAATATATTTCATAGAAGGAAGAGGTGGTGGATCAAAGCGTCATCAGACGTCCCCCACCCTAAAACAAAAACCATAATGAACAAAAATAAAAAGAATTAATACAAGTAGTTCATGCATCCAAATTTAAAATATCAAAAGACACAATTGGCGTCTGATCTCTATAAGGTCTGGTTTCAACGTCTGTATCACCAAATTTATTACACCTATACTTTAGAACCTTGCGGGTAACGTAGGATACATATTGACCTCGTTCTCTTCAGGTGTGCAGAGGAGGCGAAAAGTAACTCAAAATTGCCATAGGAATAACATTGAGCATAAAGCAATTGAGGTACGAAGCTCAGTTTTTTTTACCAGTATAGATCGAAAATCAAATTTTTCAATAATATTGTTTCAACAGTATTGCTTGAAATTCCTTTTTTTTCCAAGCATTATATTTAACAATTTAAAATTATAATTACGTTTGAACTGATTTTTTATTTTATTTTCGCAGTATAAATAATTTATGAGTATTTGATAGATGAAAATGGATATTTGAAATACTTAATTTTACACAACTTATAGTCTGAAATGGAACGTGAAGAGCACAAACGGAAAATTCATTAATCATAAAAGCGTAATTGTGCAATAGTATCCGGAAAAGCCAGAATTAATGTTTTATGGTGGTTGGGGTTTGTATGAGAAATTTTTTAGCGTATTGCTGCTCATACATAGAAAACAGCTTTAGTGTTGACTGGGTCAGGCTTTTCCCTTATGACGCCTTGAACCACCAACAAATTCATTTTCAAAAATACATCTTAAAACATACATTTATTTTACTATTTGTAAAGCAATTTTCTATTTGATTTTTTCATATTTAATTTAAATTTCCATTTGTTCTTGAAATAATATTGCTTGCCATGCATCTTCAGCGCGCTTGCATGGTTAGTTTTGATTTTCGTTTTCTGATTGAATACATCCTGGCCGTTTAGTTCTTTGCTTTTTGCGCGTTTGTTATATATATATATATATATATATATATATATATATATATATATAGTTTTAATTTTTAAATGTTAATAGAAACGAGTTATCCTGAAATGATTTTTTTACTCTTTTACTCTTGAAAAGTAGCTAAGTCTGATATGGTAATACAGGTATGTTAATAGAAAATTTTACTTTTAATCTGAACAATAAAAAAAAGTGTACGACAAGATGAGGGCAATTTTTAACTTGATGCGTAATTTCATGCCTCTAATATAAACGAAATTCGACGTTTAAAAAAAATTAAGATCTCGAAATCGTCCATAAATAATTAGCCCAGACAGTTAAGGCCGTAGTAAAGTGCCTTGTAAATCATCGATTCTAATTTGTCTGTTACCTAGCATCGTAATTACCAAGGAATTTTTAAAAGAATGAAAAACAAATCCGCGACAGTCTCCCACATTTATGCAAAATCCCTCACAGCGGGACAAAACAAGTCGCGCAGACGTGAACGCAACCGAGGATTTGCAATGAGCATTTTGATGATGGCCCCTCCATGCGGCGCTCAGACCTCACTCTCCACCAGCGGATGGTGAGAGGAACGAAGCTGCGCCGCCTATTACTCGAGTGCCGAGTACTCCCCATGGACTGCCGGCGGATGCTCTGCGTCTTGCTCTGCATGATATATATGCTGCATGTCACCGGGCTTTGGTGGTAAGTAAAGTGCGTAAACTCTAAATACTTCTTCACAACATTGGCCGTTTACTCTTTAGCTTTTCAGTCATGTAAGGGATCCGTCCAATAGGTACTTTGTTCTAATGCTACCTTTAAAAATCCATTAAGCATTCTTGGAATATCTGAATGTTATTTTTTTCACACTTATAGATTAAATGTTAACTTAAAATAATTGTCTTTCATTTTCTAGTAGAACAATGATCACTTGGACTTCTTTCGAAATGTGTATTATACATTTGATCCAAAAGTTGTCATTTGCTAATTACAATTATTATTTTTATGGAGTGTAAAAGAATTGCCTTTTGATTTAGAAATTTTATCTTAAATCGTAATTTTTTCTAGTAAAAATCTATACACTTTTACTTTTATGGAAACGTGTTTTAAGTGTCTGTTCAAAAAGTTGTGATTTCTAAGAGGAGACTTTAGCTTATCATTTTAAAAAGAATTTGTTTAAAAATTTATATAGTGCGAATGTTATATATGGCGCACTATATAATGTATGGATATATATTATATAGTGCGAATGTTGTATATAATGATAGCTTATATGGATTGTAAAATAGTACCTTTTTGATTTAGAAATTTTATCTTAAATCGTAATTTTTACAAGTAAAAATATGTACACTTTTACTTTGATTGAAACGTATATTAAGCGTCTGTTCAAAAAGTTGTCATTAACTAATATGACACATTAGCTTATCAATTTAAAAAGAATTTGTTTACAAATTTATATAGTGCGAATGTTTTAAGTGAAACTTTCAATAATCAGTTCAGTGTGCTTAGAATTCCAACATATCAGAACGGGTTAATTTTTAATGCATAGGGTTTTTATAATTTAAAATAGCTTTCTATATATTTCGAGTACAACTCTGCAGTTTTACTTCCTTGTTATGTTGTTAGTTTTGAGTTAACTGTTATTATTTTTGGGGTATGTTGTAAAAACTGTGTTGATGTTTTATAATGGATTTCTGGTGTTGATTGGTCATACCAAAACCAACCAGTCAACCTGAATATTAATGGTTTATAATCACTTGAGTTTTAAGATTCACAATTCGCGCGCGAGTATTGGTTTACATTTTGAAGAAGTATTTAATCCTAAGTAACCAGAAAGTTTAAAATTAAGATAGTCGTTTTTTATAATCAATGTGTATGTCCAGATACAGATCTAACTTTGATTAACTTTGACAAATCTTTGATCATGAAGTTAATGTTCGAGTGGTGTCAACAATTGCTATCAAAGTTACTAAAGTAAATCTTACAAATCATATTCTAACATTTGTATTTTTTGTAAGAACTCGAGATCAAAAACATTTTTCACATATTTTTAAGTAGAATCGTAAATTATGGTAAAGAGTTAACTATAAAAATAACCTCAAATTGTGTTAAAATGAGCAAAAAAAAATTTATGTTGAAATTTATATTGACGAAATAATTGCGTTGGTAATTCAATACTGTTGAAAAAAATGTTTCATGAAAATCAAACTGTATTTACTTTTAAGAGGAAAATAAGAAGATAAACTGTATAGTACTCAAAACTGACTAGAATAAACTATACGACTGAAATTAATGTAGTCTATAAAGCATGCCAAACTCAAAATTTATAGTTATTATAATGTAAGGTTAGGATACAGTTTTAATACACAATTTAAGTTTTATAATATAAAATTCCTCGTGTATAGTTATAAATTGCTTTATATTCTGATTATAAAACAATGATTAATTTGTTATTACAAAAATGTAGTAAACTTTTATTTGTCTTAGTCATTAGTCTTCAAATACTGTTTAATTGTCGACTAGTTTAGATGATGAAATATTTGTTTGGGGAGTTAGTGTATATAACTGAATCAAAAGTTATAAAACTTATAAGAAAACTGTTAAAGTAAAGTGTGTAATGTACGGTTTTTTCAATAGCTGTAGTTTTTTCATTGTGATATTTAAAGAACATGTGATTGATTTTTATAGCAGTTTAAAACACGATTCACATAAAGCGAATTCGGAGTTATGAATGATGTAATAGAATTGAGGTTTCATTTTTTTCTTTGTTTAGTACTTATCGTTCGAAAACATTCATTTGTGACTGCTACACATACAATTTAATAATTCGTTTTGTTACTTCATAGATATTTTTCTGTGAATGTATTTGGTTATAGTTCTAGTATAACTTACCATATAGTCGTAGATACTGTACACAATTCATTTAAGACAAAGCTGTAACTTACTACACGTAGATACCAAATGCATTATATTGTCGCTTAGAGCTAAAACTCATTAACTGATGAAACAAACGTTTAACTTCAAAGTTGTTTAAAGACTGCATTTTAGTTTATAGGTCAAAAAATAAAAATTCTGAGCACATTTTTATACATTACATGACAATGTATTTTTAATCATTGTGAAAATAAGTATTTAGTGTCTTCAAAAAAGCTGTCAGCTAATAAGTTTTTTCTCCAAGACGACATTATGTCTTTTTGCAGTTATTCTAAGCTATAAATAAAAAATAGGATGTTTCATATTTTGTATTTCATTTCTTTCAGCATAGAAAATCAAAATTTCTAGTTATACGGTTCTAATTATACAAATTATACTATTTTTGCTTCGTACTAATCTCTGAGGGAATGTCACAAAAATTAGACGCTAAATCCAATTTTGAGAACTTTCTTTGGAATTGTTCTTCAGAAGATTAAAGTATACCCTGTTCATCAATTATAACTAAATTTCCAACGACTTCAGCCAAGATGCAGCACCATACAATTGTTCCTCAATGATCACCTAAACATTTCCAGAGACACCGAAGACCACCTGCTGGATGTAGATTCTGCATAGCGTTGAGGAAGCAGTATTCGTTATAGTTCTATGAAGAATTCTATGAAGACAGCTTATGCAATTACCTAGGAAAATATCGAATTTTCCTTTTTAGTTGAAGAGTGCTTTATGCTTTTGCAGGTTAATGATGATGTATATTTATCATACTCCTAAAAATGAACACCCCTCTCCCTAGAGAGGAGGCGTTTCGGTGCTTGTAGGAGCTGAATCTTGACTGGAGATTTTATAAGTTTAGTTACTGTTTATGAAATCAAAAACAGTGTTGAACTTGACTTTTTTAAAAAACAATTCAAAAGAAAATGCACAAAATTGAATTTATACGCGGATAACATACCGTCAAAGAGAAGAGGATAGAAAAAAATAAGTAAGGAAAGGCTTTTTTCCCGCTATAAACAGTAGCTATACATTCAACTATAATCTCAGGATGTCAATGTGCTTGAATATTTAAGGACCTTGCCGATAAAGTGGTTAAAAGTCACCTCCTTATTTCTATACTTTTAAAATCAAACGTTATAAATACTTTTGTAATATTTTTAAATTGTTATTTAAAAATAACTTTTAAATTGTTATTTAAAAATTAATAGTTAAAAATTATTGCAAAATTGTTACCTAAATCAATCATTCAATGCGAATAATGAAAATGTGAAGAGTATGGCATTATTTTCTCCACTCCAACCCCATTTCATTCATTCCATATATAAGGCTATCAGAGCAAGTGGCCTAACCGACTAAAACTCGAAATTTGTACTAAGGCCTTTTAATTTGTTTTTAAATATGCAGGTTAAAGTCTTCTTAAATTTCCAAATAACTTATTGTTGATTACTGAAAAAAACAAACACATTTTTAGAGCCTCAAATCCATAGTACGGGTAGATAAATTTAAAAAAAATGGTGAGAAAATCGCCTTGATCTCCGTTGGGTATATTGGTGGATTAGAACACTCTTGCTGGGATAGCCTCATATTGCATCAACGCTTGTAAAGTAACTAAGATAAAAAAAATGAATCTCGAGAAAACAAAAAATTCGAATGTTTGCTCAGTATTATTCGAAATTTGTTCGACACAAACCTTCGGAAAAGAGATTTTATCAATTAGAGATTAGTCATTATACTTACAGCGATTTGTTATTATTTGCATTACAAAAATTTCCAATGACCTAATATCAAGTAAAGAATATCAGCTTTGTAAGTTTGATACGTTTAGGTCTTCATTCAACGTAAACAAATGGATATCTAAGTCACTTCCTAAATGAAAGTATAACTACACTACTGTCAATTAGAAAAGTGAACTTTTCAAATGCAAAATTATTAAATTATTTGGGGATGATTCCATATGAATTTATCAAATTTCTTACTAATTGGTTGCCAACCATATTGAAATATTTTATTTTTTAGTTATTAAATATGTTTGGATAGTTAAAAACCCTATTTTAAAGCACTTCCTACTCGTTTACAGAAGTTCATTAGTGGAATTTGAATTTTTCAATTTCCCAGATGGCATTTTAAAAGGAAGAGGAAAATGCTGACCACAATTTTATTTTGCGAGAACATGTTAACAGCAAATTTCATATTGGATGAGATAGCAGGAGTGTTTTGACATTTTTTTCTATATATTTTAAGAGTTGGAAACGGGAAATGGTATCAAAAATAATTTTAAAGCCAGATGCACACACACAATTTGATGAAAGAAATATTTGAAAAATAAATCTCAACCGCATACTATTATAATTTTAACTTGATCAATACTGTGAATGCTTCTATAGATGTGATTTTGTTCTTGAAATTCAAGTGATGAACTGGAAGACTAACAGGTGTGATGAAATTATATAATGTTCTTCTCTTTAAACTGTTATGCGTGTTTTTTGCTTTTTATGGGAATAAGTAAACGTGAAGTTCTTTTTGTTATTAAAACTCTTCTCCACGATATGGAAAAAGTAATACTATATTTTCTTTATACCTAGGCGTATGAATAAGATAAGTAAGCAATATCAAAGGTAAGAAAGTAGTTAAATAAGTAATCATTGTTATGGAAAATGAGTAATCAAATATCTTTATTATTTTTTTTCTCTTTAGAAATTAGCAAAGGTTCAATTTAATGTTATAGCTGAAAAAGAGGGGGGGGGATAAATAAAAAAACGAAACTGTATCAATAATTCTCTTTGTAACCCACAGGTTTGTTTATTCAAATTTGCTTCATCATCATTCATCTGCATTTACATTGTGCAATCAAAAACACAATAAATATACGAGAAGAAAACAATGCGATTTTTCAATGATACATAGCTGTTATGCTTTAAAAAAAATGTTTTGTGTAGGTGAGATTATTCAACAGTCTTATTTTCACACTTTTATGCTCTTATCTTTTACATGTTTGTGCTCTTATCTTAGTTTTCATAAATCGATTTAGAAAGGAAGCAAATTAAAATTTAGAGGTGCTCTCTTTCAGTGTTTAACATTTAAAGAGAAACAAACTACGCCGAAAGTATATTGTAGAGTTATTGGTGTTCTTTATGAAAACGTATTAAAATAATGAACTATAAAGATTTAAACAATAGAATCTAAAAGGATTATAGGCAGTTGCAAAACAAATAAACTGTTTTAAAAAGTGTTTTTGGTTCTATATCATCCAAATCTTTATAATACGATTGCAAGTTTTAGAAGCGCATCTACATTTTTCTAGGTTTACGTGATGTGTGAAATATTGATGCATAATTAAATGATGTCCTAAATAAAGCTATTTTATTGATCTAAGTTTTTTAATTTCTAATTATAACTCTTCTCTACATGCATAACATATGGTTAAAAATAAGCGCAAGGTGTAATATTTATAGTTTCTTTGCTTTACGGCATTTTAATCAAAAAGTGTATCATATATTAGTAATCGATTAGGTGATAGGATGTATTATCGACTTACAAGTGAAACACACCAAGTCTAAAACATAGTTTTGAGAAAACGAGGGGGAATTCTACTCCCATAACTTTACTAAGTGTGTTTTACTTAGTGAGTAAAATTTCATTTCACTCAAGAAGTAAAACTTCACTCTAAAGGAAACTTAACCTTCATCCAAAGAAAAATAATGGACTTCACGAATCTAAATCCTAAATCAAAGATCACCACATTCTGGCTTAGGAAAGCTAAAAAACTAGCATCTTGAAAATTTTGTCTTAGTGCGTTTCATTTATAAACAACGATATATTTACTATTTCCCTTTTAAATAACAAAGTTCTCTTTGCAATGCAAGTATGTCTGGTATACAAGGTTGTCTTTGTTTACTTCTTACCTGTT
Organism: Metellina segmentata; assembly: GCA_947359465.1. Lineage (NCBI taxonomy): Eukaryota > Metazoa > Arthropoda > Arachnida > Araneae > Tetragnathidae > Metellina > Metellina segmentata. The sequence continues at coordinate 78,756,871 of OX375878.1, forward strand.
TCAGAATCAAATATTATGATTAAATCAACTCATTTGAACAGAACTTACATTGCTGTAAGTGATTGTTTAATAATAACTCGGGTAAAGTATCATTCATTTAACGTCATCAGTATCACAAGGTCCCGACCACGTGAATACACATATGAATTCAAATAAGTACAATTATTAAATGACGACGAATTAGCAATATCAGGTGGCAGCCTTTCTGATATACTTTAGAAATGGTTTTTATACCTTTTTAGAGCTCTTCATATAATTTATTAGCAGAAATGTAATGCTTGTACGTTTTAATTACCTTTTGCCATAATTTTTACCTTTGTTTCTTATATATTTTCTAAGATTGCCTTTTGTGACAACTTCCTTTAAAATAACTTTTGATACTTCTTTAAAATTCTCGTATCTGTGGCCGAGTTCACGTGATCGTGATACTTTGATGTTTCCACAATCTTGCCGGCTTCTTTGATGGGAAACAATGTGAACCTGTAGGAAGTGGAATTATTTCATACATCGATATATTTTTCGCTAGAGGTATGAAAACTATTATAACTAAAAATTACTCAGTCACTTTTGTTCTTGGGAAAGTATGAAGACAGCAAGAAGCTCATAGGATAATTTTTGTGAGAGAAACTTCCCTGAAAAAACTAACGAATCAGAAAACCATTGAAGTTTTATCTTATAAACGAGATATTCCAGTCAATGCCTCTATCAAATATCAAAAGTTTAAGAAGTTAGCATTGAAAACAAGAATAACTTTTGGAAACGGATGGCTGGTTCAACCGTTGGAGAAAACTGGAAATAAATAGTATATTTGGGAATATGTGGAGCATAAAAGATTTTGATCTATCAATAAGCTGTATACAGATTTAACAAAATAAAAAAAAAGTAAACAAAAGATGAAAGGCTCAAACTAATCACCTAGTATTCATTCCCATAACTATTTACAATTCAGTTTGTCGCTCTGTGGTTCTCTATACTTTGCGAAGGCGAATCGGACTGTGAAACTACGACTTAACTTTATCTAAGAGTGTTGTTTATGCACCTAGCATTTATTCTATAAACAAATACTAGACTTCAAAAACGTTATTCCACTTACATTTGATAAAGCATGCGTATTGAAGACTATTTAACGAAACGCTAAGAATCTTAAGAAAACATTTAAGCCTTTTGGAAGCTTAATCAAGAAAATTTATATAAATACTGATGCATTTTTTTATTTGTACTGCCATCATCAAACTTTTCAAGACTTCATGTTATCACTTCAAGTAGTATCTATTTTAGTGTATGTATTTAAAGATTCCAAAGTATTTTCTTTTAGAAAATGTTTAAAGTGATAGATATTTTTTATTTAAGTTATATATTAACCAGTTTCTTATTTAAATTTAAAGGTTCACACGCAGTGAATGTTTAATTTTCAGTACCTGATAGAACACATAGATAACAAACCTCATTTGAATATACCAAAAAAAGTGCTTGAAATTGGTGGTTAACTGGAGAGTGCAGTTGTTGCTACATTGCAATGGTGTACTTCTGATTGAGACACTCTTCGGCGCCTTCAGAATATCATCTAAAAGGGTGTCCAGAAATTAAGTGGCGTATAGCTGCTGTTTTCATTAGCAATAATGTGTTTGTACTGACCATAATCAAAATTTTCGAGACTTCACGTTATCACTTAGAGTGGCATCTACTTTAGTGTATGCATTCAAAGATTCAAAAATTTTCTTTGTGTAGAAAATGTTTGAAGTGATAGATATATTTCATTTAAATTATATAATAGCCAGTTTCTCATTTAAATTTAAAGGTTCATGCAGTGAATGGATAGCTTAAAGAACATGAGAGACACGTAAATAACAAATCTCATTTTCCATATACCACTGATAAAAAAGGTGCCTGAAATGTGTGGTTATAGTGTGGTGTTGTTGCTATCTTGCTAAGGTGTCTCTCCGACTGCGACATTCTACGGTGCCTTCAAAACAGAGTCTGTACGGGCATCAGGGAAGAAAGTTGCACGGGGCTGATGTTTGCATTAATAATAGTGTGTTTGCTCATACGAGTAGCAATTGTCGAAATACACGTGTTGACTCAGTGATGCAGCTGCATCATTGAGGTACAAATTTACATTTCAATGTTTCAACTTCGTTACGGTGACTAGATAGTAACGTCGTATTTTATAAAAATAGAGAACTATGGAGAAAACAGAAGGTTGGTTGTGAAGGTTTATTTTCGTGCGTTTCATAAATGCTATCGCAATTACACCGTGGTTGTAACGATGATTAAAACGCGTTCCTTCTGTGTACTGTTATAGAATTTGTATAGTATTATTCATTTCGTGGACAATTAAGAGACGCGACAATTTTTCAAATCATGATATTAAAATGTAAGACCCACTTCTTATATGCAGGACTATTGCACAATCTAATGCATTCGAACTTTTTGTCAAATTTGAAAAGCTTAACATTTTGAGTGTCTAGTTATGAAATTCAAAAAGGTCTAGTTTTAATCTTTTAACTCTAAGCATGAAGCTGAAAGGATGTAGTCGAAGTAGTGGGAAAGTGATTTAAGTTTTTAAAATCAACGTCTCATCTTGCTAAATTTTGCTTGCAAAAAATCCTGTAGAGTTATATGTTAATACGTGTAAAACCTTTTCGTAAATGAAAAAATTAGGACTTGGAAATCATGTATGAGGTTTGGCATTATCTTTTCAGTTAAACACTCTTTGGTGAGGGGGGTTCCAGCTCAGGTGTTGAACTTGTCATCTGACCGTGGTTCAAAATTACGCGGTGTAGTACTCGGATCTTTCCATTGGGGAGGAATCCCGGAACGTCGCCAAAAGCCAGTTGTGTTGCTCCAGTGCCACGTTAATTAACACGTTAACCTAAACATGTGTTTCAATTTAACTTTTAAGATAAATAATTTTTTTTGTAACATCTTTTCATTTGGAAATATCTACAAACGACCAATGGCTGAGGAAATAAAGGTCGTGTAAAGACTTCACCAAGAAATACTTGTTTAATAGGTCCAAAAGTATTTTGAACCCTCCAATGTGTTTAAATCTGTATACTTAAATGCACTAATTTGAATTTCAAACCTAAGAATATTTTCTATGACGTTTTGTGTGAGAGCTCTTCTGTGCACAAATAGACACAAAACACTAGAACATAGTAATTTCAAAATAAAATACACCAAGATAGTCCGAAAGTATTCGATTACTAAAAATTTTAAATATGACAGAAAAAACAGAAAAACAATTATTACAATTTTATTAATTTTGTACCTAAGCTGCTTAAGCACTTGAAAGTTTTTTGAGTTAACTGATTCTACTCTGATTTTTCGTTGGACTGAATCCTACGAGTTGACATAGTAATACTTAATTTTTGTCAAATAAGTGAAATGTAAAATTTAATTTTTCGTTGGATTTCTAATCATCAAAATAGCCTTCTAAAACGTTTTTAATTTTTTCTGACAAAATAAACTTTTTTTAAATTAATAAGTCTAAATTACTGTAAAATGTGCTTCGATTCAATTGTAGATTTTTTAAAAGTAAGTTAATTAATTTAACAATTTAAATTTCACCAGACTATAAAAGTTCTTTACTGAAGAATTGTTTCTGCATTTATCTACGCATATTAGGTTTTATATAAATAACCACTTCCTAGAAATTGTAGAAAGATGAATCTTTTAACTTGTGAATATTCATTACATGAGATTAATCCCCAATATTATAATGAATAAAAAGCAGACCTTTACTGCATTAAAGATTAAGTTTTCAAACACTTCGTAAAGGTCTATAGTGAAATAATTGTTTTTTCGGTACCCTCATTGACCCGCTTGAACTGCTCTCTTTATATTCTTTTAATAAACTCACGCCATTTTTAAATAAGTTGCTCAAGTCTCAAAGCCGTTTAAGAAGATCACTTAATCCGCGATCATTTATTATTGATGTCTAATCTCCAGCATGTGCTTAACACAGGAGAGAAGCCTGTGCGTCGCTTGAACGCGAAGCTCTTTGTGCGTGCAGGCTGTGAAGAAAACAGATATAAAAAAACTAAGTTGTCCGTCCAACCTTTTTTGAGAAGTTCCGCCTCGGAGAGAGGTCCGTTTCACCTGTGACTCCACCTCTTTGCATCCGGGAGACAGGGGGATCATCGAAAAGTTGCATCAGATTCATTTATTTCTGTTTCCCACCTGTTCGGCGTGTTCTTTTTCGTAGCTTTATTTATGTATCTGTGTATTCATAAGGCTAATTCGGCCACCCAGGCTTCACGCACAGCTCGAATTTTAAAATTCGAATCGAGTTTCGCGACAGGAATGTCGACAGTCGTCGAATCCTTTGGGACTCTGTTTTCTTGTTCTTTATCGTCTGTCAAGTGGAAGTGAACTGAAGAGGGTAGACATTATCATCGGTCGTGGGAAAGTTGATGTGCTTGAGTGAGTTCTGTGGTGTTCAGAAGGCGGGCGGGAAAACATGTAAGGACATGATGGAAAATAGTATGCGGATTTTAAAAGTGATTTTCAGTGGTGTAGGAAAAGGAGGGGCTCAGGTCCATGGCTGTCTGGATTGGAGAAAAAAATTCTCGTAGTGGCTATCCGAATCTGTAAATTCCATACCACAGCAAGAAATTCACTTTTTTTTGCCACCTAAACATCGACTGCCATTTCCTCTTTACCATTGCCACTTAAAATATATTAAACACGGAAGCAAATTTTCAAAATATTTATATCATATAAATGCATTGTTTCTGTGCATGACCTCACTTCGCTTGTTTCTCGAATGCAAATTCAACACGTCATCAATAGTAGTTCAATAGAATGAATTCCGAATTGATATAATAGTTATTTTTCAACTCCTTTTCCAAACCTCTCCAGAGCGGCGATAAATTTTTTTAATACATTTTAAGATAATTCCTTTGTTTGTCACCCGACAGCATTTGTGTAATAGAAGGCCACTCTGGTTTGTTTGTTTACACTGAATATCCATTTCATTCTTGCGATTTCCGATGAACTTTTAAACTTTAAAAAACTTTGCTTTACCAAATTAAAAAAAAATTGCTTTAAAATAATTCTAGTTAATGAGTCGAAAGGTTGGTCCATGTATTTGATTATACATGTTTAGTTATAAATTATGAATCTTTTTGTGAATCTTTTTATGAATGTGTTTAGTGGAAGCGTTTTGTTGACGTGAAAAGAAGTGAAACTTAATTTGTTAGCTGTGTAAGTTTTGTGGTAGCCAATATTAACAAATTTTTCTGCATGCTTTGAGACGAGCGAGGTTAAATAAAGGTAATTGAATTTACGTCACCCTGGAGCAATACAACAGGCTATTGGCGATGGTCTGGGATCAATACTGAAGGGAAATTCAAGGACAGCACCTCATAATTTTAACCTCTGTCTGATGACGAACTAACTTGATCTGGCACTCTTCTCCCCATACTTCCACCCCGTCAACAGGGGGATATTTGAGACCTCGAGATATTTAACATACACAAGCCTCTATGTACAAGATGGTCGTTAGATGTATCAAGTTTCGAACCTAATTCCCTCTGGTTCTATATCAATTTGTCTACTGAAGCCCAAAAGGCTAAATAAATATATGATCTATAATCAATAACACATAACGGGTTTTTTTCAATCTGGGTATTTTCATAATTCGTCGTGCATTTATAATTTTAAAATTATAAATATGTATGGATAGCAACAGATTGAATACATACAAGCAAAAAAAAGCATCCTTTCAATTAAATTAAAAAAATTAATATATCTGCAGTTAGTTTTACGTTTTACCCAAAGAGGAAAATTTGATAAAAACACAGCAGTAGTCACAATCTGTCCTATCATTCCCATTAAGACAAATATATACATGTTCTTGCACCAACAATAGCAAATACATTTTTTCTAGATAATCGCTTAGATGCATAGATCTTTAAGAATTTACCAATAGAACTTCCAATTTGTATTAGATGGCAAGAAAATAACCAGTTTATTTCTTTTATATCACGTTGTGCACATGAAAAACATATTATAATGACATTATAATTTGTTTGAAAGCAATAAAATACTTCTACATTTGAGATTTTTAAGACAATTATAACTATAAGCAACTATCAATTTATTTAAAATTAAAAAAGTTATAAAAAAATTATATTCAATAATATAGTTTTTAATTTAATTAAATGGCGGTTTACATACTATATTTTGTTGCCAAATAAAGGCTGGTAACTTGAATTAATGTCTTCAATATGATCGAAACAACTCAACTTTATTTAATAAGTTGCAAATATGGTGTGGTATTCTTCCGAGAGTAATTTTCAACAATTTCTTTAACTCTGAACTGACAATCAACTGTGAGTTCATTCCGCCAATCTTGCAAGGATTTCATTAGTTTAACAGGAAAATAACTTATATTGCATCTTTTCGTAAACACACTCTTGTCCATAGTTTTCAAAAGTAGATGTTAGCACCACTCCGTGTGCCCTGAAGGAACCCCCTGTATCCCTGGAAGTAATGCTAGCACAGGGAAAATAGAGGTGTTGAGGGGCAACAGTAAGCAAAGATGCTAAAAAAATGTTTCCTAGTAATCTTTTCTGCAAACAACTATTATCTTGACCATACAGACACTCACTGATGCTGCGTAGCAAAAATTATAAAATTCACATTGTAAAATGTAAGATGATCGTGATAACTGATCTGTTTAAAAAAAATTCGACACAAGCGAGGAATAGCATGTATATATTTTCACGCACTTCAGATTTTAACAGGTTCTTAAAAGTTTAGCGACAGGATTTTACATGTTTATGTCAAGTTTAATGCATAATACAATAAATAGACGTGAAGACTTAAATCCCAGTTAGACTGTTTCGTAGAGAAATTGTATGATGAGTTGTTAGCAGTTTGATGCATTTCAAGTGAAATACCTAGCAATTTTTGTGCTTATGCATAGCATCTATTGAATGCATGCAAAGAATATTATTATTCCAATAAGACTGCTGTTTTTAAATGAGTATTTTTATTACACTGAAATTCTCATTAAAAAATTTCGCTAATATAATCGCATGCAGGCAATTTTGTTAAGGATACAGTTATGAAACAACTTGATTTTCAGTTTCTAACCGGTTGAATTCATGGATATATTTTTAAATGCTTAAATAAATTCTTATGAACTTTATAACAATAATAAAAAAGTTTTATGCATCAATTCCAAAACAAAGGAATGTAGACAGTATGATATCGTATATTTCAAGTATGGTGTTATTCAATCGCTCATAAAAACATAATCATTGCTAGCTTTATAACTTTAATTCCTAGTTGCTTTATTTACAAACTAGCTTTAGAAATTCAAAAATTATATCCTCCGATATATGCATAAGTATTTTATTGCAGCTTTAAAATTATCTAAACAGCTACACGTGGAATTTTAATAAGTTGAGATACTTTTAAAGAGGAGGAGCAGAAAAAAATTTGTCTTTCAGAAGGCTTTGTGAATGCAAAATGTTTGAGACACTATACTCTAAACATTTTGAGTGTGTATGAGTATTATATAACTCAGCACTATATGATATCGATCTCTATGCATAAAATAAGATAATAATTCTCAAACAAATTTTTCATATCTTTTCAAAATCTCTTTTCTTTAAATCATAAAAAAATATTTTACCTAGCATATAGAGCTCTTTTATTAAAAAATATTTTATCTAGCATATAGAGCTCTTTTTTTTTAAATATTTTATCTAGTTTATAGAGCCACATATAAAATTTATTTAGTATTTCACATCATATTTGCTTAGTATCATTAAACAATTTATGTTAAAATAATGACGATGTATTAATGTACATGATATTTAGGATAATTCAATAGTGAAAACAAATGTTTTTTTATTATATTTTTTTGTTTAAAATTCAATCAGCTACTTTTAAAATCCGTATGGAGACATGTGAGAAAATTACTTCATAAGTAAATTCTTAGCTTTATTTTATTTCATAAATGTAGACTTAAAAAAATAAGTCTATAATTAATTTTTTTTTGTTCTTCTCATATAAAATGTTGGATATCAATTTAAATCAAACAATAAATAGCCATAAATATAACTGACTACATGAAGAAAAATATTTTCCAGGTTAGTTTTTATGTAGTTTTTTAGAAACGCTGTGTGTGTGTGTGTGTGTGTGTTTTTTTTATTTTTTATTTGGAAATGTTTCGAATAATCTTTCAATGTTCTTCACTGTATTCTATGCACTGTAGTCCAAATCGATTTAAAAAATCTCTATGATAAGCTGCACATTTAATTTGAGATGAGAAACGAGGAATTATATCCGTGGAAATAAAGCATAAACTACCAGGATAAATTACTAATTTACACAACTTGCAATTGTTATAGACCTCAGCTGCTAGAATAAAGTATACAAATGGCATGTAAGAGATAAGTGCTAATACGTAATGATGGGCTGATACACTTTGCGCATACGGAAATAACTCGTTACTCTAATGGCGAGAATTACAACACGCGAACTGAATATAGGATAATCAATTGGTAGCTTCCTCTTTATATGCATGCTATTGTCTTAATGCCATGATCTTCACAGTCATTTTTTAACACGACTCTTTCTTTTTAAAATAAAAGAACCACTTACAATGAACATTTAAACAGAACAAAATGAATTCAGACATCATTCTTTGAAAATCATTTTTATTCATATCAATTAAAGTGCACAACTAAGTTATGAGATAATGGAAGACATTTTCCTTATAGCGTATTTTCACAATGCAGTGAGACACCTTTACTGATTATTTCATTATAACTATCGAATTTTCGCCTCTCTCTATACAGTGGCTCCCAAATTTGTTCGTACACTTACGAATTTCAATGAAATACTGTTCTATCCATTAATAAAAATTAATTTTTCAGAATATGAATATTTTAATAATGTAAAAACTCGTTATTAACAAAACTACATAAAATATTTTTAAAACACAGTAAAATTCTTTTTTGGAAAATCAATAATTAAAAAGTAATAAAAACGTTACCTTACAAGTCTTTGTACACTCTAAAATATATCTGGTTCTTTTTTATAAATATTGTAATATTTCGGTTAGTTAGTACTTAGTAGCATATCCTTTAGAATATATCAGCAACAGCTTTTAAACATCTGGGAATAGAGTTCATTCGATTTTTTTTGCAATTTCTGCATCATGTTTCTCCATTTGTCAATCATCACCGTCTTATGTTCGCTTTTCGTTTCAATGTCGTGTCTTCTTACCTCTCCAAATGTGTTCTATTGTGTTTAAATCCGGCGATGGAGGTAGTGTTTTCAGAACATGTGGACAGTAATAGACACTAGAGGCGAAAATTGAAAGCAGTTTGCTTAGGATCATTTTCTTGATAAAAAACAGAGTTGTTTCCACAACTCACATTTGGAGCTGATACTTTTAAATTGTTTGTTTAAAATATTCAAATAAAGAGCATGATTCATTATGCCATCAATAAATAAAAAATTACTTAGTCCTTTTGCACTTACATGCACCCTACACATGGACACCTCCACCGCCATGCTTTACTGTTCAAAGTTCTTGATATTAAGTTCCTCATTTTCACCATACAATTATCTTCCCATTGGAACCCAAATGTTAAATTTGCTTGCATCTGAAAATAAGACATGATTACAATACATTTCGGGCTTATTTATCATTAATTTTGCGAAGGAAAGCCTAAGCTTTCTATTTTTTGCACTTACAAACATTTTTCTTCGGACAGAAAGCTAATTTAATCCAGTTTATCTAAGCACTCGTCGAACAGTTTCAGATTAAAGTAGAAAACTTTTCAGCAAATTCTGTAGATATTTTTACAGAAGTCAAACGTGGATTTTACATAAATTTTCTAACTATAAATCTCTGATCACGTTGAGTTAGCTTTGTCTGACGACTTTTTCTTACCTTGTTTTCGATCCTATTTTCTTCTTTAAGGCGTTTTATAACATACTGCAACGTGGAATGGGTAAATTGTACTAATTTAGCGTTATTCTGAAATGATTTACCACTAAGGGAAAGTTGTACAAAACCGGGTAGGTGGATAAAACCGGGACCCGGCAATTTTGGCTACATTATTACTGCTATCTGTCATATAACACATGAAACTAGTTGCTGACTGCCCCCCCCCCATGTTGTTTGGAGCTGAATGAAAGGTAGTGTAGATCACGTGTTTGCAATGCCAAGGTTTTGAAAAATTTTAGTAGAAAAGGTTCGATTTTCACTCCACCGATTTTACTCTATAGTTTCTAATTGCTTGAAGGTTTAGTTTAGGTAAGTACAACATCTCATAACACCTATTTCAGCTATTATTTAAAATTATTAAACAACGTTTTGCAGCATGTTTGAAATATGATAAGCCTTCTTTTCTGATTAATGGTGTCGTCGGATAAAAACGGGACCTTGGTAGTCGGACATAACCGGGTAGGAATAGGAGCCTGGAGAACAAGAAAAAATAAAACCAAAAACACAGAAAAGAAAAACTTTAATCAGAAACTGTTTAAGGCCCCTAAGCAAAAAACTGTCAAAAAAAAAGAATAGAAAGAAGCTTAGCATTAAAACAGACTCCTCGGCATCAGATGAAGATGATGTGGAAAGTGACGAAGCCTGTATCTTTTGTAATAAATTTTATTTCGTATGCCAGGTCAAAATCTCTGAAAGGTTGGATACATTGTCTTAACTGTAAAGGATGGGCGCATGAAGCCTGTAGCAATGCATAGGAGCATGATCAAAATTTATTTGCAATTTCTGTTCTTAAAAACTTCTTACAAATATGATCATTAAGTAATTTTGAATTGAATGTGTTTTTAATGTATTGTAAATTAAGTTATGTTCCGTGATATTTAAATCCAAGTATATTTCTCGGTGTAGGAAGGCCATTTACTAATTCATTGTTATAAATAAATATTTCAGCAGTAAAACTACCACGTTTTTTAATTATTCCTCTATATACCCGGTTATATCTGACCTGGTTGGATAAAACCAGGCACTTGCATACTTCCAAAAAATGATTCATTTACCTTCCAAAATATAGTTCTTCTACATTAAAAATATTTATTTTTGGAACTAAAAAGCTAATTCATCATTCAAATAGAAATTTAAGGAATTTTATTCACGTAGGTGCTTAGGAAAAAACAATGGGGGGGATGTCCCGGTTTTGTCCGACTTTTCCCTACTATGACGAAAAATAATCAATTTTCGAGTACTGTTCGTTGTTTTCTTACTACTACGAGTCATTTTTAAACAATAAATAGAATATTAAGAAGTAAGAAAAGATTAAAGCCAAATTATTTTTTAAATGGCACCACAGTACAAAAATAAAATGCGATAGACGATGATTTTTTTTTATTCATGAATTTATCTGAAAATGTTTCGGTGTACAATTACTTTGTGACGCGTTCTTTCTCTGCCTCCTTATGCAAATACCTTCTCTTGTTTAATACATTATATAAGCCATTTCTTAATCAATGCAATTATTCTTATAAAGAACTAAGTGAATAGGAAATGCTCTCCAAGACCAAAAAAAGTTCCACCTAGAAGCAATTGTTAGAATGCAATGAAATTTACAAGGTTAGTAAAGTGATTATGAATGAGTAAATGAATAAAATTTTAGACTGAAATATGCAAACTTTATTGAAAAAATTAAAAAGAGTGGTATCATTCAGTATGGCGTATGAACGCCATTATTCCTAATGCAGCATGCCAAGCGCCTTGGTAGTGAGTAATACAGGCTCTTTATGAAGACCTGCGACAGTCCATCCCATAATACTTGAACCCTATCATGTAGTTCTAGCAGACTACGCGGTGCGGGTGGAGTGGTGACATCTCGTCCAATGGCATCCCATACATTCTCAATCGGGGACAGGTCCGGTGAGTATGCCGGTCATGGTAAGCTATCGTTATGTTGTAGACAAGCACTGGAGAGGGCAGCAATATGGAGTCGAGCATTGTCTTGGTGCATGATCAAACGATTCTAAAAATCTCCATCTTCTGCTTTCTGCATTTCCAACACAGATGTACCACTCCTCCAAATTTTATTTATACCGGTCTACTCCTTCCAGGTACAACCTTTTTTTTTGTCTTGGAGTATATTAGCTTTACTACCCAAATTGCCCTAGATTTTTGGCTGTTTCACACAAACCTAATTCCACGTGAACGATGTAGCAAGCAGAAAAAAGTTGTGTTCATCTTGAAATTTCAGACAGAATAATCTTCATGACCCCAGAGCTCAGCTTTCGAGAATTTCTTACAACTTCAGACAATCAAGTTTCTGTTTTATTTAGGTAAGGTTATATTATATTCATACAGATGATTAAAAACAAGGATTGAAGTGAACTCGTATCTAGTGAGTAACAGGTTACCAAATGTGATGGTATCTATTTTGATGAGTAGAATCATCATTTTTGAAATAATTCTATAGAACTTTCTTGCAAAAGCGCATATTTTTTGGTTACCGAATAGCTCCATTTGAACTTATTCATTTATAAGCTTCTCACTTGAAACATGAAAGTTTAAAATTTATTCTAGTCATTTAAAACAGCATATGTCAATGCGAATTTCGGGAATACAGGCAACATTATTTATTGTAATTAATTGGTCACAAATGGATATATTAAATTTTTACGACAAGCGGCTTCGAGGAACCTACAAAATTCCTGACGTATACATTCTAATCGTTTGCTTGCTTTCAGTTTATCCTTTCACCACATGGCAATTTCAGTGAAAAAGGTCGTAAAAAGCACCTGTTTAGTTCCGCAAATAGCCACCCCCTGCCCGTCGAACGATTTCGTGTCCCTATGCCATACGTTTACCTACCGTTTATAAGTCGAAGTCTGTCTTGTTTATCGTGCGAAAAGTTTTACGGTTCGCTTCCACGTTGAGGAGTGAATAGCCCATTTGATATAATTTTACGCTCGTAAAAAGAAAACGGTGTGGAAGTGAAGAGAAGATAATCGAGCGAGTGGGTGATCGCGGTCATCAATGAAAGAAAGGTTTCATATATTTATCGTATTTCAAGGTCTAAGCAAGTAAAATTAGCTGTTATCATGAATGTGTCCAACATGTGGTTATGAAGTAAGTTCACATATTTAAGAGACAAGCGCCTGCAATTTTTGAAGAACCGAAATGAAATTTGAGATGTAGTTAGGGACTTAAGATATATACGTTCGAGATGTTTGTAGATAGAATGTATTCCAGATATTTCATTCAGAGTTAAATCTCATGAATTTCGCAAATTTTCAATAGTAACAAAAGGTATTTTCATCTCATTGGAATCTGCATATGTGAGAAAAAAATTACAAGTTTATTTTCCTAATTTTATTTGTCTCGGCCATAAAATGCTTTCAAATCCAGAACATACACTCATGTCCATAAATTAAGGATAATTTATGGACATGAGGACATGGCCTGCTCCACCAAATAAATGTTCATAAGCCAAACAAACGTGACTTATTCATAAAGCCCATTTATTAAACAAAAGATAAAGCACAAAAAAGATGTGTGATACCATTCATAAAAAAATACGATTTTTGCTCACTGGAACAATTACAAAAAATATCGACCTTACAAAAACTTAACATGACATGGTTGGTATGATGGTTAATACATTGTATGTCTCCCAGACGATGAAATACAGTCCGTACAACGCCTAGGCATGCTGAGGATCAAATTATCGATCTGATCTTGGGGAAGATCACTCCATTCAGCAAGCAATGCTCTCCGAAGTTCCGGTACACACGTAGGAGGTGGCTGACGGGCTGCAACTCGTCGGCCAAGCATGTACCATACATGCTCTATCGGATTCAAGTCAGGTGAGAATGCTGGCCATTCTATACGGGGGATATCTCAGATTCAAGGCATTCGTTTACAATGTTTGCACGGTGAGGACGGGCGTTGTCATCCATAAACACAAATTCTGCACCCATGTCACCTCTAAACAAACGTAAAAGGTTGTTCCAGAATGATGTACCGATAAATTTGGCCTCTCATGGTTCCGATTTGAACATGTATATCTGTTCTTTTGCCCAGTATAATTTCGCCCCAAACGAGCAATCCTGCACCACAGTAACGGTGTCGTTCAATGATGTTGTCTTGGTGGTAACGGACGTGGCTGGCGTTCTCCATATGAACGTCCGCCGTGAATCAGACTGCAAGCTAAACCTGGATTCGTCGGAAAACATCACACAAGCCCACTGTGACGATGTCCACGTTACATGTTCTCTACTCCAAGCTAACAGCTGGCGACAGTGAGTTGCCGTGAGCGGAACACATCTGACAGCCTGCGAGCATATAGACCAACATATCCCAAACGTCTGTAAACGTTTTGCCTTGAAACTGTCGTACCCGTGGCTGAAGATAACTGATCAGAAAGGTCGGATGCTGTGCTCCGTCTGCTTCTTTTTGCAGTTACTGCCAAATACTGGTTGCTATTCGGCGTTGTAACTTGGGTCGTCTACTGAAATTTCCATCATTTTGGAATTGTTGCCAAAGCCTAGAGATGACACTTTGGGCAATTCCAAATTCTCAAGCTCTCACACTGTGTGCGAAGAGTAACAAAAATTTGAAGAAACAGATGCATGTGCGAAAAGTTTAGAGATGCAACAATCTTCAGTTCCATTCAAAGCTGCTGTTAAACTGCATCCAACGACTAATTGCTTACTAGGTAACAAAACTATGATGGCTAAGATTATTCGATTATCGATGAAGGTCATATCTATTTTCGCCTTCTTTATCAACTTCTCTTATTAATATTTCACACTCTGTTCAAAATGACCAAAATTGTAACTATGAATCTCAATTTTTTAAATGTTATTTATATTTAAAATAGTGAAACCCATATTTGAAATATGGACAACCTCTTCTGTAGAGAACAATTCTTCAATTAGAGAACAATTTAGATAGTAATATTTCTGTGCTCAAATGGGGCAAAATGTTATAAAAGTCACTTTTCACAAAAAATTGACTAAATTCCAACTTTGAGTCATTTTTGTTAAAGTTTAGAAAGTTGCTAAATGTCGTAAGTCTTTTTCTTTCAGTTTATGAGAAAAAAAAGGTGGGAAAATTGTAATAAATCAAAAACCACAGACCCACATGTCGAATGTTGTATCTTAAAATTGCTGTCACGAAAAATTAAAAAAGCTACTTATAACATTTTGCCATTTGAGCACAGATTTGTTGTATAGGGGATTAACTATTCTTATACATCATTTAATGGTCCAGTATTGCACATAGAGAATCGATTGATTATCTCTAATCAGAATGGTATAAACTACCTCGGTTGAAGATCAACTGGATGTTGAATGCAGCGTTCTGAATTTTAAACAATCCCTCTTCTAGGCATAATGTTAAGTATTATTAATGGTCATTGCTGACTGATTGTGCTAAGATACAAAAATGTCTTACGGCCTATAAGATCAAAAAATTTGAAATATCGTTTAAATATTTAGCAATACGTGTATGTGTCTGTAAAATTAACATGAAACGCATTATGAATAGTTTCTGAAATGTATTTGTAGCACTGATATTGTACTTCTGATGATAACTTTATCTAAATATGCTCTCTAAAAGTCTCTAGTGCACTTAACGAACGTCTTAAACAATAATTCGTATTCCACATATCTATCTATCTATTAAAAAAATGTGTCGGTCTTTTTCAGGTTTATTCGTTTTGTGACTGGTAGATAGCGAGTCACGTGATAGCAAGTCTTGTGGTTCAATGGGCTAATTAATTTGTAGCACGGGCAGACGATAAACACCAGTTATATTTTTCAATTAATTCATTCATAAAATTTGAGAGCACGCGCTAGTTTGCTATGTTTTCAGAAGAACCGGCCAATTCGGTCGCCGTTTCCATAGCAACAGTCGAATATGAAAATATTAAGTACTATTACAACAAACAACACGGAGAAGCTAAAACATTTAAAATTATGATTAGATTTCCTCTGAATTTAGAGCAATATGTTGTGCTAAAATATTTCCTTTTTTATGTAGAAATGAGATGTTGTGTTCTTGACATTTTTTAAAACATTTTGTTTTTATTTACACTATAATTCCATGTATGAGCCGAGAATTTTCGGAACGTTTTCTGAAGCTAAACTACTGGGGTCGGCTTATATACAAATCCGCTACTCTCGCCAAAAAGTAGGCAATTTTTCGTTACTCGGGCGCATGCGATAAATATCGCAATGGGAAGGGAACCTTCAATTAACTTCGTACGGGATCAATCCAGCAGCTATCCAAATGGGGATGGATTGTGAAGCAATAACCTCCCCGTCATTGTTGAAAAGTATAGCTCGCAAAGCGAACTAAATACACTCATTGCCATAAAAATTTGCGCACCAAAAAAAGTCGTCAAAATGAAACGAAATTTTACACATGTAAGTACTACTTTGATATAAGCAAGTGATTAGAAAATCACAGAAAAAGGATCATTTATTGCAGAAAAAAGTACAAATGAACGGAAGTTTTAGTACTTTGTTGGACCCCCTCTAGCGCCAATGCACGATGCGATAGGAGCGGGCATTGAGGCATACAAGTTCCGTATGATGTCCTGAGACATCTCGTTCCACAGTTGCTGTAAACGCGTCTCTAGTTCGACCAAACTCGTAGGGTGTCCAACTTGCCGTCCCAAATTATCCCAGATAAGCAGGATTGGTGACAAATCTGGGGGTCGAGCAGGCCAGGGGAGGGTGGTAATGTGGCGGAAGCAGTCTTGTGACATTCTTGTTGTGTGTGGCCGAGCACTGTCTTGTTAAAAAATGGCTCCTGGGAGCCCTGCCATGAGTGGCATCACATGTGGCTGAAGGATGTCATGGACGTACCGCTGGGCTGTCATTCTACCATGGATCAATGAGGTAGTTGGCTCTACGTGTGCGTTTCGTATGATGTGACTGTCTTCTCGACGACTGGTCTGTCGAGGGCGTCCTGAGCCTGGTCGCAGTGTAAATGACGTCTCTTCTGTCCACTGGTTCCAACACCTCCTCATAGTAAAATCAGAACGGCCTATTTGACGAGCTACTCGCCGAGCTGACCACCCAGCTTCCATCATCCCGATGATTATTCCCCTTTCGAACTCTGACAGCTGTTCATATTGTCTTCGATGGCGGCGTAACGGCATGTCTACCTCAGCGTTTCCTTTGCAAAAGATTAAGTGCACTCAAATAAGCTCTGCTTACCTGTTTTATACTCCAAGGAGAACGAAGTTCAATGCCCTCTAGTGGCATTACGCAATGTGCAATCACGCTGCATTTCTAATAATTTTTATATCTGACCGACATGTACCTTCATGCCAAGCTTCGTTTCGATCCCACAGTTATTTCTTGGTGCGCAAATTTTTATGGCAATTAGTGTATGATTGCGCAGCAATCATCGGGGGTTGACGAGCGATAGCGAGCAGGGGACAGAGCCCCTTAGTACAAGACAAAACAAAATTATTTAGAACTTTTCAACATTACTAAAATGATTTTACGTATTATAATTTATTTGTAATATTTAATTGTAATAAGTGCTACATTTGTTATGAAATAGTTATTACTGGATTTTAAGTTAAGGTAGGGTGGGGTAAGTGGGTACACGGGGCATCTGGATACCCCTTTGTATTTTTTATATGTTTAGAGGGAATTTTCAAACTACGTATTGGCAACAATAGATATGTCTTTCCTCAAAAACAACTGTCAGTTCACCAGTGGTATAGCAACAGTAGAGAAGAAAGGCTACAATAAATGGAATAGCTTTTGCTGCTCGTAACTTGAGACACTACTCTATTCAAGCTATTCTGGTGTGAGTAATTTCATAGTTACAAAAAAAAAAAAACTAAATCTCTTCAAAGATCACACTAAGTAGATTTAATTTAAACTTTTTTTTGTTAGTATAAAAAAGTCATAAAGGGTGCCCTATTATAAAATAGTTTAGTTGAAAAATTAAAAAATTATCTTTAAGATTTTATTAATAAGTTCAATTTTAATTTAAGAAAGTTTAATTAGAATATATACCAATTTGCACTTGCCAGTTATTTCTGGAAATAACTTAATATGTTAATTTTAGAGTTTTGTAAATCATCTCTCTTTTTCAATATAATTATTTACTTAAGTTATAATCAAAAGTTATTTTTTTACTGTTTCACACACACACACACTAACGTGTATGTGTACGCACACAACAATTGAAAAAGAATTGTATAGAATTGTAACTACTGCTGAGGTAGAGGTCAGTGTACCTCTCACTTATAACTACAGTAAAAATAGGAAAATTTGTATTTTCTAACCATGAAACCAGCTCTTAAATATTGTTTAATAACAAGAGAGCAACTCGGTTCTAAAAAAGTTTTTCTCTTTACTATTTCTATATTTTATGCGTGGGTGTTCACTTACCACGACGATATGGGGAACTGGGTACATTAGGGTGGAGCGAAAAACACGAATTTCGGAAATTGAAAACGCCTATGGTGGGAATAGTTGGGGACTACCATGCTTATTAATAATACAAAATATGAGCTAAATCAATTATTATCTTCTAGTGCCAAAATCACTTCGAAATTTCAAAAACTTACCAATTTCTTCACAAAAACAATAATAACGCAATTAAAAAATTTAATGCATCTTATTTAAAGCCATAGGTGGGTGTAATGAACTTTCCTGCTTGTAAAAAACAGTGTTACTCCTAACATTATCCCGGAAATTTAAAAATTTCCCCTTTTTTTAGAACTTTATATCACGCACGTCTCCACTCCGCTCATTAGACTCATCATTGCGTTCCTCGCTACTAGGGTGCACTGACGTTTCCCTTTCTTCGCTTGAAAAAGAATTGTATAGAATTGTAACTACTGCTGAGGTAGAGGTCAGTGTACCTCTCACTTATAATAAGGGGTAAATAACTCGTATTTCACCACAAAGAGTGGAGGTGTCTAGGTTCCTTTAAATACCCGCCCACTTTTTTTGTAAATATCTAGTAAGTGTATGCTCCTGCAAATGCCCTACCGATCTAGTCTATCGAGGAAAACTAAGTTCTTTGTTCAAATTGTTTCACTTTCGTTTCTTGGTGCGTATTTTACTGTTTATTTTTACTCATTTTATATATTTTTATATACAATTTTAATCTTTAAGTTCAGTTTTGTTTGGGTTTCGTTTGTTTGTTTGTTAAGGATACACGGTTCTGTGAATTAGTCGAAATTCCTAGGACACAATCAGTAGATGTATGTCCCGTGTTTGGAATGGCTGAAATAATGAAGCCTAACATGCTTCCAACAAATGCAGATGTTATGAAGTATTATCTTTACATACAGAAAGATTATAAAAAAGATTATAGTATGTGGCTTATGTATGTTCAATTTTCATTAAAGAGCTTAAAGGATTATGGGAAAAAATTTGATTCGAACTGTAACAAACCAACAAATAATATATATGCTGAAAAAATACCATAAAACATATAGAAATATTAAGAAACAATTAAAAATACTGGCAAACTATATTTCTCGAAAAAGGATATGTCCTTCAGGGAATCAGTAGGAAAAAAAATCTATTTGATATTAACATATGTAAATGTAAGAACTTCCTCAGTTGTACTTTCAAAATGATAGTACCTATTGCTGAAAGAGCTTTTTTAATAGATCAAAGGACATTTCGAAAAATGGTCATTGGAAATGTTGACATTAAAACCAGCAGAATGATTGAAGAAAAGATTGCAGCGCAAAGAAAGAGAAGCAGAGAGCCAAAACGTTCAGCTCAAAGATTGTAAAGGAAAACAGTCCAAAATACTCTCGCCCTCTATTACGGGAGTTACTTTGAGTTTTAATTGGCTTAAGAATTCTAATGATACTATAAACACAATCATTGATAATAATTCTTCTTCAACTTCACAAACGAAAACTAAACTTTCAAATGTAGGTCAGGCTTGTGATAGAACTGGTGTTTCCGATAGATCGGCAGTAATTCTAATAAATGCTGCTTTGAAGGATATGGGAAAAATTTCCAAGGATGATTCTTCAAACATAGTTGATCGTAGTAAACTTAGAAGAGAAAGGACAAAGACCCGCAGCTACATGAAAAGGAAAAATGAGGAAACTACCTCTTTATCAGAATATGGAATATACTTTGATGAGCGAAAGGTTTAAACTTTAGTAATGATTAAAGAAAGAGAAAGGATTTCTAGAAAGACGGTAACAGAACATATCGTTCTAATACTAGAACCAGGATCAAAATATATGGGACTTGTCACTCCTACGACTGGCTCTTCTCAAAATATTAAAACAAGTATTTTAACTTTTTTGGAGAAAAATATCGATTTTTCTAAGATGCAAGTGGTTGGCTGTGATGGTACAGTGGTGAATACATGTTTAAAAAATGGAGTCATTCGACATATCGAGCTCTTTTAGGACGTTCTGTGCATTGGTTTATTTGTTTATTACATACAAATGAGCTGCCCAGCTACCTTTACGTCATTTGTTGCAACATTTAGAAAAGAAAACCACTGACCAAAAAAATACAGCGGAAAAATTGGAAAAATGTTAGAATCTTGTGAAAAATTGCCTTTAGCAAACTTCGAAAAGATAGAAGTAACTTTGCCAGATATTGTCCTAGAGGATCTTAGCACTGATCAACGATACCTTTACAAAATGTGCACAGAAATATCAATTAAATATATTCCATTAAGCTTGTCACAAAAAGATCCAGGAAATTGAATCATTCCAGATGGTTGACGACGACAAATAGAATTTTAAGGTTATATGTTTCAACAGAAGATCCAACTCATAACTTGAAAATATTAACAGAGTATGTTGTGAAGGTACACTCATATGTTTGGTTTAAAATTAAAAGTCAGTCATCATGTTGGTACGGGAGTCTTCATTTTTACCACATTTTAAATAAATCGAGATTTTTGCCTGAGGATTTAAAAATTGTAGTAGATATAAATTTGCAAAGAAATGCGTATTATGCCCATCCAGAAAATATTATTTTGGCAATGTTAGCTGATGATCGAAAACACATCAGAGAATTAAGCCTTAGAAAAATTTTAAATTAAGATAAACAAAAAATAAAGTCGAAAAGAATATTTGAGAGTTCAAAATTCCCAAGTTAAACTTCGAAGCAGACGATTACATAAATCTAATTGAATGGCCATCAGATTCCATTACAGATCCACCACTTACAGTATCTCTTTCTGATGATCAACTCAAGTCTATGATTCTAGACGTTCCAACCAATAGTAACATGTTTAACTTTCCATGCCCTTCACAAGCAGTAGAACGTTGCGTTAAATTAGTAACTGAAGCATATAGTACAGTCTGTGGTACAGAGGCACGAGATGGATTTATTCGGTCAAGAATTGCTTCTAGACTTGCTTTACCCTATTTTGAAACCAAAAGCCAATATCAACCACTTTTAAGCTAAACCACTTGCCAGTACCTTCAACTTAATTTTTTAGGGTAAGCTAGCAACTTAAATTGAAATTTTTTAGAAGGGGGTGGGGGGGGGGGTGGGGGGGGGGTGGAACACGATATGCAGCCACCTCCTCGTGTTGAGTTCTGGGTTGTTTTCATAATGCAAAAAACAGCGAAGAGCTGCAAGGAGAAGCGCCCGTGTAAACGCGTGGTCACAATGATGAGTCTATTGAGAGGAGTGGAGACGCGCGTGATGGCGCTCTAAAAAAGGGTGACATTTTTTATTTTCCCGGTTAATGTTAGGTGTAAAACTTTTTTTTTACACGCAGGGAAGTTCATTTCACCCACCCATGGCTTTAAATAAGATGTATTAAATATTTTTAAATGCGTTATTATTATTTTTGTGAAAAAGTTGTCAACATTTCGAAATTTCCAAGTGATTTTGGCACCTGAAGATATTAATTGATTTAGCTGATATTTTGAATTAATAATAAGCATGGTAGACCCCAACTATTCCCACCATAGGCGTTTTCAATTTCCGAAATTTGTGTTTTACGCTCCACTCTACTATACATTAATACATTGGGTTATGCGATTAAAAATTTTTTTACACCTAAACAAGTGATCAGTTTTAAGAAGTGGTACACATCTGTTTAAAGGGCAAAATCTACTGAGCAGTTTGATTATTACAGTAGTACAAAAGCAGAAATTTACAACTAGCAACAGTATCCAAACTCAAAATAAATTTGTGATCCAAAATCGGTACCCAGCTACCCCGCCCTTATCTCATAGTCTTTATATTCTTTAAAAGAAACGTTAAAGCACGAAACGCATTTAAAATTAAAATATTTACTTAAATTAAGCTAAAGGATATGAGATAAAAGTTTTTATAGTCTTGGAAAGATAAACAAAATAAGATTGTATTTAGTTGAAACTGTAAAAATCTGTAAATAGTTGAGTTATGGTACATTCGAAGTGATACGATTGTAAAACGATTCATCATCTATTACCAAGAAAGTAACGGTAGTTCAACTGTTGCAGAACCTACTGTAGTTCTGTATAAACCTGATAGTGTGGTTGTTCAAGGAAGAAAAGCTTTGCTGCAAATAATGACCTACATTTTGGTGATAATACATTCCGAGATTTATAAGTCGGACTTCAAAGAGCCTTCTTTTTTTATTCAGCATTGGAACTCCTGATGTCAAAGAAAACTTGACCAATTATTTCTTTTAAAAACGGAAGTACTTCATTACATTATACCTTTAATCCTAAAATAGTCTGAAATTTCCAAACAATAAACACATTTATTATTTCCAAATGAGTATTTTTTTACACTTCAAAATTTCATTATGTTATTCTAGCATCAACTGCCATTGTTTGATCAATACTTTTAAATAGAGAATGATTCAACAGGAATATCACACTCCTTGGTTTGCTTAGAACAAAGTGATTTTAAATAATTCAACTTTGAAGAACTTGAAATTGAATAATTATGTACTTTGAACTGCGTGTGAATATGTTGAATTATAATGTAAACACGAAAGGTATATACAGACCTTTTTGTAACGAATATAGTTTCTGAAAATATATTTCACAGCTGAGTAACCAACTACTCTAATTATGACACTACCTTAAAAGTTCTCTACAGCGAAATCAAACGAAATATGGAACGATTTATTTAAATGTAAGTGCTCAATAAAAAGACTGTGCATATGCAAATTTTCGAATCATGATACGAGTTCACGTGATAGCACTTCAACCAATAATAGATAAAATGTGGTTAAATAAGTTGAATTGCGTTTGAAGGACAATCTTGGAACTAAGGATAGTCACGAACATGTGTGTAACGCATGCTTCATATTTTTGTTACTCTAAAAAAGGTGACGTCCACATTTTTATCATGTCCTTCACCTTCCTCAAATTCCTTAGAGGCCTTACAAGAAAGACCCAGTTGGCCATCACAAGGACACTCCATCTACGTTCACAGAGATAAAATTATTTGTTACAATTAACAATCTTTTTTGTCTGGCCAATGAACCAATAGAGTGAAATTTTCGAAATATTTCAAAAAGATAAGAGAAAAGTTAAGAAAGTTGGTAAGAGATCGTAAATAATGTTTTTTTTTATCAGTTTTCAATCATGTATATAAACACGTATATCCCAAAAAGCTAAAAAAAATCAATGCACCGTTTATTGTATACTAGTCTGCATATTTCCATCCAAAACCTAATGTAGCGAGCGATCTTTCCAGAGAATTTGTATAAGCAAGTCATTAATGGAATATGTAATTTTTACTAATTGGAATTAATTTAGTTGATCAGGTGTTAAAGATACTGTCCGAATACCATCAATATAATCTTAACGTTACACTTTAAGTATCCTGAGGGATTTTGAATAAATCAACTGTGTGTGATTTACATACCAAAATTCAAAATTATAATTACCCTGCATTTAAGTGAGTTTTTCAAAACTATTTTATTCTACTTTCGCATGTCTTGCGATACGTTAATTAAATATAACTAACCAAAATAAATGAAAAGTTCTCTAGCTGTTTTAATGATATGAACTTGTGATGCATAGTAAGCATTCATTCGCAAAACCTGTCTCGATATTTGCGAGATTTTGTACTTCGTAATCTTTTAGTCATCCATTAAAAAGTGGAAGGCTTTAATTTACTATTAAAAATGGTGTCATAAGTCATATTTGCTATTCACAAATTCATATTTTCAATTCAATTATTATCACAAGAAAATAAACTAGAATTTGACGTAGAAACATTCTAGTTCAATAGAGATTTGATTTTTGTAAGGAGATAGAGAGGCAAACATCAAAAACGACCTATATGAATTTGTATAAGGCTTGAAAGGGGATGTTCAATTTCCTCTCTGTTTTTAAAAATATGCAAGAACGTATATTATTTAAACTACCATTCTGATAAGTTTCATCTTCCCCGTACTGCAACCAGAACAGATATTTTTTTCAGCACACAATATTTTAATCCAAGTATTATTTTTAAGAAATGAGATGACAGAAAACACAAGACAACGCTTGACGAGACAGAACATCTTGTTAAATAAACCAAGTGTCTTTCAGAGGACAGCGCTAGATATCAAAGTTTTGTATTGGTATAAAATATGTTGCAACCAGAAAGAATGATAGGACCGATTTTTGAATGCTTCAAGCTGCGTCAGTGCCAATCAACATCATTTGGCCTGTGCGCTGAGACTGCTTTCCAAGCCGAACAGCTCTCTTCATGTCTCATTCTAATCTTGTTCTTTGCGATTAGTAGTTATAGTGAAAATCGTGTTCCGCTTTGATCGTCTTCAATTAAGACAATGGATGTGGAGCGTGGGTGTGGATTGAGCGGAAGTGATGACTTGTTGAATTGCTTTCGATTCTTCTAGACGCAGGAAGAGGCTCCCACCAGGAAGTTCCCATACGAGACAGCTATAACGAACAAAACTAAGTCAAGGTTTCAACAGCGCGTTTAATTCGATTCATTAATCAGAGTTTAGTAGCTTTTAAAGTAATTCTTAAAAAGTCAGACGGGCTATTTACCACTTTTGAGGTTATGCGATAGTTATTTTTTGTTACAATTCGAACTTAATATAAACATACCGACGTGAAAAATTATATCGTATGAGTGACTGAAAGCATTCTGAGAGTAGGTTAGAATAGAATTACATGACTGATTCATTTAAATATCAAGTTTCAGTAGTTAGTAAGCTATGGAAATCGATAATATTACAAAAAAAAGGGTTTTAGGGCTTGCAGTAATTGTTTGTTATTAGTTGGAATGTTTTACACATTGATAAACCTGGATGAAAGTCAGTACTTACGAATGAAATCCATCGACTTGCAAGTGGAACACACTAAGTCAAAATTTTCAAGGTCTGAATCAGCTTTTCTAGATCAGAAAGGGTTGATCTTTATATTAGTGAAGTCCACTAAATTACTTTTCTTTGCACAAAAGTTAGATTCCTTCTTGAGGAATCCACTCAGTGAGTATATCATAGGAATTTGAATTTTTCGCCATTGTTTTCTAAGAATTATACTTTTTATTTAGTGTTTCCTTTGTACGCTGAGAGACCAGGGAATATAATTGGTAGAGTTGCATATTAGCAACTGGAGGGTTGCGTGTTCGAAAGTAGATCCAACGCAAAGAATGTCATGTATGTGGTGATTGGTGCACGTTAAATCAGCCATGGTCTCAAATGTCCTCACGTTGGTGTGGTGTAGAAGTTTGAAGAGGTGGCCAGCTCAGGTATTGACCTCGTCATCAGATCCTGGTTCGAAATTATGAGGTGTAGTCATCGGATCTTACCCTTTGGAATTAATTCCGGACCGTAGAAACAATCCCATTGTATTTCTCCAGTGAGATGTAAATTCAACTAGCCACCTATACTACCAGTGGGCTAATTTCTTCATGTACAGTCGCGGTAGAAAACAACGAACCACCTCCTTTATTTCAAGTTCTATAAATACTAAAGCAAATCTAAAAGTATCACTCAATTGGGAGAAACGTCCTCTGCCAATTCAAATCCAAAAAAGTGCACAAACGGAAGTCTTCATATCAAATTTTGCACAAAGTACAAAATTTCTAATAGAAACCCATATTTCGATGCCATAATCAAATTCCGCATCATTAAATTATTTTAAATATGATATTTCATGACTTTATTAGCTTTATATCATGATATATTCAATCCTAAAGTTGTTATCAATTTCAGGGATCATCTCTAAGTAAAGATTCTCTATTTGTAGATCGAGATTAATTGTACAATAGTTATAGCTACCCGAATTCCAAACTTGAACACTATTTCAGACGTATTTTTCAGCAATTCTATATTTATTACGCAAATGCAAACGATTTGAAAATTATATTATTATATTTACTACGTAAGTGCAAATGATCCGATAATTATTATCCGAGGCTTGTCAGACGTTTTTTAAACTTTTAGTTGCCCCTAAAATCTCAATAATGAGGAAAATTTAATGTAGCTCAAAAATTAATTATTGGAAAGAGCTGAAATTTTGCATAGCCATATTAGAAGTTCTTCTCAATCGATTCCCATCAAAATATAATAATGTTCCAATTCATAACTTTTTCACACATTAATTTAATAAATATTATTGCACACTAAAAACTATTTTTCAAATAAAATATCAGATGGATTTTATTTGGGCTTTTATTTAACAGTAACATGGTACAAAATACCAGCGCTATAGAAATATTATTTAGGAAGATATGCATACGCTCGTAAGAAAAATGCTCGTAATAGTATGTATAAATGATTTTAACCATCAGGAGCTCCAATGTTTGTGTACTCATAACTCAATTCATTATGAAGACGGCCCCTTATGCAATTTATTAATTTAAATTTATAGAAGACATTAGTTCCTGTGCAACGCCATTTGAATTTTCTCCTATATTAAAATTGCTTGAATAAAGAGGGGTGGATCGTTTTTCTACCTGTAGCTGTACATCTTATATCATGATTTATAAGTTTCCTAGCTTTGGAATATTATGAAAACTCAAGTTAAGAATCTTCGTACCGTTCTGGCAATTTTCAAATCTGTGTTTCTTATTCCTCAAAAGATAAAATGTTTTCTAAAATTTAGTTCTTTTATGATGTATGCAATTACATAATTCTCTAGAAGTATTTACACTGAGATTGAATTTAAATAAATAGTGGAATTTCACTTGCACACTAGTTTATATGGTGCAATAAAATTGCTGAATTTACATCGCGCTGGAACAACGCGAAGGGGGTTATTGTGATGGCTCTGTATTAATCCCGAATAAAAAGATCCGAGGACAACACCTCGTAATTTTAAATCACTGTCTGATGACGATGTCATCATGTGAGTTACCGAGGACATTTGAGGTCACTGCATAATTAAAGTGCAATAGCCTCCACTGTCTTTGATTGGATCGATTTTCGACCTCGCAATACTCCTGTTGATTCAGGACTCTACCAACTAAGCCACCGGGGAATTAAAAGGAATAATGGAATTAAAAGCATCGCGAAAATAAATGGCCCAAGAGAGTTTGTTATAAAACTCTCCTTAGACCAAGAATCAAACTTTCCTTTGAAGTTCTGATAACAGTTATATACCTAAATATAATACAATTACACCTTTAATTTCTTGGGAGAGTTTTAAATGAACTTGCCAATTGATTTGAAATTTTCCATTACAGGTATATCTGAAGACAAGTATCTTAATAATCAAATACATAAGTCCTTGGTAAAAGAATTATACTAACTTACATACTAATCCAGTCAAAACAATCGTTTCAGAGTTTGACGAAACGAGTAAAATTTCTTTGCTCTCCTCTAAGTATAGAACGTTCGGCATCAATTTCGCAAGGGTATGAAATGTATTGTAGAGTTTAGAATATTGGCCAGAAAATATTTTTGCAGTCGGTTTTGGCATACTTTGCCCTATGTGTTTGAGTAATTTGTGTTCACATTTTTGTATCAAAGAAACTTCAATCGTGTTTTGAGTTAGGTTATTAAAATCACAAACCGTCCCCATTCGTTTAACTTTGTCCATGCCTTTGGAGGGATTTATTTGGCTTGTGCGTAAATGTACCCGTTTAGTGAGGATACTTTTACTGTAGTTTTATGGAGAATGATTCCAAGAAAAAAATCACGCGTGCTGTAATTTATCATCCTGTTGTGTTTTATTTTTAGAAAATTGTTTTCTTAATGGTCATAAAAGCGCCTGGTACGGGTTTTTACTTCTACCGGAAGTTTAGACAAAAAGGATCACCGAGGAAAGGTTCGTTTTTATCACTCTTTGTTTTTATTCTTTCGGGAAGATCTCTCTTATAACTCAATCCACATAACTTAATTTTCGTAATCTCATATTGTTAATTTAAGTGATCTTGTAAACAGAGAAGGCATTGTTCTCAATAACGAAATGAGTTAATTATTTATTGTTCATTAAGTGAATCGGGGAGGTCTTGCGTCTCTTGAAGGTTTCGTTACACACACATTTTTTTCTTAGAATATATGGGTAATAAAACCTTTATGACTCTAAAACCAGAGACATCTAAAAGAGTGGAGGAAATTTTTTCCACTTAATTAAGAATCTTTGTAAATTGTATTTAAATTAGAAGCAAATTTAAAGGGCACTGAGACTTACAACAATATGGAAGTAAATATGTATGCGATTGATTTTCAGTGAAAATCAGGACACCCTAGCGAAAGTGAAGACTTTACTTACAATACAAATGGTATCGCATGATACGCACAGGAGATGTAGTTTATAGTGACGCTAGTCGCTTAATTTAATTGGAGTTGACCAATTAAATATCACATATCAATTAGGGATGCGATATCGATGTTTTGTAAAAAACATCGATGTATTGGAGTTATGTTTATACTTGTCGTTGTTTTTACGTTGTCGATGTTTTAATTTTAAATAAAAAAAGTACCATTATAAAAATTTTAAAAAAATAACCAAGAAGCATAATTTTCATAATTAGTAAATTGACCAAGGGTGAAGGGTCTGAAAAGTATGAAGATAAAAGGGGGAGCGGTGTCTCAAGCAACGAGACAGTAGGGATGCGACATCGATGTCGATGTTTTTTTTTTAAATAAACATCGATTTATTGGAGCCGATGTTTGTTTAACATCGATGTTTTTACATTATCTAAGTTTTTACGCTGTCAATGTTTTATTATTGAACCAGTACTAAACCAGTTTTAAAAAATGGAGAAAAAAAGTTTGTATACATCGGTGTTTAAAAACATCAATGGTTTTGGGACTATGTATTGTTGACATCTATGTTTTAATGTTGAACATCGATGTTTTGTTGTCGCATCCCTAATATAAATTCGGACATCATCCTTTGGAATTTTTATTGACGAAGTTGTGCAATCGTATTCGAAGACCAAATCGAGTGACGTCATGTCGGTAATGGTAATGGTAATTTTAGTTAACGTCGTACTAGAGCAACACAACGGGCTATTGACGACGGTCCGGGATCAGTCCCTTAAGGGAAAGATCCGAGGACAACACCTCGTAATTTTGAACCACGACGTCGTGTCGGAATAAATACAGTAAACACGTTCCGCCTCAGAAACACTATCACCACCAACTTTCAGTTCAGTAGAAAACTTCTTACTTGTTGAACTTTCATTAAAGATTTCAGGTTTCATCAAACTACATATAAGGCACATTTAAAGTTATTGGATGCTCTTTTTTTAAATAAGAGGAAATTCATTGATATAAAATCTTATGTCTACATTGAGGTAACTCCGATGTTTACCAGCATGTAAAATACGTATATAATTTTTCTTTGTTTAGAAATGTATTAATAGATAGTATCTATGGTGGGTAAACTTCGATAGAATAACTAATAAAAAAAAAAAAAGAAGGAAATTTATTAAAAAAACAAGAAAGAACAAAGCTTGAGGCAAACATTTGAACACAGAACATTGTAAACACGTTTATCTTGAAATGAAAATAATTTTCTCTGTGTTTTTGACAATCGGTTGACTAATAAGGCCTAATAAGGTAATAGTTGTTTGCCTTTTTATAAAATTTAGTTTTGAACTTGTAAAATGCATTTAGTTGAGTTTTTATTTTTGTATTTTACTTTTATTTCATGAACATGGCATAAAGTTTAAAAGTGAAATGCTTTGATACGGCTAAACTTTTAGAGATTTGAAAAAAAAGTTTTTTTTATTAGCTGTCAGTTTAGTACGTAGTTCTACCAGTAAAACTCATGGGGAGCTTCTGAAATAACTTGATGGTACAATGTTTCTGAAATTGATGTGTGAAAGTAAAATGTGAGCACTTGGGAAATAGTAAGCGATGCAACGAATGGTATTGGAACAAGTCAGGTCAATCCACACCATTCTTCTCAACAAGCTACAATTTTCCCATAGGTCGCATGTGGAATAGCATTTTTTTAAATATAACAATAAAATTATTTTAATCTCGTTCACTCATTGCATACTTGTATAGTAGCATTATTGAGATGTTTATTTCAAAGCGATTGCCAGTTTTTAGATCTACTTCACTAATCACTAAGATGAGTTTCCTGCATAAACCTTCTTAAATCATTTTGAATAGTGAAAAAAAATCTTTCGGAAATTAGGGGCACTAGAACAGTTTATAACAAAGACACTACGACATCTGAGAATTTCTTGTTGTGTCTCAAAACCATTTTTACTGTAAAATACGAAACGTCGTTGTAATTAAATAGCCGCTGTTTCAAAATATATATATATCACAAATGTTTATCTTCATACCTAATATTTATGTTTCATATTGTTTATACTAAGGTGAATATGAAATATAGGTTTTAAAAATAAAACCTTATTTTATAAAAAAGAAAACTTCTTAGTTTTGATTATATGTATTTAGGGTCTGGTATGTCTTAAGATCTATCTTAGTATGTTATTTGACACATGGTTCTTAATACATTTCTAGTTTTTATATTTATATTAAATTTTTAATGAATTTTTATGTGGCTTAGAGTTTTATAACCTTGTTTTGGAATAAAAGTAAGATTCCCATATCGGTATAGACGGCTTTGATTTTCATATAAGTCACTTACATCTTGGATAATAAATCTTACAAAATGAAAGGGTTTTTTTTATTAACACTGAAGCATAATTCCTGATATTCCAGAGAATTCTGGACAAATAAAACTCAATCGACGAAGTATTAATAAAAAACCTTTTAGTTGAAAACAGTCAAATGAACATTATTACAAACAAAAAATAAAATAATTACAAATAAAAAATACCTATCAGATAAAAATATATAACTAGCCGCATATTATTTCGTGAGTTGCAGTAAACGACCAGCACATTTTTGTACCCAAATAAATTCAAGTAGCACATTAATATATTTAGATTGATGATTTCTAAGAAATATCCGACAATTAATTATTTTCGGTGGAATCCGGCTTAGCGCGTAAAATCCGGACCTATCCAGACTTTTCCGGACGTCTGGTTGCCTAAGGTTCATCCTATAGAATATGTTTGTAGAAAACAGGCCTGAGTTCACTATCCAGGTTGTTGCTAGTCACACCAATTCAATTAACCAAATCATCCATGGTCTTTAATTTAAAAAATAATCATTCTTAATAATACTGTTACACCGGTGTAAGAAATTCGTAATAGTATTTTACACTTCGTTCCTTTTTGTATTAATCTAGGGCTATGGGTCGTCATCTTGTACTGGACCCTGGACGGATCTGTCGCAAAACTCGACGACTACGAGGAAAACAGGCTTTAATCTGCAAGAAAGAACCAGAAGTAGTGACAGCTATTGGAGAAGGATCTAAACTGGGCATCCATGAATGTCAACACCAATTCAGGTTCAGGAGGTGGAACTGCACCACGGCAAAAAGATCCCTGAAGAAAGTCTTGACTAGAGGTATGTGACTTGGTTTCCTTCTGACAGTTAGCAGCATACAACTGCTTTTTCTTTGTTAGGCTTAAAATGTTAAAATTATCTCGTGTGGAAAAATTCGTATCGAATGTAAAGTAGTATACAGTGTGTTGAATATAGAGCAATTGATTTCCAAGTGTTCGAAGATATGAAATTTCAAGTGGTTCTACCATCTAAATTAAAACTTACAAAAGTGTTGGTTGAATGATATAAATTTCTAGTACTTTTTTAATGTTAACTATTCAACAATATATTGAAATGCGATATTGATAGAACTAGTAGGTCTACTGTTAAGGCTTGTGACGCGAAACACGCTGTAGTTAATTACTGTTACAAAAATAAAATACATTTGAACAATTGTGACATCTGATTTAATAAATTATTTATTTAATGGTAATTAGGCAAAACTTAAGGTTGCCTGCGTAAATTCCAATCTACACCAATTTTATTGCCTATAATGTAAATCGGTATCCATCGGTAGTGTAAACTTCCAAACGTTACTTCTATAGGCGCCATCATCAGTCACGTAAGGTAGCATTTTGCCTCTTAACTTCGCTACTGTTCCAATATCTAATTTTGACTATTATACAATCAAAGCTTACTTGACCTAATTATAGATCTACCAATCATACTGTAGATGCACTGACAAAGGGTAGGAAGGTATTTGAATCGTTAATTGATGCAACATAACTTTCTATTGATGATGGTCCGGGGTCAATTCCTAAGAGAAATATCAGGGGACAGCACCTCGAAATTTTGAAACATGGTCAGATGACGAGGTCACACCCGAGTAGGCATACCACCTTTCCAAGCTTCCAGACCACGACGAAGTGAAAAAATTCGAGTACACAGGATTTATCATACGCCAGTATCCATGGATACACTAATAAAATGGTTCGTCTTATTCGACGAATTCTGGAGTTTACAGAACCATTTCTGATCTGTGAGTTAATATGTACGTCGTCAGGAGGGAAAGTTGTGACAGTGGAAAGATGACCCGCGATGAGTTCAACCTCAAAACTAAAAAGGTCAATATTGAAAAAAAGGTGTTCACTGGATGGGGCTATGAAAATCTGTGTGTATTTTTTCTTGCTTTTCATGAAACATATCATTGTACAGTACATGCCTAAATACCTGATCACTATTTTGAACTTACCCGTCTAACATGAACGTTATAAAACACTCATCAAAGGTGATTAATTTGGTATCCCTGTTTTAGTTATCACATGATCACACAATTCCTCTGGGTATATACACTACCATACAATAATGGGCCGGACGCCAACGGATTTACATAAAATCCGACTACTTGTTCGGGGGTGTTTTTTGTGGTATGACCGGGGACCTTTGCATTTTGTTCCTGATAAATTGAACGCCGATGCCTACATGAACATTTTGGACAATCAGGTTCTTCCTACGCCCTGACAATTTTATGGAATGGACGAATGTTACTTCCAGGACGACAACGCTCCATGACATGTAGCAGCCTCTGTCAAGCAGTGGTATCAAGATAGGGATGTAAAACGTCTTCTCTGGCCTTCTCAAAGTCCCGACCTAAACCCAATAGAACATTTGTGGGACGAGTTAGAGCGACGCTTATGGGCCAGGGAACCACGTCCGAAATCTACAGCTGAGCTGGCGACATTCTTGCAGCAGGAATGGACAAAAATACCCATAGCTGTGTGTCAAAACCTTGTTGAAAGTATCCCCAGAAGGGTTGCAGTGTAATTGCAGCACGTGGGGACCCCCCCCCCTATTAAAGCGTGTATTCTTTCCATTATACCATCACATCTTGCTGTGCGGTCCATTATTGTAGGGTAGTGTACTTCAAGATTAGATGTTACTGCCTTTTTATATTTTCACCTCAGAAGAATCCTTATAGTACGAATCTCAGGTTAATAATTGTAATTAATACTTGGGTTCTATTTGTGGTATGAATGAATCTTCCAGTGTTAAAGAAAATTTCCAATATTACTAGCAGACCTGTGCATAGCACTTATCGATGGAAGTGTTAGAACGTTTCATACCTTATTTCAATCCATTTACAATGAATATATTATCCGATATACGCATTTTATACCTTCAAAAGAAATAAAAAGGGCAAAAAATATGTAGCAATATTTCTTGTACTTACTATTCAGACTTATCCTTAATTCCAATAAAGTGCAGACCTCTATCAAGACACAACAATTAACTTCGAAACGTCCACTCCAATTCCATCCCATTCACACAGAGGACTCGGTATTTTTTACCTCTAAGGCGATTTTCACGTTCGCCCAGATTTCCTTTTCTACTTTGATTTCTATCGTCCAGATTTTTCATAGCCTTCACATATGAATTCCTTTTCCAGATACACGAGAAACTGGTTTCGTGAACGCGATCACTGCAGCCGGGATCATCTTCTCCATCACACAGGCCTGCAGCTACGGCCAGCTGCTGGACTGCTCCTGCGAGAGGAACGCCCCACCAGCGGCGGCGTTGTCCCCGCCGCCCCAAGAGACGGCCGAAGGTCGATGGGAATGGGGCGGGTGCAGCGACAACATCAACTTCGGATACAGAAAGTCCAAAGAGTTCATGGACGATCGCTTCCGAAGACGGAGTGACCTGAAGACATTGCTGCTCACGCACAACTATGAGGCTGGTCGCCTGGTATGCTATGTCCAATGTCTTTTTCGAAAATTGAAACTCGTCCTGTTTGAAAAATAATAAATCAATGCAGTTCCTATTTCAATCTCGCGTGACACGATAAAAAATGCAAAGCGATAGGAGAAGATTCAAATTAATCAAAGGAACTGCTTACTTCCAGGAAGGCTTTCTACTGGAACTGTTCTGCAGATTGAAATTGCCCTTAGAAATGTAAAACTTATACATCATCAATTAATTCAGGCTGCGTTGCATAATAATCTATTTGGAGTATTTATTTAACACATCATTTTCAAATGCAAGCCTGGTTTTCTCTGTGACCCAAAAACATTATGGCTAAAACGCTACAATGCATATTGCATTGCGTGTAAGAACGCATGTACAGCATAACAAAAGTAAGGTAAATTTTTGTGATTCTGGTGGTTGTTTCGACTAAGTCAATGCAGGAAAACTGGCAAGATCTTGATCCCATCTGCATACAAAAATCGGCAATATCTGGATGATGCGCTATCCTTCATTGACAAAATTGGTCATATCTTGGTGAATATATATCTCGTCCATTTGGAGGGTTAAAACGGAAAAGAATCGATAAAAAATATGCAGAAAAGGGTGTAAAAAATGTTACAAAAATCTGTGTTCATACAGTATGTTCCTTGCGTAGAAAGTGAAACAACAACTGAAATAAATAAATGCTTAGGTAACCTGAGTATACTTCGTAGTCGTTAGCCCGTGAGCAGAAAGTGCTTAAAACTAGGCCGTACGTCGCAGAACAAACAAAATCTTTGCAGAACAATTTTTCCTTAAATTTATGAAAATTTTGGCCGATCTTTTTTCAATCATAAGTTACGATGTTCTGCAGTGCAAAGCGCGCTCCTTGCCATACCTTTTTTTTTCTTTTCTAGCTACGGAACAACCTCCCAACACCCCCCAAATTACCACAAACTCTTTATAAATAACACATCTTCTAAATCAATGTCAAAATATTTAACTTCAAAGTTATCGACAGAATTGCGATGTTCTGAAAGTATGCCTTGGCTTTAAATAAATAAAGTAAGTTAGTTAATTTTGATGTTTTATTATAAATTTGTAAGCTGATATATATATAATTGTGTTTTACGTCTGTTTTTGTACTGCAGTTTTCAAAATTTGGACAAAATACCTGCATAATAATTACAATTGCTTGGAATTGTGTCGCAGAACACTGAATATAATTCTGCATCTGGTGTCATAGGAATACAGCTTAAGCAGTGTGCTGTCTAATTAGTCCTCGTGTAAAATATGATCCTATATCAATACAAACAACTTTCTATCACGCTTAACTGAAGCTAAAACAAAGAATGAGTTTCCGTGATAAAGCTCTGTTGTTCATAATAGGAAGCTTCTCACTTATTTTTAAAGAAAAATCACATTAATGTCTTTTCTAGTAATGCTTCGACGATCTTCAATAGCGCACTTTCTACAGTAGCTTGAGTTCATAGCCATTTTTCTAGTGATATGAAAACTTGATTCACGCTTAAGAAACAGGAAAATGTTTTTATTGATTCATCGAAAGTGATATTTATAGCAAAACAATGGCTGTAGAAAACTCTTATGTGAATTATTTTCAAACTACAACTACAAGCAAAAGCTTTGTGAATTCCTGAGAAGATATTTTTTTTTTAACTCGTGGCAGTTAATGAGCATATTTTAATAGCAAATAAGTCGTGATTTGGAATTGAATTAGTGATTTTAAACTATATAGTGTAAATATAGCTTCATTGCCTGGAAGTAACAATATTTAACCCTGTAGAGGGAATTATGAAAAAAATGTTGAAAAATTTGTAAATGAAGAACAATTACTTTATATGCATGCTTTTTTAAATAATTGTTTTGGCTTTATAAGAAATACTTGGTTATCTGAGTCACAAGATATAATTTTTTAAGAATTCTAGATATGTTTATATATAAAAAAACATCTAGTTTTTTACCACATTTTAGTTCACCAAACCTATCACATTATTATTTTCTTTAGACGCTACTACTCAATTCTTTGCGAAATAAATGCACAAATAAAAGCACATTCACAATCCATAATCTGTTTTTTTAAAGTTGTAACTTTGCGTTCCTTCGTTCCAGGCAGTAAAGCGATACATGAAGCTCGTCTACAAGTGCCACGGCATGTCTGGCTCGTGCGCCGTGAAGTCTACTTGGAGGAAGCTGCCTCTCTTCAGAGAAGTCGGCAACCACTTGAAAGAACGCTTCGACGGTGCAGCCAAGGTGATGCCGGGCAACGACGGCCAAGGATTCATCCCGGAGGGTGCCACCATCAAACCCCCAGAGAAAGAAGATATCGTCTACACAGAGGAATCGCCGAGCTACTGCGAAGCGGACAAGAAGACGGGATCCCTTGGTACGCAGGGGCGGCACTGCAACCACACTTCCATCGGCGTGGACGGTTGTGAACTTCTGTGCTGTGGCAGAGGCTATGAGGCCGTTCGCAGGACTCATAGGGTGAACTGCAACTGCAGGTTCCAGTACTGCTGCGAAGTGCAGTGCGAAACGTGTGACAGGAGACACACTTACAGTCGATGCCTGTGACAGTTGACTAGTGCCTACGCCATTTTACTGTGCCAATACTGTGTTTGAGTCCAAAAGAAAGGTACTTGAAATTCTCACGCTTCCACTAACGCACATGAATTCGACGAGTTGGGATGGAGCCGTTCGCTTCGTCAGCACATCTTAGACTAGGAAGAGTGAATCAATTTCAAAACGAACTGTCTTTCGACTTGTCCTATCACTGATTTTGCAGTGACGTTATAAAGCAACTTGAGTTGGGAAAAGGCGACTTTCTCACTGGAGCTTCATTGTTCATTGAAGAAAAACGACTGGTTTAAAGTGTAATTTATTCGTTCCGAGAATCCATATATATGGACGTTTGATTTTGCCTCTTGAAACTCAACTGCGGACAAAATTATTTTTTCTTACCACGAATTATTATGGATTCTCTGGTTATGAGAGGAAGCTACTTATAAAATTCTTCATTGTAACCATGTATTGATATAAACTCACATGCATATTAATATTCAAAGAGTAATTGCGTAAATGAATTCGTAGTTACAAAATTATTTATTCTTACTATGGATTATGATGGATTTCCTGATTTTGATAGGAGCTGGTTACAAAATTGTTTATTGTTATCATGAATTGGTAAGGATTCACATTTATTAATGTTCGATGAGCTTTTACATGAATGAATCGATAGCCATTAAGAACTTTACATGGGTTTCAAGGGGCAAAATAAGAGACCATGTATTAAAACATCTGGTACAAAGTGGTTACGGTTGAAAAATTAAATGCTTTACTTGCTTTTTTTCTGTAATGCTTATATTTTTAATAATATGTTTCAAAATTGCGTGTCAATGATGAAGAACTCTATTTTGATGGTATTTATAGAATAAGATAGTAATAGGACGAAAAAGTGAGTGAGTTGTATGTGAAGCGTTTGCAGAATAGTTTTCATTCTGTTCCTTTACAAAATCTTGGAATACTCACACTCCACTACAAGTAAATCACTAATGTGTATAATAAAACAATGTTGAATATAATTGAGTGATTAGCTTTTCTATATTACATACAAACTATACTTAGTCTTAAAATTATATTTGGTTAATTAGTTTAATTACTTTAATTTAACTTCTTAGTTCTAAAAACAATTAAAGTGCTTAAAATTTTCTGAATATCTGTTTAGCTGGAAAGATAAACTTGCTTGTCTATGTTGGTTTATTCATGACACGTGATAATATAAACATGATAAGACTTATTTTTTAAAGAAAATGTTTTGTGTTTCTATAGAAAATCCTTACTCTTACGAGCATTATTTGATATTTTTTCAACCGGAAAAATTTCAGTGTTTTCAATTACAGATTTTGGATGATAGGTTATTTGTGATTTACTGCATACAGAGTCAGAATCAGCCATATAGCAGTGCAAGTGTATAAATTTGAACAGCATAAAGTATGTTTAACCATTTCTCATAAATATAAATTGATATTGTTTTTGATTATTAAAAACAAAATCAAGGGAATTGTACGGTATTGTGATTGTTTTGTGAGTTTAAAACAATCATTTATTATCTAAATGTCTAGTGTTATTTTGTTTGTTTTTTAATGTTGCTCAGTTGTTTTTGTACATAATTTTCTTTATTAAAGTTTTTCTGTTGAAAAAACACTGATTTCTTATTATCTTGATTTAAAATCTATTTGTAAGTAAACATTTTGAGAAATACTTGTATGAAAGCATCCACAATAATTCTATAGTTTAATTTAAGTTAAGTAGTATGAAAACGCTAAGTTGTTTTTCAAGTGAAACAGCCGTTAGATCATTCAGATAGAAATAAACTGTTTAATTCTCTCAACGTTAAGCAATCTCACTTAATTTAATCTTCTTATCTAGTTTTAATCAATGAGCCTCCATGTAACACATTTGCTTTACGAGGAAACTTCACAAATCTGTATTCTATTAGCTTTAAAGCCGGTAAATCCTGTCGAATAAAAACTTGTTCAACGTACACGATGCCTAAAGTTTTCACTTTCTTAAACTTAAAATGAATCGGTTCAATTAAAACAACAACACGTTTTTAAGCAAATTATCAAGGAGTTCGAATAGCCCATATCTGGCAAATCGAGCTTGGAGTCACCTGTTTTCATATGGGTCTATTCCTTAAATTTGGTGGGAGAGGGGTTAAGCGTATACTTTGCGTTTCCATAACCGGTGTCTTTAGAGTCGAATCTGGTTCTGATATTATCATTTGATACCAAAAGCGATTTCAGAGATTAAGAATTAAACTAACGCATTAAGAAGTAAACACGGCCAAGCTCATCTGCCTTCTCACCACAGTCGCACTATGTACAGTGTAGAAAATAATACACAAGGTAAACACGGAAATCCCTTTCTGCCCATCTGATAACTATACCTTGCACACATTTTCCATAAAATCAACTAAAAAAATGTGCTGACAGTTAATCTTAGTATTGATTTATGATACAACATATGAATTTTATAACAGGACTTCTTGCGCTTTAACCCATATAAATTAGTCTATCATGGGGATCCTATTCGGATTATTCAATTCACTTTCTAAACTTAGCTACAGAATCACGTATACAGGATTCTTCAGAGGTTGGTTTTCCATTTTGATTTTTGTGATCTTTAATATTTGCTGAATGTGTTTTACAAATTCTAACCAGCCTTAATTTCTGCGAGAGCACTGGATATTTTGTTTCATTTTTATTTAGAAACAGAGATCAATGATACACGTCGAAGTGTAACCGTTATTAAAAAACAAGACCGTAATATTTCAAAGTTCCGAAAAATTGATGTTATTAAAACTGTTTGTTAACCTAGTACTTGTAAAAGTTTCTTCACCTGTTCATTCACGAGTCAATATGTTAGGATCCATGGGCCTTGAAAGAATAAAAATGGCCTGAAAAGGCCTTAAATGGCCTAAATTTCTGAAAAAGGTACTAATTTTTCTTTTGCAAACAAAAAGGAAATAGTTATGCATCATTACCTATGATAGTTGAACTATTGATGCCAGATTCTGCCAGACAGAAACATTTTTTAGATGAATTTTAATGCTAGATAATTCTTATTTTTAATAGTGTGTTTTTGTTAATAATATCTACAATTTTACATAAATGGCATTTTATTAAATAGGGGAAATCCCGATACAACCTGTTATCACGTACCTAAGTATTGAATGTTTTAAAACTTCAAGTGGTTTCGACGAGATATCTCGTCCAAAATAAGATCCATTTTGCCTTAGATGATATGTCGTTCATAAACATTTGATCATTTTTGATACTGACAAGATAACTAATTGACACAAATTCCCTCAATTACTCCAGTAATTCGATTAGGGGGATGAAGAGTCAAGTAGGAAAACAAATTGCCCCTTTACCAGTACTAGTGACAGTTTGGAGCAGGTTTCTGCATTAGAGCTGCAAAGATGAACCACCAGAAGGTTAACAAATAACACAAATAAAAAATAAGTGACGATACTTTATATAATATTTTTTTTGTAATGTAATTAATAGGTTTTTATTTCCTGGAAAGGTAGCTGGAAAATATTTGTTAGGGATAATTTGCCAAAAAAACTTTACTGGAAATTGCTAATTGATGTCCAATCCAAGTTCTCTATCCCTTATCATATACCCCTTAAATCCCCAACTTAGATACGACATCATAAAATAACAATTTACAAGAAAACGAAGAATCGAGCAATCAAATACGTTCTCAAAGGTAATATTAAATCGGATACATAAAAAAAGGTTTTGTTTGTCAATCCACAGCTATTTGTGCTACAAGAGGTAACATTGAACAGGATATTAGCTTTAACCTACCAGGTGGTTGACTGTCTTGACGAGTTATCTCGTCATTAGAAAAACTGATCAGATCTTGTTAGACAAAATACGTCGTCATAAGAAAAACTGACCAGATCTTGCTAGACAAAATACGTCGTCATAAGGAAAAAAAATGATCTGATGTCGATCCGTCATAGTATAAAATTGGCAATATTTGGATGACGTGATATCTCGTCATTTGCAAACTCAATCAAATCTTGTTGGAAGAAATATATCGTCGAAACCACTTGGAAATTAAATTAGATTTCGAACATTCGTGTTATCAAAAAGATGAGTAAGAAGAGGAAATAATAGTGATATGCAGATGCTACAGTCGAGATAAACAGTCGAAAGAATGAGACATGATTAAAATTTAAGTAGCATAGGAAAAGATGGAGTAACAATGTTTCTAACGGATAAAAACCCCACTTTTTTTATGTTAGTAGATAACGTGAACTACTCAAGATTCACTTCATGAGACTTTGTCCTAGGATTTCGACGTCTTGCCAACCGTCGTCTCTACTGTTCAGGAAAAACTACTTTTACTTCATTAGAATTACGTCAGAATTTTCATTTTGTTTTAGTTTCTTACGTACACTGCATTAATGGAAAAATAACTAAATTTGATTTTTACCAAGCTTTCTACTCATTTATAATAGTAAAATGCTACTTCATAGATTAAAACTTGAAGCAGCATTAGAAATTAGACCGACACAATATATATGATAAAAACAAGCTTGTTACAAGAGTTCCGTCAATTTCCAACTATCAACAACGGGACTTATTTACCCTCATCCTTCAATGGCCTGGTTATATTTTCATCATTTTATCTTCATTTCATTTGCAGTATCTTTTAAAAGGTAAAATGATGAAAATAAAAGAATTGAAAACCAAAATGAAATATATATCACTGATATGCTACTGACAACAGGTATTAGTTGATACTACGAACAATTTTTGAAACCCATGTTTTTAGATAGTTGAGCGGGAATGGAAATGAATAGAAATATTTGGAATGAATTAAATAGTTTTACAATTTTTTTCTCATTTACATTCATTTCCCAACATAATCGGAATTAAAATTTTTAGTTAGTGTTTCGAATCTTTAATAAAAAGAATTTCAATAACATTTATACTATCCTGATGTCTAACAATGTTTGTCACATTATACATGTTGAATCCTTCAATTATTTAAAAACAATGTTTCTGAAAGTTCCTAAGGTTTTTCAAGCAAAGAAAGTCAACATTCGATTGCTTTAAATATTGCAGAATCTGCACTACATGTTTCGAGAATTCTCACACATAGGTTTTTGCTAAACAAGAAAGAAAAAATAGGCATATATCCAAAAAAAGACACGTAAAAGCATATAAGAAGTAATTTTGGTGCTCTCCAAATGTAAGAAATTGTGGTACAAATATATAAAAGAAGCACATTATCTTGGTGAATTCAATGAAACGATTTATATTTCAAACGTAATGTTTCTATGAAAGCATACTTGATCTCAAATGAAACTTTCACTGAGTAAGTTCACTATCCATGCTTTTAGCGCATTCAGTCACATATTTATTATTTTTTATTATACGTGCAAATTTATTGGCGTAATTCAAGTAACGGAATTTAGATAACATTATGCATAGCTTCTCAAAAGCTATATCCTGAGTTTATTTGCTTCGGAAGCTGCTAGATTTTATTCTAAAAATATGGTATTAAAGGATTGGACTAATACAAAGAATACAGTGAACTAAAAACAACTCGCAGAACCTGAAATGACTCACAAATAAATGCTAAAAATCATGTGATTTAATTTAGACGATTTTTTTCGACGATTACTATGTGTGATATTTATGTGCTCATATTTTCTTGCCCTGAATATTAATTTCAAATACGTATAGGTAGCACGTTCTACCACAAAAAAACATTAGCAACTTCTAAATTCAACTTTACACAAAAAAGCATCACACGGAATAAATTTAGTTTAAAACAAGTTCTTTGTCATTTCATGTGACACACACACAATTATATATATATATATATATATATATATATATATATATATATATATATATATATATATATATATATATATATATATATATATATATATATATATATATATATATATATACTCAGTAATATATATATATATATATATATATATATATATATATATTATATCATTCAAATACGTAATTTAATGAAAGATCAAAATCAAAATAAAAAGCATGTGTATTTAACCAGAAAACGAAAGTTAGAAGAAAAGTTAAAACTAACCATGCAAGCGCGCTAAAAGCTGCAGACAAAGCATGGTAAGGAATATATTTTTCTTAAATAAGAGGAAATTCAAGAAATAAAAACCAAAAGGAATTTATTGAAAACGAAAGTGTTGGTGGATCAGGGTGTCATCAGGGAGGAGCCTGACCCTTACAACACAAAATGGTGTTTTCTTCTACGAATATGAGCCGCAAAATGCTAAGAAATTGCTCATATACTCCTCCAAACACCATTAAAAGCAAATATACAAACAAAATTGAAATAAGAAAATTTAAATCAAACTTGCAGCAGCAGTCGGGAGACCGGCAACACCAAGCCAGAAGATCGCATCAAATGCCGCTACTCACTTAGTACAACAAACCATTAACTCAAATGACTCAGAGGAAATGACGAAATAGAAATAGTCATCGGTGGCGTACTTGTTGATAATAATAAATCAGCTTCATCTTACTTTAATAATTTTCTTGAAGGATTTATTTGTGAGAAGTGAGTTTTATGGAAATAAGACATTAAAAATATAATAATAATAACACACTGACAGAGGAGTGCGCAAAAGCTGCAACTACCTCTGAAAGGTAAATATTTATTACAAACACAAAAGTTATTTTTAAAATATAATTTTAAAATAACTTTTGTGTTTGTAATATATATATATATATATATATATATATATATAATTTCTTAGCATTTTGCGATTCATATACTATAAGTAGAAAACACCATATTGTGTTGCATGGGTCGAGCTCCTCCCTGATGACGCCCTGATCCACCGACACTTTCATTTTCAATAAATTCCTTTTGGTTTTATTTTTTAAATTTTCTTTTGTGTTAGAAATTATATTGCTTACCATGCTGTGTCTGCAGATTTCAGCGGGCTTGCATGGTTAGTTTTAACTTTCGTTTTCTGGTTGACTACCCCTGCTTTTCATTTTGTTCTTTCGTAAATTTTTAAGCAACAACAAATATTGGAATGCACTTTAAGCGATTACATGCAATTTGAAAACTAATTTATATTCTAGAGAAGTCATTTGTGCTTCTTAAGCTCTTTAACTCGAATTCCCTTGATAAGCTTAAGTTCACATATGTCATTAAATTGAGGTTTAGGTCTTGAATCTTTAAATTGCAAAATAAATAGCTAATCATGTCTGCTACCGAACCACAAGGAACTGATTTCAAAAAAATCATTTCGTCGTGAATTCCGACATTCCTTTTAAATTCCACTTTCAGCTAGCTAAGAAAACAGAAAATGAAAACAACAAAAAGATCGAGAGAGAGAAAGAATCAATTGGCACAGATCTTCAAAATGGCTCAATTTAAAAGAACAAAAACCTAAAATTCCTTTGATACCAGGAACACCCATGATGCAGTTATATGCGACAATCAGTGTCACAGCAATTTGGGTTGAAGATTCTCTCTCTATTTTCGAAACAGACCTATTTACTTCCAGCTTCAAGAGCGATTTTTGTTTTTGTTCCTTTTTTCTTC
This sequence comes from Metellina segmentata, assembly GCA_947359465.1. Taxonomy (NCBI): domain Eukaryota; kingdom Metazoa; phylum Arthropoda; class Arachnida; order Araneae; family Tetragnathidae; genus Metellina; species Metellina segmentata. The sequence goes on from OX375878.1 coordinate 78,801,455, forward strand.
TTTCTCTAAATGCCCCCTCCATTTCAGAGCCGCTTTCTCTGGTGCCCCCAAGAAAGAACGAAAGAATCAGGAACAGCGAGGGAGAGAGAGTGCGTGTTGAAAATGGTCGGACACCGGTCCCGACCGACACACCGTTTTTCCAGACCTATAATTTTCTCACTTCAGGCTTAGAAGACCCGGGGGCTTTTTAGCAAAGTCTTGAGCCACCCAGGCAGTTAGTGGGGAAAGTATAAATATAAAAAATGCTTAGACAAAGGAATAAGTTCGTGCGGAGAGGACAACTGAAGTGCACTTGAGCCCTACCCTCTTTGTCTTTGAGTCACAATTGCCTTTTGCGAGAATGTGTGATCAAGAAATAATGAAGAACTTTACACTTACACAGCGTCAGAACAGACTAACTCCTCCAGAGTCCTGCACTAAAATAACATGCTATTTTTATGTTTGTGAAGTTAATAAAGGATGAATAATGTTTTTGTTTTTGAATTTGAGATTCGCAAATTCTCTATTATAAACTTATTCTTCTTCATTCGTATTCTGACTTCTCACTTCTTCGCCAACGTCGGAACCTTATTGGTCAGTGAGAAGATAAATTTCACATGAAAAATATATTAAAGAAGGCTAGAATTTTCATAAACAACTAATAAAATGTTGACAGGTTTATTAAAATTATCACTCAATAATCTTTTACATTTAACTTCATTACGTTTCTGTTAACATGCATAGAAATAAATAAAATATTCAAAATTATTCTCACAATAGTAAACAAAATCTCAAAAAAATATAGTTAGATCAATCGTATTATAAGAAGATCATGTTCGAATCATGTTGGCATTTTTTAATCATACAAATCGCATAGATAAGCTTAAAACATTTGTTCTTTGGAAAGAAGAAACATTTGGAAAAATCATACTTTTACAGGCTGAAAAAGAAATGTTCCAACTAAAGCACTAAAATGGGTCAACTTAGTACAAAATGTTGGAACCTGTGGAAGTAAATTGATAAAGTACATGTGAGTAAATTGAATAAGTACACTCAATCGCATATTCTTTACTCTGAAAATTGTACTTGCACAACTGATTATTGTTCATGCTGAAAGTAGACACCGTTTCTACCTGTTGTAATATAATATATATAATATAATATAATATAATATAATATAATATAATAATATATAATATAATATAATATAATATAATATAATATAATAATATATAATATAATATAATATAATATAATAATATATAATATATATAATATAATATAATATATACAATATAATATATATAATATAATATAATATAATATAATATAATAATATATAATATAATATAATATATATAATACAATATATATAATATAATAATATATAATATAATATAATAATATATAATATAATATAATAATATGTAATATAATACTCATCCGATTGACATCAGTTGGTCGGTTTGTCATTCTACTGTCATTTTTTGCTGCTGAGGTCCAATTTCAAGTAATATTAATGCCTTATTTCTAAACAGAGACTCAATGACTTCCTACAGTGGTATTTTCAGGGCGGCAAAATAAAATTGGGGATAGAAGCGAACCCAAATCCTCAGAGTTCATATTCAATCAATTGCCTACTCTAACCTTTAACTTTTACAAATTCCACATTTTTAATAAATACATCCAAAACTTTTACTTATATGTTTACCCTCTATCTCTCTTGTTTCTACTTACTATTGCAAAAATAATTTAAAAAAAATACGTTCTAATACTATTTTACAGTTTGGCACTTGTCATATATGATGGGGCAAGTGCATATACCACGGGTTGCTTTCTTTCTTGGAATGTGATAGTATTGCGAGTCGAGCAATGGCAAATAATTATATTCATGTTCTATTACGGTCTATGCAATTTCCATGCCAAAATTAGAACTCGAATCTTCAGTGTTCATATTTAATCAATTTCTAATGTACCCCAATAATTTTTTTAAATTGCATGTATTTAGCAAACATTTCCAGTCTTTTTTAATGGGTTCACTCTTATTTGCTATAATTAAAAATTGCTAAATTAAAAAATATTTTAAAATAACTTACCATTGATATAATTATTAAAAAAATACTTTCTAATGCACGGGGTCGCAACTGTAAAATATGATAGGGTAAGTGCATATACCATGGGCTGTTTTCTTGTTTGGAATTTTGATTGTTTTGTAAGGGAGCATATAATGTTATTCATACTCTTCTTTGGTTTGGTCAACTGCCCTGCCAAAAATCGAAGCTCCAGAAGTGAAATTAATCCATAGGATTAATTCAAGCAGGTGGTAGCCTCTACTTTAATCACAGAAATATCTCATACTCAGTGGACGCAATTACCTCTACGAAGACGCTTGCTTTAACCCAATCTACCCAAAACTACTTTAAAATACTAATTTTTAAATATTTGTAATGCCAAAAAGTGCAAATAAATTAATTGCAAGTAGTCTCAGAATAGCAGAAGATCTAATACAATAAGCAATTTTGCAGATGACGGTTAGGTTTACTTTGCTACAGGATGGCAAATCTTTTTTTATCATACAGGTGGCAAAAGGGCATGTCCGATCCTGAATGACATGATCAATATAAATTCACATAAATATAATGTATTATTATTATACGGAATTTATTATCTATACGACACTAACTATCAGTGAGGCTTATAGTGCAGCCAGAGATGGAATGTTCAGTAGCTTCTACCATCATATCTATGGCATCAAATACCACAACCAATAAAAACCGATCATTTGTTCATTTCAAGATTAATGTTAAATAAAGTTTACTTTTCTAGGGTTAAAAAAGAATTCGTGATATTTTATTTTCTGGTTTATTCTTAATAAGGGAGCTGTAAGTCTCGACTATAAGTCGCCATAAAATAGTTCATTTTTATAATATTTATACCGTCGACTTAGAATAGAAAGTCATCAACTGACATTTTTTGGAGACGCTAAATGTTTATTTTCATGATGATGAGAAATACATATTCAAGTATAAATCGTTTTGAAAACAATATAACTAAAAATGCCTTTTATTTTTATGCTTGACTCAAAATCTAAAAATTAGTCTTTATAGAGCTGTAAAGTCAAAAAAAAAATTTGTCAGTTAATGAGTTTCTGCTCTAGGCCGTCATATGTCTGAGAAGAAAAAAATGTTGGGGCTTACTATGAAGATTTGTTTATATTTGTTTTCTTATGCACAAGTTTCTCACCATTATTGCTATTTTTGAAAGTTTTGCTTGGTTTGTCGTTTTGATGTCTTCTTTTTGCTGTAATGGAAGGAGATGTAGTTTTCTGAATTGGATTTGAAGCGAATTCCACAACACGCAACTTGTTGAGCAAAAGATACGGACTCGTTGTGATTTTATTATAACAGAATTCTTGCGCCTACTTATTCATTTGTAAGGACCATAACTGATTCCGTCTTCACACATATTTTCAATACCAGAGTGCTCTAGGTTCAATTCATGCAGCTGTCTTACCGTCGCTTTTTTTCACAGTTTCCAATTGATATTATGTATGATACGACGTACGTACTTGTGATCTGTGTGTTCTTTTTCAACATTTAGACTTTAAGAGTTTTGTACTTTTCCATATATTTTTATCAGTTTTGTTATCCATCACAGTGCAAAAAAAAATGAGTTACAGAAGCGCAGTAAGTGATAGTAAGCTTGAATTTAATGAACTGTGGGGAAATGAGTTGTTATTCATAGCAAGTCCATTAGAAGAATTGTTTTGCATTGTCTTTGAAAGTACTCTTTCACGTAATAGAACATGTGATCTTATAGACACTTTAAGACACAGCATCAGACTAACATAGTAAGAAAAATGAAGCTCGTTCTCGGGTATGAGTTACGAAAATAGTTAGTGACTAAGAAAAAGAAGAAATCAGAAGACAAAATATTTTTGCTAAAGTAAGTTGTGAAAACTTAGGCTGTGACAGTAGCATCATATAAAATTGCTTTATCATTATAAAAAAAATAATAATAAAAATAATACTAAAACTTTTTTTTTTTGACGGAGAAGAAATTGTTAAGCGTTGTCTCCAAATACTTGCACGCCATCTTGGTAATAAAGGTATTGAAAGGAAAGCAGACGAAATTACTATATCAGCTCAGCAGTCAGTTCGAGACGTATCGAAGAACTCTTTCAGGATGTAGCTCAGCAACTGGATGACCTTGTTCATTCTTGTACTTCTTTCTGTAGCTTTGAATGAATCAACGGACATATGTGATATAGTCCATTTATAAGCATTTTTATAAGATGAATTGATGATAATTTCAATGTCTTTGAAGAACTTGCCAGTTAGGAGTTATTGCTAAGTAGAACAAGAGGATCAGACATATTTAAAAAAGTAGAACCCTGCTTAGAAAATCTAAAATTCTACTATAGTAAACTCATCAGTGTGTGTACTGATAGATCGCCATCAATGATATGTAAAGTATATGGCATTACAACTTAGATCGAAAAAATTTTTAATCGTCCAGCTCTAAAATATCAATGCATTATACACCAAGAGGCAATGTGTGGGAAAATTTTTAAAATGCAGCATGTATATGTTACCGGTTTCAAAACATGTGAATAAAATTAGAGCAAGAGCATTAAACAGAAGAGAATTTAGAGAATATTGTGAATTGTAAGCTTGGAATATCGTAAACTTGTCCTTCATTAAGAGGTTTTGACGCCAATGCATTATACACTAAGACTAGAGGACAGTAAGACTGTAACAATAAACTGTGAAGACTTTCTAGAGGACAGGTTCTGAGTCGATTTTGGAAATTGATAAATGCTGTTTATCATTTTTTTAAACAGGAAAATGAACAACTTGATGAAAGAACCAATTATTATTTAATAATAATTGGCTATTTGATTTTTAGTTGGTGTTATTAGCCATTTCAATGATCTAAAATCGAAACTTCAAGACTAGAATAAATAGCATCAATTCATTTAAAGTGAAATTAAAACTGTTCATCTCAAATTTAGAAAATCAGAATTCGAGTCAATTTCCACACTTAAAAGAGCAGAGTGAATGTGCTGCGATAATAGCAATTTAACCAAATATATTGAAAAAAAATCAAGTTATTGCTAGGGTCATTTGAAAGTTTTGTTTTCATGATTTGGTTAAAGAAGAAAACTGCATGCTCGCATTTATCATATCATTTTCCCAACAAACAATTTTGAGTTTTAACCCAACAAAGTCTACGGTAAGTCTCTTTACGACCAATAGAAAGTTATATAACTATCAACCTGGTGTTATTTTGGACCAAAAGCCTCTAACAGTGGACAAACACCCAAAATACTTGGGATTTGTTTTAGATCCAGAGATAACGTGCAATAAACACATTGACCATCTGGTGCTAAAAAGCAGGAAACGACTAAAAATTTTAAAGTACATTTCAGGACGTGACTGGGGAGCTGATGCTGCTACTCTAAGATATACATACATCTCTCTTATTAGACCCATCTTGGAGTATGGATATCCAGTCTACTGTTGCGCATCTAACACCAATTTACAGAAACTAGAGAGAGTCCAACTTAGCTCAGCCCGAATTGTCACTGGACTTCGTAACTCTTGCCCCAATGACGTAGTGCTTTTCGAGGCTGACCTGCAACCTTTTAGCCTCAGAAGAAATGCTTCTTTGGCGAAATACTATGGCAAACTATGTAGTCTTGGAGAGGGAAATAGAACCTCTGCCTATCTGAGAGACTGGCGCAATGATCAAAGACTTAAGAGAAACAGTCCTTTTAGCATGGCGACTCAAGCTAAACTGTTTGAGGGTGACGTGGAACAACATCATCTGGTTCAAAGCGTAGATCCTTCTGACGGTCTTCCTAATGTATATTTCCACACAGACCTTCTTGTACAAGTGAACAGGCAGCATGACCTTCCTATTTATCTAAAGCAACTGGCACTTGAAATAATCAACAACATCCCGGCTGACGCTACTAAGGTGTACACTGACGGCAGTAAAAACGAGAAGGGTGGAGCTGGCAGTGGAATCTATATAATTTCAGATGGTAACTACACAAAGATTCAGAGAAGGAATCCTGATGGCTGCTCTGTATTCCGTAGCGAGCTTATTGCTATAAACGAAAGCCTTGACTATATTGCGACTGTAATTGCAGGAAAAGAAATCTGGATTCTAACAGATAGCAGGAGTTCTGTCCAGCACTTGGCTAATTGGTCTGGTGTTAGAGACAAGGTGGGAGTATCTGTCCTCAATAAGCTAAGACAACTGTCTATAGATAATCAGATCCACATACAGTGGATCCCCTCTCATGTCGAACTTGATGGGAATGAAATGGCAGATGAATTGGCCAAGGCGGGAGCTAGTGAAGTATTGGTTCCACTTGAGCCTCTTACCTACACTGAGATTTATTCGCAGGCTAAGTTGAGGGGAAAAACAATATGGTCCACTCCCCCAGTGCATCAATGGTATCGTGGCCATCGACCCGGCGGCTCTTTGGCACTTAATTGTGACAGGCAAGGACAAACTGCAATTACACGATTCCTAAGTGGACACCTCAGAACTATGACCTTCTCAGATGGCTTGAGAACTTTCGACACATGCACCAAGTGCTCCTTTGAGCAGGCTTCTCCTTCCCACATCCTGGAGTGCCTGGGACTTAACCATCAAGATCTCCTTGGAAGTCCATTGCTGGTCCTGGACTTCCTCAGGGTGTATGGATTCATGGACCTAGTCTAGCCCCGCTGGACTTTGGGGGTTGGCAACAACAACAATATCATTTTCACTTAATGAACAAAACGTAATGAAGATATTTAGTAACATACAAATGGAACTTATTCATTTAATAACGAATTCATTATTGAAAATGAAATTTGATGAGCCTTTAGCAGATAAAAAGGCTTCAGACATGATTAATTTCTGTCTGATTAAACCCTGGGAACGTTTCCCAGAACTAAGAAAATTTGCAAAAAAAGTTATACACTCTAAGACAAAAAAAAAGTTGCACCTGGAAGGAGTAGACCGGCAAAAATTAAATTGGGAGGAGTGGTACATCTGCGTTGGAGATGCAAATGATCAAATTTTCAGAAGCGTTTGAGCATGTGCCCCAAGCAGGGCAGATCTCAAACACACTGAATATTGGGGCATGAAATAACATCCAGTAGCGCACCAAATTCGTTTCGATTCATGCTGTTGTGTTCGTTTCCCATTGAGTTATACCTAGGAAAAAAATTCACTAGCAATTTAAGCAGTTGGAAGAATTTGACAGAGGTCGAGTAATTGGCCGAGAAGGTGGATTGCGCAACATATTGGTTGTAGTGATGTTACCGTCGCACGCTGTTGGCAGCGGTGGATACAACAAGGCTCATGACAGCGTCAACCAGGCTCTTAAGAATCGGAGGTTCGACGTGTTGTAAGACATGCGCGTACTGATCCAACATCCTATGTTTCAGACAACCTACGGGCAGTTGGGACCTCTCCCGTCCATCCAATAAGTGATCGCACCATTTGTCGACGGCTTCATGAAGTGGGACTAAACTCATGTAGACCATTACAACGACTGCCTTAAACAGCATTGCATAACAGTCAAAGACTGGAATAGTGTCTCGTGCCAGACGGGCATGGGGCGTCGAATGGCATCGAGTGGTCTTGACTGACAAATCTCCCTTCTGTCTGGTTAGAGACGACAATTGAATCCGTGTGTGCAGGCAACGTGGTCAGTGCCAAAATTCACGGTTTGTTGTGCAGCGTCACACGTCTAGAAGACCCGGTGCCATGCTGTGGGGTGCAATTGCGTTTGATGTCAAATCACCTTTGTTATTCGTTACGGGCTCTTTGACAGGCTAGCGTTATGTACAAGAAAATTAACAGCCAGTTACGCTTCCATTCCTGAACTCCCAAGTTCACCCGCTTTTTCAACAAGGCAATGCTCGACCCCATATTTCTGCCGTCTATAGAGCTTGTCTACGACACAACGATATCTTACCACTGCTAGAATACTCACCGCACTTGTCCCCGATATAGAACGAACGTATGGGATGCCATTGGACGAGATGTCACCACTCCACTCGTTCTGCGTTTTCTGCTGAGACTACGTGACAAGGTTCAAGCAGCATGGGATGGACTGTCGAAGGACTTCATAAAGATCCTGTATGACTCACTACCAAGGCGCTTGGCATGCTGCATTAGGAATAATGGCAGTCATACGTCATACTGAATGATACCACTTAAAAAAAATTCTCAATAATGTTTGCATATTTCAGTCTTAAATTTTAATCATTTACTCATTTATAAGCACTTTACCAACCTTTTAAATTTCATTGCATTCTAACAATTCTTTCTAGGTGCAGCTTTTGTTTGTCTTAGAGTGTATATGTCCTTTCGGAAGGACATACAGATGTGAACAGCATTTTCATCCATGAAATTTATTGAAAACAAAAAAAAAGGCCATGAATGAGACTGATTGAAATTTGACATTTCTCTGTTGCTTCATCAGTAACAAATTTAGCAGCAAACATTAAAAGACTAGCGAAATCGAACCAGGCTTAAAAGTCTCATCAATGGTAAGTAATGTTTATGTGTTGTGATTGATATTGTTTTATATACAGTAATTAAATCCTTTAAAATGTTAATTATATCTGTAAACATACTTTTATTTAAAAGGTTATTAAGCATATGCCAAGACTCCTTCTAGCGAGCAGAGGGAATATAATACTTCAAGTTACAATTTGATCTCGCTCTTGGTGCTCGTACAGAGCTCTCTCTCTCTCTCTCTCTCTCTCTCTCTCTCTGTCTCTCTCTCTCTCATCACATCCAACAACTGTGGTCCAGAGTTATCTTCAACCAACGAGACTCTCCGGCAGCTGTAGCATCATCAATGGGGTCCACGACAACAATCGCTCTTTCGTCGAATAGATCATCTCTTACTATTGTATATTGAAGCTCCAATAAACATGTTTTGAACTAGAATATATTAATTAATTTAGTTTTGTGATTGAGTTATCCTTTTTCTTCCCCTAAGCGAAGCAGATCCTACCCCTAACCTTATTTTTCAACACCAGCCATGAACGTAAGGTAGAAAAGGTGCTTGAGTTGTATGGCTCATCTGAATTCGTGTGTGAAAAAAATTAGTGTAAATGGTTGGCCACCCCTGGTTTAATCCGTCCTTTTGGGTATCCTTTTGTTGTAAAAAAAAGTCTGCTTCGCTATTTCAAACGAATTTTGAATTATTTGAATAAAGTGTATGTGGTAGTCAGTAGTTGGATACAGATGGAATTGGAATTTCAAATCTATTATTAATTTCTGGGAAATAGCTAAGAGCTTATTTTATTACCTTTGCAACAGTAACTGAGAGATGCATGTCCTGATTTCATTCCAGATAGTTTTCATTCACAAAATTATCTGCAGTGTTCAATTTTAATAGTGATAAGCAGTTTTCATTGTACGAAGTGATTAATAGTAATAAGCAGTTTTCATTGTACAAAGTGATTAATAGTGATAAGCAGTTTACATCTACGAAGGTAAGAAACACGCAGATTTTTGCATTCGTAAATAAGTGAAGCTGATTATCTAGACTAAATCTAAGGGTTCAATTGAAGCTCATATACCTATCATCAAGGTGAAAATTCGTGAATATTTTCGACTTTTATTCAGCATCGTGGTAGGTGTGATATACGAGTTGTCTAATATTTTTATAAGACGTCATCGTATTAATTAATGTAGGGCTTTCAAAGTATTTCAAATTAACTTTAAAAGTATTCATTTTCTCTGCAAAAATGAAATCCTTGAAACTCTGGCCCCGTTATACTTTTGTCTGTACGTTATATCTTATTTTGAAAGTACCAATGCTGAGGTTTTTGGGAATAGAAACTGATAACGAAAAAAGTCAACGGATTTTATTTTAGGGGGCGTAGAACGATGCTTGAATTTTTCTGTATCCTGCTCATACAAACAATTGCAGTTTATAAAAAATAAAAATTGTAATTTTTTTCACTCTTTTCAAATATATATGTGTATAGAAAAATGCTAACGAGAAGCTGTTTATAAAAATCAAAGGTATCACATTATTACGAAGAGTATTTGCTAACAAAATAGTTTTAACTAACAATAAACATTCTTTGCTCTATGAACAAATGTATCCTGTTCAAAGCTTTAAAACAGAATTCGATACTGTATATTATGAAATTCATGGCAATTTTTTTCATCCGATTTCTAAATCAAGACATTATTGCAAAACGACTACAAACATTATTGCTACCTAAAAAGCAAGAACTGGACCCCCTGTAAACTTTTTCGATGGTACTAAATAGTATTAACCAGAAACTAGAGCCCTTGTTATTGACTATCACAGAGTATTTCCTGAGTGGTCTTCTAGATCTATATGCTCACTTTCATGTTGACAGTAAAATATTTAAGTTCAGTAGGCCTCTAACTTCATGTAAACTTGTAATTGTGTAACTTCAGTAATACCTTTACTGATGTCAAAAATGTTATGCATACATATTAGTTTGTGAGTTTTTTCGCGGTTACATCATAAAAGACACTTTAAAATCTCAGTATTTTGTTACATTGATAACAAAGTTATTCAAAAAGCACGCATCAGGGACAAAGATGTTTTGAGAAGAAAACCCACGGGATACGAATTCTTCCTGAAGATTTTTGAATTAAACTATCAAAAACACATGCTTTCTCTAATTGTATCAGAAAATCGAAGTACCGTACATCACAGATAAATTATACGTCTGAATTTGTCAATAAACTCAAGAGTAAAAAAAAATCGTTAGTCAATGCACAATATTAGAGAATTTAGGGACCGGGATAAGGAAAACTGGGCCGTCGAAATTATTTTCTGAATACTTACTTTATGAACGGTAGGTAGGAAGTTCAATTGATGTCAACATGGGGCAGATATTGTCAATGATTCTGTATCAATCCCGAAGGAAAAGATCTGAGGATAACATTTCGTAATATTGAAACACGGTTAGATGACAAGGTCAGCTTCTGAGCTGTCACCCCTTTTCCAAACTTCCACACCACGCCAACGTGAGGACATGAATTTGTAACAGATTAACGTAACCAAGTACACGACGTTCTTTTTTCGGGTCGAATTTTGAAGTCGCAACTCTCTGGTTGCTAATCTGTTGCTGTTCGAACAGGGCTACCGGAGTCCCTGTAAAAGTTATTTTCAAAAATAAAATGTTTTTGAAAAAAGAGAGCTGTTTGCTGAGGTTTGTATGCGAGGAGCTCATACCTAAGGAATAGCCTTGATGACCAATACTGTTCAGAGTCCTTTAGAGGCTAGGGTTGAATTGAAATCGAGTTATTTTGTGTGTACTGTGTACCATCCTTACAAAATGGCTCTTTTGACCCAAAGTAGAAAAGGACAGAGGGCTAGCCCTCTCCTTCGATATGGGTATGATTGGAAGTGCTCTGTTGAGAACTTTTAAACAGTTTGGCAGTGCTCTGTTGATAACTTTTAAACACAGGGGCTAAGAGACGAAGACTGGTATTTTTCTACATATTGCTCCTTTCCCGTATAGTTTACGCTCTCAAAGAGTTGAATACTTGAAAAGACAGGTATGTGAGGTAAGAAATTATCAGAGTACTTTGCGTTTTTGAAGTTGATGTAGAAGAGGACTATTGTCTGGGATCAAAGGACATTCATAGTTTGCGGGAATAAAAACAAACTACAAAATAGATAACCGAATAAATGCACATGCAAAAGTTTTACATATCTCATGAATGAAGCAGAGCAACCGTGTAAAGCAGCAAAAGCTCTCAAACGCTAAGGTCATGAAATTTGCACAGTTTATTAAGACAGGAACTTCTAGGTCAAAGCAACTATGTTCATATCACAGCTTCGTTCCCCAAGAACCCAAGAAGTAAAATTTAAGAGTGAACATTTTGCAAGAACAGACCAATTTCTCAATAAACTCCAATGAACAGTACAAAACGTCAAAAGCTGTAGTGAGCCGATTAGTTGGAAGAGAAAAAAACACAAGCACGGGGAACGGACAAAGCTCAAAATTATTCCATGAAACAACAAAACCGCCGAGAAAAAATAATTGTGACTTGATTTGTCTAAATCAGCAAACTATCACTTGAAGCTGGGTAGTAAAGCTAAAATATAAAATAGTTTGTTTCTCAGGGGTCATTAAATTCTAGTACCAAATGTTTAGTAAAAAGAGCACTTGAATATAAAATTTCAAGATGTTTGATCACCTATTACCCTCTCTCCTGCACATCATAAACCACCAGAGGAGCAGCTAGGAGGGAGGAAGTACAGCAGGAGTTTCAGCTCCAAGCGCCGATATCCAAAGGAATTCAGAGGCACATATTATAAAGTCTTTTGATTATATTGGATCAAATGCTTTGTGACTTTCAGCTCTAAAATTATTCCCCATCGTAGAACTTTTTAATGTTAGACGTGTAGTGTGACGCTTTCACGCACTCCATCTTTATAACGCTAACCTTGGAAGTCATTTTCTCCATTTTCGTTCATCTCCCTGCAATCTTTTTTCTACTTAGAAAAAAAGAGAAAACAAGACAATTGACTTCTTACAAACGTCTGGAGAGCACAAAACAGGGAATACTTATTCTTAATTCCGTCCTGACCATCCCTTTACGAGTCTCGGCTCTCTGCTTGTTTCTTTGCAAAATCAATAGTTAATTGTTTAATTTAACTAATATGGTGTCTAAATATTTTATTCAAATATTATTTAAATAATTATATTCTATCACCATTTTAAATTGCAAATTGTTGGTTAAGCAGGTTTGATTCCTCCTTAGGTGTATTTCTTTCTTTTGTGTAGGAAAAACATTGCTGTGTGTAAGTCTATTACTTGATGTTGTTCGTCTTTTGTTCGACACAGCTTGGGCAAATAGGGTCTTAAGACCCAAAAGCGACCAACCATCATCTTAAATACTTAGATTTAGTTTGGACAAAGGGTGAACTCGTTTTAGTCTCAGAGTCGAAAAAGCTAGCTGATATGAAAAGTGGAGAGGGAGTCGAAAAGCGGATTTGTAGTCGTCCCCTCGTCGGGCCTGCTTTTCTCGCCAGGTAGGTTGGCAGAGGGTGGGGGTCGGTAATTACAGGCCAGTGGCGAATTCTATTGTAGGCACGTCCCCTGGGAGATTACTTAATCAAAAGAGCGTCAGATTGAGACGGAGGGTATTAAGTGACGGACATGATCTCATGTTTAACCTCGAAATGTCTGGGGCGGCTGCCCTTTTTGTTTCTGGAGCACTCGGAAACAATACCAACTGTCGCTTCGGATTCCTAAGAGAAGGACGCGCGCCCCCTCTCTGTCTCTGCGGCTGGGAGATTGAAAAACCGGATGTGTTTTCGTCTTTCACCATCGCCAGTGGGCTCTCCTGAGAGGGCTTTAATTGTTCGTGTGATTTCATTTGAGTTGGTAGCGTCGATGGGCTTTGCTGATAAGGGTTTGTATCTGATCGAGGATGATATAACAGATCGGAGTCGTGATTGGGGGCAGGATTGAAGAAAGGGGCTACTGGTTTTATTTCAGAAAGAAAAGGCCGTTGAATCACCTTGTGTTCTCAGTTGGTAGAGTCGCGGATTAGCGACCACGAGTTCGAAACACGATTCAACCAAACGCCTTTGTGTACGTGAGATTCATGTTAATATGTCGAGGCCTCATGTGTCCTCACGTTCCCAGTGGGAAGAGCAACGGATTAGCACCAGAGGGTTACCAGATCGAAACTAGATCCAGAATTCAAACGTCATCACGTTTGCATGGTGTAGAAGTTTGAAAAGTGGGGTGCCAGCTCAGGTGTTTTTTCGTCACCTGACCGTGGTTCTAAATTACGAGGCTGTGACTTTGGATCTCTCCCTTAGGGATTGATCCCGGGCAGTTTCCAATAGCCCGTTGTTTTGATTCAGTGCGACGTCCATTTATTAACTTACACTGGAGTAACAAAACAGGCTTCCTACCAATTATGTTTCCCCGTTGGCGTGGTATACAATTTTGTAGTGGAGTGCCAGCTCCACTCAGTTGTTAACCTGAGTTCTTAACCTGATCTTCTGACTGTGGTTCCAAATTACAAAGTGTTGTCTTCGGATCTTTCAATTCATGATTGATCCCCAAACGGCATCAATACCCGTTATGTTTTTCCAGAGCGACGTAAATTCAACAACCTACCGCTTCCCATTCGTGAGATATTTTTTTTATGAAGCTTCTAAGCGTAGGTAGCAATTGCGCTTCTGCCACTATACGTGTGCCCTGTTAGCATTTTACTCTGTTAGAACCATTAGGTTCGTTTTTGGAATATGATTTCAGCACGCAGCCAATTAAAATTCGAAAGAATGAATTCTGAATTCATATGAAAGTTGATTGGTCAACGCCAATTAGATTAAACGCCAAAGCGGCGAAAAACTACATTTTCAGGTAAACCCCATATGTAACATGAGATGGAATTTAGTAACGGAAGTAAAATCTTCGCATCCGGCTGGTTTTTTGCACAAAAAATCCTTCTTATACGGCAATCATTTATCTCTAATGAAAAACAAAAATAAAATTTTGATTAATGTTTCAAACGAAAAAATATGTTTATCGAAAATAATGTAATTTAAAAAACGGTTTATTAAAAACGAAAAATGTCATGGCATTAACTACAGGGCAGAATGGATGGTATCTGTTTCATGGGTGTTCGGGACATCTCACTAAAACAAGGTTGGGAATGAAAGATTCCCGAGGAGTATATATAAGGCTTTTGAACGAAAATCTGACAAGATAGCTTGAGAACCACGTAACGTTACGATGAAGTTTGATGATCAATTGGGTCAGAAAGGGCACTTTTGGTAAAACCTTTTTAAGGACCCTGCCAAACGTCTCTAAAATGAAAGCATGGGGCCAATTTTGAAACAAACAATATTTAGGTCAATTAAAAAGAATTCTTGATGAGGAAATGGTTTAATTTGGATTACCTTCGATTTAAGATCAGAGTAAATACAAAACGCTAACCCAGTGATTTAACCGATCACTAAATGGCTTATTTTAATTCAATACTAGTCACTGCGTGGCCAGCATGTAACGTTGCTCGTGACAGTTCTTTTCGTGGGGTCAGGTGTGACCACTGCTCGCTAACCCCCGGTGATTGCTACGAATTCCTATTTGGTTTGGTTTGCGAAGCAAACCAAATGGCAATTCGTAGCCTATAGGATAACAATCATCATGGCGTTGCCCGTGGTAATGTTTTAGTTCGCAAACCGAATGGGAATTCGTTGCCTATTGGATAACAGCCATCAGGGCGTTACTCGTGGTTGCCTCGTCATTGTCAAATACGGCCACATTCTAATTGCGAAGAGATCCAATCGGCATGACGTCACAATCTCTTGCGGAAAATATAAATATTTAATTGAGAATTATTTATTAAAAAAGATTTAAAATCTGTTGAAATTTTCAATCTATCTTTAACGATCCCGATTTCGAAAAACACAGAACACTCTGGATTACATTGGGTAAAATCTTTATTGCTGAGGTTAAATTTGACAGGAAATAATAAAAGTATGCATTTAAACACAATATCAATACAAAAGCTGAAAATTCTACTCACGAGTTTTCAAGATACTCAATAAAAAACATACAAAACATTCATGATTCATATTTGTCTCCTGAACATAGTTTATTTATAATATATTTTCCTTCCCAGTCCATTGTCAAGAGTGTAACTTGGAACGGGCTTACCCATCGAAACATTCAATAAAAACTTTGACAAGGTAGTTTATTTTGTTTCTTATACAAGTCTAATATGATTCCGGCTTTTTTTATTAACAATTTCATTTATCAGAATTTGTTTCACTAAATCGTGCATAAAATCTAACTCATCATGGGTATTCAATTTTAAGAATTCATAATGCAATTAGATTTTTACTTTAATTTATTCAATGTCAGGAGACAACTCTTAAAAAATTGTGACATTTAAAAACTTTCACACTTTTTCATTTTAACAAATCCTAAAATACATTAACATGATTCAACTATTTATAACATGATTCAACTATTTAGAGCATGATTATCTAAGAGAACCGTGAAGGAAATCTGCAGGCCTATATGATATGGACAGGGAGACATTGAAATCGCAATACAAAAATGAGTTGACAATTAACTCGTCAATACAAAATTGTATTAAGTAAAATTAGCCATCAAAACCGTTTTATATTTCTTCACATAAGGAGAAAAGGAAATTCATTACCTAAAAATGAGATGAGTGATTGAGAATTTTATAAAAAAGGACTTTGCACCTTTATCTTCTAACGATTGGGTTAAGAAGCACCCTTAAATGACCCGTATACAATTGAAGAAAAATTAACAGTACGACAAATGACCATGAACATATTACACAAGATATTTAAATATGAATGCTTTATACAGGTAGAGAAATCGATGACTTATCCCATTTATCATTATATTGTTATTTAAAACAAGGCACAAAATAATTTTTTAAGAAAAAACTTTAATATAATTTAAGTATTTTAAGCTTTAATTAAAAGAAATAAATTACGAACTACCAACTCAATGTCTGCTTTTTTTAAACTTATCACTGAATCAAATTTTATGTCTAAATAAAAGGTGTTTTACTCCTGTTTGTAATTGAAAATTCAAGAGAGCAATGAAATTATTTATTTCTTATAGTTTCAGGAATCTTTTTAGGAAGTTATAAGTTATAATTAACTTTTTACTTATTAATATGCTATACATTCTTTATATTGAGATTAGATTAGGTCAAGTAGTTTTTATGGTAGAATACGCAAAGTTTCCAAGCGTTTAATTTTAAACAATGTCTCTTTAAAAGTTATGAATTTAGGATAAAAAAGTAATTACCTTTGCCACATCAGATCATTAAATGTATAGCTTTAAATGCAATCAGTCTAACTCACTTTAATTAAATAATTATAATTTAAACTAAATCGCTGGAATGTAATGGAAATTTCGTAATTATTAGTTGTGTGTTTGAAAATATGAATCAATTATTATTTTTACATATTAATTCAGTACGATTTTCAAATATTGATGCATTACTATTTCTTTCAAATATTAATTACTACTTAAAAACATTTAAATAACAGTTAAAAATTTATTATTTAACAAAATAAACACAATTGTAGGAAGAATCTTTGAAATTAAAGTGCAGCTTTAGGCATCGTTTTTGTGATATGTGTATCTAAAATTATATGATGCTATTTTTAGCTCTATGTACTTTTGTGTTGTTGTTTACATAATTTTTAATTATATTGTATCCTAGAATCAGAATATAAATGCTGCTATATAAATAAATACACTGCATTTTGTTCGACCTGATCAATGTTGTGTTTTTAAACTTTTAATAATGAAAGGTTTGGGATGCAAATCAAAAAATAAAATTAATATTATTAATATCATTGATATAAAAATTTGTACACGTTTTCTCTACCAGTAAAACTATTGCACATTTGAAGAATGTGAACTGACCATAAGTTAAAAAAAAAAAACAACAACAGTAGTATTGCTATAGCATTCTGTTGACAAATATATGAACAGAAAGTTCACTTCGTACTTGAGCATGGAGTAAAACATGTAAAAATACAGGACCATACTTTGAAATAATACAAACTCTCTACCCCAAGAACGTTGAATCCAAAAATCAAGCTTAGGTACGTGATTTCCTTTTCAAAGTGTAAATCACGAAACAGGTGCCCTTTCTAACAAAACATGTGGGTACTCCTAAGTACTACATTCAATAAACATTGATCACTTCAATTTTGCTGTATGTGTTACATTGGCACGATGAATGTAATTATGCAAAGATTGCAAAACAGCGAAATAGTACTGTCTTGTGCATCATACATTGAAACTACTTTAAATTTTGCTAAGCTACATCGAAATCATTGCATGACTACTAAAAGTGATTTTTAATACCACGTTTGGTCTGTGAAGTTAAAGGCATATAGAGTATTGTAGTCAATTATATTTTTAACTTTGGGCTGACTGCAGCATTTTTACTAATTAAAAAGCACATAGACTAGAAAAATAAAAAGTTAAATAAAACTTATATTATATAGTGATTTCAGTCAACACTATTATGTCATACTTGTTATGTCATACAGTAAAACAACGTTGATGCCCAACAGAACACATAATTTTTTTTTGTAACTAGAGGGCTCCGCCCCCTGCTCGCTTACGCTCGCCAACCCCCGGGGATTGCTGCGCAATCCCATTTGGTTTGCTTCGCAAACCAACACTCCTTTCACAGATGTCATTTGGTTTGCTTCGCAAACCAACATTCCTTTCACAGAGTGAAACTATCTGAATAATTCGTATTATGCTGATTTCACTTTCCGGTACATGACGTCACAGCGAGGGCTTCGCGCCCTGCTCGCTTACGCTCGCCGACCCCGGGGATTGCTACGCAATCCCGTTTGGTTTGCTTTCTCAAACCAATACTTCTTTCGCAATTGATTTCACTTTTTTTTGCTTTAACACTTAATGCACCCTAAACTAATAGCCGCATCAGTAAAAAATCTTCTGCATCTTGTTCCCTGTACAATTTTAAGTAAACAGTGTTAATATCAAAACTTTACGATTGTACTTTGTCGGTAAACTGTCTTGAGAACAGAGGGAAAAAAGCGAGCCTTTTTCCTCGCCAAATAAAAAGAAATCGTTTTTATGGCAATTGTTGCTACGATAAATTTGATATCTGGCAAACCCGATAGTAGAAAATGCAACCCACTGCTGTTTGCGGAACCAGCTATGCGAACTGAAAAATACGAAATTTGTGTCACCAACTTTTGATTGCATCGAATTTATTTATGAACCAATTTTAAAAATAATTGTACCGTAAGAAAGAGTACATTGTGAGGTATACTGCAATATTTTTAAAATTAAAAACTAACAGTAATACTATATAGATATGACCATTTTAGTTTTGTATCGGAAGTTACGATCTGAAAGTTCCGAAAATTGTATGACCTACTTTTAATTGCATCGATTTTGTTTATTAACCAATTTGAAAAATAATTGTACCATAAGAAAGAGTGTAATGTAGTGTATTCAGTGATGTTCTCAAATTTAAAAAATAATGGTTTTTGCCGTAGACATAACGGTTTTAACAAAACGTAGCGAAAATATCCGAAGATTCCGAATTTTGTATCACGAACTTTTGATCGCATCCAATTTAATTATTAACCGATTTCAAAAATAATAGTACCGTAAGAAAGAGTATATTCTGAGGTATACTGCGATATTTTAAAAATTAAAAACTAATAGTAATTAGATATAGATACGGCAGTTTTAAAAAAAAGTAACAAAAATGTCCCGATTTTTCCCGAATTTCAAAAAAATATTATCAAGAACCACATTTAAATTTCAAAAAAAACTCGACGAGCTGCAAAAATTTACGTTGAGAGGTACTCTTAAAAAAAACCTCACGACTAAAGACTGAAATTTTGAATGTGTTTTGCTCACTCGCGGAAGAAATTTCACTTCTTCAACTTTAACACTTAATAAAACCTAAACTAATAGCTGCATCGGAAAAAAATCTTAATAATTATCCAGGGAATACGATGAAGAACAAAGCATGTTAATTTCATATTTTTCCGATCAGTACTTTCTCGGGAAACCGTCTAAGAATGGAGCTAAACAACAAAAATTTCAATTCTTCGGCGGCGGCGGCGGTAACTTTTTTTTAATATAGAGAGATTTTTCTTGAAAATACGCACGTGATATGAAAAACAACTTGATATCAATTTGTTACAAGAATCAATAATTCTGGAAAACGTGCAAGGGAAGAGATTTTAGAAATATGTTTACTGATTTTTTGAATTTTAATACTTAAGATTTATCTTCAAATAAAAAACGACGTTGAAACATGAACATTATAAACACCCCAACCATTTACGTTTCGTGATTTATATTCAGTATTATTGAGTAAGAGCGTGAAATGTATATATTTTCATTATTTGTGAAATTGTATTCACATCAAAAACCTAACCCATAGAAAACCCATCAGATAATGTACTGAAGTATAACAGCTTGTCGCGAAATAAATTAGTTCCATCTCATTTTTCTGAAGTTTTAATAAGAAAACTACAAAATTATTTAATTTCCATTTTTATAGATATTTTCAAACACCTTAAGACGGTTGACGCCAAAAGAAGTTTAAAACGAAAGAAATCAAATCACAAAATAAATATACTGATCACATATTTGGTTAATATTTTGTTTACACTATTTATAGAATTGGTGATGAAAAAATTGCATTAACTTGCAAATTATTTTTCATCTGAGTTAAAAAAGAATTTCTTTCACACATTTTTTTTTATTTTATATTTTGGAATTTTTAATGAGAAAACAATAAATTGCATTAATTCTCTTTTATAAATATAACCCTCTAAAACTTACGAATATTTATAGATAGTTGTAATTCAACCTTTTCTCTAAATATGACAGGGGCTCATCTATATAAGCGGCCATGGTATTTAAAACTTTCCTAATAGCTGTCCAATTTAAAAACCGTATTTGAAGTTTTAGCATCTTGCCTTGCCTCAATCAACAAATATTATATTTATTTTTTATATCCTCCTGCAAGTGTGCCTACGTTGGCGAGTTGTGGAAGTTTGGAGGATGGGGTGTCAGCTGAGGGGTTAACTCGTCATCTGACCGTGGTTCAAAAATCCCGAGGTGCTGTCCTTGTATCAATCTTTAAAGGAAAGATCCAAGGACCACGCCTCGTCATTTTGAATCACGGTCAGAAGAGACAAAGGATCATCCCAACCAGCCGGGGAAGAAGGGCACAAGCTAAGGCCCACAATGTAGCGCACGCAGCGGGCACGGACATGTTTATTTGTTTATAAAAATTTACATGGGCTAAAGGCCAATATTGCGAACATTTAGAGAAAAAAAGCGAACATTTAGGAAAAAAAAGCGAACATTTAGAGCACACTAAAAAAAATAGGGCAACAGGCCCAACAAGAAAACATCCGTTCACAGACGGATGACCTCACAGGGCGTAAAAAAGAAAGTGGATTTACATTGGTTAATAATATTGTATAATAATAAGATTTATATAAAAGAAAAATAAACCCGGGGGGGGGGGGCAGGACAACGGGGAGAAAATATTCCCAGTTTTGAGATGCCACACGGGAAAGATTTGGTCCAGGAGTTTAAGAGGACCCGGAGTACCTTGGCAAGCCAGAGGCCCTCCGGGCAGGCTTGTTTGGAGGGAAACGGTTAATTTATAATTTATCGTCCAAAATTATATTTAATGACTGTTCAGATGACGAGGGTAACACCCCACTTTCCAAACTTCCAGAACTCGCCAACGTGATAACTATTGCAGAAGGAGATAAAATATTGTATAAATATTTGTTGGTTGAGGTAATGCAAGATGAAAAGCTTCATATACGGTTTTTAAATTGGTCAACTATTAGGAAAGGTTTAAATACATTGAACCCTCAAGCGAATGATTCCAATGCAACGCTTCCAGATCAATATTTCGGATGTGTCCATGGGATCAAGAAAACAAATCTCGATATTTCATATCTTCTTCCCTTGCAGCGAATGTGCACATAATTCGGACAACAGCGGTAGCTCATGCAATGATTTCAAGAAGGGTGGTCGTGGAGGTCACTTATGACCTGACCATCCTGTGCAGCACCTTGGCGTACTCGTGGGCACTGAGTAGTCGGTCGGCCAGCGGCAGCAGCCCGCGCCTCCTTCTGCGCTTGCGGAAGTCGTCCTGACTCGTCGCCTCGATGCACAGGACGATGAAGCTCCTGTCGCAAGGGTGCTTCTCCTGGTCCAGCAGGCGGTGACGCAACAACGAACTGGCAACACCCACCTGTGGAACAGCCGGAAAAGAGGTTATGAGATATTCACGTACGTAAGTAGTTAATGGGTGAAAATCGTTAACTTTAGGACTGCGTTTTACTGCGTGCGAGAAAAACAGTGAATTTGGGACAGTTGCTTGGTGTTGAATACGTTTTGATTTACAGAATTGAAATACGTTTAATTGTGAAACATATTTAAATTTCTGTAGTAAAATTTGCAAAAATAAGTACTTTTTCATCAGCAAATCAATTAACCTTTAGACTACGGCCGGTACAGCAGTTGTACCACGATCGAAAGAATGAAGATGAATCTGACCAAGAATGAAATGAAACAACGAGCAGTACATCAGTTGTACCTGAAAGTTATAAGAATCATGGCAAGAAATAATTTAGACTCCGGTCGTTACAACAGTTATACCTTGAAACTTATAAAAATCGCGGCAAGAAAGAATCGCCTCAGTAATATCTATAGCCATATCAAAAGGTTAATTAATTCTGAATTTTTCAAAAATATTTTCTTTGTGCACCAGTGGAACAACCTTACTTGCAATTTATTTTATCCTATCATTATTTACTTTACGGAAATTCTTCGAGTTATAGCAGTTCTAATAACCTTAAGGAAGATCGTGAGAGACTCCTGAGGACAAATGGGGTAAATGTGACTCAGTGGTTTTGCAAACTGCCCTAAAAACGTGCGAATTGGAGGAAGCTGAGTTTCGATTTCTGTTAGTACCTTTGGTGCATTTCTCTCTACAGTGTCAGTAAAATCTTTTCTTGCGTGACTATATGTCCATTTACTGACTGGACTAAAAAAACATTGCTTTGCAATGCCCGATCAAATCAGGCCCTTTCGACGTATAAACAACAAGCTACATAAAGACTAATGTTTTGAAAAGAAAAACCTAATTCAAACAGTAGTTCCAAAATCTAACCAATTTATCGACACTAATCGGGTTGGATTCATATGAAATTAAGCATATTAATCTGGAATAAATTAATTTAATAGGCGCTTTTTCCAGCTACGTTTTTGTTTTAATTGTCCCAAAACTGAATCTTTCAAAACCAATTGGATGGAATTAAGAGGAGTTGTAATATGACATGTGCTTACTTTTGCTGTTCCTTCTGAATGCCACGCATCGCAATAAGCTTCCATCTCGCGAACTCCGAGGCGATCAGATCCATGCCAAACAAGCTTGTGTGGCCTAGAAAATTAAAAGGAAAAATTTTCAAACAATTCATTGATAAAAAAAAATTAAAACTTGCCCAGTTGATCTTTTATTATACTCTATGTGATGTCAAGATCACAAGCCTCGCAGAAAAAATGTTCAGCACAAATTTAAATCTTCATTTATTAAAGTTTAGCAGTTCTGCTAAAGAATCAGTTGATAATCTACTCTCACCTGTAAAAGATATAGAAATAAATTGTGACATACTTTCTTACGCTTCAATGTATTTAATTGAATATCTACTATTGTAAAAGTAAGTGTCTGTTTGTCTGTCTGTGTCGCAGTGTCATGACAAATCTATGGCACTTACAATAATGTAATTTGGAACACAGGTAGTCCGAATTTTTTGCAATTTTTCTATCTAATTTTAAAATTTAATCTAGAACATTTTTAAATTAATTTATTGGCATTTAATATTATTATTGTTTTTCTTAGAACTGCAACAGTATAAAGAGATCACAGATTCTAAATTATTTTTAGCGTTTCATTTTCCGAGCAACAATTTTAGCGTAAGAACAAAAATGAATAAAAATTTTTAAATGGAGTTATGTTGTTATTTTTTCTATCTCCTAGATCGTTAAAGATAGCGTAAAAATTTCAACGGATTTGAAATCTGCGAAAAACTTTTCACTTCTTCAAGAAGCCCCCTTTTTGATCTTTGAAAACTTAAGGAACATTTATAAGATTTTTGTTATCAGACATAAGACAAATGTTCATAAATTTTAAGGAGTGCAATATCAATTAATGTAAACAATGTGAATTCTTGAGTGTCATAAATGTTCCTTTCAAATGCTTCATTAAATGTTCCAATTCCATTGACACCCTCAATGTTTTGAATATCTATCGTGATTGACAAAATGGTTTTTACCTGATAGTCTTTTAATCCCGTAAGAAAGCTGGTACGGAAAACGGAAATATTCTGATGTCCCGAGCAGTAGTCTTAAAATGTTTTGAATGAAGTTGACTTACCATGCATTATCGGTTAAAACATTTCGTCCATCAAAAGAATAGATCCTTGGTGGATACGAAAACGGAGCAGCAGTTCCAGCAAAGAGGTCTTTCCAGGAATTGAATAATACTTCACCCTAAGCAAAAAAATATTTTAGTCAGGTTAATGGCAGCGGGAAAAAACATTTGTTTTGTCTATATGATCTCAATCTGATCTCATTTTCTTATAAATTATCTTAGAAATTAAACAAAAGGATAAAGGGTTAATCTTAGAAGATGGATTCATTTTATGTTAGTTCATAATGCAACCATTCAAAAATATTTGGACATAGTTAAATAATGATGTAAGTTTTTTGTTTCAGTATATAATTATAATGTAAGGAAATTTCTCTATTATGTGAAATGAATATTATGCTAAAAAGTATACTTTTATGAAAACTTAATAGCATTCTTAATTTATTTTAAACTTTTCCAGACTTTTTAAGT
The DNA here is from genome assembly GCA_947359465.1 of Metellina segmentata. Taxonomy (NCBI): domain Eukaryota; kingdom Metazoa; phylum Arthropoda; class Arachnida; order Araneae; family Tetragnathidae; genus Metellina; species Metellina segmentata. Next base: position 78,825,917 of record OX375878.1, read on the forward strand.
AGCACGTAGCAAATTTTTTACATTCACATTGCAAAAGGTTAACTGTGTCCAAAACTATCATTAACGCTTATCCCTAAAGTAATAGAGGTATGGGGTTTGAAGAGCTTAGTAGTTAGGATTTTCAATCACTTGATATTATTACCATCAAAAGTACATATAAATATCCCTGTGATCATATATCAAAATATAATAAATCAAATGTTTTTTTATTCTTCATTGCAATTTTCAATGTTATTCACTGGAAAAATCGAATTTTTAAAAATACAAGTCACCTTCCCTTTATCTTGCATGTCGCAGCTTGTATTACCTTCGGACCTTGCTTTCCCCCCCCCCTATAAACCCTTATAACCACCCTTTATCATAAATATTGACAACTAATATTTTGCCAGCATCCAGTATTCAAATAGACACACGTGAATGGACACAAATTTTGACAATAAAATGGAAATAATACATTTTAACTTCTGGTCATATATTTATTCTTCAACTATTTGTGGAAAAGCATTGTTTGCAGAAACAGAAGTTTTAAAGGATAGTGTGAAATTTGCCATTTGAATTGTTTTTCCTGAAGTAAAGGCTATACCCTTTTATCGTAGAAACAATCAAGAATTAAAAAAAAAATGCTGAATTAAAAATAAATGAGACATAACTGTCAGTGAAACAACTAATTTAGAAGATTTCAGACTGAACTTAGTACTTTTCTTAATTGCAGACTCAGCTTTGCCTCTGAGAATATCCACTTTTTATGTTACAGAGGAATACTTTAAAATTTCTAGGCTTTCTTTCTGTGCTGATACAATTCAGCTCAGGTTATATCAACGTCATCCTATACAATGTATTTTTTACTAGTGAATACCATTGATACATTTGTGTGTTTGAATTTATGCGGTCATTACATTTGGTCATAAATTGACGATAAAGATTTTTTTTTTCTAATGGCGGGCACATTTGACCGAAGTCATTGGCCACTACAAGGCCGGAAGTGATGGCCACTTGTGAAGGAGCACCCAGTGGGAGGACCATCATTGCTCCTAACAATTACTTCGTAATTTTGCACCATGTTCAGATGACGAAGCAACACCTGAGCTGGTATACGCTTACAAACATCCATGCCCGAACCCGGATTCGAACCGGACCTTCCGATCTAGAGGCTAACACCTTAACCACTATACCGGTTGGTCGGCTTGACGATAAAGAACAATTGGAAATTTTATTATCTGTTTTCATCTTTATTGGTCATTTTATGAAATTTTGGCAAGCTTAGATAGTATTTGTGCATTTGTATTAAATACAAAATTGATTATTCTAGTCACTTTTTCACTTGGTAGTAGTAAAGCTGAGAAATTCTGTTAATATTAAAAATTTTAAAGGAAAAAAGTTATTTTTTTTTATTGACAATACATTTTGTCGTTATTTATTCCTAGGTAAAAGAACAAAAAATTGATCAAAATTTTAAAAACACAAGTATTTATTTGTAGATAAGTAGGTCATTTAATTAACGTCGCACTGGAGCAACTAAATGAACTGTTCGGGACGGTCCGAGATTAATCCCCAAGTTAAAGATCCTAGGACAACACGACGTAATTTTGAACCACTGTCAGATGACGAATTTAGTAAGAAAGAGGCAACTTCTCTACTCTAACCCAAAAGCGGTTTCGAAAAACATTTTCAGCTCACCTTTTGTACAGACGTGTGTGATCAGCTACATAACTACCAGAACTGAGCAACCTGCTTTAGGAAGGTTCATGTTTTTGTATTCGTGATTAAAAGTAAATTAAAGGTAAACAGACGATATGCTCTATTGAAGGTATAATGTCGTTTAACTTTATATTTTACCAGAATTATATAATCCTTAATACATTTTTCTGCATTTTATCGAATCAGTGATGTTGACATACTTTAAAATTATTCACAGAAATGCATTCTTTTTCTTGAATGCTTGTGCATTTTAAGTATTCGTAACGCATGCTCGCTCCTTGTGCGAGGAAACCTTAGAGTGTAGTTCTTCTTACCTTGATGTTAACTATTGGTAGGTCAGAATCCTTGTGACGGACAATGCTGTCAAGGTTTTGAACCCTGGAAGCCAGAAAAGCTCTGAAGGTACCACGGAAGTTAGCCCGTCTTGACTGTCTGTAACATTCGTAGTCAGCACCTCGTACTCCATGCATGTCACCCGTATAGGGTTGATTGAGTGCTGCCATCCTTAGCTTGAAAATAGAAAATAAAAATTGCTTAACCGTAGGTTTTAGTCAGGTGAATTAAAACAACAAGATTTTCTCAATATAGCTAAATAATGCAATCTATAAATGTGGCATCGTCCACAGATTAAATCCGATCCCCTTTTCTTACCTTCATTCCTAATAGTTTTCAGTACCATCTATTGGCTTTTACAAAATTTAAGTAGCTTTTATTACTTTGATTTGTTCTTTGGATTTATTGTTTATGTCTTGAAAGTAGTATGAAAAATTTCTCCAGAGTAGCTATAGTAAAATCAATAGATTTCCAGAAAAATTGCTAAACATTAAATGCGGAAACTAAAAAAATCGAAATATCAAAGCACTTTTAAAAATAAATACAAAGGAAAGTCAAAAATTATCCGTACTTTATTTTCCAATCTATTTAAACAAATATAGAAGCTGAACAAGATCATCATTTTTCTACATAGTCTAATTCCTTTTCGATGCGCTTGCTCCAGTGGTCCACAAGCTTGCGTATTCCCTCCAAGAAGGTCTTCGGTTGGTCGTCCAAAAAATAATGCAATTTATGCAATAGTCATCCAAATATTTATACAAGAATTATATCTCATTTTCCCCCACTTCTTTGTCCATCTAATCTGCAGATAATAAAACGCTCCACATTCTCGATGGTAACTCGCCGATTTGCCAGTATCCTTTCTCGCTCTTGCCGAGCCTTCTCATCAGTAGTGGAAGGTTCTTCGAGAATTTATAGAATGTTCTTCGAGCATCACGCTTGTCCGGCCTCTTTTAAGCTTCTCGATCCACTCCTACACACTTCTACGTGGTAGAGCATTGTTCCCGTACTGTGTTGTAAGTTCCCTATGAATTTCAGTCCCTGGCATACCTTCCGACCATAGAAATCGGATCACTGCTCTTTATTCCTCCTTGGTGTTCACTGATTGCGGAACGACCATGTCTACACTGAAGCAAAAGCTAGAAAATCGAAGCTATTAAAGTCAAACTTCGATAACGTAACCACAGTAGCATCAACTCTAAGCATGCAAGCTCCTTCTTCGTACATCACGCTTGTCCGGCCTCTTTTAAGCTTCTCGATCCACTCAACATACTTCTACGTGGTAGAGCACAGTCCTCGTATTGTGTTGTAAGCCTCCGATGAATTTCAGCCCCTGGCATACCTTCCGTCCATAGAAATCGTATCACTGCTCTTTATTCCTCTTTGGTGTTCACTGATTGCGGAACGACCATGTCTACACTGAAGCAAAAGCTAGAAAATCGAAGCTATTAAAGTCAAACTTCGATAACGTAACCACAGTAGCATCAACTCTAAGCATGCAAGCTCCTTCTTCGTACATCACGCTTGTCCGGCCTCTTTTAAGCTTCTCTATCCACTCATACACACTTCTACGTGGTAGAGCACAGTCCTCGTATTGTGTTGTAAGCCTCCGATGAATTTCAGCCCCTGGCATACCTTCCGTCCATAGAAATCGTATCACTGCTCTTTATTCCTCCCTGATTCTCACTGATTGCGGAGCGACCATGTCTACACAGATGCAGAAGCAAGAAAAGTGAAGCTATTAAAGTCAAACTTCGATAACGTAACCGCAGTGGCATTAACTCTAAGCATGCAAGCACAGAAGACAGTGTGACATACTTCAAGATGTGGTATTAGCGAAAGTGTGGATAATTTTTTACTTTTCCTCGTATTTTCAAGTATTAATGCATTTTGAGAGAAAACATGTGAAAAGAAAGTTTAATGTGAAAAAACCTTTTCGCATTTAGAATTGCATTTTTTAGTACTTAATACTATAAATTAAAAAGATTTATCGAAACTAAAAATTGGAATACCAAAACAACACACACACAAATACATTAAACAAGAGATTTAAGCAATATTTATACTTGTATCATATTAACGCTACACGTCGATATTTTTTGTGAGTAATCTAATTAATCTAAAAATCAAATCAAAAGAGTTATTTATTCGTGCTTTGAAACACTTCCAAACAACGTTAAATGAATTTTAAATAAATTTTTCAACTACAGATTAAACAGTTTTGTAATCTACAATATTATAAGTTCTAGTATTCCATTTTGTAAAGTGCTGAATAATATGCATTTCAGACACTTGATGTATACAGTATATCTTTAGTTGTATAGCTTAAATATATAAGTATGTAGGTCTTAATATTTAAGTTTAAAGAAATGATTATATTTGTTAATACGTTATGAATACGTTATGATATACGTTATGAAAATTAAAATGTTCTTGTTTAGTATATCTTTAACACTAAGTTTTTATTTCTAATATGTTACATTTTTGTTTTTTATAATATATTTGGAACTTAATAACTATTTAGTACTTGGAACTCTGGTTATGGCAATAATGAAAACGCTTGCTGATAATATAAAATGATTATAAATTGTATAATTCGAGTATAACACTGTTTTGTTAAAAATTTCTGCGAAAATATGTTATCAGGCTACTTTTATCTCACTTTTTCCTCTAATGGTATACTTACCTTTCGTCGTATCTGATAGCATGGAAAAATTATGGTTATTAAATGCAAAGTACAAAATGCATGATCAAAAGATTTAAGCAGCAATAAAATACATGTTTCACAACTCAATCATAAAATTCCAACATGAGCTAGTTGCTTTGCCTATTCAAGGGAATATATTCCACTAGAGTACCGACAGGGCATTTAAATTACTGTTAAACCATCAGTTGGTAATGGATATAGATCTCCGTTGATATGGGATACGTGATGAAGATGTTATTACAACATTACTGACTCATTTGGTGTACATTCTTTGATCTTGTTTTGTATTTAACAGCCTCGAAAAACTTTCTTTTTAGGTTATCTGAGCGATTATCTTTATTTCGAATAAAGCACCGCCTGTGTTAAGAATAATAATTATGTTTTCGGAGAGAGTTCGAATTCTAAACCTTTGTGATTTATCCACGTGTTTAGGAGTGATTCGGTTGAATTTGAGAAGTCCGAGGAAATGAATTTGAAATAAATGATCTTTTTCGCACCTTAGTCCAACGTCAGCAGAGTATCGAAGTTTCACTGAGATTTTCTACATATTTTATATTTATTTCATGCGTCTGTGTGAAATATAATGGTACCCGCTTTAAAAATTTAGGTGATGGTAATTGTTAATGTTTTTTCACAAGAACTATTACCATACATCGGAGACTGCGACAATAAAATTGCAATATTTTTCAACATAGGAATTCTCATTAAGATTATAAGAACTGACTTCAGCGATGACCATTATAAATTCTTCCATTCTTATCTATTAAACTTTCATCTTCGGACAAATCGTTGTAGATGCGCCGGGTGATTTTTACTATTTATTTTATGAAAGGTTGAAAAACAGGTAAAAATGACACGATTTGTCTTTATCTGTGTGATCTGTAAGGTGGCAATGTTGCACGATATGTGGATCGACAGTCTGTGTACGCGGTCTGGGGAGATTGGTAGATAAGAAGTTATACAAATACCTTGATGGTACTGCGATTAAAGGAGTTTGTTCAAATTATACCTTCTACCCTGTTGTCAGTAAAACTGCTTTTACTATTCTAATACTGTTTAGATGTGAATGCCTCTTAAAAATTGGAACAATACTGGGGGTTACATGAAAAGTAGAACGATGCAGAAAACTGTTACAACTGTTTTGTCGTATGGTTTATAACCCAAAGAAACATCCGGAAAATAAATTTAACATCGTTTAGACAAAGGATGTCCGTACCTCACACGACCTTCGGTCTCACTAAGCAGGCGCACTGAACGTGGGGGGGGGGTCGAATATGTCGAAATTCTACGGTGCTGGACGAACTTTGGGCCAGTTTTACTTAGAATTGCGTGGAATGAGAACTATATAAGTGATGTCATCTTATAAATTTTCCCGAACAAATGAAGTTTATTCATTTGAAAAATTAAAAATCATTGTCAAACTTCATCTCCCAATTCCACCAGGAGGGACAATGAGAAAAGCAGAAATGCGGATTTTCCCTGTGGATTTAACTTAGTATCAAAATCTAAAGTAAGATTATAATTTCTTTAATCGTATTTGATCATCTAGTTTGTAACTATAGGCTACAATCATTGCTAATGTTTACCTCACATTTAAAGCTTTAAAGTTGTTCAAATATACGCAAACTAATCAAAAGTGGTATTTTATTTTTAGCCTGCTTAAGTAATCATTAGATATCTGTATATTTCAATTAAAATGAATTTTAATAAAAGCCCATACTTTATATTTTTATGTTGCTACTATAACGTAACACAGTATCCCACAGTGGTAACATTATACCCCGACAGTGGGGTACCGTGTTACAATGTACATCACTTCCAAAAACATTAAATACTGGAAATAAATGTTACTCTTTTTAATTTTAATGGTATGTAAGATGAATGTAAGAGATCAAAGATCATTTTAAGGGCTTTGTTTGCTTCATATAGATGCATATTTTGATGCCACAATTGAAAATAAAAAACGTGTAACACTGTGCCCCACCTTCCCCTACGTTATAAATACAATCAGATGTCTCACTCAGATTTACGTTAAAAATCGTTTGTTTTCCTTCAGGTTTTATCAATTATTAGTTTTTTTTCATATAATTACATTTCTTATAAAGAGGTTGCTGAGCTCCTGTCGGTACGCTACATCACTGCTTTTCAAATATTTTAAGTTCAGATTTTTTAAATGTTATGATGTATTGTAATAAAATGTAAACATTTTAAAAGAAAACATTTCAAATATAAAAAATTTTGCAATAAACATTCTAGACATTTGTTCAGTCTATCAATCGGGACATTTATTTTAAACTATTTTGATCCTTTTTATCATATTATTTTTGATTATTATGGTCATCTTTCTTTTCTTCAACTTACCCTGGGAGCTGTTGTGTCAGTTTTCATACTTCCAACAGGTGGATTCAATGGCGCGGGTGTGGTTGATGTTGTCTATAAGAAATAAATTTAAAACTCCAAATAGTGTCCCAGTGGAAATAAAAGATACAATGAACATAATGAAGGAAAAGTATTTTACAGAACACATCTTTAAATCAAAAGTCGGAGTTTCCAATAATAGTTTTGCATCAGTTTTCTCATATAAAATGGATATTATCAATTTAAATTTATCTACAAGGTATTTTGGAACATGAAGTTCTTAATTATGAATACAAATATATACAAAGATACAAATACTTTTCAAAAAAGTAAATTCTTCTTAAATGCAAGGTAACGAATATTTATGTCAAAGTATTAAGGATACTTTTATTTTCCTACATTCAATGAATTGTTATATTTTGTAAGGTTTTCATTAGCAAAAAGCTGATAAACAGCTGGTTTTAAGTCAAGAACAGATTTTATATGATCAATCCAAGCGGAGCCCTCGCTGTGACGTCATGGATCAGAAATTGAAATCAGGATTATACGAATTATTGAGATAGTTTTGTCGTCGCAGAACATTTAAAACTCTACAAAAGGAGTGTTAGTGCAAACGAAATGAGATTGCGTAGCAATCTCCGGGGTTTGGCGAGCGTAGGCAAACAGGGGGCGGAACCCCCTTGTGTATATATATATATATATATATATATATATATATATATATATATATATATATATATATATATTCGAAATTTTCAAATTCGTGCTTTTTAAAAATGAAAAGTAGTGGAAAAACCTGAAAACAAAATGCTTTTTGTGTATGTTGGTCAAGGAAAAGGGCGATTACATTTATTTTTCATCTATATAACAAATAATTGGATAACTGAACAGCAGAAACTGAATCTTTGAAAAACTGCTATAAGGATCCAATTATCCAATTCCGATCTGCATGACAGTTGGATTATGTCGAATTTCAAGAGAAACTGACGAACTAGGAAGATTATTTTAAGAAAATATCCGAACCCTAGGACTTTTTAAAGATAAAATAATTAAATTTACGACAGGTGGCCGATGTTATTTTTTAAGAGTTGCACTTTCTAGCATCAAACCTGAAAGAAGTTTGTTGAAAACAGTGATTTTCTTACCACAAAAATGCTCTCAAACATCAATAACCTTTGTTTTGTCTATGAGAGGGATTTTCAGGCTTAAGAAACAAACCATCGGAAGACGAGGATTTTACTTTTGGCTTCCTAGTCCATAATAAGCATAGAAAGCATGCTCTACCACAAAACACTAGTTTATTAGAAAAACATTTAGTTTTACAGAAAAGCATCTCTCACGGAAAACATTAAATTTTAAAATAGGCTCTTTGTTATTTCATATGCCAATGAATGGAATTTTTATGAAGTGTATTTGCTCTAAAATACATTAATCGTGAATATCATATCAAATGAATTTCTCATATATTCGTTAATGATGGTGAAATTTGGAATTATTATATCCCTGATACAAGTATGCCACAAGTCAAAATATTGATTGGAAAACTATACGTGATTATTCGCCATAGGTTCTTCATTTCAAACCGAGTAACAACTAAATAGATGCAAAAAAAAATATTTCCTCCAAAAAAAATATTGTTTTCTAAAAGAAATTACTACCAAAAGATTCTACAGAAATGTACAAATGGAAAAGATACACATCACTTTGCGCTATAATTATACCCCCATTCACGGAACAATTACTGTCCTTAATGCTTCGAATCTTCAAAGTTAAGAACTACGTGATGCTATTCTGAAGATATCTCAAAGCACAGAGGACAGCGACATCGGTTCAAGACAAGAACTTCACCACCCAAGCAGTAGCTATCTGATCTTTGTCTTTAGAATTATTGGATCCATAGGGCCAGATAAAGTTGTCCCCGGCCAATGTCTAATAAAATACTGATTACGGGTGTTTAGGAGACAGTTTTTATCAAGTTTACGAGGGGATGGAAGCTTTTCCCCTGATGTGGCCACTGTGAAAGAGAACACATTTGCGAAGCACTGGAGGAATGTTGAAGTATATATCTGAGGGCCATTTTTATGTATTTCCTATCGGAGTTCTGTGGTGTCTTTGGCTGGCTTCTGTTTAAACCGAAATGAACGAACCTAATCTTTCACCGACGCAGTTTCTGTCAGGACCTAATTGAGTCACTTTTCATTTAGCTTTTTGTTCTATCGATTTTGAAAGTGAGAACAGATATAGCTCAGCTGCAAATGCTTCAAATATTCTTGGGCACAAAACAAATCTGTGTGGAACTGCTATTAGTTCACCAATTCTGACAACTAATACTATCCTGCATAGATGCGACTTCAGTCTATCTGCTACAGAAAGTCAAAAAGGGCAAAATTTAAATCTCGGTCGTCTATAAAACTTGTCTTGGCATGCATTACTAATACGACAGAATTGCTGATTGCAAATTCTAGCTTGTCTTACTCTAAATTGATCATTATATCTGTGGTCACACACAAATTACTATATAAATTCAACTCACAGGAAACAAATTTTTTTTTTATTCACCAGAATCTGTTTTCCCTTAACCATGTAGACCAGTTTCAATGTGCTGAGATAATGAGTCGGGTTGGATATTCACAGCAGTCTTCTTTGTGTTTTCTTTCAAGACATTCAATTTTGGAACGGCACCAACATACACAATGGACTTTTAGTACCTGCAGTCAAAAGTCACATAGAGAGTGATGTCCGTGAAGTGAGTCGACCATGTGCCGTAGGAAAGAACTGCCTGGCAACCTTTCATTACTGAAACACTGGAGTAAGATTCACAATAAAGAACGGTGAATGTGTGGCCATGCTCCATCCTGCATGAAAATGATCGAGTTCAAATATTGCCTTTGCTGCAATTTAGGAATGACAAAATTTTCCATCATTCCTCGATAATTTTCTCCGGTAATGATATAAATAACTGATTTCACAGGAGTGATACGTTCAAAAAGTATGGTCCTAGAATAAAATCGGCTGTAAAGCCATACCACACAGTTATTTTTGGAGAATGCAGTAATTTGCTGGAACGCTTGGAGATATTCAGATGACTCCAATTCTGCTGCTGTGGATGTTGAACGACGCATTAAAATAAAAATGAGCCTCATCCCTCACAATATTCTCCGAAGCCCTTCATTGTCGACCTTCATTTGGGCAAGAAACGTAAGCGCAGTCAAGCGTGTATCACAATCTACGGTTATTAGTGCTGATCTTATACGGATAGAAGTGAAGCATTTTCAATGAGATTTTCTAGACCGTGCTATAAGCCATAAATTTTTAAGCACTTGAACCAGTAGAGGTTCCTGTGTAATCGAACACTGCAGTTACAACTTCCATTACTGCTTCTTCTCGCACTGACAATCCGTCCTTTCTAGTCCTAACTGCTAGATTCTGTTACCTCAAACTTCTAAATCTTAGCTTCCAATGCTACTTTTTATCTTAGATCTATACACAGGTTGTGAAGCTTTCGAAAGTTTAGAAGAATCGATCGGTAAAATAATTTAACAGGGAAAGCACTCTATGGCGCACACTGAGCTCAACTCGTCAGTCACTAATAACTGCCAAAACTTTTCCATTCCTTTTTAAGTGGAATTAGAGCCGTTGCTATCAGGTACGCAGTCAAGACTGCATAATCCACTTTATCTGCGTTTAATACAAATTTTACGCCTTATCGACCCAACAACGCCAATCGGAATTAAAAAAAATATTCACCTGTAAAGTGGGTTTATAATATTTTTAGATACACACAGTGATTGATATGAATATATTTGAAAACATGCTTTGCTTTTGCTTAATCATGTTAAAGATCACAGGAGTCTATCGTATGTGCTTATAATGAAATATCCCTCATATATGGGAAAAGACCCTACAAAAATATCTGTGGTACCAAGGATATTCAACTAGTTACCACCGTCCCAGCCTAAGCCATTCGGTTTATTGCCATGTAATTTTGAACCACAGTCGGATGACGAGATAACATCTGAGCTGGCACCCCACTCTCCAAACTTCCACACCAACCCAATGTGAGGACTTTCGGCCACGACAGATTTAAGGTGCAGCAACCGCCTCTGCACCATACGCTTACAAACATCCATGTCCTGACCAGGATTCGAACCAGGAACCTTTCGATCTAGAGGCTAACATCTTAACCACTATACCGATTGGTAGGCGGGTCACGAGGATTTAGGGGGTTTCCTGATGTAGGGGCCAACTAACCTTACGATTGAGGTCCATCAATTCTGCATTGATAATATATGAGTTGCATAGTTGGCACCTCATATATTGTCTACATATAGTACTATATAGTAAATATAATATATATTTTCTATTGAATAGTTTATAATTTAAAATATAGTCTACTGAGTGGAAATTTAATAAAATTGAGATTAAAGTAAAATACTTTGAAAAATTCCAATGTTTTAAGCAATTGTCGAATTATTGTTCTTATATTTATTTCATTTTAGAAATATAAAGGATATCTAGCTTCGTAGTGAGTGTTGCATTTATTATTTTGCTAGAAAGTTTTTAACTGTCAATATGGGTTAAAAATTAAAAATACATTTAAATTCCTATTTTGCTTGTGAATTCCTGTCATAAATATGAATTTTATTTCTACTGGCCGTAAATTACTAACTCTAATCTATTTTTAGGGAGGTTGCTTAAAACCATTTTAAAATATGCTAGCTACCATTCATGAAATACAAAACGTGTTTGAAGAAACATTAATGTGCTAAGAGCCAAATTGTTATCATTCAACGTCCTTTTACAACTTTTCTCTTTACATATTTGTATACTTTTGAAATAATTAAAAAAAAACATATTCAAGTCTTCATGATTCCATCTTACCGTAGTTGTTGCTGATGGCAGGGGAACTAAAGATCCTAACTGAAAATGAAAAATGAAAATTATATACATCATGGTATTTAAAAGATAACAATAAATGAAGGCATACATGAAAATTAAATTATGATCAGAAAAACTATGAATGCTAACAAGTATTTTAAAATTGATATATTTTACTCTTTTAAAACAATTTTTCAACAGATTTGACATTGCTTTTAATTACTCAAACCTTAATCGTACAGCGTTTTTAATCAATGTTATTTTTAACAGAGTAACTACACACTCCTATGACTAGCAAATAAATTAGTTTAAGTAATTTATTTAGGGTATTGATAATATATAGATTTGATAAATTATTAAATTTCAGATAAAATGTAAAAATTATTTTATCGCGGAAAATTTTTAACCTTCTTATAGTCAAAAAATTTAATATTTTTAATTTATTTTATTATTTTATTACTATTGGAGTCTTGGCATTTTTAATAAATAATAGTTTATTAAAATTGTTTGATATTTATACAATGGGTAACAGTTTTGTGTTCATTTTTTAGTCGGTTTACCATTTTTCAAATTTTAATTATTAGGACTGAAGCCATAGTAGGGACGAGGTCGAACCAAAGAAAGACAGGATCTATTGTCTTGTGAGATTTGTAAAAAATTGTCCTTCTAGAAATTTCAACCAAGTTCTCCTAGCTTAAGTTAAATTCAGGACAAAGAAAAAGCTTTACACTCCCCCTCGAAAAAGACTGTTATGCAACAGCTGGTCCCGATTCAGTAAGACCTAAGGAGAACAGAAAAGGGTAAGGGACGGCAATACTAAAGGTCCATAAGTCCGTTTATAGCTCACCCCACAAGTAGAGTATGGCAATTTATAGGCCCCGCAACAGATACTACGAAAAAAAGCATGGTGAGTCTGTCTGATCGGAGCCATCGTGAATAAAAGATGGCCCCGGTCTGAGCTTTAGTTTCTATACCCTGTAATGTGTAGAAAACGATTCCTGTTTGAGCTTGTCAAAACCCAATGCGAAAACTCCTTGGGGACTTTCCCGATATCCGTAGTGAGTGTGATTTGTAGGAGCTATGGGAGAGTGTCCCCACTTAACCTTACAAGTGGTTTCGACGAGATATCTTGTACATCAAAATCTGACCAATTTTTCTAATGGCGCGATATTGAGAATGCCGTTGAATATTCCGAATGATGAAGATGTTATCATTGTTTCATGATGACAACATCAAGATTAAGTCAGTTTTTTCTAAGGACGAGATACCTCGTCCATCAAGATCCTTTCATGGTTTTGCTAGACAAGATACCTCGTCGAGACAACCACCAGGAGGGTTAAAGAAGAAGAAAAGTCTTCCAGAAGGCCGACCCATTACGCCACTCCAACATGTTGGCCAATACGTGGGATTTTCTACATGTTCCTCGACAGTCCTCTACTGCGTATAGGTTTAGTTGGTTTCGGTTTATTTGCTTGATTTATATTCGACTCAATTTTGAAGAAAATGTGCATCCTAATGACATTCTTGCCTGGAAAGTTTGTTAAATCAATATCGATTACTTACTGCAACATACTGCCATCCACCGCTTACTCTAACCAAAAGTGTCTCTTCATCTAGAACAAACCCAAGGGTTCCGAGAGGACTCGTTTCCGACACTCGAAGCAAGGAATCGACATTCTTCAGGGTCACCGCCTGCAAAAAACAAGCCCTCTTACAGCATTAATACGATGGAAATAGCTATGTATGTAATAAGATTTGAATTTACGAATTTAGAAATTTATACGAGTGCGTGTCAATAAGTAACGCACATAATGCAAAGTAATAATAATAATAATAATAAAGCAATTAAGGACAATATGAAATAGAAATGAAAGTATTGCCCATTTATTACTTTTCCACATAATTTCCATGCATATTGATACATTTGTCCCAACGATGGATCAGTTTGAAAATCCCGGCTTGTCCGTCGGCTGCGAGAAGAGACACCTTCGCACGACCCGTTTGAGTGCGTCGTCAGAATCAAACTTCTTACCGACAAGGAACTTCTTCATGGGTCCAAACAGATGGAAATCGGAGGATGCCAGGTCCGGGCTGTATGGAGGGTGCTCCAGAACTTCCCAACCGTATCTCGATGGATGTTTCCACATCATGCTCGCATATTTTGACTCCGGTGACTTGTCAGGCCCAGATTTCATCTCTCGTAACAATACTTGCCTAAAACTCATTACTTTCAGCGTGGTACCGCTGCAAATGTATCAGACTGCAAGCCTTTCTTCATCCAGTGTGCTGTTCCGACAGTTGTTTTGGTACCCAGCGTTAACAAACTTTCCTGTACCCAAGCTTCTCATGAACAATGTCCCAGGCAGATCCATAAGAAATGTAGCAACGTTCTTTTATTTCATTCAACGTCGTTCGACGGTTCTCTCGTATGACGTTGTCTATTTCATCAACAATTGAACAGGTTGAAGAAGACACTGGCCTCCCAGATCGGACTTCAGCGACCAAACTCGTTCTCCCATCTTGAAACATTTTACACTATCTTCCCACATTGGTACGGTCAATACAATCTTTTCTGTAAACTTCCACCATCTCCGAATGGATGTCTCCAACTTTCTTTCCTTTGGCAAAAATAAATCTTATCACAGCTCGTTGGTCCTTCACAGTTAACAATGTAATCACTAACGCCATTTAAAGCTTCGGTTTCCTAAGAAACGGTAGCCGTGATCTAGCGGCCGTGATGTATCGGTGGGTGACGTCACTAAAACGTTGCTTATACTAACACATGGTGTTGGTTTCCTAGAGAGCGTTGTTTGTGAGCGTAACAAAAATGATCGGCGCCGCCATTTCCATGACTGGCGTCATAGCGGTCTCAAACAGATGGGGAACGTTTTTTCTCTTGTAGCGGCCAGATTTCATTTCCTGCTCCAAACGATTCGAACGGAGAGGAGCGAAATAAATAAACATTTTTGACTGCCATTGATCAATTCGGTTTTGTAAAATCGGGATCGTTAAACACAGAATGAAAATTTCAACGGATTTGAAAGCTGCGGAAAATTTGACACCAAATCGATACCTTAAATGTGATTTTCTTTAAATAAATAAATAATTATTTAAAAAATAATTAAATAATCAAACGGTAAATAATTGAATAATAAAACTGTTTTTGATATCGATCTGGCGTAGAAATTTACGCTGATTTGAAATCTGTTGAAATTTTCACTCTACCTTCAACGATCCCGAAGTTAGAATCTTTAAACTAGAGAATAAAAAAACCACTTTGTTTTGTTTCTCGAATAAAACAAACCACGACAGCCGTCTGTGTTGCCCATTCTCCAACGTATTCTGTCCGTCTAAGTTGACACGTCGGGATTTTTGTTTAGACGGCCGTCTAGTTATGCCCGCGGAATCATTACGTATCACGGCTGTTAGATAACGGCTCCACTTTCTTAGGAAACCAAAGCTAACGGTAGAAACACGAGATCTTGCATTGTGCCCAGTCAGTAGCGCTCTCTAGTTCCCTTTTTACTAAATAATTTTATTTTGACTAGTTATTTTCCTACTTGAAAATTTACATGTGCGTTACTTATTGACATGCCCTCGTACCATAGCTTTTAAATATGTATCAGTGTAGAAAAACTGAACCTACATTCGAATATTAATATTTTGAAACGAAGTTCTGTTATGTATTTTTACATACTACAAAGTATGTTACAAAGTCATACTACAAAGTATATACATATGTATTTTTACTTTCTACAAAGGTGACTAAGAATATCTTGAAGAGAGAATCTATGCATGTTAATGATTGGTTTAGGCAAAGTGTCTATAGAAAATAGGATGTTTGCTACTATACTTCTACCACAACTGTAATATATTATTGATGTTTGTTTCTATTGCAGTATTTGTACAACTCACGCATATTCGCTCCATTTTCATGTTGTTTTGCTATTTTGGTGTACGTACTATCTGACCACTTTGGGCTCAGGGAAATCACAACCTATGGTTGAAATTTCAAGTTCGTTTAAATTGTAAGTATTTCATATTGTTGTATACAATCGTTGTATTGACTTTCTACGTCTTCCTTCAATAGTTTTGAAGGATTAAAAATTCTCTCATAACGGAAACGTATATTCATAATTTCATTCGTAATTTCGTAAATGAGATTTTATTCTAGTTGGAATGATTCTCACTAATTCTTGATCTAAACAATAGAAATAAATAAACGAAAAAATTATTAAACAATTTTAAGTAAAAAACATTTGCATTCTGGCATAGTAAAATTGCTAAGCATGATTCAACTTACCCCGGGAACTACCGTTGGTTGATTTCTCTTACTGTCTTCACCAGAAGAAGCCCCTCCTGGACCAGGAGGACCAGGTGGTCCGGGTGGCCCTGGAGGTCCCATTAATCCCTTCATTGGAAATCCTATAGAAATAATATTGATGGATGAGGCAAACATTATTTAAATATATTATTTTCAGTTTGAACACCTCAAATTGATTTTAAAGTTATCATCAATGCTTATTGTTTTAAAGTAAAAAACAATAATAATAAAGATGGGAAATTACATATTTTCTCTCTCTCTCTCTCATTCAATCTCATTATCAAATAATCTGTACCCATAAACACCTGTATAGTTTGACCTAATTTTTCCATCGGACTCGAAGGTCTTATTTTGAAGATAACGCATTCTTTTTCTAATGATAAGTTAGATAATACTGTGAGTGACGTTTTTAATTTGAAGGTCACACAGTTTGACATTTGACCTTTTTCTAATAAAAAATATAAGGCTAAAACTGCTTTATTTGCATTTCCTTTCTGAAATCTTTGTTGGGACACACACCCCGTTACCCAGAGAAAATATATGATCTAAGTAATTGTAATCATTAAAAAACCATAAACACCTGTGTCTTTTGACCTAATTGTCCAGTCGGAGATGAAATTATATTGTTTCGTATAGATAAATGTATAGCAAATTTATTACTACACCACCATACAATAATTGCTTCATAAAAAAAAGAATGTAGGCTTTTTTCGAAATTCAAGGTAAAATGTTGAATTGAATAACCTTGAATTTAAAAGGTTACTCACAGAGTCATGCAATATACCATTAGAAAGGTTATGTATTACAAACATTAAATGAACAAACAAAATAGTTCCACAAAATAAGCCCTATTTCATCCCAATTGCACAACCAGACCAAACGATGCAGCCGCTATGGGTTTTGTTGATATGATTCCATTCATTTCGAATATCTGTTTTCCGGAAATCAATGCGAACTCTTTTTCTGAAAAATGCAAGATCAAAGATCAAATAGAATAACCTTGAAACTAGAAAAGTCCCGCAAAAGGTCAGGTTATATTTTTTATTAGACAGTTTGCACTTATATCTACTAAATGCTTACTCTTTTTCTGAAAAATGCAAGATCAAAGATCAAATTGAATAACCTTGAAACTAGAAAAGTCGTGCAAAAGGTCAGGTTTTATATATTATTAGACAGTTTGCACTTATATCTACTAAATGCGTACTCTTTTTCTTAAAAATGCAAGATCAAAGATCAAATAGAATAACCTTGAAACTAGAAAAGTCCCGCAAAAGGTCAGGTTATATATATTATTAGACAGTTTGCACTTATATCTACTAAATGCGTACTCTTTTTCTGAAAAATGCAAGATCAAAGATCAAATTGAATAACCTTGAAACTAGAAAAGTCCCGCAAAAAGTCAGGTTATATATATTATTAGATAGTTTGCACTTATATCTACTAAATGCGTACTCTTTTTCTGAAAAATGCAAGATCAAAGATCAAATTGAATAACATTGAAACTAAAAAAGTCGCGCAAAAGGTCATGTTATACATCATTAGAAAGTTTGCACTTATATCTACTAAATAATCTCTAATTTACTTCCGTATCCAACTTTTAGAATCATAAATATAGGCTAGTTAAATATTCTAAAAGTCATGAAAATAATTCAATTTTTCAAATTTAAAATTAATACACATAAATAACGGTTGCTAGTAACGAAAATTAGAGAGGATCAGGTAGAAAATATCGCTATCAACCAGTAGTCTTTGAATGGTAAGGGTACATCTATTAACAATGTCTTGTAACGATTGAGAAGTAAATTAACTTCAAATATCAAGTAACTAAAAACATTCAAGCACAAAAAATGTAAAATTGTCGAAATATAGCATATAGAAAAATTGAATTACGCTTTATACTAAAAAATATAGTTTTTTTATATAAACAGATTTCAGTCCTATAAACTAAATAAAATACTAATACGTTGACTTAATGAAGCAGTTTCAATATTAGAATGTTTAATAAGATTATGATCAGCTCTGTAAACTGTTTTAATTATGGAAAATATTTTATTAAGAAATTGTATTTCTAACTTTCACATGCGCATTACGCATATTTATGCAGAGATGCTCCAGAGTAAGAAACCAAGCTTCAGTAAATGGAGAAGACATATAAAGATACTCCATAGTATACTTATAAGACATGCTCTATATTAACCTTCCAGTAAGAGGTTCGAAACTTATTAACATAAGTTTTATTGTTAAAACATTTTCTCCTTGCACATTTTCTTTAAGTAAGCAATTTCAGTATCTATATTTGTTCAGTTACACAAATCAACAAAAGAATTGTTCATAATTTAAATAGTGGTTTTCAACCTAACTGGAATTTATTGTGTAAACAAATTAGGCACAGAAGCCGATTTACCTTAAAATCTTGTTTATCACCGTTTTGGCGACTTTGGCCTTAAATCCAACTATCGTTAGCTAATTAATAAACCCATATCAATTCGAAATTCATTCAGTGGCATTTCTATTCAAGATCCTCACCTCTCCGACTCACCAAGAAGGGGTGGAACCTTAGAATGAGATGGGCCGAAATTGTATTCAAAAACAAGCCGTGACGTCACGTTTGGAAGTAACACGTTCCGACACAAAAACACTACCGCCACCTACGTTAAGCTTGTACAAGAAAAAGTTTATCATGTGTGGGATATTCCTACAAACGATTTTTTTAGTTATGAAAATGCTGTAAAGCTGTTTTTTTTTCAACATTCAGATTAGAGGTATCCTAACCCCAATAAAACTTGTTCAATCTTTTCCTAGAAAAATAAAAATTGGTAATCTCAAAAATTAGGAAACATCTAAGCTATTTGACAACGCTCATTAACAAGTCTAAATTCACAATTCTGTAACAGTTGAAAAATGTGAAAATTCTTTGTACAGTAAATAATACTAAACGATTAATTTGAATATCAATACAGTACCTTCAGATTTCATGAGTGATTTCAGACCCTTCATTCCCATATTTCCTAAAAACAGTAAGACAAAAATCCAGAAATATTCATGTGTTTGAATATTTAACAGAAAGCATTTTTGAAAAATATATTTATGTTTCTCGTAAATGAGTGTATCTGAAAAATACATTGAACGATAATCCATATAACAAATCAGAGAAGTATAACAGAGTAAAATTCTATGGGCAAAAGTTAATCCATTTATTATTACGTTTCTATTATTTTAAGATCGGGATAAAATGCAACAAAGTATGAAAGGTATATTCCTTTAGTTTTTAGAATAACCTACTTTTTTCCGTCATGCAAGCAGTCACTGCTTATTTTTTTCCACTCATTTTAATTCAAGAAATGATTGCACGATAAGTGAATGGAGAGTAATGACGATAAGGTAGAATTAAAGTAAAAAGTACGACTTTAGGGACGTGAGGTCTGTCTTGAATTGCTTTAATATCTTTCTATAGCTTATCTCTACTGTGGGTACTTTGTAGATTTTATGCGGTTTCTGCAAACGGAAATAAAAGACAAAACTGTTTTCTGTGTTATTCTGAATACAAATAAGATTGTCAGAGTTGGAAAAATATAATCCAGCTCCAGAAAAATGAAAATGAATGTTAAAACCTTTCTTTTTAGTGATTTGACTTCCGTTTGGGTATCAGAATGTAGCAGGTTCAGATGTACAAATGGCAATTGCTTTCACTTGCACCGTCTGATGCAACGAAACAACCTAAACTTCAAAACAGCTAAAATCAAGGAAATATTCCTGAGAGGGATGTTTAGTGTCAAAAAGAAACCAAAAGATCACTCGAATTTCATTTCCCCCACTATATCCTAATGACAATGACTCTCACTTGATACATTTTAGAGTTACCTTTAATGTAGTTAAATTCCGTTTTTGGAGAATCGAATATTTAATCAAATTGAAATTGATCTATTTGTTACCTTATGTCGATTCGGAAGCAATTGTATTTAAAAAAAAAACGACAAGTGGCATTAGTTCGGAATATATACCCCCCAAGTAAGTCTCAAATACAAATACAAATACAAATATTGACGACCAGCTACAGGCTCAAGCCCAACAAGGCTGGTCCTTTGTTTATGAATTCTCCAATTCCCACTGACTATCCAATTGTGTCTTAAATTCGTACACTCCCTTTGAATTAACTATATTTTCTGGCAATGCGTTCCAACTGTCTATTACCCAGGCCCTGATTTACCATTAGGCCCGTGAGGCACGGGCCTAGGGCCCCCATAATTTAAAGGGCCCCTAAGTTTCAAAAGTATCTAAAAATTATAAAAAGTTTTTAAGTAGTTACATAAATTATTGGGTAGTTACGTAAATGAACGTCGACCGTTTCCCCCACTATCACATTCTTGTAATTACATTAATTATCTAACTATTATGTTTTTAATTTTCATCTGCTTTATTTTGTTTTGTCAAGAGTTATAAGTAATGTCACGATTTTCTAAAACTTTTTGGTGACATCTGTGAAACGGTCAACAGTCAAATACGTAAGTACCAATTATTGTTATAAAATTAGTTTTTGTGATGAACAAATAATATGAGGAAGGGGCCCCTTCCTGCGTGTTGTGCCTACTATACCAAATTTTCTAAATCGGGCCCTGCTATTACCCTATTAAAGTAGTAGTTTTTCCTTAAATCCCGATTAAAATGTGTCTTATTCAATTTATACCCATGGCCCCTTGTTCTGTTATCCCTATTGAAATTTAAGCCCTCTGTGTCCCCTTGTTTCGCAACAAAAAATAATACCGTTACATACATTTACCTTGACAGATTCTCATATCAGATCCCACTGAAGTTTTTGAATTTTTCATTCCTGTTATGCAAGGAAGAAGGTTTTACATCTATTATATTATCAGTCCTATTTTGTGTTATGCAGAGTTGTGGTACAAGCTTCAGTGGCCCAAGAAGAACAGGCAGCGTGCATGTCGTGGATGCTAAATTTGATCCATTTCAAAAAAATCATTCGCGTTCGCGTCTGTATCGCATTCTTTAGTACCAAAATTATGTCAAATCTTGTTCCTTCTCAACTCTGAGTGACATTTTTGATTGAAAAGTGGTAAATAAGGACTTAACAGTGTAGGACAACTAATTGTGTTGAGAGAACACTAAGTAACCGAAAAATAAGGAAATTTTAAATAATTAGCGTTGGCAATAGCTGCTAATGAAAAAAGTAGAATAACAATTTGTGTACATTGTCTAGATTCCCCATTTCTATTGAGACTGTTGTAAATGATTTTTTGTGAGCAAATTTAGCATTCGTGTCCAGAATCAGTTTATTAAAGGAAGAATTTGCATCAAAATAAAGTTGAAAACTGCAGTAACGAAATACTGTTCTAAATTTAAAATTATAAAATGAGTGGGTTACATTTTTTTTTTTCAAAACGATAAAACAAAATAAAATAGGATACAAAAATTTTCGGCGTCTTTGCAATAGCAATACTTTTGTTTTTGGAGTCTCGGAATACAGCATAAGAATATAGTTTGTGCTGCCATCTATAGAGTAACAATATAAGCTAAAACAGATGCGTAACATTTGAACAAAACCTAAATACTTTAAGAACAGTTTCTATTTTCCCTTATATTTTGTGGAAAATGTGTCATTCATACGTATTTTATAAATAAAATAAACTTTGATATTTTCTAAATTAGTTGTAATTTTTGTTCGATAGTAAGTAGCATATTTATTTTTCATATCTTAAAAACTTTCAAAGTAATGTCACAACTTCATTCTTATGTAGCAGGTATAAAGTTAATCATTCATAAAGCAAATCGAGTCTTATGAACCACTTCAATTTCACCTTTTCTTCCACCTCCGTTGCTGAAATTAGCCCAGGTTGGATTAGAGAAAGGAAGACCTGGGGGTCCCGGGGGTCCTGGTGGACCAGGTATCGATTTTCCAGCAGGACCCTGTAAAACACGATCGTTTTACATTTGCACAAATTATATGGGATGCAAATTATCAATTATACGGGAATAATCTTTCTGTTTTCATTTCCGTTAATGATTGTTATTCAGTTAAGAGATTATTTTAAGTGTACCTGTGGTCCTGGTGGTCCTGGAATGTAAATATGCTTTTCATCATCTTCGTCAATGTAGGCTATAGGTCCTGGTGGACCAGGTTCTCCAATATCTCCTTTTAACCCCTGAAATGTATTCAAATCGAGCTTTAAAAGTTATACTTTCTTTGAAGAAAGACTTCCTGCATGCTTATGCGCACTGTGTGTGAAAAGAGAAATAATATTGTGTGTGAGCCATTTTTGTTTACAGTATAGTTACTTCTTCTTTTATATTTTTAAATTTAACTACTAAAGTTACTAACGGAAAGCAGGAAATTTTACCAAGTTAAGCAGGAAGTTTTAAATATACTAAATGGGCAAGGAATTCTAAAGATGCTGTTTTTTTATCTGTCGATTATCCCATGACTTGCAACCCAACAAAATGGTTCTATAAATACCTCTTTAAAAAGTTAACTTAAAAACAAGCAATCAAACCAACCCCAGTATTAAGCAAATATTATATTGTCAAAGATAAAATAAGATAGAGCACTCAATTTCTGAAGTTATTTCTCCGTTTCAGTTATTGAAGATAACGAATTAAAAAATAATCGTAGCCATTTTTCACTGTAAGTCCACAGTTGGGAAATCAAACACGTGTGAAGTAAACACATGCAGGTGTATTGAACCATATTTAAAAATAAACTACCGATGAACATTGACAATTTTAATTTTAATCTAACTCAAAAATTTAAATCATTATTTAGAATACTAAATCTGCCATCCGCTTATGATTTCTAAAGAAGATGGTGAAATTTATGTCTCAAAAAGATATTACAGACGTATTATAAGGAAGAATATTGAATTAAAAAGTTATTTATTATAGTATTTCATAAATTTAAATAGTTATGAATTTGAATACGTGAAAGAGAAAGAGAGAGAGAAATAGCTGTCATATTTCTGCTCAAAAATAATTACTTTGTTTATTTAAATTCATAGTGAATTGTTTCAAACGAAGTATTGCCGGGTTGTTCTACTTAATCTCTTATACTGAGCTAAAGGACCCATATTGCTTCCATTTAAAGTTTGAAGGAATTTGTCAATGACTACATACAAATATATCTTTAAAAAATGAGGTAAATAATAAAGAGATAGAAAAATATACTAATACCTTCATGCCGGGCAAACCCAAAGGTCCACTTTCCCCGGGTACTCCTGGACTTCCTTCGGGCCCTTCTGTTCCCCTGTCTCCCTTTTCACCTTTTTCTCCTTTAACTGAGTGTAAAATCAGTCAGAAGCAATATAGAAACAAGACCAGTCAAGAAGTTCGAAATAACACAGTAAATCATTTCACTAACTACCATGGTAAATATTCGTTGCAACCTAATTCTCCTAAGGCGAGTTACATTTTCAGATGCGTATAAATTTCATAATACTATTCCAAACATTCTGAGTTTCGAAGGGAAATTTTTAGCTTTGAATTAAATACTTTTATACATAAAATAATGAAAACAGAATTTAAGAATATCTATATATAATATTGCGATATTAATCTGGAAACACTTCATTTTTGGAATACGAACCTATTTAATATAATAAGTTTTAACGCTTTAAAAGTCCGCAAAAATTATTTGTAATTTAACAGAATTTTATGTATTCATTGAGAATTAATTTAACAGAACACAGAGAATCCTAAGCAATACATTTTCTTATGATTGCTCATAATCTGTTTTTCTGAAACATAAACTATTCAAACGTGTCGAAATTACTACATTCTTTGGAAAGTAAGGGAACTAAGTTGTAGTACAATGAAATACCTTCAACAATGAAACAACTTCATTTACCTTCAGTAATAATATCCAGTCCGTCCTAGAAATAGAAAAATACATAAATTATGATTGCAAAATAATAGTTTAAAATACATATACTCGTTTTTAATATAGATCTTTAGGAAGGTAATTCAACAGTTTGTGTCGTTGCCTTATAATAAATATAGGTTTAAAAATAAAACTTACGGCGTTTATATATCCTCCACCAGGTGGTCCTGGCTCGCCCCTGTCCCCCTTTTCTCCTTTGACTGCTTCCCCTGGCTCTCCTTTTAGACCATTATGGCCTGGAACTCCAGGACGACCCTGCCATAGATCATAAGCATTAAAAGCTTTTCGTTAACGATGTATAAAAAAAGTAAATGTAAGTTATATGAAATGTATTACCTGTTGAACCGCAAATTCTTCCTAAGTGTGTAACGCGAAAAAAAGGGAAAAGAAAAAGCAATTTGTATTAGTATTAAGAAGCATACAGATAAAACCAGACGAAATTTTTCGGTTAGTAAGAACTAGGAACTCCAACATCAAATTTAAAAAATTAGATCTTTTAATATAGTTTTTATGGCAAATATTAGATATCGTTTGAATTTTGTAAACAAAAAAATTTGAGGTATTCAAAACGAAGATTTTATTGTTTGGATCAGCCGTACACCAGACATCTGATATATGCGACATAAAATTCTATAAATGAAATATTAAACAATATAATAATTATATTGTTCTGCAATTCCTTGATGTCAAAAATGTTCGTGGAATAATATCATGAACAGATTCTAAATTTGCTCCCTAAATATTTTAATTATCCCTAATTGTTAAAATTTATTTGATTGATTGGGTTTCATATCAAAATAGCTAGTACGTCAGGGCTTTAATTTAATTTAATTATAAATCTAACTGATTGGGATGGATTTATCGTTTTAATTATTTAAAGAGCAATAATTGAATTATTAAAACTTATTATTTCTTGGATATAATTGGAAATGGGTGAAAGTCATTTCTTTGAAGTGAATTCCTAATTGAATCGCACATCGTAATTCGGGCACGTACCTAAAGTATTTGCAAACGATCATTTGGATATTGGTTATAATGATAATATATCTTAATAAAGAGACCGTCAATTGTAAAAGTCTTCAAATTCTTTCATTTTGGCTGGAAAGACAGAATTTGAAAACTCTAGCCAAGGGCTTTTCACGTGGACTGTGTTAAAGTGACCTAAAATTATCGTTTTCTGTCATGCAAACTCATAAAACATTTTAGGAAATTTAATTAGTGACAAACATTAAAACCAAACTTAGCCCACTTTTTACTCCACCACAAAAAGACCATTACCGTGGATTGCCAAACCAAGTAGAATTAATTCGCGTTATTACAGGCTTCTACCGGTTTACTTTAAGATAAGCGCTATTTAAAGTGGAAGATATAATTCAGACTTGTTACAGTGGTTTTCGAAATGTCTAGAACTATTGTATCGTTTTTCGAATGTATTATTGTAAAATTTTTCGAATGTATTATTGCAGCATTTTTCGAATGTATTATTGTATCATTTTTCGAATGCATTATTAGAGCATTTTTCGAAACAATACAGGATTTAATGCAAAATAGGCTGGACATAGAGTGTACCACCCATTCTCTCTCATTCATATGTGGAGCGTGCTTAGCATATGAAAGACTTGTAGTCGAATTCAGAGTCTATCTTGTTTAGACTTGTAGGGGGTAGAGTTTACTATACTCACTGTCAAAAGTTAAGCACGAAAGGTAAAATACGAAAAAACGACAAGTACAGCTTTGATTGACACGAAATGCGGCAGGCAAGTAGCAAATTGGTTTAAACATGAAACAAAACAAAGAATTAAATACAAAGATGAAAACAATATTCAATTTTCATAAATTATAAGATGAAGTCATATTAGAGTCACTAATAAAATGTTGTTTAAATCCAAAACAAATAAACAAAACCGACATTAATAGGGTATATGACCACCCCTTAACCTCATACAAAGTTTAGAGTGTGTGACCATGCTTTCCATGAGGTGATCAACCACTCCAGATTCAAGTTATAGTCATTCCTTCTGTAGAGCAGTTTGCAACTGTGAGTGCACTGAAGGT
The DNA here is from genome assembly GCA_947359465.1 of Metellina segmentata. Classification (NCBI taxonomy): domain Eukaryota; kingdom Metazoa; phylum Arthropoda; class Arachnida; order Araneae; family Tetragnathidae; genus Metellina; species Metellina segmentata. Next base: position 78,852,155 of record OX375878.1, read on the forward strand.
GGGAAACGTGCAGACACAGCTTGGCCGAGGGTATCTAAAAGATTTTCAATGGGATTAAGGTCGGGCGAGTACGTTGACCAAACCATAACTATGGAGACGCGCATTATCATCCATTAAGATAAAATATGGACCAACTGCTGCAGCGTACAAGCTCACAGTGGGTTCTAGGACAGAGCCCCGTCATAGAACCCCAAACAGCCATCACAGAACCCCGTCTATAGATGTGCCGGTCGGTGCAAAAAACACAACGAAATACTGGTCCACATCGTGATACTTCCACCTCGGAATGCGTGATGATCGATGATGTTCTGGGGCCCATTGCGTGTACCTTGTTTTTTCCAGACCCTTACACGTTTGTCATCTGGCTCTCAACTCATCGATGAACATAACGTTAACCCAATCATACACAGTCCAATTCATATGTTGCCGACACTACTTTAATCGTGCACCTCTGGATTGGACGGATAGATGAACCTAAATTCGTGGGTACACGTGCGTACAGTCATTCATGTGTAGCATTCGGCGCACAGTATTGGCAGATATCGTCTTACCAATGGACGCTGCAACCATAAATATTACACGTGTGGAGGTTGCTCTTTGATTCCGCTTCGCTACAACAACAATATATCGATCTTCCGCGGGAGTCCTAACCCTTGACATAATTTTAAAAGCATTGAAAATTTAATAAAAATATTTTATTGAACTTATAATATGACCGTTATAACTCTTTCTATGAAAAATATAAGTTATCTTGATCCTGTACAGTCTACTATTAATTAATTCAATCCTATCCACGCATAAATTATATTATAGAATAGGTTTGGTTCAACGGATGCTTTAAAACTTACAGAAAATCCAGATAAATCAGTTAAGCTTCCTGGTGGTCCAGGTGGACCTGGAGGTCCTGGGTAACCTCTCTTGCCTCTGCGACCTCTGTCACCCTTTTCACCTTTTTCTTCCTGAAATAAACATAGAATGAGTGTTCCAATCTTGGGATGTTCCTTAAACGGTTAAATTTTCATAAAATAAATTATACTGAGAAAAGTTATTGAAATTTCTTAATGCGTTTTCAAAAAGAGTTGAGTTTAGTATTTGATAAACATACCTACGCTAAGTTTCTTTATTGCTTATATCTATTGATGGCAAAATGTCGTTACTCACAATTTAAATATATTTATTTCACCCATGTTCATATTTCAACTTCCAAATTGTTTGATTTTATCCAAATATCTAAAACATCATTTCTTAACATTATTCTTACTAGTATTTATTCTTATTTCCAATAAAATGCAAGGTAAAAAGTTAATTCCTCAGTCAATTGCTCCAATTAGATTCAGAACGTTCATTTGAATTTTATTCCATTCCATTGCTCATTCAATTCAATGTTGTCGCATTTAAATTATTTATATTCATTTGCTACCATTCTTCAGAATGCAAATAACTTTGAAAGAATTACGATTTTGAAATTAAGGTCACAAAATCTTTAATTGGGATAAAGTTAGAAGACTATATGCTGCTTACAATAATTAGGGTTCCATCCGGGGCTATATGGGAAATCGGTCCTGGTGGACCCTGGGGCCCATCATTCCCTCTATCGCCTTTTAAACCAGGAATCCCTTGCATTCCATCTACTCCAGGATCTCCTACATCTCCCTATTCAAAACAAACATGAATAATATTAAAATATGATCAATTTGATAGATTATATACCAACAATTCATCATGAAAGGGATAAATTGTATTTATGATTTAGTACATACCTTCTCACCTCGTAAACCAGTCTCTCCAGGAAATCCATCATCCCCCTTATCTCCTTTATCACCCTAGAGAAAATTGTAAAAGTGTACTATAAAGCAATAAAATAATACAAAGTGAATCTCGGGAAATTTTGAACAAGATTACATCGTAATGGAAAAGGTTCAGGCTAAATTGTACATACTGATGGAAAGAAAAAAAAAGCATAATTTTTTTTTTTGCTACAAATTCTCTGGCACTACAAATGTTTATTCCTATCCTGATATTCATTTTAGTAACAGTCACAAATGCTTCCATCTCATTAAATCTCGGGGGAAAAGTTTCACAGTATTAATTCAGTATATAGCGTGATTCCAACTAGAAGACAGTCGATCATGGGTCTATCAATTTTTGATCAAGTGTGAAAGCGTGTTTGGAAAAGGTTTCCATGCGCAAAATCATGAATGATGATCACCAGAGATATTTTTCCAACTGCCAAACTTATAATCAATGCTGTCACTTTCGGCATCGATCCTAGTTACCTAATCCTCGTTAATGACACCAATCTTGGAAACGCTTTGTTTACGCTAACGATCGTCCATTAATTTAAGAAATAGACTCGTTAAGATGCTTGACTTGACTGCTAGCGCACAGGGTGCCGGACCATACTAATAATAATAATAACCACTCCAGGAGCTGATTAAAAAACACCTTTCATGAGGAAGAAATCACATTTCGTTAAGTCCGATGATGAAGGAGACCATACGAGATGTGATTAGTCGTCGGTCGGTCTAACCTTTAGGAAATTCAAATAGACACGAGAATATTTTTTAAAAAGGGATGAAGCCTTATCAAATTGCAGAAAAAGTATTCGACTCTTCATATTCATCACCTGATGACGTACACCTTGCAGTTATGGTATTACTGCTCTCCAAACTCAAAGGCTCATTATGATTCACCCTTGTATATCAAAGAGAAGATAAAACTTTGACTGTACAAATATTCTTATGTTAACTAAAAATTTGTTTTCCATAAAATATATCGCAGAGAAAAAGTACATTGCATAACAACAAAAGCATATTACAGACCTTTTGAGTCTATATAACTTAAATTATATTATATATGAATCATATTTTGTTGAACATTTATTTGAAGTATGATATTCATTCGGGGCTTTTATCTTAATGTTAAATAGTGGGGCGTTCAAAATCAAAACCTGTGGTAAAATAATAAAATGGCGAATACGCACATCCCATAACTTCATAAAACTTTACTCCAAATTTAATTTAAAAAATACAGATTAAATAGGTATTTCTGAAAATCTCAGTCATTAGATCACAAAATATATTCATAAAATTTTTATTTTATCGATTTCTCTAACTCCGATGAAGCCAGATCGTAACTCAAATAAAAAAGATCCTTCCTTTGTAAGCTTAGACTAGATATAGTATTATAACTTCATTACATGAAAAGAGAAGCAAACGCCACGTACTTTAGACACAATTATGGTTGCATCTTCATTATCCGCATCCAGAGGGGAGAAGTCTTTACTTACTCCGTAATAGCCAACGGGACCAGGTGGTCCTGGTGGACCTCTAGGTCCTGGAAAACCTACTCCTTGTGCTCCAGTTTCACCCTGGAAAATAGGTATAATAATTGACTTTCCTAAGCAGGAATTTTTTACTTAATTATGAAGTACTTCAAGATTGCTTGCGCAGAGTTAATTGATCAAACATCTGTACCCACAGACCTTTTTTTCACTAGAAATAGATAAAAAAAATTGAGTCAAAGAAATCCTATGAAATGATGGATACATAAGTGCAACAGAGAAAATCTCCATATACCTCTATCGTAAAAGATTTTAGAAGCGAGTAGGTTGTTTCGTCGAATTTGATGGTGCATGCGCCATATTTGGTCCAATTTCGGAAAGAAAATCTGATTTTAACAATCCTGGTGACTGTCCAGAAAAGGTATCTCGTCATCAGCAAAACTGACCAGATCTCGATATCGCCATCATTAAAAATTAGCAATATTTTCATTACAAGATATCTCGTCATTAGCAAATTCGTCAAATCTTGATGGACGAGCTGTCTCTTTAAACTATTTCAATAATTAACATTGAATTCTACATAATATGTTTACAACTAGAGCCACAATTTTTAAATCCCATTTATATAAATAGATTTAACTCTATTAATACAGTTAGTTTTGAAGTAACTACACATTTTTGGAATTATCCTGTACAATGGGGGATTTAACATTTTGTTTATGTAAATATTACATTTTGTTTATACGAGTGTTGCGGTATATTTTGATCGCTTGTTCTTTTCTGTGTTATTTATCTGGTTTAAGCGTTCTAACTTTTTATTGATTTGCTATTTATAAATACATTTAAAGAGATCGAATATACACACGTATAAATTTAAATGTTTTGTAGCAGGCAAAATGCAAGCATTCTCTACACTATTGAGTTACACACAGTAATTTATATTGTTTTGACACGTTGACCTATGCTGTGGGTTTTATTTTTAGAAAATTGAAGAATGTATCTTATCTTACTGGTTGTATTCGTGGAAAACAATATATTACTTGTCTATATAGAGAAAAATATTTTTTCGCTTTTAATCTGTACCTATTTAATGCGTGAACAAAACACATACATTTTACAAGTAAAGTAAAACATGGCTAAATTTTAAAATTGTAAAAAATTGTCTTCGCTTCTTTGTCGTGCTGTCATAGTCCCCAAAACCCTGTTGTTCACTCATACAATGTATTTGATCCCAAATACAAAATATTCTGTAGCTTAAGCAGTTATATTTAGAATGTAATAGAACAGTCATTAGTTCTAGAGCTTCGTGCGAATCGTAGGAGCAGTTTATCTCACGAAAAGTTTCAATTCTGACTGGAACCTTTAATCTATCGAAATTAATGATAATTCCGTAATGATTACATGTAATGCTTTTGAACGCATTGTAAGTGGTTATTTAAACAAGGTGTTCCAAAACATGCGACTCTTTGTTACCTAAATATCGTTGAGAATATATTGGGGAAATGTATAACAAACATTCCCGTCCTTCTCAAAATCTCTAAATATAGGTAGAGTGTAGTTGAAAACAGCGAGTTTAAGACATTAATAAGGTATTCATTAAAGTTTTGGTCACAAAAATTTCATTTAAAATTATTTTAGGTTACTTAAGAACTTAAATATCAAACTATGACCAGCATCAGAAAACTTTATTACAATTCGTAAAGTGCTAGTTGACAATAAATTAATATATTAAGGGGACCAGTGCACAAAAATCTTTCAAAATTTCGATTATTTTTTTACAAATTTAAATAAATGTTTCTACAATTATGTTTCAAGTGATATATTATTTTGGAAATACGTTGAATAGAAGTATTTTAAATATTTTTTTATGTACCTGAAGTATAATGTCAATTTTATGCTTTAAACTACAATATTTTAAAATGTGTATTTTTTCCATAAAAAGAACATTCTTTCTTAGTCTATTCAAGCAAAAACAAAAAAAATTATTTACAAGTGTAACATACCCTGTAACATAATTTAACACAGGTATTCTTTTTTATCTGCTCAGAAAAATAAATTTTAATTGCTAAAAAATATAAAAATTGGTCATTTTTCAAAAACAAAAATTATTAGTTGAAAAAAAAAAATCTATCTCAAAACTTTAAGTTTTTTAACTTAAGTTTTTAAACAAATTTTAAAAATCCTTTTTTTTTAACTGTTTACAAGTTTCTTCATAGCCTGTATAAAAAATTCAAATCAATACACATAAGAGAAACTGAGAAAATGTTCCTTAAAAGTTGATCATTTTAACACTACGGAAATAGAACTGTACCGACCCACTCAAAATTGAATGGAAAATTTATTACTTGTAACAAATTGGAATCGAGATAGTTTGCAGGTTTAATACTTTAATTTGAAATTTCCTTGATATGTACCTTTACACCTTTCAGTCCATCGTGTCCAGGAATTCCCGCTACTCCCCGAGCTCCAGGAATGCCTTGGTCTCCTTTAAGTCCTCTTTCACCACTAAATCCCTACAAAGTGACAATAAAGTAAAAATGGTAATAATTTTAAAGCATTCCCAGAAATTTAATAAGGCTTGATAAGTAAGTCTTGCAATACACTTACTGTATAATGGAAAGGTATTATTGTCAAGAATGTCGGGATATTTAATTTGCATTTTCTGAAGTATTAAACTACTCGTATTGTATTTATATAATGATTGGGTTTTTAGTCGGGCTCTACGACCACTGACAACTCTACGATAACCATTGCATGAGGGCTAGTAATTATTTATTGAATTAACTGCGGTTGGGGTTTTATTTTTATTGCATCTTCCGTGTCAGGACGAAAGAGGTTAAATGAAAATGGTTGCATTTCAGAATCTTAAGTTGAATGTTTCACTCTCACGAATATTCAGAAAGAAAAAGAAGCATGACCTTTGAACCTATCGAAAGTCAGACTCAGCCCCTTTTGCCCTGAAAACGAAAGTATATGAATCAATTTTCGAGCTGTTTTATATAAAGGTATTCATCGTTTCGCATTCGAAGCTCATATTCGGATTTCAGATTTGGGTTACCGGTCTACGGTCTTTTCCTAATGAGGGCTGACTGGACCGAAACCGAGGGCTTAAATTGAATTCCGAACAACTACAGAGGCTGTTCACACATTTTTTTGACAGTGTATATTGTATTCACAAAACTAAATTACATAAAATTCTTGTGTTTTAAATGTTCTATTTGATAGACCTTATTCTGAACTATCTTTCGACACCGTAATTTCCAGGATGATAATACCTTTTGAAGTGTCAGAAGAGGTATTCTATCCCATTCCTCCTGAACAGCTTTCCAGAGTCCTGTAAGGGTTGTGGGACGACGTTTGTGGATAATGCAGAGTTTAAAAGTCCGAAAACACAAAAATCCTTAGGTGATACATCGCGATATTTAGTAGGGATATTTAGTTGGGATATGTAGTAGGGATATCAGTGAAGGGTATGGCCTTGATACCGGATTTTTGTTCCATTTCTTTTAGGAAATTTACAGTGGATTTAGATGTGTGAATGCTAGCTTTGGGATGGATTTCCACAGATTGATGGCACTGTGGGTAAAGTGATGGTATTTCATTCAGAAAAATTGACGATAAAATATGTTCCTGATAGTATTTGGAGTTAATCTTGACATTTTTTCCACTCTCTTTATTTTTAACTTGCCATGATATGAAAAACCAGCAACAATCATGAATCCCTTAGAAAAACTTTCTTTCGATTCTGTGAACCATGTACTTAAATTTTTTTCTACCCTTTTATGATAATAAATGGCTCTTTTTTTGCTGCAATCATTTAAATACACCCATGATTCATCTATTGTGACAATTTTTTTCCATTTTTCATTGAATAAGTATTTTTCATATAGAATTCGGCAGCGTGTCCTGCGTTCAGCGATATGCTTTGGAGAAAGACGATGCACATTGCGTTTTATCGCTTTCTTAAGATTTAAATCAACGTTTATCATTTTGTTTAAAGTGGGCAACGAGCATTTTAATGATTTTGCAACTGTCCTTTGACTAGGGGGATTTTCTTTTAACATTAAACAACGTACCTTTGCAATAATCGAATATGTCCGTTTCTTCCTTGGATACTTGTTTGGAATTTTTGTCCCACTTGAGGCTCCAATGTGACGTTTTTTTCCTTTCTTGTTGACGATATTACCTATCGACACTTTAGATATCACAAAACCATGACTCTCACATCGTTTTTGGATAACGGAATATGAATATTTCTCTCGGAAAGAGCATATATATATCCTTCGAACCACTGCTTCGTTAAAAACGCCATTTTGAATAAAAACAAACCTCTCAAGCCGCAGTAGATAATTTTGACTTTGAAAAACATAGTACAACTGCAATTATTTCTTTTGCAGCAAACGATTTTTTATTACCGCTAACCAAAATCGTCTAAAAAATGTGCGAACAGCCTCTGTATATGCCCCTGCCTTAATTCGAATGACGGGTCGAGAGCCTTAACCACTTGGCTACCAGGCCAACTCAGTTATTCTTTCAAAGCATTAATTAACTCTGTCATATCGTGCTAAACAAATTTTAAATTAAATAGTTCACATTTAAAGATACTTTGTAACCAATCTTAACAAGTTTATTCTGAGTTTACTCACCTTATCACCCTTGTATCCTCTCGGTCCTAAATCCCCTTTGTCCCCTTTTTGACCTGGAAATCCTCGTTCTCCACGAGGTCCCGGAACACCTGGGGATCCTGGTATTCCCTGGGGTCCAGGTCGACCCATATACGATGTGAAGGGGCCATCTCCAGGAGCTCCGTAAACTCCACCTCCAAAAGTATCATCCAGCTTTAAAAATACAAATTTCAGTCAAATCAAGCTCTGTATCGCCATTTTAATATTCAACAGTCCAGCTTATTTACATACATCCATACATCTATACACAAGTGGTATTTAAAACTCAAGTAGAATGAACTGGTTCGTTTCCATGTCAACTAAATAGTCAGTTCTTAAAGATAGTAAGCTTTCTTTTTAACGAGAAGACATATGAGCCGTTATTTTAGAAAGTGGTATTAGTTCATTTTTTCAAACATCGAGATGTTTAAGGATTTGCGTTTAAATTAATTTTAAAATATTGGCAAACTTTTTTCAATTTGGATGATGTTTTCAACACAATAAATTTGTTAAATTTTATCACCCAATAATAATTATTAAAACTGTTAAAGAAAATAAACTCATGTTTTTTCAAAGTGGACCTATACCACTTTAAAAAAATACGGCTCATATATTGATGAATATAATTAGAGCAATACGTACATCAAAAATACTACCCCGGTGAGATGTCGTTGATGCTGGAGGTCCTGGTGGTCCAGGCAAACCTCTCGGACCTGGTGCCCCTGGAATTCCATCCAAGCCAGGTTCTCCTTTTAGACCCATTAACCCAGTAGGACCAGTTGCTCCAATAGAGCCCTGTAAATATACCATTATAATGCGATGTAAAACGACACATTCATGATTCCATCAAAACTTAGTCACCTCGATTATATAATATACATTGTGTCAAATGCTTAATTGCTTTCAAATTCCTTTGAGAATTCATTGTATGTATGAGCAGAAACTCCTAACAATTCCCGGGCTTTGGAAAAATTTCTATAACACATAGGGTTCCACATTTTCCATTTCCCTATTTTTTTTATTGTTCGGAACCCTAGAAACCTGTCTTCGTTTCTTATCTTTACGGGCAGTCCTCTATGATTATATATGGAAACTCTCTCTTTCTCTCTCTCTTTCATAACTACATAAATTAACTTTCATCATCCTACAATTAATCCTGTCTGAATGCAAGTGCATAATCTTAGATAGGTTAGAAAATCATGATTATTTCAATTAATTTTAGTAACATATATTTTTTGATTATACAAAGGGCGTACCATAAAAACTGAGAGTGAATATTTTACGTAGGGGCAACACCGTGAAACTAAAAAATAAAAGTGCAAGCGATTTTTTTCAAACTATTAACTGTACAATTATAAATATTCTAAACGGAGAAGACAATTTTATCGTACTAGTTTCGTCCTTTTTTTTTTTAAGGGACTGTTTTTATTTGCCCTACAGAAATGGAGGTGAGTGATTCAAAGTTAAAAAACAAAATGCGTTCTGCCATAAAATTTTGCTATCGTTTGGGCAAAACAGCTCCAAAAACACTTAAGTTAATGAAAGAAGCTTACAAAGACAAATGCTTTGGTGAGTCTAAGAATTCTAGATGGCTTGGTGATTTCAAAAAGGACGTTTGTCTGTAGAACTGGCTCCTGGTCGACCAGAAAGTGTTGCGAATGATCTAAATGTTAACATTGTGTGGGCAATCTTGCGAGAAAATCGACAAATGACATGTGAGGAGATAGCGGCATCAACTAACATTTCGAAAACGTCGATATTTCGCATTCTACGCAACGATTTACAGCTTCGCCATGTTTGTTCCAGATGAGTACCTCATCACAAGATGAACAAATGCAAACAAGAATTCACCAAAGTCGTGAGTAAAAGCAGATACTTCAAAATTATCAGAATTTCCTAAAGACTGTAATAACAGGTGATGAAGTTTGGGAGCATCATTTTGATCCCCTTACAAAGTCCGCAACAAGTGTATGGAAACACACTGATTCTCAGCCTCCGAAAAAAATCCGACAAACCAAATCTGCTGGAAAGGTCATGATTATTTTCTTTGATCATAAAGGTGTAATCTATAAGCATGCAATGCCTCCAAAAACTACTGGGAATGGTTAATATTATAAAACAGTTTTGAAAATTTTGCGACAACACATATTGAGAAAGTGACATGAACTGTTAGGGAATTAGACATTACATCACGATAATGATCGCCCCCATGTTGCTACTTCTGTTCAGCAATATATATAATATTTAGATAATATTTAGCAAATGCAATATTAAAATCATGTCACATCCCCTTTACTGTCCAGATCTCGCACCATGTGATTTCTGGCTGTTTCCGACATTGAAGGATAAGCTCCGTGGTAGAAAATTTAATACAGATTCTGAAGTTATTTCAGCAATGCAGGGTTCTTTGAAGCAGCTTCCAGAAAAAGGTTTCGCTACTTGTTTTGAAAAGTGGGTTGAACGATGGGACCGTTGCATATCATCTGAGGGAAGGCATTTTGAGGATTTTGAAAAAGAATGATGTATTTTTTTCTGTAAATATATTTCTTGATTTTTTATGATTTTACTCTCAGTTTTTATGGAATGCCCTTTGTAAAATTATTCTTGTCTGAAAAGCTTTGACGACCCAACTAAGATAAGAACTCTAAAATGGGACATTTTCAATATAAATTGTATTAAAACGATGAGTGATTATGCATTTTATTGTAAAATCAATAAATAGTATAATTGTATTGAAGAGGAATTTTTTTTTATTTACAGTATCGTTACTTTTACCTGATGATTAGAACAGAAAGATTCGAGCTCCTAATGTTAAATCAGTTTTTTAGACCTTTATAGATATCGTCCGAAATAATATTTCTATAGAGCTGATATTTTGTACCATGTTACTGTTAAACAACCCAGACACAATCCCCTACTATTTTATTTATAAATAGTTTTTAGTATGCAATAATAATTATTAAATTAATGTTAAAAAAATTACCAATCGTAACATTATTGTATTTTATGGTTTTATGGGAATCGATTCAGATGGACTTCTAGTATGGCCATGCAAAATTTCAGCTCGCTCCGATAATTAGTTTTTGAGCTACATTAAATCTTCCCAATTGTTGTGATTTTAGGAACAAACTAAAAATTTATAAAACGCCTGACAAACCTCGGATTACATTAGATCATCCGGAAAGTTCTGTGCATTTTTAAATCGAAGCTAGCTTTGTTATTATTATTTTGCTACCACTGATAAGGAGTAACCTTGATTGAAACAGATGTGTAAATTCGGTCTTTTCTGCTTACACTGCATAATTATAGCATGTGTTGTGGCATAATTTTTGTTTCAATGCATTGCTAAGTATGGAGAACCAGAAAGTTCATTTTCGTCATATTATGCTCTTTTATTTTAAGAAAGGAAAAAAATGCTAGTCAGATTGCTCGTAAAATATGTGCTGTATATGGACATAGTGCTGTTTCTGAGGCTACAGTTCATAGGTGGTTTGTTAAATTCAAGGAAAAGATCATGGGGTAATTCAGATGAACCTCCCCAAGTAACATCGAGAGGGGGACTGCACCCCAAAAAAGTAATACTTTCTGTATGGTGGGACTACTAAGAAATTGTTTATTATGAATTGTTGCCACAAAATCAGACAATAAATTCGGGAAAATACTGTTATTAAATGGTAGTATTAAAAGCAGAAATCAAAGCAAAGAGGCCAGAACTGACCAATCGTCGAGGTATTGTCTTCCAGCATGACAATGCTGGGCCCACATTTCGCTGAATGTCAGACAAAGACTAATTGAGTATGACTGGGATGTTTTGTGTCACACCATATTCACCAGACCTTGTCCCCTCAGATTTTCACCTCTTCAGGTGACTTTAAAAATTCTTTGAACTGCCTGGAGTTCAATTCTTTGGAGACTGTCAAATAGCACCTCGATAACTTCTTTACAAATGAGAATAATGATTTGTAAAGGAATTTTCCAGCTGCCAGAAAGATGGCATGAAGTCATAGAACAAAATGGGGGTATGGGATTCAATAAAATTTTCTCATGTTTTTGTACTGCTTCGTTGGTATTTATCTTAAAAAACGCGCAGAACTTTCCGGATGACCCAATAGTTCAAGGATCGTTTGTACCTGTATCTATATAAATAAGAATGGAGTTCTTGTTTGTACATTCAATATTTTCGACCCATTTCAAATTTTCTATCCGTTTTGGACCCTTCATATGCCAAATCCGTCTCTTTCGTGTTTGGTGTCCGTCTTTCTGTTCTATGTTCGATTTCGTGTTTGTGTGTTTGTGCAAGCATCACATGAATTTTATTCCAGATATTTGATTACAATGTGTTTTATTTTATACATTATCTATTAGTTTAGTGAATGCAATATTAAACATTTCTTTATTGTCATATTTAGTTGAATTTCATGCTACCTATACTTAAATCAACCATAATTTCGTAGTTTTGGAAAAAATTGAATGTTAGTTGAATATTACGATTACTTCGATTGCTTTACCTGCTGAAAAAACAATAATTTATTTTAAAATTATTATATTTTTTATGGAATTTCAGCTTTGATACTTCATTTATTTCGAGGTTTTTTTTTTGTTTTTTCTTTGTTCTTTGCGTATTTGAAAGGATTTTCGAATATTCGGGACGGACGATATTTTTTAACAAACGGGAATGAACAAGATCGCGCGAGCAGTGATATTTTCTGTTTCTTTTGCTCTGAATTAATTTCACATTTCTAAATTTTGTGCACTCTTAGTTGTAAGAGGTGGAAACTGTGCGAGATCAAGAGATAAAAATGAATCACAAATTAATATCTTTAGAACAATTTTTTCCGACATATTTTTATTTCGCTGTTCTCTGTTTTAAATATTTATTATTTCAAAAATGTGTTTTCCTTCTTATCACACGCAACACCACCACAAAGTATTCGATTTAAAAATGGCAGGTAAGTCAGAATAAATTTTAAATGTAGTTATGCCATTATTGGAAGAATAATGCTGTTATTGAAAGAATAATACCGTTATTTAAAGAATAATGCCGTTATTTAAAGAATAATAATGTTTAAAAAATCCGAACTAGAACTTTTCAAACATTAAAAAATTCGTTGTCATAATGACAGGAGAAGATTGCAAAATTTCACAATGTCACATACCGGAAGCACGAGTGCCACAGTTAAAAAAATATTGTTTTGTTGAGTATGAGTATGAGAGCACTCGCCGTAAATCGTAATTTTTATTAATTGAGTTGAACATGAAAAGAACTTAAGAAAGAGGATTCCAAATCTCCCTCGAAATCGTCTTTTGTAGTAGTAACCTTAGTGTCACCTTTCGTCATTTTGTAGCTTTGTCATACAGCAATTGTGCGATGTATGTGAAATGTATAACATAAATGGATATGTATGCGTAGGATTTGTGTCGAAAGTAAGTTGTAGAAATTAAATTATAAAGATATGGCGAAAGGTGTTCAAATAAATTTTTATTCTACGAAAAACGTAAGTCATTATGTATTTTGATTATCTCTTCAATTTAGAGTAAACCAATTCAAACCGAGTAAGGTCGGGTTTTTTATTTTGCTAGTAGTAAATATAACAAATCTCGGATTGCTGAAAAATACTTTCAAATAGTGTTCAAATTTGAAATTCGGGTAGCGATAACTACAATTAATCTCGATCTACGAATAGTATCTTTCTATGTGGAGATAATCCCTGAAATTGAAACTTACTTTATCATTGAATATCTCGGGATATATTGATTGTAAAACCATGTAATTTTATATTTAACTATGTAAAATCGTATTATGACATCAAAACATGGGTTTCCATTATAAATTTTGTTGTTTGTGCAGAATTTGATGTGAAGACGTCCCCTTATGCAACTTTTTTGGATTTTAATTTGTGTAGGAAATTATTCACTACTGAATGACACCTTTGAATTTGCTCTAGTATGAAAAGTGCTCTAAATAAAGGAGGTGGTTCGTTTTTTTCCCCGGGACTGTACATTTGTCATTTAATTATGTGTATGCTGCATAGTCGGATAGTAGGTAAGGAGTTGAATTAACGTCTCACTGGAGTAACACAACGGGGTGTTGGTGACGGCCCGAGATCAATCCGGAAGGGAAAGATTCGTGAACAACTCCTAGTAATTTGAACTCTGGTTTAGATGATGTATAGTTGCACGTTTTGAAAGTATCCATGCATTCATTAAAAAAATCTTTAACGCTTGTTTTTGAGTATTTCTCAATCTCTAAAATTTTGAACGTTTTCTGTGTGTATTCAATTTAATATATACTAGGGGGCCCGCCCCCTGCTCGCTAACGCTCGCCAACCCCTGGAGGATTGCTTCGCAATTCTCATTGGTTCGCTGCGCAACCCTATGCTCGCTTCGCTCGCATCAATAAAGACACGTGTCCTAGCAGAAGGGATTGATTACAAAATATGATATTCCAAAAAAATATTTTTCAAATCAAAATTTGTTGTATTACATAAAAGATATATACAGTACCTCTGGAATCAGAATTTGAATGAAAACTTGGAGCAAATTTTTACTCGCAATGTGAGCGCTGCTTTGGAAATTGAATACCCAGCATGTTGTTTGTGTGTACATTTCCCCAGTACTCGAGCCACCCATACACTTTTTGACTGAGTTTGTTGTCGAAAGTTGTAGTGCACGCGTCTTGTACTATAATTGTTAGCCTTGAAAAGGACCGTTTTTTAAATAGCCCTGAAAAGATCCTCCGCTTTCTTAGATTTCTATTACTAACCGCAACAGCTCGTCTAAAATTCATTTTTTTTTCAATATAATTTCATCTGATAACGCTATAGATTCAAATGAAGCGCGAGGCTCCTAGTAAACAAACAATCGCACAATGTTGCCAAAACGCGGTAACAAATAACGTCTTTTTTGCGTGCCACGTAAGAGAAATATATATATAGATGCACCCATTGTTAAGTAAAATATTACAATTATTACAATATAATATATTTTCTTTCAAAAAGATATCCTCCCTTCCAAAAATACAAACACATAAATAGTTTCTAAGAAATGCTATTTAGCTATTCTTCAAATCTTGAGTTCTTAGTTTAATATAAACGTGAAAATCATTAATGACTAAATTATTGAACTTTTATATTCAATAAATGAGCACTAGTGAAATTTTAAATGCAGATATGTAGTAAATTAAAAGTGAAAAATATTGAAGAATCGAAACTACTCCTTTTGGACTCACAACTATTTAGCTGCTACAACCAAAAAATACCAAGCTACAACTGAATGCCAACTTGACTCCATTGATGACACTTGTATGGATTGTTCCTGCCGAAACCATAACAAAGTAACAAAAGCTCTCCATAATAATCGGAAGCATTTTTCAACCTGAATAAATGACTCGTTTATTTTTATACCTTTTCTCCTTTTGGACCTGATAATCCAGGTAGTCCTATTTCTCCAGGAGCTCCTGGTATACCCTGAAAAGATATAAGTATGATATATTTTAAAAGAAAGTTTAAAAATATCAAAATAGTCTTTACTATAGAAGCAAATCATCTTTCCTACAAAATTTAGTTGAAACATTGTATTAAACGGTCATAATTAATTTTTCTCATTCTACTACTACTCTTTAGAAACTTCATGTTTCAATTTAACTGCACAGTCTATGGAATATGATTTGAACTAGTTAGTAAAGAAAGAAAGTTGAAACTATGCTTCCTTTGTTTGTAAATGTAATTTTATTTTATTTTTTGATGAATTTGGTTAAAATTTCATACTTACAGCAATAATGTATAAAATGCTATGAAAAACAATGTAAGAATGCTAATGGAAAATATTATTTCTAGCAATTCTTACCTTGTAGAAAAATTTTTGTTTGCAGTTTAATTGTTCATTCTATAAATTATCCATTCTATAAATTCTATATCTCCAGCATAAATCTTTGGTAATATCACTTTAAGGTGAATATATGTCAAGAATAAGTTTTAAATTATTATTGGTGCCGTAGTAAATTGAGCTATTGTATAATGTTGTAATAAATGTATTTGTTGAATAAGACTCTGAAGAACTGCTGAATAATTATCAGTTTCAATAACTATACATATTCTGCTATTTTGATAAATAATTGCGTATTTATTAGGAAAGCTTTAAGAAGGTTTATATACGACCAACTTTTCGCATTTATCCTAACTAATCATATTAAAGTAATTAGTTTAGTTAATGCACGAAGTTAGAGTACACTCCATTTAAATATTTTCAAGCATATCTCTGAAATTAGCACCAATTACGCGTACACTTGTAACTTACTCTCCTCTTGACTAAGAGTTTTAAGTATGAAAAGAAAGAAGATATTACTAATTATACGAAATATTCCCTCTACTATTTAGAATAAACTTCTCTACGCGATTTCTGCGCTAGATCAACATGCAGTAGAAATTCTTTTAAGTGCATTAAGAGGGCACTTAATAGTTTTCAAGACAAGTGTATTATTTGGCTCTCCTCGATTTAATTTGCTCTATTTTTTAAGAGTTGAATACTTTGAAGGACAACAAAAGTGCAACTAAAATATATAAATATATGAATAGTCGCTTGATAAAATGGTCAAGACTGAGATAAATTATTTCTAAAATTCTTAGAATTCCAGAGCCTTTTTAAGAAGAAATGGGAACATTCTCTTGAGAGAGAGAGAGCTATAGCTTACAGAAATGAAACAGTTCAAAAAAGTAACTGTGTTTTCATACTTCAGGAATATTTACTTCGATTCTTAAGCGTGAAATCACTAATACAAATCACTCCTGCCATATCAGTTTCTTATAAATAACGCTACCGCTTTATTTTAGATATTGTTTCTACAAGAGATTTATTTTAAATACTGAACTAAAGCGAATTTATTTGTAGGAGTCATAGATTTCGATATTGCATGTTATTCCGTATGGGTGTTCTCTGTTCAGTGACAGCGACAAAGCTTTTTTGGCACTATTTCACCGCCATGGTCAAATAAAGCAAGAGGCATATGTACTCAAACGACGCAGACTAATTTGAACTTTTAAGAGGATTCTTTACGCGTTGTTATTACCGGATGTCCTGGTATTCCGGGAATGCCATCTCTTCCATCTTGTCCTGTAGGCCCGGGTGGTAAGTCCAAGGCTGATATATTACATTCACATTTCTCAGGTGCTTCAATGTCCCATGGCGTTTCAAAATCTGTGGACTGTAACAAAATCAGTTTTTAATAACATTTATGTTAATGTGGAAACATAACAACGAACCTATATAATCTCTCAACGAACTTTCTATGATTTAAAGTTCCATATAAATCTCATACGCAGATAAAGCTTTAATCAAACTGGTTGTTAAAAAGCCTACTAAGAATCCTAGTCAAACCACCAACTTTGTGAATATGTGTCACTTGTGGTGCGGGCTATGTAAGTCAAACTAACCTTGGATTGAAATTCCAATTTTCGGAACTCATGTAATGCGACAAAAATAAAAAATCTAAAGAAAAAGAACTTGAAACTTCACCGATTTTATTTTACCGGTTAACGCTAGATAATATTATAAATCCATTATTCTCTATAAATTAACACCCATTTCAACGCCTTATAATATATAAAAGAGCGACAAAACTTGCCATTTTTTTATCTCTAGAATTTTTACAGACCATTAGCCCTATTTATACCGTACCGAATTTAAAGACGTACTCACGTCAAAATACGCGCAGAAAAGTATGATTGTAAAGATATTCGTAAACAGCAGTCAAATTTGTAAACTGAACATAGACTCCTCCTCTAAACATCGTGGGCTAGGAAAATGACGCAATATTTCTGGGTATGACGTCACGTTTGACTTAATCCATCTCGGCAACCGTAACCATAGCACGACTGCGCGTAGCATTGTTTTAAGGCTATTTAAATTGAACATTTCGCAGTGGTTTCAACTGAACAGTTGAAACAGTCGTAGTCCTGCTCTCCTCGGACGTCTCAATCGGTATTGAACTGCATCTTTTTGCATGCAATGAATTCTGCATTAAAAACAAAAGCCGTTCTTTGACAAGAAATATGTATGCGTAATATTTAATACGATTCATGCATTGTTCAGAAATGTTGAGAAATTTTATCACAAGAAAATGACCTTACCGGCCCCTCGCCCGATCCCATGTCTGGAAAAATCCAATCTTCACGTTTATCTTTCCTTTTCCTCCGAGGATTGCCATACCAAGCACAATCTCCCTAAGTGGAAAAGTTCACAGCACCAGATAAATATATAAAAGATTATTTCTTTTGAAAATGACTGGGTTAAAACTATAAAATTCACGTAAAAATATAATAAATTTAACCTTTTGATGACAGCGCTCTTTACATTCATATATCCGTTTTGCAACCTGTAGTTACGTGGCTTTTTAGACAGTTTTGGCATTCTCGTCCAATAGAATCTTTCTAATTAATTATTTCAATCAATAATTATAGTTAGTCATTAAAAGTTATAAAGTCAATACTACATCCTATTGGGAAATTATTTGACTTTCAGTGGGTTAAAGATAGAACATGTGCTTATTAATGTAAAGCTAAAAAAACGAACCACTGTATTCGAAATCATTATTCGAAAAAGCAATTAATAAAGTTACATTTGATAGGGAATAACTCGATTAATTAATGTTTGTAAATTTTGAATAAAGAGTCGTCTTCAGTTCAAAGTGCGCACAATCTTCATTTTTTCCAAAGACAAGACCCAACTTTGAATACTTAAATGAAATTTATATGAAATTTATCTGAAATTTCACCTAAGCTTCAAGTCATTCTCGCTAATTGTATTGTTTTCTTTTTCATCTTTAATAATTCGTAAAGGTTGACCACGAAACTGAAAGAGAAAAATCCTAGAGTTGAAGGACCTTAAAAATATAAATTCCATTGACCATTGCCTGCTAACAGCTCAACATATAAACAATCAGAGCGCAACTACCACGATCCAATTAAAATCTTTTTTTGAGGATTAGGCGAGAACTCACTACCGTTCGTCATTAAGAATTGGTAAAGCTTGATAACAAACTCAAGAGAGAAAAATCCTGGAGTAGAAAGGCATTCATACAAATTCCTTTGATCAATTCTTGTTAGCTCGCCATATAAAAAGCTGCTAGCAACTAAATACGAAAATCAAATTAATTTGCTTTGAAAATTTAACGAAAACTCACATTTGTAGTCAACAATTCGTAAAGCTTGACCACGAAATCAGAACAGAAAAATCTTAGAGTAGAAAGACATTTATATAACTTATTTAGGAAAGACATTTATTTATTTTATTTTGATCAGTGCTTGTTAGCTCAACACATTAACAATGAGTGCGAAACTACCATAAACAAATTAAAACTTTTTTTGTAAATTAGATGAGAACTCACAAACGCTCGTCGTTAAAAATTTGCAAAGCTTGACCACAAAAGCAGAAGAAAAAAAAACCTAATGTAATAAGGCATTTATATAAATTCCTTTGATTATTGCCTGTTAGCTCAACACATAAACAAGCAGTCCGCAACTAACTACCACGATCAAATTAAAATCTTTTTTGAAGATTTGGCGAGAACTCAACTGAACGCTCTTCCAATTAGATTAACAAGTAGTACAACCTACTTTTTCTCCTCTAGGTCCCACAGGCCCCGGTGGTCCGGGTGGACCTGTATCTCCCTTCTCTCCACGAAGAAGCTCCACGTTTGGAAGGAAATGGGATTCGTCTTCTCTTGGACTGAAGAAGTGAGTCTACAAATAAATCCAATTATATTCAAAGTAAAGCTACAAAAAATGAGATAACTATTAATAAAACATAGATGGGTTATAAATCCTTTATACAGGGTGTTTCGAAATCCATTTAGTGTAATATTCGAATGATAATTTTCTTTTCTGTTTCACAAATCCTTCTGACCATTGATAAAAGTGGTTTTTAGTAGGTTATAGTGGTTTTTTTTTAGGAAGATCCTCGCTAGTCTGCGAGGTTTAACCTACGAATAGTTGAGGCAAGAGTTCACTGGGAACTTCCGAAAATTACCTCCAGCGGTGTCTTGACCTCACAAATCCTTCTGGACATTGATAAAAGTGGTTTTTAGTAGGTTCTAATGGTTTTTTTTTTAGGAAGTTTTTCGCTAGTCTGCGAGGTTTATCCTACGAATATTTGAGGCAAGAGTTCACTGGGAACTTCCGAAAATCACCTCCAGCGGTGTCTTGCAACGACTACTGTTTTACAACTGTTA
The DNA here is from genome assembly GCA_947359465.1 of Metellina segmentata. NCBI lineage: Eukaryota > Metazoa > Arthropoda > Arachnida > Araneae > Tetragnathidae > Metellina > Metellina segmentata. Next base: position 78,872,325 of record OX375878.1, read on the forward strand.
CTGTCTCTACAACTGTTTTGTGGGGATTTGCTAAAGCAGAGGTGTTCAAAATTAAGATTAACAGCATTAATCTAAATTTCAGCGCAACTTAAGGAGCTGATTACAGTTGCAGTGACTAAGAGTACACCTAATATATTGGGAAAGCTGTTCGTTTGATATTGTGTTAATGCTTCCAGTAACAGAAAAGGAAGTAATAAATGCTTTTTCACTTAAATTGAGAGTTACTTTCAAAACACCCTGCAGTGTAAAATACGGTATGCAAAATATAGTCTGACTTACCACTGCATGAGAGCCTTTATGAACTTTGTAATCTTGTGCTTGTTCATCCTCATATACTGTTGAGTAGAAAATAATAGAAATATTAAGAAATCTTATTTCTTGCTCGTGAGTATTTTTTATCATAATCATTGTCAACTGGAAAATAATCTACGAGAGAAACAAGCTGTACTTGGTTCAGGATTCTATGATTAATCACGATTTAAACTATCTGAAAATACTTATTTTTATAGTCGATTTTGAGGATTCGGCATATTACCATTTTTGTCTCAAATTTATTTACTTGCTACTTATTAAAACGGATTGGATGATGAATTGTATCGCACATGAGCTATTATTTCTAAAATTAATGTACATTAGGAATCATAAAATAAATTTTGTTATCGGCATGAAACGCGTGAAGTTTGGTTTTTTCGGCAATGTTTCAACTCGTTTTTGTGCTAGCTGTATTCTGTCTAATCTACATGCACTTGTTGTTTGGGATATTTGCTGTTTCAATTTCTAAGCATAAAATCATTCAAAAGTACACTAAATTTCAAATCATAATCGAATTACTTTACGGTTGGTAGGTATTTTAATTAAAGTCGCAATGGAGCAACACAATGGGCTATAAGCGACGGTTCGGTATCAAACCCAAAGGGAAAGATCCGAAGACAACTTCATGGGCAGATGATGAGGTCACACATGAGCTGGCACCTCTCCAAACTTCCACGCCATCGTGAGGCCACGTCAAATTCAACGTGCACCAGCCCCCTTTCTACACGATGGTTAGATTCGAACTAGCAACCCTCAAGTTGCTAATCGATTACTCTTTCCAAACAGGCTAGCCGATCAACCGGTATAGTGGTTAAGGTATTAGCCTCTAGATCGGAAGGTTCCTGGTTCGAATCCGGGTCCGTTCATGGATGTTTGTAAGTGTATGGTGTAGAGGCGGCTGGTGCACCTTAAGTCTGTCGTGGTCGAAAGCCCTCACGTTGGGTTGGTGCGGAAGTTTGGAGAGTGGGGTGCCAGCTCAGGTGTTGCTTCGTCATCTGACCGTGATTCAAAATTACGAGGTGTTGTCCTCGGATTTTTCACTTGATTGACTGGTCCCGGATCGTCGTCAATAGCCCGTTGTGTTGCTCTAGTACGACGTTAACTAAAATTACCAATTACCAAACGGGTTACAAAATCACTTTACATATATGAGGATAGATTTTTCCGTGTTAACGATAAGGTGTCTTACCATGTAGAAGTAATATGCATAATTAGCTCTACGATTCAGCATAATTTTGAAATATTTTATAAATATTTCAATGGAAATATTAGTTTCCTGGAATTTTAAAACCTCCTTTACTTTTCTCAAATTAAAACTACCTATCTAACATGTGAGATGAAAAGATACCGCGATTTCTTTTGCTGTGATTCATTAACCTTCAGACTACTACCGGTACAGCAGTTGTAACTTGATCAATTGAAAGTTATAAAAATCGTCGTAGTCAAACGGTTAAGTTATAGGAATCGTCGTAGTCAAACGGTTAAGTTATAGGAATCGGATCTGCTCCGCCAACAGCTATTAAGGTAAGGCTGTCGGTAGGTAGGTAGATAGGCAGTTGAATTTCAGAATTTCCACCGATCGAGTTGAATTACCATTGAAGCAACACAACAGGTTATTAGAGACGGTCAGGGATTAATCCCGAATAAAAAGATCCTAGAAATAACATCTAGTAATTTTGAACCAAAGTCAAATAGCGATGACAACACGTGAGCTGGCACCTCATTCTCCAAAATTCTACATCACGCCAATATAAGGACAATTGTGGCCACTTGAACCAGTCAGTTCAAGACGGTCTTTGGTTGAATTGAGATTCGAACTCGCAATCCTCCTGTTGCTAATCCAGAATTCTACCAACTGTGAGATAAGGACAAAATATTGATTGGAAGAAAATTTAGTTGAATTATAGTTGTTGTTGTTGTCGTGCGGGCCATATATGGCCCAATTGGGGGTGCCATTGCCCTGGAGGGTTGGACTTCTTCTTGCATGACACATCCGTTTTACAGTAAGGTCCCTTTCACACATCCATTCACTCACACATATCGTAATTTAGATCCCAATCAGAGGCCGATAAACCCCTGATCAGGTACCCCCAGAGGTATTGTTTGGTATGGGAACATGGGGGACTTTGTGACCACGACCTATTGAACGTGCCCCAGCCACCATTAGTGAACACGACGGTCTTTAGCCAGGTCAAGCCCCGATCTCGCAACCATCAGAATTGAGGCTCCGCCGAGGACAGAACCCACAACCCATCCGATGCGAGCCCGACGCTCTACTGATTGAGCTACCGCTGCTCAGTTGAATTATTAAACGCACACAGTGAATAATCTCATCTGCCAAGACATAATTAGGTTTTCACTTCAGTTTTAGAATCAATTACAAATTTCTCCCCTCAAAAAAAATAATATTGTGGATTGCGCCAAAAATAATTCAAACTACGGCCAGTACAGCAGTTGTACTTTGAAAGTTATAAGAATGCACCAAGAAATAATTTAGACTACGACCGATACAGCAGTTGTGCATTAAAAGTTATAAGAATCGGGCCAAGAAAGAATTTAGACTACAGCCGGTACAGCAGTTGTATATTAAAAGTTATAAGAATCATGCCAAAAAAGAATTTAGACAACGCCGGTACAGCAGTTGTGCATTGAAAGTTATAAGAATCTCGCCCAGAAAGAAAACGCGTCAGTTACATCTGTAATAGTCAGAAGGTTAAAGGCATTTTTTTTTACCTGTTTCTCGCACTCAAACGAATGCTTTGTTCCGTCTTTGGTGTAACTTTACTTCTTTTGGAAATTACAGATGTTTTTGTGCTTCGGAAGTTAACAGAAACGAATCAAATAATGCACTTAACCCATCGTAATTATATAATAAAATCCCACTACAATTCCTTTCGAACAGAAAAGCTGGTTCATCGATTCGACATGTCCTCGCGATTCTTTGGTGGAAATCATACAAAACACTGAATTTATTATCTAATAAAGCATTTCCGAGCCTCCAGGTGAGAAGTAGCGGAAATTATTACTGTCATTATTATTTCCTTACTAACAAATGCCCCAGGGGTACTCGTGTTAAGAGTCTCGCAAGTGTTCGCAGAAGGGTTATGGGCCCAGCTGGAGTGGAATATCGATTACACCGGCTAACGGCATCCAATAATCGTTATCGTGACAGCCGTGATGAACACAGGAACTCATTTACGAAAGACAAAAAATGCGTTACTCGTGCCTGAAAATGAGTAATTTTTTTGTCAATTTAATAGCAGAAAGCATGGAATTAAATTATTACGAGATATATTCGATTCAATAAAGGAAGGTCTGATAATTTTACGTTGTTTATAGACATTAATATTATGCCTTAACCACCAGTTACTGGTCCTGACAAATGCACACTGATTTTCAATGGAAAGGATAACTGTAAAAATGTATCATTTAAAATTTAAATAATTTTCTCAATTACCTATTCTTTAGTATGTCCTAAACTATACTGCGATTTTTAATGTATAGTTAATACGTGTATTACTATTCTAAAATCGTCGAGCACATCCCAGATTATCAGTGAAAACATCACGAACCTCACAGAGCAACTTTTCACAAATGAGATCACAGTGATTCCATTTGTTAAAAAAGAACTGTTACTATGGAGGGTTAATTAATTTGCAATTATATGCGTTTTAAGGAAGCTTGTCGCGCGCGCGCGGTAACGCAAAACTCATAATATTAAAAAACTAAGGTACCTTAGAAATGCGTATTAACTGTGCTGCCAAGTACTAGTTATATCAAACTAGTGCTTCGATATACCTAGTTTGAATACTAGTTATAAAAGTAGTTGTATCACACCTCTTAAATAATTTTTGTGACAAAAGTATTGCACATGATCAACACGATAATCGTTCCTCGAAGGAATATGATGTTTCATCTGACTCTGGTTAAAAAACTTTTCTTCAAGCAGCGTTTTGACGTGAGAGAATAATTTCTTAAGCAAATGTGGTTTTATATAAAATGGGGATTTACTTTTCACACTAGAATAAAACAAATATCTTCACAGTTGAATAGAAGTTTTATTCAAACTAGAACAAAGAAAATATTGAAAAACAAGAATAAAATAGATTTCAACACACCTGGATTGTGATTATGCTCATGCTCTGCACCGTTCAACTGTATAGAAGAATTAGCTTTGTGGTGTAAAAATAAATCACGTCCATGTCTCTGAAAATAAAATATGGGCTATAATTGAAGAGAAAGAATACAATTATTATGTTATTATTAAATTTTACCAAAAACATAAATTCGGATTTCCTTTTGCTTTCTGCATAACTTCCGTGAGATTTGTAACACATTACAAGTAGTCATAGAACTTTTTATAAAAGGAGGAAATCGAATTACTCAAAGTTTTTAAAAGTTTTGACATAGGCTTCCTTTACAAAACAATAAAACTTTTTAAAACTTTCTATTCCGTGTTTCAAATATAGCTACTTTGTTTTACTGAAAGCTATAATCTGTGGGCAAATAACATCTTTCTCTTCTTTCAACAGGTACATGATTTCAATTAAAAACTAATTATCTGAATTGAAAAATATCCTTTAAAGTGTATCGCGTGCTCAAAGAAAAGGAACACTTGTTCATTTTAGTATCACCTTTCGTAATCTTGTCTTACGAACAGGAATACGATGCGTGTGAAATGGATTATATAGATGGATATCCGTGTATTTTCAATTTAATACCAAAGTAAGAAGTAGAAGTTATTAAAATGCTGAAAAGCAGCAGATCAAAAGTGCATTTATCTAATACTTGGGTATTGTTGTCATTTTTCTAAGAAAGAGAAAAGGGGTTATTTCTGTCACTTTTCCATTCTAGTTTACCAATTCACCCCGAGTAACCCGATTCTGCTACTTTATAATCAAAAATGTAATGTACTATTTTTGTTTTAGCAATGAACATAATTGGATCTATCGAAGGATGTTCGAAAACTTTTGTAAGCAACTAAAATGTATCGTGGGTACGACTGACTGCGTACGAGTGAAAGTGAAAGAAATTTAGTCAAAAACGTAGTGTCTTAAATGCAACTAAAATGTATCGTGGGTACGACTGACTGCGTACGAGTGAAAGTGAAAGAAATTTAGTCAAAAACGTAGTGTCTTAAATACAACTAAAATGTATCGTGGGTACGACTGACTGCGTACGAGTGAAAGTGAAAGAAATTTAGTCAAAAACGTAGTGTCTTAAATACAACTAAAATGTATCGTGGGTACGACTGACTGCGTACGAGTGAAAGTGAAAGAAATTTAGTCAAAAACGTAGTGTCTTAAATACAACTAAAATGTATCGTGGGTACGACTGACTGCGTACGAGTGAAAGTGAAAGAAATTTAGTCAAAAACGTAGTGTCTTAAATACAACTAAAATGTATCGTGGGTACGACTGACTGCGTACGAGTGAAAGTGAAAGAAATTTAGTCAAAAACGTAGTGTCTTAAATACAACTAAAATGTATCGTGGGTACGACTGACTGCGTACGAGTGAAAGTGAAAGAAATTTAGTCAAAAACGTAGTGTCTTAAATACAACTAAAATGTATCGTGGGTACGACTGACTGCGTACGAGTGAAAGTGAAAGAAATTTAGTCAAAAACGTAGTGTCTTAAATACAACTAAAATGTATCGTGGGTACGACTGACTGCGTACGAGTGAAAGTGAAAGAAATTTAGTCAAAAACGTAGTGTCTTAAATACAACTAAAATGTATCGTGGGTACGACTGACTGCGTACGAGTGAAAGTGAAAGAAATTTAGTCAAAAACGTAGTGTCTTAAATACAACTAAAATGTATCGTGGGTACGACTGACTGCGTACGAGTGAAAGTGAAAGAAATTTAGTCAAAAACGTAGTGTCTTAAATACAACTAAAATGTATCGTGGGTACGACTGACTGCGTACGAGTGAAAGTGAAAGAAATTTAGTCAAAAACGTAGTGTCTTAAATACAACTAAAATGTATCGTGGGTACGACTGACTGCGTACGAGTGAAAGTGAAAGAAATTTAGTCAAAAACGTAGTGTCTTAAATACAACTAAAATGTATCGTGGGTACGACTGACTGCGTACGAGTGAAAGTGAAAGAAATTTAGTCAAAAACGTAGTGTCTTAAATACAAACATAAATAATATGGCGAAATTAAGAGATCCTAGTAAAACGAAATGACAAAGGAAATGTGTCTCATCTTGTTTTGTTTCAAAACAAGCCATGGGACACGAAAAAGAATTCTTAATTGTTGACGAAAACCACCTTTAGTGAATTTTCCAGATGTTAGTAAATAGGAGGAAGCCGATCAGTACATTTAGTTCATTCAGTCGTACTTAAAATTCGAAAAATGATCATTGATGGTAAAAGATCGAAAAAGACATTATGTCCCAATTGGTTATTCAATTAGTTTTGAAATCAAATCTCACGCAGCAGTAGATTTGAAATTGTTGATCAGTGCTACTTTTGCTACCCTCTCCTAATAGAAGAGTCCATTAAGCATTATTGAGCAATGGCATTTCCCCCCTCGCCCTCGCACACATTTCTTCGGATTATGAGAACCATTTCTCAGAGGTAAAAGAACACTTTCCAGACCCTAATATCATCTGGCGGAAGGCCAGAGTCAGCTCTCTGATAACAATAACTTCGGTAAGAAAGCACTCCGGATAGAAGTGGGGCTACAGTTCAGAATTCTTATAAAAGACATTCATTCGGTGTGTGAATGTTGATGATGCAAAAAGAAATGGTTGCTCCGAGCGAATTTTCAAATCATAATATTCATAAATCAACCCCAACTTTCTCTAATGCCTTCGAAAAATTAGAAGTTACTTGTATTCTGTATACCAATCGGTCTTATATGAAGTATAGAAAGGGATTTGATTTTTTTTAAATCTCGTGAAGGAAGAATTCATTTTAACGGGTAGCAAAATGTTTTATTTTTGACAGTGTGATATTTAGATCGTTGGTAGTTCTACATATTTTGGAAAATCATTGAAAGCTGTGTGTAACTCACGATCGATTGAAACAAGTAAATTACGACTGCTTGAATGCTAAAATATATTAAAAACATTTCTATACAAATAAATTCATTTAATCAACAAGGTCTTTAACTAGCATCTAGTAGTTAAACAATAGTTTACCATTTTATTGCATCATTTAGCTAGTGTTTAAAGACAACTTTCTGATAAATACTTTTGTACCCGTTATATTAAGCACAATAATATGAAGTGATTAGTACATGTTTTTAATGTGTTCATTAGAACGAAGCACTATTTATATTATATTTTTATAGGAAAGTTTAATTATATTGATAAATTTACTTTTTGTTACAAAGCTAGTATTATATTACAAGGAAGCATACAGTTTTCAAATATTCTAATAAGAAATAGCATTATGATAGCATTTCTTGAAAACTTCATAACTTAAAATATATTGTCTTTGAGTATATATTCACACCTTTATTTGTCAGTTGTTATACAATTATTTGATGATTTTATAAATCAAATGGACATCCCTTAATTTCTATCATTACAGTACAAACTCCATAGCTCCTTATTTTTTCCTCGGTAATTAAATTCAACATTTTAACTTTGGTGTAATGCGTAAGAGTTCCTTCTTAATTAAATTTTATTAAAGCTATGGTCGATGCTACATCACTAATTCATGCAAAAATAATCATAAATACATTTTTATGACGTGTACGCATTACTTTATACTATATTCTCTTAACCTAAGTTAGGCTACATAAAACTAATTGGTGAAAAAATAGCTAAAATATTGTAGATTGTTACTTTTATTTTCATACAGCATGGTAATTGGTAATTTTATAATTAACGTCGTACTAAAGCAACACAACGGGCTATTGACGACGGTCCGGGATCAATCCCTTAAGGGAAAGATCCGAGGACAACTTCTCGAAATTTTTGATGCAGCATGGATTATGCTAAATCAAAATGAAATGCTGCTTGGATTCGCAGCATAACCGTTAATATCCTCCTTCCCAGGCTTCTGAAAATATTTTCTTTACAACACAATCCCATATTTTGACGAAATTCAGACATTGAGACAATGTTTCATAATTAATTCACGATCGTAATCGAATACTCTGTACCACGTAATTAATATCCTTCTTTACGATTGATACAACGTTATCACAAGCCAGAACACACTTTGGGGTATAAAAATCTAAAACGACTTGATTTTAAAATGACATAAAAAATTTCAAAAATAACTTTAAAATAAGATGGGTTACGTTAATTTAAAACTGGTTGTCATACTTTGTAGTTCAAATTATATTTAAAAATTTTGGTTTAGATTTTTATTGAAAGACGATTAAATAAACTAAATTTCATTTGTTTTTCGTGTTTCATGGGCGTTATTGAAAGCTTACGCCATAGTCAAGTAACTACATCTATCATTCTAAATAGATACGGGCTTTCCATTTAGGAACCAAATTTCTGATCTTAAAAAGTACCATAAGGGTTCAATTTAAAACTGTATGTGTGTTGGAGAAACGGGAATTTTTAACAAGACTTAGTTGATCTTGGAATAATATCACACTAAGTAATTTTGAAAAATTGAAATTTTATGTCTTAAGAGACAGAAAGTCGAGGTTGATTGCTCTATTTATTGAAGTTGTTCTTACACAACTTAGATGCATGTGAATCGTTCGTTGAAAGTGATTTTCTTTTTGTAAAAGCGCTGTAAAATCAACCTTCTATTTATTAAAAAATTGTTATCGATTGGGTTTAATTTGTCTACTCTGGTGACATGTATTTCAAACAAAATCTCTGTTATTACACATGTCACTGAATGGAATTTTCTGGAAAAGTGCATTTGCTTCAAGTTAAATTAGTAACGAATGCTGTAAAAATTTAATTTACTATCTTCTCATATTGATGATGAAATTCGAAAATATCGCTTACTAGATGAAAGAATGGCGCAATGAAAACATCTTCATAGGAAAACTAAGTGCAAGACAATCCACCGAAAATTCGTCATTTTTACTGAAATTGAATGCACGGGAACTCGAAAACTTAAAATCAATTTCAGCAGAAGTGTGAAGAATATGAAATGGATTATATGGTTGGATACAACATATATATCATATTTGCGTCCGAAGTAAACTGTAGAAGCGACGGAGAAGTTAAATTGTTAATAAATGTTTTTCCCCTTACACTTAAATGATGCTAACATTCTTTTATGAAAAATAATTGAAGACTTTTCAATCAACATATTATTAATTCAACCCGAGCAAAGCCGGGTATTTCTGCTAGTTTATCAATAATAATAATAATAATATGAATTTCATATTTTTGTATAGGTAACAGAAAAAAAGGTTTACATTAAAAAAGGATTGGAAGCTTTATACTTGTTTCATATGTCACTTGTTTGAAAAGCAATTACAGAATTCAATGCAAAGAACAATCAATTATACGCATTTTTTTTCCTCCTTTGAAATCCGGATAATTGTTTTGAATCGTACAAAAGCAGGCAAGAGCGAATCATTAAGACGAAAACCATCCGCCAATGTTCTCTTTCATATGAGATCGAGATATTTTCCCATCTTCTGGAAATCGCCAATGTTTTCCCACTCCCCTTCCTCGTGGTAAAATTAGCGCCAATCCACCAGAAAAGGATACACTAAGAGAGTAAATCTGATTTTCTCACATAGGGATTACGAGGGAACCTAAGTACTACTAGTTCTTGCTCCATGTAAGGGTGGTTGGTGGGAGGGTTGATTAGTTGCAGCCACCCTTCTGACAGACTCAATAATTCCCCCTGAGGAATTTCGTGTACTAGAAATGGCATGATTAGGTGGCTTGAACACTTTCAGCCGCAGAGGTGTGTGTGTGTGTGTATTGGGAGGTAGTGGACCGAGCTTGTCTGGCTTTGGTAGTCGTTACGTTTCGAAAAGAGAGAGGCTTGTCTCCTCCTATGGGATAAAACGGCGTATAAAAAGGGATTGTAAACTCCTCTTCCTCGCTTTGCCACTCAGTCGGTCGATTTAGTTGCAAGTGCTTTCTTATCCGTCTAAACCCGCACTGAAACAGACCGATATAAATCATGTTAATGGATTAGTTGGTCTCGGCCATTTTAAACGCACTGATGAAAAAACGAATAGTAATACTATTTCAGAATTAATTGCAGTTAGAGTCTTCATTTTACATCGATATAGAAAGTATTTTCAGATTCTTGTAGGAATTTTTAGGAAGAATTTTTTATATATATATATATATATATATATTTTTTTTTTATTATTATTTTTTTTTACGGCGGACATTTGATCACTGATCATCGTCACTGCAAGGCCTGAGTCAATTGTAAAGGAGCACCAGTGGGTGACCATCACTGTCCCTAACTAAAGACATCACTTTAACATCCATGCCCTAACCCCGGAAGGAAGAAAAATGGAAACTAGAGAATAATGAAAGCAAGAGGGGTTTGAGTGAAGAAAATGTTTCAACAATATTGAAGTTTAAATTTTTGCAAGCTATTGAATTATTTTAACAATATAAATGCAACAATTTTTCATAAATATGATACTTTTACATCTATCCTTCTATTTAAGCAGTTTCCAAATTGCTAACCTAGGAACATGGTAGGAAGACTGTAAAGGGAGCGAAAAACAATTGGGCTTTAACTAGGGAAATTTAAATATGATTTAATCCTCAAAACTTCGCGAGATTTCCTAGTTGTGGTAGTATTTTTTTTTTACCTTACAACACACATACTGGCTAAATAATCACATTTATTGGTAAGATAATCATAGGAAGCTTCTATTAGTCAAATTAATCTCAAGGTGAGATGATTGAATGGATTTTATGGTGTATAAGCTATATTTGTGCCAATTTGCGCCAAATACAGCGCCAAACAGACAACGCAAAGTAATCAACATACACACACGAGGAAGGTTTTGCTGCTACCGAAGAGAAATACATCCAGGTTAAGTTACAGGAATCGAACCTGCGCTGTTTACAACTATTAAGGTAAGGCGGTTGGTAGGTAGAAGGTAGTTGAATTTATGCGTTGCACTGAAGCAAAACAACAGGATATTGGAGACGGTCAGGAATCTTGAATATAAAGATCATGGGATAACATCTCGTAATTTTGAACCAAAGTTAAATGACGATGCCAACACCTGAGCTGGCACCACATTCTCCAAACTTCACACCACTCCAATATGAGGGTTATTTGTGGCCAAGTGTACCAGCCAGTTCAAGACGGTCTTTGTTTGAATCGAGTTTCGAACTCGCAATCATCCGGTTGCTAATCCAGAATTCTACCAACTGGGCTACGAATTCAATTCTACTTCGACCTCATTTCAGATAAGGTCAAAATATTGATTGGAAGAAAATTTAGTTGAATTATTGAAAGCCCACACATAGAATAATCTCATCTGTCTAGACATAATTATTTTTTCACTTCAGTTTCAGAATAAATTACAAACCTTCACCCCACCCCCGAAAAAAAAGATTGTGGAAATAAAAGAGCTTGGATATTCTGTATCTAGTGTTTGGAAAAAAGACATTCCGTTAATTACTCTAAGAGAATATAACTTTCAAGGAAATAGTCGTGTATAAAAAAGGTATTAACTAAATAATTATGGTCTGCTGCACCCAATATCTTAAATGAAATGAAATCCCTACTCTGATTAATTCTTTGTTGCAATTCAATATCTGAGATGAATTCTTCGCTACAATAACTTCGAGTTACATAGTATTCAAATTCTTTTATCATATTGCTCTTTCATTCATTGAAAGAATGGACATGACAAAGACCACATTTATTGAAAAAACTTCATCAACAATACATCTAAATCTTGCATCGACATGTAGAAAATAGTTTGTGGTACGAAATGTTTACGTAAGGAATGCTTATTTAAAAGAACATAAACGCTGAATGGAATAAAAACAAAACTTTTCGCAAGGTCAGTTTCTAGAGTACAACATTGTACTTCAAATTCTCAATAGTTGAATTTGAGCATATTTTTAAACATTCTACACTTGATTTGAGGCCGTGGTAGCCCGGTTATAAGGTAATGGTAATGGTAATTTTAGTTAACGTCGTACTAGAGCAACACAACGGGCTATTGACGACGGCCCGGGATCAGTCCCTTAAGGGAAAGATCCGAAGACAACACCTCGTAATTTTGAACCACGGCCCGGTTATAAGAGTAAAAGATTAGAAATTGGAAGGTTGCTAATTCGAAACTCGGTCCAGTCATAGACCGACATGTACACTGTGGTTGGTGCACGTTGAATCTGTCGTGGCCTTAAATGTCCTCCCTTTGGAATGGTGTTGAAGTTTATAGAGTTGGGTTTCAGCTCAGGTGTTGACCTCGTCATCTGACACTGGTCCAAAATTACATGCTACTGTTCACAAATACTATGGAGATTGATACCGGACCATTGGGGTTCATCCTGGACCATAGCCAATAGCCCGTTATGTTGCTCTAGTTCGACATTAATCAATTACCATCCACGAGTGATTTTGATCGTACGTGATTGATTTGACGTGATTGTAATATAGTAGTCATATACCAAAACTAAACATACATTTTTATAGACTCAACTCTGGAACTGATGTTTGACAACCTAAATTTTAAAATGCCCAATTAAAGTAAAATGTTCAAATTATGCTTCGAGAGAATCTTAAAGATAATGTCAACTAAATTCATTTTTATTTAAATAAAATGAAACAGTGTGACGTCTCACACCAAGTGGCATGCCTCTTACAGAGCCACCTATTACCATATTTTTGCACGAACCCAAACATCCCCCCAAGGACGCACGGGAAGTTAGAATCGTCCCAAGGAAATCTGGATAATCGCCGGTCGTAAAATCCTATTGCGTTTCTCCAGTGCGATCTCCAAAAATGACTCGTGCTCCAAGAGATGGGATAATTAGCATTTTATGACGTCACGTTTCACGCGCCGCTTTGAGCGAAATCTAATCACCCGACAAACATTTTCTGAGCATCATATCTTTAACTACAAGACTGGGGAGAGCGAGGGTATGTGCTCAGAGGCGGTGCATTATTTGCCTCCAATTAGGTGTTTGGAATGTTATTCAGTGCGAAATGGAACGAATGATTATTAATCAAAGAATTCGAGCTCGCGATATGGCAGTATAGAATTCTTCCGGATGTTTTTGACGAATCTCTAGTTTGGAATCCTCTGGAATCTTTGTTTGTTGGAGCTTTTCTCCCTTTTAAAAGATGAGACGGGGAATGTTGAATATCCAGCAGAAGTATTAAGAAGGGAACAGTTTATTTCTCTTGCAATCTACAATATAAAACGACGCTAAAGTCTGCATTTTTGAATCTTGTGTTTGAGATTTATAAATCAAAATATTACTTATCTTCTGTAAAGTATTCAGAGATTTTAAGAAGGGTATGTGAGGCTAATGTTGAACTTTATTTACGATGAATAACTTTCCAAAATATTTTTGTCCATGCTGTAACGTACGTTATTATTAAAGTGCTTAGATCAATATACACAAAAATTTATTCATACGTTATTTGAAGCCCATAGTTTTTCTTGCATAATAAAATGAAATTGTATGGCAAATAAAACAATTAGGTATTATTATTTTCTACTTGTTCATTAGTTGGGCTGACATAAAAATAATCAACCTTAAGCTGTAACATTTTGACAAATCTGTTTCTTACTTCCAAAATGCTTTTTTAATTTAATTTTCCTAAACATTCCACTTTCATTTTATCCGGTATGGAATATACTGATTTATCAATTTTCAATTTCTCTGTAACTATAAAACATATAATTTGTTTAAAAATACATTTTTTACAAAGTCAAAGATACTGTGTGAGGAATCAGTTTTAGATGTTATGCAATTTCAACGACCAAGTAACACCATAAAATAAAAAATGTACCCTTCATAGTAGTCATTCGTCTATTTTTATGCATTACTATAAAAGTGGGATAAAATCTGATTTAAATCATTCAGAAATTTGTTAAAATTATTTACATTAGAAAAAATCAGAAATAGTCCGCGAGAATTATTAATAATCTGTACAGTTATATATAGCCTGGTTGCAGACTGGTTTGCGCTCTGACCTATGGTTAGGCAGTGTTTGGCTTTGAAGTGGATTGGAAATCACTTTAATGCGTAGGTCCTAGTCTTGTAAGCCATATAAAGCAAAAAATGACTCGAGTGCCAAACCAAGTGGGCAATTAAATATTAATAATCAGATTGAATCATTGTTAGAAATCAAATTGATACTCAAATAAAATATTCTTGAACAACTTAACTCATACACACTTATGCATAAATGAAAGATTATACTAACTGTAAAATTTTATTTTTCATTATCATTATATTAAGATCCGTTTGACTTATTAATTTGTATATATTTAGAGTTACACACGAAATTTTAGAGTGGACCACTGAAAGTCCTTAGATACTCTTGTCAAGAGTTGAGAAACTGATATGATATAAATTAGGAAAATAAATAAAATTTCAGTAATAAACTCTTTTCCAGCTATTAAAAATTGAGTCTTTAAATTCTGTGACTTAATATGGCAGAGAAACAACACTTAAAGAGGCCAATTTAATAAAATATTCATGACATCATTACGTAAATTTTACAACCATTAAAAATCTCTCGGATTATGATAATCACATTCTTACAATGGTCTTTGATTCTGTCACTCTAATGGATTTTCGAATATTTGATAAGGTTCTGCTAAGACTTGTAAGGAAATTTTTCATCAAAGATTTGGCGACATTGGCATACACACTTAAAATATTTGCTTACTCCATATCTATCACATTCAGATATTTATTACGCATAAGTGATTACCACCCATATTACACCTACACATTGTATCAGTTAAGCACATAATCTCCCTATTTGTCCAAACATTTATTCCAAGGTATAAAGGTCGGTGAAAAAAATCACCTTAAACACTAGGAAGTAATTGACTTTTTAATTGAGGTTGGTTTTATATAAATCTTCGAATTAAATGTGACTGTTCTCTCATGAGCAACTTTCAATGCCAGTGAAACTTTCTTATGTGGAGGATGTGTCATTATGGCTCATGTTCATGGCTCACACATCTGCTCTGTTATTTTTAAACTCGTCAAGTCTAATCTGTTTATGTACTTGATATCGGGTCCATAGAACACCACAATGCATGCAGAAAGCTAGTTACGCTGTAGATCTTAATGTCTGGCTATGTTTCCAGCAATATTTTTAAAGCTGTTAAATGTAATGATCAGGATAATATGCCCTACCTTTAGTAATAGAGTTTTGCACTCTAATGCAGTGCCAAAAAATATAAACATGTCACATCTTATCTGCTATTTTCAGCGATTTCTCATACCCTAATGTTTTTGTTGAATGACTTATGATCCATAGAACACCGTAATGAACTGCTTGCAGAAAGCTAATCAATCTGCAGAGTCTAATGTTGTTTCCAGCAATTACGGTTCTTGAATATAACAGTTTAGAATCAATGCTAGTGGCCAGAATACGATAGTCTGACTTAAATTATCCATGATTTTTCTCTAATTCCTTGCCAAAACAAATATACACTCTAAGACAAAAAAATAAGTTGCACCTAGGAGGAATTGTCAGAATGCAATGAAATTTACAAGGTTCGAAAAGTGCTTTTATGATTGAATAAATTATTAAAATTTGAGACTGAAATATGCAAATTTTGTTGAGAAAAATTCAAAAGTGTGGTATCATTCAGTATGACGTATGACCGCAAATATTTCTAATGCAGCATGCCAAGCGTCTTCAAAGTGAGTCATACAGGCTCTTTATAAAGTCCTGCGACAGCCCATCTCATGCTGCATGAGCCCTATCACGTAGTTCGAGCAGATTACGCGGTACGGTTGGAGTGGTGACATCTCGTCCAATGGCATCCCATACATTCTCGATCGGGGAAAGGTCCGGTGAGTATGCCGGCCATGGAAATATATCGTTGCGTCGCAGACAAACTCTAGAGACGGCAGCAATATGGGATAAAGTATTGTCTAGTTGAAAAAGCGGGTGAACATGGGATTTCAGGAATAGGAGCGTAACTGGCTGTAAAATTTCTTGCATCTCCAACGTAGGTGTACCACTCGTACAAATTTCATTTATACCTGTCTACTCCTTCCAAGTGCAACTTTTTTTTGTCTTATAGTGTATTAACCGCTTGTAGTCTTACTTACTGAACAGCCTTTGAGTAGAAGATAAATACTTTCCTTAGCGCTATGAGGTTAAAGCTTCCTTCCTCTCGTTCCCTTTTGTCCGGATTGATCACAGACGCAGATTTTGTTTGCCGCATTAATTTGGTCCCCCAGCATCGATAAATAACCGAAATGAAAGATCTCCGTCGATTTTCCATCATCCCATCAAAGAAGGCGAAATGTATGCGTATAATGGAGAGAGCGAGAAACGGACAACAGTTCCATGAATACCCGAGAATACCTTCCATGAATAAAAGAAATCAGGGATCGCGATAAACCTGTGCCAGGGATGAGATGTCAACGTTTTCGGGGGAAAGGAAGAAACCGGATTGGGTGGAAGAGGGAGTTGGGAATAAATCTGTGCACCCCTGTGGATACTTGGAGCACCAAGAGACCGATGCATGATATGCTCAGAATACTTCCTCCGCTCCACGAATCAATTTTACTTATCAGTTTCTGTGTGTGACTTCCTGTTCCTTCACTTCTATATTAGATTTGTATTTTGATATTTCTGTACAATACTTGTAGAAGGGTTTTTTTTTTTTTTTTTTTTTTGACGAATCTTATTTTAATGAAATGAACTCGTTTCTTATTCGTTTCTGTTCCGAGGAATTCCCTTTTCTTTTACTTTTTCCATACACGTGGTTGCTTTATGTACTGTTCAGACTCCCTTATCACCTGCGTCTGTACCTGGTCCCGAGAGGAGGGTATATTGGAATTTTAAACTTTTTTGTGTAGTAATGTATAGTCTATTTTGTTAATTTTCAGTTATCTTTCCGCTGTGTGTTCATAATTGAGGCAGTGTGAGTAATAAATACCTAATTGCAAAAATAACGTATGCTACTTAGGTTTTACATGCACTCAAATTAAAAAATAAGTGACGAGAGGAATTGTTGATGGGCTACATCTCTCTTGGATTAACTTTTAAACACATTTAAGCCATTTTTAGTTCATTGATAATATTGTAAAGCCTAACATCTCACTTTGACCAAATTTGCTTGTTCTTGCTGTTTGTACGTCTACTATATAGCTGTACAAGCGTCTATAGGAAAATAAACAAAATTGTACATCTCTGCGATTTAACCTTCGTGGTGGCTTATCTTCTTGTTGAAAATTGACTTGTAGTGGCCAGAGAGAGAGAGAGAGAGAGAGTGTGTGTCCCTAACCCAAACACCAGTTCTGGGTAAGGGACTAGTTGTTTATCATACTACTATTTTCATTCATTTGCCATAATAGGGCAGTTTTGTCTCGATAAGATATCTCGTCCTTAACAAAATTGATGAGATCTTGAACGAGATGACTCGTCAAAACGCTTTGATGGTAAAATCTGTACAAATTGCTGAATTAAGCTATTTGATAGACTACTTTTACTTTAGGCGTTGCCCAAGGGACGGAATGAAGAGATCGGAGTCTACCAGTATACATCCAATCTGAATGCGGTGAGACCTCATACTAATCAGTGACTTCAATTATGTGTCAAAAAATAAGACCTTTATGCATCCAACCTCGATGATCGTATTAAAGGGAAACATTGGAAAGAAGCTCTGTTGGGGCTCTCTGACTATCGGAGAGCAAAGACCGTTGACGCTTACAGGATGGCTACTGGCTATGATTGCCCTGGAGCACCCCCGAACAGTATTATTGGAATTCTGGATAGCCCTATCGCCATCTTTGCACTTGCTCTGTGATTATGGATGCCAACCATCTCCTTCACTGCTCTACTCTTTCTGGCAAATCTGTTTCCCTATGATTGGGAAGCAAGAGACTTAGGCCCGTTGCACACATCCGATTTTTCAACGTGTGGCGGCGCTGAGTAACCGAAGCCCAACTATTCACAAAAAACCATGAAATGACACAAGTACTCATTTCGCGCCATTTGTGATAAATATTCTATCGAAGAAAACGTGTTTATTTCACTTACTAGGTGTAAAAAAAGTATATTTTGAAAGAAAATAGACGTTAATGGATCAAACCATTTATTAATTATTATTTATATTCCATTTGTTTATGAAAACAAGGTACATCAGAACGGGAACTCAGGTGCGGCAACCGTGCGGCGCCGTGGGGAACTGCGGTACCGATTGCGATACCGTTCGTCACCCCAGCTCCGATGGAGGCATGTGTGCACTGCTCCATTGGATCTAATGTATCTCAGACCGCACTTGCGTTGCGACAGCGGTGCCGCACGTTGAAAAACCGGATGTGTGCACCGGGCCTTATTGTTTAATTTGACCGTGACTTTTTTTGCAATTCATTGATTCCTGATTTCTTGTTTCAATAATTTTAACTTCTATTTTATCCACGTTAGAAATTTTTAGGGACAAAGGATGCGGTGCGCTTAACGACTTCGCTACATTTGAAATAAAAAAGTAAAACATTAAAATTTTATTTCATGCGGAGTTCATCGTATAACCTGATATTGAAACCCATGGTGGAGGGGAAGGTCTGGTGAATGTTATAGTTGAGTGAACACGCGTAAGTTTGAGCTGAGCAGGCTAAAAGAGGTTGAGGGTGCGAGCCCACTGAGGCCATCGTATGCTGAAAAAGGACTGTCGATTTACTATACTATCAATAGCTTTCCTGTCAAAAATTGGATATTCAAGAAACATTTAAATAGCTACATCGTTACATAATTTAAAAATTTTTTTATTGTTTACACAAATTTCACACCATTTTACCGAATCATTCAAATTGTTTTTATTCGAACTTGTATTCATATTTTGATTGAATTTTTGGCATTAAACCCGAGCACGTTTTGAACATTTTTGACTCCTTGCCGACACAGACTAAGAAATTATGTCCTATATATATGTTCTGGTTGTGTTTTTTTTTTTTTTTAATATTCCAACTGTTTTGGTATTGTCATCTTTCAATTGTTTTCAACATTCAGTGATGGATAATGATATCCCATAAGGACATTTGATACAAAATCAATGATAAGCACCTAATGATTCCGAAAAAAAATGTTCTGATACAACAATAGAACTTGAATGTTTATTGTCTGGAATAGGAAAAAAAACTTAAGTAAGGATGCTATAAAAAGTTTCAGAATTTATTGAAATTGATGGATAGGATTTTAAGAAAAATTCAAATCAACTGCTTTTTTTTTTTGAAAACTCAGTGTATTTTAAGAATTTTAAATTTCAGCATCTTATTTATAGTAAACATAAAGTGCCTTTTTGATAAAAATATGATTTAAACTGCGATTATATTGGTATGACTGGACTATTTTAAGGTGAGTAAAAAATTTATTCCCCAAAAAATTGAAGAATTCAACACATCTGGAGAAGTTATGCATAGCTTAATTAAATTAAATTTTTATGGAATCCTTTGTCAGAAAAAAATATTTTTACAACAGTTGTAATAAAATCGATTGTAATCTTGAGGTATTCTAGATTCCGCCACAGTATCACGCCCAATTGTTTTACTTGTGTAGGATCAAACTTACCACAGAAAGCAAATATCCCAAGTTCTATTTTTTGTCTCAAACCCCACTGCAAAAGAACTCGAGACCTCTTTATGGAAATTGTTACTTGATCTGAAAACATTCGGGCATTGATCCTCATCGTATTCATAACACATCACGCGCATTTTTCCCTTTTATTGTCAAAATCGCTTCCCAATAGAGGGAATATTCTCCCCCAGTGAAAGACAAAACGACACTTTCAATGTTAGGGTGTTGAGGGAGAGATGCGGCTACGTGATTGGATAAAGAGGCAGAAAGAAGTGTCTCCTGTCCATGAGGGGATCAATTATCACCCCCCTCCGGTTTCCTAAATCCCCTCCCACCGAATCCCTAATCCCCCTCCTGTGCGACCGAAATCCAGAGGGGGCTTAGTTCCACCACGACTTCATTGCGTACTGATTCCCCGCTTTATTCCGCAGGATTCCCTTCCTTTCTTTTTTCCTCTCTGTCGACTGCCCCTTTTTTATTTGTATGTTTTTTTCGTCTACATCCCCTTTCTCGGTAGTTGCTTGACTTACGACAGAATACATTATCCCTAAAACGGATCGAAGTGGCGTAGGTTCAAGGAACGATGTTCTGCATATGATTTTGATACCGCCCATCTCTGTGTTTCCAAAAACATTTGGCAGGATTCAGTTAAGAGTAGTGAAAGAGTATTCATTTCAGTACGTATGTTTCCACTTTCGTCACTTTGACAAGTAGTTTTCAATAATGGACCATTTGGAATAGAACTCCCAATAGCAGCTATTTTCAATCGGTGTGCCGCGGCATACTGGTATACCGCAAAAATGGCACTGGTGGTCTTACGGATTGTGGAACGGCTTAACCCTCCAAGTGGTATCGACGAGATTTCTCGTCCATCTGGACAGTTTTGATAGTAAATACATATCTCGTTTGGACAAAACTGACTTGTTACTTCAAGGGGAAATGAAGATTCAAGTAGGAAAAACAAATTGCTCTTATCCTAGAACGGGGACAGGTTTTTACATTTGGTAATTACAGGGTGGTTTTCGACGCGAAGATAAGCCTCCAGACGGGTTAAATTGAGAAAACTTACTTCATTTGAGAGGTTTAGTTTTAAAATTTGGACAAATGATTACACATATATACATATATAAAAGGAATTTATTGAAAATGAAAGTGTTAGTGGATGTCATCATCAGGGAGGAGCCTGACCCATACAACACAATATGGTGTTTTCTACGTATAGCATATGATATTCCATACTCATTCAATGTATTATATTAAAGTCTTTAACAGTAACTGTTACATACCAGTTGTAAGCTCTAACACTTTCAGACGATTGCTTTACTTTAGGAAGAGCGCACACATGCTTAAAGTAGCAATGCAATTCTAACACACCTGATAATATCTATGAATGCAATAGCTATCCATTTTTGCTAAGAACAGTTCCTGAATATCAAGGTAAGCAAGGTATCTCTTCTTGGACTCATTCTTGAAATGATCAGTGATTCCTGAGAATGAGCGGTTTCTTAACACATTCCATACAAACATTTCTTCATTTCTGGTTTCTCCGCGTTACTGCTTTTTGACATAAGACTACATCTATCTCCGCGGATAATATGGATTGTCTTACGACCAAGCGTCTCTGTGTCAAATTAAAATCGTTATTTCGTTAAAAATACGTATCGAACAGTAATCGTGTTAGCGATGCTCCCATTCTTCATATGGGAGAGGGAAGTAAGATAATATGACTCCGTATTTGACTGGCTATCTCAGTCACCGTGAGTGCAATACGAATGTTGGTGGTATAGTTTAAAAGCTCTTAGAGAGATCAAATATTCTAAGAACAATTTATAGTTAGTGATTTGAACGAAAGATTTTAAATGCTATTTTCTTGAGAATTTGTGAGCATTTTTGACAATGTCGCAGTTTATTTGGACAATCGTAACCACAATGCGACGATACGAGGTACTGTTTTAAGGTTCTTGATAAGATCTACTGAAATGTATGAACATTTATTGACTAGCCTTTTTAATCTCTCCTATCTGCAAGTCGTAGTCTTACGCTCCTAGCTGATGACTCAATCCGAACTGAGTCTATATTTATGTTATGTGTTTACAGCTCCTCTCGCTTTTTTCTCACATTGCTCATTCGAGAATTATCAGACTCCAAATAATCTGAATCTTTACTTTTAATACTAACAAATTCATGTAGTCTCTCGAAATAGCTGATGCAATTTTCACATATGTTCATCCACTCTACTTTTCTGCAAACTTTATGTAACATGTGTAGGATGATCCTTCCAAAACAGGTAAACACTTCGTCTGGAGTCATTTTCAATAGAGGCCAAGGCAGCCCACACAACATTTCGTAACCATCTTAATCTGCATGTGAATCATTGCTAATGTACCCTAGTTTCTAAAGTATTTCATTCTCAGGATAAATATTTCATTAGTATAGTTATTCTCATAGAATCTTCAGTGTAATTTATTTGGATATTTTATTAAATTTGATACATAATTTGAAATTTAAATTTACATTGCAATATGTAACGGGTTTTTTCCATTGTTTTAAACATATGTTTATTTTTTAAATAAGAATATCTTAAAATATATAACTTCAACAGGGGACAGTATTCAAAAAGTTATGAACATTTTGTATCTGCTTCACAGATGGCAAAAAATATATATACTTTTTGTTAATTTAGCATATTTTACCAAACATTCACGTAAGTTTTTTTTTCTTGATGTGTGTAAATCTATGTGATATCTGTCTGTGTTCTTAATTGTTATATTTGTCTCTTGTTCTTCTCTCGGTATTTTGCTTTTCTTTAAAATATGACAGACCCTTAATTTATGGTCATCAGTGTATTCGTAATATACATGCTGTTTAAATCATTTTTATTCTTTACTTATTGAAGTGAACTGTTGTTTCTAGCCTCATGTGACTTTTGTATTAATGACAATGTTAAACTTGCAAGAAACACTTCATTTGTGGCTAAACGAAAGAACTTCTTGTTACCATGGATCCGACAACGGTAATATTTTTTATTTCTGCTTTCCTGTGCATCGCGGAGAGTGAACCATTGGAAACCAGCAAACTCGTATTTTATTTTATGCATATTAATTTTATGGATAGTTGTTGTCATAAATTGTGACTCAGTTGTGTTATTTTAGCAATTGCAATGGGGTTAAAGAAATGAATGCGTTGCCAGAGTTTGTTATCTCTGTTCCCTGCTTATCACTGAGCAAACTCATATTCCAACTCTCCCCCTTAAATGTAATAAAATATATTCTAGAAATCCTATTCATCCAAAACATTGTGTAAAGCTTAAGCGACTTTCCCATATATCTCATGGCAAAAACATAGTAAAATAAACGAAAATGTAAGATACCATCATAGTAAACTGTATAACTCACTCTAAAACTATTCTCTTGCAAGTATATTTTTTCTTCGTGAATATCGTTTATTTCATTTTTAACACGGGTTCGGTCTTCTCGAAAAGTCTGAAGTTTCTTTAGTAAACTTATTTTGTGCTTTGATCACTAAGTTCCATTAATGTATGACAATCAAATATCGATAACAGTTTTATTTTAATTTAATCAGTGGCAAACTACAACTTTTTATATGCATTGAAATTTCTATCATCTGCCTCTGAGTAAACGTAATAGCTTGTTACATTACTTTGTTTCATTTATATTAAATAAGCATTGCTATAATACGCAGAATAAATACGTAATGAACAAATACAAAATTATCAGACTTCGTTTTAGTTAAATAAATGTTATGTAAACTGAATGTGCCATGTTGTAAGTTTGTTTTTCGAACATTAAGTCAGAGATTTTAAAATAAATAGTGAAATATTTACTATGCAAAATAAATAACAGAATAAATTTAAAATGCGAACGATACTCATGCCATGAAAAGCAAAACCTTCGGAAAAAGTGAAAAACAGTGAACTTTGCAAGAAGTTAGATATAATGTTCATAGAACATTTGTATAATAGTATCTATTTTTGAAATAAATAATTGAAATCATGTAGGAAATTAATCAAAACTTGAAATTTTTAATTTCAATATTTCATGCTTTATAGTGTAGTTTGGGTTTGTACTTGAGAAAAGTATTCGTGTCCGATATATGTTGAGGCTGTACGAATTTGAAATACAAAAAAAGTAGTAATTATAAATATCCACAAAAATTATAGAGCAAATATTGAAATACTGATTAGAGAAAACAGAATTTCAATTAGAATGTAAAATCCTGTTAAAGGTAAGCTTTCTCATTTGTTATATGGAATCAATTCTATTTACTTTATGGGTAAGATACCTGGTTTTATTGGCTGTCAGAAATAGTAATTGTAGTGTACAAAAAATACTATATCTATCCGGATTGAGGGATTTATCTGCCTCGTCAACAGTGTGTGTCGTGCCGATGAAAACCTTTCTTTTCCGACTGGTATATATTCATTCACAATTACCAAATACAACCTTTTAGTTTCTACGCCCTTTCATAAAGAAACTCTTTTTTACTCTAAGTTTAATTTGGGGAAGTTATTAAACAAGGCAATATTAATCAATAAAAAATGCAGCTAAACATCAAAATAAGTTAATTGTTACATTTGACCTCATTTAGCAGTATAGCCGACATTAATGGGAACCTTTAATTCTGCCAACATCCTGCAATATCCAACAGTACTACCTGCCAACATCCAACAGTATCTACAGAATATTTACAGGTGAATTTATTCCCCCTGAGATGTAGTTTGAGATTTGCAATCAGGTTACTTGGTTGAACTTTTATGACAAAATAACCAGATGACAAAGCTGACTAAGCAATCAAGCAAGATGATTTGCAACCATCTGGAAAAGGACAAAAAAAGTTCTGAACAAAATCTTTATCCCAAGACGAAAGCTTCTTATGAAGACTCTCATAACAAATGTTTTACAAGATTTGCATTCATTTGAAGATGGGCATGGAAGTATTTTTATGATATTTAAATTAAATTGTTTCTATAAATGGCTATAACCACGAAAAATTTCAAGACCGGGTCCAATGGTTTCTTCTGTAAACTTCACACTTGTAGACTTACAATAGTAGCTCAGTGTTATTGCTGGCATTGTCTATTTATTTAAAAATTCAACGGCACTGTAAAAATATCATGAAGCATAATTGAAGTGGTGCTGGATAAGTTGTAAAGAGAGAACAATAAGCTAAAAGCAAAGGTGGTTGAATGTAGCATTGGCGTGGATGAAATGTTTTTTTTTTTATTTAAAGAGGAAAAATGTATTGTGAATAGCGTAGAAAAAAATATTTAGAACTTTTTCAATTCTTAAAAGAAGTTTAATTTAATTAAAAGTAAATGTAAAAAGATGGAGAATATTTATTACTTCGTACTCCAGCACTAATTCAATGCAGATTTTTATATGTATAGGTCTTTAATATTAGATTCCCTTTTTCAAATCAGCAATTTTTACTTTTTTAGTAAAACTCCAAATTTTCTTTTTAGTTTGATACATTATCTATTAATCTATCAATCTCAGATAAATTTGTCGTGAATTCAAGTTTGGTTCATTCCCCTACTTTTGGCATTCTTTTGAAATCAGGTTTTCCGTATTTTTTACATGCATTTACTATATTCCTGAATCCTTCAATGAAGTATTAATTCTCAATTGCAGCATCTTTAATCAAAGTCAAGTATACGATCTGCTCTGCCAATATGCATATTTTGTAAACTTGACATAAGCCTCTTTTACTTATAACATCTTTATGCCCGAGAATTATTAGAGAAATAAGAAAATTTTCATTTTTTCATTTATTTATTTTCATAATGCGGTCTCGCATATCATTTTCGGCAGGAAGTTTTGAAGCCGAAAAGAAAAGCTTTCAATGAAGAATTAAAAACACTTTTTCCCCATTCACGCCGCTTGCAGTAAATCTCCTGAAAAAAAATTGTCAATTTTCACGCGGCTTTGCTACTAACAAAACATGGCTTATTCTGATTTCTAATCGTCAGCAGCCAAGAAAAATATAAATATATGAGTAGCGTAGACTTCTTTATACATAGCATGGCATTACTTAAAATTTAAAAGCTTTTTGGAGGTTTATGTTAATTATAAATAAACGAATTTCTGAAGTTTAAAAATGCTTCCACAGCGACAGAGGAAATAATATTCATTTTCTGGTAAAACTTTATGCGAGTGGAAAAAAGCTTATAATTTGTTTTTCCATACTTCGTTTGTTAAAATTATGCGTAAATATTATTTTACGAACGAAAAAGTTTTACAAGCCTGAAAGTATAATTTAATTGGTTAGTAGTATTATTGTTCTGTATGTAGTAGGTATGTATATAATTTTTTCAGAGGTCTGGTTATTATATAAAAGGTAATGACTTAAAATCTGACTTCAATTTCAAAGAGAGCGGCGACTATCTTCTTCCACAATAGCCCGCACAGCGTTTTAATCAAATTGAACAGAACGACCGCTTACGAAATCTGTTGAACCATCGTTGGCATTTGCGAACGTCTCGACAATTTGCATAATTTACACATTCGCAGCTGCCGTAGATGCGTTGTGACAGTAATCAAAGTGAATGAGCATACAATGCCTAATATGATCTTGTCCAGGCGTACTTTTATTCATTTTGTAAAGAATATTTCATTAATATATTTTTTGTAAAGAATATTTCATTAATATATTTTTTTAAAGAATATTTCATTAATATATTTTTTGTAAAGAATATTTCATTAATATATTTTTTGTAAAGAATGTTTCATTAATATATTTTTTGTAAAGAATATTTCATTAATATATTTTTTGTAAAGAATATTCAAAAATAAGCTATGTTTTGTGTATTACTTTCACATTTTATTAGCATACGACCTGACGATTCAATATGTACAAGGAGCGATATATTGCTACGTGTGGGTATATTTCCATTATTTAGAATTGAGGCGGAAGGTCAAAGTTTTATATAATTCGTACATCATGAATAATCCGATCCATTATTACTGCAAGAACTTTATTTACACCAACATTTTTTATTAACCCCATCAGTATGAATAAATTTATATTTCTGTATCTATATTGCCACTTAGATAGTAGAAAACACTGTATTGCCACAGAGCAAAAAGCAAATAAATAGATATCTTTAAAATATCCTTTAAAAAAATCTACTGATCTGCGTTCGGAGAAGGTGAATTTAGAGATAAAAATACCATCTAAAACATTAAGTAAAAGAAAAGCACGCCAAACTAAGTTCTTTTTCTAGAAAATCGATTACCTTTTTAAGAAATTTGAAAGCAATTCGAAATGCTCTAGAAAAATACATTCGAACCTAAAAGTGCACTTAAATCTCAGCTATCGAATGCAGCATGTGGAAGAGAGGGACTCCCAAACGGCTAATTGTGTGAACTTCTTCTCTGATCACTTGTCGCGTGGGCAGGTGATTAACTATGACACCTACACCACCAAACCTGTCCTCCTCGATTCAACTCTTTTTTCCGAGACAAGAAAGGATTTCTTTTGTAGTCTGAAGGGATCATTGGATTTTCCATCTTTTTATATCCTTATTTTTTGTTTATATCGTGGAAGTAGTTAATGGTATATCGTTGCAAAATGTTTAAGCTGTAGTAAATGTATTCAAAACAACTCGAATAAAGGCAATTCGGAAGTTTAAAGTTATTAACTGACTATAAAATCAATTTGTAACTGTAACACCACAGTTTGTTTTATCAATTTAACTAAATTATAACGTAAAACAAAATCTGGTATACCAGATTTTACTTAACAGAAAGATTTCGATTATTTTCGGGGCTTTTTAAAATTTGATTTATGCCTTCTCTCAAAATGTTTAATGCATTTCGTCAGTACATCTAGTTCTATAACAAACGTTTTTCACCGATTAACGGAAAACAGAGCTGTTGCCATGTAATTTACTTTAGAATATTATCTTTTAGAAAAAGAAAGTACGCACCATATACGAAACATAATTTTAAAAAAAGCTAAAACATAGTTTTTTTACGGTGTCGCACCAAAAAAAAAAAAAAAAAATCTTGTGATAGTCTGGAATTTTCTATACCATTTAATATATCGACGGCACACAAAGTTAGAAATAGACATAATCTTCGTTGGATTTTCATGGCACTAAGGCGAGATCTGGCTAAGATGCGCTTTTTCTCTCAATTATATGGATACATACGCACAAGGAAGGTTTTTACTGATACAGAAGAGAGGTATACACCCAGAGTAGGTAGAGTTCTAACCTGATGCGCAGACTGTTAGAGACTCTAGGTAAACGCAATTAACCCGACTCAAACAAAAATTAGTACAGTACAGAGCTACAATACAGCTGACAAAATACCTGAACTCTATACTATAAAAAAAAGACAAAATACAGAAGAATTGCAATAATTTTGTAATCTCGCCCTTAAAGTTTCCTCGGACTGCAGTTTCGAGAAATCTGTCTCGGTTAATTGCTTTGCTGCAAAGCACGTAGGATTTGTCTATAGCGTTAGGCCGATTACAAAGTGGTGGAGGCACTGTGTTGAGGAAAATTTGCTTAAAGAGTCTACGCTATGAGATGCTATTCCTGTAAATCTAAATGTGGGAGGCGTTAGTGCTTTTGTGATATAACTTGCTTGCTACACGTTTTCCGTATTGCGTAACCGAAACTAAAATTCATGTCTTTCAGTAGTTTGCTTATTTACACTGAAAATTCAGCACATAAGGAAAATAATGTTGTGAAAATTTAAGTACGATAGGTAATTAATAAATGTCGCACTGGAATAACACAACGGTATTGACTAGGGTCCGGGATCAATCTTGAAGGGAAAGATTCGAGGACAACACCACGTAATTTTGGACCACGGAAAATTAAGGTATAAATTTTGTACTTAAACAAGAATTAAGACAAGTGTCTTTAGCATACTATAAAGCATCGAGTTATAGTTTAGAAAATGTGTTTAAGTGAAA
Source organism: Metellina segmentata (assembly GCA_947359465.1). NCBI lineage: Eukaryota > Metazoa > Arthropoda > Arachnida > Araneae > Tetragnathidae > Metellina > Metellina segmentata. The sequence continues at coordinate 78,901,248 of OX375878.1, forward strand.
ATACCCTAATTTTCAAGGTCCGCTTGGAAGAGTAACGGATTAGCAATCAGACGGTTACGAGTTCAAATCCAGCCAAAGACCATCGTGTACAATGGGGGCTGGTGCACATTAAGTCTGTCGTGGCCTCAAATTTCCTCAAGTTGGATTGGTGTGGAAGTTGGAAGAGTGGCGTGCCAGCTCAGGTGTTCACTTCGTCATCTGACTGTGGTTCAAAATTACGCGATGTAATCCTCCGATCTTTCCCTTGGAGATTGATCTCAGACCGTCGTCAATAGCCCTTTGTGTTTCTCCAGTACGAAATATCTACCTACCTAAAATTTTAAATTCTCTTTTGACTGTAGTGCTGAGTCTTTCTTGATATAATCATTTTATCTTATCTGGTTTTATATTCCGTATTCTGGTAAACAACGTTTTCCCTTGAAAACTCTTTTCCTGTATCACATGCCCATAATCTTATAACGCATACAATCATAAGAAAGTAATTTCCATGTTAAATTTCCTCATGTTGGAGTGGTGTATAAGTTTTTCGAGTGGCGTGCCACAGCTCAGGTGTTGACCTCGTCATCTGACCGTGGTTCAAAATTATGCGGTGTAGTCTACGAAAACCACAACGAAATACCTTCCTACCTAAAATTTTAAATTCTCTTTTGACGGTAGTGCTAAGTCTTTCTTGACATAATTATTTTATCTTACCTTGTTTTATATTCCGTATTCCTATAAACAACGTTTTCCCTTGAAAACTATTTTCCTGTATCACATGCCCATAATCTTATAACGCATACACATGCCCTTGTATCACATGCCCATAATCTTATAACGCATACAATCATAAGAAAGTAATTTTATTTCTGTCAACAAAGCGAATCGAGTTACTTTAAAATGCATACTACCGATTCTCCGGGCAAACGCAGTGAATCTCCTTTGATGTTCGGTTTGTCTCTGGCTTCCGGACAGCAGTTAGGTAGGTCCGTCACGTCTCCCGTTCCTCACGTGATCGGGGTATCCCATGAAAGAGTCGTAAACGAAGGATTTCCCTCCCGGTCAGAGATTAGGGGAAAACGCTTATCTATTGCGTCCCCTTTAACGAATGCATGGCGGACAATCCGACATACACGTAGGGCAAGTTTTATCGTATCTACATGTGGAATATTGGATATTTTCTCAGATTTCGCGGACACTCGTCAATTGATTACTTCGGGATGTGGAGGTGGGTTTTAGTTTCGGTTGCTCCCATGGCTCCCACATAGAAGATGACGTCGGTTTCAACTACAGGGGACCCAGGTGGTTTGGAAAGTGCAACAATGTGCGATTCAAATTTTCCAAATTTTAAAAGTTATTTAAAATTTAGGATACTTTAAGATTTCTATTGCATTAATTTGTGTTTTTGTTCACAGGGTCCCCACATAAGGATCCGTCTTCATGACCCAGAAGCTAGGGGGCGTGGGAAATGTAAAACGTCTAATTTCGTTTTGTTGTTACTTATCTCGATCGGCACAAATAAAGATTACACCTACTTAGTCCGTGAGACTTGAGGACCTCAATATCCAGCTCAGGTTGGTGAATTAGCTGGACTGAGCAACAGACCTGACAGGAGATGATGTGGTCTGACGAAGTCTGAGTTGAATTTCATTTTCAGCGCCAAGAAAATACTTGCACGCCAATTCGATCTTCAAGTGAAACGTAAATTGTTTTGTTTTGTTCGTTTTTTAAGTTTAAACGATTATTTTTCATTGTACAGTTCATTTTTCTGTTCCCATACACCCCACAAAGGAGTGGGTATTTGGTACCGTGGTACCCCAAAACTAGAGACGCTGAGAAATGTGAAAAATACTAATGCTTGCAGCAATGTGCAATCTGTTTCATTGGATTTATAATGAAAGTAGACACAGGAAAAGTGATTTACATATTTGTTTGGGTTAAACATGGATATCCACACTTTTATTTCATAAGGGGCTCTTCTGGCACTGGAGATCGTGAATAATCGGAGGGGACAGAAACGAAGTGTTCTAACAAGAAGTGTATGAAGGCTGTTTAAGGGTTGGGACGAATTTAAAATTCTCCCAAAGATGTGTATGATGACTTTCAATTGTAATATTAATGATAGATTCAGAATAATTTCCAGTGGGATTCAAGGTGATTCAAAGGAAATTTATGCGTTAAGTTTCGAAATGTTAGGTCAATTTTTAAAGTTCGTAATTTTTAATACTATAAAAATATGCATACGAACTATACAAATTTATTTATGCAGTTTCTATGAGAAATTTAGTATTTAATAGTATTACAAGCCTTTTTAGTAGTTGATTCATGTAAAATTTCTTATAATGAGATAAGTTTGCATACGCCAAATGTTGGTTGTCCCACTGACACTAAATATTTTATGAACATCCCAGGTAAAAGAAAAACTAAACAGTTTTGTGATTACCTTCTTAGTTTCTACTATTATTAAATAATATCAATTGATTGTAAATTCGAATGAATGCAGTTCATTTTTATTATTCCTTTTTATTTTTTAAAGTTCTTTCAAGATATCTAGTCTGTTATGTACGCTTTAGGAAACGTAAAAATGTTTGAAACGTATACAAAAACGGCATTTTAATAGTTTCATAACAAATAGCAAAAACAGCATACATTAATTAAAAATAACTAACATTTTACGATCAGTGACACACTTGTGTTATTCTCGTAATTGTATTATTCTTAAACTTTTAAAAACATTTCAATACTCTCCAAGTGCTTGCCTTACAATATTAACAGTAACATCTCGTATGTATAAAATTAATTTTTTATATAACTCAAACATGTCTTATATAGCCATGTTGAGATTAAATATTTATTTTAATTCCAATACGTAAATGGTGTCTCGGACATATAATAACGTGTATTCTTGCTCTTTTAAACAAATGTTGAAAACTTTTTCTTACTAAATTTACCACAAGGCCTTAAGATATAAATATATATATAAGTCTACATATCCTCAATTAAACCAATTACTGTGATACTAAAGTATGGATTGATATAATTTGATAAAGACAAACAAGAGTATTTGAGAAATAGGATTAATCTCAACAAATTAAAGTATATTACAAAAAATATACACTTAAATTTAGGGTAACCTAAGAAAGAGAGTTATAAACTCACTCAGAATATTAGAAACGGAATTCCATTTATCATATCTTTTTGACGGCATTATTAGGTACTTCAAACTCTAGCTTTTATTCTTCTTGGGATTTTTCAAAACTCAAAGGATTTTTTAAAAACTGCAGCGAAATCTCAGTTAATCGATAATTTCCACCATTTTTTGGTTTTCTTTACCAATTACTTTTCGTTTCAGTTTTTTCTAGTCTTTCACTTCGTAATGAAGTTGTGTATGTATATATATAATAATTTTAAAATGCTAGTGTATTGGATGATATAGTTAAAATTTAAAAAGATTAATGCATATGAATATAAATCACATGCTTTTATATCTGCTTTGTGTATGAATATTTTTTTTTCTTTTCAAAAGGAAAATTCTTTTCATAAAAAGGACTTAGACTATCAACTCAAATATGAAATAACCCCTTAGTTTTTCTGTTTTTATTTTCATTCAAAGTTACGTAAAAATAATTAAGCTCTGAAATATATACTCGTATTACATTACAACGTGGAAACAAATACGGAAATTTATTCTTCAAATACATTGGCGTGCAAAGCTTAAAGAACACCGTGATTTTTAAAGATTACAACACAAAATTAAACTAAACAGCCTGTGGTGATTTGGATAATCGAAAATGGTCAGTAGAAAGCTGATGTATTTTCAAATTTTGAATCATGATGTCATTATGCTCTAATATAGGCTCAGCTACTGCAGGACACCTCTGCAAAGTCCTTCTCTGTATACAAACGTGATGCAAAGCCTGATTGAATTTGTTCGAGGGAGTCATGTAGCCTGCAAATGACCTCCTCCTCCTTTTTTAGAGTTTTTATAACTTAAAATATTTTTTTACGGTACGCTTCTGTTTTTACTATCATGGTGGTGGAGTTTTGGTTTAGCAGCCAGATGGTTGCGAATTCAGAACTCGATCCAACAAAAACCTATCGTGTACGTTTGGAGTGGTGCACATTAAATCTGCCGTGGTCTCAAATATCTTCACGTTGGCATGGTTTGGAAACTTGTGTTAGGTGCCAGCACAGGCTTTGATCTCATCATCTGACCGTGTTTCAAAAGTATGAGGTGTTTGTTCTCGATTCTTCCCTTCGGGATTAATCCTGGACCGTCGACAATAGTCCAGTGTGTTGTTCCAATGCGACGAGCATTTAACTATCTGCTATTCTTGTCACCGTTTTTGCGCATTGGTTCTCAAAGTAACTTTCGTAACAATTTCTCACCTCCAAGTCACTTTATTGCAAAGTGAAGTGACCTGGCTAATGAAGTAAAGCTGAAAGTTTTACTGTTCCATACATTTTACACGCAATTTTTTTTCTTGCATCTAAGTGGTTTCTCCTAGATGCATTTTATGATGGAATTACATGTGATAGATATCACATAGATTATTTCTGCGTTCTGATGGCAAAATGTTATAAGTCACTTTTCCCAAAAAATTGAGTAGGTCCCATCCTGGAGTCTGGTTTGTTAATGTTTAAAAGGTGGCAAAATGTCATAATCCTTTCTCTTTCAGTTTATCAGAAAACAAAGGTAGAAAATTGTAATAAGTTTAAAACCACAGAAACACATGTTAAATCTTAAATCTTAAAACTGTTTTCACGAAAAATTAAAAAAAGTGACTTGTAACATTTTGCAATCTGAGCACAGATTTAACACAAAGAAAAATTGTAAAAGTTGGAAAAGGGCTGCAAGAGGCATCCAGGCTATAACAAAGTGTATAAAATCTATGAATTGTTTCAAACCCATACAACCCATACACCAATACATAATTATTTTACTCTAGGCATAAAAATGTTTAATAAAATAAATTTACAATAATATAATATCATAAATTTACAATAATATACTATAATAAATTTACAATAATATACTATAATAAATTTACAATAATATACTATAATAAATTTACAATAATATACTATAGTAAATTTACAATAATTTTATCTAATAATTTACAATAATATAATAAATTTACAATAATAAAATATAATAAATTTACAATAATATAATATAATAAATTTACAATAATATAATATAATAAATTTACAATAATATACTATAGTAAATTTACAATAATTTTATCTAATAATTTACAATAATATAATAAATTAACAATAATATACTATAATAAATTTACAATAATATACTATAATAAATTTACAATAATATACTATAGTAAATTTACAATAATTTTATCTAATAATTTACAATAATATAATAAATTTACAATAATAAAATATAATAAATTTACAATAATATAATATAATAAATTTACAATAATATACTATAGTAAATTTACAATAATTTTATCTAATAATTTACAATAATGTAATAAATTTACAATAATACAATATAATAAATTTCCAATAACATAATATAATAAATTTACAATAATATACTACAATAAATTTACAATAATATAATATCATGAATTTACAATTACATATTATCATAAATTTACAAAAACATAATATAATAAATTTACAATAATAATAATATAATAAATTTGCAATAATATCATATAATAAATTTAAATAATGTAATTAACTTATTATTAAAAAATAATTATAATGTAATATAATATTTTATAATTAATATTTTTATCATTCTTGCAAATTGCTATATTAAAGCTAGTATATAAAAGTAATATTTTTACATTATAAAACAAAATTCTTCCCATAGTTTGGTCTATTTTTATATTCTTGGCTAAGAACAAAATATCAATTTTTTCAGTTTTTAATTAAACATTAAATGAATTTATTTAGAAATTAATGGAATTTCGTCCTTTAAAATTAAAGACTTCCTAATCAATGGTGGAGTCTCCCAGAATCACGTTGCGGTTGGATCTCTAAAACGTCTTAATCCACCCCTGAAACTTCTTTCTGCAATCGATTTCTTTTTGCTTAGAACAAAATTGAGGATTCCGCAAACGTGTGCAAGTCCACCCGAACATTGGAAACTAGACACTGGTCAAGAAAGGGGAGGGGAGAACCGTCCCTTCCGAACAGGAATCCTTCCCTAGAGAACATTTCGCTGATTCGACAAAAGTGCAACAAAATTTTTGCGATATCATGTGTCCTTAAGTGACAGGAGGGGGAAGGTGCAAATGCTACGCGGTCTTAAATTATATTTGATGCCTAATTTGTGTTTCCCACCAGCACAGATAACTCACTTTTAGTGGTCAGTAGATTTTCCCGTTAGAAGGTGGCTCCAGTTGAGTCAGATGCGATATGGATAAAGTAAATCAAAACAAAATGCTGGAGATAGTTTAAGTGTGATTCAAATATAGCTGTTTGAAGATAATGAACAATTTTATGTTTCAGCAAAAAAAAAAATTTAACGGTAATGTATTGAGCATTCATTTTTGAATGAATCAGATATATCTTCGCATGATATGACTTCTCTTAACTTTGGTTTTAAGGTAATAAAGGAACAGAAATCCACTGAAAGACGAAAGTAAAGGCCAATTAGAAAAAATCAAAATGAACAAAGAAATTAAGGTTTGAGGTACTTAGTTCTTTATATAAGTGTGCTTTAATTATAATACATTACTATGATTTTTCTATACTATATTAAGAAAACTACTACATAAAATTTGGCTCATATCATTTTCCACACAAAAGCGACAAACTATCACCTATCCAACTTACGAGTTGTAGGCTGTTTCAAAAGAAAGTTGTGTAATAAAGATGAGGTTCGAAGGGGATTGACATTATTTTTATAGAACAAGGAATCTGAACAAAAACTTTGAAAATAATAAGAAATAGGTATAATCTATTCGAAATAACAATATTTCATTTATAAACTTACGAAATAATTTCATTAATTTTTGTGGTTGATTTATTTTTTATACTTACTATATTTTTTACATTTACTTTGTTGTGTTGATTTTATTTGATATTGATTCTAAATATTTTTTATTCTTATGGTTATTTCAGTAAATATTTAAAATAAGGAAGTAAATACGAGCACGAAATTGTACAGGATTCAAACTCATTGATATTCCGGTGGGGTTATTTTTTCAGCGAAAGAATAACTAACCCCTAACGCTTATACAGCAATCCGTGTTCAGCGGTATAGGCTTATATTCAATTCCCTCTAACTGTTTACAAAGACAGATCTTGCCAAAATAAGTGAAAGAAACCACGCTGCTACGAAAAAAGAACGAAACTTCGGCTAATGGGAAATCAATCTCCTGAGATAGCAATCAGTCTTTTTTCGTTATACCTCCGTTTTCTTTTAATCAATTTTCTCAACCTTAATTAAATATGTTTCATACCGGCAAAATGTTCCCTTTAAAAATAGCATACATCGTCCACTGTCACGTTTGCAGAATATGTAGGTCACGTTTAATGCTTTAAAGGGCAAGTTAAAATTTTGAAGTAACCGCTTTGTAATAATTTTTTTTTACATAAAAAAAAATCGAAAAAATTTTATTAATGTTATAGTAATGAAATTATTTTATACATATTACGTTATTTCCAAATCATGCTACCGCTACAAGATTAGGATTGTCATTGATGACTTTACTATTTACGCAATAACAGTGTAAGTTATTCTATACTGTATTCTGTTTTTTAGTCCAAAATTTATAAGTTCTTTTGTATATACCAATGGACATGCGTTTCGTAAGCAGAGATAACAAAAATACAAAATACACATGGTGCAAATAGGTAAAATAAATAAAAGAAAGCAAAAGACAATATAAATAAGGCTATTTGAGCTATTAGGTTCAAAAGTTTCAATAACAAATATCGTCTGTTTCAATGGTACACACGGTTATCGAAAATTGTTTATTTGAAATTAGATTATTCAAGATCTCTTGATTCATCTCTCATTTATTCGAAAGTTAAGAAAACTCTTCATATATGTGTATGATTCAGACTTATGAACAACCACTTTTGATTTAGTTAGTAAAAATATCTCTTTGTACTAACAATTTATTTGAAACCGTATCCGTATAATCATTTAACAATTTTTATTTCTTGGCGGATAATTTTATTTTTTTTATTAAAATAGTGTTTAAATTGTGTCCGTTTGCAGGAGTTCAAAATTTTTTTTACAGTTGTTGCATGCAATAAAAAAGTTTATTTCGGAAACAAGGTATTTGGTACAGCTACAGTCTACGTTTATGAGCGGTGGCAACGGTCTTGGCGTGTGTTTTTTTTTTTTTTGCGAACTTTTAAAGTCGTCAAGGAAAGTTTTGTTTCAAAAATATTTTTCTTTCTACAACGGAAAAAAAAAAGCTTGAAAACACATTTGAGAACGTTTTGAAAAGTATATTTTTTAAGCACTTTTATAAAAGTAATAAGTTTAAACCCCTTTCAAAACACATTTGTGAACCAGCAGAAAAACTAAGCTGCGAATGTAGGGTAAGAATACCCTGAAGCTTATTAATTACACTAAATACAAGGAGCATGATGAAAAAGAAAAATATTTATCAAAGAAAAAAAAAAGCAAGAAATAATACAACCTGATACGTCAAAACTGTTCCGGGAAAAAATAATAAAAAACGGAAATTCCGGAAACACAAATGGCAAAAAGAACAAACTCTTAAACGTTTTGTGAAAAATATTATGATGAAATAAAAATTCCACAACTGTAGAAAACAAATAAATGAACCAATGGTATCACATAAAAAAATTTAAAAGGACCAATGCTGTCAAGGGATATTTTAAAATCAAAATAACCAATGAAAGCAAAGAAAAAATTTCAAACGAACCAATGAAATTTTGGAAGAACTTTCTAGAATATTCAAAATGAAAATTAAAAGTTATCGTTTGCCGAGGTTGCCATGAAAACCACAATAACAGTAAAGACAGATGGGTTGCCTTAATCTACCCAAACTCGCTACTAGAAGTGCGCCAAAAAAAATCGCCGAGGCCGTTGCCACCGCTCATAAATGTAGTGTGTAGCTGTGCAAGGTAGGTATTTGAACACAAGAGAAGTATCACAATATTCCAACATTTTTAAGCCCAGTTCATTATTACTCCAACTTTTCGCATAATTACCAATTGAAATATTTTATAATACGTGACAACAACAACAACAACAAAATTTCTTTCGTGTATTTCGATAATGGTGTATTTGATGTAGTGTAAAAAGTCAGATCTGAATTCAATCCATTTATTAAAGTTAAATCACTACAACGGGAGAAATTACATTCAACGGGGACAGAAATATGTACATACGTAAAGCTAATTTAACGATTTTTATGTTCCAAATGCCCTCTGGGGGGAAAAGATACACGAGGAGAATATTTATAGAGATATGATCTTGAAATTGGGTGAAGAGCACCACCTGTAGTGTTCAGGTAGATTATGGTTGGATACATTCATGACAAACTCAGCCAATTAAAGCTTTTTAAATTTGCATTCAGAGTTCTGCAGAGGCAGTAATTTACACTTTTGCTTAGTTTGTACATAGTCACAGTAATCTTATAGCGCTAGCGCCTCCGTTATTCTCGATGGAATATCTATCAATTTCTCTTTGCTTATCGCGATAGCAACCTGTGGCTCAGGTTGGATTCCTTCAATTTACCCTAAAGATATTCATCTTTCCTGTGTCAGTAAATCTTTCATTGTGTGCTTGTCCAATAGTTTACGTTGTCTGTCTTAAGTAAGGTGCACATTGTCCATACTATCTTTAAAAACCCGACCAACTCAGAACATGTCGCATCCTGACAAAAAAGTAACACAAGTCAAAAAATAAAAATTTTGATGTGATGTCATTAAAAAATATGTATGAAGTGCCCCGGCGTGTTATATCACCATTCTATAGAATATAACAGAAGTTACCACCATAAATACTAACCTCAAATTTAAAAGAAGCTTATACTACTTCAATATAAGTTTTATAGAATCCTCCAAGTTGATGTTTCTCAAATTCTGCAATTTTGAGTTGTGTCACTTTTCTTGCCGGGGTGCGATGTGTTGGAAAAAAAGCCCGACTCAGGTTATGCAGTTCTAAAAGTTTCTCTATTTTCCTTTTACTTTCCTATGATATTTTCCACACTGGCATTTAATGCAATGTTTTATCCGAGCAAAATTTGGATAAAAGTTATTACTTCATCTCTGGTAGATATATGTAACTATATATAATTATAATAAAATTCATTACACTTTCAAAACTTTTAAGACCAATAACTGCTATAATAACCTTTAACAAAGTCTTTTGATCGATTTTTTAATAGTAAGAGCAATAATATAGTAAGAATATATGTGTATATGTATGTAAGAGTATATGAGTTATAATAATCGTAATGGTAGAAAATGAGCAATAGCTATTTTGAAAATGATGTGTGCATTTACATAAAAGCGTTTTTAGAACCAAGGGCTGCAGTAGCCCAGTTGGTATCGTTGCAGATTTGAAACCGGAGGGTTGGTAGTTCAAAACTTGATCCAACGCAAAGTTATGGGAGACTGGTATACGTTAAATCTCTCGCGGAGTCAAATGTCCTTACGTTGGTGTAGTGTGGAAGTTTGGAGATTGGGGTGCCAGCTCAGGTGTTGACTTCGTCATCTGATCGTGATTCAAAATTACGAGGTGTCCTCGGCTCAACCCCTTCTGAATTAATCCTTGACTTCGCCAATAGACCGTTTTCTTGCTCCAGTAAATTCAACTACCTAACTACCTTTCGATCCAGAAAATATAATTTCCTTCATTAACAATATAGTAATAATTATTGACAACCAATAATTTTCTTTTACAATTCACGTTATTTTAACAGTCTATCATTAAGTATTTATAAGTTAACTCCTACTTCTTTCTCTCGTGAAGACTGAAAGACAGCTGTGACTAAACCATTGAGTGCAGTACATCAATGTTGTTAAATCCACGACAACCTATTTAGAAACATAAAATAAATGAAAAATATTTTACTCCGCTTCAAATCGAATATGACAAGTTTGTTCAAGTTGAGTAAAATTTCAGCAGCCAGAAATCTGACAAAGAACAAAAGCACCAAATAATTCAGTAATCTCCTTTAAAGCTACCTTCAAAATGTCACAAAAAGTTACCTTCTATGATCAGAACATTCTTTTAGTTTCTATAAATTTATGTTTTCAAGAACTTTCATAGAATCACATTTCAAACTCTTTTAAGGAATTCTATAAATTTTTCAGGGCTTCTAATCTAAAATGTATATTATTTAACGTATTTTAAAATATAATTTTCAGCGTTTAATCTTTATAACCTAGAATTATGGTAAAGCATAATAAAAAAAACTTGTCTTTCGTATCAATATATCTATTTCTGAATATTCAATTATTAGCGCTAGAATTGCGATGATTTTGCATGTTTAGCTGAGCAAGAATGATACATAATTCGAGTGAATAGTGTTAGCTAAACACATGAGATTCAACTGGCTTTTTTTAGGCATTTTCATGTATTTTTCTTGGCTTTTACAGAAAAGGACATCTTATGATGTTTTTTAAGTTTTTTTTAAAGGAAAACGAGTCATTATTTTGAATGTTTTAATATTATTCAAGTTATAAAGCATTTTTGGGCTGATTTCCCAGAAACATTTTTTACTACTGTCTGAAAAACTTTCCTCCCCAATGTGGCATAATTTATTAAAAAATTACATAAGTTCGCCAACTGAATACCATTATCTATTCCTCTATTTAAGGCCGTAAAGACTTAAAATCAATTTAAGTGAAGGCAGAAAATTCTATTTTAAACTAATAGGCTATAATACATAACTAATAGGGGTCCCAATCCGCACAACAGTGAGTGTATCCAAGAACTTAAAGTCAAATTTAAAATGTCACATTTAAAAATATTCTTGTGACTATACGAGAGAGATTTTCAGTGGAAATAAACATACCTGTCAGAAAATAAAGACTTTACTTCTGATACCTAAATAATCTAGTATGATACGTACCGAGATTACCTTAAAACGCTTTTATCTCTGCTTTGACGGTATTTGTAGTTTACTCTAGTTAGTGTCGAACAATCGACTATCACATATCGTCGGCTTAGAGCAGAAACTCATTAACTGACAGAACAAGCATTTTATTCCACAGTTATTTGAAGACTAACGTTTCGTTTATTTTGGTAAACAAAATAATATTTTAAGTGCTTTGATAGTGTTATATATCCTCTAGATAGATTAGGATGTAGCAATACATTTCTGATCTGATACCCAAATAATCTAGCATAATACATACCGAGATTACATTAAAACGCTTTTATCTCTGCTTTGCCGGTATTTGGAGTTTATTCTAGTTAGTGTCGAACAATCGACTATCACATATCGTCGGCTTAGAGCAGAAACTCATTAACTGACAAAACAAGCATTTTATTCCACAATTATTTGAAGACTAACGTTTCGTTTATTTTGTAAACAAAATAATATTTTAAGTGCTTTGATAGTGTTATATATCCTTTAGATAGATTAGGATGTAGCAATACATTTCTGATCTGATACCCAAATAATCTAGCATGATACATACCGAGATTACCTCAAAACGCTTTTATCTCTGCTTTGACGGTATTTGGTGTTTATTCTAGTTAGTGTCGACCAATCGACTATCACATATCGTCGGCTTAGAGCAGAAACTCATTAACTGACAAAACAAGCATTTTATTCCACAATTATTTGAAGACTAACGTTTCGTTTATTTTGTAAACAAAATAATATTTTAAGTGCTTTGATAGTGTTATATATCCTCTAGATAGAATAGGATGTAGCAATACATTTCTGATCTGATACCCAAATAATCTAGCATAATACATACCGAGATTACATTAAAACGCTTTTATCTCTGCTTTGCCGGTATTTGGAGTTTATTCTAGTTAGTGTCACCAATCGACTATCACATATCGTCGGCTTAGAGCAGAAACTCATTAACTGACAAAACAAGCATTTTATTCCACAATTATTTGTTGACTAACTTTTCGTTTTTTTTTATAAACAATTTAATATTTTTAGTACTTTGATAGTGTTATATGTTCTCTAGATAGATTACGATGTAACAACACATTTCTCATCATCATAAAAGCATATAGTGTCTCTGAAAAATTGTTTGTTAAAATGTTTCGTTTCAATAAAACGCGTTTACTTTAAACGATTGAGTTTCAGGAGAATTAAGTGCTTAAACTAACTTTACAAAGATAAAATTTGAATGTACTTATGTTTTCTTACAGTTTTAAAATTCCAAATATAATTTTCTCAAATCAACCATATCAAAATAAATACACTTTATTCAATAAATCAGCGTAAATGACCTTCTGAGATCCGTGTCCACAGCGCCACCTGCAGTTTCAATGCATGTGATTTTAAGCCTTCTTAATCAATTCAATAAAACTTTAAGAACTTGTAAAATTATTTCAAGAACTTAATTTTCTTAAAGAGGAGGATTTATTCTCAAGATACAAAATCAAATTCACATATTAAAGACAAAAAGACAAATTTAATACAAATGTTTTTTAATAAATAATTCCGTTCCTGAAAGAATAGTAATAAAACTTTTATTTAACTCACTATGTTGTAAAATGAACAATCAAAGAACAAATAATAAAACGCAGTACACAAGTACTGTCATAAATTTTTGATCACATCCAAATATATATATATATGTAAAACAATTTTGTTATTATTTTGTTGAGTTATTTCATCAATGAGTAACTTGCACAAGTGAGGAAAATGCTCATTTCATTTCACTAATAGATTGATCGTCAAAATGTTCAAAAACGACAGTTAAAACCCATAAAATGGACTTAATTAAAACTTCAAGTTTTAAATTACCGAAAATACGGCAAAAGCACATGACCTCAGAACGTTACGTGACGTCATTGTGCATCACGATGTAATGTTTAAGTTAGTCTAGCGCGTTGAAATTTCATATTGCTTGCTCTTTTAATCTTTAAACAATCAATTAAAATTTTTCTTGCTATTTCTACGTCGCAATCCAATTAAACAGACCATAACGGGGCACAGTGAAGTCACAAGAAGCGGCGTACGGAAACTACCTTTTTTGAGAAGTAAATAGTGCGAACTTTAAATTTTCTTATTTTTCCTTTTCGGGCTATAAAAGTAACAAAGAAAGATACTTTCCATCATATTTTTTCATCTTCTATGTTATAAAAATATAATACAAGGACATATAACAGACGAGACTTCTAGGATCTTTTGAGATCAATCAATTTATCACTGGTAACGGCGTATTTGGACAACACCAGAAACGTTTATTCAATAAGGAAGACAAATGCGAAAGTGGAGAAGGAATTCAAAGTGTTCACCCCGTAATTTACGACTGCAAACTGTGGGAAAACGTAAGAAAAAACTTATTTTCCCCTTGACCACAGAAAAGTAGAAAGAAAACTACTTTGTACAAGTAAAAAGTCAATACTAGGCCTTAAGATCATAGCCAATCGACTTCTTGAAACAAGACTAGAAAATCTATCATAGCCCATCCCATAATAGTAAGTGTAATTGTAATGTAATATTGAGAAACATAGGCGGCAACGCATGTGCTGTACGGAGTTGCTCGCAACCCAAAACTACACCGTATGCCTTAGGGCGGGACGGTTTTGATAAATTAAATTATAAAAATCTAAACAAAAAACCTGAAAGTTCCACATTAGCACCCAAGAAGAAAGAAGTAAAAGACGAAACACGAAAAAGTGGGTATAGGAATAAAGTCCAATGGTTGCTGGCAAATTTTGTTTAAAATAAGTGCAAACCTAAAATCCAAGAACTATTCACATTTAATAAAATATAAGTCTTTTGGGAGTAATTTTCATAGCCTCGAGTGAAAAAGTTCAAGTACCTATTAACTCTATAATTTAACCCTCCTCCTCTCAACGAGATATCTCGTCCATCAAGATCTGATCAATTATTTCGTCAGGATATTGGCAATTTTTGATGATGAAGAGATAGTTTTAGATGATCGAGGTCAGTTTTCCTCTAATGACGAGATACCTCGTCGAGACAACCACCAGAAGGGTTAAAAACATTAATACAATTACAATTATCTATATATATATTTCTCTTACGTGGCACGCAAAAAAGACGTTATTTGTTACCACGTTTTGGCAACATTGTGCGATTGTTTGTTTACTAGGAGCCTCGCGAGTCATTTGAATCTATAGCGTTATCGGATGAAATTTTATTGAAAAAAAATGAATTTTAGACGAGCTGTTGCGGTTCGTAATAGAAATCTAAGAAAGCGGAGGATCTTTTCATGGCTATTTAAAAAACGTTCCTTTTCAAGGCTAACAATTATAGTACAACAAGACGCGTGCACTACAACTTTCGACAACAAACTCAGTCAAAAAGTGTATGGGTGGCTCGAGTACTGGGGAAATGTACACACAAACAACATGCTGGGTATTCAATTTCCAAAGCAGTGCTCACATTGCGAGTAAAAATTTGCTCAAAGTTTTCATCTAAATTCTGATTTCAGAGGTACTGTATATATCTTTTATGTAATACAACAAATTTAGATTTGAAAAATATTTTTTTGGAATATATTTTGTAATCAATCCCTTCTGCTAGGACACGTGTCTTCATTGGTGCGAGCGAAGCGAGCATAGGTTCGCGCAGCTAACCAATGAGAATTGCGAAGCAATCCTCCGGGGGTTGGCGAGCGTTAGCGAGCAGGGGGCGGGCCTAGTGTATTATAATACAATACAATTACAATATACAAATACAGTTACCGGGGAGAGCCTTGTGGTTCACAGGTAAATAAGTCCATGTAAAATTCAAGAACTGAACAAGACAGATCTTTATCAAGAAATCTCCATAGCCCCGAGTTTAAGAATTAAAATCGAAAGACTGCTTAAATGCCAAAAATAGGCTTTCTAGGACTAATTAAAATCCAAGTACTTTTTAATTTTGATGCCATTTTTACGTCAATTTAATTTACTCTCTTGAAAATGAATGCTCATCATTAACAAAATGAGGTCATTGAAAAATAAGAAGTTCCGATAATTGTAAGAATCTTGGCGTTGGCAGGGTTAGCGCCATTGCACATTTCTTCCGAAATCTTTTGGTGCTCAGAGGGCTACACTGCAAAGCATTCAGGTACTCTTGAAAACGTTGTGGCAAAATTGCATCGTGAGTATATTTTCACTCTCCATTCTTTCTATCAAATCGGAATACATTTAAATTCTAAAACGTACATCAGTGAATGTTATGCATGCGTTTTCCCCCTTCCCTAGATGCGTATCTCGCACTTCTATTTAAGTTACGCAAAAGAGCCACGGGAAAATGTGCGTTCGCGGTTCCACGCCATTCCGTCCATCGACTGGGGTGGAATTGCCCGGGTAAAAAAGCGCATTCAACGACTGGCATCGCGAGTAATGTCCTGGGGCAATTCTATTTAGATAAGAATCGGGCCGGAAACACTGCTTAATCCCGAAAGCCATGATCGAAATCGGAATAGGTTGCAGGGTTCTCTTTCTTAGAGACTGCCATGTCAATAATTGACTTCTGTGGTTCACCTAACGGATCATATACACTCAAAATGGTACGTACACTGGAATAGGTTTCGTTCCTCTTAAAAGGCTCCAGGACCGTTACTGAGACACTTACCGCTAGAGTGCGAACCTTAATAAACAGCCTTGTCTCCAGAAAAACGCGTAATTTCCCCCAAAACAAAACGGTTCTCTCAGGGCCTTTGTGAATATTCTATTGTAAATTAAGATTAAGAGATACAGGTTCATAAGTACCTTCTATCAAAATACTAAAAAGTATCTAGACCGCGGTTGCCCAGTAGAAAGAGCTTTTTTTCATAGAACGTGATATCTCGTTAATACGATCTTATCGATTTTGCTATTGACGAGATATCTCGTCGAGACAACCACCAGGAGGGTTAAGCGTTCTATTAAGACGTGACGTTCTATTGAGATGTGTTCTATAAAGACGTGAGACGTGTCTATAAAAACTGCCATGTAGAGTTCGTTCCAAACCAATAAAACCGTTCTGGTAGCTGAATGGATAGCGCTTTGAGCTTTTGTTCAACAGGCTTTATGATTGAATCCCGGTTTGCAGAGGTTCAGAATCCACTTTAAGCCATAGTTCACAGATAATTAGCCCTCCTATAGCACAAAATGACAGTATAGAGAGAAACCAAAACCAGACCAGAAAAAAAGTTTCTAATTGTAAATATCGGGACACAATCGAATGAAGAAAGCAATATCACGTGTATTAAAAAAAGGTGTTTCCTACGAATTAAGTCCACTCAATAAAACTGATAAAATGGTAATTTCAATAAAAAAAAGCTGACGAAAAGAAAGCATGATAATTGTATTTTCTGCAATTTCACTAGAAGTGGATTTCAAATGCATTTTTTAGTAAATATTCTTCATCACAGTAATCATGTGACTATTGATCTTTCCCCATTAGGAATGATTAATCTTTATACAATAAAATAGGACTTTAAATTTCAAACTCGGAGCTTATTTTATGATGCCAATAAAATTGTGACATATTAAGTTGTTTAAAAAAAAAACTTGTTAATGTTTACTTCGAATAATAAGTTGAAACTCCAAAAATTGCCCCATCAGGAATTTTTGCATCTGGCTGAGTTGTTCCTTTTGGAATATTTTGTTAATGATTTACTTATTTTCTTAGGAGGTGACATATTTGGGATAACTTAATAATTGTCTTTATTTGATCCAAAGCCATAGAACCAAAGTAAAAATGGTGTAGAAATCAAATGAATGACAACTATATACGTACTTGATATTATTTAATAATAAACTTATTGAAAATGAAGAAAATCATTTAAACAAGCAGATTAAAACTATTAAAGTTTACTTAAACACCAAAACCTCAAAGCTTAATTGAATAGGTACTTAAAATCTATTCGTTCTTTTTTCTCTCCAATACTGATTTAAAATTCAGTTTCTATATATTTCAATAAGTATTTTGTAGTAATTTTACCCATTTGAAAACATCTAATAATTTGAATTCGAAAAAAGCATGAAATATAGTTAGCAAGTAGCTGTCTTTCGTTGAGCCTTGTTTTCAGATAATCAATTAGAAATGTTTTAAAAAACGATTTGCAGTGATATCCAGGTATTATATCACACGATTAAAATGATAAATTTATTTTAAGGCAAGGGATTTTATCACAAAAAGGTCGTTTTTTCTGAAAACATATTTCTTACAAACATAAGCTTTAAAATATAAGAATAAAAGAATTCCAAACCTATTTTTAATTTAAAGAATTTGAAGAAAATAATCACTAAAAAAATTGTTAAAAAATGCAAAGGAAATGAGTAAAGACGAATAAAAGGGAGTCTAACTCTAAACGGGAAATATTTTATATTTTGGAAAGTAATAGGTCATTAAATTTACGACACAAAGAAGTAACACGATGGGCTATTGCGACGGTCCAGGATTTATTCCGCTGGGAAAGCTCTGAGTGCAACAAATCGTAATTTCGATCCACAGTCATCAGACGGGATCTACACCTGAGCTAACACCCTACTCTCCAAACACACACCACGAGATTTGAGGCCACGGCATATTTAATGTTCACCAGTTCCCACACAGACACGATAGTTTGTTCGCTGGATTGAGTTTCGAACTAGCAACCCACCTATTGCTAATCCACGATTCTACGAACTAGGGTACGATAGACTTTTTCCCAGACTGGGTCGAATCCCATTTGGTAAAATATTTTAAACCTCTTTTGGTTTATATCAGAGTCGAAAACTGTGCTGTAGTGGTCAGTTTATGGTGCCAAAACCGTTCTCCAAACTGTCCCCCTTTTCTGGGTAAGGGACAATTTGTGTTTCCTATTTGGATCCTCGTTCCCCATGGAGTAATACTAACATTTTGTTGAACTAAAAACACTTTGGGGGGGGGGACAGTAAAAGATAGAATTAAAAACTATATATTTTTAACGAAATAGCTGTAAAAAATAATTTCTTTGAAGTGCTTCTTATTTTCAGATGTTGTTTATTACACTTTTTTTTTATCTATGCAAATATGAGTAATTATGTAAATTTGTAAATAATGTTTTTGTATGTACTGATAGAAAGTCCCAAGGCGATAACTTTTTAATGTTAACCCAACTTGTTAATATTAAATTGAAATTTATTTCTTCCGTCATAAAATTCCATAATTAAGTTATATAATTTGTTTATCTATTGAACAAGAAAGTTGGTGAAGAGAAGTAGATTGTTTTTAATAGTTAATTCAGTTGAATAAATTTATTACCCAAATTAAGCGAATCGGGCTATTAAAAATACTGTCAGGTCATCAATATAATGAAAAGAATTAAGAAGTTAAGAAATATGTGTGTGTGCTGTGTTTTCTCTGTATATACATTTTTATTATTGCTATAAAAACAATAATTTTATTTTCAACCAATAATAAGCTTTTGAATATAAAATAATTACTAGATTGTGCTTTTGGTATATTCTTGAATTCAATTAAAAATTAGCATTTCCCTATTTTTGTATGATTCCTAATCAAAATTTATACAAAAATGTAAAAACAATTAAAACATTAATTTATCCTAGACATATCTACACTCATCAAATACGCATTACTGTTAGTACTACTGTCGATGCTTATCAGTGTTTACAAATCTGAAAATAAAATATGTTCAGATTATATCCTCGCGCGAATTCGTAAACCAACCCCTCAAAAATATTTGCACCACAAATTTAGTTCTACTACAAAATTAAAGGAGAATTGTACTAAGCATAATTTTGAACAGCTCGTCTAAAAATTTATATTAACAGTTATTGGAAAGCCTTCTGAAGAGCATGGTGAATCTGCTTTTCAAGTTCATTGCTTTTCTTTCTCTAAAACTAATTTCTGGGCAGAAATAAGAATTACAACAATAAATTCTCTCAAAAATGTTGTCAATAAACTCCTACGTTGAAATAAATAAGGTAGAAATCATAATTGTCAAATTTTAAAGATATTAATCAAGTTTGAATAGTGTGTAAAGATAATCAATTTACATTTTGTGTACATAGTTAAGCATTAATTTCATTCATCCTAATATTTGTCTCTTTAATTTCTTAAAGAGAAATAAAAATATTTTACAAATTGCTATTCATTTATAAAATTACATGATCTTTTAGATTAAATGGTATGTGAAACATGCAGTAAAAAAAGCGATCATCTCAATCTCCTTATTCTGAAAAAGTAAAAAGAAAACACAAAATTGTCTACATATTCCATGCTTATAATGTATTGTAAAATTTAAATTATTTTGTTGTGCGTTCTGTTTGAAAGAGGTGAATTATTAGGTTATTGTTAACCTCGTTGGTCAAGATATAACCTTATACCAAGTACACAAGCTCATGTTATACCTGTCGCATAGCAATAAATTCGTGATCACCCAAGACCAAGAGACATCAATACATTCTAAAACATGGGAAGGAGTTACTGGGTATGGGAACGTGTGTAAGATGTGCATTTCTTAACTCTTTTTACAAAACTGATATACCTTATGTGCCTCCTTCTGAGTGTTGCCAGAGCAGTCTGGTTAAACTCTTAGCAACCATATTAGTATTAGTAACTAGTCATAAGTATATATTATAACTAGTAGTTTAACTTATAGATTGGAGCATTGTAACTTTAAACTACCTTGTAAACATAATTTATAACAGCGATAGCTCTCTAAAAAAGAAATAGTAAAAACTGTCCATGGACCTCAAGAATTTTATTAGATTTTTGTAAGCATTTTTATTTGAAATCTGTTTCTTAAATATATCTAAATTAAATCAGCGGCATTCCTTTTCTTGAAGTTCCATCCAGTATTCCAACTTTAATTCAAGTCATGTGAATATTTCGATGGCTCATAACGCTTTCTTTCAAATTAACCTGATAATACTTATAAACGTAGGACCTCAAATAAAAAGTGGTATGAAATTGATGCGCAACGGATGATACAAAAATATTCAAGAAACTGCAAGACACTTTTGAACTACAAGTTTTTGGCAGTTTAAAAACTCCATACTAAATTAATACGTGAATAGCATCGAAAATGAACAGTTCTGCTATTCTTGTACACAATAAAATTAAATTAATTGCATAAAACAACAGCAAAGAAATTAAAACCTAAACATTTCCATCGATAGTTTTACTAAATCACTGAAACTAGAGTAAGCGATTTGTTGTTTCAAAAATGCAATATATATATTACAATATAAATATTAGATAACTGATTTAGCCAATTTAAAAATTAGATATCCGTTTAGAATTCAACTTAAAATAATCTATGCACTTTTAAAATACTACAATTCCTAATCAAGTCTCATTCATCAAAAAAGATCCGTTATAATCTACAAAAGTAAGTATTCATCTTTTAAATATCAGGTGAGAAATAAGAACTCGTTTAATAGAGTAGAAAAGCGGTAATGCATGTAATTCAACCGAAGTGGACGTTTAATATTTTGGCATTCAGATAGCACATTTAAGGAATAGTTTAATACAATCCCATAACGCGTGCCCCCTTTTCTGAATTGTATTTTTTGACGTACCTCTTTAGTGTAAATGAAGTGTAAAGATTTAATCCAATAAAACATTTCGTACTAACTATAAAATTTTGTTAGAAACATAAAAATAATACTTAAGGAGCACATTATTTTTATTTTGAATTCGATTGTTTTTCATCGCGAATCTGAAAAATAGCAAGTTAAATATTTTGTCTAATTCACCAACTTTTTCGTATAAAAAGAGTACACAAATTGAAGTCCGCATCTCACCTCAGCTTTCGCGAAAAACTGCAACATAAATGTTATCAATGTTCGAACACAATCTATGAAAGATTTTAACGTTTTCAGGGTTTAATCTTCACACAGCAACAAAAGAAAATGTGGATGAAAACGCAACTTCTAAAACAAAAAAATATATGGATAAATTATATGCTTCCCCATTAACTGAAACTAAGTTCTTTTCTGTGCGATGTCCCTACAGTTAGTTAACCCACAATTCAAACTATTTTATATGAAAGCTTTAGTTTGTTTACAAAGAGATAAACGATGCTAAAAACAAAGCCACTCTTATCTAGAAATATTTTTCTATTTGGGGATAGGTTATAATCGGCGTCGAATAATTCGTAAAAATTTAAAATTGTTCTTATCGTAAAATCTCAGAAGTCATTAATCATATTAAGGAGGTGGTAACCTCAAAATTCTACACATTGGACCAAAAATTCGAGATACATTTTAGCTCATACACTACTCTGATTCTTCTTAAAACTAAACGATATTTTTCTTGATTCAAAAGCTACATTTTAAGACGTATTTAAAAGCTTTTAAGCTTAGTTAGATCTATTTAAACTCCATGTATGCCAGTCTATTGTACCAGGTGACTTGAATTGGTTTTCCCAACTTTAAAACTTTTCACATGATTCCATTATATTTACTACAAATTTTCCGATACTATTTATTAACTAATTTTAAGTAAACCTGTGTACAGGTTTTGGCACCCTGATAAAAAAATGCAATCAAATGAAGGATGAAAAGTTGCATGATGGAAAGTTGATGAAACTAACTTAGAGTTTAATACCAGAATTTCAAATTTATATGACGTTACATAGTAAAATTCGAGTTAAGTTTTACTTGCGTATTTATATTACATTAATATATGACGAAAGGAAAAAATTACTTGAATTTTGAATCGCATCAAACGTTTGCAGGTATTCCATTGTATAGTATGTTTCATTCAAAATGCTTATAATAAAAAAATTACCAATTATGTAAATTTCCACGTGTTTTACAATTGTATACTATAACTATGCCACTATACTATCACTATCACTATGCCATTATTATAACTATGCCACTTCACAAAATAATTGAATCAGTAACAAAAGAAGCTATTTGGGACATCATTCATCATCATCATCATCATGAAAAAAACTGATTAATTTATAAAATACATTAATTAAGTTAGCCTACAATAATCAGAGATGGGAACGCCATCGATAATCATAGATACAATAATCAGAGATCGAGAATCAATCACTTCGGGATTGATACCAAATCGTCGCCAATAGCTTACTGTGTTACTACAGTGCGACATTTATTAACTACCTAGCATTAAAAATCCCGTATTTACTAACGATATGGGTCAATATACTGTATTTAAATGTAATGCGTATAGTTTTTAATTTAAGGTTGTATTACCAATAATTAAGTTTATCATAATAATTAAGTACATGAGATAAATTTTCAGTATAAACAAACGATGGGAAGACGATAATTTTACCTCTAGTTACCTATTACAGATTAAGCACAGGAAGCACGTTCTACCACAAAAAACTAGCGCCATCTACATTTAGCTTTACAAAAAAGTCTCAAATTGTCTTACTCGAGGAACAATAGACATCGAGCCATATCAAAGGTTTGATTCCCCTATTATTATTTCTAAGCATATATATATATATATAATGAAGCACTGTAATTTTCGCAGCATTTCCAAACAATTCATTACATTTTCTTCATATTGCTATTATGCCGTAAGGCAAACATATCCATAGTTAAAGTTGAGATTCTTAAAACACAAATTTTCAATAAATACTTTTCTAAGATTTAGCGAAAAAGAATATTACTTATGAGGCAACTGAAATAAAATATCTCAAATGTGCAAAAGCACTTAATAAAGATTAATTAAATTTGTTTTTATAATTTCATATAATGTCAGCAAAAAAACTATTTTTTG
Source organism: Metellina segmentata (assembly GCA_947359465.1). Taxonomy (NCBI): domain Eukaryota; kingdom Metazoa; phylum Arthropoda; class Arachnida; order Araneae; family Tetragnathidae; genus Metellina; species Metellina segmentata. The sequence continues at coordinate 78,925,037 of OX375878.1, forward strand.
AACATTACTGCAAAATTAATTATAAAAATGAGCTTATAATTCATTTTGTAAATTTTCGTTGGACGTGAATGACTACATTATCAAAACTAAAGCATAGAAACTGGAAATAAGTTAGTAAACTAAATTTAATGCACACAATAACAAGACATTAATTTAGCTCTCAAAAATGCAAACACAATGGAGCACCTAATCATACTGTCTACATTCCTGAAAAGACACACAAAGCATTTGTGACATTTAATTTTAACAACTTTAACAAACAAAAAATTTTCTAACAGCAAACATAAAATCCACTGTCTTAAGAAATAAATTTTTCCCCGGAAATATGCCATTTATTTGTATATTTATTAAGAGAAAAATAATGCATAGCAATACAAAATTCTTAGAATTATCTTCTTGAATTAAATATTCTCCATACCGAGAGTAGTTCATTATGTCTCCCTTCTCTGGAAAAGTGACGCAACTAATGAAAGATTTTCAATTGACGAACCAAATCTGGATCAATGTTACAAATTTCTAATAGAATTTCAAAAGCTTTCTTTTAAATTTAAAGTCTATAGTTTTTCAATCAATCATGTATCATTACTTTTTTGGGTTGAGCGAAGACTTTTCAATCTATAATGTAAAACTAATTTTTTGACTCATTTTTCTTCAGGAAGTGCGATCTGTTTTTTTTTATATCCCGTTGCTTTAGATAAATTTTATAAGAGCATAAAAAAAAAATTCTAATTCGGCACTCTAGTATGTGGAAACACGCTTCCAATTTTTAACGAAGATGAGCAGCGAATGTTAAAAACTTTCTTTAATAATTAAAAGCTAAAGCTTTCCAATCTTTCATGTAAGATGTACTTTTTGGGACATTTTCTTTCCTAGGTGCGATTTGTTTTTAATATCTAATAATATTGCATACATTTTATAAGAGTACAAAAAAACTTTTTCGAATTTAATACTACTAATGTATGGACACATGCTACAAATTTCTAATAAAATATGAACAAATGCCATTCAAAATGAAAAATAAAATATACATCGAGATTTCGAGCATTTTTTTTTCTTTCCTAAAAAACGTTATTTTGAATTTGTCACTTTACTCGATCAGAGAGCATTTGTTATTTTTTTGCTATCACTTACACAAATTATCTGATAAGGTAAAATATAAATTAGAAAGTAAACGCAAGTAAAACTTCCTTCGAGTTCATCACTTTCCCAACTTATTCACTTTAACAAGAAAACAACAAAACATTCAAACAACCAGCTCCTTCAAATTACAGTCCGAAGAAGAAAACAATCCTACCTGAACCAACTTCTGTTTCAAAGCAGATGACTCGGAAAGTTTGGGGTGCCAAGGCAGGGTGGAGGAGAGGAAGAAGACGAGCAGTGTCCAGAACATCTCGAACGTCCTCCTGTCGCGATCCCCGCTGCCCAAGAGCGGGATAGCCCCCTCTTGCTCCACCTTCCGCCGAGTTCGCGTCGGCGCAAAGGTGAGCCCCCGACGGCATGCCGGTGGGACGCCCCTGCCCTGCGAGAAAAACACCTTGTCCCAAGCAAATTGGATACACTGATGTTTAATGGCCGAATAAATAGCGCTTATTGATTGAAACTAATTCCGGTTGATTAAAAGTGGCGACGGCTGTAAATAAAGAAGGGGGTGACGACATGGGGGGATGCTTTCACCCGCGGATGAATTCAGTTTTGAATTTACAAGGTTGATCGTATGGTCTCGAAAACAAATATAAAAGATAGGAAGATGGATCAACAAGCAAGTATGTGTACAAAGAGAGAAAATAAGAGTCGGAGTTTAAACTTTTTGTTGACGGCGGTTGGCATCAAAATTTCTCCCCATAAAAATGGTGGTCGATCTGTTCAAACGTGGACCCCGTTCGCTCTAATGAGAAAATTTTCCTAAAATAGATATATTTATAATTAGCCTTAAAAAGTGCAAGCTTTCTGAGAAGTGAGTTTTATTTATTTTTTAATGAAAAGTTAGCCTTTTTAATCCAAAAAAGAATATATTCTTATTCATGTCTAAAAATTTAAAAGAAAAGATTTTGGATTACAGAAAATTACTGGACCTTCAGCAATAGTTACATATGTTATCTAAAACGATTGTTTAAATAGATAAAGACAGATAAGTAGTTAATAGAGATAGATTAGTAGTGTAAATAGTAAGTGTAGTCTACAGGAAACATCCCATGAAATTTACATAAAGAAAAAGTTTATTAGATTAATGTTGTCACATTGTTCTTTCACATGCCGATAGACACTGTAAATAAGTGGTTTTGCACAAAAACATATATCGAGATAGATTAATAGTTTCGCGCCCCTTTTCAGGCCGATATTTCAAGTTTTTAACCCGAATCACAAATAATGGTAATAACAAAAACGATAATAGAATATGAATATTTGCTATTGATACTCTTACGGTGTTTAAGAAGACTGGGTATCACAAAAAGTTCCAACCATTTGATTTTGTCAGTTCATAAATAGTAAAAATTACTTTATTCATTCATCTTTAGGCATTCCCTAGCCCTTTTATCTGAATTAATTAGCAAATTATGCATTTTAAAATTTTGCAAAAACTGCTGTTCATTTCGTTTACAATGTAATAATTATCAGCGAACAATGGAACTTAAAACAATATATCAGGTAAAACTTCAGTGTGAAAAAATATCTTCAAAGAATTCTTCAACGTAGAACCTTGTGATAAACAATAAATTTATTTTATACAAGTACTTTTAATAAGTGACTCAATTTGCCGTATCACACAACTTTTTCATACGAAATTCAGAAGAATTTGGAACATAAAATTCATGATAAGTTGTATCAATCGTCAGTCATTCCTAAGAACATGCATTCACGCCAATCGTTCCTGATACACGAACGTTTTGCATCGAATGGTTTCTTACTATGATTGGTTAATCGTATTTGGTATGCATAATGGGTACCTCAGCAGACTCCCTACCCTACCCCCCACAGTTGCGAGTTCTAAACTCAATCCAACAACCGATCGTCGTGTACGTGGGGTTGATGCACGTTAAATGTGTCGTGGCCTCAAATGTCTTCACGTTGGCATGGTGTAGAAGTTTGGAGTGCTAGCTTTGGTGTTGACCTCGTCATCTGACCTTGGTTCGAAATTACGAGGTGTTGGCCTATGATCTTCCTCTTTGGTATTTATCTTGGAGTCGCCAATATCCTTTAGCGTTCAGTTCGTTGTTAATTCAACAACCTACCCCATGCTTCTTATTTTGAGGTAAGCATCCAGTCCAAATAATAGTGAGGCGCAGTAGGTCCTTGCGAATGGTGTGTATTTAGGGCTCGTCAATGGCCCTTCGTGTTCAGTACGTCGTTAATTCAACTACCTCTACCCCATTCTTCTTATTGACGTTAGCATCCAGTCCATATAATAGTGAAGTGCAGTAGGTCCTTGCGCATGGTACAAGGGAGTACTCTCTTCATTTTCCTTCCTTTGTCATCAAGTTCATTGACGGCCATCAAGCTCGAAGACAGCATTGTGGTCATCCATACATGGCTGTCAAGATTTTGTGCAATCTTTTGGGTTCCTTTTTTAACTTAGGGCTAAAAATAATTCGCATGGTATCGTCTTTGCGGAAAAGAAATAGTTGTATAACAATAATTTTGTCTATAGCTAAACATAAGATTTTTTTTATTTTTATCGAATCTGGGCTCTCTAGTTTTCAATGTTTCACTATTCTACTGGGGAAGACCAAAGGGGCTCCGGATTGCCCCCTGGTAGAAATCACTAACAGAATGCGGCTATTAGACTTACATCGGGAAAAGATGTTCAACTACTTAGCAATATGTACAAGTTAAAGTTAGTAAGAAATGCATAAAGGAATAATATAAATTGACAGCAGTGCTTTTAGTTTAAATTACTCCCATTGACCCTCATAATGGTTGTCTCGATGAGATGTTTCATCATTATCAAATCTAACAAGATATTTCTAACAAGAAATCTCGTCATTAGAAGTAGAAACTGACCAGATATTGATCGTGTCATCATAAAAAATATATATCCGCAATAGTTTGATAACGAGATAGCTCGTCATTAGCAAAATTAGTCAGGTCTTGATGTACGAAATATCTCGTCAAAACTACTTGGAGGATTAGAACAAAAAACATACTCTTCATAATAATCACATATTCAGATGACAGGTCAGGCTACACTTCGAATACAGTTGTAGTCGACGTCATAAAAATAAACTTTTAATAATTCATAATTTAAAACATAATCAATTTATAACTTAAATAATGTTTTTAAAACGGGTTGAAGAAAATAGGATTTTGTTATACTTAAATTTTAGCTCACTTCTAAACCGTCATTTAACATCACTCGGTTCAACAAGCCATGGTTCGAATCCTGATCCAGGTGTGGATATACGTAGTGGTTCAAAATCTACTGTAGACCGCAGAATAGTCTAATTAGCTCTCGTGTAGGAAAAAAATACACCGTAGAGCGACGAACAAAACCCTTAACATGAAATACTCCTTTTTGTAACAGTTTTTGGACATCTTTTGGATTTGTTTGATAACATTTGATAACAAATGAATAATGCATATCATTCTCTTTTTCAAGACATTAACAATAACTAAAGGTACATTATATACCATTTACTATGAATTCTTATCTTCAGTGACATTTAGTACTCAAAAGCACTTAAACAGAATACTAAACAGAAAAGGTTAGATTATTTTTAAACCAAAAAGTTTGTAATCGAAAAATAAAGCATTGTTAGTGTAACTTAGAAAAACTTGGTATTTATGTTTCGTTAACTGTATTACTTATCGATCTTCAAAACCCGTATTTAAATACCGGTTTTTAAACCCTACTTACAGTCTATATCAATATCTGATATAAAATAACAATTTAATCTAATCGAAAGAAAGGAAAACTGTTGTTCCTGAAGAGCAAAACATAGCGAGAGACGAGGAAGTCTATCTGTCATTTTTCTTTCCTCTTTCGAAAGCGACTGGAAAAACTCTTTACCTTTTAACAAATCCTCGGAATGATTCGATTTGCGGAATACACTACTCTTAAGGAGTGCCTAAAAGTGGTAATCCCCTTTTTGGGATGCGCCATTTAGCAGTAAAAAGCGAAAAGAACAAGGAGTGGGGGGAAAGAGAGATAAAAAATAATCCTTCGGTGGTTTGGGTTTAGCAAAATTTTAAGAGACGAAACGGAAAAAAAAGAGGATATTTTTCTCGGGATTATACGTAAAAGTGACTATAGTTTTAGGGGAAACTTTCGCAGACTTTTTGGAGATTCGTTTTGACACACAAAAAGGCGCATTTTTTCCCACCACAAAGTATCTTTCTGTGATTTCAAATATTTCGAACACAATGTGTTCAGAATAATTGAAAATGTCCGAATAAATGTGATTCGTTTGTGGAATTTTATTCCTAAAGAAAGGAAATTGGAAGACTTTAAAATATCTTTGATTTTCCTTTTTTGGAAAGCACATTTGTAGTTTTTAATCCTTCTGTGTGTAGCATGTAGATCACTAGTGATTTAAAACATGACCATTCACATTCATATTTTTATCAAGAAATTATTAAAAAAGTCAAACTCTCGAATAACTTCGTTTGTCATTTGTAAAAATATGTAAAAATACTTTTATTTGACCGTCAAGTTTTGTAATAACTCTTTTATAAAACTTGATGGTCAAATAAAAGTATTTTTATATATTTTTATAAATGACAAACGCGAAGTTATTTCCTTCGTGCTATGTTTCTAAAATCTTACCACACGGATACGAACACACGAAAGCGAAATTTCAAAGTGTGATGCATGTTATCATTTCTGTAATCTATACAGTAATACTTTGTTCAGTTTGGAAAATTATTTTCCTAACCAATTACAAATTTATTCAGTCATAACTAACATTAGATTAATTAAATTTAAAATAAAAATGATTGAACAAATGACAAGACATTATCATTTCACGTGAATTTCGACTGTGTCGAACCACTACGTTTATATTAGGGTCTGGCGGCTTTACGGCGACAGACTGCATGATTCCTACATTATGCATCGCCTAACTGGTCCGTCACCTAGTGTTATAGTACGGGGGGGGGCAATAAATTCTACTCCCGGACCCGCCTAGTACGCATTGCCAAAACACTAAACATATCTGGTTTTTGAACCTGTTGGAGCCTCTTTGAAGTTTTGGAGCCTTTTTCTTTATCTCCAGGGTTTGCGTGTGGCCAGTTTTTAACCGGGTTGTGTGAGAAATCATATGACATGCAAACAAACAACAATTCCTTAATGTCCACCAGGTTTCGCTTCTTATATGGCCCACCTGTTCACCAGATCTAGCGCTATCCATCGAAAACATCAGGTTTATGTGTGCCTAACGACTGGCACACCACAGAACACCCAAGTCTATGCCAGAACTTTGTCAACGTGTGAAAGCAGCATGAATAGACGAGCATCCAAACTCATAAAAAACTTATTTCATTTAATGCCGAGATTTATGTATTAGCGATTGCTGGCTATACAAAATACTGCTTTCTTTGTTCTCCACAAGTCAAACTAAACTATAATTTCAATCATTTCACCCTTGTGTGTTATGGTATTTGTACATACTCTTATATCACCAGTCCATGGTGATACATTTTGGAAGACCAGCAGTGTACAATACATTGATGTCATAAACTCATAACTAACAATATTTTTAGTGCCAAAAAAAAATTTCAGACTAATGATTTTTGTTCGGCAAATATGCCTAAACGTATTATATATACGCTTCCTATGACAAAAATATCATTTGTACATTATTTCAAGGGAATACAGTTTCGTACTAAATACCATTTTTTTAATGTAAATTTAGTTGTAAGCACGCGTAAAATCATATGATGATATGATGAAGCAAATAATTCTGAAAGTTAAAAAAATACCATTCGCAGAGAAGAAAAAGCAATTGATGGGAAACAGCATTGAATCAATAAATCAATCGATTTTTCTGTCACTGAATTGGTTATTAACCACAGATGGACTTCGGAGATCTTGCTTAAAAAGTAGTTCGTAATAACTGGTGACGTATAATAACGACTTTTCCTACATCTCCAAAGAGTGCTGGTTGAATAAGAAATATCGAAAATCTTGTCGGGCTTCCTTTTCTGTATTTTTTAAATAAGAATCCATTAGAATTACTAGTAACTGTAAAAATGCAAGCAGCTATATTAAAACACTTCAGTGTTACGTCATAGTTCAGGTACACCTACCACCATTCCAATAATTAAAAACAATACCATATTATGGAACAAACTTGGAAATGATTAATCATAGTGCAATAGCACGTGCTGCAGTTTAAACACCTGCTAATAAAGTGTTTGCTTATCACAGGACAAACATTAGTATTGTACGTGACATAAAAATCCTCCTCCTTTCTCTACATCCTTATTTCAGATCCAGTATCATGTTTAATGGTGTGTCCTAATTAAATACAAATATGTATTACAAGTACTCAATCGTGTGTATGTGTGCCCATTATTCGTTCAATTATAATTATTGCTATTGATAAACTTTTATTTTAGACTTACTTTTCTCAGTTACATTTACTAAAATACATAAAAGTCTATTTTCACCTGAAGTACTATTTATTAAGCTTGTACATTGAACAGTTTTAAGAAGTATTGCACAGGGTGTAATACTTGCAACACGAGATTCGTATCTTCTAGAAGAAAACTGTCTCAACTCGAAAATACAAATTTTCAGAAAAGTGGTTTATCAGATTCTAATTGCTTCCAACCTTTGGGTTTGGTTTTCCTATTTAAAACCTTTATCTTCCTATTTCCAACCAACAGTTTCCAATTTTGCTAAATACGGGTTCATTTATTGGCAAGGATATTAATTATTTCATTCTTTCATATTATTTTTTCACCTGAAACGTAAAAAGGAAGGGGGTAGTTGAACTTAAACTTACCATTCATTATTATATAGTTATAAGGGAAAATGATAAAATACTTCCTATTTTAGCAGGGTAACACGCTGATCCATTATTTTGAAAAATCTTATATTATGCGTCACCCAAATTGCCTCTTATAAAAGTTTTAGATGGCAACGAAGGTTCTTAGTATATTTCAGCATTCAAAGTACCATCGATAAGTTGGAGCCTATTTACAACGAAAAAGAAAGTGCGTCACCAAAGCATATGGCTGGGTGAATGCTTCACAGTTCTATTAATTTAATCAAGATGGTATTTTTTCTGAAATTTCACGGGGAATGTGTACAGCCTCAATTGTAATCGTAGGAATTTAATTTTGATTTGTTTGAAGATATCACCGATATCCAGTTGTTCTTGCCGTCCACTTTATACACTCATTGCCATAAAAATTTGCGCACCAAGAAAAAGTAGTCAATAAGAAACGAAATTTTACACATGTAAGTACTACTTTGATATAAGTAAGTGATTAGAAAATCACAGAAAAAGGATCATTTATTGCAGAAAAAAGTACAAATGAACGGAAGTTTTAGTACTCTGTTGGATCCCCTCTAGCGCGAATGCACGATGCGATATGAGCGGGCATTGAGGCATACAAATTCCGTATGACGTCCTGAGACATCTCGTTCCACAGTTGCTGTAAACGCGCCTCTAGTTCGACCAAACTCGTAAGGTGTCCAACTTGCCGTCCCAAATGATCCCAGATATGCTCGAATGGTGACAAATCTGGGGATCGAGCAGGACATGGAAGGGTGGTAATGTGGCGGAGGCAGTCTTGTGACATCCTTGCTGTGGGTGGCCGAGCATTGTCTTGTTGAAAAATGACTCCTGGGAGCCCTGCCATGAGTGGCATCACATGTGGCTGAAGGATGTCACGGACGTACCGCTGGGTTGTCATTGTGCCAAGGATCAATATTAGGGGTGACCGTGTATCGTAAGCAATGGCACCCCATACCATCACACCAGCTGTGGGAGCGGTGTGTCGCTGTAAAGCGAAGGCAGGATTGAGGCGTTCACTACGGGGCCTCCACACGCGAACACGATTGTCATCACTGTTCAATTTGAATCTAGATTCGTCGCTGAAGACGACCTGGTTCCATTCCGTTGCAGTCCAATCCCGTCGTGCGCGACACCACTCCAAACGGAGACGTCGGTGGGTGGGTGTCAATGGCAGCGATACCAAATGTCCTTCAGCCAAGCGCCTTGCGATGGTTCGGGAAGACACAGGGTCCCTTAGTGAAGGTGCTGCTTGTGTCTAGATAGCGGCCAATGAGGTAGTTGGCTCTACGCGTGCGTTTCGTATGATGTGACGGTCTTCTCGACGACTGGTCTGTCGAGGGCGTCCTGAGCCTGATGTCTCTTCTGTCCTTCTGTCTCTCTGACGTCTCTTCTGTCCACTGGTCCCAACACCTCCTCACAGTAAAATCAGAAAGGCCTACTTGGCGAGCTACTCGCTGAGCTGACCACCCAGCTTACATCATCCCGATGATTCTTCCCCTCTCGAACTCTGACAGCTGCTCATATTGTCTTCGATGGCGGCGTAACGGCATGTCTACCTCAGCGTTTCCTTTGCAAAAGATTAAGTACACTCAAACAAGCTCTGCTTACCTGGTTTATACTCCAAGGAGGACGAAGTTCAACGCCCTCTAGTGGCATTACGCAATCACTCTGCATTTCTAATCATTTGCATATCTGGCCGACATGTACCTTCATGCCAAGTTTCGTTACGATCCCACAATTATTTTTGGTGCGCAAATTTTTATGGCAATAAGTGTATTTAGGCCAGTAGGTTTGGCTCTCTTTTAAAAAATCTTATCCAACGGTAGTAGTGTGATAACGACTTTCTGCCTCTGCTTATCATTTGTTAATTCAAAGTTTTTTAATTTATTGAGAACTGATTAAATATCTAGTTTATTTTCAATATCTAGAATGGGATATCCTTCCTTGTGTAGCAAAATAGTGACATAGTAACAATCCAAGCTACATAACTCTCCTACCATTGTCACTTCCGAGGTTTTTTCCCAGTGAATCACAACGTACTAACAAGGCCAATTTTTTAATGCCATACTTTTCACATGTTCGTCGTATTTGGAATCGACACTAGGCACATTTTGAATAGTTTCTAATGCTGATACAGAATATGTTATCAGTTTCTTGCAAAACTCACTTTACTAGATATGGTAACCTCTTAAAATTTGACAATTTGGTGACCTTCGGCAAAAAATGATAGTGGCACTCTTTTTTGAAATCGGAACTTTTTAGATGAAAGTTAGCGTTGGGTGAAAACATTCTTACCCCTCACGGCTTTATTTATTTAAAACTTTTCCAGAAATGTTGCTACAGCTGGATACCGATTATGTGCTTCAATTTATCATAGCAAAAAAATTCAGATGTGTGAGAGAAATATTTAAAGAAAAAGTTATTTAAAATAATTGTCATACGCAAAACTCCAAAACTTTTCACGCGGGAGAAATAAAAGAGAAATGCAGACGATTATCATAAAAGATAGCTTGAACTCAAAAATAAAACACGGTTTCGAATTTTAACACATGGTGATAAATTGATGCCTTTTTGGGGGTCGATTCGTATAACACCTAGATTTTAAACAAACATTTTCATGTAAGAAAAAAAAAATCTATCCATATTTTTTTTTAAATCTAGGGATAAAATAGATTTGATTTCTAGCAAAAAATTTGTTTCTTTTAGCCAACTTAGCCTTGTGTCGTCTGCCACTCTTAAAATGTAAAATGTTATTTCTCTCATGTATAAAGGGAATGAGTATAGCAACATTCTTTAGTTGTGGATTTTTAGAAATGTTCCATTTTTAGTCTGAAGAACTTTCACTCGTGCTATAAGTGGCAGGTGGATTTCAACGGGCAGAAAACACATAAAAAATTTTAAGGTTAGAAATGTTTCGCCAAGAAGTCGCCAACTCATAAAATTTAAGGGGGTCATAGTTGCTTTAAAAATGAGTTTTGCAAACAACTGATCACATATTCTGAATCAGCATTAAAAAATTTACAAAATACGTCTAATGTCCATTCCAAATGCGACGAACATGTGAAAAGCTTCCCTTGTAAGACAGACAATTTCATGCCATACTTTAAAATTCTTCTGAACTAATCACACAATCCATTCTATTGCCTATCCGTATAGTGAGGCACTATCATGAGCGCACTCATGTGGGTACACCCCTCTGACACTAAAAAGCAAACACAGTAGAACTCCAATTATCCGAATTAATTAGGTCCAGAAACAATTTTGTTTACATTTTGTACTTACATATTGTATTAATATGTACCATTGCTTGAACATATTGGTTAAAGTCAGTTGTTTCGCTGTCTTTACTCATTTCCGTGCAGCCATATCACGCATGCGCTTGACGGTGAGTAGCTGTAGATGGTGTCGCCACTCAGGCATACGCTCCATCAATTTAAACACTGTGTCAAAGCACTCAAGCGCCTTAGTAGCTGACGGTCCAGCTTCTGGTTTAGTAGCATCGTCGTCTTCATTTTCCGGATCATCAATGAGTTCTTCTCTCACACTTTGAGTTCATCGTCACTGAGAATCCAGAATCACACACCAGCCACTCGCCTACGTCCTCTGCACTGCACTCGGAACATCCAGGAATTGTCACTACGACGTTTGGTTTCTTATGTTCTCAATTGACACTTTCTCCACTTCGTTTTTATCATTCACCTATAAGAAACTTTTAAAATGCGGAGTTTGTTTATTTCTTTTTTGTTTAAAGCAATCCGGATAACTGGAGTTCGGATTATTGGAGTTCTACTGTATATCCTTTTAAATTCAGGGGCGTGGGCCTATGGGAGGGCTAAGGGAGTTTGGCCTCTTAGACACGGAAACGAAAAAAAAAATAGATTCTTATTTATTTCGTGATTTCACCCAAGAAAGGTGCCGGGCTTAAGCTCTACATACACAAAACAGCAAATATATCATTTTTTGATTTATTGAACTGATCTTAAATTACGATGAACGTCCACTTTTCTGATTTCCCAGACTGTTTAAATTAGGGTTAGCTACTTTACGCTGGTATTCATTGGGCTGTTTCAAATATTCTTTAAGTTAGTAAGTAAGATGTAGGTATGAGAGATAAAAGATGGGGACGAATCGGGGAGTCAGCATTTCAGACAATATAAAGATAATTTGCAAGGGAACATCCACAAAGACAATTCTCTCTTATGTTTTCATTTTACCAGGGGTTACTTTCGAGAGTCGAATAGTTGTTGACAGGCGTTCAGGACAGGAATATCTTAATCACCTCAATCAGGGAAATCGATGATTATTCCGTTACATATCCAGCAATCCCGATTTTTCTGTAAATATTGATTTGTCCATTTTTGTATGTCGATTATCTGAAAGCTGACAAAATATTACATTCTTTGGCAAGTAGTTTAGTAATGGCTTTTCTGTGTTTCAAGAACTTTACATTTAACAAATTTAAAATACCGGAACTGAAAAATTAAGAGGATTGGTTGAAAGAAGCAAGGATTATATTCGTCTAAGCTACGCCAGATACAAGACAGACAGTATCAAGTAAAGGACATACACAAGGAGATCTCCTTTGTACACACACAAGGAGAGTTCTTACAGTCACAGAAGAGAGAGACACAACTAAGTAGGAATCGAACATTCGCCAACTGCAATTCAGATTGCTAGCGCAGTGGACATACCCACCTAGTCACGACGGCCCCCATGAAAAATTTAGAAAAGGCATACACGCGTTTTACCATTTGAACACAGAAATGATGCTTGTGTATTTTTGAGGTTATCAATATTAAAAGTGACTGAAGTTCCTTCTTCTGTATAGATTTATTCTATTTCAGACATTTATCTCTTCGCATTTTTCGAATAAGCATTTATACTTAAAGAAAGAGTTAATTGTAATTGGAAAATAATTTTTGTATAAATAAATTATACTATTAAAACATTACAAAATGTTTACGCAATTTGACAAAATTTTATTCGATTGCCTTTTTTATCCTTCTTATAACGTAGTGCTTGAATTCCAGGTTTATTGCATTGCATAAGGTTTTTTACTAAATAATTACACTATACATTGTTTTGCAGTTTTATGATTATTTACGAACTGAAAACTATTAAATGGTTTGCATTGGAGAAATTCCTTAAAGTTGGTGTTGCCAATAGCTAGTTGTGTTGCTCCAGTGCGACGTTAATTAAATAGCTATCTTAAAGTTGTCTACATCATACTGCTTATCAAATTATTAGATAGTCTCAAAAGTTGTTAGCCCAGTGTTAGAATTGACTGCTAGCAAAGCCGTCACACTGATTAACGAAAATAAGGAAATTTTATAAGTTTTCGAGTATTGAGTAGTCTTATTTTAATAGCGAGTTTAGTAATGGAAAAAGACGCTTAAATCAGTTTGTCAACATTGACAATAGCGAAATCATTGAAGTAATCGCGATATTTTTGAGATCGGAACTACAGATAATTCATTTAGCAAAAGTAGCATATGTACGAGGTTTGTTCAATAAAGAATGATCATAACTTTTTTTTAAAGGTGATTAAAAAAATCAAGAAAAATAAAATTCATATTGAATGTGTAGCGGGATAAGTGGAGAATAGATAGCGTACGTTTCACGGTCATGACGTCATTGCTGAGGACTTGGCAGCCGGCCAAGAACGCCTTGTTTTACTTTCGTCCACGGCAAAAATGGATGTGACACGTGAATTGCAATACACTGCATTGAAATTTGGTTTTCGCCTCAACAAATCGTCAGATCTTTCAAAAACCAATGTCATGTTTGTTCCACATCCTCCATGTAGTACTGATGTACACCATGCGATTTTTTTTTTCTTTTCCCGAATTTGAAGAAACACCTCCGGGAAATGGGGTTTTCATCATCACAGGCATTGGTAAAAGTTGCGTTGGTGATTTTGAAGGACCTCTCAAAAAATGGCTTCCAGAATGTGTTTGAAGACTGGAAAAGAGGTGGAGTTAAGTCCATTGCATGTAATGGAGAGTATTTTGAGAAAGACCATAAAAATTTGGAGGATTAGTACAGGAAACTATTTTTTATTAATTTATGATCATTCTTTATTGAACAGCCCTCGTAGTTAGAATATTAATATAAATGCTTATAATACTTTAAGAATCAATTATTAATGTGAGCCGTGTGAAAGTTTTTCTGGTGAACAAACAATTTCCTATGAAAAGAAATCTCCCGAATCTTCATTACTCACTTTCTATATTCAGATTCCCATAAATTCTGTAGTCTTAAGGAGCTCGAAAAGCTTACGATACCTAGGTCATGCTGCCAAAATGAAATCCTGCGTGCTCCCCTGCACACAATATCTGTTAGACACAATGGCCTGAAAAACTGGTGCACCAGTCTTCTTGGTAGGCCACCCACAAGAGCTGAGAATTGCAGAAACACGATGGGACATGGACTCCACGAGCTTGTGGAAGTATTCTATACGCATTTAACACCATTCTTCAGGTCCACAATTATGTTGTATTCCGAGGAGTAGGATAACTGTGTTCCGCAATGCGTTGCATGGCAGATAGACGTTTAATAAGAGACCTAGCACATAAGAGACCGATTGCAATTGAGAGGAGCTTAAAAAAGTGTGATAAACATGTCAACTAGTAGTCACGTGATTGTTGTGAAGATTTGACTTGGTTGGCTGATTTGGCATCTTATCTCTTTGGTTGGCGATATAACATTTTTGACAGATTCGGTGTCTAGCACATTTCTATAGTGGTGACTGAAATCTCCAAAGTTTACTGCTATTTCGAGGGGACAAATCGGATGATGAATCAATTCACGAGCGTATTCTCCCGTTCGGTGGACCAATTAGGTGATGAATATTCATTTCCACTCGGCAGAAGAAATTAGTATAAGGGTCATATTACGACTAGTTTTGTTCACATGATCCAAGGCACATGAAAAGGTTACCATTACCTACTCTACTTTTATATTTCCTCTATGCTCTCTCAGAAGTGGTCGATAACGTTGAGATCTGGTAAGTTGGGGGGGGGGGGGGGAAGATGACAAGACTCCCAAATTTAGATGAATGCTCCTATCTATATATATAATTCTCTTGCGTGGCACGCAAAAAAGACGCTATTTGTAATCGCGTTTTGGCAACACTGTACGATTGTTTGTTTATCGCGAAGTCTCGAGCATCGATTGAATTTATAGCGTTATCGGATGAAATTTTATTGAAAAAAAAATGAATTTTAGTCGAGCTGTTGCAGTTTATAATTAGAAATCAAAGAAAGCGGAGGATCTTTTCAAGGCCATTTAAAAAACGGTCCTTTTCAGGGCCAACAATTATAGTTCAACAAGACGCTTGCACTACAACTTTCGGCAACAAACTCAATGAAAAAGTGTGGGTCGTTTGAGTGCTGGGAAAATGTACACATAAACAACATACTGGGCATTCAATTTCCAAAGCACCGCTCACATTTCGAGTCAAAATTTGCACAAAGTTTTCATTTGAATTCTGATTTTAGAGATACTGTATATATATTTTCTGTAATACAGCAAATTTAGATTTGAAAAACATTTTTTTATTAACATATTTTGCAAACAATCCCTTCTGCTAGGACACATGTCTTCATTGAGGCGAGCGAAGCGAGCATAGGTTCGCGCAGCGAACCAATGAGGATTGCGAAGCAATCCTCCGGGGGTTGGCGAGCGTTAGCGAGCAGGGGGCAGGCCCCCTAGTAACCATTATTTGACGTGTCTAGACTTGTGTGGTTGTCCTGTTGGAAGAAGCCAAATCCATCAGAAGAACGCAAGACACGAATATGTATTTCGTCCGAAAGGATGCACGTCTATCTGAGTTGTTTGTAGACGTACCAGAGGTTTCATTGAATGCCAACTAAGTAACCCCGTAGCATTACGTAGTCACAACCAGTCTGTACGATTCCCTATTTACATGCAGGATACACGACTTCACGTAGTTTTCTCCACGTACGGATCCCTCGATATCCCTGAAACGCGACTCGTCAGGCTAGATTACTCGTTTCCAGTCATCAAGTGTCCAGTGACGTTCCCGAGCCCAGGAGAGGCGCATAACTGCGTCGACTGTTCAACAACGGAATTCGAGTTGGACCTCGGCTTCACATGCCCATATCTTTGAGGGAACGTTTCCCAGTCCACACGCTGACATTGGTTGACGGCGTCTACCATTGAATTATGCTATTTGAGGCAGTGTTCCATGCCTAACAAGGGAAACGATACTTGCCAGTCAACACTTGTCACGTTCACCGACTGTTTAAAGCCACACTACTATCTTAAGTTACAGGTTTGGTTAGAATTCATGCAGTCACGGTACATCTTTGAAATGATAGTACGTGATAATCCAAACTTCTCTACCTCCGAAATTCTATGACCCATCTCATGACAACCAACTTTAAAACCACGTTGAAAAGCATGACAATTTGCCATTCTCACGGAAGAAAGTGCTTTAGAAGCCTTAAAAGGTCTATCGCTCTCTATATGCACTGGCTGACGCAATAAGATAGTGCATAGATGGCGTTGCTCTGTATTTTGCATTACAGTGCATAAGCTCATTTGTACCAGTTTTTCTGGGATTTTTTCAGTGTATATGCATGTGCTATAGTTCAGGGTTAGGATTTTTGATGTAGTTAATAAACATCTCACTGACGCAACACAACAGGTTATTGGCAACGAATGAATTCCGAAGGGTGCGAATTGGGCTTCTGGGGACGGTCCGGAATCAACAACCGAAGAGAAACGGTTCTGATGCACAAATTCGCTTATTTCACAATTCCTACAAATTTGAATGGTTCAAAATTACCTGTTGCCAATATTTCCCAACAATTTTGATCACGGACCAGTGCGATGTCAGTTAAAAAAAATATCTACAAATTTGACGGTAATGTAATGGTAATTTTTAGTTAGCGTCGTACTAGAGCAACACAAAGGGCTATTGACGACGGTCCGGGAGCAGTCCCTTAAGGGAAAGATCCGAGGACAACACCTCGTAATTTTGAACCACGGTCAGATGACGAAGCAACGCCTGAGCTGGCACCCCACTCTCCAAACTTCCACGCCAACCCAACGTGAGGACTTTCAGCCACGACAGATTTAAGGTGCACCAGCCGACACTACACCATACGCATACAAACATCCATGCCCGGACCCAAACCTTCCGATCCAAATGCTAACACCTTAACCACTATACCGATTGGTCGACACAAATTTGACGGTAAGTGAAATAATCAGCTTTTTAGGATTATTTCGGATAAGTATTTAATTAACGTTGCACTGGAGCAAAACAATGAGGATTATTCGGGTATGGTATTTTTAATTAACGTCGAATCAGCGACACACCGGGCTTTTGACGGCGGTCTAGAATCAATTCCAAAGGGAAAGAACCGAGGTAATTTTTTTTTTTAGTTAACGTCGTACTAGAACAACACAACGGGCTATTGACGACGGTCCGGGATCAGTCCCTTAAGGGAAAGATCCGAGGACAACACCTCGTAATTTTGAACCACGGTCAGATGACGAGGTCAACACCCAAGATGGAACCTCCTCTCCAAACTTCCACATCACGGTAATCCAGACATTTGAGGCCACGAGATTCAAAAGTTTCTCTCGCAACTCCAGCCAGGTTACTGTGGCCCATAAAAATGCAAACTTTCCATTTAATGTTGTGATTCAGATGTGTGTTAAAACTTTTTTAGATTCGAAACTTGGCGTCAAATTGAGTATTTAAATTGAAAATTATGTTAGTCTTCAATTTGATATGAAGATTGCATATTTTCCCAATGAATTTGTTTGGGTTGGAGTGGGGTGCCAGATCAGGTGTTGCTTCGTCATCTGAACGTGTTGTCCTCCGATTTTTCCTTTAAGGGATTGATCCCGGACCGTCGTCAATAGACCGTTGTGTTGCTCTAGCACGACGTTAACTAATAACTACCAATTACCTACCCAATGAATTTGCAGGTTGTCCTTGGATTTTTTCCCTTCGAGATAGATCCCGGACCGTTGGCAATAAATCGCTGTGTTGCTCCAGTGCGACGTTAATTAACTACCTGCCTGATAAATGGTAGATTTGAATTTGTTCTACGAATAATGATTGAAGAGGACGCGGTAATTTGCTTCATCTCTTCAGTCTTCATAGAATGTATCTTCATCCATTCGGCCCCATTCACTTGCAATGTAGTGTGGCCCACCACTTAATAATCTTGGAAAGTCCTGCTCTATATTTTATATACCTTGATGCAAAATGTTATAAACACAAGCTAAAAATATTACAACTTGAAGGGACAGGTCCACAAAGAAGTTCTCGAAAAGGCTCTAGGCCAGTTGGTCTTTTAATAACTAAAAAAATATGGCTTTAGACAATTTTTATACACATTCGACGTTATTTCAATTAGAACAGTGACATGTTATATAAGTAAGCAAATAAAACCTATAATTATCCCATCTAAATATAGCATCAGTTCCATTGTACTTAATAGCAATGCTGATCGTGGTTGAATCAAGTGGTCAAGGCACACAAATCGTATCGATCAAGAAAATGCAAAATAGTGTTTGGTTGTTTAATTATTGTCGAGATCCGAGGACAATTGATGCCACGCGATTTAACGTGCACCAATCCCCTACACGGTCTTTCGTTGGATTGAGTTTCAAACTCACAACCCTCCGGTTGCACACACAGTAACGATATAATAGAAACCAAGAGTTAACGCTGACACAACGTCTTTCTTGACCCATCACTCTACAAACAAAAACATTCAAAAGGGGAATCAAAGTTCGATTGCTTATTGAAATTATACCTCATTGCAGTCTACAATTTTAAATGCTTTTATGCCAATGTATCAATATTTAACAAATGAAAATCTTTCACATGAGAATTGTATAATTTTCCTAGAGGGTGATTAACAGTCGCATTTCCTGAGCTATCAATGTGCTTAGAAGGAATATAAAATTCTTGACCAGAGAAGAGTTTTTTGGTAGGTTTGTTGGGGTTTTATGGCACATGGTCCATATTTGGCCATGTTGCGCCAGACACAAAACATACAATATCAAGTAAGACACACATAATGAAAGTTTTACTGACACAGAAGAGAAATGCACCCAGGGAGGAATTCACTTGACAGGAATTGAACCCGTGTCGCTTTACAACTCAAAGATTGCTAACGCAGTGTGCATACATACTGAGCCACGATTGCCCCCAGAGCTTTTTGGATTTTGAAATGAAAGTTGGGAGAAATTTTAGGTTAGAGGCTTAGTATAATTTTGACCTCAAGTCAAAAGAAATGACAGCACACATTCAAGAGTATGCCATACAGACCATTGCCTAACTCACTTCAAATGTATGGTTGAGATGTAGGATTTTCACCTACAAGAGAAGCCCACGACGGTTTATAAAATGGGAAAAATGGAATTTCTATTCATGAGTGCCCATAGCAAGGAAAGTATATTATGACTATTTATGAATATAAAACTTTTCACTAGCTTTTTTTTTATTCAAACCAACATTTATTTAAATATTTCAGTATAAAAAGTAGGTTACAATAAGTTAGGTTGTTTCATGTTAAAACTTGAACATATGTTTACATTTACTGAGTATTAACAGTGAAAATAATGTTTTCCTCTTTTAACACAATGTATTGTGGTATTTCTTGAATGCAACAGTGCAATCAAAATATGCAACGCATCCTTCAAATGACTATATTATCAAATACAACAGCAACTGGATATTTTTCTCAAGTGGCAGCATGCAACATGTCATGTTACATTTTCACTTAAGAAAAAGTGGGATGCTGTAGATAATTGATGGTGTCTCAAGCAGTATCAAGGCTGTCAAAGCACTTACAAAATACCAAGTATTCTCTTATATCCTATTTTAATAGCAATTTAAGTTGCTCAGATACACAAATCTTACCAAAAAGTTATAATTCCAAAATTAGTACAAATGAAACACTTTCTTATAAGGCTTACATGACAATCCAGCAACTAGATTCCAATGTTTTTCTTTTATGGTTGTCACTGCTTGGCACCAAAACTTTGAAAACCAAAAGAAAAATCTGCAAAAATATTTTTCCATTCGCTATTAGTTAAAAAAGAGAATTAAACTTTCATTGACCTTCGGTTAATTTTCAAAAAAGTTTCCAAAATTATCAAACTAGGAGTTATTGAGACAATTTTACTTATGATACACTTAGTCACCAAGGTTGGAAAATAGAAGTAAAAGTCGCCCGTGGCAGTCTTGCAGTATGTTTCTCGAAACCCAGCATGTAGTCACTGTTAAGTAGTATTTCCCTAGTAGTTCTTAAGCATGAGTAATTGAAGTATAGAAATATGAGAATATGGAACCTTCCAATAAATCCATAGCATCAACAAAAACTCCTTTTCGTGAAAATGGAAGTGTTACGGTGACAGAACACATGTCGTAACTGTAACTAACATTGAATATTGTCCTAAAACCGTTGTGATTTAACACTGACATTCTGAATAAGCAACGTGATTTCTGTACTATAAGCACAACTTTGATTGCACTGTAATAATTTCTACTCCGCACATTTGTCTAAATATTTTCAATAAACAAGTCTGGGAGAATAAAAATATTTTTACCTGAAAATTAGTTTTAAAAGTAATTGTTTTTAAAACTTTCTGTAATATTATCACAAGTAATCTTTATGATTATTTTTCTCTTTGAAGTCTATCCAACATTATTAGTTAAAGTGAATTGAAGAACCTTCTAACAAAAAAGTTGAAGGACATCAAGGGAAAAAATGGATGGATAAGGGATTTCATTTTTTAAAACCTCTGATGTGCTTTCATTGAGCAATACCACCAACATATAATTTTAATAGGATGTCTGGTAGACAACAATTTAAAGCTGAATATATTTTCTTTATTCCCCTTTAATTGATAAAAGTATGTTAAGTGTAGCACTTTTAAAATTAGTCTAACAAAGCTTAAATTTTTCAATGTTTTAAATACTATTACAAATGTCATTTTAATTCAATTTTCTTTTATTTAGAGACAAGAAAACTCAAGATAAAAAATTTCAATGAAGTTACGGAAGATTGAAAAAAAATTTGGATATTGCTTGTGGAATTTTTGATTCAAATTTTAATAATTACAGCTTAAAATTTCCATGCAAAACAAAATACTTTCATTTTATTGCATAATAGTTTAAATAAAATCCCAACGCTGATTTTAAATATTATTCTGTACAAATTTCAGAGCCATTAGAACATGACACCAAGATTAATTCTAGCTCTCATCAATCAACACCAAGATTCTGCAATACTTCATCTAAGTCATCAAGGTCTTCATCAAACAAATTTTCATCAATAGGAACAGCATCAGCATTGGCGTCTTCTGTATCTGCCCCTCCTATAGCTGCTACTGGCTGGCCTGTTAGAGTGAAAAAAATTTCACATAAGTTAATCATAAATAGGCTTAGTGCTAGGAAACTATTAAGAGCCTTAGATAAGAAATAACTTTTAGAATCAAGAATCTAATAAAGGGTAACAGGCTTATAAGCAACATGTACCAGATGTGAAACTGAAAGGAAGTACAATTCGGACTGAGACATTTTGTATGGCATACAAGTGGTATAAAAAGCACGTGTAGCTAAAATAAATAATTGCAATACATAATAATAAATAACAATAGTAATATAATTACATTGCTAGTAAAATGTAGGTAGAAGGCTGTCTGGTTTAAGAGAAAATTCATTTTGTTTTCAGAGTTTTTTTGTTGATTACATCCAAGCAATACAAGATAGCACTAATAAGTTACTTGTTATTGCTTGAAATTCAACAGATAGTAACTCTTGTGTGTTTAAAAATCAGGGTGTCTACTAAATTTCTGTAGGTCCATTTCAGGACTTTTTGGAAACCTTTTAGAGACTTTCTAAAATGAATGCATGATCTGATTTTACATAATTATGTGGGTCAGTTAGATACAATAATACTTTAAAATCACACTTTTTTTTTTTATTGCTTACAGTCTAATCTCGAGAAAAGAGGACCCGACCCTAGTATCAAATTTCAGCTTTAATAAGCTGTTTTCTAAATACAATTTTAAAAATAAAGACAAACCATAAATCATGTCAAAGTAGATGAACATTAAACAAATACTCTATATTATATTCACTATTTTTGTTTTCAGAATACTTTAAATTTTAATAAACATTGAAGAAAAAATCAACAATTACTTTAAAAACATTTCGTAATGTAAATTTTTTTTTTTTTATGTTTTATGCATCAAATGAAGTTGGTAAAAAAATTATATCCATTTGTGTATTGAAAACAAAACTGTCTCTGAATGTGGTTGGATTGGGGGAGTTACACCATTTTCATTTCTGTTTGCATAACTTCTTTGTCTAATTGTTCAATTTCATCATTTGCAGTTTGCATTATTTGCAATTTTCATTATTTTATTTGTTTATGTTTAACTGCAGCCACCTTTTGTTTTCGTCTTAATTTTTTTTCTCCTTCCATCCATAAATGGACTTTTTTTTCTAATAAAGAGGAGATAAATTTCCGGGGACAAAATTATGATTTTGGGACCAGTTTTCCCGTTTTCAGCATATTTTCGGGATTTGTAGACACTGTGAAATTCATTACAAGTTCATTAAATTTCCAGTCATGGATCTGTGCATCACTCAATACCTACAAAAGTGTTTAGATAATGCCTGCATTAAAGTACATATTATATCAAGGAGATGTAACAGTTTTAATACTTTGCAAATAAGCTCCAAGAAACAATTAATTAGCAAATAATTTTTCTAAAGCATCTAATTATTCAAATTTAATAAGAGCTAAACAAAAGCTTCGATTGATAAATTAATGCATAATTACCTTGACTACCTTCCCAATGTCTCTGTGAGGCAACAGTACCACCAGAAACCTCTTTTAGTTCTGCATTCAAGAAATCTGATGAAATTTCCAAGCATGGTCCATTCTACTCAAAAGAAATCAACAATCAAAAATTGTTTTTTTAAACATTTGTATAAAATTCACGTTAAATTATCTATGCTTATAAACTACATATTCTGAAACAAAAACACAAAATATAAGAATAAGAATATTTAAATACTATACATCATCATCTTCTCTTGCTAGTTCAAATGCAGTTTCTCCTTCCTCTGTCTCGTCATCTGCAGCCATGTCAGGATTAAAGGTAAACATGTCACGACCACTCAACTAAAAATAAAAACATACTGTTACATTTGTCACAAAATGTTGTGCAACTAATTTAAAACAATGAAGTCTAATTTTAAATATTGGCATTCCATTGCTTTAGAATATTAACAATTACTAGGGGACCAGCCCCATGCTCGCTTCGCTCGCATCAATGAAGACATGTGTCCTAGCAGAAGGGATTGTTTACAAAATATCATATTCCAAACAAATATTTTTCAAATCTAAATTTGCTTTTTTCCAGGAAAGATATATACAGTACCTCAAGAATCAGAATTCAAATGAAAACTTTTAACAAATTTTGACTCGAAATGTGAGCGCTGCTTTGGAAATTGAATACCCAGCACGTTGTTTGTGTGTACATTTGCCCAGAACTCGAGCCACCCACCCTTTTTCATTGAATTTGTTATCGAAAGTTGTAGTGCAAGCGTCTTGCTGAACTATAATTCATGGCCCTGAAAAGATCCTCCGCTGCCTTTGATTTCTATTATAAACTGCAACAGCTCAACTAAAAATTTTTTTTTTCAATAAAATTTCATACGATAAAGCTATAAATTCAATGGAGGCACGAGGCTTCGCGTAAACAAACAATCATACAATGTTGCCAAAACGCGATAACAAATAACGTCTTTTTTGCGTGTCACATAAGATAATTATATATATAGATTATCAAACATGCAATTGAATATATCTCCCTCTGTGATTTACTATCTCACTTATTTTATTTTACTTTAAACAATTAATAAAAAAGCAGGAAATTTTTTTTTTTTACCCCAACATGGCGTCCTGCTTTAAATTCTGCTCGTTTTCTGTCTTCTTCTTTACGGCTGTTTTCTTGCCTTTCCTTTAGCTGCAAACAGAAATATACAATACATAAATAAATAAAGATTTAATCTAAGTAATTCTTTATGTAGTTGAAAAGCAGAAAAGTCCATTACCTTCTTCTTTTTCCAGAGTTGAAATGTTTCATATGTAATACGGGTTAAATTGGAACCTAATTGTGCTCTCTAAAATGCAAAGAAAAATAATTATATTATTTATAAGGCTTTAAAGTTGGAAATTTTTAGAAAAAGCACAGTAAAATGTTTTTTAATAACGGAAAGATATAGACAAATTTTAAAAGATTTTGGTATGCCTAGTAAAAAAGTAAAAGCATAAGGTACTTTCCAATGTTTGCTATGATCAGTTGTCAAATTTTGAGAATGGCATGCAATAATTATAGATTGTATCTTTTGAGTAACATACTTTTTAAATGTACTTTATAACCATAAATCATCTTATTAATAAAATACTTATATTGATACAATACTTATCAACTAATGTTGTACAAAATTGCTTCACATTTTAATTTATTTTCTCTTTTAAGACATGTAAAATACTATTTTGAGGCATCCCCAAGTGATAAAAATGTTTGTGATTGATAAATACTTCTTCACAGGAAAAACGAAAATCGAATGACGAAAAAATCAGGATTAAGATCTAGTAATCGAATTGTTTTATTAATTTTAGAAAAGACAAATACAATACTTAAAATTAAATGAAATTCTTAAACTTCATCTCTACATTTCGGCGTTTTAGGAATCAACCAAAAAGTTGGGCCTTGCTTAATAGAAGCTATTTTAACACATTTTGGACTGTTTTTATGTAACAAGTTAAGGTATAGCTTAGTATAAAATCTTATCATCCTGTGTATAACTTATTTTCAGTGACATTTATTCTCTTCCAATGAAAATATAGAGCTTTAAATCGACCATGAAGGAAGCATCCAATAGCCTTGAAATTTGTACAGTGCATACATAATGGAAGTAAATGCAAGCTATATATTTACCTGAGTTTCAACTAAATCTTCTAAAGAAATTTCATCAGTTTTTTCTTCTTTTTTCTTATCTTTTTTAAGGACAAAGCCAGAAGGCAAGGCATGCCTGTAGTGACATTTGCTGGCACCATTGGGGCATTCCCAAAACCATCCATATTTATTATTTTCTAAAGCATCTAAGAAGAACTTGCAAATCTGGAATAGGATAATGTATTAAAATGAAAACTAGCTGTTAATAATTAAAGCAACTGTGATTTCAGAGAAAAATTTCTCAAGTTTAAAGGAGTTGCTTAGGTGTTACTTAATATTTAGTATAATTTGGAACAATTTATTATCATGAATATTTTTTCGATAAATAAACCAACATTTATAAAATAGAAGCATAGCAAGTAAATGAGAAGAGATTTCTTCCTTCTAATTTGCTTTCTGCAAAGTAGTTTCTACATATACACACCTCTGAACTTTAATAAAAAGCTTATAGTTTTATGGTTAACAGTCAGGCTGCAAGGGCTAATGCTAAAATTGCAAACACACTAAGAACTTGTTTCAAGAAACTAGATGTCTATTGTACATTGACAAACCCTGAAACTGCATTTAAAGGATGAAAGAGTTATGTTGTCTCAAAGACATTAATTAATCATCATTCCAAAAGACTTAAACAAGTGCAATTCACCAAGAGCTGTGCAGATTTTTACAATCTTTTCCAGGTTTCAAGAAACAAAAGCGTGTCTCCAAGCCAAGTGGGAAATTATTGGTTTTGTTGACTTGTAAGGCACAAAGGCCTGATCAGGTAAAGCAATGTTTTTCCATGATATGGACATAATATATTACAAGGAAAGTTTTTTAGACATAGAAGAAAGAAATGCATCCAGATAGTGTGGGCAAAGCCACTGAGTCACAAATGACAACAGATGTAGCTGATGACAACAGGACTAGGTGTAGACATCCTGGACTCTTAAAAGCATTTTGTCGATTCCTATTTTGAGAATTAAATTTATAGACAAGTTTTAAGCAACATTAATGAAAATTAATACAATGGGATTCTGTGATATTCGACATGTTTAAATGCCTTTGAATATGTGGTAGAACTGCAAGCTGTAGAGAAAATGCTAGCAATGGTGTCTGTATATTCCAAGACATTATGCCTATTCTCTTCTGAGAATGAAATTGAATATTTAGAATATATTCCATCACTTACTGAACTCGTCTCCATAACTGTTGTGAAGCAGTGGAGGGATTTATGCTTGAAACATACTTCTCCCAAGGTTCCCTATTGCTTTTATAGCATATTCAGCAAGTATTGGCTTTATAACTTTTGTTTTTCAGAAAAAAGGAAATTTTAGAATGGAATCAATACTAGTGGGTAGTTGAATTAACATTGCACTATAGCAACACAGTGGACTATTGACAATGGTCCAGAATCAATCCTGATGGGAATTAATACTAGATAAAAGAATATTTGTGGTTTTTGGAAGAAAACAACAAGTAGTGCTGAGACCAATATAGCACAAGACACGATTAACACAACAACACAACACGAAAAACTAGAGAAATCCCATTGTGACTGAGGCATTCCTAACGATACGAAATTACATAGTTTAAGAGGCAGATCACTCAAAAAGTATACAAAATATGGAACATTTATGTTATACTTACAATATCTGTCTTGGGCATTTTCCGTTCAATTTCACCATGCTTTTTTTCTACTACTTCTTTCAATTTGGCTTCATCCCAATTTTCCATAAGATCTGAATGACGAACAACAAATTTATTTAATTAATTGAGTGACCAGTAAGCAAATTTTTTTAAATAGTTTCCAAGACGTTAAATTCAATGAACTTTTAATATGTTCAAATGTGCTTATCACCTATTTGGAGATACGTTTTAGTTCCTATTTAAAACATCTAGAACGTTTTAGTAAGACAATATCAAATATGATACAGTGATAAAAAGTTTACAAAACTCATTTACAGATGTAAGTTTATTTTTGTTTCTATAGATTTATTTTTAGTTTTTCCATATAACCTTTATTAAGGTAATCAAGCATTTATGCATTTAAAATTTCTACTTACTTGCTTCTATGCAGGCATAACAAAATTAATATACATTAGTTATTGTTAATTTTTCAGTTGGGAGTGGGAAAATTTTATTCTAGTCTCTCAGTTTAACTTATATTTGAAAACTTAATTGTGGGCTGTAACACATTGGATTTAAAGAAACGATGATGTGAAGGTTCTACCAATGATGGGTGCAGTACATTCATTTCTCCAGGCTTAAAAGATGCACTCAAAGGCCAGCCTTTCTTCATTTAGTGCAAATCGATTGCTATGCGATCTCATTAACAAAGAAAACAGTAGTACTTTGTATATCCTTGCTGCAAACCCATCAACAAAGCCACTACTTTCAGGACAATACAGATCTGCCAGTCATACTTGCGGTAGTTAATCCTTTCCAATAGCAGCTTTAGATTGTTGTACGTCTCCATAAAAACAGCATGTTCGATAGGTATGGATAGGCTAGTCCCCGTTATGCTGCAAACCCACCTAGAGACTCAGTTTTGATGCGCCTTTAAACAGCCGCCATTCATGGGGCTCAAGTGCATTGCAATCGCAAGGCATTACTACTATTAATTTTATACAGCAACAATCACTTGTTTATGCTAGAGCTTCGAAAAGTATGGACGAAATGAAAGGAACTTAATTGTGCTGTTTCGCACTTATAAATAAATTATTGCTGGCCCTTGCACAATGACCTTCGGGAAGCCGCCAATAGAAACTTAGTGTGTATGAAGTAATAACTTATTTGTGTAAAGGAATGATGAAATATGCCGCAACAATCTCATCTCCATGTATTTATCTTACAAAATAGCATTATATTACACGATAGCACCTATATAATGGAAAAAACGTCCATATCTCTGCAATGAGAGCCAGTCAACTTTTTTTATGGTGATATTCGTGTTCAGCACATTGAAATCATTCAGAATTGGGTTCTTTCATCTAAGAAGCAATTTCACTGTTGACCAGTGTTATTAAGAATCCTTAAATTAACTCTGAAGCTACAGGTGAATCTCATTATATGTATTCTGTTAATTTTGGTGGGTTATGCTAATACTGAATCTTTTGTGACATACCTATACAAGATTTAAACTTCCCTTTCAATTTGTACATGAAAATACAAAAATTACATACAGCAGTCTCATTATATCTCTCATAATCTCATTATATGTATTCTGTTAATTTTGGTGGGTTATGCTAATACTGAATCTTTTGTGACATACCTATACAAGATTTAAACTTCCCTTTCAATTTGTACATGAAAATACAAAAATTACATACAGCAGAATTTAACAATACTTCTAAAAGTGGGGGATTCAATGATGACTATAACTTTTCTGAATCACTTCATTATTTATGGATATAATGAATGAATATTTGGATATAATTTTTATAAGTAGAACATTTAAATAAATTTAAAATATTTTATAATAATATTAAAAAAATTAAGTGTACCTTCTTCATTGTCTCTAACATCACAATATACGTTTCTCTTTTCACTTTTCCTTTCAATGCTAAGGTCATGAGAGAATTTACACTTGTCTCCTTTAGTACAACTTCCTTGTTTGTAGAAAGCACAGAGAACGGATTTTGGATCTGCACCTGCATTCAAATCATTACAATTTTACATGCATCGAGGAAAAATTTAAGACTGAAACACAATTGACTGTGGAAAAAAGGAAATTCTAGAATGTTAAACTTCAGTTTTGCAGTAAAGATGATCAAAACATACAACATTTTTTAACATTTTATACAATCGTTCATTTTTAACATCACTTAAACAAACAAAAAAAGGTTTTCTTTTGAATATGGATGAGCTATATGAGATCTAAGATAGATAAATATATCCTATATGAAATTATTGAAATGAATAATATACAAGATTGTTTAGTATTAGCATATCTGAAATTTTTATGCATGTTCTTTTTGTAATCTGCATCTTATTTAAATGTAATTCAAGTTGGTGAGAAATTTCTTTATTTACAAAAATTGATCACAAGGTAGAAATTTAAAAGCTTTTTATAACGAGGTAAAAATTAGGAACAGAAATTCAAGCATTAATAAGACCTAAACAATTATTTAGCTGCTAAAATGTTCCAACTGCAAGCATTTTAAATATTTGGTTTACATGGAGGAGTAAAAACACAAGGTGTGTAATGACTAGTGTTTGGACTTTTTGACTATTTTGTATTGTTCATGTTTTTCATTGGATTATCTTCCAAACAACAATCAAAACTAAGATTTACAGCACTCAAACCTAAATGACCAAATTAAAAGCACTCAACAGCAACTCATTTAGGGAAGTATTCTCTCTGGAACAATTGTTTACTGCAATCCAGTAGGAGGAAATGTTATTTTCAGGGGATTTAATTTTCTTTGTTTTATTGCATTGCATGAAGGACAAAATTTTACTTTATACCTGGGCAAGTTTGAATTAAAACTTAATCTCACAATTTCTCAAACAAGTTAAAAGGGAATTTTCTTTCAAAATAAAAATGTAGATTTTATTTATAAGGGCATTTTCTTGTTGAAAATGTTTCAGGTCAACATCCAGCCACTTTACTCACTCAATGATAACAAACAATATTACACAACTGTAAGTATTTTCATAGAGCATAGGATTGGTTGTGTTAAATGGCAAAGATGTTTAGGTTCTCCCAAACAAATGGAAAAGGTTCAACTCAGTTCTTGTTTGTAAAAATAAAATTCAAATGAGCAAAATACAAATAACCACTAATTTCAAATCCTGGTTTCATCTATGCTACAAAGCTTTAAAATAGCACTATTCCTTCAAAATCACATTCATAAGTATTTTAAGATATAAAACATGACAAGTTCAAGGTAAAACAATAACTACTGAAATACCCTTTTCAACTTTTTGCACAGTGACAGGTTTGAACAATGCAAGTTCATCAATTTTCTTATCATTCTTCTTATCTGCTGTTTTTGTCAAATCTGCCTATAAAAATTATAAATTTTCTTAAATATAGAACAATCATATATAATTTATAATCATACATCATTCGTAGTTTATCATAATAAATCACATAAATTTAATTTCTTTACTAATACCTTCAATAACAAGAAATAATAAAATACCTTTCTTGCACTTTGATTTCCAGTTTTGACTTGATGTTGCACTTGTTGAATAAACTTCTGATTTTTAGCACCTTTTTTGTTTTTCAGACCAAATGTTTTGTCCTAGAAAAATTCAAAATTGAATCTTATCACCTGTTTGTTTTTAAGACATTGATCTTGATATTTTTTTCAGAAAGTTTGTTTGTTTTAAATTACACTGACTGAAATGCCAGACAAACTGGTACATCAGTCTAATGCTTGGTAGGTCTCCCCACACGAGCATAGAACTGCAAAAGTGCAATGGGGCAGGAAATCTATGCACCTGTGGAAAAATTCTGCAGGCATTAAAGAACAAACTTCCTGCAGAGCAGTTCTCAACTGTTGTATTCCAAAGTGTAGGATTTCTGCGCTCCACAGCGAGTCGCACGGCATCCAGAAATACTCCATAAAATTTAGATGTAGTGAATTAGGTGGGAATGGCAAAACCTCAATACAAGATGAGTGTTCCTCTACTCTTAATTTGGCATGTCTAGACTTGTGTGGCCAATCTATAGTCCTGTTTGAAAGAGGACAAATTTATCAGAATATGAATAGGTATAACTCGTTAGAAAGGAAGCACACATAGCATTCACCAGTCAGACGTTTGTAGATATTTTAGGGGATCCACTGTATGCCAGGCTAAACAAACCCCATAACAGTGAGTATGGAGCCCATCAATAGCTTTCACAATTCTCTAGTGCCATGTGGAATCCATGGGGTTTTCTCTATAGAGGTCCAACCTTCTCCCACAAACAATTGGAAATAAAGATTTGTCAAGCTAGGCTGACATCAAGGTGAGTGTTCATCAAAGGTACTCAAAATGAGCATTGACTCTTAAAACCCACACCTTTGAGGGAATGTTACACAGGCCTCCTACTGATGTTCGAGAGCCTGGAATTGAATTCTGATGTTATTTAAGGCATGCAACACTGCCTTGCTGTTCACGTTCATCTCAGTCTTTACATGGCATAAGTTAAATGCTATGTGTTTTGTATGGGTTTGTCTGCACCAGTTTTTCTAGCACTTCCATGCATATCATTGTGTATTTCTTTGTTTTACTTATTAAAAGGTAACTTACAAACAATTAAAATTTGTTTGCAGAATTTATAATTCTACTTAAGTATCTCTAAAATTAAGGGACAGAATAATAATATGAAACTACAGGTGCAATTATTATTTATTAAACTATTGTGAAAACTTTATGATGGATTGATAATACGAAACATATCTATTTTTTAAATTATTACAGCAACTCAATTATAATAATAGCATCAATATAATTTTATTTAAAATTTAATTCAGTGTGCAAAAAGTACAAGTGATGTGGTAGAAAATTTGAGTTTTATCCTATTTGAACCTCTTACCATCAGATCACAGTACCTTCCAAGCAAATTGTAGCCAATTTTTTTAATCTGTACTTATAAATATCTATTGCATTTCAAATAATTTTGGGCAATACATAGTTCACAAAAACAGAAAATTATATCTTGATCTTATGGATATGAAATAAAAAGTGTTATAAAATTTATTTACTTGCAAGTTTACATGTAATAAACATTTGCTTAAACAACAAATTCGCTTTTTATAAATATATACATTAAACTCCCCAAGACATGGAAATACATGAGTTCACATCCAGTTGGTTTAAAACTATACACAGAAAACAAACTTTTTTTAAAAGTGTGGTGTGGAAAGTTACTCTTGTACTATACCACTTAATCATCAGAGGAATTCCCATGCATAATTCCACTTTGCAACCTTACGTTTTCCTTGCACATCTAAATAGCTTTTACCAAGATTCTATTCTATATCTTATTATATTCTAACAAAAGGACAATTAGAATCTTTCCAAGCAAGGAACAATAGAATCCTCCCAAGGGATGTTAGTGCTTATTCTAATGAAAGGATCAAAATACTTTTTCTAGAAGTTTGAAAGAATCCCTCAATTTGTTCACCCAACAGCAAATAGACTAAATTATTTAGTCGTTGAATATTGTTGAGGAGTAAAAGCAATGCTACACAATTGAGATCTAGTTACGCTCAGAGGGTTAAAACATGTTTCATTTGATATCTCAGAAAACTGAATGAATTGCACATGTTACAGCATGGAGGAATTGGGAATAAACCAACACAACAAAAATTCTAGTAACAGACAACACATATTCTAGTACCAGTTATGGATAGTTTATTGATTTTCCAAAATACAGATTCAACTTCTAATAGAAGTGCATTTCTATTCTGTACAGAGTTTAAAAGGAATGTTTTAGATTTCTGCATATCGACATGTCGTATCCAATTTAAGAAAAAAGTTTAAAAATATATAGACTGCCCCAAAATTTTTTTTTTTAATTCTGTTTGAAACAACAAAGGGGGTAATCATAACTTACTTCAATAATTTTTTCTTGTTTCTTAACTTCAGCTTTTTTGCTAGGCTTAGCCTTGGGAGGCATTTTGTCAAATGCAGAACTTTTGAGTTGTGTTCAAAAATAAAAATAAAAATAAAAAAATGTGAACAATTCCAGAAACTCGAAATTTTTTTAAAAATTAAAAATTAATATAACATCTGTGTGTGTTTGTGAAAAAGATCTAACTTTCATGCACCTTTCCGTGCTTCCACACAGTCAACGTAAAATTGAAAAATCAACAAACTATTTATCGATTAAATGTTTTACAAAACAACATCGATTGTTCAAATAATATTAGAAATAATATTTTTTACTAAAAATTGTTTATTAGTGAATTATTAATGTTTCACTGTAAGCCTCTACATATTGGAAGACGAAAATTTCAAATACTAAATTACCTACAATATGTTTTGTTTCCACTGTACGAAAAGCTGGAATAACCCATGTATTTCTCCAGATCGACGTTAATTACAATACCTACCTTCCGTATTTATAAAGCTGGTTTAATATAATTACATTTCAAAGTTGGTTTAAATTAAAATCAGATCAACTCCTTGTTTCCTTTTATTAATTTCGAATGCAATAAATTTTTTGAAATTTACTGCTTTCTTTTATTTTCAATGGCCCGTGAAATTTCCTTGTTCTATTTTGCTTTCAAGTTTTGGCTGCAAGTTTACGAACAAAATTTACGTGTGGTTTTGGAGTTTAGGGAGAGTCTAACTTTTCTCCGGCTTCTTACACGTTTCTTGTTTTCTTAAATATGTCGACATTGTTCGCAATAATTTTATAACGTGAAATAGAAATTTAATATTTAGGCATGCTTCAATTTGTTTCTTCAACAGCGTTGCTAAGCATTATTTACTTGGTAAGTTTCTAGTTCTCCCGTTAGGCCGTGACAGATTGAAATTCTGCTTCAATTTGTTTGACAAAAAAGAATCAGTCGTGAAAACTATTACAAAATATGATTTTTAATCTATAATTACGCAGCAATTTTTGCTTGCACACAAATTCCAGTAAGGTGGGGAAATACTTTTCGTATTTCCTTAAGATGATAATGCCTTAACGATCAGTATCATACTCGTAAGCAATTAATTGTTCATTACAACATTTTTGTTCAAATTGATTTATTTAATTTGAAGAATTTGTAACTGCCTTTTGAAATTTCTCACTTAGTATGTATTTTAATACTTGAATTTTCAGTCATTTCACTTGTATACTATTTTTAATTGTAAATTATAAATAAGCAGTCTTGTACTGTTTTGTTAGCAAAGTTTGGGCTAGGCGTTGGCTACTGATTGATCATATATGGTACTTTTTGCAAAATAAAGCTTCTGTATGGACATGGGAAAAATAGATCAAAGAATCATTTTCATAACATGATTAGATCGGATCTTAGCCTTCTGGGGTTGATCCTGGACCGTCGTCAATAGCCTGTTGAGTTGCTCCTGTGTGATGTTAATTAAAATACCATATTCATATAATAATACATAGATGTGTAGTTATCCTATTTGTTAAAAAATGGATAGTGTCCTATACCTTCAAGGTATATAATTATTTCATATGAAATAGTTTAATTTTAAATAGTAAAAAAATTAGTTAAAACAAACAATTTCAACCTGTAAATTGTAGGCAGTTCAGGTTTGATTCCTTCCTGAGTGTATTTCTCTTTTCTGTGTCAACGAAACTTTCATTGTGTCTTGTATGTATTATTTTCTACTGTACGTCTTGTGTCATAAAAAATCCAACGAATAAACAAGTCAATGCCATATTTTTTTAATGCGGGAACAAAATGTTACTAGATATAAGTTTTACAATGTATAATATTTTGCGGAAGGGAGAAATTTGCATAAGATTAATACAGGAGTGAGCAACATACTGCACACAAGCTGCTTTTATCCTACTCATGATGATCGTACATCTATCAACAGTAGATTAGACTAGAGAATTTTAAAAAAAATTTTAATTTAGTACTAAATTTTCTAAAAGGTATACAGTCACTGAAAAAAACGAACCACCCCTCTTAATTCAAGCAATTTTACAGTTGAGTAAATTCAAAGATGGCGCTTGACAGAAACTAACGTCTTCTAAAAATTCAAATTCATAAAGGGCCGTCTTCATATTAAATTAAGCACCAACTTCGTAATTTTTTAATAGGAACCGCCTATTTCGATGCAAAATTTCGAATAAATCTAAATTTAGCTTCAGCTACGAAATTTCATATCATTAACTCTCACTGTTTCGAAGTTATTTTATGGATAGCTTAAATAATGTCTGTATCAGCTGATATTTTGTACTTGGTTACAGCTAAACAGCCCAAACAAAATCCATCTAATATTTTATTTTAAAAATAGTTTTTAGTTTGCGATAATTATTAAATTAATGTTTGAAAAAATTTTAAATTGCAACCTCATTATATTTTGATGGAAATTGATTCAAAAGAACTTCTAATATAGCCTTGCAAAATTTCAGCTAATTCTGGTAATTAGTTTTTGAGATGCATTACATTTTTCTCATTGTGATTTTGAGGGCAGCCAAATGTTTAATAAACATCTGCCAAAGCTCGGGTATTAATTTCTCGTATTGTTTGAACGTGCATAGTTACTTAATATACGTAATAATATTTCTCAAATCATTTATACTTGCATAATGAATGTAATAATTCTTGGATCATGCTGAGAAATACGTTTCAAATAGTGTTCAAATTTGAAATTCCGGTAGCTATAACTACAATTAATCTTGATCTACAAGTAGCAACTTTTATTTTGAGATAAAATTTCCACAAACTTCAAGAATTAATATCTCAAGATATAAAAGTAATAAAGTTGTGAAAATTTATAATTAGACTAATTTAATAATGCATAATCTGATCATGGCATCGAAACATGGCGTTTCCATTAGAAATTTAGTTTGTGCTAATTTCGATGTGAAGATGCCCCTTTATGCAATTTTTTTGGATTTGAGTTTGTGGAAGACATTATTCCCTATTGAATGATATCTTTGAATTTGAACTAGTAGGAATAGTGCTTGAATTAAATAAAGTGGTTCGTGTTTTTTCCTCGCGACTACATCTATTCAAGTCGGATCTTAAAATTGTTTGAATTTCTATATTTATGTATAACGGTCGATACTACTGCCAATGTATATTAGTTTATAGTTAGGTGTTTAGTTTTTTAAACGAACAAATTTCAATTCATGCTTTTCACTCATATTTATTATTTAAATTTAATTGCTAAAATGTTGACTTTTAAATTTTATTCTGGTTATTGTAATCATTTACTGTGCCCTTTTTCTTTGTCATAAAGTTTTTTTTACTGGTATTGTAGTACATAATATGAAGTATACATTGATTTCTATTTCATGTTATTTTAATACATCATGAATTAAATAGTACCACATAATTTTAGACGGTTTGCCAACTGAAACAGATCATAATATTACGAGATTAACTTGGTTTATTCAAAATTGTATGGGAAACAAGTTGGAGATGTTTTTTTACTGATGCGGCTATTAGTTTAGGATTCATTAAGTTTTAAAGTAAAATAAAAAGCAAAATTACTGGTGACTGGAGTGTTGATTTGCGAAGCAAACCAAATAAAATTTGATTTGCTTCACAAACCAATGCCTACGCCCAGGGGATTGCTACAGAATCCCCTGGGGTAGGCAAACAGTTTATCTAAAACTATGTTGTCAAATTTTTTAGACTCATTTGCTTGTAATTGTTTTGTATTAACTGTCCTTTTTTTATAGTTACTATTCATTCATGGAACTGAATCTAAAGCAGTTGCTCTAACTGAAAGTAACTTTGATAAAAATGTTGGTAAGTTTGGACTTTTAATGGAATATTTGGTTGGAACAAGTTATTTTTTATTGAAAAGTCTTGAAGTTGAATTTAAAACTGATATGGTTTTTTACTGATGCAGCTATTAGTTTAGGGTGCATTAAGTGTTAAAGAAGAAAAAAAGTGAAATCACTATTGACAGGAGTTACTGGTGAGATTAATGTGTCCAATTATTAAAATGATGATTCTCGTGAGATGTGAACATTTTCTGTTTTTTGTGCAGATGTAGTTGTGGATAAAGAAAATGAACCACCTCCTTTATTTCAGGCACCATTTGTACTAGAGAAAATTCGTACTGAGAAAATTCAAAGCTGTCATTCAATAGGGACTAACCTACTTTACAAATTCAAACGATGCATTATGGAAACGTCTTGGTCATATTTCACACAAATAACAGAATTTTTAATGCAAACACCGTGTTTTGATGCCATAATCAGATTCTGCATCTTTAAATTAGTTTAAGTATGAAATTTCGTGATTCTACTATCTTTATATCTAGAGATATTCAATCCAGGGATCATCACATAGAAGCTCGCTATTCGTAGATCAAGATTAATTGTAGTTACCTGAATTTCAAATTTGAACACTATATTTTTTCAAATGTATTTTTCAGTTATCCAAAAATGATTGTATGAACTATGCAAGTTCTAACGTTTCAAGAATTATTATCCAAGGTTTATCAGTTTTCTGAAGTTATGGTTGCCCCTTAAAATCGCAATAATGACGAAAATTTAATATAGTAATTTAAATATTTGGCAAATTTTGCTTGGGTAGTTTAACAGTTCTGTGGCACAAAGTATCAGCACAATAGATATTATCTAGGAAAATATGCGTAAAAGTCTAAGAAACTGATTTAACATTAAGAGCTCCAAATATTTCTGTACTCACAATTTCGAAATGGTAGGACTTAATGAAATGAAATTTAGTATCTGAAGTTGAATTTTGATTGTTTAAAAATTGTGTGTCGAAATAGGGAATTCCGATTAGAAATTATGAAGTCAGTGTTTTATTTAATATGAAGATGGCCCCTCATTTTAATTTTTAGAAGACAATATTTCCTGTCGAACACCATCTTTGAATTTGCTCTACTGTTAAAATTGTTTGAATGCAGGAGTGTGGTTGATTTTTCTGCAACTGTACAATTCACATATTTATTTTCCTAGTTATGTTAATCATTCCAAATTGTGCTATTAACTGTATATAAAATGTTTTCAATTCTTTACCGCCTTCATTTAATTTATAAATATGAATTGTCCATTTTTATCCATCATTAAAATATTTGCTTGTTTTTCTAGCTAACAGTGAGCTGGTATTCATGAATTTTTATGCTGATTGGTGTAGATTTAGTCAAATATTAGGTCCAATTTTTGATGAAGCTGCTACTAAAGTTGAAAACAAGTTTCCAGTAAGTTTTAAAAATTGTAATATGGTATTATAATTACAGTTTTTACTTGTATGAGTGTTCAAACCTAGATGGTAGTTTCTGTTAATTATTCATTGTTTACCAACTTTTCGTGTTCTTCAGCATGACCAATTCCCATTGTTTGCACATATGCAAGTTTCAGACATACATTTGACAAAAAATATTTATTGCTTATGCACTCTATCATCCTTTAACCCTCTGAAGATCATGTCATCAAAAACCCAAAATAGCCTAGTATCAGTTTTGTCACCAAATGTTTATCCCTTGTTTTTAAGTTATTTACACCTCATCTGGGAATCAATCGAGTTACCGAAAACCTGCTTATTTTGATAGAGGTCATGCATAATGTGCTATTTTCAACTTATAAAAGTCAAATTTGAAATTAGATATGTTTGTTTTTGTATGTTTGACTTTTTTCATAACATTTTTTAAACTTGTTAGAAAAACATAAAGGTATTGAGGTTTAAAAAAAACAATATCTGCTCACGCTAGAGCACTTTTCTTTCGATGTAGTATAAACAAAATTTTTTAAACATAACTTTTTATCATGCAACCAGGAAAATATTTTTTGAAAGCATTTTAGTTTATTTCCCTGTAATTAAGGTCTTATTTTAAAGCTTTTCCTATGGTAATACAAAAGGTTCTGAATCGTTTATGTTTTTTTAAAGCAGTGTTTTAGAATGCGATGTCTAAAAATAAAAATCAGAAAACTAATACAAATAGTCATTTTTAATAATTCTTCCGTATAATATAGAAGCTCAAAGCAGTGTAATTTTTTGGGCCAAAACTTTCTTTGTCAATAGTAGACCCCTAACCTCTAGATGCATTAATGAAAGTTTACTAGAAGCAAAGCGCAATTATATTCCTGAAATGGAGGTTTTGCTGGTTTGAAGGAACTTTTCAATATCTTTCCCTGAAAACACTAGGGCACACTTTTAAGTATGAAAGGAAGCAATATTTCTCTATCTCACACGAGGGGGCGGGGGGAAACATCAAAGCACCCAAAACCTTACTTTCACTTATAAATCATGAAATTAGCATTTTTAGATGTAATGCTGTGAACCAATCAAAAACCAGGGGGGACGAAACAGTTTTTCAGAAGAAAATAAACTTGAAAATCAGCTACTAACAAGGTCGTCTCATACTTATGGTAATACCTTCCTAGAATCGTAATTTTAAGTATTGGGTTAGACCAGGGCTCGAAATACCCGGGTGCACTTTGCACATGAAAATAAAATTGTGCACCTAATTTTTTCCCACTAGGCGCACCTGTGCACCTAATTTAAAAACTTAAGTGCACAAGGTGCACCTGTATTAAAAAATATATTTCGAGGCCTGGGTTAGACCCCATAAGACCACTTCTGGGTTAATGTACTCATCATTTCTTGGATTATTTTGGGTACCGGTCAAGAGAAGTAGTTTTGTATGTAAGATCAGCTGATTTATTGACACTAAATCAGTTGTTCGCTGTAGAATCTCAAAATTTGATTCCGATTAACCTTTAATTTGCACAAATAGTGACATTGGGTATTTTGTATACTTTAGCATATGTCAAAAATTTTACATGACGTTATCGAATCTGCAGAAAGACTTAACAAGATGTACAGTCACAGGGGGGGGGATATTTTTTCATTCAAGCAATTTTAACAGTAAAGAAAATTTTGATTATGTTTGACAAGAACTAATGTCTTCTATAAATGGGTCATTCCATATCAAATCAACCAATAAAAAAATTATTTTAAACCTTGAGGTTTTCAAAATGTATCATATTTAGTGATTGTGTTCTACTCATCAATATGACCAAAAATTCCAATTTTTAATTTTTTTGGACCTTTTGTTTTTGAGTTATAAATTTTTGAAAAATTCAAAAACACCTGTTTTTAGGAGCGTTTTGATATATTTAAAAGCACGTAACTCAAAAACCATTTGTCCTAGAAAGTTCAAATTTGTACCATTCTCTTTAGATTTACAAGGGCTTTAATTTGACATATAGCTTGGGTGTACCACATCAATTTTATATATATTTTTTTTAACTTAAAAAAAATTTATAAAAAAAACAAAAATCGGAATTTTTAATTTTGATGAAAGAAATATATTTTATACTAAACCTCAATAGTAAGATGTGTACAAAGTTTCATGATGGTATTCCAATGGTGTCATATTAAAATAATTTTTTATCTGAATCAAGACGTGTGAAAATTCTGTTAATTCGTTACTTGTAACCCTAGATTAAAAAAAAAAAATTTTAAGTTAGATACCCTAGATAAAATTTCATTTACCCTATTTTATTTAAACAACAAATTCAACTTACTAAACATTCAAGGAACATATTTTTTCTTCTTTTAGCACTTGAAATTAATAAAGTCGAGTTCTCTTTGCCAAAACTTGTGCTGCTTCGGCCATCTCATCTGCTGGAACTTGGTAGATTCTACCTGTTGCAGTGGTTGGATGTCATGTGCACAAAATATTGCTCATTGGCAGTGCTAAGGTATCTGCTCTCCAAGGATTTGTGAATGATAGCAATGGTCTTTTTGGGTGAAGAAAGGACACAAGAATTTCCTTTTCAACATCATCTTTTGAGTCAACATGCGCCAACCATCACTCTTTATCGTCCGCACAAGCGACAAAACCCACAATTTCTTCAAATGGAATGTCATCATCACCAGGGCTGATTTGTACCCTATGTGTTTCTGAGTCATCAGAAAATGAGTAGATTTTGGTTTTGACACTATTTAGATCTAGAGGAATGAAGGCATAAAATTTATGGTCCCTGAGACTGCCACAGCTTTTTCAAAGTATGGTTTTAGAATCTTTTCTTCATTTATATACTCTTCATCTGTTACATAAAAAAATGTGATGTATAACAATTTTTTCACACCCTGCTGAAAGAGTGTTAGAATTTGCTTTTTGGAGGCTGGCTTTGGCGGCAAGCCTTCTTACTGTACCCCCTACTTCATCACAAACTCCCTTCTCATTTATAAATTTGGTGTCAACACACATACTGTCGTAGTTCATGCTTTTCAGAAAAGTCTAAAGTCCAGAAAGTTAATCGTGTCTGAGAAATTATTTGCCA
Source organism: Metellina segmentata (assembly GCA_947359465.1). Classification (NCBI taxonomy): domain Eukaryota; kingdom Metazoa; phylum Arthropoda; class Arachnida; order Araneae; family Tetragnathidae; genus Metellina; species Metellina segmentata. The sequence continues at coordinate 78,965,915 of OX375878.1, forward strand.
AATCATTAGTTATATATTTGAAAAAGCTGTACTATTTTCCAGAAGGTTCAGCTGAGCAGTGCAAAATTCATAAGAATTTTCTGAACCTTTGCTATCACAAAGAGGACTTTGATGGACTTGAGGCTGTGGAACTTTTATGCCACATAATATTGGACGGGAATTTGTGATGGAGTTGTGGGTATGGTAAAAAGGCTTGCTGATTAAGCCAGCCTCCAGAATTCATTACAAAACCAAATTCTAACACCTTTTCAGCTTTTTCGGTGGGGTGTGAAATATTTGCCATCCATCACATTTTTTATGTAACCGATGAAGAGTAAATAAATAAAGAAAAGATTCTAAAACCATTCTTTGAAAATGCTGTGGCAGTCTCAGGGACCCATAAATTTCATGCCTTCATTCCTCTAGATCTAAATAGGGTCAAAACCAAAATCTACTCATTTTCTGATGTCTCAGAAACACATAGGGTACAAATCAGCACTGGTGATGATGACATTCCATTTGAAGAAATTGTGGGTTTTGTCACTTGTGCTGACGATAAAGAGTGATGGTTGGCGCATGTTGACTCAAAAGACGATGTTGAAAAGGAAATTCTTGTGTCCTTTCTTCACCCAAAAAGACCATTGCTATCATTCACAAATCCTAGGAGAGCAGATACCTTAGCACTGCCAATGAGCAATAATTTGTGCACATGACATCCAACCACTGCAACAGGTAGAATCTACCAAGTTCCAGCAGATGAGATGGCCAAAGCAGCACAAGTTTTGGCAAAGAAGAGAACTCGACTTTACTAATTTCAAGTGCTAAAAGAAGAAAAAATATGTTCCTTGAATGTTAGGTAAGTTGAATTTGTTGTTTAAATAAAATAGGGTAAATGAAATTTTATTTAGGATATCTAACTTTAAAAAAAAATTTATCTAGGGTAACAAGTAACGAATTAACAGAATTTTCACACGTCTTGATTCAGATAAAAAATTATTTTAATATGACACCATTGGAATACCATCATGAAACTTTGTACACATCTTACTATTGAGGTTTAGTATAAAATATATTTCTTTCATCAAAATTGATGTGGTACACCCAAGCAATATGTCAAATTAAAGCCCTTGTAAATCTAAAGAGAATGGTACAAATTTGAGCTTTCTAGGACAGACGGTTTTTGAGTTACGTGCTTTTAAATATATCAAAACGTTCCTAAAAACTGGTGTTTTTGAATATTTCAAAAATTTATAACTGAAAACAAAAAGTCCAAAAAAATTAAAACTTTGTATTTTTTATCTACTAAGCTAATACTATATCATGTAAAAAAAACCATAAAGATCTGAAGACATCATGTTTTGACCATTGGTTAATTTGGTGTGGAATGACCCAAATTCAAATTTATAAAATTTGCATGAGGGGCCATCTTCATATTAAATTGTGCACCAACATCATAATTTCCAATGGAATCCCCATTTCAACCCACAATTTCGAATGTTTATCAAAATTAACTGCAAATATCATGTCATTAGGCCTTACCGTTTCGAAGTTACGAGTACAGAAAGATTGTAGTTCCCAATGTTAAATCAATTTCTTAGACTTATATGGATATCTTCCTAAATAGTATTTCTATAGTGCTGATATTTTGTACTATGTTGCTGTTAAACAACCCAAATAAAATCCACCTTGTATTTTATTTAAAAAATTATTTTTAGTATACAATAATAATAATTATTAAATTAATGTTTGAAATAATTATGAATTGGAACCTTCTTATATATTTTGATGGGAATCGATTCAGAAGGACTTCTAATATAGCTATGCAAAATTTCAGCTCATTCTGATAATTAGTTTAAATTTTCCTCGTTGTGCGATTTTAGGGGACAGTCAAAAGTTTAGAAAACATCTGACAAACTTCGGATAGTAATGCTCAGATTGTTTGCACTTGCATAGTAAATATAAAGTTTCTCAGATTGCTGAAAAATACGTTTGAAATACTGTTCACATTTGAATTTTGGGTAGTTTTAACTACAATATTAATCTCATTCTACGAACAGTGATTTTCAATGTGGAGATGATCCCTGATATTGACACTATCTCTAACAGTGAATATATCTGGATATAAAGATAGTAAGTTTATGAAATTTCATATTTTGACCAATTGAACAATGTAGGACCTACATAAGGTAATCAACATGGTGCTTCCATTGGAAATTTTGTCTGTCCAAAATTTGGTGGGAAACATCCTTTTATGCAATTTTTTGGATTTGAACTCGTAGAGGGCGTTATTCCCTATTGAATGATATCTTTGAGATTTTGCTCCTCTTAACAATGCACAAAATAAGGATCGGGAGATGTCTTGACGAAAGCCTATGTATAGTGGGGATGACCTATTACCCTCCTCATGGATAGAGGGGCAGATAAGTATTTTGGATGTTTCACCTAGTTGCTGGGTGTATTTAGTATTGTTGTGGGTTAAAGTTAGGCCTGAAAATTTCAAATCATTAGATTTTTCGGTAGTTTGAATGAAATTCTTTGGTCACAATGTATTAGTTTTAATTTATTCTACTGATTTTGCTTTTTATCTACATTCAAATCTACTGCATTTTAATCCTAAGCATAAAATTTTCCTCTCAGTCTTGCAAATTGATTTTATTTATAGTCTTTTACATTTTAAAGATTTGTTCATATATTTTTTTAAAAGCTTAATTTGAAAATTGAGATTTAAAAATAGGTTGCGTAATAGATATTTTATTAAATGTGTATTTTTGTTTTCCATAGGTTGAAAAAGTCTTATTTGGCAAGATCGACTCTGTTTCTGAAAGTATGTAAATAGCCGCCCGCATATATATATATTTTTTTTTTAGCTTACACCTTATAATTGACTATTTGATTAAAAAAATTAGCGAAAATTTCAATATTATCTGGTATCTCCAGCATTTGCAGTTTTTGTTTATGTCTGCAAATTAACAATTTCATGTTTGCTGTGGACAAATATTTCCTCAATTTTTCATATACATAAATTTGATTATATTAACTTGGAAAGCTTGTATATGAATCTTCTGTCACTTTTGAAGATACTCTGCACTTAAAACCATTCTCAATCAAATTGTTACATTTTTTGGAACTAAATAGAAATACTTCATTACATTTTAGTACATAATTGAAAGGACAACTACAAATTGTATGGTTCATTATTTATGTGACTGGTAAACCAAGTGTCAGTTTTCTGAGTACAGTAAACTCGATTATCCACTTTGCGGCTGATCCACGGTCACTGATAAAATGTTGAAAAAACTTCAATCTCAAATTTAAAAAAAAAAATGGTGTTTTAACACAAAAACAATTCATTGATTTTTTTGTTCAAAAATCCAGAAGAAAGTTCAGAAATCTAATGTTTATTAATTCATAATAGTATGTATATTCACACTACACACACTGTAAATAAAAATCGTTCAAAAACATTTTCGTTTTGATATGTGCTCTTTTTAGCCATTTTGCGGATTATCCACGGAATAATCTAGAGTTTACTGTAATATGTAATTATTCATCTGCCTGTGTTAAAGAAGAAAGTCTTAGTTACATAAATGAAAATGGTATCAGCCAACTCTTAATATGAAATTGCTATAAAAATACTGCTAAAATTGACTAGGTTATTTAAACCTTTAGGAAATCTTAACAGATCTGGACATTTCCTTAGAAGTTTTGAATGCAGTTATTCTAAATAAATTAAACTTAATAGAATCTTATACTTTTGTTGTTTTAAGGTGTTTATTTTATTTACTTTTCACAGCAAATTTAGCCCAACGTTTTAAAATTTCCAAATACCCTACATTAAAGCTCATAAGAAATGGGAAGCTGATGAAAAGAGAATACAGAGGCCAAAGATCATTAGATGCTTTAGTTGATCATGTGATAGACTTGATGAAAGATCCAGTCAAAGAATTAGAAACTAATGAAGACATTCAGAATGTGGATGTAAGTTATGCACATTTGTTTTAGTTACTTTTTCAGATTTTCAAACAACCCCTCTATTGAGTTGAGAACCAGAGTAATTCATATAATATTCCAACAGTTTGAGATAATTTAGATTTTTTCTCTACATCTTATCAGGGTGTCAAGATTTAAATCACTTGATTTTAATCAACAATTAAAATCATGATTTTAATCAAATGATTTTTTTTTTAAATCATTGATTTAAATCACAACCAATCTTACATTTTTATAACTAAGTAAATACACTCTAGAAAAATCACAGAATTTGTCAAATGCTTTGAACTTTCTGCTCACATGGTGATTTCAGCACTAATAGCTACACCTCGTACTGATGAGCTTTTAAAAAAAATGTTTGGCACTGGACACTAGCAAATAATCTGAGGTGTCTATGGACTAAGTAATCTGTTAAGTCAGGGATTCTGCCAAACAGTGAAGTAAAAAATAAGTTGACATCTATTTGAAAGTTTTTACAATGTTCATGCATAATTTTATGTTACAAACAATAAAGCAGTAGGCTTACATCTACGTAAATGTCAAGACAGCCAAAGAAAATCCCCACAAAGTAGGCCTAAACTACTTGTTACCCCTTTAATTGATTGACCAATGGCTTAGCTATAGTGATTTTTCAACTACTTTTTTTTTAATTGAGACATAAATACAAAATAACACAGTTAATGTGATTAATAATTTATTAAATAAAAAATTCAACTGAGCTTTCTATTTGAAAGGATGAAAGTTTAAACACAATGAACATCTTTTATTTTTCAAAATGCACCCTGAAACAGTCACCTGTCACTTTAAGAGTAGTGACCCATAACAAATATTTATTTAATCAGACTAATTTATGTCTCACACTTACTGATACATTTGTTAACATGATTATGTTAATTTACTCAAGAAAAACTATGGAGGATGTCAACTTGTGTTTTGAATGTATTGTCATGTAACACACAATGATATTTAGTAAAATAAATATTAATTTACCATATCACAAATTCCGATTGTTTACTTAATTAAATATTAGTTTACATGTAATGTCCGAAACTCAATTTTTTATTTAACAAATTTATAGGCCCTACAGAAATTTAAATTAAAAATCCCATTTTTGATTTAAATCAAATAAATCCGATTTAAATCAAATAAACCGATTAATTGATTTTTTTGAAAAAATCGTGATTTTTTTTTTTTACACCCTGCATCTTATATTAAAAGTTATGTTTAGTGATTGTTTATGCAATCAAATGGTGTTGGAATTGTGAACTACTATTACTCTGGATGATATATGCTCTCATAATGCATAATAAGGTTCATTTTATGATGTTGAACAATTCTTCTCGGTTCTCAATCACTCAATTATAGGAGTGTAAGCTCTCAGAGCTTGTTTAGAATCCATATTAAGCAGGTCTTTGTGAAGCAAAATGTAACTCAAATATCAATCCAAGCTAATGTTATTTTACAACTTAAAATCCAAACCAATTTCTTCCTATCTAATCCAAATTTATTTTTTTTAATTCATTATTTTGTCTTTATTAACAATTTTATGTTACAGAAGTTTTATATATGTAAAAATTTTGTTCTTAATAATTTAAACATCATCATTAAAAGCAGTTTGGACATGTTCTTATAGTTAAAAAATAATTATAAACTACGCATTGTTTTGTGCAGCATAGCCAAATCTGGCCCTTGTGCCATAAAAAAATCAAACAACCTAAAATCAGTTTGGAAAAAGGAGATTATTTAAGTTGATTTATATCATTGCTGTAAAACTCAGTTAAATCAAGTATATCTCAAAAGTAACCAACTTGAAATTGTTGTAAAACCTTCTTTAAAATGAATGTACAACTTGTATTAATTAAACAAATTCATTTAGATTTTAGACATAAACTCCCCATTTGTAACCTGAATCATAATTTAATTAAGTTCCAACCAGCCATTCGAAAATGTCATTATTATCATGTTACTTCCATGATTCTCTTTTAGTCTATCCAATGGCTAAACTTCTACAAACTTAACTGTTGTGTTGTATGAATATTAACTTATACAGGGTTATATGGTTGTACTGAATTTAATCATATTTATATTTTAGTTTGACTTTACTTATAAATTTACATTTTATAATGTTAGGTTAACAAAAGAAAAACAGTTATATACCTACCTAACAATACTTCACCTATTTATGAAGTGTTTCTGAGAGTAGCTATGGATTTGCGAGATGATTGCCAGTTCTTTATTATCAAAGGGTGAGTTTTAATTTCCATGATTGCCTTTTTATGCCTGAATGTGTAGCTTTTCATAACATAGATGATAAAGATAATAGGCAGAACAAGCAAAATGTATCAGCCCTAAGTTGGTTTTTAAAGTATTTTTAACTGTATAACTCTGTTGTTCAACTTCACACAACATAGATAGTGAATATATGATTGCCATAAAATTCATTAGATTTAAATGATTAACACCCCTTAAACTAAAGGTCAAAATATGTAATTAGCAAAATATTAATATTTAGGATGTCATTAGCTGTATTCAAGAACATTTAATTTGTAGTTAATTCCAAGTTATAAGGCAAATTTTAAAGACTTCAATAATTTTATATAAAGAAAAATATATATAAGTGAGTAAAATAATAGATGGCCAAGATAGTAAAAGCAATGCAAAATGAGTAGGTATTTCAGTGAAACTTCAAGAACAAATGGTGAACAATGGCATTTAATTTTTGTAAATTATTAAAAAGCATAGTTGTGGTTTAAAATGGTAATCTTAATATTTTCTACAGTTTTTCCAACAATCCTTTTTCTTGGGATATTATACAAGTTTTTATCATAATCTAATGGCTCAGCTGCTCTTACAATTTTGTTCTGAGAAAAATGAGTTTTAGTTCAAAAGCCACCTGTTCTAGAGACAAGTTATTGTTCTGTCATTCCATCTGTACCTTTACACAAGTCTCCCTTCTCGGCATCTTTACTTGTAGAGTGGATATGTTTTTGTTCAATGTATGCATTTACAACAATATGGTATATTTAAGGTTTTCTTTTCAGACCCATGGCTGAATCATCAATCCCTGCTGGTCAGAAAGCAAAAATTATTTTTAACCCTTCAAAATCTAAGGTAAGTGTTATTTTTAATTAGTTTTTATTTTAAAACTGCTCCATCAGAAAATAGGAATGATAATTCTAACGTAGAAGTTGAACACAGCATTAGACTTAATTCAGTTTGTATTTGCCAATTCAAAAATATGTTAGAAGGGAAGTACCTATTTTAATCTGTATTTGCTTTGTATAATGACCTGTGCAAAATGGAAACAAATAAATCTCGACTAATATTTTATTCAATGAGCTGAGTTGAGAAATATCAAATTTGAGCTTCAATTCTTTAATTTTATTAGTTTGCATTCCTGTGTTATTGTGGTTCAAATTTATAAGTTGTCCTCAGATCTTTCCCTGCAGGATTAATCCCAGACCATCTCTAATAGAACCAGTTGTAATGTACCAGTTGTAATAGTAAGTTGTATCCAGTCCAACAATTCCACTACCTACTTAAATTATCATTTGAATGTCCACACAAACAACCACAGCAAATTAAAGTGCATTGATGAAAATTGAGTTTTCTAATGCAGTTTGCATACTTGCATTTCCTTTTTGTATAGTCAGTCCAACACTTTACCAGTCATTCATTTCAAAGTCATGTTTTAGAGTCCAACTTTTTTGGTTTTGAGGTCACCTGTCCTAGATAAGTTGTTCTACCATTTCATTATGGATCCTTGCACACACCTGCCGCTTATAGACGACTTATCTTATTTTATAATTATTTTATTTTTCTAGCTATTTAAATTTATTTTTGTTTTCTTTCTTACTGTTTTAAATTATGGAGTAGGTTTCTTTTTTCAAAATTAATTCAGTGATCACACCATAAAATATTTTTTTTAAATCAGTTTTATAAGAATACGACAAAATTTCTCATACTACCATATCTGATAGCGATTGCACCTTGTGGGTTTACTGATAAACATGGAAAAGAATAGGACAACTGTTATCAAATATGGGCAAAAAGTATTCCACTAGGTAATGGGTATCGTAGGAGATTTTTTTTGAAAATATGTTAAAACGATATTTTTTTTAACAACCTCATATTTTCAAAGGTGCCGGCCATTACGAATTTTCAGTAATTGTTATGAGTTTTTACCTTAAATTACCCCTTTGAGGCAAATATTGAAATAATAACAGAAAATCCCATTCGACAGTGGTTGCCCAAAATGCGACATACCATCCTTTTTCATAAAGGGTTGTTTACGAGACCCACTTTCAAATAAGTGTTGATGTTAACAAAAGTTATGTGTAGCTAAAGTACATAGATCTTTACTAGACCGTACACATGCAGAAATTGTGAATTTCCACGTTGCTTGCTTCAGTGCCTAAAATGTGATTTTCTTTAAATAAATTATTTTCCAATCGTAAGTTTTCTATACATATTTGTTGGCATTTGACGAAGATATTCATTACAAAAGCAAAGGGAGGATTCATCTCGTTTCTAGGGAAAAAATATAACTTGAATGGAGAAATTTGTTGCCTTGTTTTACTGCTTTATATTTATAGCCATTAAAAATGGGATGAAATTAACTCCCCCTTCCACATAAAAGTTTTAAAAATATGATAGTTTGCAACAAAAGTGCGATATGTAATTTTTTTTTTTCTGAAATAGCGTTTTCATTTAACTGTCTGTTTTATATGTGGCAAGCGTCTTTAAAATAAAGCTAAAATTAACAATTTTATTTAAAAGCTAAACTTTTAAAGTTTTTTTTTTATGTTCTTAATGTAAAATAGGTAAGGTAAATTTCATTTTTCATTAATTGTGTTAAATTAATCACGATATGACTTTTGAAAAAGAACGAATTGGCCTGATTTACTGAACTTAGTTTACTGTGCACATATTTTTCATAAAATTTATATTTTAATCTTACTGTTGCAATATAACTCCAACTATCCGGATAAATTGGGACCAGACTTCATCTGGATAGTTGGATAATTCATGAAAATAGATTATTTCTTAATAAAATAACGAATTTTGCTTTAGTATGTAATGTTATTGAATGACAGAAAACAATTTTGTTTACATTTTGTACTTGCATACTGTATTAAAATGTATTATTTCTTGAACATATCGGTCAAAGTCAGTTGTTTCGCTGTCTTTACTCGTTTCCTTGGACTGTCAATGATTAACACCTTACTAAATTTGTTTCTTAAGTCCTTTTGATGTTTTTTTTTATTTCTGGTATGAAAACGTCATTAGATATTTTGGTAAATAGAGCAGCAGTCAACCAGGCTTTTGATTCTTGTAAAAGAAGGGAGTTTATTCACATTTTTGAAAGTCTGCGGGGTATTTTGTTTTTGTTTTTCAATTTTCTTATTAGCAAAAGGGGTATTTTGTGTTTTCCCATTGCACAATTTATCAGGGTTACAATTCTTTACTTATCTTATGACCAAAAGCACTGGATTCAATTTTAAAAGCATAAGTTCTAGGCAAAGCCTTCCAAATAAGACCTGCCTCATCTGCGTTATATAAAAATTCGGTATCAATTTTGTTTCCATTTTGAATTTTCAATAAAGTTTTCTGCTGTTGGGTCTATTGATAGCTTCTAGCCACTTGCATCCACCTCATGGGTACCGTACCTTGACTAAATGATTGTTTGGAAAAAAAATCTGCTCAAATATAGGATTTCCTTCTTCTTGTTGCTGCAGAAACCACTTGAATACAGCCTCTTCCAGTTCTTTGTTTTCTGCCATTTTCATAGCTCTTTTCGATTAACTCCCATCTTCACTCTCTAAGACACACAAAAAGTTTAAAATTAAATACCTGCTTTTTTTCTATCCAAAATTATTGATGTTCCACGCTATGCATCTCAGCTAACTGCTTACCAGACATCCTTTGTCAATGAATTTTTATTTAGTTGGCCAACGATAAAACAGCAGGTTTCCTTTTAGAAGCCATTCTACACAGTAAAACAACATGAAAGATGTAACACAGTAACAAACAACACAACTGGCCAAAGCCACACTGAAAGTGAGAAAACTAGTGACTCATTGTCTCTGCTAGTGCATTTTTTTATTACTAATGAGAAACTTTTAAAATCAAGATTTTATTTTTATTTTTTTTACGCAAAGCAATTTGAATAATTAGAGTTCTGTACTTGTTATAACTATTTTTATCGAAAACATTTCATTCACAAGCAATTAGGGAACAGATCTTTTGCAAATCGAAAGAATATGAATAAAATCTTATCATCATTTTCAATAATATTTAGATTGTTTTGGGCTTTCCATTGGTCTTATACCTTCTAAGTTAAAAAATACCCAGACCTCTGTTAACTTAAAAAAAATCAATTTTCATTTTTTTTTTAATTGCTGTAATATTAAAACAGTCATAGGAGCAACAAAATATCTTAACAAATTGACATTCTCTTTTTTTAAAAGGCAATACTTCCATTTATGTTTAGTATTAAAGGAATATCTGCAAAAAGATTAGCTGCAGCTATAGACAAAAAAATTTCTGAAAATCATGTTTGTGGTATCGATTTTACACAGATTGATTTGAAACTTGAAAATCTTTTATCAAACATGTGTTTGAAAACTCTGTGAAGAGGGCATTAATGGTCAGAAAATTCCTGTCTATGTCCGCATTACAATGTCACATTATTTTTGGCCATTGTTATCATTTGACAGTGATTTCGAAACAAAAATGAAATTGCGCTAAAACCATAACTTCAACTGAAATTTTATCAAAATTCAAGTTTAGAAAAGGATAAATCTAGGAAGTGGGGATTGCATAGAAACTGTATAAAATAGCACAAGAGCTGATGACTGACTGATGTCAGGGTTCTAATGGAAAATACACGTTGAAACTTACAATTTTAACATGAAAAACTTCCTTAAATTATTATTTTTTGCATCTGTTATTCAAACGTGTGTTTTTCCAGTTGCTGTATTTCGTTACTCTATCCACTTTTCATATTTCATTAGAGACAATGTTGTACCCAATTGTCATAAAAAAATCAATTTTCAAATTTCTACCGGGCACCTTTCGTCTTTGAAATCAATACCATTCGTCCTAGAAACCTGGTTCTTGTCTCATTTCATAGGAAATTGTATTGAATTGAAAGTTGATCTCATCCGCTTTTTTCTAAAACTGATAGTCGTATTTACCATTTTTCAGGTCAGGTCATAGTGGATATCCGCAAAGGTGAATTTTCATGCAAAGGGCTAAAAGCATTACAATATTCAATTACATCTGCTTTCCAAATTTTACTTTTTGTATTTTTCATTTTGTACATTTATTAAAAAGGCTTTAGTTAGAGCTATTTTCAAAAGTAAATTCAACGACATTCAAATTTTAAACAAAGGAATTAGTGGGAAGGAAGAAAAAGAAAGGAGTAAAAATGACAACAAAAAAAAGTGTTAAAATGTATTTTATTAATTATATTGTTGAATCTATATATATAATTCTCTTACGTGGCACGCAAAAAAAGACGTTATTTGTTACAAAGTTTTGGCAACACTGTGCGATTGTTTGTTTACCAAGAAGTCCCGTGCATCAATTGAATTTATAGCGTTATCGGATAAAATTTTATTGGGAAAAAAATGAATATTAGTCTAACTGTTGCAGCTTATAAACGACATGCTGGGTATTCGATTTCCAAAGCAGCACTCGCATTTCGAGTCAAAATTTTCTCAGTTTTAATTTGAATTCCAGATTGTTCGAGTTTTGATTCTAGAGGTACTGTATAATTTTTCTGTTGTACAACAAATTTATTTTTGAAAAATATTTGTTTGGAATATAATTTTTTGAAAAAAATATCTTCATTGATGCGAGTAAGGTTTGAGCAGCGAACCAATGAGGATTGCAAAGTAATCCTCCGGGGGTCGGCGAGCGTTAGCGAGTAGGGATCTGGCCCCCTAGTTATACATTATTATTTAAATGTACAAATTAAGTGGTAATTGCAAATTAAGGTGGTAATGTCTTAGATATTGTAGCTTTTGAAGTGTCTTGAAAAATGTGCCTACATTCATATACAACTTGTGAAAGTGCTTCAGTTATTAATTTTGAATGGTATTTAGCATTTTTCAAGTAAAGTCATAGTGGATATCTTCAAAATCGTATTAAAAAAACCTAAATCATTAAAATATATGTTATACATGTAGGAATACAGATCTGAACAGAGCGACGAGACTGGCAGGAGCCAGTCACATCCGATATTCAATTGCAAGGGAACTGTAGTGACCTTACATTTATACTTCAACTTCCACTCTCTTATTGTTTTGGTTTGGGTTTCACATCTGCCGGGAAATCCCTGTCATTTTGTAATGGGAAATGGAATGTAAAAAGTTACTGTGTCACAGGTTATGTTTTCAAGCAGTGAAATTCGTGCATGGATGTTTGTAAACATATGGTGTAGAGGCTGCTGGTACACCTTAAATCTGTTGTGACCAAAAGTCCTCATGTTGGTTTGGTGAGTGGGGTGCCAGCTCAGGTGCTGTCCTCAGATCTTTCCCATAGGGGATTGATCCTGGATCGTCGTCAATAGCCCATTGTGTTGCTCTAGTACGACGTTAATTAAAATTACCTTACCCCAAAATTACTTTATTTGATTTAAAATAAGAATATTTACTGGAAAATATAAGCCGATGGAAATTGTTTAGAGATTTTGAAAAAAGGTATTTTATATTCGAAAATAGATTGTAAATTTAAACTGAATTAAGTTATATTTTATTTAAAACGGGTACAGCTTTAGTCTACGTTTATAGTGGTGGCAACGGCCTTGGCTATTTTTTGCCAAACGATATGTGTCACCAAAAATATCTTGGCATGTCACAGGTTTGCCATCACTGGTCCAGGCAATGTTTTATTTTTTTTTTATATTGCAAATATTTAAGGCTCTGAAGTATTAATTCTGTTTAAATTCTAGTTGAAAAAGAATTACTGATATTAATCGTTCAGGATACATTACTGAAATTCTAGGTATCATTACTGAAAATCAGTCATCTTATTGCTGACAGCCAAAGGTTGGCGTCTCTGTATTTTGTATGTTTATAAAATTTATTGCATATACACTTTATATGCTAACTTACATTTTAGATATATTTTATTTTGTAGCTAGGAGTTAATGATGAAGAATATATTGGTGCACTGCTCAGCTATGATGAAATGAGTGCGTGGACAACAAACCGATGCATACCGTTGGTGAGAGAAATCACATTTGAAAATGCAGAGGTATATTCCCTTTATAACATATTACAACATTTGGGGGTGAATAATTTTTAGGTTAATAATTTATAAGTTTTTAACTTTTGAATCATCCGCTAAGGAGCATCTTAAGAAATATTTCAGCTCTTTTATTAATGATGTATCTATCTTTAAACATTTAATTAAAACATGGTATTTGTTCCAACTTAATATTTCAACTGGCAGGCCCCCATGCATGACATCTGCAAAATTTCTTGATTGTTTATATCTTGCTGGCAGTGTCATGAAACAAAATGATATTTTATATTTATATATTTCAAATGTGTTTATTCATGTTTCCAATAAAGTTTGATAAAAAAATACTCACCTCAGTCATGTTGGCACAGTCGACTTCTAAATGTCAACCTTAATTGTATCTCATTCAGTTCTTCCAAGGCAAGTTCAGAGTTGCCAAGTGCTCTGGAACTGAGTTTCTCCGCTAAAGCATCGAAACTCGCAACTCCGCGTATTGTAGGGTTCACTCCGGAAATCGCGTCGATGCAGGAAAAAGGGAAATTTTCCCTATGAAAAGGGGGGAAATTTCCACTAATGGGGGAAGTTTTCGCCATTCTTCAATGGGATTGCGATATTTTTCTTATGAAAAGGGAAATTTAATATTAGATTTTTGTTTCTATAATTTTAGGATAAAACCTTTTTTGAATACATGTAATTTTTTATCCTTTATATATATGTGTGTGTGCTAAAATAAAAGATTTGTAATAGGGAATATTATGACTGTTTTTAAAGAAAAATATGCTGGTCTTTCATTTTTGTTCCTCCTGAAGCAACTTCAAAACTCCTGAAATTTTATGAGATTGCTCCTGAAGCTGCTCAGAAAAGGTTGGCAACCCTGCAAGGGTTGGGCAATTTTGACGTAAACCCATTTTTGCACAGATCTTTTCTGTGCTGATTTCAATCTTTCAGATTTCTTATGGCTTTCTAAAATTAGACTATTGATAAAGTTATTAAAGTGGAAAGTTGTTCTATGTAGTTTTTAGTAATATTGTGCAGCTTACAGCTCGGATAATTTTATTGTTCACATTTAAACTAAGCAGCAAAATTGGCAAATTAATCCTGTAATGATTGATTTTATGTTTATGTCCATTGTTGGCATATACATTAGAAAAATAAATTATTCTCCATGTCATAGTTGTAAAAACTAAATTTTCTAGTATCCCAATAACATTGCATTTTATGTGTAGTCAATTTGTTTTTATCCTTGAACTGTTCCTATTTTTAGATGTACTTACTGCATTATTTTAATTCATATAAATCCCCTCCATGATATATTGAAACATTACTTATGATTACGGGGGGATATTTTACAGGAACTCACTGAAGAGGGTCTGCCATTCTTAATACTTTTTCATAATCCAGATGATGTGGAAAGTCCTAAAATGTTTACACATGCAGTCCAGACTCAATTACTTGATGACAGAAGTAAGCATTGAATTTTAATTCACATACAATACACAACAAATATAACATTGCATTAAAAGTATTCTTGCTTCCTCTGTCATGTGCTCTGCAGAAATTTAAATTATACGAATATCCAAAGCAAGATATCCACTCAGTAATTCCAGGGTATTGTCCAACATTCCTTTTGAAGACTACTTTTTAAATATTTTTCCTTTTTCAATCTAAAACATGTCGTTTTCTACCTATTAGCAGCGAAATCACTGAAAAATGCCATCTCCAAAACACCACTAAGATTAATTTTATTTTTAGTTTGTCATTCTACTGTCATTTTTTGCTACTTTAGCATTCTAAAGAAAAACTTATGGAAAACATAAATAATTCTAACCACATAAGTTTTCAATTAGTTCTTAGGCAAGCAGTCCAATATAACACATGGAAACCAAATAACATTATTGCAATTCATGAAAGGCGACTGTTCAAAAATATTAAGATAAAGGAAAAGTGAAATACCTCATGAAATGCTGAAGTGTTAAGCCACTTCATGATAAAAATTCAAAAAATTAATCTATGATTAAGGTCATCAATACATAGAGCTTATTCATAGAGTTAAGCAACAACAAACAAAATAATTTATTTAAAATATTGTATAAATAAATTTACATTATTTATACATCAAGTTATTTACATTTTAAATTCATGTAGTTTTACTAAAGTGTACTTCATTTGATTGATTGAACTTTTCTATTAATGAAGATAGACAAATCCTGTTTTTAAATGTTGTGCAGTTAAGACCAGAATAACAGTGTTGTATATAATGGTAGACTATCAAACTAATTGTAGAAATAAAGTGAACACTGTATGTGTTTATATATTAAATTCTATGTACGCAATGTTTGAGAATGGGAAACAGATTAAATTAAACTTTATTCTGGACAAAATTAAATACTTTTTAATGAGTAAGTGTGTTTTAGTGAATATTTTGTTTGTATATTTCCAATAAATGTTGAATATAACTGCCCAAAAATATCTTGCATTTTATTCCTATTACTTATTTGAGTTTCTTGTTTTTGTTTCAGCCCTCGTCAATTTCCTAATTGCTGATGGCCAAAAGTTTGCTCATCCCTTACATCATCTTGGTAAATCACAAAGTGACTTGCCATTAGTTGCTATTGACAGTTTTCGTCACATGTACCTTTTCCCTAATTTTAATGATATACAGTAAGTATATTTTTACTAGTCCTTTATTTCAAGCAATTCGTAATTTTAGTTAATAAATTTAGATGATTATATATATATGTATATATATATATAAAAGAATCCATTAAAGTGTTGTAAATTGTTTTATTTCTTAAATTACCTAGATAATATGCACATTTTACCTACTTGGCACTCGTTAAAGTGAAAATAAGATCTTTGCTGGAACAACAGCAATGTTTCTGTTAACATTTTGTTTTTTATTTTTTGATATCTAAAGAATAAAGTTAATACAATCAAATAATCAACAAATTAGTTGATATAATCAATCAATTAAAAAACTATAGTAAAAAGGTTCAGACAGTTTAAAATATTCTTACAATTAATGAAATTGACATGTTATTTATTTTTGGATATCTAAAGAATCAAGAGGGGGAAAGTGTGGGGAAGGAAAAGAGAAAAACAAACTTTTATGATATGGAAGCCATTAATGTGCACATTACCTAGGTTAAATGTGGGAAAATTTTTATTCCGCATATTAATGGAGCAAATCAGTTAATCTGCAGATTAGCTATGTAATGTGCACATTAACGGCTTTCAAGCTTTAGCAGTAACATATATATATATAACATCTCATAAGCTTTGTTATGTGCTAGAAACCAGCGAGTTGTTGGGGGTAGGTTCGATTCCGCCATGTGTGTATTTCTCTCTCCTGTCAGTAAAACTTTCCTTGTGTGTATGTTCATTATAGTCCAAGAGCTGATGACGAATTTGGGGAAGGTACCCAAGTCACTATGAGATTGTAAAATAGTAGCATATCAATGTTAGTTGATTAGGAATCGAGAATGGCGTTTGTAGTTATTTAGCTACTGTGCAGCATATGACGTATGCAAAAAATTCCTCCCATAAAGTATCCTTTTTTCACTTAGAAATTTTTTTAATCCCTTATTTTTGCACTTATAGAATCCAGAAATAAAAATCCCAAACTTTTTAGACAGTTTTAAAGTATAACTCGACTGCTCCGAATTTGTATTATAATATACACAAAAAATATTCTTCAGGCACTCTGAAATTTTTATAGCACATTTATTACGTACTATTGAAAATAAGTGCAAAAAGCCTGGCAAATACGACGGTTTTTAATAATTATCAGACACAAATAAAGATTTTTTATAAGTTTTGGCAGCTGTCGGGGCCCTGTCTCACCGGACTGTGATTGATTGCGGAAGAACCATGTGACTCAAGTTTGATTTGCAGCTCGTGCTACTTAAAAAGCATTTTGAAGGAGTTTATTTTTTTCACACAAATGTGACCCTGCTGAAAAATATTTTGAGCTCATTGTTATACTGTTTTTTGAGGTTTTTTAAATACGGTTTTGTTATTATCATTTTAAGTATTAACATGCACATTTGTATATAACTATGTGTATATACATAGTAATAATTAATTACAATAGTGATCATAATGGTTTTTAGTGACTACATATTTTATGTTATATATCATTAATGTACAGTGGAACCAAAAACTTTGAGTTGTTTAATTTGTAAAAAAAGTAATAATAATAATAAATAAAAATCAATAATCTACCATTATAAAAGGTGTCTGTGTGTGTGGACTGTCGTGACAAAACTATGGCACTTATAATAATGAGACTTGGCACACGGAAAGTACATAATTTTTGCGATTTTCCTATATATTGCGCTCTAATTTTAAAATTTTATCCAGAACATTTCTTAATGAATTATTAGTTTTTTTCACCATCCTTTCTTCTGTTACAGTTAAGAAGAAGCGCAACAATTTTGATATTTTTGCCCTACCAACTGCGTAATTAGTATGCTATATACTGAGCTATTTCGGTTTCTATCTCTTAATGTCATGCCATAACAAACGTTTGTAAGACATTTGAAAACAAATTGGAAAGAATAGTACTATGGAATTTTATCAATGTTCGCTTATAGTATTGCACCATGAAAGTAAATATAAAATATTTTGGGGTGATTCTAATAATAACCCTCATCTTTACTTGAAAAAGTCTACAATTTGTATTAAAATGACTATTGTATTAATATTACTACTGGTATCTAGGTATTTAAATAAAGTTTTGATTTTTCCCCAAGTTCTATTTAGTTGAGCACCCAAAACTAACAGATTGAATTAAATGTTCATGTCAGACAAAAACATTAATAGTATAAAATATGAATAATATTGAAATACTTAAAGAAAATTATTACATGGTGATGAATATTTCTCTTCCATTTTATTCTATTGAGCAGAGTAGCCTAAAGATTTGGCAACTGTATTTGCATGTTCTAATTTCTTTATTTAAAAAAAATTCTATGAATAATTTGGGTTACACAAGATCTCTTTCTAAAACTTAAGTTTAGCATTATAAGCTTATATTTCCTTCATTTCTGATACTTTTTTAGTGCTTTTTGCAGGAGTTGCTTTAATCTCATAGGAACCCATTTAATCTTTGAAATAAGTTTTTTCTAATAACAAATAATGCTTGAAAGATTTGCTATAAAATTAATCTACAAAACGAGTTTCTGATTAATAAATAATAAAGTAATCCTTAGAGTACTATTTTTTTGCCGCAACTAATATTAACTGGAGAAACTACCTGTAATTAATAACAGCTTAAGAATCAGTGATTTCACATTTTGAAACTAAAATTATCATGTTTGGTAGCATTTTTTTATATAAGGTTTGTAAGGTAAACCAAGATTTTCCTTAGCTGTCATTCTAAATTTGTTATACACTTACCCTAAAATAATGGACCGGACACCAGCGGATTTGCATAAAATCCAACCTCTTGCTTTGTGGTATGGCCTTGGACCTTTGCATGTTCCTGGTACATTGAACACTGATGCCTACATGAACATTTTGGACAATCAGGTTCTTCCTAAGCTCTGACAATTTTATGGAATGGACGAATGCTACTTCCAGGACATCGCTCCATGTCATGTTGCAGCCTCTGTCAAGCAGTGGTATCAAGATGCAGATGTAAAACGTCTTCCCTGGTCTGCTCAGTCCCGACCTTAACCCCATAGAACATTTGTGGGATGAGTTACAGTGACGTTTCCTGACCAGGAAAACATAGTCCGAAATCTACAGCTGAGGTATGCCCTGAAGGGTTGATAACGTAATTCCAGCATGTTGGGGACCTTCCCCCTATTAAAACATGTATTCTTTGCCTTATAGCATCTTGCATATAGCTTGCTTAGCTTTGCATCTTGCATAGCTTTGCCTTATATTCATCTTGCTGTCGGGTCCATTATTGTAGGGTAACGTATGTTCTAAATTGGGATAAGGAATTTTCCTTTTTAGGTGATACATTTAAATAAAGCCACATATGGTTGATAATGCATTTGTATTACTCAAAATTGAAAATTACAACCTTAAGTGATGTTTACATCTTGTTTAAAACAATATCTCTGTGAATGTATTATACTTATAACTGTCTTTTGTACTTTAGCCAGCCAGGTAAATTGAAAGAGTTTGTTTTGGATTTATTTTCTGGAAAGTTACACAGAGAATTTCACTATGGTCCAGATCCTGTTACTAGTGATGTAAGTACCAATTTCTGAGCTAACAAAACTGGATTTAGTATAATTCTCTAAAATACAGCAAATTATTGAAGTTAATTATTAAATTATTGTCTAGAATGCCATTTCAACTAATCCTCCCGAATCCACATTCAAGAAACTAGCTCCATCTAGGAATAGGTATACATTGTTAAGGGATGAATTGTGATATCCTGTGTGACAGGTATGTGCAAATCTACAATTTGAGTATTTTTCTGTAAATTAAAAGAATTATTAGGTTTCTATGAAATTCATACATGTGAATCTGTCTTTTTTTTTGCCAGGAAAGTTAGTGTGTCTTTCAAAGCACTTTTCACTTCTGAAGATAACTTCTATGCATCATTCAAAAATCAAGCAAATGGTTTGGGGTGTGGAGTGCTCACTCTTTTCATTTAAAAAAGCAACTGTTCGCTAACATCAAGTTCACATTGCAGTTCAAAGAGTCATCAAATGATTGTTGGTTATTTCAAATACAGTGTTAGCTCATTAAATCGGTGGTTTGAGTCAATGAAATGATATCTAAAATATTATCCATTTTTGTATAAGACTAAAAAAGGGCTCATCACTGATAATCTATGCATGTATAAAGTTTATTTGTTATTTCTTGTTCAATGCATATTCAATTTGGATTTGTAACTGAAATACAAAATTTTCATTGTGAATACCTTGTAAAAAATAATAGAAGTCTTAATTTCGGCAGTTTTTAATATTATTGCTGAGATAATTCATCATTTAATTTCCTTTAATGTTTTTTGTTCTAGAAATTTGTCAGTATTTTTTTTACGAGTATACATTATTTTTAAATTATTTATAAACACTTGATTTCATTTGTTGTGTATATAAACTGAAAGATTTGCTAGAAATATTCGATATTTTGTAAATGGAAGAATTTCAACTATAAAATGGGATGTGGATTTCTTTATTGTATAATAGAAATGTACATAGGTATTTGTCATAAGGTAGTCATTTTTTGTAGACATGTACTTTTTGTACATAAAAAACCCCAAAATAATACCGGCTTTTGTCCATATTTTTCTTAAACACAGTACAACTAAAACGATGTACTAATGTTTTGCTTTGATGTTGTAGGTAAAGGTGAGTTTGAAAATTGAGGGTATTTTGTTGTGTTGAAGAATTTGCTCATAAAATGGTTGCTCTTATGGTTTTAGCATTATTCTACTTTTAAAAATTTTTGGTGAGATTAAAGTATTTATATTTAATCTAGTTTTGTTTCCTTTAGTGATAGGTTTTGTTGTTTTACTTAGGTTCTTTTGGTGAAAATTATTTGAATTTGAGCTGCAGCTCATTAGTTTCCATGGAAACTTTGCAGGACACTTGTACTGCACCAAATCAAAGCACACTGTTACTAATGAAACACTATACTTCAAGTCATCCTGGTAAAATTCAATTTCGGTTAAAAGACTGTTTTTACAGTTTAACAGTTATGTATTTCAATTATGGTATTAGAGAATGACAGATTAGTTCCTTTTTATATTGAATGTGTATCAGTTCTGTATGAATGTATTAGGGTTCGTACATCTGGAAACTCCTTAAATTTACTTTACATCATGGAAAAACTAAAATATACTGGATATTTTTATCATCACAATACAATTATTTAAATTTCTCAATTGGATTTAAAACCTATGAAAGAAACGATACATAAGGAAAAGTAGCTCGAAATGTGGTTCTCAGATGATGGCTTTAAACTTTCACAAATGTCAGTGAGACACAATAAAAATCCTTATCCATTCTGTAAAGAATTTGGATTATAGTACTTGTGAACTAGTATGGAACACACTGCCTTACCCGAATGCCTGCGTTGATTTTTATATTTGGGCAGAAGGATAAATTGGGTGCTTAACGAAATGACTAAATAAAAAAATTTAGTAATTAACCAAACTTGATTTTTTTTTTTCAAACAGGAAACCTTGTTGTAGAGGATTGAGTTTTTTTTATTGTATGCTCTTACTGAACTCAATTCAATGCAAATTGAGTTTCAATTATTCTCCTGGAATTTGCTTTTCCAAAATGTCTACGAACCCCAATATATGAATTCCAAAACTTTGTATTTAGTTTTCATTTAGTTATTTACTGTGTCATAAATCATTTCATTAACTCTTTTCACATCAATTGTGTTAAACAAGAATAAAAAATGGATTCTGTAATTTTAAAACAACCCACTTATCATTTTGTAAATGATCAAGAAATTTGTGATCTCAAAATTGCAGTTTATCTATAATCGAATCTTTTAATAGTTACCCTGAAATAAATTCTTTTTTTACACCTGAACTTTGTTATTTCTTTTAATGATGAAAATTATTTTAAAGGGTTAGTCTCGTAAATTCTTATTTGAAATTTTATATATCATGGTGGAACTCGCATATTGCACAATTGTTCACTAAATATTATTATTTTTTTTTTTTTGGGGGGGGGTATATTTGCTATCTTTAAAATTTAGCACTTTTGTTCATGTGAAACTACACTACATTTTTCTAATTTTCATCAGTCATTTTATGGGTAGTAACACTAATTTTTTCACCACAACCGAACCCACATGTGCTGCATGTTTAAGCAAACTTAGACCAACATTGAAACAAAGGCAGCTGCACAATTGTATTAGTATTCCAGATAAGCTTCACTATATTTGGCAAATAGTATATAAAATCTTGGAATCATTCAGACTAAATCTGGAAAATGACCAAAATTAGTTGAACTTTTATTTAGACTTAAACACAGAAACATTCTTAGAAGGTTCCACTAATTAAGAAATAGCAATTTGTGGTTGTCTGAATTGCAGGATGTGCTTTTGTTCAAATATTCCAGGGTTGACAGATTTAGGAATATCTCACAATCAATAGGAATGGTGCCTATTCATCAACTTGTACAATGTTAGTTTAAAAGTTCTTTTGTACAATAGAAATCGAGTTTTTCATTCCAGTAATGAAAGCTGTAAGAATGAAGGAGGCTTAAGAAAGCATGGAAAAATTATCTAATAAAATAAGATCACTTTGACAGGTAATGTGTTCCACCACTTCAAATCAAACCAAGGCTGATGAAAAGCTTATTGAAGGCTATAGAGACAAACTTCCAACACTTAAAGAGTTCTTTTTTTAATCAAGTGGTGGAAAACTCAGGAATCTTTATTGGTCCTCAGATAAGGAAACTACTGAGTAATTCTGTTTTTACAGAAAAGCTGAACAGTAAGGAACTGGCCACATGACAATCATTTCGATTAACTACCAACAGCTCATTAAAAAACTTTGGGTGCTGAATGTCTTTAAAATTACATCCTATATTCTCATCTGGAAACAACAGTAGGCAATGAACAAGGACTTAAGTTCTGGCAAAGGTACCTACCCAAACTATGGAAGATATATCAAGGCAGGTGGAATCCTACAATGATGAGTGATTACTGAACAACAAGCAGCACATAAATAAAGGAACTACGAGTATAAGTGTATAAATTTTATACTATACATGTTGCTCTTGTTTTTTCTCATGCAGTGATATGTATGTAAATATAGTATTCGTAATTTTTTAACACTGCACTAATATTTTATAGCTAATGAGAAAAATAGATGCTATTAAAGATTACAATTTGAAGCTCAGATTTAACTTGAAATTTAATAAAGTATGGCATTAACTTCTACTTCTTAGACATGTAAATACAGCATTGTATATACATACTTTGAAACAGCAATTGCTAATAGACTAAAGCTATGATAGAGATTTTAAAGTAATTGAATTCTGTACCTTAAAATTAGTTAGAAAAACATCATTTCATCCATGATTAAAATTGTTGATTAGTGTAATAATTTAACTCTTATTCTTCCCGAGTAATTTATTGCTTTTTTATGTTAAGAGTTTCTATAGAATTTATAATGATTAGATTTGCATGTTCACTAAAGTGAACCTAAAATCTACTTATTGATGGGAAACAATTAACAAGGTGATTATTATTAGTTTAACATTAGTTTATTTTTAAGAGACTAAGAATTGTTTGTATTTCTGTTTATCTTGTTTGGTGCAATACAACATATAAAGGCTTTGTATTATAAAACCTAAGAAAATAAAATGAAATTCATGGTTCTTTTAATATTATTAAGCATGTGTTATAATGAAAACAATAGTCAACTCCACAAACAGTGGATTCTTAAAACAAACTCCACAAGACTTAACTTCATCACAGCTTTCTTTTTTAAAGAAATGTTTTATTTTTTACTATCCAAAAATTATTTTTGCTTGTCTTGCAATAATTTGCTTTGCCCTGATGTATATAAATGCCTTAAAATTCTTAACAATAAATCTTTCAATCCTTATATTTAATTTTTCTTATACATTGTTAGTTTTAATATAAATGCTAATTAGTTTTCCTTGAGATATCTGCAATAAATATGATCAAGTAAAACATTGTTTAATCATTAACCCTCCGGGTGGCATGCCCGAGTGCAGTTCAGAAGGGTTTATGTGGGGGGCGCACTACAGACCCGAAATATTTCAGGAGACTAGTGTTTTCGGGCAGTATTCAAACTGAAGGGTTCAATTGTCATTTCTAACTCATGCCATCATCCCTTCCCAAAAACTTGTGTTCAAAAGATATCTTTTTTTCATTACATAACAATTTAATTATATTTTTAAGAAACTTGATAAAAACCTTTGCTCTAGAAGACAGTTCATTAAAACAGCTTAATTTCATTTAACAAAGTTGAAAATTCTAAAAAAGTAATGTTTCACTTGCACTTAAAATTACAAATGATCTCTTGAACATAAATGTTAACAAGTTTTATTGCAGTATAAAAATATATAAATTTTACAAAACAAATAAATGTAACAAATGACTAGGATTTGAATTTTTGTAATGTATTTTAAATCCAAAGCATATTCACAACTGGAACCCATGTTTGACTAATGTCTGGTCTGTTGTGAATATCTATTTAGCAAATGTTTTTGAATAATAGCAATTTTTCTTTAATAATGATAGCAGGGTTTTCTTTATTTAAGGCCATTTATCTGGTAAGCATTTACATAATTAAATTCCCTAATTCCTTTAGTTTTCTGTAACAACCTATTTCAAATTTGTTATTGAAACCTGTGATACAGGTCACTGGCAATTTTTGCAGTGGCATGCAATATGCATGTTTGAATATTCAGTAGGTTTTGCTCATCAACGCCAGATTACAAATGTGCGTAGTACTTTTTTGTCTTTACTTAAAATTCAAGTAGAGTAGATTTTTTGCATATACCGAACAAAATATGTTTGGCACTTTTTTATAACTATTCTCTACTCTGCATTGTACATTTAAAAATCGACAGTAAAATTTGAAAAGAATGCAGGAAACTTTCCATTTGCATCACTTTGCCTGATAAAAATGGTACTGACTGCATTTGTATAGTTGTGAATCACAAAGCAAATTCGGAGGTCTTTTGATCATTCTGAACAGTAAGAAATTGCAACAATACAATAGAGAAGCCAAATTCATCAGACATGCAAGAAATGTTTATATTGGGACAGTTTGGAGTTCTTCAATCAAAAAACAATACACTGGAAGTTTTCAGTTCATTGCAAAGATTTGAAATGTAAAACTTAACCCAGACGAATTATATATATTTTTTAAAGAATGTATTGCTTTATACAATGAATTTAGTAAACCTGGGTGGGATTTCACAATATTGCTAAAAAGAAATAGGGTGGTACTATTTATGGTTTTATACATGTATACTTGGTTCAAAACTGATTTTACATAAATGATATCATTTTGTTTAGCTGCACGAAAATTCTCAAAAAAAAGTGACTACTATTTTCGTGCAAAACATAAAAGAATTCTGCTATCTAAATGTCTTCAGAAAGCCGGAAGCTAAAAAGGTCCTTTGAAGAACTTCTCTGGCTTCTGGAAACATCTTGGTCCATATAAGCATTTTCTAATAAATGCAGTTAAAATTATTATTTTTTAATTCAAAAACGATGTTGCAAATGCAAATTGTAATTTACAAATCTTCTCTTAAAGTGAAATGTCAAAAAACATTTGAATAGATATTCCACCAGAAGCTGACTTTTGAAAACCTTAATTTCTAAATTTGGTATTTTCACAATAAATTTGTTAATTGCCATGTATAGTAATAAAAATCGTTTTGTACAAAAAAAATTGAAATCCTAGTTACATAGCATAACAAGTTAGTAATCATAACTATCTTCAATGATGCTCCACCATATGAGTTACTTAGTAATTTTATCATTGTTTAAAGTTAATTACTAATATATGTTACTTGTCTAGTTTATTGACCATTTCAGGTTGAGGTCCAACATCAGCAAATATTTCTTCTCCAACCCTTATTTCACCAGGATTCAAGACAGCATTATATATCCCTATGCAAGGAACTGTGCCAATTTTCTTTAAAAAATCTGGGTCCTTATGTGTCCTATACCTAAAATTTAAAAAAGTGTATGTATATATAATTTAAAGGATTTCAGTTATCCATTTCATGTAGTATTTGTTCAAATACAAAATGTACACCTATTCTTTCTTGATAAGTTGATAAACTTATATTGATCTGATGAATGAAAATTTATTAAGTTCTTGAGAAATGATTTTATATATTTTCAGCAGTTGCATGAAATAAAATTTGATTTGAATACTTTAAAAGGATGTAACTTATTGGCTCATAGCTGAGTTTTCACATGCAGATTTTCTGGCACTCATCTATTCACCAGTTAATCTTTCATGCCAAAACTGTTTACACATGAAATGTGAAATGGAAGTGTTTCATATTGCACTTGTTTTTAATGTGATAACTAACAAACATGCTGTTTGAAGATTTACCATGACTAGTAGGTTACATACTTAACACATTTACATTGACAAATTTAGAGGGCTGGCATACTAGTTATTAGTTAGGAGGCTTCTTACCTTTTTGGTATCAGTGAATCAATGTGTTCACAGTTCAAACTTGCATATTGAGGTTTATATACATGCTTTTACTAATGCACAAGTATTCAAACTAGCAAATCTGCATATGTAAACTGCTTAAAATTCATACAGTACAAGTGAATCAATTATCAGGACACCACTTGTTATATATGTTTATATTCTCTGCCCATACCTAAATATGTACCAAACCAGATTCAATATCAATAAATAGGGTTTGAAAACTAATATTTAAAATAATTTCTAAAAGTCAAAGCATGAACTCCACTTATTTTATGTCTGCAACTTTGATACTTATGATCAGTCTAGAGTTATTGGATAACCTTTCAGTGAATTAAATTTGACATTAAAACTTTCCATTGTATCAAAACCAATTTTTTATGCAATGAAAAATATTTATTCTATATTTTATCTGATTACATTTGTAGATCTACAAGACAAATATACATTTGGGAAAACATATTTCAGCTTTTTATATTGACTACAAATTTCTTTGCTTGGTAGTAGAAACTTAATTTTAAAAGATAATAAAATAATGGCATAGAAGTAGACAACCCCTTGGGTATATTTGACGACTGAGACTCGTCATGCACTTGTTTTGCCTAAGTTACGGATGACAAGTCTAATTCGTCATTCAAACTAGGACAAAATTAAACATGTACATTATAGTTCATGGCAAGAGTGATTGGTGTTACGAGACTCCTTGAATCAAATTATTTGATCATTCTCTACAAAAATACACTATTTAATCTGACTAAAAATAAAAATAAAAATGTTCCACAACTGTGTTATCAGACATTTTTTTTTGGAATGAATGCGGAGATTAGAAGCTGTGCGATCTCTCTCGTACTATTGCCATTCTTATCAAACAAAAATATAACAGTAACTAGGGTGCAAATGATAATACATATAACAAACTAATGTACAAACAATAATCCAAACTACTTTTTCAAATAAATCTGCACCCAAGGAGTTAAAGGCAACAATCCATCTAAACTAGATTTGGCTATTTTATACAAAGCCTGATAAGATGCTTTTAGAAAAGTTTACCTACTTTCTTAAAGTTACCAGGGGTTCTTTTTGACTTAGTATTCCAGTATCAGGATTATTTGTGGTCAAAAGGCATCTGAAATAGTTAAAACAGGTTTATCTTGCGAAATACAAATAAATTAAGAGTTCCTAATGCAGGTGAAACCAAAATATACCATTTTATTGCTAAAAATAGGCTTTTATAAGTTCCCTTGCAACTGAATGTGTAAAAGCTAACACAACCGTTAGTGACACTTGCATTGTACTTCATCTCTGAATAGACATAACAGTGCATTCTTTAAAATATACTAGCCAAAAATTAAGTTCAATGAATCTAGTAAAATTCTTTATTTATTTTTGCTATGTTCTTTGCTTTTGTGTACCACTTTTAAGCAAAAGGATTTGTACTTAAAAACATTACTTAACAACCAATAATGTATTACATTACCTAGTCTTTTTTTAACAATATTTAATAATTTAAATAGAGTACCAGTGGTAATTTACTGTAACCTTTGAATGAAACAATTAAATTCATAAAAATAAAACCGAGTTAATATGCTTATACCACAATGCTTATGCTTTTGAAAAATAAGAAAACTTGTAGGCTCAAGAATGTGAAGAAAGAGATAAAACATACCATTTTCACTTAATTACCCAGTTGCATCAAACGAAATAGGAGCATTGTTTTCACCCATCCTTCATTTATAAACATCTTACTGGAAATATCACTGCTGTTCTTTATATAGCGAGACCTGGCTAAACTTTTTCTGTAACTTAAATTGGAGCATTATAGCTAATGGGGAAATTCCTAAGGCCTGTAGGCATTTTAACAACTTAAAAATAATGTGATTTCTTTAAACCATGAGAATTTATTTTAGTTGTTGAGATGCTTTTACGGTTATAAAAACAGATGTTATAAGTAAACAAAGAAATCAACTCTCATATCTGACCATGGCAGTACAAGTGCATTCCTCCCAGGGTGTAGTTCTCTCTTCTGTGTCAGTTAACTTTCAATGTACATGAGTCTATAACTTGATATTGTATGTCTTGTGTCTGGTGCAGCATGACCAAATATGGCCATTGCGCCATCAAGCCCCAACAACCAACCAATCATAGCATCAGTTCTAAGTTGTACTTGGTTGCAATGCTGATAATGGTTGATGGTAATGGTAATTTTAGTTAACATCGTACTAGAGCAACACAACGGGCTATTGACGACGGTCCGGGATCAGTCCCTTAAGGGAAAGATCCGAGGACAACACCTCGTAATTTTGTACCACGGTCAGATGACAAAGCAACACCTGAGCTGGCACCCCACTCTCCAAACTTCCACGCCAACCCAACGTGAGGATTTTTGGCC
Source organism: Metellina segmentata (assembly GCA_947359465.1). Taxonomy (NCBI): domain Eukaryota; kingdom Metazoa; phylum Arthropoda; class Arachnida; order Araneae; family Tetragnathidae; genus Metellina; species Metellina segmentata. Next base: position 78,994,672 of record OX375878.1, read on the forward strand.
ACGACAGATTTAAGGTGCACCAGCCGCCTCTACACCATACGCTTACAAACATCCATGCCCGGATTCGAATCTGGAACCTTCCGATCTAGAGGCTAACACCTTAACCACTATACCGGTTGGTCGGCTGATAATGGTTGAATTAAGCAGTCAAGACAGACAGGAAGCATTGGTCCATAAAAAGGAACACTAGTGATATATGAGAATTCAAAATTTGGTGAAATGCCACCGTCTTTCTTGACTCATCACTCAACAAACAAAACCATTCAACAAGGATGGTTGCTTCTTGAAATTAAATCTCATTGCAATTGCTCACTAGGATGGGGAATAATGGGTGGGCCGGAGATCCTAGACCGGCCTTCTATCTCCAACCGTAACGTAGCTAGAATAAGCATAAAATAAGTTCGCAGAACTTTAAATGGCAGTGCAATTGCAGTGGTCTAAGACCAACAAGAATGGTTCAGGTGGGAGGAATCTCAGATGAGTTGGATTTTAGCTGATGCAAAAATGACAGTTACAGTAAACAAGAAAATCAACTAGGAAGAATTAAAAAATAATTAATTAAGATTAGCTCTAGTCTTTTTACTATATTGTTGCTGACGATGGTCGTATCTGGGGATTTGTGGGATTATCTGTAGTCTCTAGATTGGTGTACAATTTAATAGCGAGTTTACTGAAGAATTGTTTGAGTGCAGTAATTTTAAGACTTGGATCAATTTTGAAATGTTTTGATTCTAATACTGTTTGTGTGAAGTTTGGATATTCCTTTACACATGACTCGTACAATGATTCCTTTGCATAAAGCTATGTTTTCTTAAGAAAGCAGTGTTATTTAGCAGCAGAAGACATCACTAAAATGTCTATAAAAACCAAATGGCGTTGGTTTCCTAGAAGGCGTTGATTGAGAGTGGAGCGACAATTAGCATAGCCGCCCTCGTAGCTGTGACAAACAGTTGGAGAACCATTTTTCCCGTGTAGGTGTTAACATTTTAAAATAAAAATTAGTGCAAGCGTGATTTGAACCAGCAAAAATGATGAAATTTTGATTGATTTTGTAAGAAATGAAGATTTATATCATGTTAAAAGCTCAGTTAAAACAAATCTGTGGAGTAATATCGGGACTATACTTGAAAAATCTTACGCAATAATCTTTTATATAGAATGGACATTTCCTATTTGTGTACAATTTTTTTTATGACGAAGGAAAACAAAAATGTAAATGACAAAGAAAGTACATTTTTCTGTGTAAATCTTAAATCCTATCAATATATTGATTAAAATCTTGTCTTACTGATACCAACCAATCTATGCTCTTTTTAAAAATATGTACACCTATTTAGTGTAATCTGAGAAGGTAGCTAAACATGCTGAAGAGCCTACTGGAACTGGTCCATGGTGTTCATACCTTGGAATATGGAGGCAAAGTCTGAGACTAATATAACCTTAGTGAGGTGGTTGTCACTAAATTTAATGAAATAAAGATCTGAATATCTTCCAAGAAAAAATTGTAAACAAATTTATAGGGTATATTTAGTTTTAAAACTCATTACAACATATATATTGCTTAAAAACCCGGCCTCCCAAAATTTCCCTGAATTTTAAACCATTTTTTGAAAAATATCCTTTTTTCATGAAATGGGTTATAATTTTCTTGTGCCGACAAAAATTTTGCCATGGCAGAGGAAAATTTCCTGCAACCAGCAATACTGTAACTCCTCTTGCTTGCTTCAACCAGATTGCCACTTGCTGATATTGCATTTAAAAATTAGTATTATTGCATTTAAAAATAAGTAATTTTAAAAACAATTTAATACAAATTTGATTTTAATGTTACAACATATTTCTTACAAAAATAGTGCTAGGGGTAGTGTTGGATATTTTTTGAAAATACCCATGTTTTAGGTGAGTATTTAAGAAATGGGTTAATACCCATTTATACCCTTTAGTGTAAATACTCTACCCACAGGGTATTTACTCAATCCACATCACTGGACACGAGTATTTCAAACGAGTTATCATCAAGACTGAGCACTAGCTTTAGGGATGTTTCCGAAATTGTACTTTCCCCAGCAGCAAATCAACTGCACACTTTTACTTTAAATGACCATGGACAAATTGTTTTCAATGTGTAATGTTATATTTTCAAAACACCTACTGGTGTGGATGTACAAAGGTGATGGATGCTAGCGGTCGCTTAAAAGGGGGATAACATTCAACATACACAGATTTATACCAAATTTTATGTCTGTACTGCTTCGTTGAAATTTATCTTAAAAAACGGCCAGAACTTTCCAGATGGCCCAATAATAAGCGATAGATATGACAGTTTTTACAAAAAAATAACTAAAATGTCCCGATTTTTTCCGAATTTCAAAAATATATTATCAGGAACCAAATTGAGATTTCTACAAAAAACTCATCAAGCAGCAAAAATTCCCGTTTAGAGGTACTCTAGAAACACAGCTGACAACTGAAAATTTGTACGTATTTTGCTCACGTGTTAGAAATTTCGACTTTGACACTTTAATAAACCCTAAACTAATAGCCGTGTCGGAAAAAAATCTTCTTTGTCTTGTTCCCTGTACAATTTTGAACAAACCATGAAAATTTTGAATTTTCTGATCCATACTTTCTCAGGAAACCATCCAAGAATCGAGCGAGAAAAAAAAAACAGTTTTCAATCCTGCGGTGGCAGTAACTTTTTTAAAATATAGAGCAATAAGTATTTAACATGAAAATCTTTTTTTTTTAAACAACCATGAAGCAGCTACTTGACTGCTTTTACCAGGCAGGTGATCTGGCCAGCCCATCACTGAAGAATGTGAAAATATTTTACCAAAAAATATGCTTACCTGTCTGCAGTAAGGAGATTGCTTAGTTCTGCACCACTATTAAATTTTAAAAACCTCCAGGAATCCTATGAATAAAAATTTGGCTTTAATACGTAAATAACAATTTTGAAGAATTGAGATGGATGAAAAAAAATACATTAGAATATAAAAAAAAAACTCTTAGAACTATTTAAAGTTATTTTCATGTAGCTTTTAATTAATAAATTATAAAAAATTGAATAAGTAAATCATTTATAATTACTTAAAAGTATAAAAATGTGCTTACTTCTTCAAATGCTTTACATCCACTGATCAAGATATTTGGTCTAAAGTTGAAAACTGATATTTGTTGTCCTTCTATTTTTGAATTCAAATCATCAATGGAAGCTTGTGATACACTATGAATAGCAGACAAATCTTGAAATGAAACCTGATAAAAGAATGAGGGATAACATTAATATGCATGTGTTAAACTAGAAATTGTCATCAATTCTTGAAACATCTAATAAATTTTAACATTGAAATATTTAGTTTATTCCATATTACTCACAGGATGGTTCTTTTTTAGTTTACTGTAGAAAGGATGTTTTCTTGTGTACTTTCTTTTGGGCAGAGATGGGAAAAAACGAACTAATCTAACACCATTAGTCTTTAGATTTTTCTGAAAAAAGGCAGCAGCTTCATCTCCACAGTCTACTGCATCCACTTTATCAGTTAAAATGCTGAGTAAAGAAATTGAAAATTATTATGAACCTGTATTTAAATTTTTATAGGTTTATGTACTAACACTAATTATAATAATTTATTTAAATTGCAGGATTATACCACTGTTTCTAACATGTTACATTTTTGTGTTATTGCTTATAATTTACCTTGTAAGCGCGCACACACAGAAACTTCTATTTTAAAACTGGCTTTAGACATTTTTACAAAAACCCAGATTTCCAGAAAAACCAGGGCAGGCTGGGATTTTGCCAACTTTGATTTAAGGGTTGTACTTATCTCCTTTCAGATAACTTTCTTCACATCCAGAAAATGCAAACTTTTTCTTTTGCTTTTGGCTCGGGCTATTCTCTCTTTGTGTAGTCTGTCAAAGCAGTAGAGGTCACCAGAGACATAAGATGATTGCACATTATGTCGTAAATCGTCCTATGGCATAATAGATGCTAATAAAAAGCTTTGTAGTGGGGTTTGAAGATATCAAGAGACCACATGTCATGTAGATTTTTTAATAGTACTAGTGTAGTAAATTAGCAAAGAATGGAAAGATTTCTATGAGATCTCACATAAGTATTGTAGAAGATGTTTCTGAATATTTATTTCATTTTCACGGAACAACCAAAAAGCTGAAGTAGTTTTATTGCTTTCAATACTATGGTTTATTTTTCTCTTAAAAATCCTGACTTGTAATGATTTCTAGATATAATGGTTATGTGTATCCTGTAAAGGTGAAAATTAAGAAATTTTGTCCGTAAAATCGGAGGTTCCACCATATAAAACTAATGCTTTTAAGAAAGTGTGGCGACTGTAGCAAAATTTTTCAGTCTCCACTTTTAAACAATCAGACGTCACATGGCGAGTGCCGACCGTTAATTTTCACCTTTAGTATCCTGTAATTCTTTACTCTTCATTTTTATCTTTCTACAATACTTCAATATTTTTAATTTCACATCATTTACATTAATGGAATTGAAGTAAAATATTTTTGAAAAGGAAATCACAAGTAGGTATAGTTATTTACTATTGAGATACTACAATATGTTCAAATTAATAAATTGATTCAATAAAAATATAAATATCCTACAAATTTCAGGAAAATTGAATGTTTTACTATTATTACCTATTTACGAAATTAATGGATATTTAAACTAACATTTAGAATTTTGAAAAATGTACGAAGTAAATTTCTGTATTTATGCACACAAAGGCATGCATCAAATGTTTTATGAAACAAATAAGTTAAGGGTATAAGGATCATTGTGCAAGCAAGCATAAAAAACAAAGCAAAGCTAAATATTGACATGTAAAAGGAGCGAATTGAAAAAATTTGCCAGGTGAAAAGAAATCAAATATTTTCAAGCCATCATTCAAAAATATACAAAAGCGCAAATGTAGTTGAACGTCAGCATTTCATTCAGTACATATTGAATTTCAAGACAAAAGATGACAGTTTTGGGGTGCAGTCATTGTTTTTGACTACCAACTTTTTAAAATATTTTTCTTTCTTAGTACTGAGCAACCAATAAACGTTTTATTTTTCATCTAACAATCTATGCTCTTACTTTTTAAATAACTGCATTCAAAATCAATACTGAGGCCTGTTACACTGCAATTTTTATATACATTCATGAAAACAAACTAAATTTTTAATTGTACTCAAGTTGAACATTTGGCAATTGGGAAGGTGTAGATCTCATTGGGGCCTGACATTCTGTTTCTAATTACCATCTCTTTCTATTGATAAAAATATGTGCTTGAAGAGTGCAGTTCAAAGACTGAATGGTCTAAAATATGAAACAAATTAAAAGCCACAATGACCATAAAATTGTCAGAACAGAAAGTTTGGGTTATAGAATATAAGATTCCTTAAGTCTAAGCTTACTGCTAGAAAATGTCATACAAATAGGGAACCCAGTTTTACTGAGACAAAGCAACCATTTTTCATGAATGCTTACGAAAACAAATGAACAAACTCCATAGTTTGGATTAGATCATTTGAAGTAAAACTTGTGGGGGAATAACAGTAACAAATACTTATCACTCTTCTTAATTTTTAGTGTTGAAATTTCTTTGAATAAATTGAAAATATCAACTTTATGTTACCTTTAAAATATAATAAATGTCTCTCCATTCACCAACATCTTTGGATAAAAAAGTTATTGTCTATATATTTATGAGCATGATAAAAGATTTGTTTCAGATTTAAATATTGATCCCCTCCTGATCATGATTGAATGAAATCTTGCAATATTTGCCTCTTTGGAATTTGGTTATAAATAAACACTGAAAATAATACATGCTGTAGTTTTGATAAAGACTGCATAAATTAGCAATAATAAATTAGACACAACTGTAATATAGTCAAACCTCATTAGGACGAACTCACTTAATAGGAATTACTGATATGAATTAAATACGAGCTAATGGATTCTTTTCAATCACATTATCAGGAGTATTCACTACGAAATTAAAGATTTATTTGTGGAAGAGAGTGAAAAAGGAAGAATAAATTATTGCTCTTATGATGACAAAGGAATAAGCATGCCTTCTATGAAAAAGATACTGCTGGCATAGAAATTGTTCCCAGCTTTAGGTTAGACAGTGAAATTTCATCTGCTTAACTAAACAGCATTGATTGCATAAAAGATTTCCATAAAGAATATCACAAGAGACAAGGTCGCTAACAGAACTATTTCAAGACAAAAATTGCACAATCAGGAAATATTTGTGTAATCAAGAATTATGTGTGTTATCAGGAAATATTTGTGTAATCAAGAATTATGTGTGTTATCAGGAATTATCTGTTTCAAGAATCATTTGTATAATCTTTGAGATGAAGAATACCATTGATCTGTGAATCAAGAATTGTAAAGTATGTAATGTAAATACATTAATATTTTATTTTGTTAGATAATGTTTTTATCTGAATTAAATGACAAACTACAGTTAATGTGATTTTTTTTACGTAGTTGGTGAATGATAATATGTATATACTAGCAAAATACCCGACCTTACTCGGTTTGAATTGGTTTACTCTAGATTGAAGAGATAATCAAAATATATAATGACTTACGTTTTTTGTAGAATAAAAATTTATTTTAACACCTTTCGCCGTCTTTATATTTTCTACAACTTACTTTGGACACAAATCCTATACATGCATATCCATTCATGTAATACATTTCACATACATCGCACAATTGCTGTATGACAAAACTACAAAATGACGAAAGGCGATACTAAGGTTACTACTATAAAAGACGATTTTGAGGGAGATTTGGAAATCCCTTTCTTAAGTTCTTTTCATGTTCAACTCAATTAATTAAAATTAAGATTTACGGCGAGTGCTCTCGCACTCATAGTCAACAAAACAATATTTTTTTTTATTTGTGGCACTCTTGCCTCCGGTATGCGACATTGTGAAATTTTGCAATCTTCTCCTGTCATTATTACAACGAATTTTGTAATGTTGGCAAAAGTTCTAGTTCGGATTTTTAAACATTATTATTATTTCAATAACGGCATTATTCTTTCAATAACGGCATTATTCTTAAATAACGGCATTATTCTTTCAATAACGGCATTATTCTTTAAATAGCGGCATTATTCTTTAAATAACGGCATTATTCTTTAAATAACGGCATTATTCTTTCAATAATGGCATAACTACACTTAAAATTTACTGAAAATTTAAACTGACTTACCTAACATTTTAAAGTCTAATACTTTGTGATGCTGTTGCGTGTGATGAGAAGGAAAACACATTTATTAAAATAATAAATATTTAAAACAGGAAACAGCAAAGTAAAACAAAATAAAAGATGTCGCAAAAAATTGTTCTAAAGATATTAATTTGTGATTCAATTTTATCTCTTGATCTCGCACAGTTGCCACAACTTACAACTAAAAGTGTACAAAATTTAGAAATGTGAAATTAATTCAGAGCGAAAGAACCAGAAAAAATATCACTGCTCGTGCTATCTTGTTCATTCTCGTTTCATTGAAAAATATCGTCTGTCCCAAATATTCGGAAATCGTTTTCATTGCGCAAAGAATAAAAATAAGACTCGAAATAAATGAAGTATCAGAGATAAAATTTCATTAAAAAAAATAATAATTTTTTGAAGAATAATTACTTTTTTAGCAGTACTGGTTAAGCAATCGAAGTAATCGTAATATTCAATAGACATTCCAATTTTTCCAAAACTACCAAATTATGGTTGATTTGAGTATACTTACTCAGGTGTTTTAGCATGAAACTCAACTAAATATAACAATAAAGAAATGTTTAAGATTGCATTCACTAAACTAATAGATAATGTATAAAATAAAATACAATGCAATCAAATATCTGGAATACAATTCATGTGATGTCTACACAAACACAAAATCGAGCATAGAACAGAAAGACGGACAGACAGACTTTCGCAACCAATGCCACTCACTAAATCAAGATAAGTACTCAATGTATGCAAATTTTCATGAAAATATCTTAAACCGCGTGGACGTGTATAGGGCACAACATACAGACAGACAGACACCAAACAAAAAAAAGGCGGATTCGGCATCAGAAGGGTCCAAAACGGATAGAAAACTTGAAATGGGTCGAAAATATTGAATGTACAAACAAACACTCCATTCTTATTTATATAGATATTAAAGAACATGTACAGTTGGTATTTGCAATGTATCAAAGCAGAAGCCAAAAATAACCAGACAGGCTGTACTTTGGTATCACATAATACAAAAATTCTCTCTTTTGTTCTTTCCCAATCTGAGTTGGTTGGGCTGGGTTTTATGGTGCAAGGGTCCCATTTGGCCATGCTGCACTTAACACCAAACTGACAGCATCAAGTAATGGACATACACACACAAGGAAAGTTTCTCAAAAACAGAAGTAGTAGTTAATTAACAATTGCTCTGGAGCTAAAGGTGCACAATGGGCTATTGGTGACGGGCCTTGATAAATCTCAAAGGGAAAGAGCCAAGGACGCATCATAATTTTGAGACCATGATCAGATGACGAGAGCAACACCTGAGCTGGCACCTCACCCTTCAACTTCCACACCGTTAGAGCATTTGAGGCCACAATGTACATGACAGCAGGGATTAAGTTAAGCTACAATCGCTTTTTTCACAAAATGCGAAAGAAAGGTATCATAATGCGAAAGAAACAATAACCACTTTCGCAAAAATGCAAATAGAAAATCTTTACGGCATATGTTCCAAACATTGCTTCCTTGATTACTAGTGAGAGAAAGAAAAAAAATGGTTGGCTATTCAGAAGATCAGATCTTAATCATTTAAGCAAGAATAGTAAACGACGCGAAAGCAATTGTTCTTAATTCTGCTATTAAATGCAATATTTCTGATTGAAATATTCTGATTCAATGTTCTTCTGACAATTCTAATAGGGACATTTTATTGTGCTATTTTATCGCATGCTTAGTGTCTAAGTATAATTATGTTGTCTTCGCACTATGGAAAAATTTCTAGTAGCACAAATTTTTTTCCTACTACTACTAAAAACTATAAATTGAACTATCCAATAAGCTGGAATCTTTGCACTATGTTGAAACTTAATTTTTAAGTTGTTGTATTAACTCAGTTTTCATACCTAAATCCGTAATAATATTGCAGGATGTCTAGTATCTAAAGTTGACACCTTGAAAAAACACGAAATAAGTGTAGATCACACGTTTTCGGTAGAAGCCAGATCACTTGGTGAAAGTAATGGGTGGCAAAAGTCTGTAAAATCATCATGTGTAAAAGCTGAAGAGTCTATTGTATCTGCCATGAAGATAATTTATTTTCAGGCAAAGGATAACTTGGCTACCAAAAAGTTCAGTACCCTAAAAGATTTGGTGACTGATTTCGGCTGCTCATCCTTGGTAGGTCTAAATGTGAGTTCCAACATCAGCTATGACTCTGTCAGGGATACGGAAGCTGTCTTAGCATCAGTGATTCAAGAGAAGATAATAAAACAGATAAATGAAGCAAGGTGGTAGTCCATCATGATATATGAATGCAATGACGTGTCCGTGGAAAAAAGTCAGATTATTTATGCTAAATTTTTGTTCATAAAGGCGAGGTATTTACTCACTACTTGTGTTTAGTAGAGATCGAAGAGTCATCAGCCAAACTTTGTGCTTGCGTTTTGAAGACATTAAAAAAACTAGGCATTGACGTATCAAAATGTTCTTTTCTAGCAACTGATGGTCTATCTGTGATGAGAGGAGTTAGAGGTGGAGTGGCTGCTCTTTGGAAAAAGCACAATCCCCATCTTCTATCAGTGCATTGTATGGCTCAGAGGCTGCTCTTGCATCAACCCAAGCAGCTGCAGAATTTCCTTACTTGATAAAATATCAAGACATTTTGAAACGAGTGCACTCCTATTTTGAAAAGTCACCTACTAATACAAAGCGACTACCCCATATTCAAGATATTCTAAATCAAACAAACAGAAAAATGCTCAAGTTATCAGCCACTAGATGGTAGTCCCTAGGCAACAGTGTTCTGAATATTGATTCAAATTGGTCAGCCCTTATTTCTGTTTTTGTTGAAGATAAACGCCCTGTATCTCAAGGGCTACTGAAACAAATGGCTTCATACATGTTTCTTGCTACTACAGCAATGCTAAACAATGTTTTGTTTGGTATAAACAAGCTGAGCATGGCTTTTCAGAAGAAAAATCTAGATTTTGCCCAAGTATGTGTGAATGCTTGCATAGGAAACTTAAAGTCCATGAGGAAAAAAGACTGTGACATACTTCATGGACACTTTCAGGATAAAATTTCTTAAGAAGAAGGGGAAATTTTTATACACAAGTGGCATGTTGTGACTGACAATAAAAAGCAAAGAAAAAAATTTAAGGTTCCAATGGATGAGTTTCTTGTTTCAATAATTAGGCATATTGAAGATAGATTAGGAAACATGGATAAAATAGCAATTTTTAATATTTTTTTTTTGCCAAGCAACCTGCTTGATACTCCTTCAGAATTAACAACTTATGAAGAAACGGAAATTTCTGAAATTTTCCAACTGCTCAGTTCTACTGTGGATTATGATGAACCTGAGTTGTTATCTGAGTGGGCCTTATTAAAATTGATAATGCAGGAAAGACTAAAAGGCATGACCCAACAACAAGTTCTTGAATATATATTCATCAATGACATGTCTCAAGAATATCCTATAGTGTGCTCGGTTATTGAATATGCTTCAACTATTCCTTGAAGACTGTAAAAGGGGTTTCAGTGCATTAAATCTTGTAAAAACAGACTTGTGAAATAGAATAAACTTGCAAAATGTGAATAACAGCCTAATGATTAAAATTGAGGGACTGGATAGAAAAAAATTTGACTTTAATCAAGCATTTGAAAAATGTGCTAGCTTTGAAAGAAAAGTTATAAGTTCAAAACCCAAATCTTTTGAAAAAAAAACCTTTATATTCAATATTGTATGAATGTAATTTTAATATTGCATAAATATGATTAAAAGTTGTATAAATATAATTTAATTTTGCACACAATGTTATTTCATACAATGTAAATATAATTATTTATTGTGTAATTATATTATTAAATTGTGTTATATATAATTTGATATTGTTTTAATATAATTTAATAATTGAAAAAGTATTTATAGTTTAGGGTTTGTTTGTTCTTTGAGTAGTTTGTTTAAATTGATTTTTTCCAGCCAAAAAATTGCTGTTGCCAACAAAGTTATTTTAGCATTTTGCTAAAGCTTTTTTCTCCATTTTAGCTTTTTTGCGAAGGGAATTTTTTTTCTAGCTTAAACCCTGCATAACGCTCTTTGGCTGGACCGAATTTTAAACTTACAACCCTTCAATTACTATTCCCTTGCTCTTCCAACTTAGCTACCTCCACCCCAACACAGAAGTGAGAAAATGAACTTCTGCTGCCTACAACTTGCAGGTAACTAGCACAGTGAGCCATGATGGCTCTCCTCATCCACTTTAATTTAAAACATCAAAAGAAATCAGTTACTGACAGAAACATCATGTAGTCCTTGATCACATGTTCAGTGTTCTTGTATTTCACAGTGACAGGTAACTATGGTTAACTTTCCACAGTATACTCGGGGCATTTTAACCTCTTTAAAATGCCGAAAAAGTTGAATCTTTGGGATGTCCAAAGAAGCCATTTCCCAGGCTTCAGCAGCAGAGTACATTACAATATGTATAAAATCTAAAATGGACTTACCTGCATGTAAGAATCTTATCACCAGGAGTAACACAATCTTTTATTTCCACTTTAAGTTCTTCTCCATTTGGAGCCAGTATATTAAGGGTTTTGCCACTAATGCTTTGTGTAAGTAAAACAAGACTTGGAGCCTGCCGCTGTGATATTAAAACTGCTTCAGCATTTATCAGCATAAACGATCTGTAAGACATCAACGAAGGCTAATTTATTGAAATAGTACATTCCATTGTTTACAAAATTACACAAATATATCAAATCAATACAAATTTGAACTTTTTTCATTTTGTATTGATTTTTTATCTAATATTTTTATCAAAAACTTTAAGGATTTATGTTGCATATTTATTTTGTTACACAAAATAGAATGTGGGCAAAACCTACATGCCATTTTCCGAAAATGCACAGTAAAATATGTCAACACATAAAGAGTACCAAAGTCAAATCATGTTCACGAGATGATTTTTGATTCTTTTAAAAATATTTAAGCACATAGAAATCAAATAACATTAAGCATGCAACTTTTGTAGAAATATTCATTATTTGTTTTTTTGCAAGAAATAATACTAAGCTTCCAATTTTTAGCAACATTTTTTGCTAATATCCAAAGTAAAATGAAATATACTTAATGCAGAATGAGTTAATCAAAATTAGAATTTTTCCATTAGGCCAAAAAAAAGGTTTGTTTCCTCTAACATGAGCAAAAATATTATGGTCGGTAGGTAGGAAGGAAAAGTTTGTTTTTGCTTTATATTTTTAGCAAATACGCAAAAGGAAATATCTGAGTATTAATGTTAGATTTAAAATTTGATCAGAGATGTAAAATACCATCGGTATATTTATTTTTGCGGGTTAATAACCTGGGTATATACTCAGGTATTTTAGTGGGTAATCATAATTTTGCTCCAGGTTTAACTGCTTTTTCACACCGAAAGAATTTATTTGACATGTCTGAACTGAATAGTATCAAAGATAGAAATGAAAGAATTTCTCTCTTTTTATGATTATATCAATTTTATTTATTTCTGTTCTTCAAAAAGGAGTTTTTATAAAAGAATTAAATTTTTTTTAAAGTCTCAAAAAAACTTTAGGGCTGGAATTTTTGTACTGTAATTTCAGGGTCGGCCAGGTTACAGGAAACAGCCATTTTTTATTTGGCCTTAGCTTTTGGCTGCTTCCCACTTTTTTCTGTTTATTGCATTTTACAACCAGAACTTATATTTCTGTAGAAAGAATTTTGTTCATTTTTTAATAAATTTTAAGCTAATCTAAATGTCATATTTGTTATCAAAGGTAATTTCCTTACCGATCAAGCACACCGTTCACTTCAAATCCCAACTTCGTACAGTAACCTGCACTCACTTCGATTGCCTTGAGAGATTTAACAGGGAAGAAAAACAGTTTGGAAACCTTTCCAACTCTGACATATGATCGCTTTTTCTTTTTCCAAATATAAACACCAATTGCGCCTACAGCAAGAGCTGAAGCCAGAACCCAAGCTGTCTTCCACATCTGTGACATCTTCATAGAAAGATTAAAAACATTAAAATTGTATTACAATTTTAAAACAAAGGAACTCGCCTCACCAGCATTTGATCAAATAAAGAATTTTATGTTCCAACTTATAGAACACACCAATTGAAGAAATTACATAATCACTTACACAACACCATCATACAAGTTTCAAAGCATTGAAAAATATGGAAAAGGAATCAAAATTCTATTTTGCAGAAAATATTTTCAAATTTTTTCTTTCCTTGGTATGATTAAACTAACTGTCTAGATTTGCAAAAAATTAGATTTAACTAAGAACTTAAAAAATTAACAACTGGTTGATGACCTACTAGCAAGGCAACTTAAAGTCAAAATGTAGGTTTAATAATTCCATGGATTTACAAATGGAATGTTCTTCATCATTTATTAAAACATTGCAAAAAACAGCATAGTAACTATGGATGTCTAAAATTTAAAACTTTGGGAAATAAAACATGTATAAGGATCAGCATCTCTTTCAAAAAAGATAAACCTGTGTTCCAGTTTACGTGAAGAGTTCAGTGCCAGAGAACTTAGATTGATGTAAAAAGTGTATAATTAGGATGAATGAAGTGACTTCTCAAACCTATCATTTGAAATAAAATGTTAATTCTGTATTTCATTTTTTTATTTTTGTCAAAGCATCTTGAACAACTAAAACCTCTAAATGCAACAGTTTGCAATTGAACCAGCAACAATTTTAAAACCAGTCATCGCTTTTAATCAAAGGGAAAACAAGCAGAGTAAATATTTGAAAATTTTGTCAAAAAACGTGCAGATAAATACAACCACTAATTGTTAAAGAAGCAGTAGAACTGGAAAAATAATGCAGGAAGTTTTGAAAAGTTTGTTTAAAAATCATAAATTGAGAATACTATCACCTTATCTATCAAGGTTTGGCCGAGTTCGGTAAGAAACACTTTATTTTCTAATCTTTCAACACGTTACAATAAAAAACAAAGAAATTGAACATTTTCTGATTGTGAGTTTTTGTTCGAAGGTTGAGTAAATAAGGCACTTGTTATTTATTTTTTATGATTGGATCATTTAACAAAGAGAAAATACCAATCTTCACTGTTGATTGGTCAAAAAACAACCTTCATATTCAGACGCTGATTTGTCAAAATTACAAGAAAATCGTGCTGTCCGTACGTGTTTAGAAAAATAGGCGGGAGTTAGTTTCCCGCGTATTTACGATTTGGCTCTGCTTTGCACAATCTAACCAGTGGCGGACTAAGTGGCCACGTAGGGCCCCGTAATACCGAAAGGGCCTCGAGGTCTTGAAATGTTTTTTCATTAGGGTTCGAGGAAAGTTCTGACACCGTCTTTACAATGTGCATCTTTAAGTGCAGTGAAAAGAGTTTCTAATACAAGATGGTCAAGCAAGAGCAGATGCTGTATTAGCTATAAAACTTGGTTTCACCCATATAAAAGAGGCTTTAAATGAAATTTTTGTAATTGAGTAGAAAAAAGGTTATGGAGGCGACTTTACTTCACAAGAAAATGGACACACTATATGAAACCGTTATAATAACAGTTATTTGAAATAATATTATACAAAGAATAAATGCTACTAGTAAATCACTGCAATCGGTGGAATGCGAAATATTAAAAGGATCTAAAAAGTTGATAAAGAGGCAACTGGTTTATCAGGGCAATCATTTAATGTGGAAGATGGAACTCGCAGAAAACATAAGAGAAAAATGTTTTTTGATAAAAACAAAGAAGTCGGACATGAATTTACAATAAGATAAAATTTCACTGTCAATTCATTTTATGTCTTATGTTAAAACACTTATGTCTTGTTTTTTTCCAGCTTGAGTTTGAGGGCCCCAAAAATTTTACCGCTTGGGGCCTCCACTTGACTTGATCCGCCACTGAATCTAACCGATGAATGCCTTCGTCTTGTCAACAATTGGAAGTGGCAAATACCAATATCACATTTCTTGAGACCCAAATGAAATTTTCTTCTTGTGAGTGTATTTTTGAGCTTTTCAATTTCAAGTATATGCGAAGTCGCTGAAGTTTTCACAGCAATTTCTTTTTTACGAAAACACTCTACCAAAAACCAGTGAAAGTTTAAAATATGAAAATGAAAGCAGTGTTTTCCGAAGTTTTTGAAAACAATGAAAGAGAAAATATGAAAAAATTTGCAAAAGTATTTTATGCTTGCTTCAGAAATAATATTTGTTTGTTCTTTCCTTAACTCATGTTACATATCTGTTCAATTTTAAAATACAGATGAGACACATGGAAATAATGAACCATAAAATGTATTAGATGATATCATCTAATAATCTACTCAAATAATAAATCTTTTAGAAAAAATAACGAAAGCAAAAAAAAAACGTATATTCAACAACTGTTCAACAACACTGCGTAGTGTCAAAAAAGGAAAATATCTACAAAAATGACTAAACATATTGTAAACATAAAAGTTGGCCTCTACACCCCCCCCCCCCCTTCCCCCGAAGTATTGTCTTATTTTATATCTTTTTGCAAAAAAAATATTAGGTATGCCAAAAAACATATTAAATTCGCATGTATTGTCAACAACAAAAATTTTAGAAACAATATTTGTTTTTTATTTAATGGACATAAATATATGGCACACAAACATTTAAAAATTATTTATGTACTCAAATCAATTGAGATGCCTAACTTTTATGCACAAACATAAACCTTTCTAATTACCTACCGATTCTCATTCGTTTTATTCTACTAAGAATCATATCTATATCTCTACCTTTTTATAAGTGTTTGTTTGTCTGTTTATGTGTAGGTATTGTTCTGACGAATCTATGGTACTTACAGTAATCAAATATGGCGCACAGGTAGTTCGAATTTCTTGCAATTTTTGTGCAAAGCATTTATTTTAAAATTTTATCTAGAACATTTATAAACGAATTTAATGGAATTTAATTATTATTGTTTTCATTCGAATGGCAACAATGTAAAGAGATGACAAATTATAAATTTATTTTTTCCGTGTTTACGTTTCATTTTTCAAGGAACGATTTTTCAGCGGACGGAATAACAAATAAAGTTTTAACTGGAGTTATGTAGTTCTTTTTTCTATCTCCTAGATCAGTGTATCTCAACCTTTTTTGGTTGACGGCCCACTACAAATATCTGGAATTATTTGCGGCATACCTCAATATATAAAAAAGGTAAAAGTTGTATGATACAAAAATAAATTATTTATTTATAAAATTTATTCTATGAAAGGGATGATGCCGGACCTCTGACTAGGTGATTGACAGATGATCAGTTTAACAATGGTCAAAAGGAGCGTGGGAATTTTTTTATAAGTGCCACTTTTCTTCGCCTTGCAGCCTATAACATGTGCGGAACATAAAGTTTCAAAAGCGGGTGCGGGCTCATTGACCCTTGGCAGCGAGGACAATTTTGTGTATGAAGAACATATAAATTCTAGTACGGAAAAGGCATTGGAACTGATGATGATACACATCAGGACATCCCAATGAGTGAAGCCGAATTTTACGAACTATTCGGAGACATGGATTCAGACACGGTATTTGAAGGATTTATGACTTATTTTTCTCTTTTTGCTTAAAGGCTGCATTCAAAACCTAAGTTAAAAGATTTTAAGATTGGAACAGCTGTTAGATTCGTATCCGTGTCGGATGGCACGAAGTAAATAAGTAGGGTTGCTTTCCCAACACCCGTTGGTGTTGCTATAAAAATTGTTAATCGCTCGTAAAGAATTCGAAAATTTCGCCAAGTTGCTGCCACCGAACGGAGATTCGAATCCAACAGCTGTATCAAAAAAGGTTCCTTTTCCAATTGTTAATATTATGTGCTAATTATTTACGGTATTCAATTATTAGTTTGTGTACTATATTTAGCGATTTATCGCTTGTGCCCGGCTAACGGAAAAGTATCTTCGTTTTTTGCGAAATTAGCGGATCCGTATATAAACCGACGCCCTCCCCCCCACTCACACACACTTTAGCTTTAGAAAAAGATCAAAAAATTATTGGCTTATACACGGAAATATACGTAAATGCACGACAAAAGTAAAATTTTTATTCACTTGATTTTTTTTTTTTTTTTTATGTTTAACTTAGAATATGTTTTTTTTAAAGAACCAACTAGGAAAATGTTTATATGTATTTGTCACAGCAAAAACTGATTAATTTTGTCCAAATGTTATAGTTCATGAAGTTCTAGTGACTACTTTTCTATTCTTTTTAATTCAATGATTATCTAAAAATCTGAACGTGTGTGCATTCTTACCAATGATGTTTTTTATTTCAATAATTGTAATATACACTCTGCTAGCAAAAATACCCGGCATTGCTCGGGTTGAATTAATAACATGTCGATTGAAAAGTCATCCTCAATTTTTTTTTCATAAAAGAATGTTAGCATCATTTAAGTGTACGGGGAAAAAAATATAATACCAATTTAACTGGACTTGTAGTTCTTGAGATACAGTGATTAGTCAGTGAGTGAGTGAGTGGTACTTTAATTTTATATATATAGATAGATAACAAAAAAATCGACGCACCAAGAAGAAGTTGTCCGATGGAGACAAAATTGGTGGATAGGAAAATTATGTACAGAATAGAAAATTATAAAAATTTCAGAACAATCTAATGAATTATTTCAGAGTTACAGTAACGAGCTCAATAAGGTGTTGACCCGCCTCAAGCCTGGATGCAAGCTGCCACACGGCGTGGCATAGACCGATACAGCTCCCGGATGGTTTCCTGCGGTATTTCTTGCCAAATTTGCTCCAATTGTCGGACTACGTCATCAACATTCCCTACCGGATGCAGTCGCCTTCCCATCATATCCCAGACATGCTCGATGGGAGAGAGATCTGGAGATCTGGCTGGCCAAGGAAGGGTTTGACACGCTTGAAGACAGTTCATAGCAACACGTACCGTATGTGGTATGGCATTGTCTTGCTGAAAAATAAGCCCAGGGTACTGCGAAAGGAACAGTAGCAAATCAGGTCTCAGAATGTCGTCAACGTACCGCTGTGCAGTAAGTGTACCTCTAATGACGACCAAAGGGGTCCGTCTATCAAGGGAAATGGCACCCCAGACCATAACTCCTTGTTGAGGGCCCGTGTGGCGTGCAATAGTGAAAGCAGGATCGGTATGCTGCCCTGGGCTTCTCAAGACACGTCTTCGATGATCGTCAGGACACAGTTGGAAGCGGGATTCGTCGGTAAAGACTATACGTCCCCAGTCAGCATCATTCCAGCCTGATCGAGCCAAGCACCACTGTACACTGGCTCGTCAGTGTGCAGGCGTGAGTGGCAGGTGGTGTAACGGTCGGTGCGAGCGTAGATATTTCGCTCTCTCAGCCGTCTGTGAATGGTCATGGTGGACACTCGTGTGTGGGTCGCACGACTGATGGTTGATAGCGATGAATCAGACGCTGTGACAGCTGATCTGACAATCACTCTGTCCTCACGATCTGTTGTGGCCCTACGACGAGCACTACCATCATGACGCTGAAATCTGCCATTGTCGACCCACTCTTGCCAGCATCTTCTAATTGCCGCATCGCTTCGACTCACATAACGAGCGATTCTCCGATTTGCCAACCTGCCTCTTTCAATCCAATGATACGACCTCTTTCAAACTCTGAAAGTTGCTCGTTATGAGCTCGAATCCTGCGGCGAAGCATTTTTTCAGTCGTTGTAAGGTATCCTAAATCGCAATGCAGCAGAAATTTTTAACAACAGTTCAAGAACAACTCCTTGTATACATCTGCTGGATGCGCAGTTCCGATGTGCTGGAGATCACACTATTCATTCAATGGACACCAAATTTTAATCATTTGCATATTTGGTCAAAACATTTTTGCATACGAAATTTCAAAGCAATCGGATGATTCCTTCTTGGAGCTTCGATTTTTTTGTTTTGTTATAGAGTGTATGTTGTCACTGATTTACTGTATTGTGTTTCACAAATTTTAAGAACAGATGTTTCGGATTAACCAAGTTCGGATGAACGGGGGGGGGGTTAATTAGCAGGGATTTAGTGTAATTCACAAGACTGTCCTTAAATAATTTGTTTTTAAACCAAATAATGTGTTTCCCATGTATGATACAAGAAAACAACATTGTTTAAATTGACTTTATTTTAAATGAAAGTGACTAACATTTGCTAGACGCAAAATGTTTAATAATTTTATCAATGTTCTACGAAAAAAATAATCAATATATCGTGCGATTTTTAACATAAAAATACGAAAATTTCCTTGAGAAGGTCTCCAAATGCTTCATATTTTTATTGGTGTCAGTTCATACTTCTCGGGACTGAACACCTCCCCCTCAGTCATCAACCTTAGTCACGCATATGCTTCTGAGTACTACAAGGGTCCGCGCAAAGGAATTCTCGATACTACACTCGTCAATGAATAGATATTTTTGGTGGTTCCTTTCCTTTTCGACATACATTTATATATTGATCATTAAGTTCTACTAATTTCACTATATAATCATGGTTTCTTAACAGCCTACATATTATTAGAAGTTTAAATTCCTTAAGGGTGAGAGGACATATTCTCTTTACAGAGATGTTCTGGCGAATCTTATCCACAGCACATCTTCTGTACTTCTGCTTTAAAATGTTTCAGTATTCAAAATATTGCATACTTCCTTTTAGGGTTTATATTATGAGTGCTGTTAATCACGAATATTTATACATTACTAGATTTATGATGTCATGTGTTTACCATTACTGTTTCTAGTAAATATATATTCTAATCAGTCATGGCCGCCCATAAATTTTCCGGGCCCCCGTCAAAATTTTCACGCGGCCCCCTAAGTTTTTTCTTTTTGTAGGAAGTTTTCATTTTTCCAAGTATCCATATATTTACAAATACTCAACTTCAGAAATGTAAAAGCAAACACACAGTAAATTAATAATGAACTGTTAAGTAATTAAGGAAAATATGTATATGTTACGCCTAAAGCCCGAAGTGTGGCCATTTTGCGATCTAGCAGAACTTTAATAAGGACAATGAAGTACAATCAGAAAACTATCTAATAAATATCTCTATAGATAGATATTGTAAGAGAAACACCCATGCAAAAATCATACCTTAGACGCTGAAGACTAGTCAAAACTCAGAAAACTTTTGCAGTACTGAGGAGAGAGCAGTAAATCTATTCTTCGCATTAATGAATTTATCAATGAAGCTCATTTTGGACGCTAGTTCATGCTCAATTGAAAACATTCCATGATGATTCAATTTTTCTTGGCCCAAAGTAGATCGTAAATGATTTTCGATTATAGATAGTTTAGTGAATCCTCTTTCACCAGAAGCCATAGTGATGGGAAGGGAAATAAAAATTCTTAAAGCTATGCAAAGTTCTGGGAAAATAGATTGCAATTTTAATCTATAGATATTTAAAAGGTAGAGTGGAAGACCTTTATATTTTCTAACTTAGCTGAATGTGAAAAAGTAACTTCGCGAACGGTCTTGTACATTGTGGCTTAAATCATCTGGATAGCTTTCAATTAATTTTTTAAGTGCGTTGTTGTTGTCATTAGAATTAAAATTTATTTTTAATATGGCTTCGAATGTATTGCATATGTTTTTCATTTGCTCATACCCTTGATTCTGACTGAGAAACTATTTTATTGATTACTATATCACACAAAAACTGAACTTTTGAATTTTGTCTGGTTTCTAATACTTCAGACATTTCTCTTTCGGTGGCTTCGTCAAAGAAAAAGTTCCTTTTTCGTCCTCTTTTTTTGGAAAATTCTGCATCTATACCCATAACAGAAGTATATACCGACAATCAAATTTTGAAAAATAATTGAGGAATCCATTTATTTTTGCCATGTCCTCTTGCGATAAACTTTACTGATTTTTTACATCTTGAAGGGCCTGTAAAACGTCAGGTAGTTTTTCACATAGACGCACGCTCGTTATGGTCAATCGTCGATGTGAGAGAAAGGTCGAACCACGACGGTTGCGGGTAGAAAATTAGCGAAACAACCCTATAACTCCAGGAATTCAGGTTTTCCAGGAAGCTCAGACCCAATCCCCCACTGAGTGAGAAGGCGCTCTTATCTCTTGTCTCGGAATTTGTCACCTAACCAGTCTTCTTCCTGTCGAAAGGATTGTTGTAGTTAACCGGACTGCTGAAAATGTGAGACCACCTTGACGGGGCCCTTTTAAAATCTTGAAAATAATGCATATTTTCTGTTCATTTTTTTTTTGTCAAATTCGGAAAATAGCCCTAAAAAATGGCAGATCATTTCTTGGACAAACCTTGGGGCCGCAGTCCCCTCAAACGTCCGGGCCCCCCGACATTTGTCGGGTTTGTCCCCCCCTTATGGGCGGCCCTGTAATCAGTTACAACAGGCTGATGTAATCTTCTATAATGCGCAGTAATTTACCAAATTGCCTCTGAGTCATTACGCTGCTCGTTTCGTACTTATCCCTGTCTATTGTGATGTCCCTTTATAATTATTAAATAACTTGATGAACTTTGAAGTACACTCTTATTCCTTTATTACAAGACATAACAAAAAATAACATTGCGAAAGCATTATTGAAGTTTAAAGGTAAGACATATTTGATGTAATTATGTTAGAATTTAAATAATACTTTCGGGAGATAACTTTTTTACAAAAAATAATTCAATAGAAACGTTAATGTGAAAAGTATAAGTTATTTTTCCTCTTGTTGGCATTGCAACAGTAATGTTTCTACAAACACTGATTAATGATTTCATGTCTTAATCTCATCATAAATATTACAGTTGCATGTAGTTTATTCACAAGTATATAGTTAATACACTTATTAAAAAATTGTGAGCACTCATAGACGACAGAATCAGAATTGAGAGAATTTTTACCGATGTGCTTGAAGCAAATCAAGTTTAAATCTAAGAAGTTACGAAAAAATCGACGTTTAATTTATATTTTAAATGTATTGTAAATTTTAAAATTCACCATAAATAAGACCTGGTAAATATTCTATAATCTAGGGGACTCCGCCCCCTGTTCACGAACCCCCGGGGATTGCTACGCAATCCTATTTGGTTTGCTTCGTAAACCAACATTCTTTTTGCAAGTGATTTCTCTTTTCTTTATTTTAACACTTAATGTATCAGTCACGCATCAGTAAAAACTATCTCCATCTTGTTCCCTGTACAATTTTAAATAGACCATGTTAATTTCTTATTTTTCTAATCTCTACTTTCTCGGGAAACCTTCTGAGAATAGAGTAAAAAAAGCGAGCCTTTTTCCTCGCCAAATTAAAAAAAGTAGTTGCTATGATAAATTTGATATCTGGCAAATACGTTAGTCAGAAAATGTAACCTTCATTTCCGTGAAGGAGAATGAATGCTATCGCTTAGCAATCTAAAAAATACGAAATTTGTCTGAACAACTTTTGATTGTATCGAATTTATTTATGAACCAATTTTAAAAGTAATTGTACCGTAAGAAAGAGAGTATCCTAAGCTTTCACCTGGTATTTTAAAATTTTGAAACTAATAGTATTAAGCTATACATATGAGTTTTAATTTTGTGTATCGGAACTTACGATCTTAGTCCCGAAATTTTTATATGACCAACTTATAATCGCATCAAAAATGTATTTATTAACCAATTTCAAAAATAATTGTACCGTAAGAAAGAGTACATTCTATGGTTTAGTACGATGTTTTTAAATTTAAAAACTAATAATAATAAGCTATAGATATAAAACTTTGACATAGAACGAAAATGTACTTTTTTTTCCCGAATTTCAAAAAAATGTTGCCAGGAACCAAATTGAAATTTCTACAATAGCTCTACGTGCTGCAAAAATTCACGTTCAGAAGCACTCTAAAAAATCACGACTGAAGACTGAAAATTTGAACGTCTTTTGCTCACTCGTGTTTGAAATTTCGCTTTTTCACTTAGACACTTAATAAATCCTAAACTAATAGCCGAATCGGAAAAAAAAATTCTTTTTCGTGTTTCCTGTCCAATTTTGAACAAACCATGTTAATTTCGTAATTTTCTGATCCGTAGTTTCTTGGAAAACTGTCTAAGAATCGAGCAAAAAAAAGCGAGTTTTCAATTCTGAGACGGCGGCTGCGGCAATGCTTTATTAATATAGAGCGATAAAAAAATTGTGATTTAAAAAAAATCAAGTGTTAATTGATGAATATGTATTAATATATTAAGTAATTATTAGTAATTAATATATTAATATAATTAATTATAAATAATTAATATTTGTTAATTATATCAATATAATTAATTTAATCTTCCCCTTTTTACTGGGGTAAAGTTAAAAGTTTTTGGGAGGACCCCCCCCCCCTCCATTCTACAACCCTAATTACGCCTCTGTGCAAAGGGGGTCGGAATCATCCATCGGTTCTGCTTTTCTTCTGGTCGTGGAATGATCAGAGGCCATGGAAGATATGGTAGGATTGAGTCTTGAGAAAGACTGTTGGGAGCTAATAAGGTTTACGATCTAAAAGTTCCAAAAATTGTGTGACCAATTTTTAATTCCATCGACTTCTAGGTGGTTCGTTAGTACCAACCACTAGTTATGAGTAAATATTGAAATCATAGACATAACATCAGAAGAATGAATTTGCTTCACTACAACATATTTTACACTTCAAAAATTAACCTATTTACATCGATGAAAATTTAATGCAATCCTACAATCATCACGTTCGAAGTCTGCGAGTCAGAAAGCTGAATGAATCTAAAGTCTAAGATCTTAAAAATCAAAACGAACGTTCCTTCTTTTTTATTTTTAATCTGGGCATGCGCGTAGCTGGTATTCTTGCACGTGTGAACTTTCCAAGTTTCAAACGGAACGTCAGAATAGTTGCCATTGGTTGTCGATTTGGAAACACATTGCGAAGAATCAAATATCCGACGTTACGGCTTGTTCGTTTTACTTTGGAGGTTAATGAGTTGTTCTGTTCAGTTCTGAATGTTACTGACTTGTCTCCACATACTCCGCCGCCAGATTCAACGAAGATTTTGCGGTTGAATCGGAATTTAACAACTCTTCCGTTGTGGGTTGTCGTTGCTGGCGGTGTTGTCGCTTGTTGACATTCCGTTTCACCATCTGCTGGCATAAAGGCTGGCTTGAGTCGGTCCACACTAATTAAAGATGATTTATTTTTAATGATCAACTTAATAATTTATATGATTTAGTTAAAACCTTGTTGGGACCATGATCACTGCCCATGATATGGGGATTGTAATGCTTGACGCACTCCGTCTTCTCGAACAAAAACATGAGTTCAGCTTTTCAATTCGTTACGAATGAAAATTTTCTTTCGTGAATGAGACGATGCTGGAGTAGGTCGTATGTTGCTCATTAAATTTTGAAGCTTGCCGTCAAACGTAACTGGGTCTAAGTTATTTTTGTTGGTCGCAAAGAATTCTCCAGGCAACCTTATGTTGATGCCATACAGCATTTGTGCTGGTGTAGCGTTTTAGGTCTTCGTTAAATGTAACTCTCCATCCTGATAGCACAGTAGGCAGAGCTTCAACCCAACCTTTCTCAGAGCACTTGATGGATGCGTTGAGATTGCGGCGTATCCTTTCTATCATGCCATTTGAGGATGGTCTGTAGGGCGATGTTCTCGTAGTTTCGATGCTCATCAAAGTGGCAAGCGCCTTGAAGAGTGCGGACTCGAACTGTCTTCCCTGGTTTGTCGTTATTGTGTGAGAGGGGTTACGAAGCGGCATATCCAATTTTCGTACAGTGTACGAGTAAGTCTCGGCTGTAATATCTACCATGGGGTATGCTTTGGGCCATCTCGAATAACGGTCGATGCAAGTCAAGCAGTACGAATATCCACTTGAAGGTGGAAGTCTTTCAACAATATCGGCATGAATATGTTCGAATCTTTCTGAAGGTAGCCGATAGGATTGAAGTGGTGTTGTAACATGCCTTGAAACCTCTTTTCTTTGACATTGTAGGCAGGATAGAGTCCATGATATGATGTCCTTTCGAACTGAAGGCCCAGACGAATCTTTCTCTTAGTAACTTGTGCGTTGCTCTAACTCCGGGATGATATATGCTATGAAAGACATTGAAAATCATCTTGCGGAAGCTGTTTGGGACAAATGGTCGCAAAATTCCTGAAGAGACAACACATTGTAGTTTTGATCCCTCAAAAGCATAGGTTGCAATTTCATACTTGTTTTTTCTGGGTGCAACAGGATTTTATTTAGTTCATCATCAGTAGCTTATTCTCGAGACATTTGTTGGTAGTCAGTCTACTGTTGATGGGTTGTCGATCGTCGATATCCTTGACGGGGCATCAGCAACGATGATTTGCTCACCACTGATGTGACGAATATATGTTGAAAACTGACTAATGAAATCGAGTTATCGAAGTTGTCTTGGGCTTACTTTTTCTGGCTTTTGTTTAAAAGCGAATGTACGAGGACGATGGTCTGTATGGATGGTGAAAGTTTGAGCTTCGAGAATGTGTCGAAAGTGTTTGATGGCAGCGTACACGGCGAATAACTCTCTGTCATACGCACTGTACTTGGATTCAGTTTTCGTGAGCTTTTTGGAGAAAAATGCTAGTGGTTGCAGCCGTCTGGTGAACTTTGTTGAAGAACACCTCCTGTGCTGTGTCGGAAGCGTCGATCGTAAGCGAGATTTGTGCTGTTGACGAAGGGTGCACGAACATTACTGCTTTTGCGAGGTAATCTTTACAATTTTCAAATGCGTTTTTGGCCTCTGCTGTCCACTGATCTCTTGTCCTTCTTTTTAGCGCCTTTTAAAAACTCAAATAGTGGTGCTTAAGTTGATGCTGCTTTAGGTATAAAACGCAGATAAAAATTGATCATTGCCAAAAATCTTCTTAATTCCTGGATGGTTTTCGGCTTTGAGTTGTTAGTGATTGCTACAACCTTGTCTTCCAACGCTTGTATACCGTTTTCTGTAAACATTTACCCCAGAAATCTCACTTCCAATTTGCCAAAATTACATTTGAAATACTTGATGCGGATGCCATTTTTTTTTAAATCTTTGAAAAACGATTCGAAGGTGATCCTTGTGCTCCTCTTCACTTTCGATGAGATTAGAACGTCGTCGATGTAAGGCATACAGAAACATAGGTCTCGTAACATAGAATGCATAAAACGCTGGAATGTTTGGGTAGCGTTACACAATCCAAAACTCATAAATGGGAAGTCGAATAAACCAAATGGAGTGATGACGCTAGTTTTGGGGATTTCTTCTTTTCTAACAGGAATCTAGTTGTTGAGCAAAATCCTATATATGCGGTACAGGGTACTTGTCTGGTTTTGTTGCCGCATTGAGCCTTCTGTAGTAGCCACATGGTTTCCAAACTCCAGTTTTCTTAGGTACCATGTGCAATGAAGACGCCCAATTGCTCTCGAGGAAAAGGGAGACAATCGTTGAACTCATGAACGTGAAGAGACGCGGAACTAGTCTGCTCCTATGAAGCTGCCGGACTGAAACCATATTTGTATATACCATCTAATTAGAGATGTAAAGGCTGGAAAAAACCTGGTTTATTCACGGAAATAAACCCGGTTTTTTGGGATGGGAATTTTGAATATTCCCGGAAGTTTTCAGAAAAGAACAACTCAACTCCTGATGTACATTCCACTGTTTTCAAATATTAAAGCACGTTTTCACGATTTTAGAGTTTTTCTTCCACAAAAATTTTGATTACTCTGTTGGTTGTTGTAAAAGGTAAGTGATTTGAAGTATTTTTCATATATACTTGTACTTTTTTTGTATAATTTTAATTCTATGACTTGGATTTCGGTTTAAACCAGAAACAGAAGTAAGCGATATATTATAAAGCTCCTGAAATTATCTAAATAATTTAAAGAAAGAACTTTAAATTACTAGTGTTTGATCATGTTTAAAATATCAATTCTTGATTACACTTTTCGACTTGCAAAAATAAAATTACACTTAGACAGGAAATTTAGCAATTTTTCATTTTGATATTCTCTTTGCTAATTTGCTAAAGGTTTTTAAAGAATAAAGAAGTTTTTCTCAGAAAAACAATTACATTTAGACGGGAAATTTAGCAATTTTTAAATTTGATGTTCATTTGAGCTAATTTGCAAAAGAATTTTTTTCTCAGAAAAACATGGGGAAAATTTTTAATTTTGAAATTGACAATTACTAGCCACCTTGTGTACTATGGTTAAATTATTAGGGAATCTATAATATCTATACATCTACAGTTACTGTTTCACTAATTAAAAGATCCATTGTTATAAATAAAATTTTGTTTTAGTAATATCTGTTCAACTTTGAGTGCAGTTGTCAAACGAATGAAGTCGTCTAAAAACATTCTAAAGTAGAGTTTACAAATTCACACAATCTAAATATAAACTCAATAAGTAGCAAAATTAGTTGATGATCGTGCATTTCTTTTGATTGTTTGCATTTTTAAATCCAGAGAAATTCCTTTGGCTTGAAATCTCTCAAGAAATAAAATTACTTCATCGTATGATTTGCAATGTTTTAAAAAGTAAACTACATATTGAGCCGAAAATAAAACAAACATTAGGAGCATTAACAATAAGTTTTCAGTGCAGCAAAATAAATTTTATTTATTTCAAAGGGAAACAAAAAAGATTCATAGCACCAGAGCTATTTAAAATTGCCTGTTTATTTTATTTGGATTAAAATTATCATTTGACTATATTAAGAATGACAAAGATTTTCAGTAAGCATTTAAATTTAAAATATATGATCTAAATCATGAATGAAAAAATCAATTCATTTGAGATCATGACTCGATTCAAAATTGTTCATTCATGCAAACATATTTTTAGCGATTTTTAAGTTTGTTATTGTTGTGAACCATTTGTAATAAGAGCTTTAAATGAACATAAGTAGAAATTAAAGCATTCTGTCTTAATAGCAGTTTGATTCCTCTGAAGAGCTTTATTATAGGTATTCGCAACATTTCAATTTGACGAATGTTTTGTAATTATATTCTTCAACTTTCTAAGTTACCAGATTCAAATTTTCTCCGAATTACACATTGTAAAAAATCGCCTAATCAGAAATATTGCCAGTGGGTACCTATACTAAAGTTGTACTGATTCCTCTACTATAGTTTACTTAAGAGAAAGCACTTATAACTATGGGAAGGAACCAGAAGTTATCTTGTGACTTTCACATTACAGTAGCTTTTCAAAATAGTTATGTTACTATTACAATCATAATAAATGTAATTGCATTATTTTTTTTTCAGACATCATGGTTCGACCATTATCTGACGTGTGGATGCATTTTATAGAATACCGTGAAGGTAATAAAAGAAGGACCAAGTGCAAGTACTGTGGAACTAAGTATTCAGTCCCAAATGCAACTAAGATGTCTAAACATTTGGAAACTTGTAAACAAAAGCCCATAGTTCTATCCGTACCTGTTTTTTCAAACATTGATGGTGAATCATCACATGTGGGAAACCAAGAACTAATTCTTGAACAAGGGAGTGTTTGGGATCAAGACCAACCAAGAGAAATCAGCACTACTCTTCCTACAACAGATTCTCTAGCTTCTCCTGCTTTTTCAGTGGTTGAATCACCCTTCTTAGGTCATTCTAAGGAAACCTTTCTTAGGTCATTCTTTGACACAATGACCAAAGTTGAGTCGGAGAAATTGGAGTCATCTTTCGCCAAGGCAGTATATTCGTCCAATTTGCCTCTATCATTTATAGAGAACAGTTATTGGCAACAGTTCTTCAAACAGATCAGGCCATCATTCAATGTTCCAAGTCGTTATGATCTAAGTAACAGGCTCTTAGATAAGGAGTATGATGAAGTAACTGAATGTGTTAAAGAAAAAATAAGAAGTGCTGAATTCGTTTCTATTATTACCGATGGCTGGAGCAACATTAGAAACGAAGGAATTATATCCTACATTGTAACAACGCCTGAACCTCTGTTTTTCAAATCTACTGAAACTAAGGCTAACCGACACACAGCTTCATACATTAGCCAGGAAATAATCAATGTTATAAAAGAGATTGGACCTCAGAAAGTAGTAGCACTGGTAACTGATAATGCCAGTAACATGAAAGCAGCATGGGTTCTGGTCCAAGAACATTACCCGCAAATATGTACTATTGGTTGTGCTGCTCATGGCTTAAATTTGTTACTAAATGACATCTACAAGGTTCGAACTTTTCAAGTTATTATTTCAAATGCCAAAGAAGTGGTCAAACACTTTAAAAACAAGCAGGCATTATCAGCTGTTTTTACTTCCAAGCAAAAAGCGAAAAAAGGTTCAGCTGCATCTACGCTTAAACTCCCAGCAGAGACAAGGTGGTGTAGTACCTTGATTATGTTTGAGAGTCTTCTAAATGGGAAAGAATCTCTTCAAGAGACTGTGCTTATTGAAGAACTCGATGTTGACAAGAATATTAGGCAATTAGTTCTTGATAACGATTTGTTCTGGATGAGTATTCATAGTCTTGTAAATATGATAAGGCCTATTTGTGATGGAATCAAGCTTATTGAGTCCGACTCTGCCACATTGTCTGATGTCCCTTATGTCTTTTTAAATGTAAAAGAATCTCTGGAGTCGCTTGTTTTAACTCCTTTACAGACAGAAGAGGAAGAAGCAGTTTAAGCAGCAGAGGAAATTTAGTTGAAACACGCCGTGAAATGATTTGTATGCCAATTCATTATGCAGGATATATTCTAGATCCTCGTTACTTTGATAAGGATTTGGCTGATGACAGTTTTACATCCGGTTTGGATTTTATATCAAATCTAGCTATGGCGGAATTAACTTCCAGCATCATGACAGATTTTGCTCATTTTAAAGCACAGTATGGGGCATATAAAAATGTTTCTGTTTGGCAAAGTGCAAAATTGTTACCGCCTCAAGTATGGTGGAAGGGTTTTTTTAAGGGTTAAAGTTTATGTTCTCTTGCCTTGCAGTTATTTTCAATCCCACCTTCTTCAGCTGCTTGTGAGAGAATCTTTTCTGCGTTTTCTCATACTCACTCTGCAACCCGAAACAGGTTGGGTAATGAAAGAGTGTCTAAGCTTGTCTCTGTCAGATCAAATCTACTCTTGCAATCAAAATTAGAGTAGATTTGATCGGGACCAATGAGATGGAAAGCAGGGTTGGATTTTTTTTTTGGTTTATACCAGGCATTTTTGGTTTAAACAGGATACTTTTTAGAAAAACAAAGCAGCAAAAATAATTCAAATTGGTTATTATTATGAAATATATGCTAAAACTAATTGTCAACTGGTTGATATTCTCATGTAATTAAGCCTTTTTATTTTATGAAATATTATGATTAATTGATATTAATTACCACTTGTTATTTGGTTTAAACCAATTGGTTTCATGGAAAGTGTATGATATAACCCTGATGGAAAGTGTGAAAATAAAATTTTTTTTTTCTATGTGTGTTGTTTAAATGCTTACTGAGATGAAATCAAACATAATATAGAATTTCTTTCAGCTTGGGTTTCAGCACCTGTCCTTTTTAGTAAATGAACAAGTTGATTTTTCAGGATGATGTGATGATGCATAGTTTTTAAAATACAATTATTTTTTGTTTGATATAACTTTAAAAGCAACCTTTGAAATGTTTTATATTATTGTCTTTAATGATAGTTTGAAACAGGGTTTAATTATTTTATTATTTTGTAAGTAAATAAATGTATCATGCTTAATTAGAAAAAACTCATTGCATTGCTATTCTTACAAAATTTGTTTAAATTTGTACTGGGCAAGTTGAGATGAATTTCGAGGTTATTTAGTTATTATTTAACGGTATGAAAAATGTTAATAATAAATGTAGTTTGATACATATTTTTGAGAAAGGTCTACTCCAATGATATCATACATAAAAAAAATTCACGTTTGTTAAAATTATACATATAATATTTAAAATGGCACAACTAGTCTGTCTTTCACCATGAATGAAATTGTAAAGGTGAGTAATGACATTTTTCAGATAGTATAATTTTAAGGTTTTATTGTAGGTGTTATAATTTTACATCAAATTAAAAGAATAGTAAATAAGTTTCATCTTTTTATAGAAACTCATTTTAATTATGCTTTAAATATTTTGTTGCAATTTATATCTGTTTACTACTTTAGCTTAAGAATTAATTTTAATTTGAGATCTGATAGATACTGTTCTGGCCAAGTTTTTTCCTAGACAATGACTCTTAGTTAGCAGTTTTATTGTATGATTAATGCTATTTGCAAACAATCTTAAAGATGAAACAACTGCTGATCTGCTATCTTTTCAAATAAAATAGATACAAGAATAAGAAATATAAAATCCACAGAATAAAGAAGTATTGGACTAAATAGCTGATTTGCTTAAGAGTAAAAAGGTTATAAGTAATGAGTTAATAAAAGTTTCTCTTGTATTTCAAAAAGAGTGAAAGGCAAATTGTACGACATCACTTTTTAGAATGCAACACACTTTGTTATCTGAATTAGCCAATTGAAACAGAAAATGGGCAGATTAAAACTATTTAAATTACTTCAATATTAATAAGAATTTCAATTGCAGAATAGTTTTTCAGTGAATTTATATCAAAAATTGTCTTAAACTCCTCAAAAGAGTACCTAGAAAATGAAAACTGATGGTAAAATATGGTTGTGTTTGTTTACGTTCAAAATTCCCAATGTTCCCCCAAAATTCCCGGTTAATTCCCAAAAATCCCGCGTTTTTTCCCTCCTCCCAAAAAATGTGGGAATTTTACATCTCTACATCTAATAGCCTCGAAATAGCCTTATGTATATCTTTAGTAACTAATTAAATGTGTTGTATTTCTAAAAGTCGTTTTAATTGCCTACAAGCCACTCGCCACTTAATTTTGATGGTCACCCTGACCAGAGGAGCTTCGTCAAATTTTGATGGACGAACTAACCAAAAGAAGGTTACCCCGGCTTGTGAAAATTTGTCTCCAGCGTCATCCAGTGAACAACCAGTTCCCGATAAATTGTGTGTGTGTGCGCGCCCTAAGGATAAACCATACTCCAAGTCAGGTACAGGACGTCAAGTCAGGTAAGTACCTTTGTCATACATTGGTTGTGATTAAATTTCATTGCAATTAATTTTCCAAATTCGAGTAAATTGTTAAAGTTAGAACAGTGCATTTACTTGTTGGGGAAGAGTATTTCAATATTATACTACTTTTTGCAATTTAACTGAAATTTGTTCTAAAACTGTTATTGTGAAAACATTGATTTTTTTTTATTCCAATTGTATCGATTTATGTGACAAAGTTTTTTAAAGTGTGTTTTGCAAATCTTTTGTAGGTTTTTAAAAAATAATGGCTTTTTTTAAATAAGGTCAAAAAAGAGGATCGGCGAGTTCTCGCAGAAGAGCTAGATGAATCCGTTTCTCCAGAATTGAGCGTTGTAGATCTAAAACGTTTTATTTAAGAGAGCATGAATTTTGAGGAAAGTTTTGTTCAAGATTTGTTAGAAACTATAATTACAGACCGAAATGAATACAGAGCGAACCAAGAAAAGGAATATGAACTGGAGAAATTAAGGATAGAAAACGAAAGATACGCCAATCCAGATACGTCCATACATACTAATTATAATGAGGCGCAGACGCACCACCAAAATCTTAGACTTTATCCCTAAATTTGATTTGGAAAAGGGCGAAATTAGTTTGTATCTGGTTATATTCGAACGTCAGATTAAGCGGTTTCGTGTTAAGAAAAGTGAATGAGTGTCCCATCTAATTTCATAATTACCGCTAGATGTAGTGCAACTTATTGCACGTGAATCAGATGCCGACTCGGAAAATTACGACCACAACAAAAAAATTGTTGTTAAAAAGATTTAACTTAAACCCTGAGAATTTTAGAAAAAAATTCGTAAAACACCAAAAACGCGAAGAAATTACATGGAAAGATTATGCGTTTGAATTGAAAATCTATTTTAATGAATGGATTGCGGGATTGGATATTCAAGATTTTGGCGGCTTAAAAGACCTAATTATAGTGGATCAAGTAAAAAAACGGGCACTCCCCGAAATTAAAGACCACTTCTTGGATGATTGGTCAACCACCATGTCTTCCCCAAAATTAGCAGAAATGCTCGATAATTACGAGGACATTCGGAAAATCAAAAATCCCATCTCCGACCGTAAGAAATTTAATAGAGACTAGAGGTCCAGCCCCCTGCACGCTAACGCTCGCCAACCCCCGGAGGATTGCTTCTCAATCCTCATTGGTTCCCTGCGCGAACCTATGCTCGCTTCACTCGCATCAATGAAGACATGTGTCCTAGAAGAAGGGAAATCTAAATTATTTGCTGTTTTTCAGAAAATATATATACAGTACCTCTGCAAGATCGGCTCCAATAAATCGATGCTTTTTTTATAAAACATCGATGTCGCATCCCTACTCTCCATTCATCAAATTTTAACTTCTTGAACAGTTCTTAGACTTTTTTATCGACAGTTTTTTAAAACTTCAAAATCTATTTTGTCAAACCTGTGGATCATCCTCCCCATTCATTAACTTTTAAATTTCTTCATCATTCAGGTTTTTTACCACAGATATAATACCGATTTTAAATTTAATTCCATTAAATTTTACTAACTAAGATGAGAATACCCAATTTTAGTTCTCTTTTTAGAAACTAAAATAGGGTTTTACATTTTTGTGATTCAAATTTAACATTTGTATATAAATTTCGTGCATGATCAGTTGATTTTATTCATTGTATTTCGGTTTTAAAGTTGGTCTGGTTATTATTTTCAAATCTTTTAAATACATTTTCTATTTTCACTATCTTGTGTTTGGCGCAGTTCATCCTTTTTTGGATCTTGCTCCATAAAACCCAAATCAACCTTCTTACCTTCTTCTAGGGGAACACTAGAGAGAAGGTAAGTGTTAGAGCTCTTTAGAAGGGCTGTCAGCTCAAAACAATGATAACGATCGCCTTGTATGGTCTCCCCCCGCCAACACTTCGTTACTGCTTCGATTTTGGCAGCTAATGATGAACTTAGAACCACAATCCCCACTAAAGACTACCACACTTCTTTTCGTCACGATTTGGCTGGCGCCTTCCGGCCGGTTCAATCCGGTTTCGTCAGTAATTTCGAAGTATTAGTAAAGCTTATAATTCAATCTATTTTTAACAATTTGAAAAATGCATTTGTAACTATTTTAAAACCGGAAATGGGTATCATAAAGGAGTAGAACAGTATAATTTTCACATAGCTTTTAATGATGTGTAATGATCATGGAAGTAGGAAAGATAATGGAAGTGCCTTTACTTTGAACTGTTGAAGCCAAAACCATAACCGCGCCGCCATCTTGTTGCTTTAAAAACATTGTGCTCGTGCATGTTAATCAACGTGGTTATACCGTTTTTGAACTTCCGTGTTTTTTTATTGACGATTTTAACCAATTAATTAACACCATTTTCTTAGTTTTGATTTGAATATGACGTCTTGTGTCGCCTACGGGAGTACAAACCGAAAGACAAAGAAGATCCGTGGAATATCGTTTCATAGGTAAGTTAAATTTGATGTATCTTTAGGCTGATAGAATTTTGACCTGTCACTTCTAAGTGTCCAAGCAGTATCATATTCAAAATTAGACGTGTTTATAAACATTTAAAAAAATAAGAATTATTTTAAAAAATTTGTTGAAATATATTTTTTTTGGAAATTCTTGCGTTTTTGAAATTATATATATATATATATATATATATATATATATATATATATATATATATATATATATATATATATATATATATATATATATATACCCACAGAATTACAAACTTTTTAAATTCAATAATTTTCAACTGAACTACATTCGAAAAACAGAGGAGCTTGAAGTATTCAGCCCAAAACTGGATTTTTCACTAAGCTTTTGCGTTCCTCATTGTTTAAGATACTAGAGGGCTCCGCCCCTTGATCGCTTACGTTCGCCAACCACCGAGGATTACTTCGCTAACCAACACTCCTTTCGCAGATCCCATTTGGTTTGCTTCGAAAACCAACGTTTCTTTCGTAGAGTCAATCTCCCGCGACTGTGAAACTATCTTAATAATTCGTATAATCCTGATTTGACTTTCTGGTCCATGACGTCATAGCGAGGGCTAAGCCCCCTGCGTGCTAACGCTTGACAATCCGGTGACTGCTACGCAATCCCATTTGGTTTGCTTCGCAAAACAAGACTGCTTTCGCAAGTGATTTCCCCTTTTTTCTTAGTTTCCTAATCAGCTTAGATTTCCTAATCAGAGCGGGGTCTCGATTTCAAATTGAACTTTCGCTAGCTTCGTGACGGTGTAGGGAGTGTAGCAAACGTAGTAGGTCTGCACAACCACGAGAATTTCAGTAATTTGGTAACTAGGTAAGTGGACGAAATAATTTGTGAACGCGCCATGGATGTAAATGGCTGGAATAATAAACACTACCAGAGGATACTAATGACACATTTGGTAGATCTGTTAGTAGCAATCCGTTTCTACAATACATGTTCATATGTGTGATGAGACTCAGATACCATTCTCAACTACAAGCAATTTAATTTCTTCATAGAACATAAAAGAAACTTGGACAAGAAGGACTTGGATTAAGAGCATCGTTCCCAATTAGAATGGACATTTTTTAAACATCATTTTCAAAAGCTTCTTGAAAGCTTCTCGGTAATCCTTCCTGAAAATACCATAAATGAAAGGATTGGTCGCGGAAGCTATGAACACCAAGATGGTCGTCGCGTAATCAAACCAGAGCGGGGTCTCGATTCCAAATTGAACTTTCGCTAGCTTCGTGACGGTGTAGGGAGTGTAGCAAACGTAGTAGGTCAGCACAACCACGAGCAAACTCTTGATGGTCTTGCGCATGTGAAACTCGGAAGACAGGGTTCTTCTGCGGACGAACAAAGGATTTATCATTCTTCTGGATCGGTTGGCAGTCACAATGATAATAGCGTTGCAGATGCCCATGACGAATGCTGGTGCCCAAAAACAAGCAGTTGACCCAGTCGCTGCTAGCAGTTTCAACCCGTACCCGCTGCTGGAGTAATTGACAGTGCAAACGGCTTCATTGTAGTCGTATTTGATCCAGTCGTGTAGGTTGCACAAGAGGCCAATTACTAAGTTTGGTAAAAAGAGCCAAAGGCAAAAACCTACCATCAGCCTGGTGGTCATCCAGGCCCTGTGCTTGAGAGGGTACAGGACGGCCACCATTCTGTCCAAGCTGATCAGGGAGATGTTGAAGGAGGAGGAACAGAAGAACATGTAGTTGAATGTGGCGTTGATCCTGCAAACGCCCATGCCCAGTGGCCAGTTGTCGCAGGCTACTGCTATGGCGGAAGGCAGCATGACGAACAGCGAGGTCATGATGTCTGTTAGGGCCAAGTACGCTATGAGAATGTTCCCGGTCTGGACCTTCAAGGTGTTGTCCAATAAGGAGACAGTGACCACGGCCGTGTTTCCTAGGATGGAAGTCAGTGTTATCACGAGAGTCATGGTGCTTCCCAACACGATCTCATGCAGACTTCTGCGGCAGGATCCATCGTCCACCATCGCATCTATTGAGCCATTGGAAACTGCATAGAGCAATGGGTGGAAGCTGGTTATGCTGCTATTTACTCGCATTCTTTTCTCTGAAAAGTAATACAATACTTAGAAGCATTCAATCACATTCGTGAATAGATTAGCATTTGATGTAAAGAATCAAATCTTACATTCCAATATCTTACGTTACTTTAAACACTTTTAGGAACTCATAATCACTATACGAGATCGTTTCGAATGCTATCATCGTGGTCTCTTGAATCGCATCCACGGTCCAAAAGCTATTTCCCTACTGAAGTGGTTACAGCTCCCAGATAAGCCGGAATTCCCAGCGCCCCAAGCCTTTATCGACAACAAAGATCGTCATGCACGAGGGATTGGTGCACGGTAAATCTGTCACAGCCTTAAATATTCTCATGTTGTCGTTGTGTACACCCAAACATATATCCATAACGTCTTCCTTTCAATGCCGAGGCGTGTAAACAGCAGTTACATGTAGCATCCCTTGACGGCTAGGCAAAATATTTATTCCTTCGCGTTCCGCAAGTCGAACGGAAGATAATTTTTGTGGAAGCATATTTTTGCACTTATGTCTTGTGATAGCGAAATAAGAGTATATTCCAAGTCCAACAAGACATTTAGGAATTAAAAAGAGACACTGCAACAGACAGACATAAGAACGGAACAGCGTAAAGACTCGGAGGCAAGTCACTCACTGCGTATCATGAATAGAGATGGGCGATCCGCTCAGGAGCTGACTCAAAGAGTTAGCTCTCTTGACGGAGTGAGCGAGCGCTGATTCGTCAAAATAGAGCTATAGCTCTTTTTTAACCAATCAGGGCTGAAGAGCGGTAACTCTTTTTTAACGAATCAACGCTTCCACTCTCGAAGAGTCATTTCCGCATGAGATCACCAGCTCAGTGATTCTTTTGGGAGTTGATTCTTTGGGAGTTGATTCTTTTCGAAAGTTGGCTCTTTCGAAGAATCATTTCCGCATTCGATCGTTTGCGCTCACTGATTCTTTTGGGAGTTAACTCTTTGACTCTTTTCGATAACTATCGCTCTCGAAGAGTCAATTCCGCATTCGTTCTTTTGCGCTCCCTAGCTTTTTGTTATTTTTTTGAAGTTCAAATTTTTAAATGTCTATGTTTTGTCATAAATGTTACTTTTTTAAATTTAATTCAATTTTAGATTGAAAGGGTGTTTTTACGGCTTAAGTCATATCACGCCTTTTAGCACTAATTAAAACTAGTCTTAAGGTTGTTATTAAAACATATTCTAACAGTTATTATGTTATTCACTTAACATTAATATAATAATTATAATAAAACCTTGATTTCTCGGGAGTGATATTTTAATAAAGCTACACAAAATTAAATTAAACGTAACTCGTTTTTATTGCATTGAAAATATTTTATTAAAAGACAGGGAGAGGACTTGGATTTTGAAAATCTTTAAATTATTAGGAAGTCTCATTTGGTAACTAAGTGGTTTTAGAAAGAAATCTTAATGTATCCAAACACGTCCAAGACACTTTTTTTAAATGTGGTATAGAAACATTTTAATGATATTTTTATGTTTTGTGTTTTAAACAATAGCAATGGGCTATAAATATTAAAAGTATATATCAATAATTTTTTTAAAATATGATAATTATGTATGAAATTTTAAAGAAATGTGTCAAAAACTTCAAATGTGCTACATGAAAATCTATTCAACCAATTTGAAAAATGATGCTACCAAAATAAACTACATGCATATTTCTAGGGAATGAACTAGAATAAAAGGATATTTAAATAAACAACAATTTTACAAGTGATTGAAAAATGAATAGAAGATTTTTTATAATTTTACTGTCCTATTTCTTAAATAAATAGTAATAATTTAGAAACTTTTGAACTCAGCATAATTATTCTAGTTCATTCACTTGACAACATTATAAATAACAAACTCTCAAAAGTTTACTAGAATCCAGTTATAAGTTTTTGTATTATAACATTTGAAGGTGAGGAAATAATGCAAAAATATTAATTTAGAGTTAAAGGTAGTTTCAGGTGCATCGCTTGCTATCTTGCGTTTGCTCTTTGTGTAAACAATTTTGTTCTTCCTTCTCTTTAAAAAAGTTCACTCCATTTCCAAAAGAGAAACCATTTAAATATTTGAAAAAACTTTCTAAAATTATATTTGCAAAAAAAAAGTAAGGTTTAAATTTAGATTTTGCCATGTTTTTTGGCCTTTTAATGGCCATTTCCAGTGTTTTCCATTCTTACTTCTTGTTTTCCCGCCTTGATTAAAATCTTAATACTTCTTCAAGTAATTAACAGAGAAAAAATTAAATATGTTTTGGAAAGTCAAATAAATACTCTATCCAATAAAATCGAAAACTTTTTTAGAATTCTTGGTCAAAAATGAGTTTTTTAACGTGTTTGGATATTTTAATTGCTACTTCTGTAATCTCAACGGGTTCATGACAGGAATTACAAAAGTAGAAGTGTCCTCAAAGTAATTTATTCTTTATGGACAGTTTCAAAGTTATATGAATTGACATGGTTTTGGGCCATCTTATGCCTTAGCACAGGGGTGGCCAACCTGTGGCGCATGAGCCAAACATGGCGCATTGGATGATTACAAGTGGCGCATTGCATCCTTGCGCCTACATATTCTTTGATTACAAATGAACAAGCATTATCATCAATGAAATTCACTAAAAGGAAAACGAGGTAGCGAATGAATTATTCAAATTTGAAAAATTCTCAGTTGCCCTCAATAACAACTTTACACCAAACATTGAAAGACTAGCAAAATCCAAACAGGGTCAAAAGTCTTATTAATGGT
This sequence comes from Metellina segmentata, assembly GCA_947359465.1. Taxonomy (NCBI): domain Eukaryota; kingdom Metazoa; phylum Arthropoda; class Arachnida; order Araneae; family Tetragnathidae; genus Metellina; species Metellina segmentata. Next base: position 79,034,330 of record OX375878.1, read on the forward strand.
AAGTAATGTTTATGAGCTGCAATAGACATTGTTTTACGTACAATAGTCTATAAACATACTTTTATTAAAAAAGTTATTAAGGATATGGCAGGACCATAAACGTAAGGTAGAAAAGGTGCTTGAGTTATATGGCGCATCGGAACTCGTATGTGAAAACAAAATGGCGCATGGTATGTAAAAGGTTGGCTACCCCTGCCTTAGCAATTAAATTTTACAGCTTAGCAGCCCTATGATGCAATGCCTATCGTCCTCGGGCCCCGTCTCCCTCCTTTTGTTGATTTTAGAGGTAAACTGCGCAATTGCTGGATGAGTGAGTGTTTCAAGTGTGGTGTGCGTGGGTGTTTCAAGCACGCTTGGCGCCTCTTCGTCAGGACACATGCGCTCACGTGGCAACGAGGGATGTTCGATGGCCCAAACATATTGTATACATTTCGATATGTTATATACATTATTACATATCTCAAAGGAGCGGTGAGTCATCAAAAAGAGCTAGCTCTTTTTAATGAGTGAGCGGTTCCGATCCGATCCCTGAAAAGAGTCATTTTCCCCATCTCTAATCATGAAACGGATTGCATCAGACAAATGAACTGGCAATATTACGTATACAGGAAGCAGTAATGTAAACACAGGGAATCACTACTATTATAAAAGGAAGTGTTTCTTTGTCTTTGTTTCACTTTAGATTGATACCTAAAAATATTATTTTCTTTGAATAAATAATTTTTAAATTGAATATATCTTTTATATTTTCGCAAGAGATTGTGACGTCACGTGAAGCAAATTGCATCTTCTGCCCTTCGCGTTAAAAAAAAAAGAAACAGATTATATTTCCTGTCCCATTCCATTTCAGGGAATGAGAGCAAAAAATAAAAAACATTTTGACTGGGATTGTTAATTCTTTTTCGTAAAATCGGAGTCGCTAAAGATATATTAAAAATTTCAACGGAATTGAAATCTGCAGGAAATTTTACAACAGATTAATAACTTACACAACGGGCACGGGTAACGCCGGGTAGTAATATAGCTAGTAGTAATATAAACACTCACAGGAAATATGCCACAAACACATACTGTATAACCGTGCAGCATATTCTGCGAAAATACAATTACTGTGAGATTAAACCATCAAGTACATGGGCAGAAAGAGTAGTTTTAGTCCGTCGTGGCCTGATATGTCCTCATGTTACTGTGGTGTGGAAGTTAAGAGAGTGTGATGACCGCCCAGACGTGACCTTGTTATCTGACAGTGGATCAAAATGACGTGGTGGTGTCCTCGCATCCTTCCATTTGGGTTTGATCCCGGACCCTCTCCAATAGCACGTTGTGTTGCTCCAGTGTGCGGTTAATTCAAATACCTTACAATATCATCCTCTTTGTTCTATCTGGGGGGGGGGGGGGGTGACAAATAGGAAAGAGGCTGAATGCGCAATATAACCAATTCCCTACCGCTTCCTGTAACATACTTGTAACGCCAATACATTCCCGGTTGCATTTCCACATAGATTCCTATCCTGACATAAGGTATTATTAGTGAGACTATCTTCAATCATCCGAGTAATTACCTGAACTCACAGGACATATCAGCCTAGTTTTTGGACTCTTGGTGATGAGATTAACAACAACCATCTGGTTGAGGTCTCAATTTCATGTGTATTTTAATCCGATAATTAACCCTTGTCCACCTGGATCTCCGTCGCTCATGTATAGGTTGTATACATTTATTTTGTTTAATAGTAATAATATGAAAAGTAATTCGGAAGCCTTCATCCCATCCTCTTCGTCTTTTGTAGTCTGTTTATTTCTCACATGATTCAATTTTGCATGGAATGTTCTGGAGGGAATATTCTAGACGGAATGTTCTGGAGGGAATACTCTACATGGAATGTTCTACATTGAATGTTTTAGATGGATCACACACAGAAATATGTATAAGCGAGTAACAGTAGCTGAACTATGTTCTTTTTTTTTCATTCAGAACAAGGTCAGGTAATATCTTTGTTTTTTTAGGCGCCAACTTTTATTTTGGATTCGTTTTCTGAGTGTGTGGCGAGACTGCAGCGAGCTCCGCAATCCATGAGGGATTTTGCCTAGGGTTACAATACCCTTTTGTGCTATATTCTTCACAGGGAAAAATTGTCCATTGGTGATTGAATTCATGATTCAACAATAAAATTCATAAAGTCCACTATCACTTGTGTGTGTGAATTAACTTACTACTAAATGAACTTCGACGAGAATTCTTCATTTTTTGGTCCGAGCGATCGGAGGTTGGAATTTACCTTCTACGTATTTCTCATTTTTAAAAGTGCAATATCACGAATTGTGCGTTTTGGAAAGTGCAATTACTTACAAGTTCCTTCAAGTATTTGAAATTCATCTAGTGCTCAGAAAATATGTGTTGCGTACAGTGTGCTTCAATTTTCATTATTGCTGTAGTCATGGAAGGTGGCTCAGCATTTGCAACCAAACAGTGAAATAAAGTTTTGTGTAGAGTGTGCTTCAATTTTCATTATTGCTGTAGTCATGGAAGGCGGCTCAGCATTTGCAACGAAAAAGTGAAAAGGTGTTCGGAGTGATTAAGGGTTTGGTTCTTAATTATTTTTATTACACTGTATGTCATATTTCAGTTCTCGTTTTTATTTTTGAAATTGTGTATTATAATGGATAAATTGAAAACTAATAAGCGAGTACTCAAAGCTTCGCTTACTAAACTAAAATAAAATATGGGATGTGAAACATTTGGGGAAGATAAAACAAAATTGATTTTATTCAAATCAAAAGTTGTGGATTTAGAGAACAAATTTAATGAGCTTTTCGATAAAATTTTTGAATTGTGTAAGGACGAAGAATTCGATACTTTTTTGCTGGAGTCTCAAGAACTCCAGGAAACTATTGATAGATTGAATTTAGTTATTCTACGTGTTGAAAATCCGGTGGAAACTGGAAAAAAGGTAGTTAGATCACAGGAAGTTATAAATGTGAGGCTTCCAGAGTTTCACATTCCAAGTTTTTCTGGGTGTTCAATTATAGAAAGGCTCTCCTCCAGTGATTTGTTTTGGGTAAGTGTTAGTTTAAACAATAATATTTCGCAAGCCCAAAAATTTCAATATTTAAGGGGTGCATTAAAGGGGGTTGTGCTTCGTATCATTCAATCTCTTCCTATTACAAATGTCAATTTTGACATTACTTGGGGTCTTCTGAAGGAGAGGTATTCTAATAAACGAGAACATGTGTTTGCATTACTCAAAAGGCTCATGTCTGTCCCTCAATTGAGTACTAAAAATGAAATGCACATAGTTTATTAAACATTGTTGACAGTGCTAAGGAAGTAGTTCGCTCATTAGAGAGCATTGGTTTCAAAATAGAAAATTTTACAGTCTATTATAGTGTTTGTTAGAATTCAAAAATTAGATCCAGCCACAAGAGCATGGTGGGAAATAAATCTAAGGGATGACACTATTACATCCTTACATGATCTGCTACATTTTGTAACCCTTCACTGCAACAAACACAACAAACCAAAATTCAGATTTCAAGGAAACCAGTTCAAAAGGTTTCATCATTTGCTTCCCAAGTAAAGGGACAGTGTGTTTACTGCAATGGCAACCATTATGTGTATGGCTGCATTGATTTTAAAACTTTAATGGTACAAAACAGACATAATTTTGTGAAGAGTCAAGGACGCTTTTTTAATTGTCTTCAAGGTCACAAGGTTAATGCTTGCAAAAGCAAATATAAGTGCAAAGAATGTGATTAGAAACATAATATGCTTCTTCATTTTGAGAAAACCAAGCTACAAGTTCTGCTACAACCTTGTCAGCAGAGAGATGCAAATGTGTTCACCCCGATGACTACCAATTCTGAAAAACACTCAACAGCTTATGTGACTGAAGCAGTTTGATCAAATATCTCTTCTTTTGTTTCACATCTTGGTGTGACAAAACAGGTACTCCTGTGCACGGTCAATATTAAGGTATTCGATACGTCAAATCAATACTAGTGTTTTCGAGCTCTTCTAGACACAGGATCTCAGGCATCGTTTGTCTCTGAAGTATGCTTCAACCGTCTGGCTCTACCTAGGAAGAAAGCAAGGGTCCAGATCTCTTGCCTTGGTTCTTCTGATACACATACAAACGGTATCACCAACCTAACATTTGTTCTTCACTTCAAGTCTAATCCTGTGTTTACGACTTCTGTGTTTGTGATAAATAAGATCATGGGATAACTGCCACATGTTCCCTTAGATCCTATTTTTGCTGAACAACATTTTTCAAAACAGGTCCGATTGACTTTTTGTTGGGCAGTCATATTTCTCTACCTATGCTGCAGGGTGATACAGTCAAATATGGACCTGAAAAGCCTTTTGCTGTCTATTCTGAATTGGGATGGATAGTTGATGGCAATGTTGGAATTTCTTCTAAAAAACCATCTCCAATTCAAGTGAATAACATTCAAGCGGACACTCATAATTTGTTGTCTAATTTTTGGAAACCAGATTCAGTGCCCATTGCAAGTTTATTAACTAAGCCAGAGCAAGCCTGTGAATACAACTTTGTTAACAATCACTCTAGAGATATAAGTGGAAAATATATTGTAAAATTACCTTTTCATTCATCTCTTTGTCAATTGAGAGTTTCAAAGCAGTCAGCTATGCATCGGTTCCACTCCTTAGAAAAAAATGCTGTCATCAAAACCTGATCTATGCAACCGCTATAGAGACTTTAATAAGGAATACCATGAACTTTGACACAAAAAAATTCAAAAGTCAATATTTGAAGATAGACCAACTTATTATTTACCACATCATGCTGTGTTGAAGGAAACAAGTACTACAACCAAGATTCGAGTTGTCCTCGATGCTTCTGCAAGGTCTTCATCAGGTGTATTATTAAATAATGTTATAATGATTGGACCCAGAGTCCAACAAGAATTATTTCCAATTCTTCTTCGTTTCCGAACTTTTAAGGTTGCAGTGTATGTATATGTGGAAAAAATGTTTCGCCAAATTAAAGTGCATCCTGATGATGTTGATTTACAAAGAATCATTTGTAGAAACCATCCAAGGGATCCAATCAGTATTTTTCCTTTAACTACTGTTACTTATGGAACTACATGTGCCCCATTTTTATCTACTAGAGCGATGAAACAGTTTGCTTTAGATGAAAAAGAAACCTTTCCTTTGGCTTCAAAGGTGTGGCTTAGAGATTTCTATGTTGATGAGCTACTGTCTGGAGCAAGATCTGAAGAAGAGGCCTTAGAACTCACAAAGCAGATGTCAGAAATGATGAAACGAGGAGGATTCCAATACATAAATGGATTTCAAATTGTCCATCTGTGCTACAGTATTGCCAGATGAGTTCAAGGCAATTAATCACTCACTGAAAATTGACAATGACAAGACAATCAAGGTTGTCGTGTGTGTGAATTAACTTACTACTAAATGAGCTTCGATGAGATTTATCAATTTATTATTTACAGTTTTGATTTAAGAATGTCATTCCTTAATTGGGGAACCTGCGGTCGTTGCCTGGTGGTTCCCTTTCTTGTATTAATTACAAGGAACGGGAATCAATCACAAACATTTATGGCATTTCCGCAATTAATGCTACCCACTAAATTTTCAATAATGATGATCACTATTCAAACATGTTTATTCCAAACCCAAACTTCGGAAGATTTTAAATCATCGCTGCAATACTTGCCAACTTTTACGGATTATCCGTAATTTTTACGGATTTTCACTTAATTTTACTGATTTACGGATGGGTCTGACTTTTTTACGGATTTTTAATATTTTGATCGAGCAACAGAAATATTTCATTCTTTGTAACCATCCACTAAAATTTTCTATCGGACTTGATGGGTGCAAAGACGAAACAATGGATGAGTTGGAAAAGGAATTTTATTGTCTTCAGCTGGAAGATTTATCTGTGATAATAGAAGGACATGAGACCGTATTGATGTGCAGTGGGTGGTTGAAAGTAGGTAAAATAAGAAGGGCTGATGGACTTCTAAAATTCGCTAGATTGGTCAAAATAATGCTTTCTATTCTGCTCATCCCCCATTTCAATGAAGTATGAGACAATCTTCATCCCTGTCAGAAAGAACGGAACTGAATACCGTTCTCTCATTTCTAACAAAACGTGGGAAATCTTGGTGTTGAAGACACGAAACCCTAAACCTTGTATTGAGCAGAAATTCAGTGTAGAATTATTAAAAGAGACCAAAAAAGCTACTACAGCTTCATTGAATTTTTCTGCAAACCCTCTCTTCTGGATAAAACACTAAATGAAACAACTTCGTAAATAGAAGTGTTCAGAGTTTGGTTTTAAAACACTACTGCTTTGCGAAATTTCTGAAGTTGATAAAAATGGGAATTTTTACTTATGCATTTTTAAATACAAATAAAACTAGTTATTGTGACACATAAGGATATTTCTAATACACATTAATTCGTGTATTTATGTTGTGTTTTATGGAAAGGGGCGTTCGGCGCAAAAGTTTTACTGATGCACAGGTTTCAAAGTTGGCAAGTATGCTGTAAGCGTTTACACACATTTTGGAACCCATTACAGCGGACAATACAGAAATATGTCTTACCTTTCTAGTCTCTTGTAAAATAAGTGAGTAATATTGGCGAACATGACAGAGATCCTAGCAGGTGCTTTCCTCCTTCGATCTATGAATTATGCAATTGAAGAAACGGAAGCAATAAGAGCTATAACTATCTTCTATATGGTAATAGCTGAAAAAACTAGGTTTCGTATGCATTCGTTTCCTTAAATTCGACATTACCTCTTTTCTATGGATAACTTGATCTAATAGCACAGGAAATGAACGCCTTCTCGAAGTTACTCAGAAACTCGAGCGAAATACATCCAATTCAAATGAGCACGTTAGTTCGTTGGTTCATTCGTTTTTGTTATCATTTATTCATCCAACATTATATTGATGTTTTTTTTTGTTAACTTATTAGATGGAAGCTTTTCGGTTTGCAAGAATTATTGAGATGTGACACGAAAGACGGATGATTTCTAAAAGATATGACAAAATCAAATTTTTCCAATTTCCACAAGCAACCTCTCGATCAGGCTTGTCCAACCCACGTACCACAGCTGTGAATAAGGGATGAGACACCGATGTTTTATAAAAACATCGATTTATTGCAGCCGATGTTTTTTAACATCAATATTATTGCGTTGTCGATGTTTTAATTGGGAATAAAAAAAGTACCATTGTAAAAATTTTAAAAATAACCGTGCAACTAAGTATTTGTCAGTGATGGCGACATCCATATCATCAGAAAATGCTTTTTCTCTAACTGGTGGGACAGTTAGTGCAAAAAGGAGTCGGCTTAAGTGGGAGAAAGTTAACAAACTTCTTTTTTTGCAAACTGTAAATAACAAATATTGGGGTGCATGATAAATATAGACCATTTTTTTTTTTGCAAGACATAAAAAATAAGCTTATGGTTTCTTCCATAAGTTGATAAATAATTAATAATAACTAACAATAATTATTGTTATGTACCTGCTTACTTAGGCCCGGTGCACACATCCGGATTTTCAATGTGTGGCGCCGATGCCGCAACGCAAGTGCGGTCTGAGATACATTAGATCTAATGGAGCAGTGCACACATGCCTCCAGCGCCGTTGGGGCGACGCGCGTCCAACTTGCGTGCAATTTGTACTGCTGTTCCCCACGGCGCCGCACATGAGTCTCCGTTCTGAAGTACCTTGTTTTCATAAACAAATGGAATATAAATAATAATTAATAAATGGTTTTATCCAGTAACGTCTATTTTGTTTCAAAATATACTTTTTTTTCACCAAGTAAGCGAAATAAACACGTTTTCTTCGATAGAATATTTATTGCAAATGGCGCGAAATGAGTTCGTGCATCATTTCACGGTTATATGTACGTAGTTGGGCTTCGGTGCGGCTGCACGTTGAAAAACCGGATGTGTGCACCGGGCCTTATAGTTAGAACCTATTTCAAATTGTTGTAAATATTATTTTCTTTTGTATTATTCAATTTGAAAACAAAAGATTTGTTAATTGTTCGTATTAATTTTTTTTAATTTGTTTTGACATTTAAAAAAAACCTTTATTATAAACTAATGAACACAGCAACTGACAAATTAAATCTTCCCCCTGGCTAACATTGATGTTGAAGGTTACTAAACCAATTTTAAAAAATTGGCAAAAAAAGTTTAAATACGTCAACTGTTTTTGGGCGATGTATCATTAACATCAACGTTTTGTTGTCGATGTCGCATCACTACTATGAATGCGGCCCAACAAAAACTTTTAAGAGATTTTGATTAAAAATACCATTAATAATAGTACAAATACAATTTTAATATGCTATTAATTCATAAGCGATGACTTTTTGAATTTAAGACGTTCCTAACAATGACATATTCATAAAATCTTTCTAAAATGATTGTATTTATTCAAAATTGACCATGTGTGTAGTTACTTCTCGACATAATAAATGGTTCGCTCTTGCTTCCTACTTTTATCACGCCATAGATGTCTCTTTATGAGCGCCATGGGTGGAATAAGGTACTGTGGTACGGCTCCGAGTGTGCACCGGCGATGGTAGGTAAAATAAATGGGCATGTAAAATTAATAGAAGACGATGCAATTGCCTCCCCAAATTTACGTATTATTAAATATCACTGCATAGTACATCAAATACATTTAAGCGCAATAGTTTAAAGATTGATAACGTCATGTAGATTGTCATCAACATCGTAAATTTCATAAAGGTTAAGGAATTATCACCAATTCTAGGAATCCTTTGCTTGTCCACTTCTGGACCTTGCGCCATAAAACCTAAATCGACCTACCAACCATCCGGAATTCCCTTAAATTTATGGATGCTGACAGTGGAGACATCATTCACTTTTGGGATTATGAAGTGCGAAATAAAATTCACAAATCGTTAAAATGCAATTAAAAACAAAAATTGTGCCAGAACTTGACAGTTAAAACTAGCTTACGCCCTCAGGGGCATACCTTCTTTAGGGTTGTACAGGAGTAGTATGGATGCCACTTGAGCATCTAAGATGGTCGCCGTTTGATAAGGGGTGGCGTTAGTGGAATAAGGAACCATATTATATGAAATCAAAAATAGATTTTTTTGGATTTGAAGCCAGGACTATGGGATCTGGAGTGCAGTGTGCTAACCATTGAGCTATAGAGAACTTGTGAGAAAGGGGGTGTTTAACTGTACTAATGTAGTGTGGTAGTGTGCCGTCTGCCTAATACTGAATAAGGTGGCAAACATCCTGCCACGTTGAGTGTGCACAAAACTGGAACCCTATTACGAGGCTAAATGAAGAAACATATTTCATACAATCCTTCTAAAAATAGATTTCTCTCAGCACCGCTATGGGGTAACATAATGTAAAGTGGGACCCTTCAGTGAGGCTTGGAAACACATCTCATGACCATAGACAGGTGTCATCGAGTCTAGACACGGCATCGGGGAGACGAAAAGGATGGCGACTCTGTTCTGATCTGGCATCAATAAGAATTTTTTTTTGGAAAGGCTGGAAGCTCTCGAGGGCGAGGGGAGAGGATCGTTTGAAAACTTCGAGAGATCAACGTTTCGTTCGGACTCCCAACTTGAAAAACTATTTGCAGTAAAACTTCTACTAGAGTTCGTATATTGAACACTTTTCTCGGATATCCCACCATGGAATGAGATTTAATGTGCTTTGACCAACGTCATTGTAGCCGAAGTGTGATTAATAAAGCTTTGTATATAAATGTAAATAAAAACTCATTAGTCGAAGAGTTTGGGTCAAATAATTTAGTGTCAAACGCTACTGTGGAAATGAACTTGTGTATATTTTGGAGTGGTGGGATTTTGGTTTTTATTTTGAATAACTAATTTTCTAATTAATTGGGTTGAGGCCTTGAACGACTGGTAACGCCATCTAGTGATTTTTAACGGAACGAAGCTATGTTTAAATACAGGTTTGGTTTTTTTGCATACATTTACTACCGCTATTAGTTTTACAATATATATTTTCTAGCTGTAGACTTGTATTTTTGAAGTAAATGGGGAATAATTTTTAGAAAATAATACTATAATAGATGAATTTGAACCCAGCAAAAGGTAATTGCGGCCAACCATTTTTATACAAGCACTTGGTGACTAAGAAATAATTGTACCCATAAGGCTGTAAGAAAACATTAAGGATTGTTTAGCATGTGTAAGGTTAAAGAGAAGGAACGAAGCTAAACACGGAGTCTTCGATAAAAGTGACTCAAAAGAAAATTAAAGATTAGCTTAAAATACAGAAGTACACGTGTTATGGTATCTGAAAAATGTTTGGGGAAACGGAAGAACTATTTGGACTGTTTGATAAATAAGAGGCTTTTTAAAAGCCTTTTATTATGAAGAAGGTGAAATAATTTACAATAACAGAATTATTCCACGATCTAATAGAGTTCTTTTAATAGAACACATTTTAAGAAATAAAAAGAAAGTTCCCGTATGGAACTAATGTGTTTATGAATGCTGTAAAAGAAGTGAAATTACCTACTAAATATACAAGTTTAATCAATTTTTGTTATCTGGCAATGAACATGTTCATGAAATGCATGTAATGAAGAATGTAACAAAAATGGTTGCCAAAAAGATTTCATGGATTTCTAAATAGGGATTATTAAAGAAAATATTATTTGTATGTATAGCATTGTGTTTATGATTATTTTCTTTGGTTCATAACTCAAAATGTATATATTTTGATTTCTAAATAAAAAAAACTTAATAATTTTATGCACCTGTTTTTTATAATAGAAAAAAGTTAAACAGTAAAAAAGTTAAACACAGTAGAAGAAGAGTTAAACAGCAGAAAAAAAGTTAAACGGTTAAAAAAAATTAACCAGCAAAAAATTATGCAGTAAAAAATTACGCAGTAAAAAGGAAGTAAACCAGTTTTTAAAAAAAGTTAAGTTACAAAACAAAAAGTTAGTTACAAAAAAGGTTAAGCGGTTAAAAAATTAGTAGAAATCAGTAAAAAATTACGCAGTAAAAAAGTAAACCAGTACCAAAAAAAGTTAAGTAGTTACAATAAAACTTCAGCAGTAAAAAAAAGTTAAAAGGTTAAGAAAAATTATATATATAAACAGTAAAAAAAAAAGGAAACCAGTAACAAAAAAAAAAGTTTAACAGCAAAAAAGAGTCAAACTGTTAAAAAAAATCAGCAATGACAAAAAAAAAGTTTAACAGTAAAAAAAGTTAAGCAGTAGCAAAAAAAATCTAAGGTGTTTTTTAAAAAATAATAATAATAAAATAAAGTTCATCAAGAACAAAAAGTTATGTAGTAGAAATAGGTTAGAAAACACAAACTGCTAAATGTCTTAGTTGTAAAATTAAAAAAAAAAAAAAACTTTTAATCTGCATTTAAAAGTTTGTAATAATATCTAATGTATATGTTTCAATCGTAATAATGTTTTTAAAATCTTCATTACTAAAATGTGTGTAATAGTACCTAATTTTTGTGCAAAAACATTTAACTTTTTACATTTTAATTCAAAGAACAAAAAATGTGTAAATCTAAATAATCAAATCGCTAAAATTTAAGAATATTTATTTAAATTAAAAAATAACATGGCAAGGAAAGAATACTTATAAAATAACATATGGTTTAGATTTCAATACTATTATAACTTATTCAAATGTACAAGAATAAATCATCTGCGTTTCAACTCATTTATTAAGGTCATCAAATCTTGTAAGTTTAGTTAACTTCGTTCCACTGTTCCTTGTTTAATGAACTTACTTCTGTAAGTCCCGTGTTGTACGTCTGTGGCATTTATATGAGTTTTCTTTTGTTCAATTAAAAAAAATGTACAAGAAAACATGTTCAAAGAATGGGTCTTGCAAAGTTTCCAAATACACTATAACAAAAAAAAAATCGACGCACCAAGAAGGAATCATCCGATTGCTTTGAAATTTCGTATGCAAATATGTTTTGACCAAATATGCAAATGATTAAAATTTGGTGTCCAATGAATGAATAGTGCGATCTCCAGCGCATCGGAACTGCGCATCCAGCAGATGTATATAAGGAGTTGTTCTTGAACTGTTGTTAAAAATTTCTGCTGCATTGCGATTTAGGATACCTTTCAAAGACTGAAAAAATGCCTCGCCGCAGGATTCGAGCTCATTACGAGCAACTTTCAGAGTTTGAAAGAGGTCGTATCATCGGATTGAAAGAGGCAGGTTGGGTAAAAAGGAGAATCGCTCGTATGTGAGTCGAAGCGATGCGGCGATTATAAGATGCTGGCAAGAGTGGATGGACAATGGCAGATTTCAGCGTCATGATGGTAGCGGTCGACGTAGGGCCACAACAGATCACAAGGACAGAGTGATTGTCAGATCAGCTGTCACAGCGCCTGATTCATCGCTATCAACCATCAGTCGTGCGACCCACTCACGAGTGTCCACCATGACCATTCACAGATGGCTGAGAGAGCAAAATCTACGCTCGTACCGACCGTTACGCCATCTGCCACTCACGCCTGCACACTGTCGAGCCAAATTACAGTGGTGCTTGGCTCGATCAGGCTGGAATGATGCTGACTGGGGACGTATATAAAGCGACGAATCCCGCTTCCAACTGTGTCCTGACGATCATCGAAGACGGGTCTGGAGACGCCCAGGGCAGCGTGCCGATCCTGCTTTCACTATAGCACGCCACACGGGCTCTCAACAAGGAGTTATGGTCTGGGGTGCTGGGCTTGATAGCCGGATCCCTTTGGTCGTCATTAGAGGTACACTTACTGCACAGCGGTACGTTGACGACATTCTTAGACCTGTTTTGCTACCGTTCCTTTCGCAGTTCCCTGGGCTTATTTTCCAGCAAGACATTGTCAGACCACATACGGCACGTGTTGTATGAACTGTCTTCAAGCTTGTCAAACACTTCCTTGGCCAGCCAGATCACTAGATCTCTCTCCCATCGAGCTTGCCTGGGATATGATGGGAAGGCGCCTGCATCCGGTAAGGAATGCTGATGACGTAGTCCGACAATTGGAGCAAATTTGGCAAGAAATACCGCAGGAGACCATCCGGGAGCTTTATCGGTCTATGCCACGCCGCGTGGCAGCTTGCATCCAGGCTAGAGGCGGGTCAACACCTTATTGAGCTTGTTACTGTAACTCTGAAATGAATCATTCAATTGTTCTGAAATTTTAATCATTTTCTATTCTGTACATAATTTTCCTATCCCCCAATTTTTGTCTCCATCGGACAACTCCTTCTTGGTGCGTCGATTTTTTTGCTATAGAGTGTCAAAGAAAAAAGATTTTTGTACTTTTACTTATGTTTACAGTATTTAAAAGTAATTTCTGCAATAAAATATGTGCTATAGCATCTAATGTATAATTAGTGTTTAAGTAAAAGCATCTAAATTTAAAAAAAAAACATAAAAATTTATAGCAAATAAAATTTCATTTCAGATCTTGTATTTTGAAAGACAATTTATAAAACTAGTATTTAATGAAAAATATCCAAAATACACATAGTGTATGTGGTAAGACACGCAAAAAAATTCTTTAAAATAACAATAAGATGTAAGCATAAAAAAATAATATTCACAAAGGCATGAATATTAATTATAACATTTTCCATCTGTCGTCTAGTGTTCAATCCTATCGGTACTGAGTTCCAATCCGCATACATAAAAAAGCCACATATGGGGTTTATCGCTAATTTATACAAGAATTTTACGAAACGTTAATTCTAGGGCATGATACATTTCCACGTTGCAAGCTTTGTAACCAAAATTGGTATTTGGTATACTTCATCAGGTCCTTCTCGTTGTCTTTATGGGTACCTATATACACTGCTGGCCACCGTAAATGCAACACCCTGAAGGAAGCATGCAAATAATATGAAATTTACAACATACATTAGCGGAGGTGAGATATGCAAATGATTAGAATTTCAGCGCAGACGCACATCACGCGCGCCTGTGGCGCCACTTCAAAGCGCTGTTTAAGGCTTGGAGATTTCGACGATTTCAAGTACGGCAATAGTGTTTTTCTTGTGTTTTTTTTTCTCAAAAAAACGATCAATTATGCCTCGTAGAAAACAGCGATCATCTTTTGATCAAGTATCCGAGTTCGACAGAGGAAGGACAGTGGCCTACTGAGATTGTGGATTATCTTTCAGGGAAATCGGTAGTCGTGTTGGACGAAAACCAAACAACTGTAATGCGGATATGTGATCGTTGGATGCAGGAGGGTACGACGGACCGACGTGTTCGATCGCATCCACCTCAGTGCACCACTTCACGTGATGACAGGCATATTGAGCGTATGGCAGTGACGGATCGCTCAGCCACATCACGAACCATAGCACAGCACATTCAATTTGTAACGCATCATCCAGTGTCTGCGCGTTCCATTCGACGCCGTTTACAGCAGAGTGATCTGTCCGCAAGACGTCCATTGCTTCGTCTACCCTTGACGCAGAACCACAGACGTCTCCGCCGCCAATGGTGCGATGAAAGAAGGATGTGGACGGCAGAATGGAATGAAATTGTCTTTACTGACGAGTCACGCTTCTGTCTGCAACACCACGATGGTCGGATTCGAGTCTGGAGACACCGTGGAGAGAGGATGCTGAACAGCTGCGTTATGCACCGCCACACTGGTCCTGCACCGGGTATTATGGTATGGGGTGGTATTGGATATCACTCGCGCACTCCTCTAGTACGCATTGCCGGTACTTTAAACAGCCAGGACTACATCTCCGAGGTGTTGGAGCCAGTTGTCCTTCCTTACCTTCAGGGCTTGCCCACAGCCATATTTCAACAGGATAATGCGCGACCACACGTGGCACGCACGCATTGTCCAAGGGTTCTTCGTCAATCGCCAGATTGAATTGCTTCCCTGGCCAGCTCGCTCTCCGGATCTTTCGCCGATAGTAAACATGTGGTCCATGGTTGCTGAACGATTGACCAGATTACATCCCCAGCTGCCACACCAGATCAACTTTGGCAACGTGTGGAAGCTGCTTGGTCTGCTGTACCCCAAGAACACATCCAAAATCTCTTTGGATCAGTGCCGAGGCGTGTGGCAGCGGTGATCTCCAACAATAGCGGCTACTCTGGCAACTGATTTTGGCAGGAACCACACTTCACAGAAGTCTACAAATTTAATCATTTGATACTTGGTCAACATGTTATCTACAAAATAAATTTTGTGGTGATATCTCTTGTCTTTCTAGGTGTTGCAATTTGGGTGGCCATCTGTGTAGTTCTTCCCATCTCTATAACGGTTCACCAACACAAAATTAAATCTTGCATCAATTATTCGTTCCACTTCTCCCTTTATTTCCAATAGTAAAGGAGACCAAATCTTGGCTGCGATAGAAGATCCGCTAAAGGTATAGCTTGTTCCTTTGTCTTCGTATGCTACAAGTTGTCTAGGCACAGTATATTTTGTACCATAAATTTATATCGTAGTTTCCTCTTTCGTTAATTCGTTTTCCAATGGACGTAAATATACCCAGCCTTCACGATCTGTCAACAATTTACCATACTCATAGCATAGAGAATCTTTACAAATAAAACATTGAAAAAAAGTATGTAATGTTGTATATAATGCAATGCCTGATTTTAGATGCTTTTACAGACTAGTTAATCTTATAAGAATAGTGGTATGTAAAAAATTTAATATTCAAGTCTGTTTTCTAGAAATGTTACACAAATAATGCTACACAAAAATGAGATTTTTCAAAATAAGCAGTCTGATTAAAAAAAAGCAGTTAATATATGGGCATTTACGTGTACACGTATTAGTAATATGGAAGTACATAAAGAAATTATAGAATGGAGATCGCAAGAAAAACCTTAGGATGTTTTACTTTTATGTCTTCGCAGTGCATTTGCTTTTATAAAAAGGGAAATAAAGAGTTGAGTTTGATTAGGACTGGGCTTGGTATTGCCGGTCTCCCAGCTGCTGTTTCGAGTTTGGTTTCCTTTCTTATTCTTTTCATGGTGTTTCCGCCCCAGCTCGCCAATCCCATTTGGTTTGCTTGACAAACTAACACTCCTGTCGCAAGTGATTTCGCTTTTTTTAAACACTTAATGCTCCCTGAACTAATGGCCGAATCAGTGAAAAAAATCTCCATCTTGTTCCCTGTACAATTTTGAATAAACCTTGCTAATCTCGTAATATTCTGATCTGTTCTTAATTGGCAAACCGTCTGAGAATCGAGCGGGAAAACGAGCATGACATCACAGCGAGTTTTAAGAGCATTTGGCAAACCCGTTAGTCAGAAAATGTAATCTTAATTTCTGTGAATAAGAATAAAAGCGTATCGCTCCGCGATCTAAAAAGAACGAAATTTGTATGACCAACTTTGATCGCATCGAATTTATTTATAACCAATTTCAAAAATAATTGTAAAGTAAGAAAGAGTACATTCTAAGGTATTCTGCGATGTTTCCAATTTAAAAACTCACAGTAATAAGATATAGATTTGACAGTTTTAACAAAAAAGTAACAAGGTCCCAATTTTTCCCGAATTTCAAAAAAATATTATCGGGAACCAAATTGAAATTTCTAAAAAAGGTAGACGAGCTGCAAAAATTCATGTTTCGAGGTACTCTATAAAAAAAATCACGACCAAATACTAAAAATTTGTATGTCTTTTGCACACTCGCGTTAGAAATTTCGCCTTTTCAATTTTGACACTAATAAACTCTAAACTAATAAGCCTCATTGGAAAAAAAATCTTCAAAATTGTTCAGGGAATACGATGAAGAACAAACCATGTTAATTCCGTAATTTTCTTGTATGTCTTTTGCACACTCGCGTTAGAAATTTCGCCTTTTCAATTTTGACACTAATAAACTCTAAACTAATAGCCTCATTGGAAAAAAAATCTTCAAAATTGTCCAGGGAATACGATGAAGAACAAACCATGTTAATTCCGTAATTTTCTGACCTGTACTTTTGTCGGGAAACCGTCGAAGAATCGAGCTAAACAACCCAGTTTTCAATCCTGAAACAACTTTTTGTAATATAGAGATTGTGTTTTGTATTTGCTTCTTAATGGTCTTTGGGGAAGTGAATGAGCAATTTTTTTAGCATACTGCTGCTCATACGAAGGAAACACAATCTTGTGTTGTCTGGGTCAGGCTCCTCCCAAATCCACCAACACTTTCATTTTCGAAAATTTCCTAATTTTTTTTCATTATAAACTTTTTTTGTTTTTGAAATTATATTACTTTCCTTATTATGTCTGCAGCTTCAGTCCGCTTGTGGAATGGAAATCAACCCAGTAATTATTTTATAACACACTTTCATAAATTCATAATGAAAATAATAAGTAAATTCATTTATTGGCACATTAGAGGTTTCAATAAAATAAAATTAGTGGCAAACTATTCCTTCACTAAAAAGATTGTAAGTTGCATACGTCAGAGTCAAATTGACTGGATCGGAAACCGAATGAGTTTCGAAGAAAACATTTTCCCGCCAACCGAAACGGATCATAAGAGCTATGTAAACACTATGATAAATGTATTTTATGGTTAAAAAATGAAATTGAATTTTATTGAATAGATTATAGTGCATTTTATTAAAACAAAATTAATTCGAAAATAATCATCTAGGCTGACGATGGAAACGGATTGCGCATGGCATAACAAAAGCAGTGAAATTTAAGTACAATCGGCCATTGAGTATTTTTCACACACACGCCAGATACAAAGAGAAAAAAATTATAAAGCACAGAAAAATTACTTTCGTTTTCGATCAGCGGCTAAATACGAGCCCAAAATTTTCAGATTTCAAATGACTTTTCCCGGTCGTCTAGCACAGGGGTCGGCAACCTGCGGCTCGCGAGCCGCATGTGGCTCTTTTGATGTAAAATTGCGGCTCTCCAGTTCCATATGAAAAAAATAATAATATTTATCATCAAAACCCTTAAAAAATAAGAAAAAATATTTTTAAGTACCTAATTTCTCAATAGCCTATATTTTCATAATTGTTAATTAAAAATCTACGCTTAACATGACCGTAATGAGATAAATTTGAACTATTGTTTTGTTCTTAGAGATGAGAATCCGTGACCATGTTGTCTTTCAGCCAATTGCATTCCATTTCCGTCTCACCCAAACAGCCACCGTCTAGAGTCTAGACAACACGTCTAGATGATGAGATGGTGAGATCTCAGATGGTGAGTATGTCAAAGATTGTTTTATAGGTGTATCTGAAGAACTGTTTTGTTATTTTAAAAACAATGCAGAAATCATGAAAAAAATCAAAGATTTGCCATTAACTGCTAAAGCAGTACAAGATAGAACTTCTAAAATGTCTTCAAATGTAACACATATGCAAGTGGAAGACATTCTACTGGCTTCTGCCTTATCACTTGCTATAGATGAGTCTTGCGACATAAAAGACACGGCACAAGTTACCCTTTTCGTCAGGTATATATCGTACCAAGGTCTGAAAGAAGAACTGCTAGGATTGCTACCGCTCTCAGGGCAAACTCGTGGAGAGGATAAAGCAAATACTTTGCAAAAATGCCTGGAAGACAATAGAATCTTTATAAATAAAATCGTTTCTATGGCAACTGATGGAGCCAGCAGTATGACGGGAATACCCATAGAGGGGTAACACATCAATCCTTCAGAAAAAAAATAAACCACGAAATTCTAACATTTCACTGCATAATTCATCAAGAAGTGCTTTGTGCCCAAACTTTTCCGGCCGAAATAGTTGAGATCATGAACTTGGTAATTAAGATTATTAACAGCATCATGGCAAAAGCACTCTACCATCGCCAGTTTAAAGATTTCCTTGAAGAAATAGATAGGCAGTTTTTTTTACCTACTTCTGCACAATAAAGTGCAATGGCTTTCCAGAGGTAACGTATTGCAACATTTTGCTTTGTGCTTGAGTGAAATAAAAACATTCTTCAATGAAAAAAGCATTGACCATCCCGAACTGGAAGAAGACAAATGGCTTCAAAAATTCAACTTCATGGTAGATACCACAATGAAAGTAAATGAACTAAATCTAAAACTGCAAGGAAAGGGCAACCCAGCCTACGCCTTGCATGAAGAAATAGTTTGTTTCGAAAAAAAATTACTTATTTTTGTTGAAGACATGGAGATCGGTAAATTACTTCATTTTAAAAATGCAACTATTGACACGAATTACTTCAGCATAGCTTTAAAAAACATGAAGGATGGATTCGCTGAAAGATTCGAGCAATTCAAAACAAACAAAAGTACTCTCGCGTTCATAGTAAATCATCTCAACACAAATAGAAATGAGATCAACATTGACCCATTTGGAAATTGATGCTGGATCGCTTCAAATGCAATTGCTAGATTTGAAAAACAAAGACTTGTGGAGTGGCAAGTTCACAGAACTCAAGAGCAAGTTGGAGGTCCAGAAATGCATGCACATCGCGCAGCACAAGTGGATAGCTCTAACAAATTCCGCGAGTTGAGGCCCTCATATTCGGCGCATGGAATAGTCTTCCAGAATGCTACAGTGAGGTGAAGAAGTTGGCATATGGAGTGCTGACGAACTTCGGGTCGACATATTAGTGCGAGCAAGCGTTTTCTTGCATGAATATATAAAAAGTAAAGTTAGAAGTCAACAAATAAAAATCTCGAGTCGTGCTTGAAACTTAAAACAACAAGTTATAAGCCAGATTTAATCAAAC
Source organism: Metellina segmentata (assembly GCA_947359465.1). Lineage (NCBI taxonomy): Eukaryota > Metazoa > Arthropoda > Arachnida > Araneae > Tetragnathidae > Metellina > Metellina segmentata. Next base: position 79,054,052 of record OX375878.1, read on the forward strand.
TTTCAAAAGGCATGCAAAGGCAATGCTCCCTTTGATGTAACTATCTATACTTGCGTTTTTAAAGGAATAAATATTATTCCGTATTTAAAGCCGTATATTTTAAATCAAAAATCAAATATATATAAGCAAATACTATAATACTGAAACAAAAAAATTTTAGTGGCTCTTCAAAACCTAGGAAATTTTGTAAATTGTAATTTTTGGCTCTTTTGTTTCAATAGGTTGCCGACCCCTGGTCTAGCACTATGGTTTACGCTTTTGCGATCTTTTCCTCTAAGCCTAGGGTTTTTTCAATCGATTGGTTTTTTTTTTTTCTGGAACTGATAACCAATTGCTTCAACTTTTAAAAGCAGAATCACCCTCGAAAATCTTCCAAAATTTTTCTTTATTCAGCTTTACTGAGATAGTTTTTACAAAGAATTAGAAGTATAAAAAAGATAGATTTAAAAAATTGCAACACATCGGGTAAACACTCTGGCAGCAGTATTAATTAAAATAAATTATCTTTATATTGTTTTTGTCAACTTAAATATTCCCTTCCCAATAATTATAATAACTTTTAAAAACATCGCACTCACAGGTAACTGAATAAAACAAAATTAATTAACATTTGATGATCGTATTCTACTTCAACTGGCAGGGCAACTATTTTTTGCTTTGCGAGAGCCACACGCATCGTAAGTCGAAAACAGACCGATTTTCATGAGTTTTCAAGTTTTTAAAGTGTATTTACGTGCTCATCACACACACACAAGAGTCGATCTACGATTTGCATATCGCGTATGAAGGGTTACCCTTCAAGTAGGTCAGTTCCCGAATAATCGCAAGCAGTTATTTCGCCGATCTGCCGCTAAAAAGAGGTCAGAAATATCTCTATATTAAAAAAAAGTTGCCGACGCCGCAGGATTGAAGACTGTGTTGTTTAGCTCGATTCTTAGACGGTTTCCCGAGGAAGTACTGATCGGGAAAAAAAAACGAAATTAACATGGTTTGTTCTTCATTGTATTCCCTGGACAATTATTAAGATTTTTTTCCGATGCGGCTATTAGTTTAGGGTTTATTAAGTATCAAAATTGAAGAAGCGAAATATCTTCCGCGAGTGAGCAAAACACATACAAATTTTCAGTCTTCAGCCGTGAGTTTTTTTTAGAGTACCTCTGAACGTAAATTTTTGCAGCTCGTCGAGTTTTTTTTTTAATTTCAATTTGGTTCTTGATAATATTTTTTTGAATTTCGGGAAAAATCGGGACATTTTTGTTACTTTTCTTTAAACTGCCATATCTGTATCTTATTACTATTAGTTTTTAATTAAAAAAAAATCGCAGTATACCTCAGAATGTACTCTTTCTTACGGTACTATTATTTTTGAAATCGGTTAATAATTAAATTGGATGCCATCAAAAGTTGGTCACACAAAATTCGGGGGTTGGCGAGCGTAAGCGAGCAGGGGGCGGAGCCCCCTATTATTGTAAAAAAATATAGTCATTTGAAAACTGAATTTTGTTTTCAAAGGAAAACAAGCACTTTCTAAGGATGAAAAATAAGCACTTCTAAGGGCTCTTAGAAATGGAAGGTAAAAAAAAAACTTTTAAGCCCGCGTGGAAGCCTTGAACTCTTATGGGGAGAGGAAACATAATCTTACTTTTATGTCCTGTAAATAATATTAAGGCCTATAATTATTATATGCCCAATATTTGTTATTACAGGTTGTAAAAAAAGAAGTTTGTTAACTTTCTCCCCCTTAAGCCGACTCCTTTTTTCACTAAATACAGGGCCGATCGAAATTTAGTGCAGATGCGAGATGATGATTCGCCGTATTGTTTGGGAGAGGAGGAGGCTAGGATCCAGCAATTGATATCAATATCCCTCTTTTAAAACAGTTCAAATCTATTTTTAAAAGAAAATGTTATATAAAATATTTTGAAGATTTTCAGTGTCAAATTTTGTTGGGGATGAATATTGATATCAAATGAGAAGGGGGAACGATTTAGGTCCTTGATATTTTAGGAGTAGAGGTTTAATATTGTAGAAGGTGGGGAGGGGGTCTTAAAATCAAGAAAAATTTATATCGATTGGTATGAATGGCCTCCAAGGCCCCGTTCACATGAGGGGTTTCAACGCGTTAACTTCGTACTAGAGCAACACAACGGGCTATTGACGACGGTCCGGGATCAGTCCCTTAAGGGAAAGATCCGAGGACAACACCTCGTAATTTTGAACCACGGTCAGATGACGAAGCAACACCTGAGCTGGCACCCCACTCTCCAAACTTCCACGCCAAAACCCAACGTCGCGAGGCTAGCAAGGTCCCGCCGATAAATTATGTTTATTTATGCCACTAATTCAAGTATCTATCTTTGCGACCTTGAGCGGGACCCTGATAGTCTCGCCAACGCGTGTTTTACCACTGGTTTTACGCGCCTCATGTGAACGGGGCCTAAAGGTAATCAGCTTTTTGTGTTGCGGGTGCCGGTCTTGCTTGAGAAAGTGGGTTTTGGCCCCCTTGGCAAATATTGGACTTGGGATGTCAAAACTAGGACTAAAAATAAAAAAACACAACTGGATATACTACTTCACTTTTTATAGAAGTTTCACAGAAAAAAAGTATATGGGGAAAATTGTAAAACCTAAAACTTTATTTTTCTTGTTTTTCGTAAGGCAAACCCTATTCGAAAATTTTTTTATTCGGTACAAAAAAAAATATACCGGCTTATCAAACACACCGGTTCCGGTATGATACCGGATCCAGTACCATATCGGAACCGGTGTTTCATAAGCCGGTATGACACTGGGTCTGGTACGATACCGGTTCCAGTCTGAAACTGGAACCAGTAACAATCCAGTATCATACTCAACAAAAATTTGACCGGAGGTAGTTTTTAATGTTTTTACTTATACAAATTGCTGTCGTAGGATGCCACTGTAACCGGTAAGGTAAAAAAAATAATGCTGAGGGCAATTTCTATATTCGTATGTTTAAGAGAATATTTGCCTATACACTTCAACAAGTCAAGTTGGGTAGCTGACACTATCCTCAATGACTTCCACAACTTAAATTTTAAAACATTGAATTTCTTTAATTAAAAAAAGTCTCCAACATTTAATATCCTAATACAGAAGCCCGAAATCCCCCTTCCGCCGACTAGAGTATTTGATTATTTTCTTATTGTCATTATTATATCTTCGTTGGAAAAAAAAGCAGAAATTATGTCGCCTCTGTGTGGACGGCGCCCCTGGGCGGAGGCCAAGCACTTCGTATTGCACAGGCCAGGGCCCCCCATCTTAACATCCGCCTCTGACCGGACCAACTGTCCCATCAGTTAAGGAAAAGGCTGTTCCTGTTAGGACGGGTGTCGCCATCACTGACAAATACTTAGTTGACGATTATTTTTTTTAAATTTTCATAATAGTACTATTTTCATTCACAAATAAAACATCGATGTTGAAAAAACATCGGCTCTAAAAATCGATGTTTTTTATTTTAAACATCGACGTCGCATCCCTATAATAGAGATGTTAAGTAGTATGATGTATTTCAGACACAAATGTCTTGAATCTCGTTGAAGTCATAGGCGCAAAATAAAAAAATATTATAAAAACAAATTTTACATTCCTTTTAATGATACTTCTTAACCCTTCTTTGCATGATTTTTTTCTTTATTGATGAAATAAATCAAGGTGATATAATTCATGTTCAAAATTAAAGGAAAAATGGTTAAAAAAATCTTAGTATATATTTATAGTATAAATTTAGCAAAAAACAATATGATGGTATCATGTGGTATTTTTTAAATTAAACGCAAACTTTTTCAGAAATTGCTCTAAAAATAACAGAAACACATGTTACAAACCTTTCTTCCACTCATTTTCACTTTTTTAGCAATAGAAACTCAAATATAATAAAACAAAATAATAAACGAAATCATACGTTTATTGCAACTACAACAAACAGCGGAATGACAACTTCAAGCTCGTTTTACTGATAGTGACACTTGCTTATTTTTGACAGCTATGTTTTTTTTTTATGCAATGGACATTAAAAAGGTATCCAGACACGATCAACTTAAAGTGAACTTGTTCTTTTATATAATTTTTGGGCATTCAATGTTATGATGGAAATTTCCACCATTATCCAAAGAAGGGTTAATACATGTAAATATTTTCTGCGCTGAAAGAAGTGTCCATATATTTGGAACTACTTATTGTCACAGATTTTACACAATAATAAGTTAAAAATTAAATAGCCTGTAAAAATAGACTAATTCTCATGTGTTTGTTCATTGATTGATTGATTGAGATTGCATCTCCATGTCATGTGAAACATTTATATGTGTGTTCTCAAGAGTAAATATTTAATTCTACGAAAGTGTAATTGTTGTGGTAAGTATGTACGGCAATATATATTTTTCATAGTTGGTGAAACTTCATCTTATAATCATTTAAGAAGATATAAAACTTTTACTGTTTTAGGCTGTAAAAAAACATTCTTGAAATTCATGATGGTTGGTTTGCAAAAGAACGAAACCAAGAGAAATCATTACAAAGCAATAAAAGGATATCTGAACGAAAACGAAAAGAAATATTCAAGGAAAAGAGGACCTTTTAAATAACTGCACATAAGATTATTATGAAGACTTAACATAACACTAGTTTTAACGGCATTTGAATAAAAAGTACATTTTCATTCAATTTTGTAAAAAAAAATTTTGAAATTTAAAGCATTCTTTTTTAGGCTAATGAATTAGTTTAAAATGCTAAATTAGAAGGAACATTTTTGACAGACATTTTATGTTGGCTTAGTTTATGTAGTGTATTTGATGTAATTACAATTTTGAATAGTAACTTTACTTACACAAAACTTTAAAAAATTAGCCGTCTTTCATCAAAACATATTGAAGCTATAACATGCATTTTGAGAATTCTAAAAGTAGTTTTTTTTTTCTGATGCATAAAATGTGTCAAGTGAAAGAAAAAGTCACACAACCAAATGATTAGATAGTTATCTTATCAAATGCATTATTTATTGATGTATAAAATAAGATATATAAAAATATCTAAAAATAAATTGTAAGAAACATTTAAAATTGCTTCAAAAAATATTAAGTATTGATTTGATCATATAAAATATTACATAGCATTAAATTATTATAACAAAGTCTGATTTTTTTACACATGAAATTCAGCCTGTAGCAACATCCAAATACTCATAACTTAATGCATTTTTAAATTGCATACATTGTAAGGAGGAAAACATTGTTGTCTATAAAGATTTCAAGACAGTTATTTAATTTAAAGCACTCAGAAAAGTTCAAAGATTTTCAAGGATTCATTGAAATGTTGCATTTTCTTTTCAATCATAATCACAATTAATTAGTTGTCTAGAAATTACTAAATTAGTCTTACTAACTTTAGAAAACAGAATTGCTGCTTTGAAATTCGTTTCTCAGTCATAAAAATTTAAGAATCCCTTAAAATGTATTCTATTTCATATCTAACTCTGACTTTCCATTTGTAGTATACCATGTATTGTTCAAAATGATGATTGGAGATACTTTCAGATACATTAAAAAAAATTGACAGGTTTAAATTCTCCTCTGGTGATAATATGAAAACCCTCATGAATTCAAATCATCTTTTGGCAACAACAATGACTTGAAACTGCAGTTTAAAAAATTATGCAAGCATGCATACATGGACTGGGATTTGAATTCAGGGTCCCTATTACACCAATACATATATTAGGGGAAGAATGAAAATACTTTTACCCCAATTATGTCAGGTTGTACATATATATATATATATATATATATATATATATATATATATATATATATATATACCTTAAATTCCAAAAGTTCAAATTAAAACATGGCACTTTAGCTTTCCAAAATTTTTAATTCATATTTATGGAAGACAGTAATTTGGTCGGATGAGTCTTGTTTCCCCCTTCTGACCGTGTTTACGTCAGGCAAACGCCATCCCAAGCCTATACAGACTGCTTGTTGCCAAGAGTGAAATATGGTGGGGGTTCTGTGATGGTTTGGGCAGCCATATTGTGGTTTTTTTGTGGGCCCCATGACTACTATGCAAGGGCGCATTAAGCACAAGGATAATGTGAACATTTTGGCCGATCAAGTCCATCCCATGGTACAAACTGTTTCCCAATGGTGATGGTGTCTTCCAAGATGGCAAAGCCCCTGTTTACACCGCTCACATCGTCTAGGACTGGTTTTCTGAGCACGAGGATGATATGTCACATTTCCCTGGTCAACAGACCTCAATATTATTGAATCTTTGTGGTCGACATTGGAGAGGAAAGTGCATGATTGCTATCCTCTTCCATCAGCGTTATCTGAACTCCCTATTCATACAGAAACTGTATTTATCCATACCAGGAAGTCAGCATGCTGTTTTTAATGCCAACAGTTTTTCTACACTATATTAGGCAAGGTTACATAATTTTTTTTTGGTGTTTCCATGTTTTTAACCAACTACTGTATGTTCAATTTCGTATGTTTGTACAGACATGAGATAATTTTATTCCATATATTTGATTATTGTGCTCAATTTCATACATCATATATTAGTTTAGTGAATGCAATTTTTTTGTTTCCTTTATTTTTTACTTAGATAAGTTTCATGCTAAAACATCTGGGTGAGTATATTAAAATCAACAGTAATTTGGTAGTTTTGGAAAATCAAGAATGTTGTTGACTATTGTGATTACTTGGGATCATTTTACCAGTACTACTAAATAAGCAATTATTTTTATTTAAAAAAATAATAATAATTTTTTTATGGAATTTCAACATTTAATACTTTATTTATTTTGAGTCTTATTTTTGTTCTTCACGAAATTCGACAATGGCTAATACAAGAGTGCCCTCAAGTAAAAAAATATTGTTTTGTTGACTATGCTGCACTTGCCATACATTTGTCATTTTTATGAATTGAGTTGAGCAATTTTATCTAAAAAGAACTTAAGGGAATTCCAAATCCCCTCAAAATTAAGATTGCTAGCAGTGGTAACCTTAGTGTCAACTTTCGTCATTTTCTAGCATTGACATATGGCAAAGGCGAGATGTAAACTGAAGTGCCAGAAAACTAGTACAGGCAAGCAAATATAAATAAGGGAGAAATGCAGCCAATCAAGATCGGTTTGTGCTGATACTGTGACAGGTTATCACGATTTAAGCGACTTTGAGAATGGCTTAGTAGTTGGCACTTGTGAGATGAGGCACAATATTTCCGAGGTAGAGATAAAATTAGGATTTTTGCGCACGACTGTTATAATAGTCTACCGTGAATATAAAGAATACAGAAAAATCTCAAATCTCTGACAGATGTGTGGCCATAAAGGACCCTGAAGGAACTTGACCATCAACAGCTAAGCAGAATCGTTTCACGGGATAGACGTGCAACACTACCTCAGCTTTCAATGTTGGGGCATCAACAAGTGTCAGCATGCAAACTGTGTAATGGTCCCTCCATGATATGGGTATTCAAAGCCAAAGGGCCCAGACGATTACCCTCGATGACTGCAAGGCACAAAGCTATGCACCTCACTTCACCAGCACCGCCATTGGACTGTTGAAGACTAGAAAAACATTGCCTGGTCTGATGAGTCTCGTTTCTAATTGCATTGGGCTGATGGCTATGTACAGGTATGGATAAAACCCCATGAAACCATGGACCCCACTTGCCAACAGGGATTGTTCAAGCTGGTGGAGGGTATGTGATGGTATGAGACATGTGTAGTTGGCATGATTTAGGACCCCCGATAAGTCTAGAGATGACGTTGACAGGTGACTGGTATGCCAGAATCCTTTCCGATGACTTACGCCCATTCATCTCATGTGTGCATTCCAATGGGCTTGGACAATTCCAGCAGTACAATGCGACGCCACACACTTCAAAAGTTGCTACCACATGGCCTCCAGAAACACTCGTCTGAGTTCAAAGTCCTCCGTTGCCCACCAAAATCCCCCAACATGAACATTATTGAACATATCTGGGATGCCTTACAGTAGGCTGTACAACACAGGTCTCCATCACCTTGCAACCCTTTGCAATTGTGGACTGCCCTGCAAGATTCATGGTGGGCTTTGCCTCCAGGATACCTTCACACATTAGTGGAGTCCATGCCACGTCACATCGCGGTAGTTCTGCGTGCTCGGGATGAACCTACATGATATTATGTGTGTGTACCTGTTTTTCTGGCACTTCAGTTTATGTAACCGGTATTACATGAATGGATATGCATGCGTGCGTAGGATTTGTGAACAAAGTAAGTTGTAGAAATTATAAAGATGTAGAAAGGTGTTAAAATATTATTTTACACTATGAAAGACAAAAATGATTATATATTCTGATCATTTCTTGAATCTAGAATTAACCAATTCAACCTGAGTAAGGTTGTGTAATTTTGCAAGTAACACATAAGAAAGTCCATCTTCTTTTAGCTATTCTGTTTACATGCATTTATTCATACAATACTACCCAGACATTTTATTTACCATTTCATGTTGTGGTCCAACATCAGCAAAAATGTCTTCTCCAACTCGGATTTCACCAGGCTTCAAAACAGCATGGCTTATACCCATACAAGGAATTGATCCAGTTTTCTTTAAATAATTACGGTCTTTATGTATCCTGTATCTTAAATAGAGAAAATATTAATCTTATTCTCACACATAGTAACTAATCAAACATAAAAATGAAATTATACTTCTTAATTATATGCATTTGACTATATAGCAAATGTTTTAACTCTCATTATACATAAATCTTCTTACCCCTTATGCATTATTTTTCATATTTAAATTTTGATAATTGGTCGGTACTTTGATTATTGGTATCAACCTAATTGGATGTTTCAAGAGTTCAAAAAGTGATTTTCAAGAGTGTTTTATGTATTTTCAGAAATATTTCAGTTATTGAATTTTTATTAAAAACAAATGATATTTTATCAAGTTTCAGGATACATGGTAACTGCAAACAATTGAATTTTATTTATTATTTTTTTTTTTTTAGCTGAATCAATTTTGTTGTAGAACTATATTCTCATTACATAATTCTACATTTATGTAACAACATTTCTATATTTTCGCATTACTAAGTCCCAATTTTATGTGAACATGTAAACTAAAGTCCCCCACATCAATGGTTAAATAAATCAACTCGTTAACAATTTGGATACGTGGTGATTTTTCACCTTTTGTGTTTTACTAGTCCTCATGTAACAATAAATAACCAAATAACAACAAACTAAAGCCTAACCAACATGTTCTGGAAATTTAATAAAAATAGAATTTTAATTATATATAATGGAAAACATGATAGGTTGTACAGTGTACACCCATCAAGGAAAACAAACTCTGTCTTGAGATTTTCAAGTAACTTGGAACTCAAAGATAAAACCTAAGTGAAAATCCACAGATCTTTACAAAAGATTTTTATACCTATACGTAAATCTTTATGTAAGTTCATAATATTTTTGTCTGCTGCACCTTCCTGCAGCATCTATGGAAGAATCTCTCCAAAAATCCAACTGACCACAAACAATAAATAACAAAATAAATATTATAATTTCACGATTTATTTCAACAATATTAATGAAGAATTGACTCAACTAGATATTCAATGAATGAAGTGTAAGGATAGAAAGATTTGTAAACTTTATAATCGTTACCTTGCACATTTTAAGGCTTGAGACATGAAGAAATCAATGAATGAAAATATAAATACATTTTACTCCATCATCAAATTAATTCTTTGATACTTAACACATGTTGAATCTCCAGAACACATTCAGAAAATATTTAAATTTACTTACTTTCTCATAGTTACCAGTGGTTCCTTTTTGTTCAAGTTTCCAGTTTCAATATCATTTGTAGTCATAAGGCATCTGAAACATTCAATTACAATCAAGTATCACATTTTTGTTATATTCTTACTTAATTGTAATTTGTAACATATTTAGTCAATTTGAAATTATTCCAGGTAATTTGTTTTCAAACTCAAACTCAATGCAGCATGAATTAGATGTGTAAACATAAATTTTCACAAGCCAGAGTCATAAATGAATTTTAAAATTTAAACTCATTTAAAGGAGTAATAGAATAAGTTTACCAAGAATTAATGACAAAATCTAAATTTATCCTAAGTAAACAAAAAGAGCAAATTTAGATCCTTTACTAAACATTTCATGGCTCAGGTCCAAATCTACTTGTCAGCCTATTTTTAAATATTTTTTTTCCCATATCAACTAATATACCTTTTAAAGTTCGATTTATAACATAATTTCTAAGTAAAATAAATTAAAAAGAGGTCCTTAAAATTGAGTGTTTCTATTTGCATTGATAGGGTTTCAAAAACGTTCAAGTGTCTAAAAATAAATAACCCAATGTAAAGAGAACAGAGAAATTATTTCTTCAACTAAAGTTTTCTCAGTGGCATTAAAAAGAAGGCTGATAAGTCAACAGCATATCTGAAAATATACCTTGTTTTACCTAGATAATAAAAAACAAGCTTCCTGGTAACAAGTCCATAATGTAATCTAGTCAGTTATGTTTTTTACATTCCACTACTATCAATACTACCATCAATTTACTATCTTCCAGTGTTGAAGAAGCTTCATAATGTTATGTTTGATAATTACAGGTTTGAAGGCTAAGTTAGACTTAATTTCAGTGCCTTAATTAATATTTATATTTATCATTCAAAATTAACCAAACTTCAAAACAGGCAGTAATTTGCAAAGATAAGGAGAATACTGAAGATATTTTACATTTCTTGCAATGTATTCACTTTTTATTGGTTGTTAAAATATGAAGTCTGAAACTCTTGAGAAGCATATTCAGAGAATGAATGTGATACTTTTATAACATTCATATCATACCTTGGCTCCATAACTCTTAAAATAGTAAAGCAGGTAGATACATTGCATTGGAGCAGAACAATTGGCATAAGTCATAGATCAATCCCGAAGGGAAAGATCGGACAACACCTCATAACTTGAAATGATGAGGTCAATATCTCAGTCCACTCTCCCAAACTTTGGCAACACAAGGACATTTGAGGCCAAGCAGATTTAATGTATACCAGCCCCCCCCCCCCCTCATACACAATGGTTTTTAGGGTCTAGTTTCGAAATTAAAACGCTTCAGTTGCTAATCCATGCTGACCAACTTGTTTAAATTATTTTTCTCAGATAAACTTTAATTATAATATTTCAGCAGAAAAGTGATTTTTGATAACCTATAAATACTTACCTAGTAGTGGTAAGAACATGAACTAATTCTGCCCCACTATGGAATTTTACAAATCTCCATGAATCCTAAAAATATAAGGCAATAATAAATACTACTATAGGAACACAAGAAGTAACAGGCTGCAAAACATATCCTTCAGATGCGAAACTATAAATATTTCTACTTTATAAATAAAACTAGCCACTGCAAGGCCAGCACAGTGTTGCTCATAACAGTTCTTTTCGTGGGGTCATGTGTGACCAATGCTCGCTAGCCCCAGGTGATTGCTATGAATACCCATTTGGGTTGCTATGCAAACCAACACCATGAGCAATGACGTAATGGCCTCGTCATTGTCAAATGCGGCCAAATTCGAATTGCGAAGAGATACAATTGGCGTGATGTCACAATCTCTAGCGAAAATATAATTATTTAATTAAAAAATTATGTATTAAAAGAAAATCAAATGTATAAGGTATCGGTCTAATGCAAAATTTTCCTTGCACGTGACAGTTCTTTTCGTGGGGTCAGGTGTGACCCCTGCTCGCTAACGCTAACCAACACCGGTGTGATTGCTACGTATTCCCATTTAATTGCGAAGAAGAGATCCAATAGGCGAGATGTCATAGTCTCATGCAAAATATAATTCATTCAATTGAAAAGTTTTTTTTTTTTTTAAAGAAAATCAAATGTATAAGGTATTGATCTAATGTAAAATTTTCAGATTTCGAATCCGTTGAAATTTTTACTCTATCTTTAACGATCTAGGAGATAGAAAAAGAACTACATAACTCCAGCTAAAACTGTTTATTTGTTTTGTTTGTCCGCTGAAATCGTTGCTCGGAAAATGAAACGGTAAAAATAAATTTAGAACCTGTGATCTCTTTATACTGTTGCCATTCTAGGGAAAACCTACAATATTAAATGACAATAAATTATTTTTAAAATTTGGACTCAGTAGAAAAGTTGCAAAAAGTTTGGATTACATGTGTGCCTAATTTCATTATTGTAAGTGCCATAGATTCATCAGGACAGAACAAACATGACAGACAGAACACACAAACACTTCCTTTTTTAACAATGCTCGAGATTACAGAGGGATATTATGAAAGGAGAAGTTAACAGTTAAAATGTGTTTTAATTAAACTTGTTAATATTCCATGCAAGTCACTAAAATAAAATTAAGTCATCTAGCCTCAATAAGGACGGAAATTAATAGTGCTATAATTTTTATTAAGAGAGGATAAACTATCTCTGAATTAAAATTATAGCTCTATTAAAAACATGCAATGTAACCAGGTTAGGTTTGGTGTCATTTTTTACTAGACAATAGATAATCAGACAAAAGTAACAGGAAGAAATAATACTTTAGTTTTAAGGGAATAATAGTATCTCAGTTTAGTTTAAGCAAGATAGTTAAAGGGAATAAATAGAGGCTGCTTATATGCATATAAAAGCATTTTATTACTTTTTACAAAATGCAGTGATCAGCTGAATTTGACATAACCTCAAACTGCCTTGTCATTCAACCTTTTAAATAATAGCATGTCAGAAATTATGAAATCAACAGCTTAACACATTGTACTTACTTCTTCAAAAGCTTTACAACCAGTGATCAAAACATTTGGCCTAAAGTTCAAAGCTGTTACTTTATGTCCTTCCATTTTTGAATTCAAATCATCAACTGAAGCTTGTGATATAATATGGAGTGCAGTTAAATCTTGAAATCCAATCTATGAAAAATAAACATTAAATATAACATAAGTAAAATTAACATTTACGAGTATACTAACATTAAAAAAGTTGAATTTTATTGTTAGGTAATGTTTAGTTTGGAACAGATTTTAATAAGATATTTGTATAACATATAAGATCTCATGGAAAAGGATTTTCATTAACAGTCAAATTTGAATTTCGAAATGAATTATGATTAAAATAAAATGTAACAATTAAAATAATATTTTATGATTTTATTAAAATAAAATATTTGGATGCAAATAGGTTTTAAATTAAAAAAATATAAATGATAAAAGTAAAACTTAACCCTCTTAATAAGTTACTTCACATTTAAAACTGCCCTGTAGTTGTCAACCTGATGCAAAAAATCTGTTAAAAATTGTCACCAGTAAGGCTACAATTTGTTTTTGCAACTTGGATTTTCATTCCCTTGAAGGAATAGAGCAGTTTTGTCTAGACGAGATGTATCGTCAAGATCGCTTGGAGGGTTAACAGAGTATATAGGATAATTTGCTGTGTAGAAAATATACATAGAAGAATTCTTATAGCATACTTTAAAACAAGTCAAATATTTACATTGAGTTTTCCAACTAAGTATTCAAATAGCAATCTTTTATCTATGTTTTATTTTACGTTGGAAAAAATAAATACACACAGAGCTACCCATTTTTTAACTAAAACCCCAGTTTATTTTCATTCAGTGAGAAAAATAGGTTTAATTATTCCCTTCTATAGCATATTTAAATACACACTAATATCACATTTATCCCCATACAGGTGTTCTTGAACCTAAATATCTAATTTCTTTTGAAATTTTGAATTTACTTAATTAGTTTATCTAAACAAATAAAAGAATTAAGCTCACACATGAAATATTTTTTATTTGATTATAGAATAAATGTATACAGATTTTTTCCAATACTTTCAACAATAACAGAATAATTGATATGCTTACAGGATGGTCCTTTTTTACTTTGCTATAGAATGGGTCTTTTTTAGTGTACTTCCTCTCAGGCAAGGATGGAAAATATCGAACCAATCGAACATCAGGTTTTTGAAGGTACTTCTGGAAAAAGGCAGCTGCTTCATCTCCACAATCCACTGCACTTACAGCATCAGAGTGAACACTAACAAAAATGTGTATGAGTTAAAAATTTGTAGGTACTACTCTTATTTATGTAGTGTAATTCAATAATAGACTATAAAAGGGAGAAAGAAATAAAAAAATTTCTTTCTGTGAAAAAGTTTTGTTTTGATCTTGCTAAATAAGTTAATAAACTTTTTTCTCAAACATAAAATTTTCTTAGTGGACCAGTTTTTACATCATGCAACAGCAAAAACTATCTGTTGTCTGTTGAAAATTTTACTCTACATTTAACGATCTAGGAGATAGAGAAAAGGACAACATAACAAAAGTTAAAACTTTATTTGTTTTTTTAGTCTGCTGACAAATTGTTCCTCTGCAAAATCAATCGGAATCAGAAAAATAAATATTGAGTCTGTGATCTTTTATGCTGTTACCATTCAAAAAAAAAAAAAAATTAATAATAATAATTAAATTTTTATTAAATTCATTTTAAAATGTTCTAGATTGAATTTTATTTGGAATTTTGCTGTTGCAAAAAATTTGGACTACCTGTGTACCATATCCCATAATTGTAAGTGCCATAGATTCGTCAGAACAGTTCACGCAGCCAGACAAACACTTACTTTTATAATAGTTAGTAGAGATTCAACTTAAGAAATACATATGCATTCAAAACATATCATACATTATGAAAATTGCTTTTTTAACCCTCTAACAGCCATATGGGTCTGAAGATCATGTCCTCAGAAACCCAAAACGCCCGAGTATCAGTAGTATTATAACTAAATACACCAGATCCGTATGTAACTAACTATACCAGACAGTACACCAGATCCGACCCACCCACCTCGCTTGTTTTGATGAGGGGGTCATACGGAAAATGCTCTTTTCAACTTTTAGTCGATCTTAGAATTGGACATGGTGTTTGCTGATGTTCAGCGACCATTACACAACATCTTTTAATCTTGCAAAGAAAAGAAGGATCGAAAATTGCGAAATTGTTAGAAAGAACATAGTTTTGTATTCATAAGAATACTTTTCTTGAAATATAGTGGAAATGTAAAGCAATGAAGGAAATTACTTATAATAAAACAATCGAAATATTTTTCAATTTTAAAACAAACACATTATGCTCTGTGTATAATTTTAAATACATATTTGTTCAATAGTTGTTTTAAAACAGGAATTTATAGATATTTCCCCCTTATTTCTTTATGATCTCTTTTATTTGAAATATCTTGCAACTGGAATATATAAGTTATACTTTATCTGTTGTGTTATCTCTCAGCGATTAATTTGCAATTTTTTTACCTTATTTTTAAATAACATATAAAAAATGTGTGACATTTTTAAAGTAATATATCTTTTACTTCGAAATTGATGTTTAAAAAGGGTTTTTGGAAATATAATACAAAGTGATAAAAAGTAGTTATTTTTCAATAATTCTTCCTTTAAATAGGATCTCAAAGCAACGGGAATTGTTGATAATAGTTTCTTTAAAATTGTAGACCAAAAGCATATCTTGATACATCACTAAAGTATTACTAGAATTGCACCGAATGTATGTCCTTGAAATGAAAGTTTTACTGGTTTGTGAAAACTTTTAAAAATATGCAGGTTTTCCTAAAAACACTAAGAAAGGCAAACCTTTAAGCGTGAAAACTTTTGCTTATCAGAAATGAATTTCACACATTACTGCTATCACCTAACTCTCACTTATAAATAGAAACAGTTGCATTTCTAGTAATTCAATTTCATTCTTACAAATGTTTTCTTTTTCAGTTGCTATGATATATGCGTAGGTACAAAACATGTCTTGGAATTAAATTTCACATAAAAATATAAACGATTAAGTACTTTATTGAAATTTTGTGTTGAAAAGCGACGTTCAAGTGTGCGTCACTCAAAATAAAAAGTTTAGTAGTTTCTTCAATTATTATAAAATTGTGTCAATTTCTATTTTAAAAGACAAAAACCTGGTCAGATGAGGGAAACATTGTCAACTCATTCTTATGTTATGCATTCTTAGAATTTTATTCTTTTGATTATTGGGTTAGACCATACCTCCAACCATTACTTCTGGGCTGACGTTTTCAAAATTTCTTAAATTTTTCTGGTTACTGATCGAGACAAATGGTTTTGTATACAAGAGAAGCTGACTTATATTGACACAAAGTCAATTGTTTACACAAGAATCTTCCTCAGTCCCCAGGTTTTAAGTTCCCATCACCTGTACACAAACAGCAACACTGGTTCTTTTATATGAAGCATAATATTGAAAAGGACGGTGGACAAAAAGGATAACTGGAACCCTTCTGTCCAAACCCCGCACTATTCTATTCAGAACAAGTTACAGTCATTTACATTTCTCTTTGGAGCAAAAGTATGTGTTATCCTCAAGCAGTGAATACTAAGAAGAGCTGCCTCGAATAGTTCATTTACGATTTTTTCACCTTTCTTTAGAGGTCCAGAGTTAACCCCTTGGGTGGGTCAAAGTTCTTTTATAAACAAGCATTTTAATCTCACAGTTTATCTAATCTGCAGACAAACTGAAGAAGTTGATCTGCGTAGTTAAAAATGGACACCTTGATGAACGCTTAAGGTGATAGGTAGATTTTCGAGGTGCCTTTGTAAAGTGGGGTTGATTGATTACCCTCCTCACTGGTAGAGGGGAAGATACACTGATGAGTTTTGGGCCGTTTCGGGGTGTTTGGATGTAAAGCCGTTTCGGGCGGTTTGGCATTTAGAGGCTTAAAATGTTGTCCTTCTTGTTTAAGACTTATCTTGAGAAAATTGAAATTATACTTCCTTGAATGCATTTAGACTCTAAGAGGCATGGTTATCTACAATCACATCTTTTCAAATTGCACTAAAAACTTGTCCGTATGCATATCCTGCTAATTCAGATCTCCAATATTTCGTTCTGGTGATTTTAACACAAGATGACAAATTATGCATCAAAATTTTGTTGTGGGATAAAGAACGTTATTTTACATTGTGTGAATTGTCTTTTGGTCAAAAGTAGGCATTGGCTACAAACTTTATTATTCACAAATATTATTGCTAGAATGAAATTACTTACTTGCATGTAATAATTTTTTCACCAGGTGTAACAGAATCTTTGATAACCACTTTGAGTTCTTCTCCATTTGGAGCTAATATAGAAAGAATTTTACCACTAATATGTGGTTTCAATAAAACAAGACTTGGAGCTTCACGCTGCGATACCAAAACTGCTTCAGCATTTACTACCATAAATGATCTACCAGAGTAAATAAACACAATTATTAATGTTTGCAAATTCAATTACAATCTAAAAAAAATTAATTTTTCTCATTAGATTGAAAAGAAATTGCAAATTGAAATAAAAGTTCTTTTATGCACCTTAATTATACCTTATACTTTATTCTTTTATTGTATCTCCAGAAAGTTTAATTCAAAATATGAAAGTTTTGCATTAGTAGTTCAAATAAGCTTTCTAAATTTTTAAGCAGAAAGCATTGTAGAAAAATTGATACAATAAAATCTCATATAAATTCACTAAAGCGAAGATGTTGTTTGTTTAACACTTTCTTAATAATTTAAAGATTTTATTATTTATGAAACCTAAATAATCGATACAAAATAAAATATATTTTTCAATACAACAATGTCAATGCATAATTCAGCTATATACAAGAACATTAAAATATACAAGATATATTTAGAGCACTAGTATCTAATATTTTGTGCTGAATAGCACATTTAACTTTCTACATTGTTAAAACCAGGTCACTATCAAAGTGATATAAATTCTGTTCTTGAATGAGGAAGAGAACAAATTAAAATTACTAAATTGATCACATGAATTGAAATTCAGTTATTGACTTCCAGTCAGTTATTCTCTTGGTCAGCAATAGAACTAAGATTTTAGCACTATACAGATTTTTAGAACTTTCAAATTCTTAGTTTGATTTTTTTTTAATTCATCATACAAGTAAAATTCTACATTTTGATATACTGAAAACTCGAACTTTTACATAGAGCTACAATATTTAAAGACCCATTATTATAAATGCCAAGTTGGGAAAATTTCATTATTGAGCTGTATGTTACTTTGGATGAAAAATCGGAATCTTGCTACAACTTTCTGAAACATGATCATCAGCAGAAGTGTATGAGGCAACTAATGTTCATAGCATTCAAGCAGCAGAATTATGCCATCTTCTTAAAACTCTTGTTTAATTAATCAAGTTACATAACTGTTCGATTTTAGAAAGGCATTCTATCTAGAATTTAACTTCAGAAGTTGAGATAATTCAGAGCTGGAATATAATGCACAGTAATTGGTACAGTTAAAGCTCTTGTTACTTGGAAGCATGATACAATTTAAGAAATAGCTTGAGTGAATCTAAGAGAACAAATCAATGTGGTTTTACAAAGAAAGATTAAAGCTTCTTACCGATCAAGAACACCATTTACTTCCAATCCTAATTTTGTACAGACACCTTCTGTAACTTCAACTGCCTTTAAGTATTTCACAGGATAAAAGAAAAGTTTGGATATTTTACCAACTTTGATATAAGACCGTCTTGTTTTCTTCCAAATGAAAACAGTGATGGCACCTGCAATCAATGCTGAAGTAACAATCCACGATGGTTTCCAAGTTTGTGACATTTCTATAAAACAATATTTAACAGATTAATAGAGCATGTGTTCATATTTATTTTAATACAATATACTTAAGATGTCATTTGAAGTTTTTAAAAATAATTAATTTTTGGAAAACTCTTAAGCAAGTATAAGACTTTAAAAAGAAAACAAACGGCAGAAGCATTTTATTATTTAAGATTTTGCATTCAATACCAACATAAATGCAAGTATAAAAAGCCTTTACATATAGCTGTTGCTTTGCATATAAGTTAAGCACTTCGACCCAAAACAACATTTCTCTGGCAATGTTACCTATGAAAACTGGTAAGTATTCGCCGAAATATTTTTGTTGCTGACGGATTAACAACATGCGAGCATTTTCCAGATTAGATTAGAAGTATATTGAATTGTGATGATTCCTGAAATACTAACCAGTGGAAAGTTTTAGAGAACTCAAAACAAAATTAAAATTAAATTCCTTTAGCAGAAACGAAAATTTTTACAAGCGCATGGAACTCTCACATGTTCAAAGTTCAGCCCTGTATTCAAACAGAAACTCACGTTACATCTGATCGAACGGTAACATAAACAAACAAATTTTCGGTTACAGTTAAAGTCAATTACACAATTAATTGTATTCCTTCTTCATTTTCGTCATTAGCCCGTTCTGTTGCTCTGTGTAACGTGAATTAAAAATTACATTTTCGTCAACTGGGTTGGAATGGAAGTTTGGTAAAGGTAATTTTAGTTAACGTCATACTAGAGCAACACAACGGGCTATTAACGACGGTCCGGGATCAGTCCCTTAAGGGAAAGAACCGAGGACAACACCTCGTAATTTTGAACCACGGTCAGATGACGAAGCAACACCTAAGCTGGCACCCCACTCTCCAAATTTCCACGCCAACCCAACGTGAGGACTTTCGGCCTCAACAGATTTAAGGTGCACCAGCCGCCTCTACACCATACGCTTAGGTTTGGTTAGTCATTCTCAGACAATTTTCTTGCTACGGTAGGGCTGATTAAACGGGGACATGGTTTAAAGTTGATTTCATTCCAAACAGGGATTTGAACCCAAAACCCAACCAAGTGAGAGAGCATTAATAACATGTTTACTTGGGTAGGTCTACTCACACTGGGTATAAGAATCTTATGACTAAAGGCGAGTGATTAATTATATTTTTAACAAAACTGAACTAAAATTGGAATGTAATAAATTAAAAATTTTAATTAATTTAAAATCATATTTTGAGCTGTTATAGGCACACACGGATTATGCTCTAAAATAGATTTTACAGTGAGGTCCAAAAGGAATCAAGATAATAAAAAATTTTAGTTGTTTTTTAGGTAAAAATATTTGAGTTTTTTTTACTTTTGTGATCATATTTTAAGAAACCGCATGGACTTCACAACTGGATATTTCAATTCCGTGGTGGTCGCAATATGTGCAACTTTATATAGCAGTAAGGAGTTCGTCCAAATTTTCTAAATAATATTCTTTAATTTCTTCAAGATTTATGTAATTTCACGAATACTAAACCGTCTGAAAGTCGCGAGATTTCCAAGTAGTGTAGTAGGGCAAGTATTCCAAATATCGCCTACCCTAACTATTACTCTGCATATCAGTCTCCTGGGTTGAGAAATCAAGCTGGAAACTAAATGAATATCACTAGGAACTATTCTCCTTTGGTTTCCAGAGATCGTATAGCTTCATTACCTATGTCAGTTTAAGTTAACTAGCAAAATTTAAAAAAGAAAAGTTTCAACAGTAGGTTCCTAATATCGCCTACCCCTGTTCCTATTACCACCCACCAGGCGAAATTAGGAACTACTATTAAAAACGAGTTGCTAGTAAAGAACACAGACATACCTACCTTTAGTTAACTAATTTCAAAGTATTGAAACGACTTCGAAAAAGGATTTAAGCATTTTCCTTTGTCTTTGTTTTTAATTTGATAATTTATAAAAAAAATTGAAAAACGTATCTACAATTAGTAGGCCAACAGCCTGATAGGTGAAATACTGGAATAGCTCCAGGATGAGTTCTCTTCATCAGTCCTGTTTCTTTCTGGGGAAAACTATCATGGGAGAAATATACTGGCCGACAGTAGATATACAGGTGACAATGGTATTCAGTTTTCCAATCTCTGCCGATGACATTTTATAGACAGCCGCCTTCCCTTTCGTACAAATCACTTGCACATTTTTGCTTTGCACAGTTGTTATAACAGTTTCGTTGACATTAAAAGTTCTGGCAGATTTGAACGTGATTTTGTCAAGTTCTACTTTAAGAATATTGAAAAAAGATTTCACGATTTGTTTTTAGTGAACCCCAATTCAGTGATTCTGGCTCTTGACAGTGACTATGGAGTTCTTATTGTTCTTGGAATTTCTTTTCAAAAACAAGTTCAACCACTTTCGATCTACACTGTTAGTTATTTTAGAGTTGGGATGGGGAATATTGTTCCTTAAGGCAAGTTGAAATGCTATTTGCTTTACATGATTTCAAGTCAAACCAAAAAACTTCTTTTCCATTTCTATGCAGTAATCAGCAAGTTCTTTTTCCAAAACGGACGTCAGCACAGGTTTCCTTTCAAGTTTCTTTTTTTACGACTGCATATTTTTCTTAATTTTCCCCTTTTGTACTTATGAAGTTTCGAATCGTTCATCTTGGTAATCCAAACGCTTTTGATGCTTTCAGCGTTCCTATTTCTTTCTTTAGAACTGCCCGACATGGAGCCTCAAGACTTGACTGCTCCACGTCTGCCTTTTCTTCTTTTCCTTTGGTATCTTATGTACGAGTCCTGCAGCAATAAAAAAAACTAAAAATTAAAAGCTTATTTAATACTAATTTTAAAAATAAATATCAAATTTAAGAAAAAAAATTAGAATGAAAAACTGCGAGGTAGATTGGTTTTTAAATGAAAACAGGTTCTCCTAATACCGCCTAGTGCGATATTAGGATCACGTTGGTACGCGATATTAGGAACAGAGCTCAGTCAACAAAAGCATGCACACGACAGAGGGTAGGCCAAAAAAAAAAAGAGGTTTGTTTCCTGTAACATGAGCAAAAATATTAGAGTAAGTAGGTAGGAAAAAGGTTTTTTTTTGCTAAATATTTTTAACAAGTACGCAAAAATAAATGTTATCTGTGTATTAATGTTAGATTATCAGAATTTGATCACAATTAGATTATTAATCTATTAATTATCGATTACGATCGCTGTGACATCGTAATCAATTAATCGTTTAAACGAACATTTCTTTAATTTAAATTTAATTTTAAAAAAGTCTAAAAAACTTTAGGGTAGGAATTTTTGTATTGTAATTTCAGGGTCGGTCGGGTTATAGGAAACAAATCATTTTTTTGTTGCCTTAATAACAGCTATTTTCGAAAATAATACCTTTAGATTCCTGATTTAATGTACTTTCAAATCATATCAACGAAATTGTGAATTGGAAACACTTACTTTCTTTCTTAATTGGAGGAACACACCCCATCCGTGTCACCCCTCTTTTGGGATATAAGGAAACACTTACCTGGATATAATTGAAAAAACCAAAAAAAAAAAAATTTTTTGTTGTACCAAAATATGAACAAGTTCGTAGAAGATGGTGCGGCGTTATGAAAAGAGATTAAAAGGAAAACAAAAAGCTGTGTTCTACTTCTTGCTTGCATTGCTGTGAAGATCATTTTTAGTAAGTTTAAAATACCAAAAATTATTTGTATTTTTAATTGTTTTTAATTAAGAATTGTGTGATTTAATCTTGTGGATAACTACTTGTGTTTTTGCTAAAACGAAAAAATATTCTTTCGGTATCAAGTCACTCATAATGCAGAATTTCTTGTTTCACGAAAAAGAATTTAATAAATAAATATAGGAATACTATATATTTATAAATCAAAACTGGTTAAAAAATATACAGAGCTAACATCAATAACATTGAATTATTATACTCATGATAATTAATTTGCAGTTGGTAAAACGATGTCATATTTCTTCTTTAAACTGAATGATAAGTATTATAGAATTCAAATTCTTGCAATTTTAATCAAATTATCACATTACCTTCTTCATGGTTTAAAATGTTGGACTACCAAATGTTGTGTTCAATATTTAATGCAGTTGCAATTCTCGCAATAAGTTTCTCTACACATATTATTTTTCTATCATCTTTTAGTGCATTACGTTTTATCGCTTAAATATATTTAAAAAATTATTGTTCATTAACTAACAAAAATAATGTTGCTAAAAAATTAATGTAGAAAATTAATTTTAAGTTAGCTTTCAAAATTTACTATTTTAATACCCCAACAATTTTAATCTACTTTGAAATTATTTTCCTAATATAAAGCTCTTATTTGATATACTATTCTAATTATCTATACAAAAAAAATCTGTTTCAGAATGAATTGTGTTAGTTATTAAGGAAAAGTGAACAGCTATATATTAATATTCTATTTTCTTAAGTACAACTTTTTGATAATAGCACTACTCTTTAAAAGCAATGTAAAAATACAAGTTTTTTAAAAATAAATATGGTGTACAAAATATTATCATACTCTTCGCTTTTACGCCTTTCATTTCTACTCCCATAACATTTGGATGGTTTCGCAGAAAAAAAAACATGGATATACCATCCAATTTAGGTAGATTATCCGACTGGCCTTTTACAAAGCCTTGTTCTACAGTCGTCATTTTTAAAGAAGAAATCTGTATTAAATAATAATAATGTAAAGACTATAATTCAACACAATTATTTAAAAAATAAAATTAGCGTAAAATCAATGAAAGCAACCTGAAATAACATGCAGCCGGCGAATGTAGCGAGAGATTTCATGAATTATGACGTCCAACCAAGCTCCACCCCGTTTTCAGTCACGTGACTTCAACGCGTTTTTTAATCGCTTATTACGCTTAAATTAAACTTTTTTGAGATTTTTAAAGTTGATTTTCGGATTGTTCATGATCGAATTTGTAAAAAAAGTACCATTTTAGGACCTTTTGTGACATAGTGCATATTCCCTATTATATTCTCTTCTCTTTTTTAATCTTAAGGATCTTTTAATCTTTTAGGCATGGAATAATTTATAGTGTGGGAAAAATTATTCCAGGTGTATGTAGACCTTTCCACAGAAATGATAGGTTTAATCCTCATCCAGTCAGGCGTCGTAGTACTGAGGTGCTGGTTCCTTGATGTGCAGATGAGATGTGATAGGGCAGGTGGTGACGCAGTGGTACGGGTCTGCTTCAAGGTGGCTACAAAAATTGAAGTAAAAAGTTCCCTGAGTTTTCCCTGATTTCCAGAGTATTTTTCATGAAATTCCCTGAGTTTCTCCATCCGTTCGCAGAACAATTCTTCGGTAATTATGATAAACTTGACACTTGATGAACTAAAAAACAATAGACTGATAAATTAATAAAAATAAGATAAGTAAAAAATATTTTTACTGTATTCCATAATGGACCGTATAAAGTTATAGATAGCATATTTAATTTTACATTTTTTACTATTTTGATGTGTTTGTAAAAGCAGTCATCAGCCCCTGAATCCGTCAATGGCGCCAGCGCTCGGTACATCTCTACTATTATAAAAGGAAGTGTATGTCTGTCCTGTACGCAGTGTCCTAACGAATCAATGGCACTTACAATAGTGAAATTTAGCACACATGTGGTCCGAATTTTTTACAATTTTTCAATCGCGCCCGAATTTTAAATTTTAATCTAAAACATTTACAAATTAATTAATTGGAATTTAATTATTATTATTTTCCTTAGAATGGCATACGTTATAAAGACATGACATTCTAAATTTATTTTTTCCGTTTCCGTTAGATTTTCTTAGCAGCGATTTTAGCGGACGAACAAAACAAATAAAGTTTTAACTGGAGTTATGTAGTTCTTTTTTCTATCTCCTAGATCGTTAAAGATAGAAGAAATATTTCAACGGATTTCAAATCTGCGGAAAATTTTACAACAGATCGATACCTAAAAACATGATTTTCTTTAAATAAATAATTTTTAAATTGTAACTTTTATATTTTTTCCAGTACAATTTGGCCGCCGGCGCCATGAAGAATTCTACCTTCGTGGTTAAAAAGATCAGATTAATTCATTTTGATTTCCTGAGCAACGGATTCCAGTTTATTAGTTATGGTTCGAACTGGCGTTCTTCGTTGCTTTTTTCTATCTTTGCGATCTTTAAAGATAGAATACAAATTTCAACGGATTTGAAATCTGCGGAAAATTTCACATTAGATCCATACCTAAAAATATGATTTTCTTCAAATAAATAGTTTTTAAATTGTAACTTTTATATTTTTTCCAATACGAATTTCGCCGCCGAGAAGGATATCCTTTGTTTGATTCGAAATTCATTCATTTTGAAGATTAACGGATTCGTGTGAAGCAAAAGAAATAATTAAAGTTATGACTGACGTTTTTCAGTACTTTTTTCTATCTCAGCGATTGTTTAAAATAAAATGAAAATATCAACGGATTTCAAATATGCCGAAAACTTTACACCAGATAGATACCTTATACGTTTGATTTTCTTTTAATAAATAATTTTTCAATTAAATAATCATATTTTCATAGGAGATTGTGACGTTACGCTGATTGGATCTCTTCGCAAACGATTTTGGAAGCATTTGACAAAGACGAATCCATCACGAAAAGAACTGTAACGGGCAACGCAAACTTTTCAACAACAACAAAAAACCTCAGAGTACGAAAATTTTCGAAAAAAATAATAACTTCTAACATATATGTATCAAAAAACATATACATAATCTAAATTAGTACTTTCCGTTAGCCGGGCTCAATTTTGGAAAATCGCCAATCTAGGTATTTTAGAAAAAAATGATTTTTTTTTTAAATGTTGATTAAATTGGAACCGGATGTTTTGCAAGTTTTAGCGGGCGTTAGTATTTTTCAAAGCCGCAAGGCACTACGTTCCTATTATTGACATTAGGGAACGTGGCACAGCTGTAGACTTCGGTTACAGGATTTCCAGTCGTTACAGGTTTAATAAAACAGTTTACAATGTATACAACTCTTTTTTCTGGCTGTTTACGTAAAAAATACACTTCTCATTTTCGGAATGAAAACAAAATTGGCGACATTTTGATTTTGGTTCAAAGTGGCGCCCTTATGGCTTACGGAAAAGTACCAAATGGGTGCCATGGGCGAAACGAAATTCCAACTTTTTCCCTGAGTTAAACGAAACTTCCCTGAGTTTTCCAGAAAATGATTCTTCCCTGAGAAATCCCTGATTTCCCGGTTCTGTCGCCACCCTGTGCTTCCATACCACAGATGCAGAGGTCACTACAATGAATATTCATTATAAGTACATACTGTAGGAATAGGCCGTGTAAAAGCGTGAGCTCTGGAGTGGAGATGAGGCGCTTTGTTCAGACCTTGGGAAAGAACCCGAATGTTCTCCGACCTTTGATGAAGTTTATCCATCTCTCTTGTCAGATGTTAGTTAATGCCAGCTAGAGGGACTGTAATATTAAACTTTGGTATTATTTTGAGATACATTAAATCATATATATGTAGTAAATATATATATAGTGGTTAAATATTGGGATTGTGGTAATTTGAATAAAGTGAAGTGGTTCCTTACTTACTAAAGTATTAGCAAGAGGACTTCAGTAGCAATAACCCTAGGTTTCCCATTTTAAATAAGGTGATTTCTTCAATAAAAATCAAATATTGGCAAGGGGTTGACCCCTCAATTCGCCCACTTTTTCTCGGAATCGGCTGTTTTTTCGACTGATATGGGTAGAAGGAATGCAAGAGAATTCCAGCTAGTAACGTTGTACTTTTCCGTTGGGAAAATAAGTGAGTTTCAGAAAGCGTTCGTTTTGGTCAGCTTAGGGGGTGAATCCATGAAAATTAGTGTTATGTGGGTAATTTTTAGGTTCGGTGTAGGTGCGGTGATGATTATGAATGTAACGTTTTTAATTAACGTTACATCAGGCATACAAATATGTCACACGTAAAATAATGTCAATTAACGTTACAGGGACCTCTTCAGATGAGAAGCCGGAAGAGTTAGGGGATGCAGGAGGATGGACGTATTACTGGTGGCACTTATTGCAAGACGATCTGCTGCTTCGTTTACTTCAACACCAGAATGTCCTGCCACAAGATATACACTCTATAACAAAAAAATCGACGCACCAAGAAGGAATCATCCGATTGCTTTGAAATTTCGAATGCAAGAATGTTACGACCAAATATGCAAATGATTAAAATTTGGTGTCCAATGAATGAATAGTGCGATCTCCAGCGCATCCAGCAGATGTATATAAGGAGTTGAACTGTTGTTAAAAATTTCTGCTGCATTGCGATTTAGGGTACCTTTTAACGACTGAAAAAATGCCTCGCCGCAGGATTCGAGCTCATTACGAGCAACTTTCAGAGTTTGAAAGAGGTCGTACCATTGGATTGAAAGAGGCAGGTTGGGCAAATCGGAGAATCGCTTGTTATGCGAGTCGAAGCGATGCGGCGATTAGAAGATGCTGCAAGAGTGGGTGGACAATGGCAGATTTCAGCGTCATGATGGTAGCGGTCGACGTAGGGCCACAACAGATCGCGAGGACAGAGTGATTGTCAGATCAGCTGTCACAGCGCCTGATTCATCGCTATCAACCATCAGTCGTGCGACCCACACACGAGTGTCCACCATGACCATTCACAGACGGCTGAGAGCGAAATCTACGCTCGCACCGACCGTTACACCACCTGCCACTCACGCCTGCACACTGTCGAGTCAGATTACAGTGGTGCTTGGCTCGATCAGGCTGTAATGATGCTGACTAGCGACGAATCCCGCTTCCAACTGTGTCCTGACGATCATCGAAGACGTGTCTGGAGACGCTCAGGGCAGCGTGCCGATCCTGCTTTCACTATTGCACGCCACACGGGCCCTCAACAAGGAGTTATGGCCTGGGGTGCCATTTCCCTTGACAGCCGGACCGTTTTGGTCGTCATTAGAGGTACACTTACTGCACAGCGGTAAGTTGACGACATTCTGATACCTGTTTTGCTACCGTTCCTTTCGCAGTACCCTGGGCATATTTTTCAGCAAGACAATGCCAGGCCACATACGGCACGTGTTGCTATGAATTGTCTTCAAGCTTGTCAAACACTTCCTTGGCCAGCCAAATTACCAGATCTCTCTCCCATCGAGCATGTCTGGGATATGATGGGAAGGCGACTGCATCCGATAGGGAATGTTGATGACGTAGTCCGACAATTGGAGCAAATTTGGCAAGAAATACCGCAGGAGACCATCCGGGAGCTTTATCGGTCTATGCCACGCAGTGTGGCAGCTTGCATTCAGGCTAGAGGCGGGTCAACACCTTATTGACCTCGTTACTGTAACTCAGAAATAAATAATTCAATTGTTCTTTAATTTTAATCATTTTCTATTCTGTACATAATTTTCCTATCCACCAATTTTTGTCTCCATCGGACAACTCCTTGGTGCGTCGATTTTTTTGTTATAGAGTGTATAAATGGGCACATTGATGGAGATGCCGGTTCAATGATGGAATGTATTCTTTGTGCCAATGTCCGAGAAAGTACATGTGTTTTCTGGGCAATTTCGGAGTGCTCAGGATGAAACTGCTCGAATGGCAAGTAACTCAGCTTGGAAAACCGAGTTGTCGTCGTGCCCACACAAAGATCTTTCTGTTGTCCAGGAACACACAAAGGCGGCTCAAAATCCTGGGTTTGAGATCCGTCTGTATAAATTTGGTAGTGTGTTGCTGGGGGACTAGGAGTAACGAATGATGTAGGGGCGCGGTAAGCGCAGTCCCATGACAAGAAGGGGAGAGAGGAAAAGGGGTGACCCTGAAGGAAGCTACGCGAGAAAATGCTGTGTAGCAAGAAGCAATCGCTACATAGGTTGCGATACAATGGCCAATGAAATATCATTAATAGTGATTACACAATGCATTGTAGGATTAAAACAATAATCAGGTAAACCTGATACATGCTGTTGTTTGTGTTGACGAGTAAAAGGAATGCCCCAAATCAAAAGATTTTAAAATCTAAAATATGGAACATTTATTTATGCATAAGAATTTTAAGATTATGATGATCTTCACAATATATTATATGATCACGAAAATAACCATCTGACAAATATTAACACAGCGCGACACATAATTGGAACTACCTTTAAATCATAATTTTACATTTTAATGTTCCTATAAGAGGAGGCAGGAACGAAAGAGATTGAAGAAAGAGGTAGAAGGGATAAAAAAAATGGCTCCTGGAGCTTAGATTACCAGGCTCTTGAATCATCTCCACGGTGTTCTCACATCCAGCAAAAGACCCCTTTTGCAGACCGCAAAAGAGAAAAGCCCAGCTCGCAGCCCGTCCAAAAGAGAAAAAAAGCCCCGCTTTCTCGTTGTGTCCCCTTTTTATCCACCATCACTCTCCTGTTGCCACCATCCTTCCAGAAGTTTTGGGATGGATTCCATTTTGTCAAGCAAATTTTGTGATTGGTTCCGGGACGATGACAGATTCTTCGTTTCAGCATCTGGCAGGAGTCCACCCGCAATTCGGGGGTTGGGGTGGGGCGAAGACCGATGTCGGAAGATGAACTCGAGAGTTGACCCTACCGCATTCCTTCAGAGAGGGGGAATAGTTTTATGGGTTTGCTGCAAAGGGGTGTTGGGAGGAACCACTCGAAAAAAGCTTCGTTTCGAGAAAGGGACAATGGCTGACTGAAGACAGGACACCTTCATACGCAATGCACTTGGAATGATGGAGCCGAAAAAAGAACCAGAGGAAGCCTCTGTTTAAAAACATATCCCACAGGAAAGTAAAGTAGACAGTGGATAGAAAAAACACAGTATAACAACACTCAAATGATAGCTTAAATTTTAAAGGTTTTACAGGCCAAGCATCTCTTTGGTACTTCCAAATATTTAAAAGAATATACATTTACAACACAAAATATACAAAAGGGGATGTAATGATACCCTTTATAAGAGAAGAACTCCAAAGTTAAATTACTGGAAATAAAAAACTTATTGCAACACAACAAAAACGCGGAAACCTCGGCGTGGGAGCAAGACAGGCTTCTTGCGATGTACCATTTTATGGACCTTTGTCCGTCCAATAAAGTTTCATTTAAGAATGGAAAATGTTTGCACTACATGTAAACAAGGATGACAATAAGTAGGAAGCGATCACCAGGGTTGCGTCAGTAGTGCGGTCAAGAACCTAGCTGTGACGAGACTACGCGGCAGGGAGATCCCATAGTCGGTTGTTTGCGGAGCCAAAAAAAAAAGGGCAAGTGAACGCCGAAGGAATCTGGAAGTCGACCGGAAGCTGCAAGCCATTTGGGTGAAGTCGTGGAATCGTCTGAGTCGGATACGCCTGTATCCAGGAGAACAGCCGTGTTGTACCAGGAGAGAGTGGAACCAACTCTACGAGCATCGAACGGAAAAAACCCTGTGTACGTTGGAAGAAGCGGGAATCTCTTAGATCCATAAGCATTTTACAAGAGGCTTGAAACATCAAAGCAATAGCGGAAAGATACCGCGTGGAATCTACTCTACGGAGATTGAAGGGACGGATCTTGTGTCCATTGGAAGAAGCGGGAAACTCGGATTCGTAAGCAATCTACAAAGGACCGGAAGCATCACAGCAGAAACGGAAAGGTTTTGTTTGTGCTTTAAAAACAAATAATTGGGGATCCACGGTATTTTGTTTCTGATCATTTATGTATTTGCATGCAATTTAAGAAATGTATTAACAATATATATATTTTTAGGGTTGATTAATTGTAAGCCATTTACAGAGTATAAAATTGTGAAAATACATGTATGCGTCTAGAAATTGGTCCTGGTAAAAGTAAACCTACGTATAGAAACTTAGGTTATTTTACTTCCCTAATTTGAGGAAAATTTTCCGGTGCTCTGAGGAAAATTAGGTTTTGTTTTTGTAATAACGTTTAGGTCATTTGGATAAAGTTATTATTGACCTGTGGATAAACTTTCGATAGTGTATAGTCTGTGTCGAAATGGCATTTCTCGGGAGGGCTAGAAAGGAGGATGTGATATGTTTGGCGATAGAATTAGGAGAAAAGGTTCAATTGAAAAGAATAATAGAGGGCTCCAAATCATACGATGCAAAATTTGTGGAAGGTTTAATGATGACTATTATTAATGAAAGAAAGGAGTTGGAGAGAAGCTGAAAGGCTATTAATAGAAGCCGAAAGGAGTCAGGGAATAGCTGAAATGGAGTTGGAAATTAGTCTCACGGTGGCTCGTCGGACAGAAGCGGAAAGGGAGTTTGGAGGAGTGACAGGAGCTTGGGAGAAAGCTAGAAAAGATTTAGAATTAACCGGAGAGAGACAGAAAACTGCTCT
Organism: Metellina segmentata; assembly: GCA_947359465.1. NCBI lineage: Eukaryota > Metazoa > Arthropoda > Arachnida > Araneae > Tetragnathidae > Metellina > Metellina segmentata. Next base: position 79,085,159 of record OX375878.1, read on the forward strand.
TGAAGAGGCGGAAAGTAAGAGATACGAGTATAAAACTAAATTACGAGCATTTGAAATGCAGAAGGGAAAAAGGGTAGAAAGAAGTAAAGGAGGCGAAACGGAATATGTAGTTTCTAGGGAAGAAGGGGTAATTAGACCATGTGGGAGGAAAGGGCAGGAAAATGGAACTGACCCAACTACAACCATCGATGTTAAGGAGAAAGCGAAAACTTCGCTAAACGAGGAACAAGGCCAGAAACGCATGGTCGAAAAACAGAGAGGGAAGAATCAAGGGGGCGATAGATGAAGGTTACAAAACGATGCAGGACGGGGTAGATGACCCGCCGGATTCGTCGGAACCGGAGCAAACCAATGTTCTAGGGACTCGTGTTACTTCCAAGAAAGGGAAGAGTTTCAGAGATGATCGCATGGAGTGTTTTTCCGCAACTTCCAAGTTTCGTAAGGGTAAACATAAGGGGAAGAGTATTTCCAAACCTTACTTGGATCTTAGGGTTAAGCAAAGGAGTGACACACAAAGAGAGGGAAGAAAGGTTTGCTATGAGGATCAGTTATGTCATAGATCAAAATTGACACTGGAGTTCTGGAAGAGAGTAGGGATTGCGCGTAAGACCCTGGAATACCCTCAATCCTATATGTGGGGGGTTACTTTTTATTGGATAAAGAGTAAGACGTTGTATCATTTGACCAGTACCGAAGAAAAGGGGTGGAACAGACGTTTGTCATTTTTGTGGTGGCTCTATCGCCAAAAGTTCATTTTTTAATTTTGGCTGATATGAAAATTGATCGGTTTGTAAAAGGTGGTTCTTAGGGGCCTGGAGAACCAATGATAATTGCATAAATGAAGGTGGGAAATGGTGATTATGTTGTATATAATGCATTTTTTTAAGTGCTGATGTACAATAGTCATCTTGATTAATTTAGTGTTGTGAGGTGCAGTAATTATTCTTATGCGTAGAATACAGTGCATTTTGTTTTGTATATGCAATCTGTGTCTTTACGAGGTGTATATATGTATTTTTTGTGTGTGGATTCCCCAATATGTGTAGAATGGTTACATTGCAATCACTCACTCGGTCATAAGTTTCATTTTCAGAGACTTTGTTTTGGTTTCAGAGACAATGAGATGGACTGACTTAAGAGAACTAGAGTGCCTATATAATATAAGAGTGGCGACAAGGGACCAAATTTAGCACAATGCGCGGTTATCGTTTACTGTACGGTCCACGTTGGCGACTTTTTCCAAAACATCGCCAAATGTCAGATTGCGTCAATGACGTCCATATCCAAGATGGCGTCATCAACACAACATACAGAGGAACAAGTAAACAAAACTTTTGCATCCAATTTTCTGATTCTGTATAAGCAAAATCCACGCTGTGAACCTTTGCAAATATGGAAATGAAAATGAGGAATGCACAAATAAACAATAAAATGTAAATCACTTCCGCTAGCTCCATACGATTTCTCCGCTGTTTCGGTTGTCATGATTATTTGCTCTCTTCGCCTCATCGCATGTTAAGGGCGGGTAAACACGCATTTTTGAATCCACAAAAGCCATAAGTTTTTTTTTTCGCCACTCATATACGACGAGATATATTTACAATTTGTGCAGATATACTTATTTAACGATGGTGTAATTCCCACAGTAATTAAAATCGAAAGGAACGGAGCGTCGAAAAGCGATGGTAACGGAAATCAAAGAGCGATCCAAAAAACGCACGTGCTAACGAAGGGAGCAGTCGATACTTATTTAACGATGGTGTAATTCCCACAGCAATAAAATCGAAAGAAATGGAGCGTCGAAAAGCGATGCTGCAGGAACGTTCAAAAGCGATAGTAACGGAAATCACATAGAGCGATCCAAAAAACACACTTGCCAACGAAGGGAACGGTCGAAAAGGAATGGTATTAGAAAAAAACGGCCGAAAAGGTGTGGGTGGTATTTGAAAACCCCGGGGTGAAGGGACTTAGATAGGGTTGTCATAAATAAAATATAGCCAAAATTCAATACATTTGGTGATATTCGCATGTTTGGCGACAAAAATCAAAATTGGCACGATATCACGGTTTACAAATATAGGGTTACCAAAAAACTAATTTGTAGAGCCAGGTTACCAGATTTGGCGAGAAATCTGCATGTGGATAAATCATGCAAAGTGGATAAATGACGATGACACCAGCAGTAGACGTCAAGGTGTTGGTCGTCCACGCGTCATCAAAGAGAAAGGACGTCGGAGTTTGTCTGGCTTGGTAAAGCAAAATCGGCGCGAGACAGTGGCTCAGCTGACAGCTTAATACAATGCAGGTTCAAGCGCAATTGTTTCGGAACACACAGTTCAGCGGACACTGTTGCATATGGGACAGTGCAGCAGACGTCCCACGTGCCTCTGTTGACCAAGCGTCATTGTCAACTACGCCTACAGTGGGCCCGGGAACATCGAGACTGGACCATGGATGAGTGGAAGAGAGTTGCCTGGTCGGATGAATCCTGATTTCTCATTTATCACGTCGATGGTCGTGTCAGGGTACGCCGTCTCACCATGCGTTGTATGTAGATCCAACACGAGCATCATTCCACACAGAGCAGCCTTTACAGAGATGATAGGACTTGAATGTATGCCACTTTCCCACTCTTTCTACCAACCAAAGTGCAAACTCCAACAAAAGAGGAATAGCTTTGTGTCCTTCAATCAATGTTTTGTCAGAAGATTCTGTAAGGCCCTGCTCTTTTTCCACTGCCTTCTTCATGCTAGCTGTAGAAATGAAAAATGATGTACTTCGTATATGTTATACTGTAAATTTGTAGGCATTCTGCGTCATAGGTGGAGGCACGTTCATGGTAACAAAATGCTTTGATGATATACATGATAACATAGTTGAAGACCTCTATGTTTTGCATAGAATAAATAAGCCAACAGTGTTTACTTCAGACACATTATTTTTCTTGCCAACCATGATGCAGTTCCAAAATGCAGAATAGTTCACACACTTTATTAGGATCTTCCTTTCTTATACATAAGTCTTGAAAAACAGCTTATTTCCAGCTCTTCATGGCAAATTACACATACTACTACATTGTTTTATGTGATTGAAAATTTTTCCACATCTACAATGGAATATCACTTAAAATTTTGATCAGGAGAGAATGCGAGTATTCATACTCAGTTTTTGGGACAATGCAGTTGCAAAACCAATCTGCTTCTAGGGATGTGTGCGCTGGCCTATGTGAAAAGAATAACGTTTCGTTTTTTCGGTCTCTGACCAAACATGTTTCCTTTCAACATTCATAATACAAACCAATAAATTTTTTGGTCTAAATTACAATAAATATATATAAAAATATAATAATATATAAGCAGAACACAAAATGCAGCAAACAAAATAATAAATATGAGCGCTTTCACCAAAGAGATCACACGAATTCAGTCACAAACTAGCATGAGCAAAGAATGATTTTTAATAATACAACCTACTGAAGAAGTTGAGTAGAAAATCTACGCTTAATTTCATAGCAAAATAAATAAATAACAATGTCTGAATCAAAAAAATTTAGAAGACTAAACAACTGTCACTCATACAGGATGTACCCAGCAATCAATTAAAGCCATTGTTTAGCTCAGTATACCCTTTTAAATTTTCTTTTTATTTATTTGAGTTTTTTTTTCATGCAGTTGGAGTCAAAATGAAAAAAACAAACAATTATACTTTAACACATGCCCCCCCCTTTTTTTTTTGTTTTTAATTACTTGAAAGTAGAAAGTCTCTTTATCCAATTTTTCCCCTCGTGTTCAGGTTACCTGATAGACATTTTCTTTCAAAAGAATTGCTTTTCCTCTGTGATGTACATGCATTTACTTGATGTTGTCTGTATAGTGTTTGGATTAGCTAAGCCAAATTTGGCCCTAGCACCATAAAACCAAACTTTATGAAGTTATATTGGAGATTCAAATCTGCATCTACCTTTGTTGTTTAAATGCATAAATTATATAATTTCGTGGGAAATGAAGCCCTGGTTGATAAGTGTGAAATAAAGTATAAAATTTCGAGATAATCCTTACTTAATTTAATGTCATCATGTAATAAAAATCAAAATTCACTTATTATGACGCATTCACATTGGATAGATTTTGCAATTGTATATCAGTGATTTATGCAGAATCAGTATTCTTTGGACAAAAATTTTTAAACATTACTTCGATTGAAATTGCTTTCATTTAGAAAATGAATGAATTTCTCAAATGTGACTTCACTTTTGACATTGATATTTATACCTTGATGTTTCCCAGAATATGACAACCTCCAAGGTCTGGGAAGGCTGACTCAGACCAGTTTTCCCAGCACATGATTGCCGATTACAAGGAGTACAACAACTCAAATATGAAGGAAGCCACCATCTTTCCTGCCACACTCATTTCTTCCTCTTTACACCTACCAGCTAAGACAAGGCTGAGGAACTCCAGCAATGTAGTGGTGGCCTACCACCTCACTTTACCTTTGAAACCAACTGTCCCACAGAAATATTTATCCATGGTTATATAAATAGTGTGTGCTTGACACCAATCTATGCATCAATGCTGTCAGGCACAAATTACTGTCGGTAAGGTCACCTGGGTGGTGCTTGCGAAAAAACATCTCCATGTGAATACAGTTTAATTTTGTGTTCCTTACTACTTCCCTTAAAATTGTGTAGTGTATTGCATGTATAGTGTAAGTGCAGCACTAACGAAATATTATTATTTTAAACTATTTGAACATTTGCAAGAGGAAATGTTTACTATCACAACCCTCGAAGTAGTGATCAGAATAGGCATGCAGATGTAGTAAGATCTTAATTATTTCAACCTCAAATAGACGGTATGTTTATTTCTTGTTTTTCTGGGAAAATATCTTTTCTTCTGTCCTCACACAATAATTAAATTTGCGATGCTTTTACTGGGTTACATTCGTCCAAATTCATTATAACTGCAAGCTACATATTTTACTGTATTATAATATAGAAAGAAACACATGTATTTGATCCAGAGAGGATCACTGCTATCTAGATACAAGCTTGAATAAAGAAATTTTGCAAAGGGAAATGTTCACAAGCACAATCCTCTGAGTAGTAATCAGAAGGGGAGTACAGGTACTGGAAGACCATAATTGTTTTTAATCGCAATTGGAAGGTACATGTTCGTTTTCAGATATTTAAAGGTTAGTACTATGTTATTGACCACCGAATGACAGGAATATCAACATGCGTTTGACAGTATTAATGACTAAATCTCCATTCTTGTTCATTTCTATGGTAATTTTTCAAACCACTTATCTTTCCATACTCAACCATCAAGTTAATTTTAATAGATTTAAGATCCCAATTCTAAATGCACAACTGTCATCCTTTAAGTTTTTTAATGTTATAATTTAAATTATAACACAGAATATTATCTTTCAAAAGTTTTTTTTATTTCATATTTTCTGTACTTGTGTCTAGCTAGATACGTATGCTAGTCAGAAGGTTATTCTGTAGTATATTATGTAAGATCGAAAGAACAAAACAGTCTTCCACCTACAGGAAATTTTAATGTATTTAAAATGCAAATTCTAACTGCGAAACGTCTCTATATTTTCATGTTAGGAAGCGAGTATATTTCAAAGATTTTTAAGTCATGGAAACGACAGCCCAACTTACATATAACACACAAGAAAGTAGATCTTCAAAGATTTTTCAGGATGTACTTTGGTTATTCTGTTTACAGCATTTAGAACTTACATTCACAATACCATATTATCCTGCTATTTTATTTACCATTACATACTGTGGTCCAACATCAGCAAAGATATCTTCCCCAACCCTGATTTCACCACACTTCAAAACAGCATTGGTTACACCCATACAAGGGCGTGGTCCTGTTTTCTTTAAATAATTAGGGTCTTTATGTATCCTGTACCTGAAATGCAGAAAAATTGAATCATATCACCATGCATATATTCAGAAAATACTTTTTGGGTGTTTCATTCTTTTACTTCGGTACTTTTTTTTCCCACGTCAGGCAGTGGCAATATCAGCCATGAGCCCTCTGGCAGCCCAATAAAATTTAGCCTTAGTATAAAAGTTATCAAGAGTAAAATTCATAAAAGAAATTGCATTGCAGTTCGTCAGATGTGAAAAGTTCATAACTTTGCCTGAAGGGCACAGAACAGTCAGGATTGGATATGGTTTTGTGGCATTGAGTCCTCATGGGACATATTATGCCAAACTCAAGATAGAAAATCAGATATAAAATATTGTAATAAAGTGAAATGAGTCAAAACATTATGAATGAATACTATATACAATTATATGTGATGGATAAAACCAATGTCATGTAAAAAGCTAAAAATATTTGGATGAGGATTCTCTCCGATCATGTCATCTAAAACCAAGGTATAAGAATTAAAATGTTTAAGTCGTTGACTGTTAAAATGAGAACATTCTATTAAAATGTACTTTACGGTTAGTGGACAAATACAGTAATTGCAAATGGGATGATCTTCTCCGAGGAGGGGGTGTCTATGGGTTATACGAGTGTGTCCAATACGGAGGCGTGTTAATATAACATTTTGTCTTCTAAAAGGTAATGATTTCCATGGAATAATATTTGGTTTTATAGCATGGAGTTTGTTCTCCGTTTGTTCATTCCATTCGTTCTGCCATTTTGTTTCTAGAAATTGGTAAATGCAAGATTTTAAGTCGCGATAAGGAGTGGTATGACTAATATGATTTACGGCCGATTTGGCGGCGCGGTCGACAATCTCGTTTCCTAATATCCCAACGTGAGATGGAATCCAACAAAATAACAAGTTAAAATTTTTGGATGAAAGATGATAAATTATTTTCAGTGACTCTAAAACAATGGGATGACTGTCATGATCAGGATGTTTAAATGACTGTAAAACACTTAATGAATCTGTGAAAATGATATATTTTTTATGAGACTGATCGGTTATATGTTCTAGTGCTTTATAGATGGCCATTATTTCAGCGGTAAAAACAGAACATGAATAATGAAGTTTAAAACCGTGAAGGGAATCATTAATAGTGAACGCAGCTCCAACATAGTTGGCCCTTTTAGACCCGTCCGTATAAATATGTATAAAATTAGAGTATTTTTCTATATGCTTTTGAAAGAGCTGTTTGTAAATAATATCAGAGGTATCTGCTTTATAGAAATTTTGGAACGGATTTTGGAATTCAAAATAATGATTAAACCAAGGAAAGAAATAATACAGTTTTTTCTGGGTGACATCAAGTGAAGAAAGTTCGGATCAGTTCATTAAATCCAGCATTCTTAAATGGAATGTAGGGATGAAGGATGTTTTGGCTTGATAAAGGCGTTTTAAATATGGGCTGTGATCAATGGGTGATGAGGGATTGAGGAAATTCTAAAATAGTATTCCAGTGATAACAACTGTCGTCTGAAGTCCAGGGAAGGTTCAAAAGATTCTACGTACAAGCTGCGTACAGGAGAAGTCCTAAAGGCACCAGAACATAAACGTAAAGCTGTGATGGATAGTGTTCAGTGTTTGTAGAGCAGATTTTCTGGCTGAGCCATACACCACGCAGCCGTAATCCAATTTAGATCGAATTAAAGCTCTATAAATCTTAAAAAGGCAAGTACGATCAGATCCCCATGATAATTTTGATAAAACCCGTAAAATATTAAGAGCTTTTTCGCAACGTTTGCGTAAATTTAAAATATGCGGTTGAAAAGTCAACTTCTTGTCAAATATGATACCCAAAAATTTAAAATTGTCCACAACATTAATTAAAATATCTTTGAAAAATATTTCAGGGTCAAGATGAAGATTTCGTTTTTTACAAAAATGAACACACTCGGTTTTGGAAGGTGAGAAACTGAAACCATTTTCGTTAGTCCAATGAGTGATTTTGTTAACGGCCTGTTGAAGTTGTCTTTCAATTAAACAAATGTCTTTAGCTGCGCATGAAATTTGCAGATCGTCAACGTAAATAAGACTTTTAACTGATGGAGGCAATTGAGAAACAATATCATTAATTTTTTAAATAAATAAAGTAACATTTAAAACACTGCCCTGTGGCACTTCCTCCTCTTGAATAAAAACATCTGAGAAAATTGATCCAATCCGTACTTTAAAATATCTTTTTTCTAAAAATTTTTGAATAAAAATAGGCAGATTACCTCTATGTCGTTTTAAAAAATGTCCCTTAAAATTCCATGTCTCCATGTTCTATCGTATGCTTTTTCGATATCGAAAAAAATCGAGACAAGATGCTTATTTTGAACAAATGAGTTTCTTATTTCCGTCTCGAGAACGATTAAGTTGTCAATAGTGGATCTATTTTTTCTAAAACCACTTTGGAGTGGAGAGAGACATTTATCTTTTTCTAAAACATTAACCAACCTAGCATTGACCATCTTTTCTAGAACTTTACATAAGCAGCTTGTCAGGGCTATTGGACGGTAGTTCGAAGGATTCTTGGGGTCTTTATTCGGTTACAGTATTGGTATTATGGTAGCATAACGCCATGACTGCGGAAAAGTGTTCTCATTCCAAATTCTGTTATAAAACTTCAGGAGATGATTAAGAGAACTATTGAGAGATGTTTGAGCATAACGTAACTAATATTATCTGGGCCAGGACTTGATTTGTGAGCTAAGGACAAAGCCTTTGTCAATTCATAAATAGTAAAATCACAATTATAAGATAATGTACGGTTTGAAGTAAAATTAACTTTAGTCCTTTCAGATGCAACTTTAATTTTTTTTAAACTTTCAGTGTAGTTGTTGGAGCTGGATATTTCGGAAAGACATGATGCAATTGTGTTTGCTATGTCTTTGGGTGCCGATAATATTTGATTATTATGTTCTAGAATAGGAATTTGTCTATTCGGGTAAACACCTGAAATTCTTTTAACCCTGTTCCATAGTTGTTTACTTGTGGTCTTGCTATTTATACTGTTTACATAATTCACCCAAGAATCCCTCTTACTAAGTCGTTGAATTTTTCGAAATACCGCTTTTGTTTTTTTATAAATAATAAAATTTTCTCTTGTTGGATATATATTAAAGATATTCCAGGCTTTCCTTTGCTTCCGATACGCATCGCTACATTCCTCATTCCACCAAGGTTTCTTTTGTTTTTTAGGCGCATTTCTGACTTTTTTAATTGAGGCGTCAGCACTAGCTATAATTATGTCTGTTATTTTTGAAGTGACTTCATTGATGTCACCAGTTTCTACTGTGTTAGAAATATATGCGAGGCTAGTAAAGAGTGGCCAGTTGGCAGTTTCGAATATATAGTTAGGTTGGCTGACAGAGTGATGTTGGTATTGGCCTGCATATTTCAGTTTTATAGGATAATGGTCACTATTGTAAAGGTAAGGATCCACAGAAAAGGTCCAAAATGGTAAAATTGAAGGAGTGCAAATTGCCAGATCTATTGAATGGTAAGTAAGTGAAGGTGAGTGAAAGTAAGTAGGTTGGCCATTATTCATAATACATAAATCATTGTCTGTAATTATTTTTTCAATTTGCTTGCCTCTAGAATTAATATCTGAACTGCCCCAGAGAATATGATGGCCATTTAGGTCACCAAGTATGATGAATGGTTGCGGAAGTTGATCTATTATATTATTTAAGTTAGAAGTGTCGATATGGGTATTAGGAGGTAGGTATAAGTTGCATATTGTTATTAAAGTATTGACATGAAGTCTTACAGCAACAGCTTGGAGATTTGTTTTGAGATTAATTTGAGTAACTGGTAAGTCATGGGAGGTAAGCAAAGCAACACCTCCACATGCTCTTTGGCCATCAGCGTAATCTTTTCTGAATATAGTGAAATGACGAATGTTAGTGGTATCATTGTTTCTTAAATAGGTCTCCTGGAGGGCGATTGCAGCTGGCTTGTGTTTATTTATGATGTCTTTTACGTCAATTTTTTGACGAAAACCCAGGCAGTTCCAGGAAAGAAAGGAAGCCATACAAATAAAGTATAAAAGAAGAGAAAAACTACTTGTGCTTTCTCGTCCTAGGACGATGTTTGTCTTGCCTAGGATCCTTCTTGAACTGGTGCGGCGAAGTCTCCAATTCCTCATCTTCTATAGAGGAAATATCGCTTTCACTGTTATAGAGATTAATGAGGTCACTAGTGGAAGGATTAGTTATCAAGTTTTTGGATGAAACGACGGGCTGAAGAGATGTTTGAGAACTTTTTGGAATTTTAATGTTATTTTGTTCTGATGATATGGCTCTTTTTAAAGAAGTATTTGTAGGTCGATTTGGTTGGTTTTTGATTTTTGTATTCGATGAGGTTGTAGCTGTTGCTTTAGAGAAAGAAGGCGTTTTAGGTTGGTTTGTTGAAATTTTATGTTGGTCAGATGGTTTAAACATAGTTTCATCGTTTGAGTTCCGTTGGTTTCGAAGGTCTTTTTAACTATTGAGGAGTATGATATTCCAGGTTTCGGTGTGCGATCATTTACAATTTTTCGGGCCTCTGGAAATGAAATGTTTTGTTGCACTTTAATCGTTTGAATTTCTTTTTCGGTTTGAAATTTAGGGCAAGACCTGGCAAAAGCTGGATGGTCACCTTTGCAGTTGACACAGCAAAGGGATGATGTAGTACAGACATCGGTCTTATGTTCTGTACTACAGCATTTTGCGCAGGTTTCTTTGCCACGGCAAGCAAGGAAAGAGTGGCTGAATCTCTGACATTTAAAACATCGAACTGGGTTTGGTATGAAAGGTCGAACTGGACAATTCATATAGGCTATTTTTAGATGTTTTGGTATGGTGGGTGTATTGAAAGTTATTATTATATGTTTGGTGGGTATTTTTTGGCCATTTCTTTGAATAGTTAATCTTCTGACATTAATTACAGATTGTTGGGAGAGTGATTCTAAGATGTCTTGTTCGGTATCATGTACTAAATCAGCTTCCGAAATTACGCCTCGGGGTGAATTTAGGGTTTTGTGGGGTGTAACTGTCACTTCTATTGAACCAATGGATTTTATTTTTTGGATATTTAAAGCCTGTGATTTATTAGAAACTTCAATGAGTACATCTCCTGCAAGGTTTTTTAAAAATATTTTTTGTGTCTCCGACCATTCCTAATATTGTTTTGTGTAGTAGAATAGCTGATATGTTTTTCAGATTTCCTTCATTACTTTTCATGATAAAGAATTTTTGATCTGGTAAATTATTTTCATTTTTCTTATTTCTTTGGTGCTCCACTGAAGGAGAAGTTGAATTTAGATTTTCCATATTTGAAAAATAAATGTTCAGTCCCAGGCGGCACCACCCACCATGGAGTCCAACGAGGGGATACAGGTTCCTGTATTGGTGCTAGCCAGGGAGTATACGAACCCAACTCACCTCTATGACTGCCCTAAGGAGCTAGTTGGTGAGCGTGTCCTTAGCCCAAGCAGAGTAATCCCACCAGCCGATTAATGTACTGGGACCAAAGTACACTTCCTGTTTGTTCGAAGCAGGAGCCGAAGCAATGTATTGGGGCGTTATGTTGTCCCTCAATCACCAGGATCACCTTTTCCGAAGACACAGGTCTCCACGCACGGCAAACACGTGGGTGATATAATCCCCAAGAGGAGCTGAAGGCACAGACGGGTGAAAAGCTTCTCAAGGGGAGCCCTCACCTCCGAAGAGGCAACCACAATGAGGGAGGAAGAAAAAGCAAAGGGTAGAGGAGGAGAAGAAAGAAAGGGAGAAAAGATCACTCAGGTACCCCGGGGTTGTGAAGCCCGTACAAACCTAAAGAAGGAATGCCCCTGGGGGCACAGAACAGTCAGGAATATTAATCACACCAATATGGTGGATATGTCCACAAAGGAAGTCGTGACCTGTGGCAAGTCTAAAATTTGACGTGAATACAGACTTAGAGACAGGCATCATTACAATGGGCTGCACTGACGAACTTTGGTACTCTACTTCAATCAATATTGTCAATGTTTGTGTGTCATGATTCCTTTGACATGTCTACTGTCTGTCTGGCATGAAAAACTGTTCCCACTACTTAATCTGGGCAGTGACAATGGTGGTGCAATGGGGACAGGGCTTATTCATTTTGAATAAGGTGACTCTAGTGGAAGCCCTTATTTTATTTAAGTTCTGTGAAACTTTTGGTAGCAGAAAGAGATAGCTTATGCCACATCTTCGTAAACAAAAAAAATCATAAGAAATAAGGTACATTTCTTCAAGCAACTCCAAAGGAAAATGGGACAAGATTAGTTATGAGAATGAGATAACTACAGACAGAGAGGTGGGAGCAATTCGTGTGGACATATAATAAAAGTTTTTTCTTTTCAATTTCAGTTTTTACTAATTTAACTAGGTACAACATAAAAACAGAGCTAGACCAAAAATATTTCAAGGGGGTTTCTTGAACGAGTACTTGATTAGAATATACAGAATAACTAATCAACATAGAAAACAAACTTTGTCTTAATGTGAGGAAATAACAAATGTAGTTAACACAATATACAGCAACATGGAAAGTAAAACAAATATGCAAAATGCCAGACGCATTTGTTTGGAACTTTTTACAGTAGTGCGATAATCCTCTTGCCTCTTTTGTGCCTTGTCTTTCCTTAATGATACATAATAATTGTGTATTATAATAATTAATATAGCCTCTTACATTTACTCTCCATTTTAATTAAGACTCCAGACATGAATAAATCAACAAACGGAAAAAACATTTTAAGTTTTATTCCACTATAATCAAATTAATTGTTTGATACTAAATACATGGAATGTACAGAATACATTCAGAAAATATTTAAGTTTACTTACTTTCTCATAGTTACCAGTGGCTCCTTTTTACTCAAGTTTCCAGTTTCCGGATCAGTTGTAGTCACAAGGCATCTGAAACATTCAATTACAACAAACCTTTTTTGTTACTCTAATAATTATTGTAAGTTCTTTGAAGTTGGCAGGTTATGTCTGGTAAGCTCAAAATTATTCTTGGTAATTTATTTGAAAAATTATCAAATTTTTAATTGAGTAACTCACAGAAATGCAAACAGAGCTTTGGAATTCGAAGCTTTCAATTTATACTTTGAAAATTAAGGATATACAGTATATGACTACTCTTACCATAAAATCTACTTCAATTTTATGAGTCAGAGCAAAATGCCAGTTTGAAACACATTACAGTCTTAAAAATTAGCAGCATTGTTGCTTTTCATCCAAATCTTGGAATGTCTAATGTGTTTTGCAATGACTACCATAGAAATAAAGGGTAACTGAAAATTTAACTTGATGTTCCTGCCAGATGGAGTTCCTTGAGATGAAATTAATAAAATATTATTATTCGATTTTTGGCAACAGTTTCACAAAATTCGAATTGTTTTGCTTTATTTTTATATAAAACTATCTGTATCTCTATGTGTGGTATCCTTCTTAAATAAATATGATTTAGTTAACTGAAAATTTCGAATTTCTTTCCCAAGTTTGTTAAATTCCTATTTCTTTCTCAAGTTTGATCTGCTACAGTAGTTATTTGAAGGAGAAAAAAAAATTGAGGTTTGTGTATTTGATTTGAAAACAAAAACACTCAAATGGTTGAACAAGTTTTGAAACTGTTGACGAGCTTGTATAGTCATAGTGTTTGTCAGTCATCCAGTTAGATGCAAGTTCAAATCCAGGTTTGTAAACACATGGACATTAGTGATTGTCCTTGTTAGTAGTAGTAGCAGCAGCTCACGCATTGGGTGCACAAGTAGGTATAATTTCGCACCTTGTGCTGAAGATTGAGTGGTCAGGATTGGAAAAAATATTGAAAGGTGAAGAAGATTGAGAGTTGTGAAAATTTCAAGTGAAGATTTTGTTGAAGTCAAAAAATCTGTATGATATTGATTCTGGAGAATTAAGCAGAGCTGAAGCTAATCAATGGAATTCTAATGGTGTAAAAGCACAGGAAGTACTTGTGATTACAACAATTAATTGAAGTACCAATAATGCAGGCATTGGGATGTGAAATATGGGTCTCATAATTACCCTTTATGAGAGGACACAAGAAGTCTGTTTACTTTTACTTCAACAATTTTTCAATTGGAAGTTTAACAAAAATGAACTAATTGCTCTCTTATGAAATTAGAAGGCATTGGTAAAAGATTGAAAATTGCTAGAGATAATTTCAGATAAAATTATTATGACTTAAGTGCTTATGGCCTTAAAAGAAAGGTTTAAGCAGTTCATCTCAACATGGCAATCAATTCCAATAAGAACTGATTGAGCAATAGGCTATAGGAGATCATTAGGTGAATAACTTGTAAGCAAGACTCATTACAAAGGAAGAAGGATTAGAAAAAGATTATAAAAATTTGGATTGGACTGCATTTCTGGCTGAAGGAAGGAATAAATAAGATGGAAATGAGAAGAAACAGTGCTTTCATTGTAAGAAATTTGGACACGATAAAAGATTGTTTATTGTTGAACAAATGTCATTAAGAAACACATTCATATAATTTCTGCAAAAGGATGGGACACCTGCAAAAGGACTGTTGGTTTGAGAAATAGAAAGAACAGGATGGAGAAAGAAATTAGTTTATTATGAATGAAAACGGTGATCTTGAACCATGGATGGATAGTGCTGCAAGTAAAAATCTTGGCAGAAATAAATGTTTTAATGAAATGAAAGAAATAAAAAGAACAGTAAAAACTAGAAGTGGAGAACCTTTGGTCATGGAAATGAAGTGAAAGAGTTCAGAGTATTCTCTCCAGATGAAAATAAAGTGGACGGTGCAAGAGATGCTTTTTCGTATGAAAATTGAAAGCAGATGTCTGTGGATCACAAACGTAATTGGTTTTTACACCACTTCTTTCCCACGTTTAAGAATAGATCTACAACATGAGGCCACTTCAGCCTAGTGGTACATTTAGAGCTTTAAAAATACTCAAATGAACGAGCTGGGAAACATTTGACAAGTACAAGATAAGATATGACATTACTTTTAGAATGATATATACAACCCAAGGCTATATAACAGTTTTGAAATCTGGTGTGGAAGGTTGGTGGTTTGAATCTTGGTGTAATCCAAGAGTTGAATGACATACTTTAAATTTAGTGATACAGTTACTTATTATGTAGCTTTTGACTAGCCTTGAAACGGCATTCAAGGAAATAATTACACCAATTTTCTCCTTTTCATGTCCTCCTCAATGGACCTGACACTTCCAATCTCAATAAAGTTAAATATATTCAAGTCACTGATCTCTAAA
Source organism: Metellina segmentata (assembly GCA_947359465.1). Taxonomy (NCBI): domain Eukaryota; kingdom Metazoa; phylum Arthropoda; class Arachnida; order Araneae; family Tetragnathidae; genus Metellina; species Metellina segmentata. Next base: position 79,100,395 of record OX375878.1, read on the forward strand.
TTTATCCCTGTTACACACACAATATGTACTTTCATTATGTATTTATTTTGCTAAGTATATGCAGCATATTGAACACTGGCAAATGACTAAAAACACATATAAACAAATAAAATTGTAACTAATATTTACTTCCATTGATATTTTAGATAAAAAGAAATTAATTAAAATAAACACATGACATTTTCGGAGATGGAGAGAAGTAACTAAATGTTAACATAAATAACTCTAGTCTGCTAGAATTAATGTGATCCATTGTAGCATTTATATTATATAGCCTGGTTCCATTAGACTTAAAACTAATAAATTATTTAATTTGAACAAACTTTTATCACAGTATTTGAGAAAAAGTAAAAAATTTTCATTAAAATTACCTGGTAATAGTAAGAATTACTTACCTAGTAGTAGTAAGAATGTGAATTAATTCTGCACCACTGTGAAATTTTATAAATCTCCATGAATCCTAAAAATAAAGAATATGAATAGATACTACAATGGGTATACTAAAAATAACAGGTCTGAAAGAAAAATACCCTGTATAAATACTATAAATGACCCTAATTTATTAATAAAGTGCAATGTTTGAGATTGGAGGGAATAAATATTAACATTTAAAATGGAGATTAATTACTCATTAATACAACTTAAGATTAAGAGTTCACATATAAAGTAGAAATATGTCACTCAGGTTTAATAATTATAATTTTTTATTGAGAAATATAACAATGACATACATAGTTGTGTTATACTAAGTACCAGGAGCTAATACTTTTGGATCAATTGACAAATTATGATAAATCATACTTATTAAAGGATATAAATCTATTAAAAATGTTTAAATAGACATGATAAATAACCAGGAAAACTAATATTTAGTTCTAAGAAATAATATTGTCAAACAAGATACTTAAAAAATACACAGGCTGCTTCTTTTTATATGTAAAAAAAAACTATTTACAAAAAACACTGATTTCCTGAATTTGACATAATTATAAACTCAAACTACCTTGTTATTCAACCTTTTTAACAATAGCAAATCAAGGATTGTGATATCTTAAGCTTAACACTGTACTTACTTCTTCAAAAGCTTTACACCCAGTGATCAAGATATTTGGTCTAAAGTTCAAAGCTGTTACTTTATGTCCTTCCATTTTTGAATTCAAATCATCAACTGAAGCTTGTGATACAATATGGATTGCACCTAAATTTTGAAATCCGATCTAATATAAAAAGAGAAATAAATATTAAACTTGCTATATGCAAAATTCATAATTGGCAAAACTGCACAAAAAAATTAATTAAATGGCCATAATTTTGGGTACATTAAGTTTTATTGTTTGATAAATGAAAGAAAATAGCTTATTTGTACAATGTATAAGGCACAAAAAGACAAATGTTTTTGATTAACAATAATCACATTTTTTCTTTGGTTAGTGTACCTAAACCAATAAAAGAATTAAACTAATTTTTTTATTCAAAACTTTTGGAGCACTTTTATCTCAATATAGAATTAATACATACACAGTATATAATTTTACAATTTATAATAAAAACAGACAGAATACTTGGAATTCCTTAAAAGATGATCTCCAAATTCAATGATTCAAATAACAATATTTTACATATTCTTTTATTTTACGTACGAAACGTTAAATACATGCAGAGCTGCCCATTTGAACTAATAATTCAGTTTATTTTCATTCAGTTTAAAATAGGCTTAATTATTTCATATTATAGCATACTTAAATATTCACTACACTGTGGCATTTATCCCCATGCAGGTATCCCTGAACCCAAATTTTTAATTTCTTCTACAAATTTATAGCTTAATTTGTTTATCCATACAAATAAAAAAATTAAACTCATGCATGAAATATTTTTATCTGAATGTAGAATAAGTGTATACAGATTATTTTCAATCTTTCAACAATGACAGAAAAATTAATATGCTTACAGGATGGTCCTTTTTAACTTTGCTGTAGAATGGGTGTTTTTTAAAGTACTTCCTCTCTGGTAGGGATGGAAAATAACGAACTAATCGAAAATCTGGTTTTTGAAGGTATTTCTGGAAAAAGGCAGCAGCTTCATCTCCACAATCCACTGCACTCACAGTATCAGTATAAACACTAACAAAAAAATGTTGATGTCTTTAACAAATATATGTATTTAAACACGCTGAAAAAAAATTCAAATTTATTTAGGCAGTATAATTTAATAAAAAGCAAACAAATATGAAAGAGAATGAAAACTGAACTATCTCCTTTCTGTTAACTACCTTTTCAGATCTCATGCTGGATAAATATACCTTTGCATCACACGCAATTGAATCGTCAGTTGTAAAAAGGGGACGAGACATTTTCCCAAAAAATGATTTTATTGGCAGAAGCTTACCTTTATACTAAGACCTACATACTGTGTTAAAAAGATTTTTCCATGAAGTAACTTAAATGGGAGAAATAGATGGTCTAATGTTCGAAACTTTGTAAAAAGGTGACTTTTGCTTCATATGCCACCTTTTTACAATTTCTGGTTGTGAAAAAGACATCTGTTAAGAAAACACCTATGAACAGACGAACAGTAACATAGTATGGAAACAGAGCACGCTACACATTTTTTTATGTAACAACTTGTGCATTTTGATTGTTTGGGTTAGAAGAGTTAGGTTAAAAGTGTGCTATTGAACGTTTTTGTACAATGGAATCAGATTTTTCAGAGGGCAATGTGATTGATAGATGTGTCAGAAAGAGAAAAAAAACATAAAACTATACCAAATATGTTATAAAGAAAGCAAAGACTGAATAAACAAGCTAAGTAAACCATGCTGGCAAATATATTTTTCAATTAGTATCAATCAAACGAGTTCATGCTTATTGTGAAATCTGAATGGACTGATATCTCAAAGCAGGTAATGCTGTAGCTGCCAGATCGACAGGCCCTGACTGTGCATGCAAACTGGCTAGTTTCTCCAAGCTTGTGAAGGAAGAATTTTCAAAAATAACAATTGATTTTAACTAATTGCCTAATAAAGAAGCACAAGATTTATTTTTAACTTAACTTATATTAAAAAGGAATGTGACTCATAGAAGGAGAAGTGATACAGGCACGTTTACAAATAGATCTATGCAAAGACAAATTTATTTATTTTTCTCGTACAGTGTCAGGGTAAAAGATTTGACAGTAAATGTATGCAAAAAGGCATTTGTTTCTATACACGGGATAACAAAAAGAAGAGTTGAGCATCTGTGTAACCAGATAGTTTTAGGAAAATGTCCAAGAGATATGAGGGGAAAGAAAACGGGTTATAGAGCCATCAACCCAGCCACACCAAAAGAAATTCTCAATTTTCTGCCATCGCTTGAAACAAAAGTGGCCCGATACTCAGAGAGAAAAAGGTATGTAGATGCTCGTCTTAGTGTCAAAATACTAAAAATACTATATGAAAAATTTAAGGCAGATAATCCTTGAGCAAAAGTGAGATATGACTACTTTCGTCTGTATTTCAATGAAAACTTTGAATATTCCTTTGGAAGACCTCAAGTTGATGCATGAGTTACATGCAAACAACTTGAGGAAGAATAGGTCATTTTGTGACACAGCAAGAGCTATGGCAGCAAAGCTGCTGGTTCACAAGCATCGGGCTAAAAAATGTTACATCAAAATAAAGAACGTCTTTTTGTGCATGAACAAAGATGCCATCTTTAAAAACCAAAGTTTGGCAATTTGCTATGACTACATGCAGAACGTACCACTCCCAAACATACCTGTATAAGATATTTTATTTATGCCAGCTTTTTGGGTTAATACATTTCGGATATATAATCTGGCAACTGGTAAAGGTGTCACGTGTATCAGGAAGGAATTGCAAAAAAGAGTTCAAACAAAGTCTGCTACTAAGTTACATTAACCGGAATAAAACCGATGAATTTGCAAATCTGCTTGTCTTTTCTGACGGATGCAGTGAGCAAAAAAAACTAATTCTTTGCTAAGAATGTGTATGGCTCTAATTGAACTACAAGTGTTTGTGAAAAAATTGAAATATTTCCCCTCTATTAGGGGTTACTCCTTCCTCCCCTATGACAGGAACTTTGGGATAGTGAAACATCTAATTCAATAAGCTGATCAGATCTACTCACCTGATGAATATGAAGAGCTCAAGAGGAAATCAAGCAACACTGGAAGATTTAATGTTATAAAGGTGGTTACTACCAAAGATGTAAAGGAGTTTAAAAATTGGTGGCCCTTTTTTTAAAAGAAGGCATATATTTCTGATGAAAGTTATGGCAGCTATGTAAAAAAAAGGGACAAAGTACCCTTCAAGATATCTTCTGTCCACCACATTATCATCAACGAGCCAAATGAAGTTACAGCATCGACCTACATTAATGGTTTAACACTAGAACGTCCGTCATTGCGATTACCCTTAAACGTCTGCCGGTATCATTTCGACACCGGTAAAAAAAAAAATTGCATAAAATAATTGCAATAACTAAATGTTACCAATACGAACATTCAGTTGAGTTAACTTTTATGATTATTTCATGAAATTTACATAGAATATGACTCTAATATACCAAAAACAATATGTATAAAAAAATAAGTTTTGGAAGTTTGGGATAAATGTATCCCAAACTTCCGAAATCATAGCCAAATTGTTGGCTCAAATTATCTGAGAACGTGTGGATTTTAAATCAAAGGATTTCTCTAAATCTATTTCGACCCATTGTTTCTTTACATAAGTTTAGGCTCCAAGAGTCAGACCTTAGGGACTGCAGTTCAATGTTCTTGACACCACTTACTCCGCGAGCATAGAATATCGCACGAAAAGCACATTGTTCATCAGTGGATACAGACCAGCTGATATCGCTCAAAAATCATCTAGCTTTAACATTTCTGCATTTTATTATGCGTTCGAATATGTAACTGTCGATGAAAATTTAACCACAAACAAATGAAGTATTGATTGACGTTTTGTTTTGCACAGTTAGTCGACAACTACATTGATGTAAAACAAATCTAGCAGCAAATCTGAATGTGACATTGTCATTATGCAGTATACATTCTGTGTCGTCCCTAGCGGCATATATATCTGGATTAGTTGGGATTTTATCAGTTTCATCTGCTCTTTCTTCAGATTCTTCGCACTCACTTCCATGTAAATTTGGGACATCGGAATCGAAATTCGAACAAGAGAGCTCCCCACCACCCAATTCATTTTGAGCAAGTTCTCGCAACAAATTACTAGCAATATATTCAGGATTTTGACCTTTCCAACAAGCTATCGTTTTTTTTTGTCTACAATACACGTACACAAGGCTCGCAAATCGAATCTGTTTATTTTATATGCAGATAAACAAATGTAAACGACAAAACACTTAGACCCAATCACACTAGTATAATTTATTCGTTTCCACTATGAACATGTAAACATTTTTTTCAAAGTCAAACAGATGTGCCATAAGAATTTGTTTGGTTAGCTAATAATGTTTGATACTCAATGATCTTGTATTAAGGTAAGCGGAAGCTATTTAGTATGATAAATTCACTTGGTGTCGAAACGACTGTAAAATTTTTATTAATGAATCTAAACGAACAAGAGTTCTACAGTGTATTCATCTAGGAAAATGATTAAAAGTAACCAAAAATTTTCAAATTAAATTCACAAATGCAGAAAGAAGAAAATAAACAGGCTCTGGTGTCGAATCGACACCGACGGATGTTCTAGTGTTAAGTAAGAACACATTCACACTGAGGAAACCAACTGTTCTTCTATGTGGATTGCTGGACCAACCAGCATACAGGACAGGTAAGGTCCCAATCAATGGAAAGATCTCTGATGTTGGAAAAGGCCTCCAGTACATACCAGAGCAACAAACAAACTTGTACTCATCTATAATGCAGAGGCCAATCACCAGACCAAAAGTCAGAGATAGTGAGGCTGATGATTAATTTTTACTTTTACAATTGTCACCCAATTTAAATTTTCATAACAAAAACTTAAAAGCTAAGTCATAAAAGTATTTTTGAAGTTTCATTCCTAAAAATAAATTATTTTATTCATAATATTATTTTTCTATTCTTTTCCCAGCAATTTCAGTATAACAATATGTAAAATGCATAAAAAGGGGATAAATGCGAATTTTTTAAAATTTTGTGATGGTCTCTGGTAGTAACACATCTCATGAATTACACTTGGATTATAAGTAGCTATATAATATCTTTAAAGTTTATGAGCAACAACTACAATTAAAGTTGTACACTTTTTAATCTCTCCAGTAAAATTTGAGTTTTGTAATATACACCCTTTTAATGTGAATTTTTTAAAATTTTGTGATGGTCTCTGGTAGTAACACATCTCATGAATTACACTTGGATTATAAGTAGCTATATAATATAAATTATCTGATTTTTTTAAAGTTTATGAGCAACAACTACAATTAAAGTTGTACACTTTTTAATCTCTCCAGTAAAATTTGAGTTTTGTAATATATACCCTTTTTACACCAGCCAATTCAATTATTCAAATAACAAAAAATGTTGAGAAGATAAGAAAATTTTACGGATTTAAATTTTGCTTGAAATCAACCCATTTCAAGTTTTCTGTACGTTTTGGACAACGTTTTTTTTTCTGACAAGTTTTATTTTGCTGCTTAGTGTTGTTTTCTGTTTTAAATATTTACTATTTTAATAAATTGCATTTCCTTTTCATCACCACAAAGTATATAATCTAAAGTGACAGGTTCGTCGGAACAAAGCAAATTTTAAGTGTAGTTTTGCTATTATTAAAAGAATAATAACATTAAAAGATTCCAAACTAGAACTTTTGAAATGTTAAAAAATTCTGTCATAATGGCAGGAGGTCAAGGTGGATAATTTTATGAGTTGAAGCTATATTTAAGCAACTTATTTACATGTTTAAAGTTCATTGAAAACAATGATTTTATTTAAAAAAAGTAATAAAAAAAAATTGGTTTGCCATTTTATAAAATGATGATAAATCACTTTTGTAGTTCTGTACTGAAGGCATTCAATTTTAAAACAAGTTCTTTTGTTATTAGATGTGCCACAAAATGTAATTTTAAAGAAAAAATGTATTTGCCTTAAAACACTTAGTGATGAATATTGTATTTCAATTGGTCATCTTTCCATTAAAGATGATGAAATTCGACAATGTCGCCTGATGCAAGAGTTCCCTCAAGTAAAAAATTAGTTTTGTTGACTATGCCACTCACCAGATTCATCATTTTTATGAATTGAGTTGAGTCATTTCATAGGAAAAGAATCTAAGAAAGGGAATTCCAAATCCCCTGAAAATCATGTTTGGTAGTAGAAGTAAGCTTAGTGGCCCCTTTCGTCATTTTGTAGCTTTGTCATGCAGCAAAGGTGTGATCTATGTAAAATGTATCACATGAATGAATTTGCACATGTAGGATGTGTCCAAAGTTGTAGAAATTATAAAGATGCAGAAAAAAAGGTGTTAACTATTATTTTATTCCTTGAAAGACAAAAGTGATTATTTATTCTGATCATTTCTTCAATCTAGAGTTAAACAATTCAACCCGAGTAAGGTCGGGAAATTTTTCTAGAAAAAAAAAACTACTTACATGCATGTTAGAATTTTATCACCAGGAGTAACTGAATCTTTGATTGCCACTTTAAGTTCTTCTCCATTTGGAGCCAATATGAAAAGAGTTTTTCCACTAATACGTGGTTTCAATAAAACAAGACTTGGAGCTTCACGTAGCGATAGACACTCTGCTTCAGCATTTACAATCATAAATGATCTACCAAAGCAAATAAAAACAATAATTCAGATTTGTATAGAAAGTCCTAACACATAAAATATATTTCTTTATTTGATTAAACAGAAACCCAACACTGGAAAAAAAATATTTTAATGACCAATTTAATTAAAAATATTAAGTAGTTTTTGAATATGAATTTTTATGATGGTTCATGTTTCTGACAGTAATAAAATAGCAGAGAAAATTGATACAGTAAAATCTCATTTACATATTACATATAAAATTCAAATAGTAGATCCAAAATAGAATATATTTTCAAATTGTTCACAGCATGTACAGCAAATGGACAAAAATATGGAAACACCAACAAAAAAAAACACATGTAACCTTGTCTAATATGGCGTAGGAAAACCGTTGGCATTCAAAACAGCTTGCAGTCTTCTCGGAATGGATAAATACAGATCCTGTATGCTTGCCAAATGAATCTTGTGATGTTTTTCCACTTTTCAAATAAGAGGAATAAATCTTAGATGCAGTACCTCTAGAAACACTAAACGCTTCGGCTACCTTGCTTACGGAAGCACCCACCAGACGAGCTCCAACAATTTGCCCACGCTCGAAGTCTGTTAGCTCCGACATGATGCAATTACAACTTCACAGAACAGTGCCCCGACAACGACTGACAAGTGCAGCATATTTACAACATTGCATAGGTGGCGTCAGTGGGCGAATACACCAGCACCACCTACACATTTCACTAGAATAAAGATTTCTTTTCAAGCATTCATTTCACAAGGTGTTTCCAAATTTTCTCCAACCCCTGTATATCTCTGGCAGATATAGGCATGTTGCACCTCTCATAAAGTGGCATAATTTTTCACATGCTCAGCATGATTCAGCACATTTTCACATGCTCTTTTTATTAAATTTGTTCCTGCTATTATAGCAGCCTCAGCAAATGGAAAGTTTATATTTTCATTTAAAATATTCCAGAATGTTCTTTTCATTTCTGTTGAATTGTCCTTTGATTTCATTACAGTAGATTTTCTTCAACAACTTTTTCGAAATTATGAGAAATGCAGATTGGAAGGAGTTTAAGACAGTCAATAAACTAAGATATTTTAATCAGTATTTTCAAACTCTTCTGCTAATTTTTCTGTTAAGAAAAACGATTTTTCTAGGTTTTCTGTTTCTGTTAATTAGTTTCCCTGAAACTAATTGCTTCCTGTTAAGAAAAACGATTTTTCTAGGTTTTCTGTTAATTAGTTTCCCTGAAACTAATTGCTTCCTGTTAAGAAAAACTAGTTTTTCTAAGAATTTCTTGGGTGACAAAAGTGTAGCCACAAAACTACATACATCAAAGCAGTCTCTCAACTTATTTATTATATTCTCTAACTAATCTGATATTTTAGAATTTTTAAAAACTTTATTCCATTTTGTAATTTACCAGATCCATAAATTTTTACACATCAATGAAGTGAAATAGATAATTTCACATAGATTCACAGCTAAATGACTAATGATAAAATGACCAATTGAGAAAGCAATGAAAATTCGCCTACAGGTGTAATCGATTCATTTAATGCTCCTTTTATGAAGTAGCACAGTAAAATTTTATGGTCTAGGCATGATTATCCTGCCATGGTCATTTTTTTCTCAAAGCTTATGGGTAGGGATTCAACTGCTGCAAGACCTAACTATGGCTAAGTTGCTAAATGGCTACACAAGGGGGAATCAGAACACAAACATACATGAGGAGAGTAACTATTTTATAACTTCACTTCTTACTTTGATAAAGTAAAAGCTTTTAAGTAAGCTTAAAAACGTCTAAGACAATTTAGTGTGTAAAATTGTAAAGAATACTAGCTTATGATATACAAATTGTAAAGAATACTAGCTAGTACTAGTTGTAATTCATGAGAAAATGTACCTTAACAGAAGCCTAATATTAAAAAACAATACTAAAAAACTAGAAAGAATGGAAGAACTATTCACCTAACAAAAAAAAAATTAACTGCTAAAGCTTCTTACAGAATAAATATTGGAACCAAGAAATGTAAAATAATATGAAGTTTAAATAAAAGCCATTCAAGGGTTTATTTTGCAACTGTATAAGATTAAATAAATATAGCTTCTTACCGGTCAAGAACACCATTTACTTCTAATCCTAATTTCGTACATACGCCTCCTGTAACTTCGACGGCCTTTAAGGATTTAACTGGATAAAAAAAGAGTTTGGAAACGTTTCCAACTTTGATGTAAGATCGTTTTGTCTTCTTCCAAATAAAAACACTGATTGCACTTACAATCAGTGCTGAAGCAACAATCCAAGACGTTTTCCAAGTTTGTAACATTCCTACAAATAAAATGAAGTGGAAAATTAAAATTTAATTTGTTTTGAGTAGAAATAGATTTACAAAAATTATTTTAACTATTCTGATATTCCTCTTAAGTATTGGAAAGTATTCATACATGTGAAAGATTACTACTTTAGATATTTTTTATATGAAACCCTTAAGCAATCATTAATAGGCTACAAATTGAAAGCAAACAAATGGGCAGTTCTGTTTGGAGAATATATTAATGTTATTGATTTTTTTAGCTGCAATAATTCAAAAACTAGCCTTTACACAAATGTTTGCATAAAAGTAAAACGCTTCCATTAAAATATTTTTTCTTTAGTACAGTTGCCTCTTAAAACCTATGTTGGCCTCTTAATAACACATTTTACAGATTCAACAACCTGCGAATATTTGCTGGATAAATTGTATGGGAATTCAGTTCTGAGAATTCTTAAAGATACTAATGGAACGTTTCACTGTGAACTTAAAAAGAAATTTAACTTTTGTTCTACTTTTTCTGGTGAAATGAAGAGACTTTGAACGGAACGAAAACGAATAATCACAAAATTTTCAACACTTACATCTTGTTCAAAGTTCACGTTCATCTCTCGATTGCTCGGACCTGTGTCTCCGAACGCAATCGTAATACCGAACGAAAACAAGTAGAATCGCGCGCCACAGAATGGATCAACATGGAAGTACATTCTATACAGTCTGGTTCTGAAAGCTGCGCATGCCTGAAGGTTGTGACGTAGAAGCAGGCACGTGCCAACAGGGGGGGCCGGGAGGTTTTTGGCCACTCCTGTCACTGAGGAGGAGGGGCGAAAGCTATATTTCGCCCCTCCACACCCACAATATCAGGGAACATTAATAACATTTTAACTTCAAAAGTAACATTAAACAGTACCGTTAAAAAAATTTCGGCCAATTTAATTTCCTGTCAATAGATGCAGGCTCAGATCAGGAGGAGGGTACAAACAGGCACTTGTCAACATAGGGGCAGGGGGTATTTGGTCCCTCCTGTCACTGAGGAGAAGGGGCGAAAGCCATATTTAGTCCCCTGCACACACACTATCAAGGAACATTAAGATTTTAACTTCAAAAGTAACATTAAAAAGTACCGTTAAAGCAAATTTGGACTAATTTCATTTCCTGTCAATAGATGCAGGCCCAGATCAGGAGTAGGGCAAACAGGCACTTGCCAACCGGGGGGCAGGGGTATTTGGTCCCTCCTGTCACTGAGGAGAAGGAACGAAAGCCATATTTAGTCCCCTGCACACACACTATCAAGGAACATTAAGATTTTAACTTCAAAAGTAACATTAAAAAGTACCGTTAAAGCAAATTAGGATTCTAATTTCATTTTTTGTCAATAGATGCAGGCTCAGATTTAGAGGAGTGCAAACTTGGCATTTGCTCTGGGCAGCCGATTTCGTGGGTGGGGCTCAAAAATTAGTGTAAAGAAAAAAATATAATGTATGAAAACAAATAAAAAATTATAGGACATGAAGGTTTTCATACGTTGTCAATACTTTGCATGTACTCAAGAAAGTTGGTCGACCCTTCGACGACATTGACAAATTACTGCAGATCATTTAATTAAAATAAAACAATTACCGCAGTCATTTCGGTCGTACATCTCCACACACACATGCCTCAATATCCACAAACATAAAAAACTTCTTACAAAGGTTTTATCAGAAAGGTTTATGACTTTTCTCCAGCGCGTTGTGTTGAATGGATTTATTTAAAATTGTTTAAATGATAGTTTTGGACATTTTTTTTTGTAAAAAAATGCACGGGGTGGACGCTTTTTTTTATGAAGTACGCAGTTAGCAGCCCGCCCTTAAATTAATATAGATTTATACTACATATACATATATATATATATATATATATATATATATATATATATATATATATATATATATATATATATATATATATATATATATATATATATATATATATATATATATATATATATATATATATATATATATATATATATATATATATATATATATATAGAGAGAGAGAGAGAGAGAGAGAGAGAGAGAGAGAGAGAGAGAGAGAGAGAGAGAGAAAAGCACGGAGGGGGCGCATTCTGAGAGCTTCGATAAATTCCCATAAAAGGGTATTAAATGAAGGGGCAAAAAACACAAAATTAGATTTTGAAAATAACGAATTTGAAAGTTTCCTAACACGTAAATGTATGAAAAGTTTATCAAGAAACTTCGAACAAATTTTATTTGTGTAGTAAAAGTTTATATTTAACTAAAAATGAAAAAAAAATTGTTTCAAAGATCCAAAGTACCAAAAAATAAATTCTTCCTCTGAATATGTGGAGAAAGGTGGCCCAGCATACCGATACTTTATCACTTTGTTTTACGTCTTTAAAGTGGTTCTACCCCCAAAATGAATGCACATGATGCTCGCACTTGAATGCTACGAGATTATTATCTCATTTTCGAAGAAATTGCTGTGTATAGTGGTTTCACCTCTGGATCCTTTAAATGTATTGGAGGGCTCGACCATGTCTTTGACGGCATGTCTTGAGAAAAGCGATTTATTTTTATGACTGACTGACGGATTGTATGATAGGGTTTTATTGCGCTAGGTCTCAAACTGGACAAGAAGCGCTTGACCAACTGACGGAAATGTAGTTTGAAGATAAGGGCATTCCGGAAATCGCAACAAATCTGCCATTGCTTATTTTGATGATTTACAGTATAGGGTCTTTTAAATTTTCGGCTTTCTTATTTGAAGTAAATACGGGAAACTGCCTGCAAGTGAACTGTTCTGAATTTTTGCCCGATGGATTATTTAGTTTTACGGATTTCCTTGACGAGTAAGGTTTCGAGCTTAATGTTTGAAAGTGAACTCTTGAATTTGTGAAGTAATTAAGTGACGGAAACGTGAGAACAGTGCATTGTTAAAACTTGTTGCTTCGCAAACCAACACTCCTGTCGTAAGTGATTTCGCTTTTTTTTACTTTAACACTTAATGCACCCTAAACTGATAGCCGCATCAGTGAAAAAAAACATCTCCATTTTGTTCCCTGTACAATTTTGAATAAACCATGTTAATCTCGTAATATTCTGATCTGTACTCAATCGACAAACCTTCTTGAGAATCGAGTGAAAAAAACCCAGTTTTCAATCCTGCGACAGCGGCGGTGGTATCTTTTTTTAATATAGAGAGAGTCTTAAATATTTCTAACTTAAAACAACAGTAATACTCAATAATTGAAAAACGGGTTTCCAATAAATATACCTATTCCAAGTTGTAGTTAACAAAAACATTCTTATTTTTATATAAGTAGTATGAACAAAATTTGCGGTCGCTAAGCAGTAAAAATTGCGACTAATTTTTGATAAATGTTAGGCAATTATAAATCTAATAAATTGGCTACCTGAACCATTATATTCCAAACTTTCGTTCGATATATGAGCTGCCGACCAACCCGTATAGTGGTTAAGGTGTTAGCCTCTAGATCGGAAGGTTCCTAGTTCGAATCCGGGACGGGCATGGATGTTTGTAAGCGTATGGCGTAGTGGCGGCTTGTGCACCTTAAATCTGTCGTCCTCACGTTGGGTTGGGGTGGAAGTTTGGAGAGTGGGGTGCCAGCTCAGGTGTTGCTTCGTCATCTGACCGTGGTTCAAAATTACGAGGTGTTGTCCTCAGACCTTTTCCTTAAGGGATTAATTCCGGACCGTAGTCAATAGCCAGTTGTGTTGCTCAAGTACGACAATAACTAATAATTACCAACTACCGACATATGAGCCTTAAAATTTAATTAATAGAAAATTTACTCATTTCCCCGTTCTCGAAAAAACGAGGAATTTTCAATATAATTTTCTGCAAGGGTTTATTATTATCTATCATATTTATATTAATATTGCACTCAGAATTTTAAAACTTTGCCTATGTAAGTTGTAAGTGGTGAAAAAAGTTTTTCCAAATTAAAAATCATCAAAAATTATTTCAGACCCACAATAACTCTACATAGACTAAGTAGATTGACTATAACTATCGAAAATGAGTTTTGTAATAAATTGTGTTTTAAAGAACTCATACGAGATTATGCAGAGTAAAAGGTCAGAGGAAAATGTTTCGATTAAAAATGGAATTTTTTATTATTGTCAATTGTGCTTTTTAAAAACCAAATTTTCAAATACATTTTATATTTTAATTATTGTTATTAGTTTTTAATTTTTTAAAATTAATGTTTATCTTATTTCATTGTTTTTTTAAAATATTGCCTACTGTGCTTCATTGAAACCGAATTTTTAAATATAGATTCTGTTAAAAAAAAATCGAGATAATTTTTACCCATGTGATTCAAGCAAATCAAATATAAATCTAAAAAGTTCAGAAAAATCGAAACGTTTAGAAAAAAATCGACGTTTTAATTTCTAATTTAAATGTATTGTAAGTTTTAAAAATCACCATAAAGTCATTTAGTAAATATTGTATAAAGAAAAAAATATGATTTTTTTAAATCAAGTGTTAATTGATGAATACCTTTTTATATAAATTAATTCATTGTTTATAATTTATTATTAATAATTAATCAATATTAATATAATTAATTTATTCTTCCCACTTTTTACAGGGGTACTTTTCGGGAGAAACCCCCTCCCCATTCAACAACCCTAGTTACGCCTATGCTCGCCCCCCCCCCTCTATTCAAAACGTTGGCACGTCCCTGCCTACAACAGTTCCAGGCCCTGACTCCGTCGAAAACGAACATTGTAATTAAAAGATCTATATTCAATCGGCGTCAGTAGGATGAAGGAGAAATTTTCGACGCCTTTGTCAGGGAGCTAAAAAAAGGGGTCGGATTCTGCGAATTCGGTGATCAAGCGGAGTCTGTGGTCCGGGACCGAATCGTGCTCAATCGTAGTCAACCACCTGAGCCTGCAAGAAAGAATGCTCCGCGAGTCGGACCTCAGTGTATCAAGAGCTGTACAAATGGGACAGACTGCAGAGCTGAGTAAAATGAGTGCTCTAACGGTGAAATACCAATCCGTTGATCACATCGGAAGGAGAGTTCACCAAAAACCAGCTGATGCAACGTTCTCAAAGACTTCAGCGGGTAACCGACCCTTCGTTAAAGGGGAAAATTCAAAAGAACTTTTCCCATGTCGGAAATGCAATCGAAAGCATAGTGAAGGACAATGTCCAACATATGGTAAACAGTGTTATATGTGCAATAAGTTTAGTCACTTTGCTTCCATGTGTTACAATAAGCAAGTTCATGTGGCGGCAATGGAGCAGAGCAGCAAGGTATTAAGAGAAAGTGATTGGCGAGGCATATTGACTTCTAATCAATCATTTACAGCAGTCAAACGATGATACACACATTTCAGCGCAGCCTTACAGAGCTTTTTATACACGGCTCACAGGGAAGTTTAGAGGGTGTTTCTCGGTCCAGACATGCGTGATCGCTTTGTAATTATAATCATTTGCATTTCTTAACCTGTTTTGCATTTCCTGCAAGTTTAGTTTAATTTGCATGATTCCTTCATGGTATTGCAATTTTTACAAACAGCAGTAAGTATATTTCAGATTTCCCCATTTATTCATTGTTTAGTTGGATGTCGCTTCTTGGTTGTGTGTGTGTGTAGAAACAGCGGCTTTTACCCATGTGACTCACGTGAGGTGAGGTCTATAGCCAATCTCTACGACCCGAACCAATAACTGTTTGTCAGATCTGTCTCAGGTCCGAACACCAGGGCGCATCAGTTATTTTTGGTTCTGTCGCTACACTTAAAGGCATAGCCCCATCGTGCACAGACACAAGATCAATAGAAGTTTCTGGGTGGACTCAGTTTTTCTTTGATCCGAACCATCGCCATTCGTTCGTTGTGTTGCTCCGGTGCAACGTTAATTAACAACCTACTCACTGTATGTTTGTTATAATCAAGTATTATTTGACAACTTCTTAATGATACGATAATTCAGTATTCTAAATAAAGAATTTCAAGTCCAACTTTAACGTCAGTAATATAATTAATACATTGAAAACATTACTATTTTTTTTAATTCATTTATTCTGAACTATACACGTAGTTTGAAAATTATTGTGATTCTTCGCTTAACAATTTAGTTTTTGATTCTGGATGGATGTGAGCAATGTATAGATGTGTTGATCTTCAAAGTAAATAAATACATATTAATTTGTTGTCCAACGATTGAACATCCCACTGTGATGGTTGGTTGGGTTTTATGGGACATTTTGGGCATGGCCTTAATTGGCCAAGCTCTTGCTGTAATGAAGCCGATACTATTTATAATTTTTGTTTCTGCTTTGCCGAGCCCATCATTGAACGAAGTTAGAACGTTTTGGGAATCGGGACACATTCTGCTGATGGCGACTTTGTCGGACACAAAATTACTACACTACTCTACAGTAATGGACCGGATAGCAAGATATGATGGTATAAGGAAAAAAATACATGCTTTAATAAGGGGATGGTCCCCCACGTGCTGCAACTACATTAGCAACCCTTCTGGACATACTTTTAACAAAGTTTTGATACACAGCTATGGGTATTTGTGTCCATTCCTGCTGCAAGAATATTGCCACCCCAGCAGTAGATTTATGACGTGGTTCCCAGGTCCGTAAGCGTCGCTCTAACTCCTCCCACAAATGTTCGACGGGGTTTAGGTCGGGACTCTGAGCAGGTCAGGGAAGACATTTTACATCCAAATCTTGCTACCACTGCTTGACAGAGGCTGCAACATGAGAGGGAACGTTGTCGTCCTGGAAGTAACATTCGTCCATTCCATAAAATTGTTAGATCGTAGGAAGAACCTGACTGTACAAAATGTTCATGTAGGCGCCGACGTTCAATTTACAATGAACAATTTGCAAATGTCCCAGGCCATACCTCGAAAAACACCCCCAAATAAGAACACCACCACCACCGAACTTGACAGTTGGAATGATGCACTTGGGTAACAGACGTTCGCCTGGCATTCGTCAAACCCAAGCACGCCCATCCGACTGGAAGAGCGTGTAGCGTGACTCGTCGCTCCATAAAACAGTTTACTCGTGGTGCACAGTCCAGTTGCTACGTTGCAAACACCAAGCGATTCTGCCGGCTTTGTTGGATGGAGTGATGTTTGGTTTGTGTGCGGCAACACATCCGTGGATAATGAGGGAGTGCAGTTCTATCCGCAAAGTATAGGGGTGCACCGTAACCACTGTTGCCCGTTGAAACTCACTGTTGATGATTTGGAGTGGTTTCTTGCGGTTCTTACGAACCTCACGCTTCAGGAGAAGCCGATCCCGTTCGGTCAGTGTACGAGGACGACCAACATGTGCAGTTCGTGTCCCAACCATAGAGGAGATATAGAAGTCTATGGTCCCAACTCCAGGAGTCTTCCACTTCTTCACGGCATCACCAACAGTTGACCGTGGCTGTGATAATTCTACCGCAAATGCGCGAATAGACTTGCCATTAATGTGACAACCAACTATAACACCGCTTTAAAAGTCACCAAGTTCCTTTCGTTTCGACATATTGTCACAATTTCACACAGAACTAACGACGTTACCACTTCGCATATCATACTTAACCGTAACAGGTCACGTACGAGCACTGGATTTGTATAAAATCCGACATGCAGTCGTATTTTATGCAAATCCGCTGGCTTTCGATCCATTATTGTAGCATAGTGTATATAAATATGTAAAA
Source organism: Metellina segmentata (assembly GCA_947359465.1). Classification (NCBI taxonomy): domain Eukaryota; kingdom Metazoa; phylum Arthropoda; class Arachnida; order Araneae; family Tetragnathidae; genus Metellina; species Metellina segmentata. The sequence goes on from OX375878.1 coordinate 79,118,185, forward strand.
AAGCAAATATAAAGACAACATGGAAATATTATCATAATTAGTATCATATTGTTACTGAAGTCATAATATTTAAAATTTTTCAATTACTAGGGGACTCCACCCCCTGCTCCCTTAAGCTCACCAACCTCCGGGGATTGCTATCTTAATAATTCGTATAATCCTGATTTGACTTTCCGGTCCATGACGTCAGAGCGAGGGCTTCGCCCCCTGCTCGCTAACGAACGCCAACCCCAGGGGATTGCTACGCAATCCAGTTTGGTTTGCTTCGAAAATCAAGACTCCTTTCGTAATTTATTTCCCATTTTTTTAATTTAACACTTAATGCACCATAAACTAATAGCCGTATTAGCAAAAAACCTTCTTCATCTTGTTCCCCATACACTTTTAAACAAACCGTGTTATTCTCGTAACTTTATGATCTGTATTTTCTCGGTAAACCGTCTGAGAACAGAGTGAAAAAAGCGAGCCTTTTTCCTCACCAAATTAAAAAAAAATAGTTTTTATGGTAAAACTCAATGTACCACAATGAGAACATTCTTTCTTCATATCTACACTACCTAAGTATTGGTTTAATTTTTGCCGTTTTGCCGTTAACACAAGTATCACGATCAACTTTTCTTTTCAATCGTGCTTCAATTACGGCAGGCTCTCGCTCAGCCTTTCTTCGAATTTTTTCATCGTGTGACAACACTGAACGGCCCATTTTTACTTGCAAAAAGGATTCAAGGGTAAATTATTATTATTACAAAAGTGAATTAAGTTTGTGCTGCAGAGAGCAAAGGATACGGCTTTACTTCTATTGTTCTGCATTAGATTACAGTGAAAACTGAAGAAACAAAATTACATAAATAAGACATAGTATTTTGTGTACAAAGGATCCTAGTAAACTTTTCAATTTTCTAGCGCGTGCTCTCAAATTTTATGAATGAATTAATTAAAAAATATAACTGTGTTCATCGTCTGTGAGTGCTCCGAATTCATTAGCCTGTTGAACCGTAACCATCGATACTATCGATGGTTACGGTTGAACCACAAGACTCATATCACGTGACTCGCTATTACCAATCACAAAGCGAATAAACCTGAAAAAGATTGCAATTTTTTTTTATAATAGAAAAGAAAGATAGAAAGATTACCCACAGTACTAATTATCAGTTAAAATTAATTGTTGCCTTAAAAATACTTATTTTTAATTTAATTTATAATTCCAGATAACTTTCGTTACTAGTTCCATAATAAATTAAAATTAATAATTAAATATTATTTTTAAAAACAGGAGGATAAGGGTCACATTTTACCAAGTGTTGTAATATCCTCTATACAAATAAAAATAGTGTTTGTTTTTACATTTAATATTTTCGACTCATTTCAAGTTAATTATCCATTTTGGACCCTTCTGATGCAAAATCCGTATCTTGGGCATTTGGTGTCTGTCTGCGCACCAGTCTGTGTTTGTGCCCGTACTACATCCAAACGGTTGAATTTATTTTCATGACATTTTTCATACTGTGATTACTTACATTTATTTAGTGACTGAACTTGGTTGAGTCAGTTTGTCCGTCTTCTTGATGATTTGGTGTCTGTTTGGAACGAATTACCCTTCCGACACTTGTTTCTACACATTGATGGCAGCACATCGCCCAATACATTAATTTTCATGGAGTATCGGCAAAGATCTAGCTGTGTGAAAAAAGGCCCGTTGTTCGGTTTCAATGTATTTCACTCCGAGTATTCTGTTCAAGGTACTAACACAGACCAAACATATTTGTACAGAATAGTCTTAGCAGTTTCAACAGGCACATATTTCCTAAGGATTTAATAAACAAATCGCCAGGCAAAGTGTCTCATGCCCGATGGCTAACTCGTGCTAATCGAATTCCACGTTTCAATAGAATCTCCTTCTGGAAACTTGGTAATTTTTGCAACGTAGGTCCGTCAAGGTTTACGCTCCAACCTGGTTTGCTATCAAAATTCACAATTACTGTGAAGAGGGAGAACGGCACCAGCTCAAACTCGTCACTGCAACGAGGTATATTTTCCCACAGAACTGAAAGCCAAAGTAGATTCCATAATTCAAAGAAACAGACACTGACAATTTATTGATCGCAATGCTGACCGACTCTGAATCGCACATACGTGAACTGGCAGCCCATTCCATTTTGAAAGCCGGCAACATTCAGGAAAACAGACTCCGACTGTTTCAACTTCCTACTGTACAATTTGATGCATCAACTTACACCGATCTCATTGACTGTCAAGAGAATATATATATGATCCAACAATATTGAAATCCATACCTGACAAAGACATACGACTGTTTGTCGCCGCAAAAGCAGAAGAACTGTCTACTACTCCTGCTATGTCACACACAAGCTGTGTAAAGAGCAGTCGAGACTGACAGAAACTTCTGTCAACTTGAGCGAAAAATCTGAAAGAGGGCTTTATAAAAAAACAAATAGTCTCGAAAAGCAACGCCGAAATTCGATAACAAGAAGGATTTTCGCGCTATTTGAAATATTATAATGTTATAAATGTCATTTTTGTAAACTTTTTCTTGTAATAAATAAATTTTATAATACTTATACAATTTTAAATTTGTTTTGTAGTCGCACATTTTAAAACTTTTTTTTACCTTGCTGTAACAACTCATCAACCCCACCCTAATGCACAATTAAGTTAAGAATATCACTTTCTCGAACAAGAATGGTACTAGACAAATTGATATAATAAGGTTCTTTGAATAACTCATGATTAAATAATTCGAATAATAAAACACTATAGTAGATCTTATTCAAGTAAAAGTTATTCGTTTAATTTTTTATTTGTACAAGAAAAAAAACTTGTGCAAATAAATTTAAACGAATGCTACAATAATAATAGTAATATACAGGGTGGCACAGCGGTAATGTTTGAAACGAAACGAAATTTCAAAACACATACGAGTGATGAAGATATTTAATGATATATACTGAAATTACATAGTAGGCAGCTGATGACAAAGAGGTTCTAAGTGACCGTCTTATTTAACAACAGCAGTGAGGCGGTTCTGGAATCCATCCATCACGCGTGAGCAGACTTCGATGTCAATCGTGTTGACTGCTCGAATGCAATTGTAATGGCAGTTTTTAGTTCAGGAAGAAACTTAGGACTTGATTGCCACACTTTGCTCTTCAAATAACCTTACAAGAAGAAATCGCAAGGGTTTAAATCCGGGGAATAGGGTGGCCATTCGATAACACCTTGGAAATGCGATGGGTATACCAACCCAATGATTCGATCGTGAAAATCCTCATAGAGCACTTCGAAAACTTCCTCCGCACAATGTGGTCTTGTACCATCCTGCTTAAACCAATGACCATGGACCAAGTTATTACCGTGAAGAAAAGGGTTTGAACTTGTCATACAGCCTAAAGAAGAGAATTGAAACACAATTTTGAATACAAACATAGAGGGGGGTAACAAAACGAAGCATTTTGAAAACTTAAAAAATGGCTTATCTTTTCATGGTCTTTTTTTCCGGCCAGTTTTTGTCGTGAAACTCCTCCTGCCATGCCCGTTGCACTTCCTTTATATTTTTATGGCATTTGGCCATTTCGAGCACAATAAATACTCGAGCAACTGTTGAATATTTATTAATTTTCGCTTGTGAAAATCCCAATTGAACAACACGTTTACACCGTTCGCTAACAAAACACACACCTATACAATTACCCGCTCTAATCACCAAGTTTGGCCTCACTTACTCGCAGCTAGTGCCATATAGAGTGCCTATATAATAAGAGTGGCGACAAGGGACCAAATTTGGCCCTATGCGCATGCGCGGCAGCCATTTTTCTACCAGAATCGTCTCAAAGCAGGTTGCTGGACGAATTAATATATCATTTCAAGTAGAAAAAAAAAAGGCATATGATTGTTATAATATGGATACATTCGGTATAAATGAATCATATAAACGCTCAATTACATGCGTAATTGATGAGATGGATTGCATACGCGCTAACTTAGATTGCGGGAAACATCATGTTATTCAAAAAACAGCTATTTACTTAAAAAGTCTTCAAATTTATGCTGACAAAACACTAAAATAATAATAAATAAACTTTCTAGAATACGAAATGGAACATGAATAAGCTATATTTTCTTTTTAATTGAATATACACACGTTTTTCTCGAACACACAAAAAGTTCCCATGTTAAGTCTACGGGAGCTAGGAAAAGACCGCCTCGGGCGGTAGAAAAGGTCTCTAAGCCAATCAGAAAGTGTTTCCCGTATGTCGTCACTCTTATTATATAGGCACTCTAGTGCCATATATTATACTTTTTTTTAAAACACTACCCGCTGGGCCACCCTGTATATTAATAATACAAATCTGGGGAATTCATCACATACCTACTTATACATTATATTAAAAAAAAAAACGTAAATGACGAAGGCTCCTATGCAATTTACCACATTTGAGGTGGTTGTTTTGCCCATTGAATTATTTTTATACTTAACACTTTGAGCACGATGTGATTTTGCAAGAACAATGTCCTAGTAAGTCCGGATTTAAAAAAATGAAAAAGAACTTTTAAACACTTTTTGAAATATTTAGAAAAAGAATACCAAATGCTGGTAATTTTTCGTTAGTGATATAAAGCATATCTTCCCTCTAGAGAGAGCATTATGACACTGTTTTACAATAAAAATTGACAGCATTTAATAAGTTTGTGTATTGGAATCTTTTTATAATAAGTTAAGACACTTGGTTTCCTCATTACTTCAGGGACAATCCCTGTGGTGATCTTAGTTTTTTCGTATAAGGTTGGTAAATTTTAAGATTGGTTTCCACACACACGCAACTAAAAACATTCCGTTCTTAGAACACATAGAGTCAATATCATGAGGAACAAGTTATATGAACTTACATTGTTTCTCGTAGAGAAATGTGGGGACCTGGTGTTATCTCTCGATCGGAATTGTTGGCTGTCCCAGTTTTTATTCTGTCAAGTGTGTGGCTGAACATTCTACAAATTGATATATGTGACCACTTTTGAAGATTTGTATCTACTATTTTTGACAATTGAGGAATAGGAAAGCATGACGAAGTCAATATTTTTAATTATAGATAATCTATATATATAATTCTCTTACGTGGCACGCAAAAAAGACGTTATTTGTAATCGCGTTTTGGCTACATTGTATGATTGTTTGTTTATCACGAAGCCTCGCGCTTGAATTGAATTTATAGCGTTATCGGATGAAATTTTATTGAAAAAAAAAGAATTTTAGTTGAGCTGTTGCAGTTAATAATAGAAATCAAAGAAAGCGGAGGATCTTTTCAGGGCCATTTAAAAAAACGGTCCTTTTCAGGGCCAACAATTATAGTTCAACAAGACGCTTGCGCTACAACTTTCGGCAACAAACTCAATGAAAAAGTGTGGGTGGTTCGAGTGCTGGCGAAATGTACACACACAAGCAACATGATAGGTATTCAATTTCCAAAGCAGAGCTCACATTTCGAGTCAAAATTTGCTCACAAGTTTTTATTTGATTTCTAATTTCAGAGGTACTGTATATATATTTTCTATAGTACAGCAAATTTAGGTAAAAGCATTTTTTTGGAATATTATATTTTGTAAGCAATCCCTTCTGCTAGGACACATGTCTTCATTGATGCGAGCGAAGCGAGCATAGGTTCGCGCAGCGAACCAACGAGGATTGCGAAGCAATCCTCCGGGGGTTGGCGAGCTTTAGCGAGCAGGGGGCGGGCCCCCTAGTTATTTCTTTAATATATTACCGGAAATTTTGTCATACAATCATTGTGAAATATATATATATATAATAAATTTAATTCTGTAAGTTTTGAAATTGGAAACATGAATAAAATAGTTTAACTATCATATAAGATACAATTTTAATACGACTAATGAATAAATAATTATCGTTTGGTAAAATATAATCAAATTTTACATTTAAACATATAAATATCGTTTGGTAAAATAAAATAGAATTTTTTCTTTTAAATTCATATCGAATAAAATAATATTTAAATTCATATCATATTCATAATAAACAAAAGCTAAGTCATAAAAGTCAGTTAATGATATCCCCAAGAACGAGATAAACGGGAACTCTAAAATAGGCTTTACTTTATGCTTTATAAAATCAGCAGCATTTCTATAGTGGCTAGCAAGTAACCCATTCATCAAGTTACGCAAGGCATAACCTAATTACACTAAAAATTGACAAAGGTCAAATCCTCATGTTTTGGCCGGACATAAGATATACGTGATTCAGTATGTTCGCATAGAAAATGTTCAGCCAACCATATCGCCCAGCCTAAAGTTTCATTCCGAAAGTTTTACTTTTCATTCACACACTTTTTAACTCGGAACCTGTTCTTTTTATAGTTATTATTGTTATTCTGTTTTAGTATTCCCTTACCACCTCTACATGAAGAGACTTTTTCCCCGGGAACAGGCAAAATGTCACTCAGAATATCCATTTGACTGATTGTTGGCAGAAGGTTGTAATTTTCGGAGACCTAAAAAAGCTTTTTAGCAACTATAAAATCCTTTAAATACAGTAATATTTGCATTCAAATCTAGCTATAGTGTGTAGAAATGTCCACTTTGGAGAAATGTCCAGGATCACTGAACCAAAGAAAGGATATGCATGTGAGTATTGTTTACATAGTTTGTTTATGTTCAAATTCAGCACTATTTGCGATTCATATTTTGCTTACTGTGTGAATATTAAAACAATCCGGTCTATGTAAATCCTAAATTTCTAAATAATTTCAGAACGTTAGATCATTAACTTTGAAACTAAGGTGCTGTTCACATGATGATTAAATAGGGTTGGTTGAGTTACTATGCATACAGTTATAAGCCCTTTGATTGAAATGGACTTAAAATTGTAATGATAGAAATATTAAATATAGTTTTAAGTAGATGCACATTTTACATTTTCCTTTAGAATCTTACGAATAATATATGTGATTTTTCAACTCGCTTGTTTTATCATACCTGGGAGTGCAGAAGACATGTATGTGAAGATCTTTTTTTTAACAACATTGAGCATTTTTGCAATTTGTAGAGAGAAGAATTATCAAAATGTATGTTCAGATAAGTAATGATTTCAATATACTTTTTTCACATGATCATGATGCATCTCAAAACAATTTTATATTTATGAAGTGTAGCTTTATACATATTACTAGCAAAATACCCGACCTTACTCGGTTTGAATTGGTTTACTCTAGATTGAAGAGATAATCAAAATATATAATGACTTACGTTTTTTGTAGAATAAAAATTTATTTTAACATCTTTCGCCATCTTTATATTTTCTACAACTTACTTGGACACAAATCCTACACATGCATATCCATTCATGTATTATATTTCACATACATCGCACAATTGCTGTATGACAAAGCTACAAAATGACGAAAGGTGATACTAAGGTTACTACTATAAAAGACGATTTATAGGAAGATTTGGAATTCCCTTTCTCAAGTTCTTTTCATGTTCAACTCAATTAATTAAAATTACGATTTACGGCGAGTGCTCTCGCACTCATAGTCAACAAAACAATATTTTTTTACTTGTGGCACTCTTGCCTCCGGTATGCAACATTGTGAAATTTTGCAATCTTCTCCTGTCATTATTACAACGAATTTTTTAATGTTGGAAAAAGTTCCAGTTTGGATTAATAAACATTATTATTCTTTAAATAACGGCATTATTCTTTCAATAATGGCATAACTACACTTAAAATTTACTGAAAATGTATACTGACTTGCCTAACATTTTTAAGTCTAATACGTTGTGGTGCTGTTGCGTGTGATGAGAAGGAAAACACATTTATTAAAATAATAAATATTTAAAACAGGAAACAGCGAAGTAAAACAAAATAAAAGATGTCGCAAAAAATTGTTCTAAAGATATTAATTTGTGATTCAATTTTATCTCTTGATCTCGCACAGTTGCCACAACTTACAACTAAAAGTGTACAAAATTTAGAAATGTGAAATTAATTCAGAGCGAAAGAACCAGAAAAAATATCACTGCTCGCGCGATCTTGTTCATTCTCGTTTCATTGAAAAATATCGTCTGTCCCAAATATTCGGAAATCGTTTTCATTGCACAAAGAATAAAAATAAGACTCGAAATAAATGAAGTATCAGAGATGAAATTCCATAAAAAAAAATAATTTTTTGAAGAATAATTACCTTTTTAGCAGTACTGGTAAAGCAATCGAAGTAATCGTAATATTCAATAGACATTCCAATTTTTCCAAAACTACCAAATTATGGTTGATTTAAGTATACTTACTCAGGTGTTTTAGCATTAAACTCAACTAAATATAACAATAAAGAAATGTTTAATATTGCATTCACTAAACTAATAGATAATGTATAAAATAAAATACAATGCAATCAAATATCTGGAATACAATTCATGTGATGTCTACACAAACACACAAACCTAAAATCGAGCATAGAACAGAAAGACGGATAGACAGACTTTCGCAACCAATACCACTCACTAAATGAAGATAAGTACTCACTGTATGCAAATTTTCATGAAAATATCTTATACCGCGTGGACGTGTATAGGGCACAACATACAGACAGACGGACGGACAGACAGACACCAAACGAGAAAAAGGCGGATTCGGCATCAGAAGGGTCCAAAACGGATAGAAAACTTGAAATGGGTCGAAAATATTGAATGTACAAACAAACACTCCATTCTTTGCATAATAATAGTTTCAACAAGAACTACGTTTAATTACAAACAAAAATAATTATCGACAATTCAAAATACAATGACAATATACACTCTCACATCAGCATTATTTGCAATACACTGTAAAGCCGGAATTCAGTTCTAAACAAGTGTATAAACGAATACTAAAAAACATTTCGTGTAATTCTTTATTTATTTTTAAGCTGTAACAAATAACTTCAATTGAAAGCACTAAGTAAAATGTAATTCTTGCTACTATATTAAGGGTAAGAACTAAAGTATCCGAAGTATAAAATAACTTGCTACAATAAGAGTGAGATATTGGTTAAGTATCTAAAACATTTCATAACAAAAAAGACAAAAAAAAAGAAGTTTGATTTAATATAAACACTTAAAAATTAGGTATTAGGCTTGGCCTCCACTTGTGATTTCTAGTCGCGCGATTTTTCAGTCGCAAAAATAAACTCATTGTTTCAAACACAAGTGCACACACTTGCTTCTAAACAATCGCAGCGATTAAAAAGTTGCAACCGATCCTATTTTCGTTGCGACGTGACTGTCGCTCTACCCAATGAATAATACAGACAGGCATGGACGTGCACCCACTTGCGATAGTTTAGTCGCCTTTTTCAAAGGTCAGCTTTTCTTATACATTAAATTATGTTTTTTATTCCCTTAAATCAAGTTTCTATCGTTGCGATCGTTGAAGATACAGTGAAAATTTCAACGGATTTGAAATCTGCGGAATATTTTACACCAGGTAGATCGATACCTCAAATGTGATTTTCTTGAAATAAGTAATGAATTATTTAATAAAAAAATTAATAATCATGTGGTAATTAATTAAATATAAAGCTATTTTTGGTATCGATCTGGCGTAGAATTGTACGCTAATTTGAAATCCCTTAAATGTGATTTTCTTTAAATAAGTAATTAAAATATTTAATAAATAATTAAATAATCAAGTGGTAAATAATAAATATATTTTTGGTATCGATATGGCGTTGAATTGTACGCTAATTTTAATTCCGTTGAAATTTTCACTCTATCTTCAACGATCGCAAAGATAGAAACTTGTGAATTAGGGAATAAAAAATATAATTTTAATCTAATTCAGCAATTTATCTACCGCAGTGTGTTCACATTGTTGATTTTCTGCGACAGCGATTTTTTGGTCGCCGCGACTAGAAATCGCAGAAAGGGGGCCTAGCCTTAAAATATATGAATTGATTCGTCTGAACGTTTAACGCTTCATTAAATTAAAATTTTCAATTTTTATTCTCACAATGTGACTAAATTTTTCTTCCAAAGTTCTAACATTTGTTAAGTGCATGTAAAGTGAAATGTGTTTATAGATGTAAGTGTTCATTTTATCTTTCGTATTACATTATATGAAACCCATCATTCATCAGTAGAAGGTGTCTCCAATACGGAGAACTAATGTCAAACTGACCCGCCTTCGCATTGGACACACAATTCACCCATCGTCATCTATTACTACAAGAGAGAGCCCCCAATTGTAATTCATGCTCATCTCCTTTTTCTGTTAATCATATTTTGGTTGTCTGTCCTGTCTTTAATCATCATCGTCTTAAATTTTAAGAAGTAAATCATGAAACTGCAAGATTTGGTTGGGAAAAATCCCCACTCAACCTCTTTCATTTTTGCATACAGTTGGTTTTTTAAAATCTAATTTTTTCCTTACAAAAATGATTCATGAATCTAATTTTTTTATCATCTAATAATTCACTCCTTCAAATTTTAAACTTTCTTAATTTTATACATTTTAATTTACTTCCCATGCTTCTGTCTCATCTCTTGATTTCTCATTTTTAGCCTCTAACATAACCCTACTACTTGTTTAATTTTGTAATCTTGCGTCTGACAGCTTGTTCTTCCTGGGAACTTGCGGATCCAATCCTATATAATCCGAAAAGCACTGAGCATCTGAATTGAAATAAGTAATTCTACATTCATTCAGAAGGAACAAATACATCCGAATAAATAATTTTTTTTTATGTAAGACGATCTATGGACTATCGAGTTCCAGTCCTTTCCCTCTTTGCTGACTTACAAACTGCCATTGTCATTCATATATTCCACTACTTTTACAGCTTCATCTTCTTTCAGAGAAAGATAAAAAATGCAGTTGCCGAGGTGAGAAAAAAATCCTATTTAGAACAACTTCTGAATTTTGTTGACTTCAAGGAAAGCGTGTGTCTGGTAAGTATTTAGTGTAGAAGTTCTAACATTAAAATGATCGATTTTAATTGACATAAGTGACTTTTATTTTCAAGGAACAACTGATACCAGAGTGATTAAAGAATATTTTAAAGTGTATAGAACACGTTATTATATATGAACTCGGGTCTTAATGTGAGAAACATTAAAACAAATATTTATATAGTAGTTAAATAGTGGCGATATCACCACTGAAATCACTGTGGTAAAAAATACAAGGGGAATGCCCATATATATTGGAAAATAATTACATATTCTCATGACTATTGATTGAATATCAAACATCAAAGTTTTCAGTCCTTTTTTCACAGGGTTGTGCATTATATGCACTGGACAGTCAATAATGATAAAATCTTTCTGAATTTAGATGTTTAATAAACTGAATACATTTTCGTAACAACCACTTCTTGTTCCCCCTAAATTCGTGTTACAATTATCCTATAGCCGAAAATGCTATATTTTTATCAACCAAATTGAATGCTTGTAAATTTCTCATAATAAAATGACCTATCGCACCCCGGCAAGAAAAGTGACACAAGTAAAAAAATAAAAATTTTGATGTTATGTCATTGAAAAATATGTATGAGGTGCCCCAGCGTGTTATATTACTATCCTATAGAATATAATAGAAGTTACCACCATAAATACTTACCTAAAATTTAAAAGAAGCTTATACCATTTCAATATAAGTTTTATAGTATCCTTTAAGTTGATGTTTCTCAAATTCTGCAATTTTGAGTTGTGTCACTTTTCTGGTCGTGGTGCGATATGATATTGGCTTTTTTGTTAGGTAAACTGCTTAAATCGATCATTTTGGTACAAACACTTTCATTAACAATAAATCAACAGCGGAAATATTTTCTCTGAACTGTGGCTACTTGCATCTGTTGCCACTGATATACATTTAACCTTAGACAATGATTCAATAATTTTATTCATGCAATATGGAGCACTTACATTTGTTGCAATCATTGTTGTTTTTGTTCTAGCAGAAGATAAATGTTTTGCGGTTTCGGAAACATCACATATATGTTTCAACAAATCGGTTGCGCAATTAGATGAGTTAAAACTCATGTAGTGATTTAAAATATAAAATGCTAAAGTTGTTTCAGTTGTTGCTATTTTCTCATCTAATTTTGTATATTTAGGTTTTAAAAATGTTTCTATTTTCGATGAGTTTGCCACAGATCGAATGATTGTTTGATGTCTCTTAGATTCAATGTGTTATTTAATATCGTAATTACCTTTATTACCAACACAAACAGTTGTCTATCAAATCGAAAAAAAAGCAATATATTTGCAGTTCGTATCACCTTCAAAACATGGATGTTTTGTTTTTTATTCATCTGAAAATATACATTTTTTAAAATCCATGCTGGCCTAGTGGAGTATAAAAACAACTTAGTTTAGCAAAATTGTGTAACATGATTGGTTTTTACAACAAACTCTTCAATTATCAATGTAAATATTTATTAAATCGAAGATGGTTTAAAACCAGATTGTTCACTTTTTAAAATTTCAAATATGCGTGAATGATTTAAGTATGAAGTTAAACCAGATAAACAATGCGAATGACATTTTAACAAGGAGCTCAATATACGCAGGAGGTAGAACTTTCTATTATACGTCCATGAATTTTAATAATACGTACAATTTTCCTACAATGTACTACAAGATCTAGTACGTATTTGAAGAGCTGTGATTTACATATCGGTGTAATAGGTAATGGGAATATATTAGCGTGTAGAGTTTAAAATGTAAAATATATTTTTTAACGCAATCCGAAGTGATGAACAAAGAGGACAAAAGTAAACAACCGAAAAAAATGGACAAAAAGAGATCGGACTTAAAAAATAGAGTGAAAAAAAGATTCGAGCGGGAAAAGAGGACATGTTCTCTTTAAATGAGATGTTCTGGTAACCTTATACATGACACTAATTTTACTACCAGAAACCACTTGTCTCCGTTACCAGTGATCTTGTGAAGCAATATTTGAGTAACTGATGATTAAAAGAAATTGTGCTAGCATTATCATACTTCAACAGTTGCATGTGTGATGTATTCTTGAGTACTCATGAGAAGTTATTTCTTTCAGGTTATGTGTAGAATATCTGAAGTGAAAAAAGAAGTTTATAACAATGTAGAAATCGGGTATTCTGCCAGTGAATGCGAATTCTTACTACTTGATCAAGATAAATTAGAGCTGAAATGCGCGGTAAGTATTAAAACCAATGGCAAGCAAGAATAGGTTAGCAAATTTTCTGTCTACTGAAAACATTTATAACTAATTGAGTTATAAGGATTAAGCAGCTCCAACCACCAATACCTCTGTGCTCTAAGTTGTTTAAGCCCTCCCGAGAAACATATTAGGACACTTCATGAGTAACCTTAACAATTTTTGAGCAGTTAGAAGAGTTAGGTGTTAAGAAATGTATCGTAAACTCTTTTATCCTTTTTTTAAAATATCATACTTAAAACTTGACTGTAATTACATGTTCGATATATATGTAGGTCAGAAATGTTTTCATGGAAAGGTAATATTTTTCATAGTATGGAAACGGAGCAAAAATTTCAAGACACGAATGATATAAACCGAATGACCAGAAATTTTTCAAACATCAATTTCACCTTACATTCCAAGGAAGTTGTGGGAAGACGCGGTAACACTCTACATCTAATGAAAATGCACATCAGCTGAAACCGGCATTTTTAGATGTATGAGAGATATTATTGTAAGACTATGAAAAGTTCCGCTTCTAGTAAGGATAGAAAATGAAAAACATGAATTATCCTGTGATCTTATACACATTTTCCTGTGTTAAACATCTTTAGTAGGGATGCATCTATATCGCGCCACATTGTGTGATAATTTCTGGCCGAAGCTTCTCTGCAACCTTTTAATCTATTTGCTTCTTGATTTTAATACTTGATGAGGTTTTTATGGTTTGATTTTCCAATGTTATAGAATACATTTACGAGAAGTTTATAGAAAACCTATATGTTCCATTTGTTATGGTCTCTAATGTAGTATTTCTTTTTGTATTTATACCTTTAAACAAAATTATAATAATAAGAATACTAAAGTCAACATCAGAATTACATGTTCCATACTCTTAAGAGTTTGATTTATCTCATATGCTTTTCAGGTACATATGGAAATCTGACATACAAATTATGTCTAAATTGAGTAAGGATAAATAGACATATTGCTTAGTTTGACATTGCTTGCAGTAGAGTACGAAATGGCCATAGTGAACTCTCCCAATCTTGCAATGATCTGTCAACAACCATCGTAAAATTTTTTTTATTACTGGGCATTACATACACATTAAAACGCTGACTATATGTGCTGTGGGTAGTTCGAATTAAATTTCTAATGTTGAATATTGCTTCAAAACAATATTTCTTTGTTCTGTACTGATGTGTTCATTTTAATAGAATTTTCAAACCTTTTAATAATTTAATCATAAATTTTTCATTTTCTAGACAAGATTCAAATAAGTGTTGCAAAACTTATTGTTGGGTTGCGAAACTTGCATAAATAGCTGATAATATTATAGCTGTATAATAGCTCTCTAAATTTGAAGCTGCCCCAGAGCATCTAGAATACAGAAGGATCTGCCTAAGACTACCCATAGATTTATTAACAGGTTTCGCGTTATATACAAAGGCACAAAACTGCGAAACATATCAAAATTTAGAAAATTATCCAATGATTAATGAAAGATGCGCCACTTTTTAGAGCCAAGAAATGCAAACTGTTTAAATGCTGCTAAACATTCATCTCCATTCAGTGACATAAATATTCTCGTTGACCTATTCAAAGTATACTTTCATAAAACCTACGCTGATAAGATAATCAAAAGTCAAAATAATCCACTGCTTATGAAAATGTTTGTCCTGGAGATATTTTCTGCTATTCCGTTTGTGACCCCAATTGTATTTCTTAATGATGGAAATAAATAGGAAAATGGGATCTGTGGAAGTAAATACGTAATATATCATCCGAATAAGGAATCTGCTAAAATTAGCAAAAGAAACCTAATTAATTATTCTAACTATCTAGGCTAAACTGGAGGCAATCTTGATTTCCATTAAAATCATTGGAAGCTCCGAAGATGAAATCTGGTAAATAACAGCTTCAGTGCATTAAGACACTAGAACACCTTACTATAAGGTAGTGGATCCTATTCTTTCATTGCGATAATAGCAGAACTCTCAAAACTCAAGAAATTTCCCAGTACATTTGTGCCATTTTACTGCACATCTTCTTAGGTATCAACGAGCTTCACTAACTCGAGTTACATTGGGATTTTTTCCTTTTCCCATGGGATTTGCTGTCTTTAGTAAACACGAGTGTCGCGCACCCTGTATACCCAAGCGATCGTTTTCGGCTTTTATCACACTGCTCGATTTTATAATCACTACTTTTTCCTTTTCACGACAGTTTTTACTTGAATTTGTCTTGCGTTTGGAGCAGCTTGGTCAAATATTGTCCTTGCGCCATAAAAACCTTAAAACAACCAACCCACATAGTGTACATTTAGTATGGATTTCTTCTCATTTCGGGATATTAGGAATTCAAATGGTGGAAGGACTTGCAAGAACATCGGCCGTAACTTTAATTCATACGAGGGATACTGACATTTGGAGAAATAGATTCCTTGTATAAAAAGAAGGGAAAGTCTGGATTAGGCATTCACACCACCATTTATATAGATGGCAGAGACCCGGAGAAAATACCATCGTTACGTTGTATAGCGAAGAACAGACAACATTGTCAAGATTTAGAACTGGTCGCACCAAAGCTGTAAAATATTTCGCTGGAAATAAGATTTATCTGCCTGTCACAACTGTCAGGGTTACAGCATAACTAACCACGTACTGCAGTGTTTCGGGGTGTCATTGAAGAACATTCCATGATGATCCTAGATTTCTTCACATATTTCACAGGGAACATCATGAAACTGATCTAGCTTTGATCCCGGGATAAGGAAAAAAAATTAAAGGCATCAATTTTCCCAAATCACCGAAGCCCGATTTTTCCAAAGAAAACAAATCAAACCATGTTACATTCTGAAACAAATTCTGTCAAAAATATCACCCTATACTTTTAACGACATATATAATTTGGCATAAGACTTATTTATTCTTAGTTGTAGTGCTTTAGATTAAAAATCTAATAAGCCTCAATTATGATTTATTTCAGGATATATATTGTCAGTATTCTGTATTGAAGAAAAAGGCCGATAAAGCTGAAGAAGAAAAGAATTTTTTAAGGAAGCAATTTTTGGATTACAACAAGACTCTGGATGAGGCTTGCCAGTCATTAGCAGTAGCATTAGTCAGTCGAAGAGACCTCATACTGGCATCAGCTAAATTCCATAATTTCCTATTTGAGGTAAAAACACTATTATGTTTTGAAAATAGTAAAAGAAATATCGATGTTAAAAACTCTTTAACGAATATTTTCTCAGTTTATTTTCTGTTTCAGATCATGATAATCGTAACGAACAGTTTATATAATTATTATTGATATATTGGGACTGATGTGTATTGTAACTTTCTTTAATTTTTTCCTATTATTATAGTTTAGAAAGGAAGTACGAGCGGTAAAAGAATTCGCACATTATTTTGAAGATTCTTCAGGTATCAAAACAGATATCGAGTTCATCATCCAGAATATTTTTATTTTCATTGATAAGCTCGGTAAGTTAAAAGCATTACATTTAAAAATAGGGCTTTGAATTGATTGAATTTTATAAAACTGATATTGAAATAAAGCAGGTTAGTATTTATTCTGAATAAAATGTATTTACAAAAAAATGAACATAAGGGCATTTTTTAATCATGTCTTTTGTCAAAAGTTTAAAATCTAGAAGATAAGTATAAGAAAACTTAAAATAAAAATATACTTATTAATTCTAAAATAAATTTTTGAAACCTATTGAACTGAAAAAATTCAAATCTATTGAATGAATAAAAAAAATCTTACTCAAAAGGAAAAAATGTGTTTAACAGGTTTTGATCTAAATTATTAAAAACTATTATTATATTTTAGAAATATTTGAGTTATGATAATATGAATTGATAAATCTAGTAATTTAATTACATATATTAAATTTATTCATAATTACAGTTATTATCTGTAATATGTACAGCGTTGTGCAAAATCTAAAGAATGCGATTATTTTTAAAGGTTGCAACTGCAACCTTAAGCGAAACGGCCTGTGGCGATTTACATAACCAAGGATATACAGTTGAAAGCTGTTGTATATTAAAATTTTCTAATAGAAGCGTCAGAAGCTCAAACATAGGAATAAGTTCCACCTCCACATGAACTCATTTGGTAAACATCATTCTATGTGTGAAAACGTGGTTCAAAACCTGTATTATTGTTCGAGGTGGTCATACAGCCACAAAGTATGCCTCCCCTCTTTTTTTTACGTTTTTGCAGTTACCCTCCTGTCTTATGGTATCTAGTTCAGTTACACCACTTCAGTTCAAAGACTTTTTGCTGTTCGCTTGTAAACTTCTTATCGGTTTTTTTTTTACACATATGTTCGAGGGCAGCGGTGGCACTGTTGGAAGAGCAACAGATTAGTCACGGAAGGTACGGAGAGTACGAAACTAGGCTTAGCCAAAAACCATCTTGTACGCGGTGGGTGGTGCACGTTAAATCTGTTATGGCCCCAAATGCCATCACGCTGGCGTGATGCGGAAGTTGGAACGCTGGAATGAGAATGGGTGCAATCTCAGGCGTTGTCCTTAGATCTTTCTTTTGAGTTTTATCGCTGACCGTCGCCAATAACTCGTTGTGTTTCTCCAGAGCAACGTTACTTAACAACCTGCGTCATATGTTCGATAACTCCTTACGTATCTTTTGTATCACATTCCCACATTCAGGTCACTTCATTTGAAAGAGGCTGGAAATCTTACTATTTCTTAAGTTTTGCAAGCCAATGTATGATCCAGTCACAGATATACACAGTATTTAGTCCAACTGGTGATTTATTTCTTTGAATAAAAAACAAACTGCAAACATTTTTGATATTGATGAATGATACATTTATAATAACAAGTACTTTAATTCTAAAAGTTTCAACCAGCTATATTCTTTTCATTCAATAGTTTAAACTTGAGTCGAATACATGGTGTCTTTTTCAGAATAATAGAATCTAGTTGTCTCTCTTTACCCAATTCTTGAAAATAAATGAATAAATAAAATCTCTGGTCATAAAATTACCATAATGGTCATGAAGTCAGTTCCAAAAATCGATTTTTAATGGTTATCTTATGTATTATAATTGACATTATTTCAGTTTTATGTAAGTAACAATTTACACGTAGAAAAGTAATACAAAGTGCTACATGTAAAGTAATAAAAAGTTGTTCCATAGGTAATATTGCTGGAGGAGTACTATCCCAGGGATTACAACTGATTCAAGTAATTACCAACCTACGTTTGTTAGAAAAAGAGAAAAAAGAGACCCACAGACAGCATATAGGAGGATGGCTGACGTTTGTAGAAGTGGAACGAGATTTCAGGCTTACGGAGCTCAATCGACTCGCTACCAAAGTACATTCAGCGTGGCAGGTTCAGCATTGTGAACAGGGGGTTCTACAAGTAAGTTAATGTTCAGTAACTTCTCAATAACGAGAAAATAGAGTAGAGTTTTGAAGAGAAATATTTCAATAAATTCAACTATTTTCTAATGGAAAAAGAGGCGGAAAAAATGTAACCGCAGACTTGTATTGTTCACAGTAGAGCAAAATCAAGTTTACCATTTAATAACGAAAGAATTATATTGAGCTCAAACTTCATAATTTCCGATGACAATATTTCGTTTTGAAGCCAAATTTTGAATTTAAAAAATTTAACCTTAGACACCAAATTTCAAGTTAATTCGTTTCTGTTATGATTATACAGATTTTGGAGAGCGAGCACACACACCTAATATTAAATAACCACATAATTTTATTCAGATATTCCCAAATAATCTTCTAACCTCACTGAAATTTCTACTATGTTACTTTTAAAAATCTCAAACACAATCTACGCATCAGTATACATAATGAAACATACTGGACTGAGCAAATCTTCTATCGAATCATTAAGTAAACATGTCTTGTCACCATAACTTGTCTTTATCATAAATGCATTAAAAGGAATGGAAAAACTTGTACACTCAATTCACCCAACGTTTATGACCTTTTAACTACTGACCGATGATAACTGGACAGCTATTAGAAAATGAAATCATAATGAAAAGCCAATAGACGATACTACAACTTAAACAGGTCTTTAAGATCAATATAACTTTTTACTTATCAGATAAATTTAAGAATAGTGTCTACTATTTAGTGGAAAGATCACAAAAAGTAATCAGAAGTTGAAATTGAATTTCATTCTTTAGGCTGTTCAATGGTTGGAGGATTTAAGTGCTGCTATGTTGTCAATATGTAATGAAATCGGAGAATCAGCAGAAGAGGCAGATGACTTGTTTTTACAACATATTCATTTTAAAGAAGTTGCACAAGTAAGAAACATATGGCATATTCATGTTTAAATATAGTCTCCTTTTGTTTCCAAAATAAGTTGTATTTTATGTTTAGATAAATGTTAGGTAGATTTTTTACAAAATGAAGATGCTGGTATTTTTGAAATTCATCATTGAAATGATAGTGTATGATTCGTAAATATATTAAAATATAGTATGTAATTCAATAAAACCTGTATTATGAAAACATAGACATTATTTAACGAAGAAATTAAACCAACACTCGCTGAGTAACATTTATGAAATTTGATATTCTGTTGGAAAGTTTTTCGATGTTTTCTCTCAACCCAACGGCGAATTTTCACTGACAAGAATACTAGAAAATATACTTGTTTTTCGATTCGGAGGTTATTAACAACGACGACTAAATATGTATTCCATACGGTGTTCCACAAATACTTAGAATAATTGTTTGTTGGTTTTTAATACGTAAATACAAAATTTGAATATAAGCATCCCTGTATGTATAGCATAAAACGTTGGTTTCAGTTGAACTAAATTTATGTCCTCTATGCAGTTTTGTACTAGTTTCATTTACTACCTTAGAACGGTTGTTACGATGAGGTAGATCCATAGATTTTTTTTTTCAACTGGGCGAGCGAGAATTAACGAAATATTTACAAACAAGGCCGGTGGACAGCTTTTCGATGTCATAGGGAATTTTAAGGATGGTCTGATGATACGCTATGATAGCCGATTGTCAGCAGTACTGACAGGGTCATGAGGATTTGAGGGTTATTTAGTGAAGAGAGCGTCGTGCAACACTTAAGACTGTATAGCAAGTACATAAATAATGAATAAGTCTGTTTCCGAGATGCAGGTTGTCCATTTGCTAAGCAAACCTCACCAACAAGTCGCTCATTTTCATATTTTCAAGAACACTTGGTGTACTAAATAAAATTACATTGTTAAATGCTTTTTTAAAAATAATTTTTGTGAAAATTTGGAACAAAATTATTATATTCACATAGGTATCAGCTATCAGAGCGCCGACCAACCGGTATAGTGGTTAAGGTGTTAGCCTCTAGATCGGAAGGTTCCTGGTTCGAATCCGGGTCCGGGCATGGATGTTTGTAAACGTATGGTGTAGAGGCGGCTGGTGTACCTTAAATATGTCGAGGTCGAAAGTCTTCAAGTTGGATTGGCGTGGAAGTTTGGAGAGTGGGGTACCAGCTCAGGTGTTGCTTCGTCATTTGACCGTGGTTCAAAATTACGAGGTGTTGTCCTCGGATCTTTCCCTTAAGGGACTGATGCCGGACCGTCGTCAATAGCCCGTCGTGTTGCTCTAGTACGACGTTAACTAAAAATTACCAATTACCAATTATCAGCTATCAGAACGCAAATATGAATCCAAGGGTACTAACTAGAAATATTGACTTTTATATTCTCTTGCCTCACATTCATTCGTTAGTTTTTAATGCATTAAATGTTTGAGTTTACATTATAAAAACTTATTGCCAGCCTTGCTTTATTTATTCAGGGTTTTTATTTAAAAAAAGCGTTTTTTATCGTTTCATGTCAAAGTGCAAGTGAATTTCCATCACACCTCTCAGGATCGAACTTGGTTGTAAAGTGTTTTAATACTAGTTCCAATGCCGAGCTCAAATGACATTTATTATTAGGTGTTACAAGACAAGTGAACGTGGATTGATTTTACAAAATAATACATTTTATAAATTCTAATTCGAAGCATTAAATAACTTTGTATTCGTGTACGTATACAAAGTTATGATGAAACTACATAATTTCATCTCGAGTGCTCGATGTTTCTCCCTTGCTGAGAAGATTGTATAAATATCTAAATTTCAAAACTTTGCCATAAAATTTTAAAAAGGGCTTATAGATTTAAAATTTTTTATGTATAAGATCCATAGTCTTAATTTCTATAAGACATTGCATATTACTTGAATGTTTCTTCGTATATTCATACACAAATAAATTGAATTTTAGAAATCATTTAGTATCGGGCAACAGCTAATCGGACTTGCGAAAAGTGTCCACAAGAACGCAGCGAGTGAGTTCGAGTTCACACAATTGCACTATCAACTCGACAATGCTTGGGACGGATTCTGGAGAATATTCCGTGGCATCGCCGAAAGACTGGACCTCTGCCAGAACTTTTACAGGAGTCTAGAAAAAGTACGGATTTGAGATACATTGTATGTAATACAACTGATGTTCATACGTGTTTCTAATAATAATATGACAAAACGTTTTATTCAGAGATAATTTGTCAGCTTGCTTTTGGGCTGGCACTGAACACAAGTGTAATACTTCTAGACAAATCGAACCAAGCAAACCGAATTTTAAAGCTCTAAAAGATAGAGAAGATTAATAGGAAACAACAGAAGCATATGGGAAAGAAAACTATTAGCCTGAATGTTAATGAATTAATTAAATATATTAATACTGGTAAGGTAATAGATACATTGAAGATGTTAATAGATTATAAATATCATAAAATGAAAGATCCTTTAACAAAAAACTCTTACTGAGCTCAAAATTTTAATTAGTAATTTCATTTCTTAAAATACGGATGTGTCATGTCTGAAGAAGTCCAACTCCCCGGGGCAATGGCACCCCCAATTGGGCTATATATGGCCCGCACGACAACAACAACAGCATTTCTTAAAATCCCCTTTAACAACTGAATCCATCTCTAAAATATCGTAATAGGTTTCTACAGAATGAAAATATAGCGAACCAAGACCTTTTTTGATGACTGATGGTAGTGGCGTAATCATAATTTTATTTGTGAGGGGCACGAAATTAAATATGCAATTTTTATTGTAAAACTAAAATCTTGTTATATTTAAACAATGTTTATATTGTTAGTACTTATGTTAATGTTGTTAAGGTTGATAGTTCAAATAAAGGAGTAAAAAGAAAAATCAATAAAATATTACCGAGAAATAAACGAGTTTCACAGGGCTGATTTATCATTTTGCTGTTAAAATAGGCTACCGAAAATTTACCATCCACAACCCAATATTATCGAAATCAAGTGAGACATGACTCATGATTTTGACCATGACGTGATCGTTTGAATTGTTTATTGTATTATGTCTACTTTCATTTACTGTTATCGGTATGAGTTGATCTAATTTTAGTGCATTTAAAAATATTTTAGAGTATCGATTTAGCGCTACAGGGGAAATTCCATAAAGTTACTAGTATAAATCCACTTCGGCCATCTTAATTTTAAGGATAAAAATTAAATAACTTTAGTTAGCTTGCGATATTTATTGTTTGCTTCAGTTCAAAACTTTAAACTTGCTTTTCAGATTGCTTAAAATCTTTAGAAAAAATTTATCACATATTCACCCTCTTCCTCATTGAGGCAATGAGCATCATTATTGAAGGTAAACTAATTACACGTATATTCACGGTATCAAGGAAATGTCTAGTATCAGATATATGTTACAATTAAATGGCAATATCATTCCGGTATAAAATTGACTAAAACAATGCATTTTTATCTAATCGTATTTTCGTTAAACGATGAATTGGTTAGATAAAAACATGACTTTTCCTAACATTTAGCATCTTCAGAGTTTGAAGAACTTGGAAAATGGAATTCTTTCTAATTTAAAAGTTTTCGGTGAAATTCGTCGCAGTTTCGTCACGCAAAGGCACCGTAAAAGTTGGCTGGGAGTTGCCGCATCTCTTCGTAATTGCTTAGAAAAAGGAAGATACCTCTTAGAGATCTTAAAAAAACCCTTGACAGATTCTCACAGGTAAATATGTTTCTTTTCTCTTTGATGTATATACATCCGTATTTATTAATTTAACACAATAGAGTGTCATGTAAATTTTTCTTTCATTAGATTTAGATATTTTTGTTTATAAATGAAATGTTTTAAAATTGGTATTTATCACTTATGTGTGAGACTAAATTCTGGGAAACGAGCGTTGAGGAATATTTGTGATAACATGGGATTTGCATGTGAAATGATTTGTTGACCCTATGAAAGCAATTTAGCTATTATCAACAACGTAAATCAAAACTCGCTAGAATCGGAAAATTTGGCTTGGTTCCAAAGGCTTTAAGATGAAAAACGCTTATTACGTCATCGGCCAAAAATCGCAAAATCCGTTCCTTCCTTTTTCGAGGTAGAGGTAACGTCACATTCCGGAAAAAAAAAATTGGGAAAAAAAAAAAACTAATAAATTAATTCTAAAATGTTCTAGATTAAATTTTAAAATTCTAACGCAACACAAGAATCCCAAAAAAATTCGGACTACCTGTGTGCCAAGTTTTATTACTGTGAGTGCCATCGATTCGTCAGGACACTGCGTACAGAGACACAGATAAACCCTTTCTTTTATAATATTATAGATTCAAGTGTTGTAGTAACAATTGCTCTTAGAGTTGACGTGGCCGCTCATCGATTGAGCTTAGCCAATTACGTCATGCAATCAGTCTTTTGGATGACCGGTAACCGATCTACGGACAATTGACTCAATTGTTTCCATAGACGAGAATTCTCAGAATGGTCAGTACCAAAGAAAATAGTGACGTCTTTAAAGCGCTGTTCTGTTTCAAACTACCCCACACCACGCTTGCGTTGAGAATCTTTCTCTTTGAATCATAATTAACTATCTATATAAACTAGCCACTGCGTGGCTATACCGGCATTGCCCGTGCCAGTTGCTTTTGTGGGGTTATTGGTTTGCTTCGCAATCCAAATGGGAATTTGTGCCTATTGGATAACAGCCAAGTTGCCCGTGAAATTGTTTTGCTTCGCAAACCAAATGGGCGTTGCCCGTGTGACAGTTCTTTTCGTGGGGGTCACATTGCCTGTGGTGTTGGTTTGATTCAAAAACCAAAAAATACAAATATTTAATAGAAAAATTATTTATTAAAAGAAAGTAAAACGTATAAGGTATTTATATGGTGTAAAATTTTCCTCAGATATGAAATCCGTTAAAATTTGCATCCCATCTTTAAAGATCGCTGAGATAAAAACAAAGCACTGAAGAACGCCAGTAATAACTTTAACAATTTGTTTTGCTTCACACGAATCCGTTTCTCAGGAAATCAAAATGAATTAATCTCGAGTCAAACGAAGAGGTCGTTCGAATCTGTTTGCTACCATTCCCATTTATTGCGAATACACGAAAAGCTGACGTCAATAGTGAAGTCAAGAGAGGGAAAAAAATAAACATTCACGTGGTTCTTCATTTCCGTGGGAAGAAAGAACAGTGAAAAAAATTTATTAAATTCATTAAAAAAAATTTCTAGATTGAATTTTAAAATTCGCCGCGACCCAACAATTGCAAAAAATTAGGACTACTTATGTGCCAATCCCATTACTGTAAGTGACATAGATTCGTCAGGACTTTGCGTGCATTAAACAAACAAATACTTTTTTTTTATAATAGTAGAGATGGAACAACACAAAGAAAATATTTTACTGAAACAATACATAAATACAGACAGGGAGTAATACAACCCGTGCCACCTACAATTCGCAGGTTGCTAGTGCAGTGGAAAACCATAAATTCCAGTATTTAAGCAAAACTTTTAATTGAGCGAGGTGGTTTTCAATAAAGCAATTCAGATTTTGGATCGGAAGGTGATGCTCTGGTTTATTAGAGTTTTGCAATAATTGTTTCGAACTTTTATATATTTGCAGTGTTACTCTTGTAACATTGAGGATACGTATTGTTAACAAAAGAATTTCGATAACCTTTGGAATTTTTGAAAATACCTACATATTTATAAGAGATTGGAAGTTCGTTTATGCATTTTACAAATTTGTAAGGCTTTACGATTTTGATATTTTATCTAATTTGTTAGCTGAATTTTTCATGTATATTGGAAAGCAGCATATAAAAATACTTTCAAAATAAAATATTTTATCCGGAAACCATATCATGGTGCATTAGGTACATAATAAAGAAGAAAGCAATCGAAATATTTAGACATAAAGCTGTATATAAGGTGAATATCAGCGGTGGAAATTGTTAAAAATTGAATAAACAGATATGTGTATCTCTATTGCAAGCAATATCTGATTTTCTTTATAAAGGGGCTCTTATTTGAAAATATTTATTACTTTGTATTAAATCCACTATATACCTTGTCGATTTCAATGAACCTTTAGAACTGACTTTTAGCATGACAAGTATTGTTAACAGAAACTTCACATAAGATCTTCAGATTAATTCATATACGAAAGGCATTTCCGTGAAACCTGAAGCTTATAAATCTGATAGGGTAGTAATAATTCAATCTTTTCTAAATGGAAATGAAAGATCCAGTGTAATTTTTGAATGAAAGTACGCAAAACGTTTCACGGAGTGATTAAGAAAGCATGGATGACGTAGGCGATTGAAAGTATTGTAGAGGAATTTAATATGCTATCAGGTTCCCCAGAATACGGAGCTCAAGTAGTCGCTATGGGACAATTCACCTCTTGTATGAAGGTGTGTGCGAGCACTTTCATTAAAATACCGTTTTCCTCGAGGGAGAGGGGTAGTCTGGAGAGCGGCCCAAGATAGAAACAACGTCTGGCAGCTATCATTCTTCCTTCCGTTGCCTGCCACGTTGGACTCTCCACTTTATAATTGAGTCAGTCACTACAACCCTCAACATGATGCTTTGAAAGAGCAAAGTTTTCGCCGGTTTCCTTCTCTTTATTGAAAGGTACGTCTTACATATCTGTAAATTAGAGTATTGTTTGAAATAAAAACGTATCAATTTTGGACCCTGTATGGTCGTCAAAGTAGTGTGTTAATTGTCGAAGTTAATATGAATCATTTTGAGAGGGTGTAGAGTTCAGTGTTCATACCTTTTTTAATTTTAATTTGATTTTATAATTGTGATATTTTTTGTCTCGTTAATTCTTACCAGAATATATTTTCCTTCTTTTCACTGTGAACATTTAATTCCGTTGAACCTTGAAATTGTAATTTAAAGTATAATTAGAATATATAATTTATCACTTGTATAATTTAGAGCTCTTTTGTTTCTAAATTAGTTTATCGACTTGTGTCCAACGTTAAAGTCGATGTGTTGTCTGTAATATTGGTAAAGAGAGGTATTTTTTTTAACTTAAAAAATAATTTACGCATGAAATATTTCTTGATGTATTATGACATACATGTATATGCATATCATGCAGATCTGACGTTCAACTTACGAGAGTCAGTTTTTGCTTATTAAGGCAATTTCTGATTACAATTACATTTTCATTTTATTTATTCTCTTTAATTACGTATAGATTTCATTATTAAATTTTAAATAATAATAATGCTATGCTGTATACAAGTATTTTCTGTATTTATATAAGTACAATACATAAACAAAAGCAACAATAGAAGATTTCGAAGAGAATAAGAACTACATAGTTATAAATAAATGAAAAGAAAAATTTTAATTGTGTGATATGTATCACAAAATAAAAGTGGAAGTAAATTATTTAATTTTTGTAAAAATTTAAGTGAATTATTTAATGATTTAAATTTTGTTCGTTGATTATTATTCTTTTTTAGAGTGAATTTGTTGTCCAGCAGTGCAGCTTTACATCTTCAGCGAACCATGTCTCAAGCAGACAAAACGGTTCAGCAGGTACAGAGCACATATTTCAATGATGAACCTGCCTCTGCCACTGAATCGGCATCCGAATATGTTTCGGCCCGTTCTCCAGACACTTGGAGAAGCACCAGCATATCAGGCGTTGAGGATTGGTGTTCAGTGGGGTCTGATGGAACAACACTGGACGACTTTAAATCCATAGACGATGATCTTGCTGAAGAGTATCTGTCAGATGACAACGTCGAAGAGTTACCTCTCAATGGACAATCAGCTACTGCCGGTCCAAGTACGACTGTTCGAAAAGACAGCGGGATCAAGGAATATGCCGCTGTCAGCGGGATTCAAGAAAAAACACCGAAGAAATACGCCTCTAAAATCCATCCAGCTGCTCAGGTGGTGAAGTTACCTGGTGCAAAGAGTAGTGACGATGGAACAAATCAGTTGACTGGCAATATAGAGCAGCCTGAGGGAGACAAAGCAGTGCAAAGTAGTCCTCCGGAATCGGAGATGATGATTGCTGTCTCTCCTAAGGCATCGGCTAGTTTCGAACCCGCCAAATATTCTTCAATCATCACAAAGACTGAAGTTAGTGACGTTAAAACAGAAGTAAAGAAGTCTTACGAAATAAAGACTCATATTAAA
The DNA here is from genome assembly GCA_947359465.1 of Metellina segmentata. NCBI lineage: Eukaryota > Metazoa > Arthropoda > Arachnida > Araneae > Tetragnathidae > Metellina > Metellina segmentata. Next base: position 79,145,911 of record OX375878.1, read on the forward strand.
GCGGGTGGTGTCGACGAAAGCTTTTTGTCAAAGAAATCAGAAGATGTGCTGTCGGGCCAACCGGCCTCCAAATTTGAAAAAATTCACAAAATTACAGTTTTGGATGATGTACAACACGAGAAAAAGAAGGTTCTGTCGCATGACGATTTTCCTACGAGCGAAGCTTTAAGTTCTCAAACAAAATCGGATTTACTCTCAGAAATTGAAAGTTTAAAATCTAGGTACCTACCAAAATCGTCTGAACCATCGAACACAGCAGGAGTAAAGACAGAGAACAAAACAGAAAGTGTTAGTTACGGGTTTTCTTCCGTTCCTGGTATCGGATTAACAGTGGATGATCGTGGTAAAGGAAATACTGATGTTTCCAAAGTTATTTATTCCAAAGAAATTACCGAATCTCAGAGCATGACAAGCATCTCTTTCCAACAACAATCTTTTGGAATGAATCGCTCTGAAAAGTGGCAAAGTATCACTCCTCAGGCTAAAGCACAGACTAGTACAACGGATTCGGGAGTTGTAAAAACAGAAGAAAAGTCTGTCAAGATAAAAAAGTGGGAAGAAGAAGTAAATCAAGTAGGTGAATTTTCTTGTATCATTATGCATTATTTTGTTCAATCGGTATGTTTTTTACTCAGGTAAAAAACACTAATAATTTCCTCTCTTCTCGTATCACTATGGTGACATTCATAATTTTCAGTATACCGTAACACCCGTGTTGATATAAATTTTTTATAAATTTGAGTTAATTCATTATTCAACACCTTTTTTAATCACCATAAAAACTTAATTCCCACTAATTATTTCCGTGTTGTTGAAACAATCAAGTAGTTTGAGGAGCCATTTCTTTTTCATCTATAGTTCAAGAAATTTAAATTTTTTTTGTTTTCCGCTTGAAAATTTAAGTCAAGTGATATCCGTTTGTTTATTGGTCCTATTTCTTGTTACAAGTCGCTAAGGTCATATACTCAAATATAAAACGCACTAGAATAACCACCTGGTCAAACACCATTCAAAAGAATGAAAAACAGGAGTGGCAGTTCGTGGTTCATTTCCAGTTATTCTCATCATATTAGTTACCTGTTTTCCTCTTGTACTCAAATGAGAGCTAATTTTCCCTTTGTACTCAGGAAAGCATTGCCACCTAACGCGTGTTTCGAAACATTAAATCAATAATTCATGATCATATGGAACAAAACAGATGAAAGCCGATACTGTATAGCTAGAGCATATAACAATATGCAACCATGGAGTATTAAAATAAGGAATAGGGGGCTCACAATCCTTATTCCATGTAGTATACGGCATATAAATAAATATATAGCATGGTTGTTCTCAAAAGGTGGGAACAAGACACATTTCATAACTTTAAGTTTTGACAGCAAATAAATTGAATACTTAAAATTATTTTTTTCCTCAATGGGTTTTTAGTTCTGTTCAGAGACATAAATTAGTATTATTTATTACAACAGTTTGGTGTATATATCCTTAACATTAAATTATTTAGTTACATATGTCCGATTTTGGACATCTATAATGTTAACTGATACAGTACATCACCAAGAAAATAAATTCTAATGTGTTTTCCAGAAATGTAGAAAAAATAATAAATGAATAGAGTATAAGGATAGTTTGTTTACTATTTTGATCAGTAGATGACATCATTAGTTTAAAATATTGAGGAATTAACAAAGAAACAATACTAGAGCCATCCATCATGTTTCGCGATGCCCAATGTAACGATCGAAATAGCTCTATACCTGAAACACAAAATATATTAGTAAGTACTTTAAACTGCATTTGTTTGTCTTTAAAATAACTTTTTAAATGTTTTTAAACGATTTTATGTCTTTTTTTTGTATTTTCTGTGCCGTAAATATATTTTTCTTATTTTTAAAAATGTGTTGTCAAAATCGTGTAGCAATCGAATTGCCGATTTTTTTTTGCCGGTTTAATTTATGTTACGAAGGTACCGATGTCCCAAAACATAAAAAATTACAATCTTCTTTCATCAGATTAATAGTTTTTTTTTTATCGAAAAATAAAGTGAATTTCGCAGATACAATATTAATAGCATTACTAAGCACATGTCCATCAAACGTGTACGATCGATGTCAAATCAAACGTGTACGCAATTTTTGACGTGTTGTAGCAACAATCTCAATAAAATCTCAATATATATATATATATATATATATATATATACTTTCTGCTTTATGGCTGTAATGATCCTTTGAATAAATTTTTTAAAGTTGAAACTTAGATTTTTAGAACGTTTTTTTTTCCTTGATTAATTTTATATGAATTATAACTTTTCCAGGAATTTTTTAGGATAAAGTTATTTTTATTTTATGATCATATTTTCATTTTTGTATGTATAAATATATATTACTAAAAAATCACAAAAATCAACCAAACCCAAAATTTTTGGAATTAGTAATAAGATTTTACAGAATTCCCTCAATGATTTAAAAATGTGGAAAAACAAAATTATAATTTTAAAATATTCAAATCTACTGTAATTTTAAAGCATTGACAATTTGTAACTAATGAATGGATGTCATATTTTTATACTTATTAATAGACAGTAAATATATTTATTTCTTTTAAAAGTTGTGAGAAATTCAGTTAAGTATCCTGTTATATATCTGTTGTAAACTATTTTGATCAGATACACTTCGCAATATAATAGCAATTTATCATATTCTCAGTCTCTTTACATAAATGATTCAAGAATCAATAACACAATGTCCAAAAGTCATTAGACTTGGGAAATGACAAAGTTGTATAACCTACAGGCCAGCAATGTCCGAAATCTGTAACCTACAGGAAAGCAATGTCAAAAATCTGTAACCTACAGATCTTATAATTTAATTTTTTTAGAAGTTATTTTGCAGAACAGTTCTTGTTTTTTGAATGATTATATATTGTATTCGAGGCCTATAAACAATACAATAAAAAAGTATTGATGTTAAATTTCAAAATTATTTAGTTAACACTTAGTGTTCCCACATTTTGAGAATGTCCCAGCACTCAAAACCTTGTCGCTGGCACAAGATGGCGAACCTATCGGAATTCATCTTCGTTCAATGAAAAAAAAAAAGACAAAGCGAGCGATGATTCCTATATCTCGTGGGATATATTCTTCACTGAGAAACCCATTAACATAACATACCTAGTTTTCCGAGGAAATTTTTTTGTGTACAAATTAATATGTAAATAATAATAATACAGACTTCTATGTTTTTTTATTTGAATTTTTATACGAGCCTGATGTTCCTCTTATATACATAGTAACAACAATAAATCTAAATCTAATAGTAATAAATAAAAAATTATATTGTTTCGGGTTTTTCTAATAGTATTTCACTCTGCTGCGTTTACCGATTCTTTCCCATGTGGGTCCGTATTTAGAAAGTTCGTAAATTCTGCACACGATTCACTATTTAGTCTGACTTGCAACTATGTCTTACCAAGTTGACATTCATTTTGTTCCAGGCCTTCGTCCATACACTATTCATGTGACTAAAAACTCTTTCTGAGTAGACATTGCTCGCAGGGATGGACAAACGGAGAGACACAATTTTCATTAGCTCGACTGATTTTTCATGCTTATTGAAGTATTCCACCCATTTTGTCATCGGTTTGCTCTTGGTTCAGAGCAGGGAACACCAATCGACTCTATATTCAAGGAATGGATCTTACATTGTTGCCAAAGAATCCATCTGTTAATAGAGATTCGAATTAGTTTAATAAGCCACATATTATTTCGTCAACGTCTAATGATAAGCATGAATCATTCCAATTCACGAACATCTTGATCAAATTTAGGTAGGACATGGTGTAGAAAAAATATGTAGTATTCCGGCAAAGAAGCTTCTTCAGACTCAGAAATAGTTTTATGGCCCGAAAAACATCCTAATTTTTTCAGAATAATCTTCTGTTCCTTTGAATTAATTGAAAGTAAGCTTTCAAAGCTGGCCAATTATACGCTATCCACTCAACAGCAGGTAGAAGAAATAGCCATCTCGTTGTGATTTCATCATGATGCTATATCTCTGTATGCTCAATATTGAAGAATTCACAAAACCTTTTTATTTGACTGTCTCGTTTTGCAGATGAATCAAACTCACTGAATATTTTTAGAACAAGGCATTCAATATCGTACCTTAAGGAGTTGTGTGTCCTTCCTTACTCTCTCAATAATATTTTTGATGCAACTATAAATAGCCAGTGAAGTTTCATCAGGGTCTTCGTAAAAATCCAATATTTTCCGGCATACTCCATTTTGTGTTGGGAATGTAAAAGATTTTGGACTGTGCGTGTAAAAATTTTGATGTTTCTTACATCAGAAGCATCGGAAGAGACTGAAAAATACAAGGAATCCTTCATATAATTTACTACACGTTGATGAGCAAATGGACCGAGTACATTTAATGTAATGAACGTGGCCGTGGTGCACCTACAAGAAAACTTCTGAGCCGTGTTACTGTCATCGAAAATTGTACGAACTAGCTTTAATGACATTCAAAACTATTATAACTTAAACGATGCTTTATATTGTGAAAAACTGAGAAAAGCTCCGCTTTTACCACGTTATATTCAGTTGAATTTTTTTAATAAAAAAATGATTAATCAATTGAGTTTGACCTGTAATATTATCGTTCTCGGTGCTTTTTTCAATTCACGTGTCTTAATACTTAACGAACATGTAGATCAGAAATAATTAGATCTACCATTGTATTGATCTTTAACAAGCCAGCCTTTAAAACTCATCTTGTGTTCATTCATTCTTGTAAACAGACCATCTTTTAATTTTCTTCGGTTGTGTACAGGCATAGATGCTGGTCGACTCTTGTACATTATCACTATTTGAAGCACTGCTTTCCATCTTCAGTGAAAGAAGAGATAGCAAAAAAATAAAGAAAATCAAGTTAAGCACACAAAAAACTCAATACGTCAAACGCTTTGAACAGACTGAAATATATAATTTGGGCTTGTGATAATAGTGGAGGAACGGACGTTCAACGCGATGTCATGTTCAATAGAAAAGGCTATTTTGGAGCTATTTGTTATTGGTCGATAGCTTTCTCTGAAATTCCGGGACAGTTTGACATTCAACCGACATTCTGGACAGCAACTTCAATTCCGGGACTATCCGGGACGGTTGGCAACCCTAGCTGTGTTACATCTAAAAGTATCTATAATTTTGTGATTCAAGGCCCTAGTAAAAAAAAGTTATACTTTTGGTATATTTATTAAAAAAGCAAAAACAAATAATTCTTCACGTTAGATACTTTTTTGTTGCTGAATTGCATTTGCTAAATCTTCAATTGAAGGTTGGTATTTCGTGCACTTCAAGCCCTAGTAAGAATTATTAACTTCATCTGTCAGTCGGTTTCGTTTAATGGTTTTAACATTATTTAACGACAAGAATATATCAACTAAGTACGTAGAGGGAAAAATTGTGAGTAAAGCCATCACTAAATTTTCCAGGGTCTTAAAAGTGTCCGGTAATCGGTTCCAAGCACACAAAATTTCCTGTTTGTAATGGAACTCTTCTTCATTTTCTAAGCGATTTCTTTCTAGATTCTCAAATTTCAACTTCAAGTCGACAAAAACTTGAACCAGATGCTGTCTTGAAATTCTGCAAGTTGCATCTCCAAATCATCAAGTTGCATCTCTAAATCATCAAGTTGCATCCATTGAAAATCATTTAATTCCAAAGCACTGTAGACTACTACATATGCGGATGCATAATTATTTTTTACTGTCTGTTCCAGGCTCATAAATTGATGAAATATTTTGCCGAATTGGCCAAGTAACGAGTTTACAATATGCTTATACTTTATATGCATGGGCTTAATTTCATTTTGTACTGTTGGAGAGGGGGGGGGGGGCTTTCTCGAAATACTTTTTTACTCGAGGAAAGTATTTTAAATTTTAGTTCTCTAAATCTCGATAAAAAATTTTAAGTTTACTTTCAAAAGCTTTTTTATGTATCCATAACGTCGATACTTTTGCCAAAACCTTGTATTTTTAAGTAGAGTTCATCCACTATTTTTGTTACAACTGATATTAAATCATTTAATTCTGTTAATCCTGTCTTAACACACCGCCTCTTGATGGGTAATGCAATGGAAAGGAATAAGTTGGAGTCGAATAGCCTCCGTAAAGAATTTCACAAATCAAGCATTTTTTCCCACCATATTGTGTGTTTAATCTATCGTCAATGAGACACAACTTTAGACATATCAATGTTTAGGTCAGGCATGTATTCATAATAACCTTATATCCTATTTAGTACCCTGATGTACTTATTGGCACTGATTCTAACTTAATCAACTCTTCTCTCATTGTAAGACCATCAGAATATCTTGCAATAATGGCAAACCGAGCATTTGATGTGACAACAGTAGTTTCATCAAGAGAAATCGAAAAATATTTACAATTATTAAAGTCTCCTTTTAATTAATGCTGTATGTTTGTGTTCAGTTTTATTATTCCATCTTTGATGATATTCCTACTGAGTGGTAACTCAGAAATTCGCTTAATAATAGCATATTTATTTTGCATATCGTAAAATAGATATGATGCTCATCTTAGAAGAGTTTCTTTAATAAATTATCCTTCACTAAGAGCTTTTCCATGGTGAACTATGGAATGAGCAATGTACTACACAACATACAAACAACAAATATATAGGGATTGTGGTGAAGTAAAACATCTGACTGGCAGAATATCTCGCCGAGCACCGTCTCTGTTTCTTCTACCCCTTTCTGTCTTCTCTCTCAACGTAAGCACATGATCGAGCGAAGTAAGCGCAGCGTGCGTTGACTGTTCTTGGCGAAGACCGTCCGTAAACGATGCGTGTCACATAAAATGTCTAGGCATGTCACCTTTGATACCTTCATAGGTTCGCCATCACTGTTATTGGCAATTAAAAAATATCTTGCCTAATGAATTCTTGTATATATGGACTTGTGCTTTTTTTTTTGACCTATTTCAGCTAGCATCGATTATAAGGCTTTATAAATTTTAATTCATACGAAAATTATTTTAAACTGCTCAGTGATAAAAATAAACATTTTGGTAAAATAATTATTCGATTTATAAATTGTAAATGGGGTGGAAGAGTGAACTGAGATACAAATAAATATACGCACGTCAACATATTCATATAGTAAACATTAAAAGGACTAAACGGGAAATTTTGAAAATACACTGCTGACCATCCAAAGTGTAATACCATTAAAAACAAGAGATGCTAAAACCAAATTTATTACATAAATAACACAAGACAAAAAAAAGGTGAAATGATTTAAATTACAGCTCTGTTCGACTCTAGAACGCGAATAAATCAGTATTTTGTGTTGTCACTATGAACGTCAATAACTGCTGCTACTCGTCTCGGCATTGAAAGAAAGGGGATTTTAATTCGTGTTTTTCGTTTGTCAGTTCATGCTGCTTCCACATATTGTCTAACCTCATCTGGTGTATCCAGTAGCGGAGAAAGGTCAGGTGGTACAAGTGCGGAAAATTTTTTGTCACCTTCATTAAAATTATTAAGGGCGGAAAAAATAAGATACAAATACAAGTGTTATTTTCTGGTTTATTTACTTAGCACTGAGACATAAGCCCTTAAAGACTTATATTTCTAATTATGTTCTCTGCAGTAGAGATTTCCTAAGGTCCCAAAAAAGGTTAAACATTGTGAAACAGTTGCAAAAGAATGCACTCCAGACACATTAAGAGAGCGATTTGAACAAGGAACAAATAATGCTTTAGGATTGTTTAGAAATCCTAGCCTGGAATCCGGAGTGCACTCCAGTCATTGTAGAGGCATTGTCTCGGCACAATGTGATTATCCAGCCCATCCTGTTCTATTGCCTTTATGATGTCTTATGTCAAGGACTTTATTTCTAGTTAGCTTTAAATAGCCTAGAAATGACTCCTTTCAATCTACTTTTTTATCTTCGATATGAACATATCGAACTATTTCACACATATGATCAATGTGTGAGATATCTGATGTACTGTCAAAAATAATTCTGTAATATTTTGCTTCCTTAATATCAAACAAAATATTTTTCATAACACTCGCATAGAATTGTGATAAACTCGTTTTGGTGTGGTAGGGGGACAGATAGCTTCTAAGTATTTTGTTTGTCTGTGACTGACCTGCCTGCTCTAGTTTGATCAAATGTTCTCTTTGTACCGGATCATACTGTGATACAAGCTCAACTAGCTGTAGAAAAATTCCTGTTTTCTGATGATAACATATGCTCTCTGAGGCCACGGAATGGTAAATTGTGTTGAGCCTAAAATAATTTTACATCTGTAAGAGAATTTTCAAAATATCCTTCCATTTACTTTTTCCTGTTGCCGAAACAGTCTGGCTAATTAGGTATCACAATCAGTATAATTACGTCGGAATGCACTTTATTAGGTTACCACAACTCTACGCAGTTGGTAGTATTTTCTATTAGCTTACTCTGTAGATTAAGACCTATTTTATTTTTAGTTACGTTACCATACTTCATAATTTTCATACCACGTTCTAAGTAAGCTGTATCATGACAAGAGACCGAGGCTTTCCGCCCGATTAAAAGGGGATGGACTCGCCGGTAACCTGTGGACATCAGTAGAAGGAGCAGGGCATTTTCGGTGGTTAGAGTCCGGAGTTGAAGTTTAGGTCCCTATTGGGCCATTCCACTTGAAATGAGCAAAAATCAGAAAAAACCTGTGGTCGTATGGTAATGGATTTTCATGAAATTTGGTATAGGGGTTTAGTTTATGTATAAATAACAATATCCAAAATATTTAGGCTCAAAATTAAATATTTTCGAAGTTTGAGGCATTTTATTGATTTTTAACTTTCAAGAGCAGTTGTGAGATCGCTTAATGTTGCATGTTTGAAGTTCTGTTTCTCAAAAACTACTTAACGTAGACAAACATGTTTTACATCTTTATAATCTGAACAAAATTCACTTTTTTTAACTTTGGCAACAACAATTTTAAACATCATATTTAATCTAAAATTTAGTTGCAAAAAATTGAAAATTGTCATTTTTGACAGAACTAAAAACTTTTCTATGGGCTAAAGAAATTTTTCGATATACTTTAAATTCATGCCAGTTACATTGCTAAGTATGATAATATTACTGATAGTTTGGAAGTCGCATTTTTCATCTTCAAAATAGCTAACGAAAATAACAAAATTACAATTTTCTACTCTAAACAGGCAAAAGAAATCAAATGAAGGACAGCTCTGACAAAACCGACATTTCACAGGAATACAGTTTAATATGTTTGTTACTTCTAAGAGAAGAAAAATAGTATTACAATTTGAGTCCTACAACAATAATAAAATCAAAATCACAACATTTGCTTCCCAGTCTATGTATATTACGAGAACTTCAATGATAACAGAGAAATTAAATACAAATAACGAAACCCTAAATCAACAAAGAAATACGAAATCTTTTTTAACTTAAAAAGTGTATTATAAAAGCAGAAAAATCAGTGTCAAAACAAGCTTAAAAATTTCAACTTAGATATTATGACTTTAACACTTTTCAAATTCACTGTGTGGTAAAACTTGTCACGTTAAATTTTGCATCTTCTATAATTGAAAGGGGTTTTTATTGTGCTGCCGAATTCGTTTTAAGCTCTTCACTTCTTTTGCTGGTGTGATAAATATGAAACACGAATTTGTGATGTACAATTGGGAATAGGAATGTAGCACTGATAGTTACGCGTTTCAGTAATGGCTGCGGTCACTGATGGAACACTTCTGGATTGCCAAAGAACATTCGCCGGTGTTCGAAAGCTTCTGGTTTAGCAAACCAAGCATAATTATAACCATAGTTCATTAAATCGGTTAATTACCCTTGAATGTAAGAGCATCTCTTTCAAAAGCGGAAATGGATGTCTTACTGGCGTGTTCCCGCCTTTTTTGATTCATTATGCATAAAATAAAACGACAATTTCCGTCCAGTTAAAAATTTTCCTGGGACGAAAATAAATAAATTACAATGATGGAAATTTCAGGACAGATAATATACATCTTGAGACATAATCCTGAAAATTTGTGAGGTTTTCGGAGCTGTCCTTCACTATAAAATTTGTATTTAAAAAAATAGAAAAATCGCTGTTTTCAATTATTTTACTTTTTTATTATTATTTTCTTATTTAAGGAATAGAAACACAACCACTAAATTATATCAAACTTTTAGATAGAAGAAGTGCTTTGTTAAGAATAATTTTTGATGCGGTCTTTCTCCATTTTTAGAGGTACTAAAGCAATTTGAAAATTGTATCAAATAGGTAAATTCTCTATTATTACTGATCCCTGACAATGAGCAGTGAAGGATATAGAACTATACTCTGACATTTCGTAAAAGACCTTTTACTGAGGAATGTAACAATATAAAATTTTTTTATTTTGTGTCAATAACTTATTGAAATATAGGGTCACAAACAGGCTACTATTAGTGCTAAAAAAAATCTACATTTGTGTGACCTTGAACTTTAAAATTCAATAAAAACTAAAATATACATTTTGGACATCTATTATTTTGCTGTTTCTCCTTATTGTATGTGATCTATTAAAAATTAATGTTCATTAATATGGTTGATGTGCCAGCCACAGTCGATTTGATCATTTTGCTTGGAATGACCCTCGTGACTCTCAGGAACAGCTCAGTCCTGTCCTCTTGCGTTCGTAGGCTGTCGTCGTCTACAATCCTTTTTCGTAAGACAGAAAGGGGGCGAAGCACCCCTTCTCGTTAGGACTAAAGCCCTGGATCCGTAGTCACTATCTATGGCTTTAGTTAGGACAAGAGCCCCCCTTACGCCTAGACCCTCGCAAAATACAGCGGGAAGCCCCAAGTTCTGCCCATACATAGGATAAAGCGAGGGCCATCGAAAATCGTAACATAACACTATCAGTGTATATACCTAATTGTTTAAAAATAAGTAGACAATACTGTGTAGTGCATTGGTTAGGGGTAGGAGCTTAAGTATTTAAATGGCATCGTGTTTTTATGTTTGGAAGAGGGAAAACATTATTGAATTATTTTGCGTGCACACTCCAAGTATTCTCCGCATAGTCAATCATAACTTATAAAAGATAAAAACTTGAATTTTGCTTCATATTCTATATGAATACATTCAATTATGTTTGCAAGAAAAAAAATCTTACTGAAAGTCGATCAATTAAAGCTAAATGAATAAGGGCAAAGAAGTAGCGTTTGCAATCAAAAAGATTCCAGTTTGAACGGACAAAAAGTTGCTCTTGAATAAAGCAATTACAGAAATGTAGCGTAACATTGATAACTGGGGATACCGAGATTCGATAGAGAGCAAAAATTTAATATGCTTAGTGTGACAACCTAGTAAGTTCTCTTCATCCTCCCTTGTTTATTCTCCACAAAGACAATACAAAACAAGTAAGTTTTAGACCTAAGTTAAAAAAGGAGCTCAAAAGCCAAAACTGCGCCCAATCTTGACAATGTATGGATGATCCATGCATTAGGACGATCTTAGGACGATGGCATTCTTTTATAAAATTTGAAAAATGAGGAGGGAATGATGGACCATGCGCAAGGTACAATTGTGAATATTATCTAGCCTAATGCTAAGTATGTGTTAAAGGAAAAGAATCAGTGTAGAAGTTGCCAATGCGCACGATAAACACCAATAACCAATCGTAGTAAACAATCTTTAGAAACTTAAATGATCGGGCATCTGCAGTTCCTGTTTGGGATTTTTGTGGTGAAAAGCGAGGGTGTTAAAATTGAAAATTACGTCTCACTCAGATAAACGTTTGAAGACGTTATTTTTGCATTTTTGTTTCATCGATTTACATTCTTTTGACAACCGAATTTTTCGGAATTTTAATTTTTTCATCAGGGGATGCCAGGTTTCTCGGTTTCCAATGACGTTACGAAAAAAGAAACTCTACTACGTATACTTAAAGCTTTTAAAACAAAATATTGAAATTTTTTTTCTTAGTATTGACAAATACTTTAATCAAAATACATATAATCGGGCATTTTTGACCCAAAGAGGTAAAAAAAAAAGTTTGGTCTTGAGTCTCTATAGCTCTTCCCTCTACGTGGTCTGAACACATTATATTATATGATTCATGCTCATTATGCTATAAGATACAATGGTCTTCAAGATTCGATTCCAAGAAGTTCAGTTTTAATCGATCATTATGAATAAAAAATGAAATTAGATAATTCAAGACACAGAGGACATAAATGGCTACCTATTTGTCATGGAGTTACATAATTCCTGGAGATCCGTGTGAAGTAGACGATTGATATCATGCTAGGTGTAATACAATCAGGATAGAACAAAACCTGCCTGAAAGACACACGCATAAATCAGCGCTCCATTGTTCTCACAGTGAATAGATTCCCAGAGTGGTGTTGATTGTATCCTTCTTTGACGGTTAATTCTGTAACCAACCTTGTTACTAACTTTATATTCCGAATTTTAGTGTTGAAGCAGAATTGTATTTTTTTTTTTGTGATATCTTTTCAGAAAAATGTATGGAAAAAAAAAAGAACAGGTACTTTTAAAATTGTTTCGAGATCTCCGCAATAAAAATAATTTTGACTCGATGCCATGATTTATTTTGCAGTGCGATTTTTAAACTATTTGTTATTATTCACATGATGTCAAAAAATAATTAAAATCGCAAACTGTAATTGATTTTACTTTTCTAGTTTTATTCAGTTTAAATAAATTTTGAGAAAGATTAATTCAATGAAGCAATACAAAAAAATTAATTAAATAAAATAAAAATAAAAGAAAATAAAAATTTATTTTTATGAACAGTATATCTTTTTTTGAATGTCGTTTGAAAATATTTATTGAATTCTACGATAAAACTTTTTGCAGCAAAAATTATAATTTATAACGTTAATAACATTATAAATTACTCTTTAATGAGTTTATATGTACATTAATTGTTCTGGAATTCGTCCTATGCATTTGCCCCAGTTTAAATGCGTTTATCTGTTCACCTTTTGGGACTACGGTTATAGATATAACAAACGCAATTCTTTCATGGCGCCATTCTTATAACTTTCAAGGTACATCTGCTGTAACGTCAGTAGTCTAAATTTTTTCTTGGCGGGATTCTTATAACTTTCAAGGTACAACTGATGTACTGGCCGTTGCCTAAATTATTTCTTGGCGCGATCATAGTACAACAGCTGTATCTGCCCCGTAGTTTAAAAGTTAATAAACATTCTACGTTTTCGAGAACGTTGAAATGTGTAGGGGGAAAATCTGGAAGATAGATAAAAGTTTAAAGAGTCAAAACCTAAATGAGCCTCCATTGAAAAAAAAAAAAAAAAGAAGAGGTAGTGTAAATTTAAAGCTAAAGTTAAAAGCAATCACAAAAATTTTAAATAATTTTGTAAATTATTGCAAAAAAAAAAATTATTTTACCTCTAAAAATCAAATACGTCATCGTTTTAATGTCAAAACCTTGTTAAATTCAAAATCAGTATTTTCAGGAGCGATAAAAACTACATGGCAAATTGTAGAATAGTTTGCAGAGATACACGAGATTCACAAATTCTCAGGCAGATGACATCACTAACGTAGACATAGGATCTTTTGAAACAAGATAAGAAAGCATATTTGTGAAACCAAATACTATTAAAACCTCACTAATCAAAAAATTGGGCATACTAAGGTTTTGATACTAAAATAAAGTTTCGTGGTTATTTCGTCAACTCGATGGATACTGAAACCACATCGGATATTGATTGCTTTTTATAAAAATTTACGTGAGGACTAATTAGATGGAGATCTTATGTCAAGCTAATATTAGACAAAATCTGTTAGGTACAAACTGTATGCAAACTGATACCCAAAAAAGTTTTAACAAGTGCACACCAGTAGAAGCTTCATCTTTAGTAGCACGAAGGTGGGGGGAAAAGAAAGAACAACATTAAGTTCCAACCCTCGTATCCTCCCCTCCCTTTCTAACCCGCAATTTTCTTCTTCCTTCCTCACAGGACTCGGATGACCGTTCAAGGACATTCCCCCCCCCCTCCACACACACTTACATCCCTCAGAGGTTCCTTCCGGCCAACATTTTTTCTTGTCTGGCCAGAGATCTATGGAATACATTTGATAATGTTAACCCATTGAGTATGCTGTCATTTGTTAAGTCTCTTAAAAACCTAGAACCGTTTCAGTCTTTCCTCCTGGACACCTGTTCAAAACAACTGTCGCTACTTTCACCACAAGAGATAATGAACCTAAACAGCAGTTATTTTTAAACGTTGGCTTCGTTCCTTCGTATTTTTTGTTCTTAATGACAGAGTGAAAATCGGTCTTAAAATTTTTTGCTTTGTTCTACCTCTACTTCTCTTAATGAAAGCAAGGACATTTGATTACCTTAAAAATCTATAAATATTATTTATTTAATTAATTTAGATAATAAGAGCTAATATTTAGATTGGATCCCTAGGACTATAGTTTTTAGCCACTTATACAAATGTGAAGTTAATCGCTTCTGAACATTTTCTTAATATTAGATACATTGTGTTATTATTTATGTAGATTAACTCCGCCAGCTGCCAAGCGGCTAAAAGCGCCTCTGTTAAGAAACCTGTAGACTGAAGCGCTTAGTTACAAATCTCGAATGCGCTAAGGTCTGATAGAATGTTAGAAGTTGTTTGGTTTTTTAAGACTGCGTAAAGGGGAGGCCACCTCATTTAAAGTCCTCCAGGACGACAAATCACCACTGAGTTCAAGGTGGGTAAAATGAGGTAGCACTTTCATTGTGTTCAGGGTTATCACTGAGATTGCCTCGTTCTCACTAACTAATGCTTGAAAGATTATACATCCATAAACTGTAATTGTAAAAAAACTTTTGCACACAGACGATATTTGAACATTTGTCATTCAGTAAATCTTAAAGATTTTTATTTTCTAAAATGCTTGACAGTTCAGTTCTATATAGATATTTGTGGGTTTCAGAACATACCTGCAACTAAAAAAGAATGGATATTTTAAAATACAGTTCCCTACTGTAATTAAAAGGACTAGGGGGCCCGCCCCCTGAGGATTGCTTCGCAGTCCTCATTGGTTCGCTGCGCGAACCTATGCTCGCTTCGCTCGCCTCAATGAAGACACGTGTCCTATCCGAAGGGATTGTTTACAAAATATGATATTCCAAAAAAAAAATGTTTTTCAAATCTAAATTTGCTGTTTTACAGAAAATATATACAGTACCTCTGAAATCAGAATTAAAATGAAAACTTTTGAGTAAATTTTGACTCGAAATGTGAGCGTTGCTTTGGAAATTGGAAACCCAGCATGTTGTTTGTGTGTAGATTTCCCCAGAACTCGAACGACCGACACTTTTTCATTGCGTTTGTTGCCGAAAGTTGTAGTGCAAGCGTCTTGTTGAACTATAATTGTTTGCCATGAAAAGGACCGTTTTTTAAATGGCCCTGAAAAGATCCTCCGCTTTCTTTGATTTCTATTACAAACTAACTGCAAACGCCTAACTAAATTCCTTTTTTTTTCTTCAATAAAATTTCATCCGATAACGCTATAAATTCAATTGATGCACGAGACATTGTGGTAAACAAACAATCGTACAGTGTTGCCAAAACGCGATAACAAATAACGTCTTTTTTGCTAGCCAAGTAAGAGAATTATATATATAGATATTTATTTATAACAATGCAGCATTTCAAGAAAAAAGAAATATCGAACTTGATAATATTAAGATATTTAGTTGGAAGATAGTTTTAAAAACTTAAAACTGAACACAAGTACAACCAGATTCATCCTCCCCGTTGAATGCTTACTTAATACTACTACATCCGTCAATTTGCCGGGTATCTAAAAAACGCTTCATTTGTTATTATTATTTTTTATTATTATATTTAAATAATTAATTATCAAAAATGACCTTCAGTTACAAAGGTTTTTAATATTTCACTCTTTTTTTTATTCTTAAAATGAAACGATCCAGAAAATTTCTTACACTACGTTTATCCCCATCTCCATTTTCTGTCCCTATACTTTTTCACAAACACAACAGATGCTTATCGAGTTTTAGGCCCCGTTCACATGAGGCGCGTAAAACGCGCGTTTAGCGAGGCTAGCGAGGTCCCACTTTTCAAGGTCGCAAAGATAGAAAGCTTGAATTAGAGGAATAAAAAAACATAATTAAATAGCAGGACCTCTCTAGTCTTGCTAAACGCGCTTTGAAACACCTCATGTGAACGTGGCCTCAGGCAGCGGACTTTGACAAAATGTGTTTTTAAGATCTGTAAAAATGTATCACGTTACGATGAATTAGAAATAGTTTGGCCTGTCATATTGGTGGATTATGATCTGTTTAGGAAACCTAACCTATAAACAGAACTTAGAAATTAGAGAGGTTGATGGAAAATAAATAATTGTACCTTAATTGTTCCTGTAACTAGAAATCAGAAATATGTTATTTTGATGAATTCTAGTGCTAAAAGTAACCAACAGTACGTATTCCTAAGAAAATAAATAATGAGAAATTGTTCTAAAAAATACTTAAAGGTAAATTTCAGGTTTGTGTGCAAGGACGAATAATGGATGTGTTTGCAAAAATGATTCCTCTCGATCTATGAAAAAGAAAACCCCACAGAGGTTCGTAATTGTGAATACGACGTTATATAAAACTAGGGGGCTCCCCAAATGCCCGCTTACGCTCGCCTTTCGGGTCCATGACGTCACAGCGAGGTCTTCACCCCCTGCTCGTTAACGCTCGCCAAACCCCAGGGGATTCCTAAGCAATCCCATTTGGTTTGTTTCGCAAACCACGACTCATTTCGCAAGTGATTTTACTTTGACACTTAATACCCCCTAAAGTAATAGCCGCATCAGTAAAAAAACCTTCTCTATTTTGTTCACTGTACATTTTGAATAAACCATATTAATCTCGTAATTTTGTGATCTCTACTTTCTCGGGAAACCGTCTGAGAATTGAGCCGGAAAGAGAGTCCACACCAACACTCCTGTCTCAGAGTCTTCCTGCGACGGCGAAACGTCCGCCCCCTGCCTCGCCTTTGTTCCTTCATGACATCACAGCGAGCTTGCATTGGTTACATATAGTAGGAGAGCTGATGACGAATTTTGGGAAGGTACTTTAGGCACTATGAAATTGTAAAATAGTAGAAATTCAATGTTAGTTGAATAGGGAATCGAAGGTAGGGAACGCCGTTTGCGGTTATTTCGCTACTGCGCAGCATAGGATATTTGCAAAAAATACATCACAGCGAGTATCCTTTAGGCACTTAGAATTTTTTTTAATCTCTTAATTTAGCATTCATAGAATGCAGAAATAACACTCCCAGACTGTTTGGACGGTTTTAAAGTACAACCCGACTGCCCTGAACTTGTATTATAATGAACGCAAAAAATATTCTTTAGGCACTTAGAAATTTTTTTAATCTCTTAATTTAACATTCATAAAATGCAGAAATAACACTCCCAGACTGTTTGGACGGTTTTAAAGTACAACCCGACTGCCCCGAACTTGTATTATAATGAACGCAAAAAATATTCTATAGGCACTCTGAAATTTCTATAGCATGTTTATTAATTACTATTGAAAATATGTGCAAAAAGCCAGACGAATACGGCGATTTTAAATAATAACCCGACGCAAATAAAGATTTTACATAAGTATCGGCAACTGCCGAGGAACTGCCTACCCTAGAAGGCAGTACCTTGGCTCGCCGGTCTGCGCTTGATTGCGGAGGAACCACGTGACTCAAGTTTGATGTGCAGCTCGAGCTATTTACCCCAGTGCACACATCCAGTTTTTCAACGTGCGGCGCCGCTACCGCAACGCAAATGCGGTCTGAGATACATTAGATCCAATGAAGCAGTGCACACATGCCTCCAGCGCCGCTGGGGCGACGCAGATCCTACTTGCGGGAAATGTGTACCGCAGTTCCCCACGGCGCAGCACAGGAGTCTTCGTTCTGAATTAGCTTGTTTTCATAAACAAGTGGAAAATAAATAATAATTTATAAATGGTTGTATCCAGTAACGTCTATTTTGTTACAAAATATACTTTTTTTACACTAAGTAAGCGAAATAAATACGTTTCCCACGATAGAATATTTATCGCAAAAGGCGCTAAATGAATTCGTGCGTCATTGCACGGTTATGTGTGCATAGTTGGGCTACGTTACTGCAGTGGCACCGCACGTTGAAAAACGGGATGTGTGCACCGGGCCTTATAAAGCATTTTGGATGAGTTAATTTTTTTTCACGCAAATGTGACCACGCTGAAAATTATTTTGAGCTCATTCTAATTTTTTGTAAAGGTTTTTTAAATACGGTTTTAATATTAACACTTTAAGCATTAAAATATGTACATGTGTATATACATAGTAGCCCGAGAGCTGATGACGAATTTGGGAAAGGTATTTTAGGCACTGTGAAGTTGTAAAATAGTAGTAAATCAATGTTGGCTGAATAGGGAATCGAGAGTCGGGAACGGCGTTTGTGGTTATTTCGTTACTGCGCAGCATATGACATTTGCAATAAATGAATCCCACCGAGTATCCTTTAGGCACTTAAAATTTTTTTTAATCTCTTATTTTAGCCATTCATAGAATCCTGAAATAAAACTCCCAGACTGTTTGGACGGTTTTAAAGTATAACCCGACTGCCCCGAACTTGTATTATAATGAACGCAAAACATATTCTTTAGGCATTCTGAAATTTTTATAGCATGTTTAATAATTATTATTGAAAATATGTGCAAAAAGCCAGACGAATACGACGGTTTTAAATAACTTCCCGACGCAAATAAAGATTTTACATGAATGCGACAAAAAAGTCTTATGGGTAGATATGAGTACGAGAGAATGTTTATCGTCTGCGCCTGAAGTTGCCGGGGCTCTGACTCGATGAACATCTTGAAAGCTGTAAACTTGTTTCATCACAGCTGAAAAATTTCTGCAACATCGAACATGGTACCCTTTTGTCGTTGTTGCATCTGATGGTAGAATCACTTTAGCAAATTTCAAGCCGGTTTTTTGGCGAATTTTTAAAATGTTTTTGCATTGTGCTAGTTTTTTTTTCGTTAAAAATAATCACTTTATCATTGTTTTTTTTTTACAAATTACACAACTCAAAGTTTTTAGTTCCATTATAAATTAATGATATATAACATATAAAATATGTAGTCACTATAAAAACAAATATTATATCTCTATAATAATTGATTATTTCCATGTATACATAGTTATATGCATGTGCATATGTCAATACTTAAAATGTTAATAACACAACTAGATTTAAAAAAACCTCAAAAAACAGTATGACAATGAACTCAAAATAATTTTCAGCGTGGTCACATTTTTGTGAAAAAAATAAATAAACTTCTCCACACACACACACACAAAATGCTTTGCAAGCAGCCTGAGCTGTACAATAAACTAGAGTCACGTGGTAACTCAGCAATCAATCACACACACCGGCAAGCCAGGGCCCTGGCAGCTGCCGGCATCCAGCTGATACTTATGTAAAATCTTTATTTGCGTCGGGTAGTCATTTAAAACCGTCGTATTCGTCTGGCTTTTTGCACATATTTTCAATAATAATTAATAAACATGCTATAAAAATTTCAGAGTGCCTAAAGAATATTTTTTACGTTCATTATAATACAAGTTCGGGGCAGTCGGGTTGTACTTTAAAACCGTCCAAACAGTCTGGGAGCTTTATTTCTGGATTCTATGAATGCTAAAATAAGAGATTAAAAAAATTTCTAAGTGCCTAAAGGATACTCGGTGGGATTCATTTATTGCAAATGTCACATGCTGTGCAGTAGCGAAATAACCACAAACGCCGTTCCCGACTCTCGATTCCCTAATCAACTAACATTGATTTACTACTATTTTACAACTTCACAGTGCCTAAAATACCTTCCCCAAATTCGTCATCAGCTCTCGGGCTACTATGTATATACACATGTACATATTTCAATGCTTAAAGTGTTAATATTAAAACCGTATTTAAAAAACCTTTACAAAAAATTAGAATGAGCTCAAAATAATTTTCAGCGTGGTCACATTTGCGTGAAAAAAAATTAACTCATCCAAAAGGCTTAATAAAGCCCTATGCACACATGTGGTGTTTCAACGTGCGGCGCCACTGTAGTAACGCAGCCCAACTATGCACACATAACCGTGAAATGACGCACGAATTCATTTCGCGCCGTTTGCGATAAATGTTCTATCGTAGGAAACGTATTTATTTCGCTTACTTGGTGTAAAAAAAAAGTATATTTCGTAACAAAATAGACGTTACTGGATACAACCATTTATAAATTATTATTTATATTCCACTTGTTTATAAAAACAAGCTAATTCAAAACGGAGACTCCTGTGCGGCGCCATGGGGAACTGCGGTACAAATTTCACTCAAGTAGGACGTGCGTCGCCCCAATGGCGCTGGAGGCATGTGTGCACTGCTTCATTGAATCTAATGTATCTCAGACCGAACTTGCGTTGCGGTAGCGGCGCCGCACGTTGAAAAACCGGATGTGTGCACCGTTCTAAGTTAGCTTGAGCTGCACATCAAACTCGAGTCAAGTGGTTCCTCCACAATCAAGTATTTTGAGGCCAAGTCACTGCCTTCTAGGGTAGCCAGTTCCCCGGCAGCTGTCGATACTTATGTAAAGTCTTTATTTGAGTCGGGTTATTATTTAAAACCGCCGTATTCGTCTGGCTTTTTGCACACATTATCAATAGTACTTAATAAACCTGCTATAAAAATTTCAGAGTGCCTAAAGAATATTTTTTGCGTTCATTATAATACAAGTTCAGGGCAATCGGGTTGTACTTTAAAACCGTCCAAACAGTCTGGGAGTGTTATTTCTGCATTCTATGAATGCTAAATTAAGAGATTAAAAAAATTTCTAAGTGCCTAAAGAACATTTGTTGCGTTCATTATAATACAAGTTCAGGGCAGTCGGGTTGTACTTTAAAACCGTCCAAACAGTCTGGGAGTGTTATTTCTGCATTCTATGAATGCTAAATTAAGAGATTAAAAAATTTCTAAGTGCCTAAAGGATACTCGCTGGGATGAATTTTTTGAAAATATCCTATGCTGCGCAGTAGCGAAATAACCGCAAACGGCGTTCCCGACCTTCGATTCCCTATTCAACTAACATTGAATTTCTATTATTTTACAATTTCATAGTGCCTAAAATACCTTCTCCAAATTCGTCATCAGCTCTCGGACTAATAGAAAGCTTTTGACGTTCCATCGCGCACTGACGCAAAGAAAAATTTCTACACAATCTCGAAATTATACTTTTTATCGCATCGAATTTATTTATGAACCAATTGTAAAAATAATTATACCATACGAAAGAGTGTATTTTAAGCTTTCGTGTGGTATTTTCAAATTTTAATACTAATAATATTAAGCTATAGATATGACCGTTTTAGTTTTGTATAGGAAATTACGATATAAAAGTTCCGAAATTTGTAGGTATAACCAACTTTAATTGCATCGACTTTATTTATCAACCAATTCAAAAAATAACTGTACCATAAGAAAGAGTACAATCTAAGGTATACTGGGATGTTTTCAAATTTAATAACTAATAGTTGTAATCTATAGATATAACAGTTTAAAAAAAGTAAAAAAATTGTCCCGATTTTTCCCGAATTTCAAAAAATTATTATCAGAAACCAAATTGAAATCTATATAAACAAGAATGGAGTGTTTGTTTGTACATTGAATATTTTCGACCCATTTCAAGTTTTCTATCCGTTTTGGACCCTTCTGATTCCGAATCCGCATCTTTCGCGTTTGGTGTCTGTCTGTCTGTCCATCTGTCTGTCTGTATGTATGTATGTGCCCTATACACGTCCACACGGTTTAACATCTTTTCATGGAAATTTGCATACAGTGAGTTTTTATCTTCATTTAGTGAGTGGAATTGGTTGCGAAAGTCTGTCTGTCCGTCTTTCTGTTCTATGTTCGATTTTGTGTTTGTGCAGACATCACATGAATTTTATTCCACATTTTTTATTGCAATGTGTTTTATTTTATACGTTATCTATTAGTTTAGTGAATACAATATTAAACATATTTTTATAGCTATATTTAGTTGAGTTTCATGCTAAAACACTTGAGTAAATATACTTAAATCAACCATAATTTGGTATTTTGGAAAATTGGAATGTACATTGAGTATTACGATTACTTTGATTTGCTTTACCAGTACTACTAAAAATCCATTTATTTAAAAAAAAATTACGTTGGAATATTAGCTTTGATATTTTATTTATTTCGAGTCTTATATTTGTTCTTTGGTGCAATGTAAACGATTTCCGAATGTTTGGGACCGACGATATTTTTTAACGAAAGGGAATAAAACGGAAATTCGTGTTTCTTTCGCTCTGAATTAATTTCGCATTTCTAAATTTTGTGCATTTTTTAGTTGTAAGTTGTGGTAACTGCTAGATCAAGAGATAAAAAGGAATCACAAATTAATATATTTGGAACAACTTTTTCCCTACATCTTTTATTTTGTTTTATTTCACTGTTTTCTGTTTTAAATATTTATTATTTTAATAAATTGTGTTTCTTTTTCATCACACTCAATACCACCACAAAGTATTCGACTAAAAGTGGTAGGTAAGTCAGAATAAAGCTAGTTGTAAGTGTAACTACGCTATTATTGAAAGAATAATGCCGTTATTGAAAGAATAATGCCGTTATTGAAAGAATAATGTTGTTATTGAAAGAATAATGCCGTTATTGAAAGAAAAATAATGTTTAAAAAATCCGAACTAGAATTATTCAAACATTAAAATTTTTTTTGTCATAATGACAGGAGAAAATTGCGAATTTTTGTTGAATATCGCATGCCGGATGTAAGAGTGCCACAAGTAAAAAAACATTGTTTTGTTGACTATGAGTGCTAGAGCATTCGCCTTTAATCGTCGTGTTTATTAATTGAGTTGAACATGAAAAGAACTTAAGAAATGGAATTCCAAATCTCCCTCAAAATCGTCTTTTGTAGTAGTAACCTTAGTGTCACCTTTCGTCATTTTGTAGCTTTGTCATACAGCAAGGGTGCGATGTATGTGAAATGTATTACATGAGTTGATATGCATGTGTAGGATTTGTGTCCAAAGTAAGTTGTAAAAATTATTAAGATGGCGAAAGGTGTTAAAATATTATTTTATTCTACGAAAAACCTAAGTCATTATATATTTTCATCATCTCTTCAATCTAGAGTAAACCAATTCAAACCGAGTAAGGTCGGGTATTTTGCTAGTTTCTAATAAAACTCGACGAGCTGCAAAAATTCACGTTTAGAGGTACTCTAAAAAATCATCACGACTGAAGACTTCAAAATTTGTACATTTTTTTTCTCACTCGCATTAGAAATTTCTCTTTTTCAAATTTGACACTTAATAAACCCTAAACTAATAGCCGCATCGGAAAAAAAAATCTTCAAGATTGTCCATGGAACACGATGAAAAACAAACCATGTTAATTTCGTAATTTTCGGATCCTTACTTTCTTGGGAAACCGTCTAAGTATCGAGCTAAACAACCCAGTTTTCAATCCTGCGGCGGCTGTAACTTTATTTAAATATAGAGAGATACAGTGAAGCACAACAAGGAGGTGGTTACGGGCTTTCAGCTACCCAGTAGCGTAACAAGGTCAGGTGGTACCCGGTGCGGAAATTTCTTTTCACCCCCCCCCCCGCCACAAAAATTGTTAAAAGAAGAAAAAATAAGATATAATTTCAAGAGTTATTTTATGGTTTATTTCTTTGAATTGGGACATACGTACTTAAAAGCTTATTTTCCTTACGTTGTTCTCTGCAAATTTTGAAATCACATCATCAAAATCAATTCCTTTCGCTACTTAGTTTTCTATTGACAAGATAGCTAATGCAGAGAGCCGATCTTTACTCATAGGGAACCTAAGATAACTCTTGATTAATTTTAGTTTTATAAAACTCCTCTCACATGATGCTACTGAAAGATTCTTAAGGCTAAAGTTAGATTTGGTAATTAATTACTTTTTAATTAACGTCGTATTAGAGCAACACAACGGGCTATTGACGACGGTCCTTTATCAATCCCCTAAGGGAAAGATCCAAGGACAACAAGTAATTTTGAACCACGGCCAGGTGACGAAAAGTTAGATTTGGTACAGAATCTGAAAGTTCACAAACAAACTCTAAAAATCTTAAAGAACATTCCAGAGAATTTTCTTTTGAAACCTTGGCAGCTGGTAGATGTATTCTTTGTGATGGAATCTCTCTGAGCCTATCATCTTCAGAAAGTTCATTGCACTTCTAAATTTTGTATTAGCTGTGGCAGTTCGTCTTCTGAAGTTGTAATCAGATTATTGGGCTCGAAAACTGCAAACCGAGCTGTTGTATTTTCCTTGTCTTTACTGCGAGTGTCTATTTCTTGATAAAAACCTGTCAATGCACTCCAACATTGATGTTTTCAATTCTTCATTCAATGTCAGTGGTTTTTGATTCAACACACTGAGCCTTTTCTCCAGCCATCATTTTCTTCTTTCTGACGATTCTTCTCTTCTCTCTATATTAAAAGAAGTTAACGTCTAGGCCGCCGCCGCCGCTGTCGGAGGATTGAAAACTGTGTTGTTTAGTTCGATTCTTAGGCGGTTTCCCGAGAAAGTACGGATCCTAAAAATACGAAATTAACATGGTATATTCTTCAGCGTGTTCCCTTGACAATTGTGAAGATATTTTCCAATGCGGCTATTAGTTTAGGGTTTATTAAGTGTCAAAGTTGAAAAAGCGAAATTTCTTCCGCGAGTGAGCAAACACATACAAATTTTCAGTCTTCAGCCGTGAGTTTTTTTTAAAGAGAACCTCTCAATATGATTTTTTACAGCGCGTCAAGTTTTTTTAGAAATTTTAATTTGGTTCCTGATAATATTTTTTTGAAATTCGGCAAAAATTGGGACATTTTTGTTACTTTTTTTAAAACTGTCATGTCTATATCTTATAACTATAAGTTTTTAAATTTGAAAATATCGCAGTATACCTTAGAATGTACTCTTTCATACGGTACAATTATTTTTGAAGGTGGTTAAAAATTAAATTCGATGCGATCAAAAGTTGGTCATGCAAAATTCGGAATATTTGTATATTTTTGCTACTTTTTGTTAAAACTGTCATATCTACAGCTTAATACTATTATTTCCTAAATTTGAAAACATCAATGAATACCTTAGATTATACTCTTTCTGATCGTTTAATTATTTCAAAATTGGTTAGTAAATAAAATCGATGCAATCAAAAGTGGGTCATACAATTTTCGGAACTTTTGGATCGTAATTTACGATACCAAACGAAAACTGTCATATCTATAGCTTAATAATATTAGTTTTAAAATTCGAAAATACCACGTGAAAGCTTAGAGTGCACAGTTTCTTACGGTAGAATTATTTTTTAAATTGGTTCATAAATAAAATCGATCAATCAAAAGTTGGTCACACAAATTTCGTATTTTTTAGATAGCGAAACATGTTTCTCAGGATAATGAGGGTTGCATTCTTGATATTCGGGTTTGCCAGATATCAAATTTATCGTACCAAGAATTCCCATTTTATTTGGTGAGGAAAAAGGCTCGCTTTTTTCACTCTGTTCTCAGACGGTTTACCGAGAAAGTACAGATCATAAAGTTAGGAGATTAACACGGTTTTTAAAATTGTACAGGGAACAAGAAGCAGAAGGTTTTTTACTGGGCTATTACTTTGGGGGGTGCATTAAGTGTTAAAGAGTAAAATAAAAGTGAAATCACTTGCGAAAGGAGTATTGGTTTGCGAAGCAAACCAAACGGGAATGCGTAGCAATCTCCGGGAGTTGGCAAGCGTAAACGAGCAGACGGCGAAGCCCTCGCTGTGACGTCATGGAACGGAAAGTCGAATCAGGATTATACGAATTATTAAGATAGTTTCGCTATCCAGTAGATTCACTCTGCTAAAGGAATGTTGGTTTGCAAAGCAAACCAAATAGGATCCGTGAAAGGAGTGTTGGTTTATGAAGCAATCTGCGGGGTTTGGCGAGCGTAAGCGAGCAGGGGGCGGAGGCCCCTAGTCACTAAAGAAATGCCAATCTCTTCACAATTGATCGTTGAAAACTTCAGTGCTTTGTATACGATCTCATTTCTTTTGTCTTTCAAAAATATCTTCAGACTTCTCATTTTTATAACAAACTTCTCAAAACTTATCCTAGCAATCTGTATGTATTTTGAGCGTGGTTTACTTCTTTTAAAAACACCACTCCAGAAATACAAAAAACAAAAAAATGAAAAATCCCATACTGCTGGCAAAAGCGTGTGGGATCACAGAGTTCTATGGCATCAACAATTTTCTTGAAATTAGCATATACAGCTTCCTAGTGAGTACTCCATCTTGTATCTGAAAGTCTCTTGAATGTACCTCCAACATTAGTTACAAGGATCGTACATCAGCGTGGAAACTGAGAAAAAGCAGTATATACTTTCTAAGGTCCCCTAAAAGGTTACACATTGTGAAAAAGTTGCAAAATAATGCACTCCACAGATTAAGAGAGTGATTTGTACAATGAACAAATAATGCTTTGGGATTAAGTTCACGAATCCTCGCCTGGACATGCTCTCTTTAAAAGAGATGCTCTGGCAACCTTAATTATAACCTGACTTTTAAAAATCGGTTAACCGATAACGGGATTTTGTTCTGAGAGTTGACACCTCTAGTACAAACTGAAGAGAACCTCTAGTACTTCCCTTATCTATACGCTCTCCACTATTCGATATCAGCCGCGTTTTGATACGCATTATGTTGACTTATTGAAGTTAAATGTCAGATGAAGTTATTAAACTCGTTTTAAGTATAATATTTTTTCAAGTGTCATCAGCCACTCCCATTTTT
Source organism: Metellina segmentata (assembly GCA_947359465.1). Taxonomy (NCBI): domain Eukaryota; kingdom Metazoa; phylum Arthropoda; class Arachnida; order Araneae; family Tetragnathidae; genus Metellina; species Metellina segmentata. The sequence continues at coordinate 79,172,878 of OX375878.1, forward strand.
TTTAAATTAAAAAAACAAAAAAATTTGCCATTTTGTCACTTTTATCTGTGATGACACCCGGGGCGTTTCGTACCCACCACACCCCTTCCTTCGCCACTGCATCTACCTGTATTGCAATAAAAAAATGACAGCAGTTGAAACCTCGATTTACTCGAAATTATTTCGAAAGATTTTCCACTCAATAGTCTTACGTTTCAGCTAATTTACCAGTGCTTGCAACACAGTCATTATTTTCAGTACTCTAATTACAAAAAATAATATCCATGTTTTCATTAAATTTTTTTTTTATTTGCCTTTCGATGAATTAACTTTTCTAATAGAAAGTTTATGACGCAAGCCCAAGCAGAAGCATTACCAGTATCTCATTTCCAAGGGGTCCCAAGTTAGAAATGCAAATTTTAAAGAAACTAAGAATTGCGATTTAATGACACAGAAAAATGTGTAATTGCTGTAATAGTGACTTTATTATTTTTGTTATATCTATTCTAGGTAGGTAGGTATTTTAATTTACGTCGTACTGAAGCAACACAACGGGCTATCAACGACGGTCCGGGATCAATCCCACAAGGGAATATCCGACGACAACACCACTTAACTATTGTAGGATAATGGATTTTAAATTCAGTTGTTAGCATTTACTTCCTAAGAAAGCAAACGTAGAGAGAAGAGTTCTGCTTCCTGTATTTTGAATCCAAACCCATAACAAATGCTGCTTTTTTACACTAGTATCAAAATTCTTACTAGATATTGTGCCTTCTATTTGTGCATAAAATTGGAATAATTAATATTCTAATCGATTAAGAATTATAATTACTCAAAGACGAAAACAGAAATTTGAATGCTCTCATTTACAAATATTTGCTGGATCAAATTATTTTGCAACTCTCCAGGAGAAAATTTGAAAATACATGGGAATATTGAAAATCTTAAAATGGAAATACATTTGTATACTATTTTAATAATGCAAATTTAAAAAATAAACATAGAAAATAATATAGTTGATGCATTTTTAAAAGACAAACTGGCCAAAACGGTTTTGAAAAATAGATTTTAGACGAAAGTAAGGACAACACTTTGTTGGAGTCAAGCTCTGAAATGTCCGCCTCTGGCTACATCATTGTTTTCAAGAAAAAATATGAATATTTTACGGCTCACATAATAACGATTTTATGTTCGTAAAGATTATAGTTTGCTATAGTGAAAAGAAACCTGTACAGCAATATCGTCAATGCATGAATCTTTATAATCGGCAACTTTACTATGCTTGATTGATTTAATAATCTTACATTAAAAAAAGATGGCTACTTCTGTTTCCATGATAGAACAAAATTAGCTTAGTAAGTGTTTCTTAATTTTTCACGGTAGAGCTCAGTCAGTTTGCCAACTTTTCTAGCAACCTACGAGTTCTAGTTTATATAGATTCGATTATTCTAGGATGTAGTCATCTTCCTTCTGTTCCAGTAAGGCTTACCTTGAGTATATTCATACTTCAAAATTACGAGGTGTTATCTTCGGATCCTTACCTTTGTTGTTGACCCCGGATTGTCGCCAATAGCCGGTTGTGTTGCAGCATCGCGAGGTAAATTCCGCTACCTACCTACCTTGAGTGCGTTTTCATTTACTCGACGCTTTTTGACGCAGCTTTGCCAAACATGGTGCTTGTGCATAAAACTCAACTAATTTAATTTAACCGTGCTTTTGAACATACTTGAACACGTGTATTTAAATATACACAAGAAGAATGAATTTTTATGCCCGGGGTGCAAGAATATCATTGACTACACACATTAAGATCGATAAATAAACGTGTTCCCGTGTAATCCAGTACACAGTAAATCGAGAGCTCTATAGTACAGGGAGCATTTTCAAATTTCGCTTGACTGACATCAGCAAGCAGATTAGATCTTGACATGGCCCACCAGAAAAAAAGTTATGACGCATAAATCGCAAACCATATAACTGTTTTACAGAGGAACAAAATGCAGGACCCCCCCCATATAAATTCCATCCCGTATCTACCGAACCTGATAGCCGACCCCTGCTTCAAGTAGACTATGAATAGCCCGTCTCCACTCCCTCTCGCATCTTGTGGGCGTCGTTTTTATCGGAGAATCCAGGCATCCTGGGAGACGAAAAACTTTTGGGAATGGAGGAGGGAGAAGACAAGGCGCAGAGACGTTTTTTTTTTCTTTCAACCTTCCCTCGGAGATTCTCTACACACACACCTCTTTCGCAAGCCGAGCCCTGTAGTCAGTCGGCTTTGGCTTCTCTCTCTCCTTCCCTCATCCAGTTTGTAGCTGCTGACCTGCTTTAAATTTACTCCCAGCAGTTGCTCAGTCGGCTGCCATCACGTGTAGGGGCGAAGCCAAATGGCGGCTTCTTCCAGCCCCGAGCTCGTCTGCAGCGATGTGGACCGCTGTGTGTCCGGATCCGGACCTCCAGCGACCACCACCATCAGTACCATAGCGGTACAGTCCGGCAATACGAGGATTGTGATCGCCCTGCTGCAAGTAAGTGGTCTCGCGGCCCGTATTCCATTCATGCCTTCAGTCAAGTGCGTGAGGCGATGTGGGGACTTTTTCTCCCTTGGATTCGGATTGAATTCCCTTTCGTTGAAAGTTTTTCCCTGTTGAGAAGATGAGTTTGACAGACTAGGGCTTTTTTGATAATAGATTTAGACGGTTAAGTTATAAGAAATCGTTTCTGTTTCTTGATAAATTTAGCGAAGCTTAAAATTATAGAGCATAGTAGAACAGAAATTGCATCCGAACAACTTTGCTTTTGTTATTATTTTGAATTTTTATCTGTGGGAAACATTCCTTTTCAAAAACAGAATTGATTTTATTTGTATAAACGAGAGAATGGTCGTTACCTGATCTACAGGATCCCTTAAGAACAAATCTAATCTTCCCCGTTGAGGAGATCGAGTTTGACAGACGAGGGCTTTTTTTGATAATAGATTTACACGGTTAAGATATAAGAAATCGTTTCTATTTTTTGATAAATTTGAAGAAACTTAAAATTATAACGCATAGTACAACAGAAATTGCATCCGAACAACTTTCTTTTGTTATTATTTTGAATTTTTATCTTTGGGAAACATTCCTTTTTAAAAATAGCAATGATTTAATTTATATAAACGAATGATCGTTACCTGATCTACAGGATACCTTAAGCTAACCGACAAATACACCTGTTTGGATAACATTTTTGTCAAATAGCTCTCACAACATCAATATCCTCATGTTTCAGGCTTGCGATTTGTAAAACATTATATGTCTTGTTACGAGTATTTTGGGTGAATCGGTCAAACCAAACTTCAAAAGGAATATAAATATGTGTTTAGTTTTCGTAGTTTATATTTGTCATAATAAGAAAAGAAAAGTAATCCAAATGTCTTCCATAGTATTGTAATGAATCCTACTCTGACTATCTAAATGTAATTGTAAATGTCACGTTTCTGTAAGGAATGTGTTAGAAAACCCCCTGCTAATTTTCTGAAATTATTTTTGGATCCAATAATAAAATTCGTTCCTCTCATTTTATTCCAGTTGCTGTCCCAAAACTATCGTATAACTTATTGCTCTTTGTCTAACTGTTCAAAGAACTTGTACCTTGTCTGAAGATATAAATTTTCTCAGAGTAGATGTTGATTTGCGTTTCCAGTTTTTGCATCTGAGATGAATTCAATTGAGAACTGACGTAATGCAAAAATAATTTTTAGTTTCTTCAATGAATGAATAAATCATTTCATTAAGTTGCACGTTTTTATTACACTTAATATAAAATAATTATGATAAAATTTGATATCATACCATGCGTATAAGAAAATTTCTATTTTAAAATTGTTGTATTTCTCTTCGTAACTAGGTCTCGTAACTAAATAACTAACTAACGTCGATATTTTTATAACCACTAATTGCCATGCTGTGCCTCAATACTCTTAGTTTGGATTTTCAAAACACTCGTTAAACACTTTTTACGTCATCTTTTAATGATCTGGTTGTGTTTAATGGATTAATAGATACTTCCATTTTAGTTACATTGTTTGGACATTGTTACATTGGTTTGTTGAGATAGTGCTCCTTTACAATAGTGCGTTGTTTTCTCATGCTAAAATTGTACTTTTGATAAAATACACTATGCAGGGACTATTTTCATAATTGTGTATTGAAAATTCTATATCAACGAATGTGTTTTTGCATAATTCAAAAATTACACTTGGAAAAAAGCGCGAGATGTTTTATTTGCTGCTAGAAAATGACTTGTATGCTTTTTTATTTTTGAACATATGTTATTGTAACTCATTCTGCGTATAAATAATCAGGAGCACATGTCTTCCATAAACTATGGTAATCTACAAGAAACATTTAGATGGTCCTCGACTTGCTAACTGAAATATCTTACCGATGATGGATTTTAAATTCTGCTTGTCTTGATATATTATGGTGGGTACAATAACAAATGAACAATGATTATGCCCGACAAAGTTTGCATTTTTAATTTTATTAATTATATATGAAAATGAAAACCAATACATAATAATATATCACTCGTAGAACATATAATTTAGATGTCTCCTGATTACTATATACTTTCAAATTTTGCCGTGATTACACAAATATAAATCATACAGATGAATGTTTTTCAATGTAATGCACAGTAATTTCAAGCATCGCGTATCCGGAAAAGCAAAAAGTTTTTAAATTTCTATTATTCAAAAACAATAATTAAATTATACTTAATAGAAACAATAATATTTAAGCTGTACCATTTAATAGAGATAAAGAATTAAAAAATATTTGTACTCTAGAAGTTATGAATTGAATACTTTTGATATCCAATTCTTTATTTCATGCAGGACCAATCTCTAATCGGGGACTGGAGATGTGGGAACTTGTACAGAGCTTATAATCAACGTTTTTGTGACCTAAGTAACCGGCTAACCTTTTTCTCTAGTTCGTAACTGTATTCGCTTGGAGCATATCATGGATTTGTATTTGTTTGGGAGAAACATCAAAAACAACATTCTATATTAAATTTTCTCCATAGGTGGTAATTCTTTTACAGTTTGCGGAATTCTTTGCTTAAATATAATAGGAACATTCGCTTACAATCATAATCTTCTTATTTTAAAAGCCGACCAACCGGTTTGGTGGTTTAAGGTGTTCGCCTCTAGATCGGAAGGTTCCTGGTTCGAATCCGGGTCTGTGCATGGATGTTTGTAAGTGCATGGTGTAGATTGCGGCTGGTGCACCTTAAATCTGTCGTGGCCGAAAGTCCTCATGTTGGGTTGGTGTGGAAGTTTGGAGAGTGGGGTGTTAGCTCAGGTGTTGCCTCGTCATCTGACCGTGGTTCAAAATTACGTGGTGTTGTACTCGGATCTTTCCCTTGTTGGACTGATCTAGGGCCGTCGTCAATAGCCCGTTGTGTTGCTCTTATTCGACGTTAATTAAAAATTACCAATTACTTAATTTAACTCCAATTAAAAAAATTTCGATAGGTGATTTAGTAATTTATTCATTGAATATGTAGATGTCAAAATTTATGGCTTTTAGTGCAAAGACTGAGTTATTTTTACCGAAAAAGAGAGTGCAAGAACTACTAAATACCCCCCCCCACACACACAAATTCCTCTCTCCTCGACTGAATGAAATCTTCCGAAAAATACAGTACAACAATATTGATATTTCTTTAAAAAAAAAAAAGAGAGAATGACTTTTCCCCCACAAGTTTTCCCCTATTCGCCAAAGCAGCTGAAGCAACTTTTCTCCCGTGACGTTTTCTATGACATCACTGAGTTACTTTCTCCTCCTGCCCTTGTATGGAAAGCACCTTTCCTCCTTCATTTCTACCCTCCCTCCGAATCTGTAAGAAGTTGGTGGGTGTGTTCCTTCGTTTTCTTCTGCATGTGTCTGGATTTAAATGCAGTCTGTTTTGTTTATAAGACTTCTGACGGTTTCCAACAAGTTCTCGAACGTACTCTATTCCCAAACGAGCTCAACATGCAGTCTCGTTTATTTTTATTATTCCCTCCGGTTTGTTCTGTACGTGGAATTGTTTTGGTTTTCGTTTGAAGAGAGAATTCTTCAGTACTAAGAGGCAACAGAACACTTTCAACCGGTTTTGACTGTTTTTTGTCGCAGAAATAGGAAATACGTGTTTTTGTGGGGGGGGGGGAAATGAATGATATTCTTTGTTTAAAAAATTTTTAAAAACCGAAGCAGATTTGTCTTTTGAAAGCTTTTTGATGGGTTTTCTACGGGTGTTTTTTACGCAAATGTGTACTGTTACTTTTATTCGTAGTTGAAAAATTTCTACCCGAAAATTATCATTTAAAAACTTACAATTTTTTATACTCTGCAGGTTAATATGTTTGACTAGAGTAGGATATTTTCACACAATTATATCTTTGTCCAACAAATATACAAATTTTATTTCGGTCCTCTGCTAATTTAAAATCTAAGGCGATCGTCTTTTAACTGTTATAAAAACTTAGAAGTGCTTGAAAATGCTTAATTAATCTTGTTTGATATTGAAAATTATAGAAAGGTATTGTTTACTTTTCAATAACACAGAGAACAGATTAAACAACGCCAACAGGCAAATTAAACAAAGCAATATAAAAAAAGTGCAATTTAAAATGCAATCGATTATAACTAGAAATATGAATTTGTTCCAGTTTCATAAAGTATAGAAGACTTGAAAATAGTATTTTCTGGTAATTTTAAAAAGTACACTTTTGTTTTGAGTTTTAAAATTGAATAAGAAGACACGGAAGAAGAACCTTCAAATAGCTTTTGAATTTTATCGGTCGTTTTTTAAATTAGCTATTCGGTTTATTGACTTTCATCTGAATCGTGCTTAAAAATCATGATCAAAATCTTTCCCAGATGAGATAATTTACAAAAACGTCCAAGAAAAATCTAAAATTAGTTTGTTTTTCCATTTCTTATCGAATACTTTTTAAGCGTTTAAACTATTAAATCTGGCAAAACTTTTGGAATTTTTGTTGAATTGTAGAAATTTTGCGATGGAAATTTAATCTGAAGATTGAGATATACATAGATAAGAGTGGTTAATGCTAAACATTCGATTTGAACTCATATATTTGTTTATTTTTGTGTTTCTAAAGCTTGAAGGTAATCGGATTTGCAAAGAAAAACTACTTTTATAAACTCGAATAAGAATTAAATCGCCATCGTTTATTACACCTCTTCATAAATAGGTGTTGAAAGATAGGTAATATTGCCCTTCTTGTGCATCCTAAGAAACTTTATTCAAGTATTTGAAGCGTTTAAACCATTAAATCTGGCAAAACTTTTGGAATTTTTGCTGAATTGTAGCAATTTTGAGATGGAAATTTAATCTGAAGATTGAGATACACATAGATGAGAGTGGTTAATGCTAAACATTCGATTTTAACTCATATATTTGTTTATTTTTGTGTTTCTAAAGCTTGAATGTAATCGGATTTGCAAAGAAAAACTACTTTTATAAACTCGAATGAGAATTAAATCGCCATCTTTTATTACTCCTCTTCATAAATAAGTGTTGAAAGATAGGTAATATTGCCCTTCTTGTACATCCTAAGAAACTTTATTCAAGTATTTGACTTTTATGAATAGATAAGATGGCTTACATTGAGCACTCGCATCTTCCACCACTTCTCAATTTAATAGTAAGTTGTGTCACCCGTTGTTAAAATAGCATTCGTTTTCTCTTATACCATCCAACAGGTTTCAATTTCACTGTTCCATAATAATTAGATGCAAAAGTGCTTCTCGATTTCTACTCTTTATCCGGAAGATCTTTTTTCTCGTGTTCACTTCCTTTATCTTCTAACTGATCCAATCCTACACTAATGAGATACTCGTACTTGTCAGTTAGGCCTTTGAAGTGAAGTTTTTTCAATGAACCTTCAGAATGCGCTTGTATTCAAAGAGGGTATGCTCACATGAAAAAATCTGGCTACATTTGTAGGATTCTAGGATATTTAAAAAACTTTAAGTGTTTGAGTTTACGTCTTCTTTAAAACTTAAATATTTGAAACTGGAAACGTTGTAAAAAATGGCACAATCTTGAAAAAGGGCAAAACATTTGAGTACCTTTTTTAAAGTATAAATCTACGTTATGTACATTTTAGGAAAAACTATTCTTGCAAAACCTATCATATTTCTTCAGGCGATGTTGGTAATATCAGTACAAAATTGTGTCACAGATTGAATGCATTTTCTTTCTTGTAAACACACTTCTGCCACTCACCATATCGTAATAGTTGATGGGTTGGTAAATAATATTTTGGTTGTAATGGTCGTAATGGTTAATAATCTTTCATTACTAAAATATTAAAAAATTGTATTTAAATCAATAATGAAGTTTTTTAAGGATGCAGGAATCTTTTAAAAATAATTTTTACAGTATTTTCATTGTAAAAAATTATGCATAAAATATCTGCATATTAATTAAAAAATATTGTTGAAATTTGAGCATTGATTCAAATAGAATTGCGACGTGTACTGATTGTAAAAAACATCACGGTATTTATAAGAATATTCACTTTTACACGAAGTCAATTAGCCTTGTAGATGGGTTATTCTCTTTTCGTGTCAAAATACACCGAAGACACGGGGACACATAAACCAAGTTCTTTATTTTAATATAGCAGAGTAATATTGAACTATTTCAATTCACTGAACTTAACAAAATATAATATTAAGCTATTATGCATTTATTTAATAGTTATAAGTAGAAATTTGCTCAAAACGTGAAGGAAGTTGCAAAAATGTGTGTTTTTTGAAAAAACAATTTCTGGGTAATTTTGCTTCATTCTTTAAAGAACTAATTTCTAGTGATATCACGCTGTTATTTAGATTAGTGGATACACAATATAAAAATCTTTTATTAGAGGAACTAAAAACTTCACAACTTTTCCTTGTTCTGCTACCTCAGTTATGTCTTACCATATTTTGGGTTTCATCGGGGTCTCTTTGGGACAGTTCATCACAGAACAGATGGTGGTTGTTGTGCGACTTTAAGACCAGACATAGTCTTTTGGATATTTCAAGAGATGCTTCCTAAAACATAAACTTCATAAAATTTATCTAAAAAGATTCGCATTTCCCGAATATTCAAAAGGGCTTTTTAAGGCTATCATACATTTACATGTGGTAATTCTGGTTTTAACCTAAAAGACCGATTTCCAAAATTTTCTTTATTGAGATTAAAATTACTAAAAACTGGTGCTTTCGTAATGCTTAGAAGACGATATTTCGTGGAAACTTGAATGCATAAATTCGTTATCAAAGTACAGATATCACACAGGTCGCATAATAGTAATAAAGTACACATATACTGACATAATAATTTTCTATACATTATTATTTTTAATCCCTAAAATCGGAGTCTTTTTATTCTGTAAATTTGTTCGTTCTAAATTAACATAAGGCCTGAATCTCATGATTTCGGAAAATTCGATTGTTGAAAAATATACTGTAAATTGCAACTCATGTACGAAAATGAAATATCTTATAATTTAACCCCATATTTTTATCCAACTCAAAAAATAATACATGTATCTGATAATAAATCTTTGTGAGTACTCTTAAGAAATTCTGAGTGTTCTCTCTGTCATAAGAATTCGTAAGCTATAAACTGCTTTGCTATTCGTCATTTTTCACCATTATCGACAATCCTCTTTCTGGTAGTGGAAGATACGTGCTTGCCCACGCTGTTTGAGATTGGTGACCAATGACCCTTGAAATCATATTTCTCTTCGATTATGGGATCGGCACCCTAATGACATACGCCCTAGTATCATACAATGCTATAAATATAAGAATCAGACAGTTTTATTCTAGAAAAGTCAACGCCCCGAAAGTTCAACGGGATATAAGATAGCCAGGAAGGCGAAGGATTTAACTGTAAAAACGTTTTTGAAGAAATGAGAATTTTGAAACTGATCAATTGCAATTTAAAATAAAATGTGTTTCATGTTAAACTATGTGGCATAAAATGCTAATATTCCACAAGACAATTCTAAAGTTATGTTCTGAACTCTTTTCAGCTTTATACTACTGATCAATATCTTAAAACGTATGCATGAAAACACACAAAATAATTTAGATAGGGCAGAAGAAACTAAAATCTTATTTAAAAACGCTTTTTAGCACTTTTAAAAAATCGAAATTGCATTTGTTTTTGTACGCAATGTTAATAAAAATTTATTTCCATTCGAGAATGTCCAAAAAATGTATCAACGCATATTTTTAAAATAAGGCGTTGGAGTACAAAGACAAGAAATCAATTGGTTAAACATCCAATATGTGCAATGCATGCTTATTACATTACAAGACATGCCTTTGTTAGTTTGCCTTAAAACAACTGTTTGTGCTGTCTAACAAAATATTTTAGATATGCGTTAATATGAAAAATATAAATTCCATGTAACAATCCACCTACAATCAAAAAGGACATGATATCATAGAAGGTTTTGGCCATTGTAACTTCTGATCTTCCATCAGAGTACAAAATACAGCCAATCACTTAAGTCAATAATTCATCCGATGACTGTTTATATTCATGCAGACATTTTAGCATATAATGTAGTCAGTTAATACTTGTATACCATAAAATGATCGCCATGTCGTTTCGAAACAAAAATTGAATAATATGATAATGAACAGGAATACTATGCTTCATTAGGGCATTTTAAGGAAGCATATTGTATATTTGTGTTTATCCAGCAATTGAAATTTTAAGATCACCACGTAAAAATTAAGCGATGTGTACAAATATAAAAATTTAATGCTTTCTAAGCCTTTCGAAATACTAGTAGTACTTTTATTAATTTTCAAAATTCTCAAAATAAATGTATGCGTAATCACGATGTAGTTACGTAAGAAAAAAATCAGTTTTATTGTGGCTTACAAGTATTTTTGAGTGTTTCTCCACAAAACACCTTACATTAAGAATTGTTTTTATATGAAGTTTATAATTTAATTTAAAAATTAAAAACAATACTTTTTATGAAAACAATAAAGCATTATTAATTCTCATACATCTAATTTTGCCCTGATCATTTTACTTGACATACATTTCAAACGTGTCTCAGTCCAAAGATAAAATTTATTCTCTTCATGTCTGCAGAAAATGACAGCTAAGAAAAAAATTGCGGTGATGTCTCGAAGGCGAATTAATCTTTTGTCGTGTACTCCCGAACGACTCTTTCTTATCTAGAGCTCCTAACTTACCCACGCAATTCAATTGCGAAGTCGAGATAACCGTTGATTTTCAAGAAATATTCTCCTACGTGTTTGTCATCGATTTTGTCTTCCGCACTCCACGTCCTTACCCTTGAAGTTTTACGAGAGAGAGAATCACTATAACTTTTTTATTTTGCTTTGTTTTTGGCTTTAGAGAGATTTTGCTCTATACGATGCATGAATGTCGAGGAAAGCGTGAGAAAAAATTGTTTTCTGTTGCTTAATACCTGTTGTAAATGATTTGAGAACGAGGGTTTTTTGAAGATTTTAAATATTCTTTAAACAGGTAACACCCTATTATATATCGCTATTCGATAAGTCGCGGATTTGATTATCTCTCTCTTTTTCCCGTTCTTTAATGAATTTTTGGTTTGTGAACACAAGAAAAAAAATCACAACCAGTTCCAATTAGAATTGAGAATTTATAGGCCACTTAAACAATTATCCTGAACTGCATTGATAAAAAAAAATTAGTGTGTTTCCAAAGTGTTGATGAGAAGGGATATATATTTAAAAATTATTATTCCATATATAGTATTATTTGAAAAGGCTTCACCATTGATTGTTGTGTGTGATTGTGATAGACATGCAGCTATAAATTTCTTTAAATAAAATACACAATGTGCAATTTTTACCTTTTGATTTCCAATAATTTTTTCTTAATCCACTATACATCACTCTTTCTCTTTTCATCACTCACAGTGTCATGTACTATTGAGATAAGGATTACAGAACTATTGAGATACAAAAAGTTCGTTAAAGCAGCGTATTTAAAAATCTAGTAAACGGAAAGCGAAAATCGGGACTCCAGTAACTGTTCAATATAGAATAGGAATACATTAGAGTAATTAATAAATCAGAAAAAGAATTTACATAACATTTCTTTTTCTAAAAAAAATCAAAATATTATCTCTATGATTAAACTTTAGAATTAAAAATATCATCAAAATAGAAGTCATTTGGCCACTAACTGCAATGCTGGCTAAGCAAAGAGCAGTTTCATTTTACCTCAAGTAAAACTATATAGACTCTTAGAGAAAAGAAAACTCTCTCTAATTTTTGCTTGACAAACTATTTTTAAACTTCAAACAGTTACATTTTAGGTAAATCATGCGCTAAGTGCTGAATGATAAAACCCTATAGGGCAAACTAAAAAAGTTATATAAAGTTTTTATATAACTTTATATAACTTTCAAAAAATCAAACTAATATATTCTTAGAAGGAACTTCTGAACTTACAAGTCCCTAATATCTAATTGTGTTGCTCTAGTGCGACAAATTCAACCAACACTCTTAATTTGCAACATTTTGAGAACCATCAATATCTATCTAAGCAAAAGTAACTAAAATTACACAAAATAAATTTCGATATATTATCCTTTTTAAAAGAAAACAGAAATAATTAAGTAGATATTCATATTTATTTTAAACGAATGGAATATTACATTGCATTGTTCGGGTTGAAATGACGAATAAAGTCTTGTACTCAGCTTTCCTATAAATATTTTTTGACTTGCGACACTTTTACATCTTGGATGTAATATTTCTAAATTTCACCATCACTGAAAAATGGCTGAAAAATTAATTTGATATCTTTTAAAACAAATAGGCATTTCTTGAAAATTTCATCAACTGGTATATGAAATAACAAAGAGCGTGATTCAAAATAAATGTCTTCGGTGAGATAGGCTTTTTCTGTAAAGCTAAATGGGGATGGCGCTGTTTTGCGGTAGAACGAGCTTCCTATACTCATTCTGTTTTAAGTAATTGGATGTAAAATTCGCATTCTTCGGTGGTTCGTTTCTGTATACTAAAAACCCCTCTTATTGACAAAGTAAGGTATTCGCAAAAATTCTTCAGATAACGTAGGTGGTTTGACAGTATTTTTTAAAAAGAAAATATGTGTTTTCAACAAACGGTTTTGCAATTAATTTTAATTGCAATAGCCTTAACCCATATAGTAAGCAATATCCATCTTCCGTCGTGAAGGCAATAGTTTTTATTTTTAAGAAATTCTAGTTAGGATATTTTCTAACATTAATAATCTTCAAAAATGGCAGTTTCATTTGAAAATGTCTTTTCTCCAAATGGCACACAGGTTTATCTCAGTTTCATTAGGCACTTTATAAATTCGAAAATTTGTTTTCTGTATGGAAATTACGTACCTGTTTAGAATTCTATGTAGTGATTCACTAAAGTATTCGTTCACCGCACGTTTTTAACTTATTCTCGTGAATTTCATAGGGATGTAGTTAAAATTGCAATCTAAAATTTTACCGCATAAAATATCTGACTCTCTATTTTAGCTCCCCCTTAAAATAATTAAAAATTGAGCCGTTATTTTTTAAAGTGGTATAGGTCCACTTCGAAAAAAAATTAGTTTATTTTCTTTAACAATTGTTATAATTATTATTGTATAATAAAATGTAACGGGTTTCTAGTGTTAAAACATCAGCCGAATTGAGTAACGTTTGCCAATATTTTAAAATTAATCTAAACGCAAACCCTTAAATATCTCGATGTATGAAAAAATGTACTTATACTACTTTAAAAAATAACGGCTCAATTATTAAAGGGTTTTGCTAAAAATATTTGAAACGTAACGTAAGGGATGAGATAAGACACACAAAAGTATTCGACCACGAACTATAAAAAAGTACAAATGTTAAGCAAACACATGAAAATCAATGTCTAAAAATTTTGTTACGTTTGTTGATTTGATTTTTTTTCAGATTGAAAGGCAAGAACGTGTCCTTCAAGTTTCGGGTTAGGGTTTATTTTGGTTTGTTGCTCTTTGGTCATTTTTTGCTGTTTTTACGAAGGCTAATTAGACTTTTGAGTCGGGGAGAAAAAGGCGATGCACCAATCCATTGCGAATGCGAATATCTCAGTGCGGGTTCAGTTACGTCAAGTTCCCTTAATTGTACCCCTGAGACCCTTGTACTGCATTGTTGCTTTCACTTAGCGCTACAAAAATAAAAAGAAAGTAATAAAAAGTTAAACGGTGACGCCATGTTTCCTGATTAAATTATATTGAGTGTGTTTCAGTCACTTTCATCAAGTGACGGCTGTGAAGGAAAAGATGTGTGTGAAATACATTTTTTTATTTTATTCATCCAGAATATACGCGTCATTAAAGTAGTTTTAGATCAAAGAAAGAGTTAATGAGGAATTTATTATTTTATTGCTAAACATGGGTATGTTTCTTCGAACTCTCTTTCACATAAAAAAAGGTCAACAGGCACTATTTAAAGATTTTTTTATTTAAAGTTCAATCATCCTTAAAACTTCTTTTTTAATACTTTCTGCTTCCAACTTCAAAATGAGTTCATCAAGCAAATTATCTTCATTTGTATTTGTGAAAGTATAAAAATGTAGAAAAGTATTAGTTTCCTTAAGGGGTTTTTACATTTGGAATTTCGCTGGGCCAAGAAAGTTTTATTTGTGTTTTTTCGTTTCTATAAAAGTATCTTACCAGATGTTTACTAGACGAACGTAGAAAGGTGTATGTGCATCTAAGTTTATTCTTTTAATAAATCAGTTTGACACCGGTGTCATTACAAAAGAAAAAAAAAACTTAGACATTTCATTAAGCACATGAACTCTATTCATGATTAGTGTAAAATTCAAAAAAGTTTTGTCTCAACTTCTTTTTAATAGATTTTATTTTCTAACATAAATTAAAAATGAAATAATGTTTGTGATTGAGAGCATTCTACTACTAGAGGGTTTTGAGAGCAAGATTTTCCAGATTAACTCATAAAATTTTGAAGTTAGGTATTCTAGGTAAAAAGGAATACATTGTGCTTAAAAGAATTGAAAAGAGTACATAAAATTTATTATACTCCCAAAATTAATCAACGATTCAAAATCGATTCTTTGCTACTTGTAAGAACTAATACTATACATGCCCACGTTACCATAGCATTAAAAAAAATCCTATCGATTACAGACTTGATACACAAAATTTTCAGCATCTTACACTTAATAACACAATTTTATGCATCTAATTTTTAGCTATAAACACAATGTAAAATGTGAAGTGTTCAAAACAAACTTACATTCCCTTTGTTACAAAATGTCAAGTTCAATGTTGTTGAAACATATCAATCGTAATAAATTTAACAAAATTTATGCTCTAGTTTACAGAATGTTTTGAGTTCCGTAAAATAGAGCATAAATTAGATTGATTTACGTGAACCAGTGCAGTCCTATCTCCGTAATGTTAAAAAGGACATTTAACTTAAAATTTGAAGTTTTGATAATTTTTTCTTCAGCTCATATTTTTTCGAAAAATGACCAATTTTCTTCTTTTTAATTAAACAATTAACATTAACAATTTAACAATTAATTAATAAACTTTAACAATTAAAATGAACTTTTTGGTCAGATATAAAAAAATGCATGGGTTAAAATATGATATAGGGTATGTTACACTCTTGAAACAATTTTTTATTTTTGCTTGAATAGACTTTGAAAAAGTGTTCCTTTTATGGAAAAAATACACTTTTTGAGATATTGTTTAAAGCATAAAATTGACTTTACTTCAGGTACGCGTACAGGTATTTTACAAAAATTACTTAAAATACTTCTACTCAATGTGTATCTCCATAAATAATATATATTTTTAAACAGAATTGTATAAACATTTATTTAAATTTATAAAAAAATAATAGAATATTGAAAGATTTTTGTGCACGGGTCCCCTCCCCCCTTAAATTAAATTTATAGACGAGATTAGATAGACTAAATTAAATTAACTTAGTGACTTTTATAGTAGTACATTAGCCGACGAGAAAGATTTTTATCTAATTTTTTGTTGTTGCCTATTTCACACACAGTTTTGTGGTCTTTTAATGTGCCTTTTCTGTCATTTTCAAAACAGGTTTCGCGTTTATCTTTCTTATTTTTTTCTGTTTGCATAAAAATGGCCTAAGCAAACCAACCTTGACCTTGAGAATGTATCACTGTGACTTAAATGCTGCAATTATATTTCTGGAAAGCACCCGTGTTCTTTGGAAACATTGCATACCGTGTATGAATAAAAACGTGTTTAGGAATAATAGTATTGACCTTACTTAATAAGATGAGGTTCATGAATAACTTTTGGCTAACGTAATGTTTAATGAAATTATTAATGGAATTATGAAATTATTCCCAGACTAAATTGCTGATCTTAGTGTTCGTAAAGAATGAACAGTGTGTAATACGAGTATTGAACATTCAAGTACCATTTTATTTATGGAAATAACTTATAAAATCTAATTATTTACTTTTTCTTAACTCCTCTTACATGCCAGATTGAGCAAATGAGATTCCTTACCATTGTCTTTTATGTAAGGCAGTTTTAAAGGGATGATTGATGGGACACGAGTATGAAGAAAGTACTCAGACACCACGATGTAGAAGGTATTCAGACATGAAAATGAGCCAGGGGAAAGGAAGAAAGTGCTGAGAGTAGATAGAATCCAACTCGAATTGTTGCACTGAAATTCGAATGTCTTCTCCATATCACTTTGTTAAGAGGTTTTGTATTTGTTGAAAAACATCGTTTATTTATGAACTTTTTAAACTGTATTTATATTTGCTATCTCTAATTCTATATATATATATATAACCGTGTTATATATATAACCGTGTTATATATATATAACCGTGTGTTAACCTGATTATGCTACTAATTATGCACGTGATAAGCTGAAATTTGGAATTCCGATGTTTCAGTAACAGTTGAATTGCATGTCGGAGTCAAAATTTGCCCAGGTTTCTATTCATAATTTTAATGAATATTAATTTCATAATTAATAAAGAATAGTAAAATTTAGTTGGATGATCAAAATGTTTATAGATTGTGTTTGAGTTTTTGGGTAGCAAGGGATAAAAAGCAATTTCCAAGGAATCCTATTGAAGGGACTTTACATCACATTAGTAAACGCTGAAAATCATATTATAAAAGCTTCAGCACTAAGAGATTATTGAAACAGAGCATGTTAATGACAGTGAACAAAAATTATTGATATAAAATTAAACTAAACAATCTAATTATCTAAGAGTGTATAGTATTAAAAATGGAATGCAAGAAAGTATTAATATACGCTTGAGGATATTCAAGTTAAAGAATCCAAATGTCCTTTTTCCAAATACTTTTCATCCAAATGTAAGACAGTAATAAAGAAGACTGAATAGAATTGCTGCGAAGCGTTTTAAAATATTTTAAGAGGGAGAAGTTTTTGGGTATGATATCCAAGAAATTTGTCTCTAAACGCTATAATACCTATGAGTATTTCTTCTTACTAACTATTTAATTTTATGTAATACATCAACCAGGCACATACGGTTACAGATAATATAATATTTGAGCTCTACCTAGTCAGAATAATTGATTATTAATGTTCCAGTCAGTTATATTCTGTAGTATTTCTCCCGACATCCAGCATATAATCGACATGATATCATTAAATCTTCTCCAGTGCCCTTCTCTCAAAAAATAGTTTGTTGAACTTTGTGAAGAAAAATAAAATAAAATAGTAATTTTTTTATCAGTTCAATTTTGATTATGCATATTGATAAGTGGAATGATTTCACTGATATCCCATTGTAGCTCGTTTTTGAGTGAAGTGCTACTCGATCAAAAGCAAAGAAAATAAAAAGTGCTTATTCAGATAATTTTCCTGCAACATCCGGTTTTTTCAATGTCTTTACCATTATTAATTATACAATTCTCTCGAACTTAGTTCCATTTCTTAAGCTAATATGATTACTCAATCTAGTTTTTTTTTATTAGTCGATGTTACTATAAAAAACCTTATACAAATGACACTTTTAATTGTGTCAAGAAAAAAGATAAACACAAATTTTAAAATCCGGTCATTAATCAACCATTTCTATGATGAACAGCTATAAATTTATATTTTATATCAAAACAGTAGAATTGTTAGTTTATGCAATTAAAATAATCTCAAATAGGGTTACTGCACAACCGCAATTTTAGGGAGTATTCCCCATTTTGGACATTTTACAAAATAAAATTTCCTTGAAAACCTTTTGACACGTTAAGTATTAGGGTTGCTGTCACTCTACAGAGTCTGAACTCTTCACACACCGTCTCTCCCAGAAATTCTAAATTTATCCCACGTCCTCCTCTCGTGGTAGGTTTTTCGCCTACCAAGCACATTAGTCCCTTACAGCGGATTTCACTTTTGAAGTCTTCCTACTCTACTGCTACACCACAGCCCGCCTGCACATCCGTGGATATAAATAACACACCATCTTCCTCTGGAAAGTTTCATCTTGCTCATGAAAAAGCGCCCTGTTTGTTTCCGATTGTTAGACGTTGTGTAATGAGCCCTCCTCCGAATTAAACAACGCATTAAGTCTTATTATTATCCGTTCATTTGTGAATGAAAGAAAAGCCGCGGTATTTTTATATGCGCTAAAAATGCGGAAGTATTTTCGGGCACACGACGACAGCGATCAATGCTATTAGTGTCTATCGGCTTGCAGAGGAACGGTGAAAAGTTTAATAACCTGTACTGTGTTTCATTTTAACCATAGGAATAGCTTGTTTTCATACTGACTTGATTGGAAATATTTGAATTGGGAGTGTTCCGGCTGTTCATTTTTTTCTTCGGAAATATGTGGCCAAATACGAAATTTAACAACAGATAAAATATTAACACGTGTCGTGCTGACACCCACATCTGATGCATTCGGGGGAACAGTAACATGTTACATAACTTACCTCAGCAGCAGGATTGAATGGTGAACCACTCCAGGACTGTTCCGGAATAGTATACTGTGAGTTAACCTAGGAGCAATAAAATATAATTTAGATTTGTATCTCTCAAACTAAGAAAAAAATTTACGTCGCAGGGTTAATGGCGTTGTAGACATTTGCATTCGTGTACAAATATTGACAAGAAAAACGTTTAATCCAATCAGCATGAATAAAACATGTTTTATGGCTATATTCAATTATAATGAATTATAAATATGTTTTATAAGTTATAAAGCATTTCCGTGTGTATGTCAAAATTATATAGGATTACTAGCAAAATACCCGACCTTACTCGGTTTGAATTGGTTTACTCTAAATTGAAGAGATAATCAAAATATATAATGACTTACGTTTTTTGTAGAATAAAAATTTATTTGAATACTTTTTGCCATCTTTATAATTTCTACAACTTACTTTGGACACAAATCCTACACATGGATATCCATTAATGTAATACATTTCACATACATCGCATCCTTGCTGTATGACAGAGCTACAAAATGACGAAAGGTGACACTAAGGTTACTACTACAAAAGACGATTTTGAGGGAGATTTGGAATTCCCTTTCTTAAGTTATTTTCATGTTCAACTCAATTAATAAAAGCTATGATTAACGGCGAGCGCTCTCGCACTCATAGTCAACGAAACAATATTTTTTTACTTGTGGCACTCTTGCATCCGGTATGTGACATAGTGAAATTTTGCAATCTTCTCCTGTTATTATGACAACGAATTTTTTAATGTTTGAAAAGTTCTAGTTCGGATTTTTTAAACATTTTTATTCTTTCAAAAACACTATTATTCTTTCAATAACGGCATTATTCTTTCAATAACGGCATTATTCTTTCAATAATGGCATAACTACATTTAAAATTTACTGAAAATTTATTCTGACTTACCTGCCATTTTTATGTCGAATACTTTGTGGTGCTGTTGCTTGTCATGAGAAGGAAAACACGTTTATTAAAATAATAAATATTTAAAACAGAAAACAGCGAAATAAAACAAAATAAAAGATGTCGGAAAAAACTGTTCTAAAAATATTAATTTGTGATTCATTTTTATCTCTTGATCTCGGACAGTTGCCACAACTTACAACAAAAAGTGCACAAAATTTAGAAATGTGAAATTAATTCACAGCGAAAGAAACATAAAATATCACTGCTCGCGCGATCTTGTTCATTCCCGTTCGTTAAAAAATATCATTTGTCCCAAATATTCGGAAATCGTTTTCATTGTGCAAAGAACAAAAATAAGTCTTGAAATAAATAAAATATCAGAGCTGAAATTCCATAAAAAAATATTTTTTTGAAGAATAATTACTTTTTTAGCAGTACTGGTAATGCAATCGAAGTAATCGTAATATTCAATATACATTCCAATTTTTCCAATACTACCAAATTATGGTTGATTTAAATACACTTACTCAGGTGTTTTAGCATGAAACTCAACTAAATATAACAATAAAGAAATGTTTAATATTGCATGCACTTAACTAATAGATAATGTATAAAATAAACTACATTACAATCAAATATCTGGAAAAAAAATTCATGTGATGCCAGCACAAACACAAAATCGAACATAGAACAGAAAGACGGACAGACAGACTTTCGCAACCAATTCCAGTCACTAAATGAAGATAAATACTCACTGTATGCAAATTTCCATGGAAATATCTTAAACCGCGTGGACGTGTATAGGGCACAACATACATACATACAGACAGACAGACAGACGGACAGACAGACAGACAGACAGACAGACAGACGGACAGACAGACAGACGGACAGACAGACACCAAACGAGAAAAAAGCGGATTCGTCATCAGAAGGGTCCAAAACGGATAGAAAACTTGAAATGGGTCGAAAATATTGAATGTACAAACAAACACTCCATTCTTATTTATATAGATTGAATTAATTGAATGGTCACATGACAACCTATTTGTAAAATTTCTTGTTCAATATTAATACCTTTTGAATAAAAAGTGCTGTTTATTGAAAGAGAAATATCAACAAAGACTTAAGGTACAGCAATTATCCCAACAACTTTCTTGGAGTTGTAAATATTTTCAATAAACAACAGTATATCTATATATTTCCTTTAATGTTAATTTCCTAGATGGCATAAACAACACTCAAGTCTCTTTGTACCAAATGATTGATTGATTGAAGTATGATTACAAACACATTAAAAACCTTCAAAAATTACTGTTCTCCTAAGATTTCAAAACATAATTTAACAATTTGAAAATATAATTCTATTAGTAAATTTGTATTCTATTTCTGCTGTAAGATTTTTAACCCAACACCGTATATTAGCGGTTGTCATTCTTCAGATTTGATTTATAAATGATTCTCTTTGAACAAACGCCATTTTTACCACAGGAATGTTTTTATTACTAACAAAAATAAAAACGATGGATCTTTAAAAAAATTAAAAGATAACACTAGAGAGAGATAGAAAACATAATTTATCTTTTTCTCTAGAGAAGAGTAAAAAATTCTTTCTTTATCTAAATCATGTAAATTTTACATGCATTCGTACTAACTTATACTTTTCAGATACGGAAGTTTGCACCCTTTTTTGTGTATTTACCGTAGTTTGTTCTTGTAAATATACGTTCATTGATGGAATTGAATCCTTTTGCTTAATTTTCTCACAGTAGAAACAAACGGAGGAAATTTTAATTACTGCACGACCCAACACTGCTATTAAAATCCATCCTCCATTCCTAACAGTATATTTTCTTCGTGAAACTGCTATTTTACCTATTTTTTAATGAGGTGTATGCATTTTAAGTATCAAAGGTTTTGAAAGTAAATTAAATTATTCGTAAATGAAAATTGTAATGAATTACAAATTCAGCTTAATTGTACAGGATGTATATTTTCAGACATGATCATCTTACTTGTAATTTCAGTTACCTTTACGCTACCGACCGAAGCTTTGTATGACCATTTTGAGTTTATTATCCAGAGTTAATAACTATCTATCTTTCACCATTTGATTAAGCTAACACAACTTTGCTAAAATACCTCTAAAGAAAAAAAGTAAAATTTAAAGGGTATGCATATAACTTGCATGATGTTCTTTAAAATTACAATGCATTTCATATTTGGTAACAGAGGCCCTCCAATTAATGTATATCTATTTTCTCTTACTTTAAGATGTTAAAAACAGTAAATTATTTCCTAATTTCATTACTTTCAGAGTAAAGAATGGATCCAATTGAAAATTCAAGAAATGCATCCGGCAATGACGGACATTGGGACGAATCTCAAAGAAGTCACAGAACTTTATCAGCAACACGAAAAAGTACTAGAGAAATTACAGGTTAGCATTTGTGTGTTTAATGTTAATACATTACTGGAATGAATTATAAATCTTACTTTCTATGAGTATGAAATCAGTCACGCTTCAAAAAGATATTATATCTCTTAATCTTTGGCTTCCTTTATTAAATTCAAATTGATTTTCTGAATGAGAGCTTTTAACGAAGAAGGGGTTGAAGCATATTTACCTAATAATGCGTGATAGTGCGTAAAGCTGGTAATACAGAGCACGTACGTTGTGTATACATTATGGCTTTATTTGCTGCCAAGAAAGACCATTCAGATTCGTTGTAGATGCAAATCATACAGAGCGACAGAAAGAAAGAAAGAGAGAGAGAGAGTGAAAGAAAGAGAGGGGGATAGAATATAGAGAAAGAAATATATACGTAAAGATAGAGAATTTTAAAATGTTAAATGCGCTCACAGGTGTGTTACTGATACGGATTTTGATGGCGAACGTCTAGTAAGCAACTAAATGAAACTGTTAAGATCAACATGTACAAAAAATGTCCAAGTGAAAAAGATGTAAGTTTCACAAGAGTTCAAAATGGTCATTTCAGTTAAAACTCCCTGCAGGCTACAAATTATACAATTTTGAAGGATATTTCGTTACTGAAAAGTGTGATGCCCCAGTTGACGTAGTACCACTCACTGATTTACTGATGTGGAGGTCAATTGTCATGACGGTAATGCTCGAGACACACTTCGAATACATAAGTTATTTGATAAAACAAGTTGTATGTGTTTACGTTGCGATTACCAGATTCTCATATCAGAATTCCTCTCTTGGAGGCATCTATGTACCTAAATATCAAGCGATGCTATTTATAATGAAAAAATTATTTGCACTAGCAAAATTTTCTTCCAGACTGTTTTTGGCAGGCCTTCAGAAACCTTATTAACTAACTAACCTAGACATTTTCTTCTCAGTTTCAAAGATTCTGCGAAGCTTTTCTTCTTTTGACTGATGGAAACTGCTAATATGAATACCTCTTCCTTGTTTAACTTGCTGATTCCTCAATGCACTATTTTACCTCGAGTAGCACCTGCACCATTCGCATGTGCAAATACACGTAAAAAAACTTGCTTAATTTTGAGCCTCACATCTTTCTGTTTTTTGTTTGAAGTCAAACATAGACACTTACTGTGAAGTGGTTCGTTTTAAATGGTCCTTGAACGCCCTTAATGTGCTTCGTTAAGTCCTCTTTCAAATACTGATTACATTAGAAGTAATTAATTCAATCGTCGTCAGTTTCAAGACATTAGAAGTGTTGTACTCTTTTAGAAGCTATGAATGAAACAGGAAGCATTTCAAATAAATTTCGGCAGCTGGATTAAGTTTGATAAAATTGTTTGACATTCACATTTTCTGTCATATATAATGTATTATTTTTACTTGTTTAACGTTGTTATAATTATAATTAATTACGGTTTATAATTGATTAAGTGTTCAAATTAAATTTAACATATTTAAAAATTCCTGATTACAAAACTTTAATTTGCGGACATCGGACAAATTGGTTCTTTGGTTGCAGAGACTTGCCATAGCTAAGCACGAATTTTAAAATACAATAAACAATAAATATATCTCATTCCTGTTACAAAAGTGCTCATCTAAAAGAGTTTTTATGGGTTATTATGAATACCAAATAGATCCTCAAAACTAAGAAAATGACAAATTCTGCGTCACAAAGAATAGTACCACGTTAATTTTATTTCCCTGTCTCAAAACTTTTAAAATGTTTCTCGAGCACTTTTTGAGTTATATATCTATTCATGTAATTTGGGCCAGTGGAGATTTCGGGGACAGGATAAAGATGACTCCTTCCAGAATGGGTAAGGATCGACTGCTTACATGACGTGTTACCACAAATTTTCGTCATTTGAACTATATTTGACTTCTATTGCTCACCTTTGAGATTTTTTAATTAAATTTAACTATGGTAAAATACAGATATTGATATAGTTAGATCAGATATTGAGATTGTTTACCTTAATGTGTAATTTGGATCGTACGATGGCTTATGATATGGTTCAGTGGTCATAATTATGCAGGTTTAATAAAGCGTTATACCAGCAATTTTCAAACCGTTGTGCCACAAAAATGGCACTGGATGTACGGCACATTTACGGGTGGTGCTACACTTACGGATGGTGGCATACTTAGAGATGAGTGGCATACATACGGATGGTCGAACAGTATAAATTGCGTAAGATTAATTTCATTTCAACATTTTAGTTTGAACTTTTGAAGAGTGTGTTCAGTTTTAATTTCCAAGCAATATCCGTATAAATAAATTTGTGTTTTATTTCTTATAACAAAATGTATCATAAATAAATTCTTTCAAAATATTTTTAAAGTCATTTTGGAGCAAAAAAGGGTAGGTAATTGCTATTATTATTTTTTGTAGATCTTTTTTGTAGATCTTTTTTGTACTTTTTTTATATGTTTTTGTCTAGATCGGTAAAATAACTTTAAAAAACAAACAATTTTTCTGTGACAAGTTTATGTCTATGTTAGGATTTGTGAGTTCTACAAAATTCTGAATATCAATTTTTCTATTAGACAAAGCAGAGTCCTGTGGAGGAGCTACTGCGCCAGGCGGACGATTTGATATCTACGCAGAAGCCAAGAGGAGAAGTCTATTCAGCAATGGCTGAAAACCTCGGACTTGCTTGGAAGGACCTAAATGCACAGTTAGAACAACGGAGACAAATATTAGAACAAGCTGTGGCATTTTTCTCTAAAGCGGATCAAGTAAGCAGTCATTATCTTCAATTTTAGGAAAGAGAACCCCTGTTATTGCAGTACTATTGTAGAAATTTTTTATAAAATGACTCAGAAATCTTGTTTTTAATTTAACATAATCTCGTTTTAAACATAAGCCTTTAATAATTTGTACTTTGCCATGCAAATTTGAATAAGGAGCATTTTTATACTTTGACAAAAAACTCTGGGCAAATTTTATAAATTAGAAAAAAACCTTTAAAATTTAAGTGAGTTCAATGAGTGCAAGTTTAAAGGTACGTTATATGGAACAGGTGATTTTAAGATTAGCAAAAATATTTTTAATTGCAATAAAGGTTGTTTTACACTTTCGAGTTGGAGTAAAATACTTTTCAATCTTTTTCAATTGATTAAAAGAACTCATTAATTTCCTCAGAGAATGTTTTTTATAACAGGAAAATCATATTATTTTCATCAAAGTATATTTCGGAATGTGTAAAATGTGCTTAACATGAAACATGTTCCGTATTATCTACACATGTGTTTTGACGAAATATTACACTTGTTTTAAGAAAAATAAATTTATTAGAAAACAGACATAGTTCACTCACAAACATATTTTATGATAAATCACAATTTGTTTTCATATCGTCTCATAAAAATAGACTTTTTAAATGAGCTTCTAAAATATTTTTAGCTCCTTGAAAATAGCAACATGCTTTCTTTTAAATGCCTATTCTCGACTGATGCTCAAAACAAAATATGTCATCTAACAAAGTAATATTTTATGCAAATTTTGATTGATTTTGATAATTACCTGTCAGAATATTGGGATGTTAATTTTTAACCTTTACTCTCACAGTTAAAAAAATAATTCCATGAACTTAAAATATATTCTCATAATTTCTGTAAATGCTACACAGTGTGTGAACAAATTAGTTCTTAATTTCAGTCTTTAATTTTCATACATAACTTGCCCCTTTATTCTGGAAACTGTACAATAAGAGTTTTCATGATTTATTTAAAATCGATATTTAATGTTTTTTGTATGTAATATGGAACTTTGTAACAGAAGGCGCAGCTTTCAAAAAGAACATTTTTTTCCTCGTTTAATAAATTTAAATAAAAATATGCGAAAAGTACAAATTAGATATTCTCGATTTAAAACAATATAGTAATATAAAAACTCTAGATTCAACAGTTCATAATTTCTTTTAAGAGTGTAACACAAATAAAAATTCTTTTCGAGATTCCAACCTTTTAAGTACAAATTTGACTTTATACAAGCAAGCTTAGAAGTGACAAAAGAAGATAGTCAGCTTTCTTTTACTCCATACCCAAATTATAAATTTTTTCATGATTTTTAGATTAAAATCCTTGAATTCTTTTGACATAAAATATGATTTCCTTCTTTTCAGTTTTCCAATGCATTGGATGTTATTCGAAAAAGCGTTTCAGAAACATTCCTCCCAAACACTATAGAATCAACTACATCCATTTTAAATAGGATTAAAGAAGAACGAAAAGGTATTTATTTCCATTGTATATCTGCGGGGAAATCAACACAACTATTGAAAATACATTATTATTGTTCATTGCTATTCTTAAAGAATTATTATTTTTTAAACTTAAGAATTCTTGGTAGAAGCTTTACTCTGTAGCCGAAGTTTCCTTTCGTTACCTTTTAAATATATGTTAAATTTTATTAAAAAAATACGTTCTAATAAAAGTTTTGAAAAAATTAATACTTCTGTCTATCGGTTCCCTGATATATAATTGAATCAGGACTTTATGAAAAGCTTGAACAAATGATGGCCATATAGAGAAGTAATTTGATCAGCTAGGTTGTTTTTCCAGAGAGAAATTGATTTGGGAAAATGGTTTTCATTTCTTTCCGAAAAAGCGTCGTTTTCGTTTCTATTATTAGTATGTAGGACTTACAAATCCAACAGGCAGGACTGCTTCAAATATTCAAGGTTACGAAATCTACATTTTTAAAACCATATTAAATATTGGATTCCATGTGGAAAACCATGTGCAAGATCACATCGATGTATTCAAAATTATAGATACTTCAACTGCACTTTCAAAGGATATTTTCACGCTGCAACTTAGTGTCTGCAAATATAGCTACAAATTGATGAGTATTTTATATTAAAGACAGAAATCAATAATAAATACAGCGAGACGATTAATTTTAAATTTTTGCTCCTTTTTCTTCTCGACTTTCTGCTTCCTGTCTATATCCATCTGGGCATACACTCCTTTGGTTTCAAACCCTCAAAGAGTGGTTGCAGGTTGTAGCACCACTTGGACGTTGGCGAATCATCCGTTGTCAAGTTACTGGACATTCCAGGAATGTCTCCTCTGGAGAGAACGTTACAAAATACCCTGTTCATCTGCCACGCATTCATAAAAAAATATTGGAATCGCCTTCTTCTTTACCGATTCAAAGTTCTGACCAAAATGCTATGTGAAATGGACATTTCGTTTTATGATTTATGTTACTGTTTTCAGACAGCACGCATCAGACAGTCTCGAGTCACAGATATGCACAGATATACGTACGAGTCGTATATCTGTGCATAGCTAAAACAATACACTGAATTAAGTGGCATTTTAAAACCTAAGCCCATGTGATTCTTCCCTTTTAAAAAACATATTTACTTTTCGATACAACCACGGCAAATGCACGAAATCTACAAAATTCACGTTTCTACACAAACGCGTTCAAAGTTTCGATTTGCGACTTAAAAAATTTCTCTGGAAAATCGACATTTTCACTACGAATCAAGATTTGTTCCTTCATCCTAGCATAAAAAATGAAATGGTGACTCAAAAACTACAGTTAGGTGAAAATCTCGAAAATGCATATTCGTGCCTTTGGCGTGGTAGTAGATATCTTCGTCTTTTTTTTTTTTGCCTTTGTGAATGAATTAAACTTCTATGTTTACATATTAAACTATATTCATAATGTATTTTTTGTTGGTCTTAGCATCAAAAATATATTTCGGGAAGGGTTCGATTCCCATTCGTCTTCAGAATACATCCTTGCTGTTTACGGAATATAACGTCTACTAAGAGCTCATTAAATGCCCTTCTTCGGAAGTGTGCATTTTGACACGCAATGCTCGTTTACGTGACGACGTGGAAATCAATAAATTGTAATCCGAATTGTAATAAAGTTTTTAGTCAGTTATTTAATTTCTGCTCTAAGCTGAAGACGGTTCTTAGCTCCTAAGCTTATAAATATCATATATCTGTGCATAGCTAAAACAATGCACTGAATTAAGTGGAATTTTAAAACCTAAGCCCATATGATTCCTCCCTTTTAAAAAACATCTTTTCGAGTGCTATTTAAAATTCTATATTTTTGCCATGTTTCTAATCTGACATTACACATTTTCAGCTGCACTTTCAAATTCCATGCGCATGCTGGGAGAAGGCCAGCTGCTTCTGGAGAGACTGTGTGAGGTGGCCACTCACAGCATGGGGGACTCTCGGCCCCTTCACATGCAGCACGCTGCCCGACAAACGACCGCTTTCGTCGAGAGGCACATGGAAAACTTGCAGGACAAATGGCGCCACCTAGAGTCTCTCTGGAATCAGAAGAAATCTCAGCTTGAACAGTGCCTTCTCAGATGTCAGCTGGAGCTTCAAATGAGGGAGGTGAGATCCTGAAACCAGATACCGGGGCAATTTGATAGATGGCACGTGAACTCTGAACCCAGTGAAAGTCTTATTTTATGAATCAGACGTACGAGTTGTATTTGAGACTGCGGAAGTTTGCTAATTGGATGATTCTGAGTGAAATATTTGGAATATGAAAACTTCACGCAAGAAGCTAATTTTTTTTATTTATTTAACAATAAGTGGGGGATGCTGTCTAAGAGTAGAATCCTTGCTTTAGAAACAAAACTAGAGTAGGATTTTCTAATCTTACAATTTCTCAAAAGTAACCCACAAATTTTATTATTATTATTATTTTTTTAATTTTATTTTTATTTTTTTTGTTGCGTGTATATTATATTTGATTATATTATACACGCGCATATGATATTTTTTGCGTGTTATAAAATCTACTTTACATATATTTTTTGCGTGTATTTTTTTCGTGTAATTTATAGTCGAAAGTGTTGAGCATGAATAGTGATGCTGTCTAAGAGTAGAATCCTTTCTTTAGAAACAAAACTAGAGTAGGATTTTCTAATGTTACAGTTTCCCAAAAGTGACCCACATAATTTTTTTTTTGCATGTTATAAAATCTATTTTACATATATTTTTTGCGTGTATATTTTATCGTGTAATTTATATTCGAAAGTGTTAAGCCCGTATGTAAAATAGACAGCTGCATTAAAACTGCATATTAATGTGCAGAAACAATTGTAAAATAAATTTCTCTATGTGTGATAAAACACGCTTAAAGATGTGTTGAAAGATGACACTTGACGCAACTTATCAATTTTTCATTTGGTTATGACTAAAGAGACATACTAAAAAGGATGATATATATTCCATATCAAGTAACCATCGAACTTCTCAAGAACAAGATTCTTTATTCTTAGTTAATTTCTGTCTGAAGTATATACAACTTATATGCTTCGTACAATAGCATATACTGCTTAAAAGCGTATTTACCTTGTATGTCGTATTTAATGCACTTTTGACCATACCTTTATCGTGAAATTTTTTTCAAATCTTACTACATGTATACATTTTTATTTCGTCTTAAGTTCAAATATTTCTGATGTGGTAATACGCTGACAGTAGAAAAGAAAAATATTGTTGAAAATTTATGACCCGGCATTCTGTTTTAATATTTAGAACGTCTCACTGAATATTTCGAAAACGCTTTTTTCATAACAGTTTTTTCCCGTTACCCTAATTATGAAACAATTTTGAAACATACAATTTTTACTTGATTGTTAACTGTCAAAAAAGTTCAGTTGTATCTTGACGGATTTGGTAACCTCATTTAAGTGAGAGTATGTAATTTTATTTTGTTTTTTTTGTTGTAATTATAGTTTTATTTTTCTGAGTTAAAGTTAATGGACATTTGGTTGTTAAAATAAATTGATCAGATTATAAAATTTTATTTCACCCAGAAAATAATCTTTCTGACATCAAGTAACAATTAGTTTATTTTTGTTTCTTATATTATAAACACAAAATGTGAAAGATTTCTGAAAGTTATTAGTGTTCAATGAAAGTGAATGTAATGCTATAGATACAGATATGAGGTTCGGTAAGTAATGAATTTTTGTAATTTTTTAAACCTAGGTCGGAAACTGGCTTCATTCAAAAGGCGTGGAATACCTTTCCGAAAGAAGCCTTGGTGATTCTTTGGCAAACGCTGAGATATTTTTACACGAACATCTAAAAATTGAAAACGACTGCAAAGTAAGTCGAAACCCATATTTTCCCTTCTAGTTGTCTAGGAACAGATAAGCTGAATGTAAACATATCCTTTTCAAAGAGTAAAGACAGCATATGTTCATGCCATCTGTTTTGAAACTATTCTACAGTTCAGATGGACATATATATATATATATATATATATATATATATATATATATACCTCTTCCACAGAATATAAATGTGTGGTGAATTTAGCAACCAGTACAGAAATTAGCTTACAATATAAGAGTATATAAATCAGTAAATCAGTGTAACCCAACTTCAGTGACTTATAAAGTACTTTTGGGTTTAAAAAGTTACACTATCTTACACGCATCGTGTTAAGCGTGAAATTGTTAACGTTAAAAGTCTTTCAAGTATGTTACAATTTGTTTAACACCTTACTTACGAATAAGTACAGTAGTTATTGTTCAGCCTTGTTTCATCTTAGACTGTTAAGTTAGTATTATTGTTAGCCTTGTTCAAAGTAGACTTGTTTCATCAAGATGCTGAAATTTCTTACTAAAATAATATCCCTTGAAAAGTATTTTTTTTTCGTTTCGTTCATTGAACCTGTATTTATTCACAACTGGCGTTTAATTTTCAACCTAAGCGTTAATCAGTAAAAAAATGCCTATAACTCCGAAGAAAGCCATCCACACTTTTCTTAAACACTATCATTAATCAAAGAGAGCCGAACTGATGGCGTTAATAAACGACTAAAAATGAAAAAAGGAATATCAAATCATTTCCAATTATAAGAATGACTGTGTATTTAGATGCAAATTATATACATGACTCAATCACCATCCGGAAGGCGGTGATGAAGTTATCCTTCAAATGGCCGATCTTGTTTTCGTGCCGCCTACTGCGTCTCTGAGGTTGCACAACACAGAATGATGGTCAAAAACCTGCTTGTTTCAATAATGTTCCGATGAATATGCAAATTCGCTTTTCTTTTAATAGGTATCTAACGTTTTACCTATCTGTTATAGGATGGTAAAATTATTTACGGGCGCCAGATTTATGTTGTCTGTGAAGGAGGAAAGCAAGAGCGAATCGAATTTCCAATCTCTAAAATTCTGAAACCTACGTAGTAACAAAATTATGCGAAATGTTAGTGTGATAATGAGTGGGAATATTGAATAGATAAAAAATATTTGATGGGCAACTTGTTTTTACCAATGCAATATTTTTTGTTGCTGTTATTTTGACGCCGACTAATCGATCTAGTGTTTAGAGGCTGGCTTCTGGATTGAAAGATTCCTTGTTCGAATCTGGGGTAAGCCATGGATTTTTGTCCGATTTGAATGAATGCGTGGCCTTTCCATGAATGAGATTCCTAGAACGTGTATTATTTATGAGGTGTAACAAGACCCTTCTACCGTGGTGCAAGTATGACGTAAAGCGGTTCACAAAAGCGCCCTTGCAGCGGCATAATAAATAATATTCTATTGGGCGTGGTACTAAAAAAAACTATTATTGCAACAACATTTTTAAAAACGATATAACCGAAATATACACTGGTTTGAGTATTAGATTGTTAATATATGCGATGTTTTATTGTTTTTAAGCAACTTTATAATAAAACAGAAGTTTGACTTTAATACACAATTGGCAGTATCAGACAAACTCTTGCTTAGGGTAATCCTTTTTGTTTAGCTGTTAATATGTACGGCGCTATACAGCCTTTAAAATAAATTAAAAACTTTACATGCAAATAAATGCTTGACTGAAAATAAGGGCCAAAATATTTTCAACACAAAATAGTGTTCGTTTTGTTGTCACAGGGAGTTATATAAAGTAAATATGAAAATATTTATACTAAATCATGGTCATGCAAAAGTCTTAATACTTCAATTAACTGTTTCCTATATTGCCTAATAAATACGCTTGAATTTATTAAACAAATTGACTTTCCTTTTAAGCAAGACTGGTAAAACACATTTTACTTTTATTTATTTCTTTATGATTTTAATTCAGTATTACATTGATAATTATGATTTTGTCTTTAATCATTGAGTGAGGAACATTTCGAACACATTTCTTCAACAGTACACAGTTCTACAGCATAAGATCAAAATTCAGATTTTTAGGAAGTTTTCCTTGTAAAACATTAAATAAAAGAATGTTAAAAATTATTGCTGTAGAATTCGTGACATAAGATTATACAATACATATCAATTATCTCCTGCCAAATGCCGCTGGGTAAGAATCAGAAATTTCAGAATGAGCAGATTGCATGAGAATTACATGGAGTTGTGAATAGTTTCCATTTTCTATGTAAAGTAATTGAGTGAAAATTTAAGAAACGGTTGAAGATCTCGTGTTTAATTGTGATTTCAAACCTATAGCATTCACCCATACCCTCTGTACAAGGTTTTCATGTATTTTCAACGCTATTATTGCTACAATTTATTTGTGATGATAGTGGTAGCATTTTTTTAATTGTTTAATTTTTTTAGAATTAAATGTCGATTTTGAACATTAGCTATACTAACAATTTTCCTCTTTTATTTCTCTTTTCCGAATCATTCACGATTGTTTACTTGATATTTCAGAAGTGTATTTCTGCATTGTTCTCCGATATTGAAAATAAAATGTATTTCCTTTTGTGAAAACAAGTTTTATCTTTTCAGGAAAAGCAAGAATATTGTCTGAAACTGGTGAAATCAGCCGAAGACTTGCAGCGACAAGGCAACTACGCCGGCGAAGAATTACGAAGTTCAGCATACCACCTATTATCTGAATGTGCTGATTTGGTTTCGAATTTGGAACTAAGACGACAACTGTTGACGGATTCAGTTGACTTCTTTTCGAAAGCGCAAACAGTATGTTGATAAAACGTTTTTGGAGTTATCTAAAAAATGCTTACAAGTGCTGCAATGATTATTTTGCTTCTAACAGAATTATTAACTCTCTTAGATTTATTATAACGCAACAAGACTCATTTGAGTGTGCTAGCTAACTTTACTGCTGTTGAATTGGGTTTTGATTTATTTAGGCGCAAACGAAGCTCGATCAGATCGAAATTCAACTTTCGACAAGCGACTCTACACTACTGTGGGCTACTGCGGAGGATGTTGCCAATTCTGCTATTCAAATTGGCCGTCAAATATTAAGCGCCACTGGAATGACTGATCCCGGAGCACAAGGAATAGCCAGAAAAGTATCTAAAAAAATACTTCCTTTTATTTTATAACTCAATCAAGAAAATTATTTTGGTGGGTTAAGTTGAAAACAGTTCGTTACACTTTTAAAAGTAAAAAACACTTAAAAAGTATAATTTAACGATACATACTGGTTTAATAGATGTAATATTGCTAATTGTTTTAGTATTTCTTTTATGCGCACAGAATTATATATTTAAAGAGTACTAGTTTTCAGTATGAATTATGTTGTTTTGAATTTCATTGCTTCTTCAAAGACCTAATGATTTCGCTAGTTTATAGCAAGCCGGAATGATACAGCGTAACTTAGTGTCTACCAAAAAGTACTTCATGGTGGAATTGGGTTACACTGATATTTATACTACTCAATTGTAAGTTAATTTTTGGAGTGGTAGCTAAGCTCGTTACCGAACTCTCCCCTCCAGAATTTTAGCATCAGGCGAAATTTGTTAGATGACGTCACTCGTAGAATATTGCCATTTTTGCATTAGACTGTGAGAGCTGTATTAAGATCACAGTTGCCGTATTGCCATTATCAGCAGAAGACCGAGCGGCAATGCACGGATGGAGGGTGTGATATGACATTAGCAGGGTCTGCTATCACAGCGCCCTCTAGTGGTTGAAAGTAATTAGCAACAACCTTACATCGTTGGTCATCCATAGAATTTGTAAATTATTGCGTGTTTAAATCACGTTCGTTGGTCACCAATATAGCAAATTTGAATGATACAGCGTAACTTACGTTCTACCAAAAAGTACCACAAGGTAGAGTTGGGTTTCACTGATATTTATACTGCTCAATTATAAGTTGATTTTTGGAGTGGTAGCTAAGCTAAGCTCGCTACAAGTTTTTTCTTTTGTCTTTAATCTTAACATGTTTCTTTTTAGTTTTTTCAAACAAAATTTTATACAAAAGCATATTAACATTTAAACTTCTACAAAATATGTCTAAATAGATTTTTGAGATACCTCCATTTATGTTTAACACAATTGCTTACCTTCGTCTTCTTTATAAATATGACTACAAAATTATGAGTCTTTTAATGAATAATGAAATTATTTATTTCTACTTCCATGCATTCTGAAGAATATAACAGGTAAAAATTATGTATAGACTTGATTTCGCTTTAAGTTTGGTATTTTTATCGATACATCTCTCATACACGAATATGTTATGTAGATTGAAGAGTTGGAAAGAAGAAAGAAAAATCTGTCCGATGTGTTCAGAGCAAAAGAATCTGTAGCGTCTGAAAAATCTGCAGCGTTTAAAAAATTCTGTGAAAAATATGATGAAGTAAGTGAAATAAAAAAGTGTTTTTTAATTTTTAAAGTATTATTTATTATGGAAAAACTCATGTGGCAGACATTAAAATAAATTCTTTGATATTTTTATCAAAAGCATTCTTAAATTATACCTATATTTAAGTATCTCATAAACAAGTGCAAAACTCAATCCATATTAGCTGCATTATATTGGCTTTTAAAGGGACAAAATAAGCCTTCATTATTCAACAAAGCATTTCTAGTTTTTCATTTTCCTCACGGTACTTCAAGATAAGTATTTTTTCTAGTGTAACTAAGCCTATAACAACTTTGAAAATAAACTCTATAACAAAACAAAAAACGACGCAAAAAGAAGGAGTTGTCCAATTGTAATGAAATTTCGTATGCAAGACTTGGGGTAAATTACACTCTTTGCTTAACTTTTTCTGAGAAACATAATGTTTCAAGGAAATGCGTTTCAAACTCGGATATCAAAATTGCAGTGATGTAATCTTTAAACATTAAGCAAGTGTTTATTGTAATTTAAATTTTGTTGAGAAGTTTTCAGAGCTATAGAATTATCTACGTCACAATAGAGCATCACAACGAGCTATTTAAGAAAGTCAGGAATGAGTTCGCTTATTTTTGAACCATGTCGAGCTTCAGAATTTATATTTACACAAAAATCCACATTTATATTTACACAACAGTAACACGAAATAACATTAAAGAAATTCTGAAAATGCTAAGAATCAAATTTATAAGGTATTCTCTTCATATACAAAGTTAATGGGATCTGCACCTTCTCGAGATCTTTTAAGTGTGCCTATTATTTTTCAGAATAAATTTCTTTTATTCATGTCAATAATTATTTTGTATTCTTTCACAGCTTATAAAATGGCTAACAAACAATGGGCTATTCTTCGTTCAGAGAACACGAGATATGGGTACTACACAAACTGCAGCGAAGTCTTTTCTGGATCAGCATGAGACGTTGCAGAACGATGTGAGGGTATGTTAATAGATTCTTCTCTTCCGATGAACTTATTTAAAACTATCATAAAACATACAATTACGAAACAAAAAACAAATAGTTTGTATTGAGGTAGAAAGTTAAATGGTTCTTATAAATTCGAGGATTTATGCACGCTCTGGGAAAGAATTTGTAATATGAAAATAACGTCCAATAAAGAACCTGGAATCTTATCTCACAGTTCATCTTATTAGTTTGGAAAACAGAAGCCTATTTTCAATGTAAACAGACTAGACGGGTATGAGAATATTACTACCCCTGTTGTGCCTCTCTTGTGATAACATATCGGAGTTACCCAAATTGTACTCTATCGCAGTTAAGCGTTCAATTTTATTGACTATGAGTAATCAACTATCAAAAACAATACGGAATTCAGTCTTTGGAATTTGCATTGGTGACACCGACGTCCTAAACTCATATTTAAAAAAAGTCAAGTGAAGTCACTTTCGGAATAGGAAGAGGAAACGTTCTGTCACAAAAACACTACCACTACCTACCTTTAGCTAAACAGAAAAATCCTCTCACATAGCTAAGCAAGACTCAAACCAGTTTTCTATAGAATTTAAAATTTATCTGATAGAAAACTGAAAAGTTATGTCTGATTGATTTCACATGCTGTTTGTAATTATCTGAAATGCTGCCACTGTTTTAACTTTATTTTTTTTCTCTCATTAGATGAAAGGCATGGATTTAGAAGCGCTTTTAGGGACTGTTCCCAACTTGGTGCGTTCCGGTGGTGAAGAAGCTGAGGTGGTTCACAGTAAATCCGAAAACTTGAGGGATCAATGGTCTCAATTGCGGACGGCTCTCGACAAAAGGATTCTGATTGTCCAACGCTATCTAGCTTTCCTCAAACTTTCCACAAAGGTAAAGAACAAAACATCAATTGTTTGGTTTCATATACTTTTCGGAAAACTTAACTTTTGATAGGAAGATCAGTGAGATGTTGCCAATAATCGAAACCAAGCGTTAAAATTTGCTAAGTTGTCAAAACGCAACTGTTCTATAGTTTCTTCCAAACACGAACTTGATAAATCAGAGTTGTTTTAAGATGACAACCACCATGATAACCGAGCTATAACCACCGAGTGGTTAGAGCAACTCGTTTGGAGAGCTGTAGTCTGAAGCGCTTGGTTGTGAGATCGGTCCTCTCACGCACCAAAACCGGGATGGAAACTATTAGTTTCTAGTCTTTTCAAATTGGCGCGTAAGAACTTGCTAGTTTACACAAAGATTTACTCTAGATCTCCTGTGTTTAAGAACGATTAACCCAGTTCAAATAGTAAATCGCAAAAACTAACCTAGCATTCCTAATTAAATTCGGTTGATGTCATGTTAAGGCTACTATATCTGGCGTAGATGATTAAATCCTGTTACTTTTTGTCCTGTCTATTCAAATCGGCAGATTGCAATTGGAACCAGTTTCCATGCTGGGGTAAGTTCAACAGTCACAATAACAGTGTCCATTAATAAAACTGAGGAATTCCTCCCTTTACAAAACTTAAAGCCCGATGCACACATCCGGTTTTCAACGTGCGGCGCCGCTGCCGCAACGCAAGTGCAGTCTGAGATACACATTAGATCCAATGGAGCAGTGCACACATGCCTCCGGCGCTGCTGCGGCGACGCACGTCCAACTTGCGTGCAATTTGTACCGCAGTTCCCCACGGCGCCGCACTTTCGCCGCACACGCTTCTCCGTTTTGAAGTACGTTGTTTCATACATAAATAGAATATAAATATTAATAAAAAATGGTTGTATCCAGTAACGTCTATTTTGATACAGAATATACTTTTTTTTTACACCAAGTAATCGAAATAAACACGTTTTCTTCGATAGAATATCGCAAATGGCGCGAAATGAGAATTTGCGTCGTTTCACGGTTATTTGTGCATAGTTGGGCTTTGATGCCGCAACGGCGCCGCACGTTGAAAAACCGGATGTGTGCACCGGCCTAATCCCTACACTTAAAAGCGTTTTATTTTTCACCAACATTTGTTGTAGTCTCATAACTGTCACTTAATTTCATATATTTTAAAGGTTTCCAAAGAAATGGACGAGTTGGAAGCACTAGTAAAGTCAGCGATGGAAACTCCAGATCAAGCTAAGTTCCGCAATATAGAAGAAAAACAATTAACTCTACGTCAAGAGATGTTGCAGTTGAACAACAACGGAAAGAACTTTTTACAGGATGCTCGAAAAGTAAGCATTGAATGCTATGCGAATTTAATGAAGTACGTTTCTATGCGAGTATCATGAAAATGCGTTAGTGTTGATTTTCGAAAACAATCTACACTGTTGAACGCTACAAACATCTACGCTACTGAAAACTGACAAAAATTCAGATTTGTCATGCTCAAGTTTAAATGTGCGCTAGAATTAGTTCCTTTAATCAATGGAATGCAGTATTACTATTAAATATAATGTGTATACATATAATTATTTTTTATTTGGGTAAACCGGGTGATAGTTTCTTAAACTAATGACTGACTATTTTCAATTTTGGAGACAATTTGGATAAAAACGATGAATGTGAAACCGAAAACAGCCTTTATTCACGACATTTTTATTGATTGTAAAAGTAACACATTTTGTGAAACTTAATGCCCAAATTCATCGGCCCAGATGGAATTTTCCATATTCATCCTAGCTAGACCGCATCTACTTTTTGTCGGGAGGATGGTTGTGGAATTAAGGTAACACTGGTGCAACACAACGGGCTATTGCCGACGGTCCGCGATCAATCCTGAAGGGAACGATCCGAGGATAATACCTCGTAATTTTTACTGAGGAGATAACAACTGAGCTGGCACCCGACTCTCCAAACTTCGACACCAAGCCAAGTCTAGTTCTGGGAACTTAAATTCCAGGAGGGTTGGGTGGGTCGGGTTTTATATCGCAAGGGTCATTTTTATCAAAGTTGTGTCAAACACATGACAGACAACTTCAAGTTAATGGACTTGCACACGCAAGGGAGGTTTTACTATTAGAGAAAAGATAAATATATCCAGGGTGGAATCGAAGCCTACCATTTGAAGATTACTAGCCCTCGGGCAAACCCACTGAGTCACGATGACCCCAAGGTGAAAAAAATACACAAATGAAAATTAACTTTGCAAATGTTCTCTTAACCGTCCACAAGTTAAACTGTATCTTGTTTTTAATTAATCTTATTACAAAATTGCGTTCATTTTAGGTTATATTAGAAGTTGTTTATAATATGGTAATACGGGGGGGGGGGGGTACTTGTAATATATAGTAAACCCACTAGAATATTTTTAATTGATAAGGAACTTTTCTTTATGAATTAATCCCACTTTAAAAATAAATGTTCCATGGATGCAAAGACTTCTCTGTAGTTATCTCATGAGACCGGTTGCTCTTATTTCTGTTTCGTAGCTATATTAATGATTTTGCTCTTAGGTGGATGATATGCATTTAAATATGTCTCAACCTTGTGACACTGTCGAGGATATACTGAATCGACTGGAACTGAGAAATGTTTCACTGAATACCCAATGGCTTAATTTGCAGAATGATATTGCTGCCAGCAAAGAAACTCTGGTGCAATGGGACCATCTTGTCAGAGATTCAAACCGGGTAATTTAGCCATTTTAAAATATTTTTTAATGAGCTTTCATTTTGTAGTATTTTTTCAGGCCACCTATGAAACCTGGTGGAATCAATGTGCATTCAACTGAAGTGAGTGGAAAGCTTGTAAATTGTCTTCTGGAAAAACATTCTACTTTCACTTATTAAATTGACACACATTACATAAAATATTAAATAGACGTTTTCGAATAATAATTCCATAATTTTTTCATCGGTTAGACCAGACTTTAAATTTCTTATTTAAGCAATTCAATATTGAATAACGTATTATTGTTTATTATGGAATTTTTGACAAAGCAATGAGCAAGCGTGGAAAAAAAATATAAATCCTTGCAAGTATTTAATGAAGTACAAAAAAAAATATGATTCATTTGTGACTTCTTTTTACAATTATTTCTCATACAATCACATTTGATTAATTTAATCATATTTGAGAAAATAAATTATTTTGCAAAATGGTTTGTATGTTTAACACGTATTTGCAACAACACGTAAAATCAAATACAAAATATTACATCGTTATGTGCAAGCAAAATTGTAATCTTCGTCATCAGAACACGTTTATGTTATTGCTTTTAATAGTTTAGAGTGACTGTTTTCTTGACGTTTAAGTACCGAACAAAATTTTATGGAGAATTCAAAGTTCATTCAGAGACAGCGTTTAGGATGTTTTATTTTATTGTTTTTATTCTATATAGGTATTGAAGTGCGTCCAAGAATTGGAAAAGAAATTGTTCCCCGTCATACCTCAGGAATTTTATAGAGTAGAATCTATATTACCCTTCCTTGAAAATAGAATGAAAGATGCATTGCCTCAAATAAAAGTGAGTCTTCATTTTAATCCGATAAATAATGTATTTCTTGATAGTTTTTGTTTTTATAAAAAAAATTACGTGTTTTACTTAAAATATTATTATTAACAATCTTTCACTCCTTTTTAATGGAATGGAACTAAATGTTATTTTAAAAATGGTTACTATTCATAATTTCTTTTTTCGTTAAATTTTGTTGCACATGGCTTAGGACTTAAGATTTCAAGCCTTCCTTCCAATAGAATCATTTAACCGTCGTCACCTACTTTAAGTTTTGACTCTGGCAATATGCAATTTGCCAATAAATAAATCTATTCTTATTTCAATTAAGTAGAAAACTTACAAGAAGCTAACTGACTTAAAAATATTACAGCACTTTTATTACTTAACGGATTTTCATGTTTCATAGCTCACTTTAAAGAACTATTTGTTTTCTTTAATATGATTTATCATGCGTAAAAGTCGGTTGAGGAATAATGTAATTGACCCCCAATGAACTTGTAACATCCCATTGTAGCAGTGATCTGCGTCATACGCGATATAGGAATTGTACCTTTAAGAGTTTAGAATGTATATTCAAATTTAAAAGCAGATGCGTGAATATTAAAGTTAGCCGAACGAATGTTAAAAACCATTGTATACTGAATAAATTTTTTAATAACGGTTCATTGCAATATATTCTATTATTTATTAGTGTATTTGTAGCGATGTATTCCTTTGATTGGTTGGTTTTTAGACTTTCATCAAGAAATTTTCCAACTTGGT
This sequence comes from Metellina segmentata, assembly GCA_947359465.1. Classification (NCBI taxonomy): domain Eukaryota; kingdom Metazoa; phylum Arthropoda; class Arachnida; order Araneae; family Tetragnathidae; genus Metellina; species Metellina segmentata. The sequence goes on from OX375878.1 coordinate 79,214,038, forward strand.
TTTCTACTGAGAATCTTCTCTTTTTAGAATGTACAAAAAGAAATCGATGCTCTCCTTAAGAAATCTGAGACTGTAAAACCAAAGGAGGGTTCTCAAGCTGAGGGAACGCAAGTGCGACAAAGTCTTCAAGACATTAACCAGACACTCCAGAAACGTCTGACAGATTATCAGATATTAGTCTCTATGATGACAACTTTTTTCAAGAACTATGAAGAGGTACTGATAGTAGCGATCGTTTATTTGATTACTCTTATATTATAGCAGACTCGCCAAATTATTATTTGTGAGACGGTGTTTTGGCTAATAAGCATTCCTGTTCATTTTTCAGGCAATAAATGTTTTATTAGTTATGTAAAAACTACCTAAGCTAATGATTGCTGCAGCAATCTTAGGATTTGAAACTGGAATAGAAAAATTCGAAACACTTTCTTAATAAGCAGTACTTTTAATAGAAATTTTTTATTGTTGTCAATAAGGTCTATAAAAAATTTGAGACGTGCTTAATTTCTACCCTCTATCATACAGGCTTCCGATGAATCAAAATACGAAATAATTAAATCTATACCATGTAATCTTTGGATACTTTTGTATGCTTAGTGTGCAGTTTGAAACAAAATCCTTTTTTGAGTTTTCAAACTTTTGATAATTCAATAAAACGAATTTAGATTTTGTGTTAAATTACATTTCTAAAAGTTAAACATTACATTTCCATTAGCTTGATAACAAAATGATTTTTTTCCAACGAGATGTGAAGATTTTCTTCTAATGAGTTATAAAAACATTTCACCGGCTTTTATCCAAAAAGCTGCATAGAACCACTTCCGTGTTGTGATGGTTTTCTATCGGATTCTGTGTATTGAATCTCGTTTTTAAAATGCCGTCTTTATTTCTAAACGCAATTCAATGCTTATTTTATTTTTATTTTCAGCTAGAGAAATTGATAGATATGCAGGAATCTCAGTACAAGATGGGTACCTTGCCTAATGATGCGTCCAAAATGGAGGTGTTGCTTCATGACCATGAATCCAGTAAACCTACAGTCTTGGAGTTATTTAAATTCAGCAACACAGAAGCCCAACAGCTCATCAACAAAATTAATGAAGCTGTAAGAAACAAATCAAATTATTATTATATTGCTTGAATAGTATATTAAATCAGGCCTGGATCACATGATTTGTGACAAATTACTCTTAGCAATCCTTATAAACAAACCAAATAAATATGTGTTGCTGCTTATTGTTTAGAAAACAGTCAAGATAATTTATTATTTCGATGTTAGTTTAAGAGTAAACTGTTTCCTGTACTCCAAGTGTAGAAGCAATTCTTAATTAAGTCTTAGAATCACTTTAGATCTAGTGGATTCCAACCTGTTTAATTTAAAGTTATTTTGTGTATCTTAGATATACTTTTTAATTGTATGTCTTTGTCAAGACAATAAGTATATAAATTGCATTAAATTTTTATTTATTTTTAACCTATCATAAAAAGTATTTAAAATCAGCCGATTTAAACACGTTCATATTTGATTTTGTATTAACTGTTACTATATTAATGTTGTCTAAAGCTTAATTTGTTACTGTATCTAATATTTGAATCTCCACAATCAATTATATTGTTCTTTGACTGTTAATATTGTGTGCACAAATAACATTTCTTCAAATAGCGAATTTTTAAAATGATTTTTCACTCAGGTGTATTTTGAAAAATGTTTCGTTTGCTTAAAAAAGAATTATGTTCAAATAAATAGTGAAGCATAATTTTCATCGAATCCAATGCAGATATTTCGTAAATGGATAATTAAAATGGAATAGATCCACATTTAAACTCGTTCATATTTTTATCTTTTTTCATATAGGAACCACCAGAGTCAGCAGCAAAAGACAGAGAAAAGGTATCTTCTATTTATAGTTCAAGAAAACAAACATTCGAAAAAGCTTGGGAAGACTACAAAAATCGACTGGAGCACCATAACCAACTATGTATCTTTTTTAGAGACATGCATCTGGTATGTAAAACATATATTTTAAAACTTCTTAAATGCTACCATTCAACATTTATAGTAGTTTTCTTATTGGTTTCTGTGCAAAGTTCATAATTATTTTCCATTTTGAATTATAGATCAACAAACAAATTGAAGATCTAAATTCTCAACTCTCGTCTATCCGAGAGAGCTATGGAGAATCTTTACCATCAGCGTTGCACACATCGGAAGCTTTTCTGCAGTTCGAAAAAACTATTGAGGTAAGTACATGCGCTAAAAATTATTTTATGACATTAAATGTATAAAAGAGATGGGAGCTATTATACATCATTACAGTTATCCCTCTCATCGTATCGTTATCATTCATTTAGTACAAATTGCAATTAATTTTTATTATGGTGAATATTTTTAACACGTGGTTCGGAATATATTTCCCGCATTAATAAAGCATGAAAAGGACAATGGAGATATTAAAGTAGAATTAGAAACCAGTGAGGATACAGAATTAGAAAGTTGTTAAAAATTACATTGGAAGAAACCATATAAAATTTAAACAAGAACTGTAGTAAAAACGCGAAATAAAAAGTTTATTCAAGTTATCGTATCCCCATTTGGCACACTTTACGAAAAAGTCAATTTTTATATGAAAAAAAATCAATTGTTGCATTTAAAAAGAAGCTGTAAAATTTTCCGATTTCTTAGAAAATTATCTTCACATCAAGGCAGTTATTTATCGATGACCAGCTTTCTAACAAAATAGGTGCCATTGTGCTTGAAAAATAGTATTAAACTACATTATTGCAAATTGAAAAAAAGATTACGTATTTATCATACAATTAATCAGAAAGAGGTAATTCAGCTAAAGAAAAATTCAAGGAATCAAAATATTTTTCAAAAAATTTATTAACGTTGTAAAATTAAACTATTTTGTGAGATAATCCCTTTTTAAGACTTTTTCTTAGAGCTTAGAAAATAATTTTTCGGGTTATGAGATTTATTAATCTAGTATCTTTACGACGAACTTAAAATCATATTTTAAACTGAATTAACGTCAAAGAAAAGGTTTGAACAAGCAATAAATTGTCGTGGAAATTATATTTTGCAGATACTTCAAATTCGTATACATGAATTCGTGAGCACAGCAGAGAGAATGATGCGTGACCAAAGGGTGGATTCCAGCCAAGTCCGTGGAGAGATAACTACGATGGAGAAGAAGTGGTCTACTTTCAGGACCCAAGTGACCAACAACCGACGGTTGATAGATGTCTCTATTGAATACTACAAGACTATTGAAGAGGTATTATAAAGATGGGATTATTTTATTTTGTGAAAATTGAAAGAGGTTGTCATATAAAAAGTATTCATTAACGGCCTCATAAAATTTCGACTCGTATAATTTTGCAGTGATTATTCAAATTCTTTCCACTTAGTCAGTGCATTTTGATTAAAAATTTCAAGCCTGCAGCTGTTCTTCAAAATAGTTTAGAATTGTGATCGTCTTCCATTTTTTTTTTTTTTGGGGGGGGGGTTGAATATACAAGTATGTTATCACGGATCACATATCGAGATCCCAGTTTCGAAGCTGACATTTGTACCAACTTTCTACACAAATTTGTTTAGTTCAAACAAAAAGTAATATCAGTATGCAGGTTACAAATTAAGCAGATATCTTTTAATGCTGAAATTAGAGGTTACTTCATCTATTACTCAGAGGATATATGCAGTTCAATTTTCGATCTTGAATTTACAAATTATATGTCGTTATGTGAAAAACTTGTGATAATGGTGTAATTTTCTCATAACAAGCCATTTTTTAACACATACTTGTATTTATGAACAAAACGTCTCATGCATATATTTGACCTTGAGCCATTCACAAATGCTGAGATAAAATTGATTTCTCAGAAGACCTACTCAAGAATAAACAATACTCATGGAGACTACTACTCATTTGGTGTGTTTGTGATTGATATTATTGCTTAGAGCTAAATACTATATTCTCTATCTTGTTATCACTCGAACAAAGTACTCGAGCATTTATACTAAACTTGATTTATTTTATTGATTATTAAAACTTGATGACTTTAAGGCTGAAGAGTGGCTGAAAGAAGGTAGTCGTCTCTTGATGACAGTTGCTCGAAAGTCGTCTACGTGCACAAAAGAATCTGATGCTGAGGCGCTTCAAAATGAAATTCAAGACTTTATGAACAAAGGCAAAAGTAAACAAGAAGAGAGGTTGAAAAAGATATCGACACTTTCCCAACAACTTTATGGTAAATTATAGGTTTTATTTTTAGACAGATATTATATATTTTATTAGAAACAAAATTTTAAACGCTTGTATCTACCCGAATGTAAAAATTTAACTACTTTACTCCTGGAAATTTTTTAAAACATTCTGTACATAGAAATCTATAACATTTTTAGCATTTCGGCCTACAAAAAAAAGGTCGTTTTTATCGTGCATGCAGTTTAAACCAAAATTTAACGCTTCGGAAACTAAGAATTAGTAGCAACTGCCCTCCGTCTCTTAAAGTAAACCCACAAGAATTGCAGTGTATTAGCTTCTGATGCTGTCTTCCAATGTTAAATAACAAGCAAACTACAGAACAAATATGAATGGAACCTTCTAGCCAGAAATATTTTAGTTTTAATTTGAAATCATCATTAAATTATAATATATATCCAATTTAAGATAAAGAAAAGAATTTAGATACAAAAAAATTACCGTGAATAGATGTAGAAAGAAAAATATTTTTTATTTAGTAGTGCCCTAAATTTCGGTTATACATCTTAAAAGACAGCATTAAAGTTTTAAATTAGACTTAATGTAATCTCAGTTCAAATTTTTGACTTAACATATGACGTTGAGAAATTCATTATCTTCTAGGTAATCAAACGCATCCTTCGACGACAATGGTTACAAGCAAAAATAAGGAAATGGTGGATTCTTTTACTGTCATTCGTACGGAGCTCCACACTTTGACCACTAACATCAAAATCGCTCAACATGTCAAGGTTGTAGAACAGAAAGGAAAGGTTTGTGTGTTCTATTTTATTAATCAATCACATTGTTCTTCCTATGAAGGAATGATAATAATTATAGTAACCATTTATTCATGATATTAATTTTGTAAGACGAAGAGGGTAAAATGAGATTTCAACATTTTACACATTAACGAATAGTCAAAGAAAACGCTGTTATTTTTAAAATAACACAAATTCGGTTAAATGAATATTTATTCTTTTGGTTGATAAATGAACAAATATTACAACGCGTAAACGCGTATGTGATGTTTTCCCCACAGTTTGTCAGTTACACTTCTTTTACTTGCATTTTAGGAAGAAATGGACGCTGTTTTACACGCTGCACAAGCAGAGGCTGAAGCGGCTAAGGCTGCTGCAGCTGCAGCTTTAGAAGCTGCCAGAGTAGCTGAAGCCGCCGCCAAAGCCATACCGTTCAAACCTCCGGGGCCTTTACAAAGGCCTCCTCGATTCCTGAAACACCTAACTGATGCCGAGGTACCTGAAGGAATCAAGTTCACCTTTGAGTGCGAAGTAGACGGAGAACCTGCACCTCAAGTGAGAATGAAAATAAAATATCTCTGAAACAGATTAGCATTAACATTAGTCCTTATGTGTAGCAATAGTCTTTGCGTGTTGTGGTAGTTGCGCTTAGTCCTTGCATTCAAAATGAATTCTTATTTCCACTGTCGGAAATATGACTATTATAGTTATTTCCACTGTCGGAAATATGACTATTATAGTTATTTCCATTGTCGGAAATATAAGTATTTTCCCTCCTACTGCCTTAAAAAAAATTTATATTTTCTGCATTCATAAAAACCAATTTTTCCACATTTTTGTACACCAATACTACTAGAATTAAGTACTTAAGTTTCGTAGATATTTTCCCGAGATAGAGTTTATTGCATTGTGCATGTGAAAACATTAAACTTGGTCGGTCAATGTGGTGAATGGATCATCGTTTTTTTATGTTAAAGGCTATGTGTAAGGTTTGGTTCAAAAATATTAGGTTATTCGGAAGTTATTATACCTTTTACATTAAACGTGGTCTAAAAATTTGATGAATTAGCAAAACCTGATTGGTCCTATGAGCATTAATTTTCTATGCTTTTTCTAAACTTAAATAGTTTGTAGATATATAAATACGCAAATCCTATTTGGTAAGTATATCCCTCAATTATAAAGCAAAAACAATATTGCACTAAAACACCTAAAATTTTGCAAAAGGAAAAATACCGTGTTAAGCAACATTTTACACCAAAATTTCAAAATTTAAAAGCATGATGAATTCCTCATTGGTACTTAAATACATTCAATAGATTGCAATATTTATCCTAAAAAGTTCTGGAAAATAAGTTGAAACATCATTCATAGGAAGCATGTTGAAATCAGAAGAATGTCAAAGAATCTCAATTAGAGAAAAGTGCGTTTTTGTAGTAGACTTACAATATTTATCTACAATGTTTTATGTTGTATATGTTACTTTGTCCAAAAATGATCCTATTTAAAAAATTGTTTTTACTATCTACATGGTTTGATATAAATTAATTTTTAAAAGTAAAATTTATAAAACGTCTTTTTTTTTCGATTGATTTTGTCATTTTGAAAGTCCACTGTCTCCTTAATTGATATTAGTCAGAAGAGTTATTTAAGCATTTTCCCAAATCGTTTTTTGGATAAGAGTTACCAAAATTTTCAAATTCAGATCATTCTTTACATTTGAACCCACGTACTTATCATGAGAGCTATCGGCATATCCGATCAACACTCAAATAATTGATCCCATTCTATTAAGATTACGTTGTTTCACACCTTTTGTCAAACTGAATGTTTGTGTTCTAAAATGTGATCAAGTTTCCTGTAAGTCTTTAAATTCTTGTTATTCGAATGCTTTTTAAACTTTCTTGTGGTTCGTTCTTTAATTTTATGTTCAAAATTTTCCAAAGTATGCCACCTAAAAATGTTACAAAATTTAAATTGTGCTTATAATTGGGAAGAATAATTCACTTCGTCTTACGCACATGTTTGAAGGCGCTGTGGTTTTATCAATTTGCACGTTTCTAATACGTTGCTCAAAAAATTTAAAGATCCATACAAGTTAATTCGGATATTTCTTCTTTAAAAACAGCCGCAGGTTAACCATCAGTTCAGAGTGCGGCGTGACAGTTATTGCGTAATGTTACTAGCATTTTTTAAACAATTTATTGCATGGGTAGTGCAACCTATTTCGAATACTTGTGTATTTGTTAAACGAGAAACTATAGATATAGCTAACCATTACAATAGTGGAGATCAAATTTCTCAAAAAGTTTTAACTGAACTTTAATTAAATTAAACAACGTAATTCATTATTTTCATAATTCAAATATTTTTTACAAAACAATGAATCGGTTTTAGGATATGAACGCACAGCAACGAAATTTTGTCTGCAGTTTAAAGCTAGACTTTAAATAATCTTCGTTCAAGAAGATCCTTCCAATAAACTATATAATTGAATGTATTTATTTAGCATGGCTATAAATGCTAGAAAAAATCTTCTTTCTGTTTATTTCAATAGATTCAATGGTTTAAAGATGGTATTCTAGTCGAAAACAATCCTGATTATCAGACTTCTGTTGATAAGGGAACATGTAAATTGACGATTGAAGAAACATTTTCTGAAGATACTGCAAAATTTATTTGCAAAGCGATGAACCCAGTAGGAGTAGCTGAAACACAAAGTCAACTTGTAGTCAAAGGTGAGTAATTTTTATACAGTACCTTGGTTTTACTTAATTTCTCAAAGGCACAAATAATTGTTTTCACTCCTCCACTCTTAGCAGGGATATGCTGGGGGGGGGCAGTCTTTTAAGGCTCAGATAACTTACCTTTTCCGTTTGTATCAATAGTGAAATCTTGTAATTATGTATTTGTTAAACTGGATTTAATAAAATTACGAGATTTTTTTACAAGATATGTACTGATACAGTACAAAGCCCCAAATCCGGAATTCCTCGGACCTCGGCCTTTCCAGATTTCGGACTTTTCCTGATTTCGGATTATTTGCATTTTTTTTTTCAGAAAAATCTTAATCTAACCCTCCTTCTTTGCCCGTGAATTTTTGGTTTTCAATAGTAAATAGCAGATAAATAAACAGGAATAATTTTTGAAAAAAGAAAAAAAACCTTTTTGATATATACAATAAAACAAATTTGATTTGCAAATCTTTTTTTGCAAACATGTCTGAACATGTTTGTTATTTTGCGTTGCTTCATGAATTAGGTCCAGGTTTAACTCCTTGTTCTTTAAAATTGTCATAAAGATGGAAAAGTGAGAAAAAACCCGCTGGTTAACTAAACGTCCGGATTTGGGACTTTGTACTATATTATTTTTTATTACATTGTAGGGGGGGGGGGTGTACTATATGTTTCGCTTATTCCTAATCTTATTTAATAGTGTGTAAGTTGAAAATGAACTCAGGAATTGACGTTACTGTGACAGTAAACTTTATACTATTGACTTGATATATTTAGCTTATCATAAACAGGTATCTAACATTTTTGTTCTCCTACAAAGTTTTATTTCTTCAAAAATGAATTGAAGCTCCTCTATTTTTTATAAACCGACTAATAGTATGTGTGGAGTGTGCTCACAAAATAATTCCTCTCCTCAAAGCATGGGGTGTCTTTTTTTTTAAATTTCGACCCCAGCCCCTAACTAGTTCTCCCTGCTCACCACTACTAAGTAAAATCATAAATATAATTAACTGAGGTTATTGAAAATAGAACTTCATAACTTAATAACCCTTTATGGCTATCTTACTAGCGGAGTGTGGTGATGTTAGTTATACATACCTTGCAAATACATGCTTATAGTACCATTTCATTTTTTCCAGAGTCGCGAGCTCCAAACGAACTCATACCGCCTCATTTCGTACAAGAACCTTTGGATTCAATTGTACCAGAAGGCGAATCACATCTTTTGGAATGCCATGTCTTCGGCAATCCATTGCCTCTAGTGTCCTGGTTTAAGGATGAAGTTTGTATTGATTATTCCATGGACTACTCCATAACTTACAACAATGGATACTGTTCCTTGAAGATTGAGGAGGCTAGTCCGGATCATCAAGGGCGCTACACATGCCGAGCTGTCAATCAAGTGGGACAAGTAGCTTGTAGTGCTAACCTTCAAATTCAAAGTAAGTTTGACGATCTCTGACACATAAATTGTCATATAAAACTCAAAATTAATCTCGTATATCTAAAGAACGTCTTTATCCTTAAAATTTTAACGGGACTTGCCTTGCAGGACCGTTCGCGAAGAACATTCCCCTGAAACAGAAATGTAAATACAAGAAGCAAACACGATCGACATTTTCTATTTGATACTTTTCGTTACAATTTTGGTGTTAATTGGACCATCTCAAATATTCGTATTATTTTTTCAAAAATAACTCGCTTGCAAACAGATAAATTTTTTAAATACCTATCAATATTATTACCAGTTTAAAATAATGAAATATAATTAATATTTTCAATTTTCAAGAATGATTAAATCGTTTTAAAAACTCTTGTAATTCTTATAATATATTTTTAACAGCCGTATAAAGTAGGAATCACACATGATAAACGCAAGAAAATATTTTTTAAATGTCGATGAACTGTTTTTACATAGGTGGTGGTATAATAAGGGTCAGCATAGGTTTTCATTACCATGTTCACAGGAATAATAGCTGTATAACCATGCTCTCTCTCTCATTGCTTTGAGTTTTCAATATTACTCAAATAATAGTTTTGTCAGATTATGGGGAGTAAGAATATAAAAAATAAATACGAATTCTTCAATGGAATTCTATCTAACCAATCATTTTTCCTAATTTAAAAAGAACTATCTAAAAGTATCCATTTAAATCAATTTCCGTCCGCCCTATAGAGTTGACCAATTTAAAACAAATATGCATTGGTGATTAGTTAGTTTTCCTATCAGAAAACCAAGTTGGAGATGTTTCTTCTAGTAGAAGTAGATTGTTATTGCAGAAAAGAATACGATACAAGCCTTTCGAAGTTATATATTTCCAGGGACTCTTAGATGTACAGCAAGAAATTGTAGGGTAAACAAAACAGGGTCTCCCGTTTATTTAATGCTGCATGTAAATGGCGTGTCAAACAGATGAGCACATTATGTCGTGCATAACTATCATTCAGCCGATGGATACCCATCACTTTATGTCCATCCACAGTCAAAAATACCATATAACTATCCGCTTAGGACGCATTCGATATCAACGAAGTCCCCATTGAGGGCAGTTTCTGAGTGGTGTTCTTTGCGCGCAGTTGCACCTAGTCAACAAAAGTAGGACTGACGAAAGGCGGAGTGTGTCTACAACTTGAAATAAACATATCGTAGGCAAAAGTGTGAAACCCCGAATGTCCAAAAAATTTGAGTTTGGATTATTCTGTAAACATGCGCAGAAAAATCATCTGGATAGTATATTTAATATAGTATACAGTATATTTAATATACTATCTAGTTGAAAAACTAAGAACTGACTAGACATATGCAGATGATTTTTCTGCGCATGTTGACCGAATATGTTGTTGCGCATGTTATAAGAATAAGTTTTCCGCTATTATTAATTTTATACTTACTCGCCCTTCGTAGAATTTTCAATGTGGTTGTAATAAAAGATACTAGGGGGACCTGAAATCTGAATATTTTTGTTCTTAATTAATATTAAAATATTCCAAATACACTCAAGAAAGGAAGAGATGTATTTAAAGGTGTCACTGCACTTGAATTCTTCCTTAATGACTTTGAAATTTAAAAGCTATCAAAGATAAATGCTAAAGCTTTTTATACTCGAGATAATCCAAGTTTCCATTATCACAGGTAAATCAAGCGTCAATAATTTTAAAACAATCGAAAAATTACAAAAACCCCACATTGCTCATTTAAAGCTACTGCATTTAAAGAAGAGAAGACCGAGTCATCCGAAATTTTATTTCCGAATGCGTGTTTAATGAAGAGCGTTCTTTTAGAAAATCAAATGTTTTTCGAAAAGAAGGTACAAACAGCTTTCTAAGGTTTGGAGGTTAGCGCGAACCTATTTCTCTTACTTCAGGAACCGCTCTAAGTGAAATCAACCAAACAGTTTTCAATGAAACGAATACTTTACTAAACTCACGACTTTTATATAAACTGACCCAGAACGCAGTACATGTTATGCATGAGACCGAAATACTATCAAACATAAACTTTTTATTCATATCCTATTCTTATATTTAAAAATCACTTACACAATTCTGAAAATATTAATATTTTAACAGCATCGGCACCTTCCGAACGCCCCAGGTTTATTTCTCCTCTTTCGAATGTCATGGCTCGTGCTGGTCAAAAGCTTAGACTTGAATGTTCTGTTGCTGGTCAGCCGCAGCCTCAAGTTTCATGGCTACATAATTCAAAATCCATTAAAGAGACTCGAGATACAAAGGTAAGTCCTTTTTATTAGTTAAAAATCATGAGACAAGTTTTGTACGCGAGGCATCAAGATTATGAAGCAAATAAGATTACAGTGCAAAAAGTTTGCATTGGGATTGAATCTGCAAATTTGTTCTATACTTAAATTATGCGAAGAGTACACAAAAACTAGAAATTTAATTGGTTAAAATTTTGTAACATTTGTTGTAGTAAAAAGGAATTTTCAAAACTAATCCCTCTAATTTACGTCACCCTAAGCGAACAACTGGAATAGACAAATTTTAGGTTTCAGATATTAACCTCTTATTTTGTTATTTACTCTACAATTTAAAAGACCGCTTGGTTTCTTTTTGGTATACTTAAAAAGCCATTCTGGATATATTGCATAAGAATTTTTTAATTGGTAATTGGTAATTTTTTAGTTAACGTCGTACAAGAGCAACGCAACGGGCTATTGACGACGGTCCGGGATAAATCCCTTAAGGGAAAGATCCGAGGACAACACTTCGTAATTTTGAACCACGGTCAGATGACGAAGCAACACCTGAGCTGGCACCCCACCCTCCAAACTTCCACGCCAACCCAACGTGAGGAATTTCGGCCACGACAGATTTAAGGTGCACCAGCCGCCTCTACACCATACGTTTACAAACATCCATGCCCGGACCCGGATTCGAACCAGGAACCTTCCGATCTAGAGGCTAACACCTTAACCACTATACCGGTTGGTCGGCAAGAATTTTTTAAAAAACCTGCAATTAAAAAAAAATACTTCTCGTCATCTGACCGCGGTTTGACTTAACGTGGTGCGTCACTTGAACTAACGTGCCGCTGTCCTCGTATCATTGCTTTCGGGTGTGATCAAGGACCGTCATCAATAACCCGTTGTGTTGTTTCAGTGTGACGTTAATTTACTACTTTCATACCTAACCTACCTTTAAAATACTTCTTCTGAAATTAAGAAGTAATCTAATTTCTGAAAAACATTTGGAAAATATAAAATGCAATTTGTGTGAACTTGTCTCTTTTTTTCAGTTGGTTGTTTTTTAAGCGAAAACTTTTTAAAAATACGAATTGGTAATTTTAATTAACGTCGTACTAGAGCAACACAACGGGCTATTGACGACGGTCCGGGATCAATCCCTTAAGGGAAAGATCCGAGGACAACACCTCGTAATTTTGAACCACGGTCAGATGACGAAGCAACACCTGAGCTGGCACCCCACTCTCCAAACTTCCACATCAACCCAACGTGAGGACTTTCGGCCACGACATATTTAAGGTGCACGAGCCGCCTCTACACCATACGCTTACAAACATCCATGCCCGGACCTGGATTCGAACCAGGAACCTTCTGATCTATACAAACATCCATGCCCGGACCCGGATCCGAACCAGGAACCTTCCGATCCGGAGGCTAACAACTTAATCCCCTGTCCGGTTGGTCGGCGTGTACAATGGCGATGGAGCACGTTAAATCTATCACGACCGCAAATGTTCTCACGTTGGCTCACGAACATTAGGAAAATGGTGTGCCAGCTCAGGTGTGACCTCATCATCTGACCGTGGTTCAAAATTACGTGGTGTAGGAGAGTAGGGTGTGACCTCGTCATCTGACCGGGGTTCAAAATTACGTGGCGTTGTCCTCGGATCTTTCCTTTAAGGGATTAATCCCGGACCGTCATCAATAGCCCGTTGTGTTGATCTAGTACGACGTTAACTAAAAAGTACCATTACCTTACCTCGATCGTTCCCTTCGGGATTCATCCAGGACCTCCGCCGACCAACCGGTATAGTGGTTAAGGTGTTAGCCTCTAGATCGGAAGGTTCCTGGTTCGAATCCGGGTCCGGGCATGGATGTTTGTAAACGTATGGTGTAGAGGCGGCTGGTGCACCTTAAATCTGTCGTGGTCGAAAGTCCTCACGTTGGGTTGGCGTGGAAGTTTGGAGAGTGGGGTGCCAGTTCAGGTGTTGCTTCGTCATCTGACCGTGGTTCAAAATTACGAGGTGTTGTCCTCGGATCTTTCCCTTAAGGGACTGATCCCGGACCGTCGTCAATAGCCCGTTGTTTTGCTCTAGTACGACGTTAACTAAAATTACCATTACTATTATCCAGGACCTCCACCAATAGCCCGTTGTGCTACAAAGTACGAAGTTAATTTAAATACACTACTATCTACATCATATTTGTCTTCTGAACTTTAACCGCACTCAGAGGAATCTGATTGTTCATTGCGAATATTTAAATTATTCAACAGCTAGCTTTAACTTTGAAAAAACTGAGACTTTAAGAACGTTTGGAGCCATAACTAACAACCAGTTGGCTTGTATTTACTAACGAGGTGGATGGAGATTCTAAAATGGCGAATACTATGAGAATAGACTTTAAAAGCACTGGAATCAAGGGTATATGTCTTGTACTTGAGGACGCTGCCAGCAATCCCAAATGTGTGACGCTTCTCTGTGATTCCTTTCTATTTTTGAAATCTTCCTGAGGAAGTGAAGTGACTATTATGATATCACGTGACGTCATATTTGGAAATTTTTAAATTTAAATAAACGGAGTTAAGCGCGTTTCACTTTCTGTTCCAATATTTTAGCTTCAAAGACGATGAAAAGTTGTGGCGACGAGTGAAAAAACGTGTTCAACAGATATTTTAATTTTTTTTATAAAGTATATACATTTTCAACTTGTGACACTTTAATCTTAGTAATTTTGCTTTGTGACTATCATTTAATTTTTATTACTAGAAACATAGTTCTAAACAATTCTTAGGTTTTTTTAAAATAAATTAATTAGATTAGATCTAGTGGAGGACCACTAGTTCTAAACTAAAGGACCGTCAATTTGTCATAAAAACAAAGTTAATGGCGATTCTTAAGCACATACCCCTTGTCTTGCAAACTTTTAGTTGTTCTGTCGATTACTTCAAAATTTTGTGATTGGTTTCATCAATCGAATTTTGTGTAACTGCTAACGGAGACGTAATCAAGTCCATCTGTGAAAACTTTATGCTGGATGGTGAACTGTGCTTCTCTATCTTGTGAACACTTCACAACTGAGACAGGATCAATAGATTCTTTGATAGACTTCGAATGGAAGAACTAAACTGCTTAAAACTCGCCAGAAAGAAGCCTTACAACAGTGTTATAAGGTTTTTCGGTGCCAGTAGAAATGGACAGAATTCTGCAACTACACATCTGACTAGTGATTTTGAACACACTTCCAAATATAAAACAGCCTTCACATTTATAGCAATCCTGATTGATGTGTTGGGCCTAGAATATACCATATAAATAGTGGTTGGGCACATTAACATCAAGAAGAAATTTTCAGATTTAAAAGTATTAAAAATTGTTTTTATTTCAAAATGCAATAAAAAGTGTAAAAACTAAATATTTCTTCAATTTCAAAAAAATTTCATACTACTAAAAGCATGGGTGCTTTTCACTCATTCACTGACATCTTAACTTGTAAATGCAATTAAAGTGTTCATGTGTTTTAATTTTTAGTTGTTCGAATGAAATTTTTCGGGTTCTATAAAAAAATTATTTTTTACTTTTTAGCAAATTTTGAAATAAAAGTGCTCTTTGAAGTTTTTTTTTCTTTTAAAGCAGTTAATTTGGGTAGTTATAATTCAGAATTAAAGAGGGCTAAATTTTAAAATTCGATCCCTAATTATAATATAAAATTCATAGTCTCAGTGTTGTGTTTGCATTGAATGTCAAATGAATTAATTTTTAGTATAAATTTATTCTAATTTACAATTGTTTAATGCAGTTTTTAAAGCATGTATGCCTTTGAACATCAAAACATTTTGTATTTTTCACAATTATGTTTGAAGATATATCTATTTATGTATAGCAACACAAAATGGAATTTTCAGGCAACACCTATGAAAACTGAACAAACTTTTATATACTTTTTACTGGTGGTTAGCAGAATCAAGTACTTTTTTGAAATGAATACTTGGTATTCGAGAACTTTCAAGTGTCAAATTTATAATATATGTACAAACACAATTAATTGATCAAAACAATCAGTCAATTGTTTAAGCTATTATGTAAAAATAACTGATTTTCCCAGCATTAGGGTTGGTGCACTGGAATTATGGCATAGTGGAAGAACGTTTGAACCCACTTCAAATGGAAACCACTAGATTGTTATTTATTCTACATACAAATGATAATTTTTGGTACACGACCAACTTTAGTATACAATGCAACAACGCTGCTTTGGTATTAAAACACTCAAGACTTAGGATACATTGAAGAACAAGAAAGAATTGAGTTCAAATACTCTTAAATATTGAATATATGAGTACTTTTCTATTTGTATACTCACATTGCTACTCTTTACTGTCAAATGACTAAAAAACTTCAGTATTTTTTAAATGTTTTTGTACAAACATTTGCATTTTTCTTTAGTTGCACTTTGACGGATATAATGCTACTTTAGTTATTACTGAAGCCTTTCCAAAAGATGCTGGAACATATACCATTATTGCACGAAACAAGGCTGGAGAAGTGTTTTCTTCATGCAACGTTTCTGTTAAAGGACGTTTACCCCTGGAAACATCGTGAGTAAATCCTATTGATTATAAAATATCTTTTTTCATTAAAAATATTCCTAAACAGGTTTACTAGAGTCTATTTTAAATCAATTTAGTATTGTAATTTTCAAGTTAATCCAGAATATATTTCAGCAGTTTTGTTTAAAAAAAATTTTATAGGTAATCTGTTACTGTTATATGTAGTTTATATTTTTCTATGTTTATATTTTCTAGTTTATATATTCTATTTATTTTATACATTCATTAAAAAACTGTATTGTAAGCATTATCCTGTTTCAGGAAAATATTTGTATTTCATTTTTCTTTTAAATACAGCATTTGTGACATTCACAAGGAAATAATTTAATATTTTATTGAAACTGGAGATTGAATACTTTTAACATATTTTGCAGTTAAAAGTGTTATTTTTTGTATTGTTGAGTTTTTAAATTAAAAGCTTATTAATTTTAGTGATTCAGAGATAGCATCTGATATTGAGCCTGCAAAACCTCAAGTGAAACAGCACTTAGAAGACCAAACTGTTTCTGAAGGAATGAAGGTGCGCATGGATTGCATCATTGTTGGACAACCTGAACCAGAGGTCAGTAACTGCACTTTAACAGTTGCACGTTAATCTTGATTCAAAGATCCAACTTTACATTTGTGTACAACATAATAAAGAAATTGAAAGAAGAAGGACAACATATTCCAAAAGTGTTTCCTAGACGTAATCATTACAAATTATTTATAAATAATTTGTCTTAGTATAATCTTGTAGATTAAATTACAATATTGTCAGGAAAACTTTTATCTACTGATATATTAATTTGTTCTACATGGAAGAATGCATCAACATATTTCAAACACAACCTACACATTTCAGTTTGCAATGCTTTGTACATTTTGCATCATATTGGACAGCTTATTGTTAAATTGTAATTTCTTACCTATGTTCCATTCCATTCCATTCCATTCATTCATTTATGTTCCATTCTGATTCATGTTTGGGTTTCTTTTCTTTTGAAAATGTCTGAGAATGTTAAATAAATTAGTATGATTGTCATGTGAATATATTTATAGGTAATTTGGTATCACAATGGAAAACCTGTTAAAGAATCTGACGATTTTCAATTGCTGTTTGAAGGAGATCGTTGTACCCTTATCATTGAAATTGCATACTTAGAGGATGGTGGAACTTATAAATGTGTTGCTATAAACTCAGGGGGAGAAGCATCTAGTTCCTGTCAGTTGACCATTGAACGTGAGTTTGTGAAATTCTTTCCTTACTTGTTACTTGTAGAATTATTGTTTTATTAAAATTATCTATTTTCCAATTTTTTTGTTTTATTTCTATTCACATTCAATAAAGTTATGATCCACTGCTGTGAATATTCTACGAAAGAAATGGAATATGATTGGGGAGATTAAACGATTACCAATTTGTTGACTTTTACGATCATGATAGTAAAGTTAATTTTTATCCAAGAATCCTTGAATAAAAATATTTGATTGTTCATCTTTAATTTTTTCTGAATCCTTATTTTTGTACATCTGTAGAGAAAGATTTGATTACTAAACAAATGAATACCTAATTTAAAGCTATTATAAATTCTCTGACTCTTGATGTTAGTTTTTATAATCTTGTGTGTTTAATTGTATCAATTTTATTTTTTTAGCTGTAGCAGAAATTATCCAAAAGAGGTAAGATATTTTTTACCATGTCTACCTTTGATTAATGACATGCATTTATGTTGTTTTTCATACTAACATATTTTCTCCTTTTATTTAATTATTTTTTTATTGTTGTATTTTACAAATGCTTTTTATATCCACTTTGAATTTTTCTTTTTGAAGTTTATATCCTATATTGTTTTGTGAAGTGGGTGATAAACATACTTGTCACACACACACAATTCAATTCTTGCTATGTTTATTTTAGCTTATCTAATATCTAACTGTTCATAACTGAGTATTTTAAAATTAAGACTTTTAGATTCAAGATCTGTTTAAGATAAACTTTAGAGATAAACTTTAAGTTTAATGATTTTTCTTTATTAAAATTAAGCATAGCTTAACCACACAGTCATTGGACAATTAAGCCTATTAAAGCTGAAGTGGTGTAAGTCCACTTTCTGAAAAATCTGAGTTAATGCTGGTAACAAATTCTGTATATGGAAAACTAATTATCGGAAAGGTGGTGCAACTCCTAATTCCCAAAGTAACCGCATGGATGGCAGCACAAGATAATGCTGTCAATAAAGCACTATGGCTACTATTCAACTAAAAGTCTCTATATCTGTAACAATGTTTAATGGACTTGCACCACTTTAGCTTTAAACGACTCAAATATATGATAATCTCTGATTGTTTATCATTCTCACTAATTTATTTATACAGTTGATAGTGACCTTTTAATTTTTATTAAACACTTTTTTTATCAGTTGTGTGTTTTGACAATGTTTTATATTGATCAATTCTTATTTCAGCCAATTCAGCAAAAAAGATATTTTACTTAGTGTTGAAAAATGTGAACCTCCTAAGTTCTTAAAACTGTTGGAAAGCATGGCTGTCACAGAAGGAAATGAATTAGTTCTTGAATGTCATGTATTTGGAGATCCTGGAACCAGTGTTGTTTGGCTTAAAGATGGGATTCAAATAACAAGTAGCCCAGACTGTCAGGTGATGTATTTAAAAAAAAATAATTTCTAAAGCATTCACAATATGTATTAGTTCCTATAAGTCACGAGACTTTCAGAAATGTCTCACTGTATTTAAAAGTAACTTTAAATTACTCTTTTAGCATTAAAAGTAGCATTTTATGCCTGATGATGTTATTTAAAATGTCATCAGGCATAAAATCAGTTTTCTTAATTATGTTATGTTCTAATTCTGTCACACTAAAGTATTTTAGAACAATTACTTTGTTTATTTGGGCATTTCTCTTAATTTTGAATTTAATGTAAGCCTTAGTAGTAATTATTTTGCTATGAGTCGTTGGTTCTTTTGCTGGAAAATCAAGCTTTTTTAATTCAAATTATGGTTAGTTAAATAATTGTAAACCTACTCAGAAACTAAACAGTATCATACATAACCTTTCATATCAATGCAAAACTTGTAAAATTTTGTTATTTTCTGAATTTTGTAGAGTAAATTTGACTTAGGGTTACCCTTGAACATTGATTTGTTCTTTTAAAGTTGACTCTTCATTTTTAAATATATCTTTGATTTTATACAAGTCATCTCTTGTTTCTCTGATAAATTATTTCCTAAAGTTTACAAGAGGTGAAATTTTGTAACATTAAATATTATCTTTCATTAGATTGCAAAGGATGAATCTGGATTTTCAAGACTTACAATACCAAACGTGAAAATTTCTGACCGAGGAACCTATTCTGTGAAAGCTCAAAATAAAGGTGGGGATGCACAAAGCATTTGTTCAGTGTCTGTATCTCCATTGGCTCCATTGATGTTTGGTCAGATGCCTGAGGAAGTACCTCCAATATTTATTCAACAAGTTCCAAATCTAACATTACGGCTGGGTGACATGGCTCGCTTTGAAGCAGTTGTAGAAGGAAGTCCAAAACCAAATGTAAGTTCCGTAAAAAACTGAAAGTTTTTACTTGTCTTTGTTGGTCTAAAACTTGTTTTATTTGTTTATTCATGAAGAAAGAATTTATTAAAAACATGTTGCATGATATTACCATACATTTACAATTTTTTT
Source organism: Metellina segmentata (assembly GCA_947359465.1). NCBI lineage: Eukaryota > Metazoa > Arthropoda > Arachnida > Araneae > Tetragnathidae > Metellina > Metellina segmentata. The sequence goes on from OX375878.1 coordinate 79,233,776, forward strand.
ACTTTTTTCTCTGACAAGTGAAGTTTTGTGGAAAATGGGTTTTCAGATATAATTCAGATGGGAAATCACCAAATTGAAAAAAGTATTGTTACCCCTTATCATTCAGTTTTACCATTTTTTACGTGTCTCCAGATCCATTTTTGGTTTGCAAACTGTAGGTGAAATCACAATATGATTCTTTATGATTAGGAACTTGTATCAAGAAGTTATTTTAAACTGAATTATTGGTAAAAACATTTTGGGTTTAAAAAAAAAAAACAGGAATGAAAAGGAATTTGTGTTATCAAACATATTGTACTGCATTTAGTATTTTTTGAATGATTATGCCATCGATTTTATTTGACTGTTGTGCTGTGTTATTTTAATTAAATTAATAAAATTAATTTAATATGCAAATTTCTATTAGGCTTTGATATATCACTCCCACTGTGTATTGCTATTTTTCTTTTCCCCCAAGAAGCAAGATATATCCTAGGGTTACTGTATATTAATACATTGGTACTTAGTGAATATATAAAAATTGGGTCACTTAAATTAAGCTGAGGCATGTTTCTGTACACACAATTGAGAATTTTTTAATCCTAAAATAAAATCTTGTTATTCATAGGTAAGATGGAACTTTCAAGGTAAGCCTGTTCCTAAGAACCAACAGCATGAAGTCAATACTGATGGCAACAAGAGACACTGGCTGGTCATTCATAATATTGAGAAAAGTCATGTTGGTAGATATTCTGCAATTGCTGAAAATAATGCAGGGATTGCCACTACATCTGCTTTGTTATCAGTTGATGGTAAATTTTTAGATAGTACACAATTTTTTTTTTTCTGAGATCACAATCGATTACTATGAAATATTTATGATGATTAAGTCTTTATAAATTATGCTTTTTGTTGATGAAATGTGTTCAAGTTGATGTATGTGTTCAAGAAGTGTTAAACCATATACTTTTTTCATTCTTTCTTCCAGATGATTCCATGAGAAAAGATGTGACTATTTGCGAAGAACACAAGTAAATGATAAATTTTAATTTTCTAATCTTTTAGACAGCATTTTAGATGCTTATAGTTACCTATTTAGAATTCATTTATTTAAAATTTGCATCTACATATTCCCCCTAAAGACAGAAGATGTGTGCACTGTTTTCTTAATTGTTTTTGAAACTTGCATCAAGCTTTTCAATTTGTGCTGTTGAAAAATACATCAAATGTTTAAGAGGTCATCCTAAAGTAGTGGGTCTAGTATAATTTTCTAGTTTTGCTTCTGTTGGAAAACAATCTCATTGAAGTAGTATTATTAGATGGTGAACTCCACTTTTTAGGAAATGCAGCAATAGAACATTAGGTTTTGTATACTTTATAATCGGGTGAAAATCTTCCGCGTTTACACGGATTTCAGCTTTTTTTTTCGTCTGAAAAGTTCTGCTTTTTCTACGATTTTTTCTTTAGAATTAAATAATATCATAAAATTACAGCCAAAGAATAAACGTAAAAAAAAAAACAAAACAAAAAAAAGAAGAAAAGTGAATAATCCTAATTTTTCTATAATGAGTATGTTTGAAAAGATGCAAATGAATAGTTGAATATAGTGCTTTTGAATTATGAAAATGCAGCCATGAGAGTTTATGAGTTAACCTCCCTACTTCAAAAGACAAATTTTATTGTTTTTAGTGGACTTTATAGGGCTTTATCCAACTAAACTTGCCTACCCCACCCCCACCCCTCAGAAAAATTTCGGGCTGCTCCAGTGTTCTGCACACACATAAGTACACAAATATACTATTCTTATTCAGCTATTTTTGTTGTTCAAAATAACGCTGTGTATATTTTCCTCTTTTTTACATTTTGACTGTTTTCACCCCTGTATAATGAACTTCATTTAAAATTAATACTTTAACAATGCTTGTTAAATATTCTGTAAAAAATTATATTTAAAATCTTTATTTCATAACGATGTTAAAACCATACATAGTTGAAAATTAAAAAAAATTAAGACTACTCAAGTTACGTCATGATATATAAAATTATTAAAAAAAATTTTCTGTAATTTTCCATGAGAATAAATTACTTATCCCTAAGAGGGTCATGGATGCATATATCTGCCCTGTAACCAGCAGTCTTCTCTACCTGGCTTTTAACCAGCTTTTATTGTCTTGACCATTAGATTATTTACTTGAATTATTTCAACTCTAGGATGTTGCTGTTTAGTCATGAAATGTGTTGTAGTATAAAAGCAATCACAAAGGAAGCACAGAGAGTTAACCTAACTTAAGCTTCCATCTATGCTACATCTTAAAATTGTGAAAGGTGTGCATCTTGCGTAAAGTAAAACAGGTTCATAGTTAAAATTCAAATACAAACTTTGGATGTTTTTTTTTTAAATCGGAAGTGAACTCATAATCTCAAAACGGTATTTAAAGCATGCTTTTGGTAAGTATGCACAATACAAGCAGCGTTCTGGTTGATGCTTGTGACAATGACCATTTCTCAATTTTGTTACTACTCAGAAGCAACGTTGTTGGTTTTATACCAGTTATTAATTAAACTTTTATCTATCTCTTATTTTGTACTAATTAAAAAAATGTCGATAAATGTTATATTTTTCTTGAAAACACTCCAAAGCAACACTTGTGATTCTGGAAAACCCCCCCACTCAGAGGAGTGGTCATTCCATAATAGTTTTGCAGATGACCCAGTACCTTTTGAGTATATAAAAAGTATACTAATATGGTATCTAGTATATATCATATTTGACTGTTGATGACTCAACCTTTTCCTTAGAGAGACTGTGAAAAACAGTTTTCTTTTATTTATATGTAGATATAAACTTATTTATTTTTCAACTTGTAATTGATGTGTATTTTAAATTTAGGGCTCAATCTATGGTAATGACTAGAAAAGCTGTGATGCAAACTAGCACTATAAGTTCTGTGTCTGAAGTAAGTAATATAAGTGTATTCTATTTTTTATAGAATTGTCTGGACATTTGAATCTTTATTAAAATGCCTTTATTTAATAGGCTAGATTAAATTTCAATACAAAACTGTCTTTTAACATCATGTTTAATGCTATAGAAGCTGCTTTATTGCTAAAATGGTTCATCAAATGTAAAAATAAAGTTATTTTCATGTTTTTTCTACCTTTATTTGAAATTAACCATTTCTATAACTTAACAAATCTGTCTAAAATAGTGCTTTTTGTTCCTAAATACCTTGGGGTTTATGACATTTTTAAGTCAGCTAGGATTCAGTGCCAAGACTGTTTCTGGAATCCTATGTAAAAAATGAACAAAATAGCTTACTTGATCTTGTATCTTTTTACATGTAAGGATTAAAACACAATATCCTGAAAATTAAAATATTTATGTAAAATTATTTTAATTTGTTTAGTTGTTTGGCATTGCCTTGATTCTATTTAGTAACTTGTCTTTATTCAGATTTAGTTATCTTCAATATTATGCTTATTTATTTTATTTTGCCTTTTTTCTTAGATTAGTGATATAGATTTTGAGCCTAGAGAACTGTCTTCATTTTCATCCTTGCAAAGCCAGCATTTGGTAAAGAAAGAACAATCAACTTTTGTTCAAAGTCATCCTGTGGATCAGTTGCCTCTTAACTTACCACAATTACAAACCATGTCTGTAATGCAGCAGACCTTGAAACAAACTTCAAACATTCCTCAGCCAATTGAAAAAACCCTTGTTCCTCAGCCTGTTCAACAAACTTTTGTGCCACCATCTATTCAGCAAACAGTCAACATACCACCAAAATTTACTAAGCCTGTATCTACAGCTGTTGTTACTGAAGGAGAAAAATTGTTTTTGGAGGCACAATATGAAGGTATATTTCTAACTGCTGTATTTAATTTAATTTCTTTAAAAAAAGGGTTTGAAAACGCAATGTTTTAGAAATTGGTATTATGGGGTAATGTTTAAGAAACTAAAATAAAACTACCTGTAATGTGTGAACATTGTTATAATTTATTTAAATTTTCGATTTTACTATAAGTAATTTTGTTTTATTCTAATAATTGTAGAAAAAGACTGAGTTAAATTGTATTTTAAATGTATTTGATAAAGTTTGATGCAATTATACTAAGGTAAAAATAAGAAATATTAAAATTTTGTGAGCTTAATATTTGTTTCAAAATCATAATGTCCTGTTTAATGTTTTGTTTACATCATTTAGGTTAAAACAAATATTTTACATTTTTCTAAATTTACTATTTAATTAAAATTAAATATTGAAGGGATATATTTTAGGCATGCCAACTCCTACAATCCAATGGTTTAAAGATGGAATTGAATTGAAAAATAGACCTGGCCTACAAATTTCTAATCTAGGAGGAAAAAGTACATCTCTCTTTATTTCGAAAAGTATCGAATCTGACAGTGGTCGTTATTCCTGTATAGCCTCCAATGATGCTGGGAAAGCCACTAGTATAGCTGATGCTAGAGTAAAACGTAAGTAATTTTGATGTTTTTTTTCTATTTGCACAGACATGTTCAAATGTCAAATGATATCATTTTAAAATTGAATTCTAATATACAGTGACTAAAAGAGATGAGCAGTACTTTTTGCTTTCATTGGCAACTGAAAGGGGAATTTTTAGTTATTTATTGACTTCTAAATCATTTAAGGTAATCACAAAAACTGAAGTTCTCATTTTTCTGTAGCATTATGGTCCTTACAAGTTACATTAAAAAAATTGATACTGCAATTACACAGAGAAAAAATGTATTTGTGAAACCACGCCTCGATTATGCAATTTAAAAGTTATTTTGTACTGAAATTCCATTGAATCATAGTGTTTCTCGTAGCATTTTGAGAAAAATAAACTTGCTTTAGTTTCTTTTCTTACTTAGAAAACTTGCTTCACATAAAAATTTTAAGGAACATTGTTTTAAAGCAGTGTTGTGTGGTTTGTACCTTAGATATTTAACCATTTCTAAAAAAAAAAAAATACGCTATTCAATTTAAGAATCTACTTAATTATTCTTATCTATACTTTTAGCGTATCGAGAAGCACCAAAATTCAAAAAGAAATTAGAAGCTGCTGTGGTGAAATCTGGTAGCCGAATGGTTCTAGAAGTTGAAGTAACTGGCGTTCCTGTTCCAGATGTTAAATGGTATCGCAATGGTAACCTCCTTCAAGATTCTCCTGATTTTCGAATTTCATCAAGTGGCAACTCTCATTCTCTGGTGATTTCTGAGGTAAGGGGATTTCTATTTTTGTTTCATAGATTATGTTCTTTTACATATGCACACATATTCACGAAAATGGTTTGCAATTGGATCCTTTTCTAACTGCATTACATGATAAAGGAACATGCTAAACTAAAAATGTTCAAAATTTGAATTTTTTTTTAATGTATTTCAAACTAAATTTACATTTGTTCAAGATCTGTATTTTCTTGTGAAAAGCTTACATTTCTTTCATCTACATCATTTTTCTTACTTCGATAGAAAGACAATTGCATTTCAGTGAACTCTTTAATCCAGCGGTTTTCTGTCATTCTAGGTGTTTCCAGACGATTCAGGTAATTTCATAGTTGTTGCAAGCAATGCAGCTGGTGAAACCAGAAGTCTAGCTGACTTAGTTGTTGAAGAAGACAGAAGTCCAGATGAAGATAGAAAGATAACTTATCAGCAGTTTTCATCTGTTCAACAGACAAAAGAAGTAAGCATTTCATTTTAAATTTTGCACACAAATGCTCTGGAAACCTCTGGAACTTTCTAAGTCTGTTATGTCTGATATTCTGTTTTAAAATAATCAATAAACCATCCCAAACAATACAAATAACTAATGTTTTTACTCAAGAACAACATGCAGAGAATGTATTTATGTGCATGTTAATGAAATAAGACTTCATAAATGCTTTGGATATATGCATGGTTGTTCTATGGTCTTATCAATTCTGTACAGAGGAGTGACTCCCTAACTTTTTAGTCTGAAGATCCCTTTGAAAATTAAAAATTTTGCTGTCTTAAGATTATAAAATTAAATTGGGCATATGTAGATATACTATAGTGATAGTAAATTGCCAGTAGGTTTAGTTTCCAAATTTTGAATTTCAAATAGTATTTTTATTTGATATTAAAATGTTTTTCAATTTCAGATGTACACCAAAATATCTACAGGCAAACCTATTGCTATTGAGCCTTATCAGAGCACAACTGAAGTAAAATCAATTGAGTTTACACCTGTTAAAACTCCATCTCCTCCCCCAATGCCTGCTGTATCTGTTAAAGTATGGACCCAGCCTAAACCTGAACCACTTACTCCAGCTATTACTGAAACGCAGGAGCCCATATCTGTACCATCTCCAGAACTCTTGGAAATTCCACCAGAAGTTGAGATACCTCAAATACTTGACACTTGGGAGAAGTCTTCTGAAGTTTTTGTGCCTACTACAACTACCGAAACTAAAAGTTTCATGGGTAGTGCTCCTGTGGTTTCTGCTATGTCTGAAAGTTTTGTGAAGCAGTCTATTATGAAATTTTCCCATCCAGATGTGAACCAACAGGCAAAGTCTGAAGAAACAAAAATTCAATTTGGATCTAAGACTCATATGCAATCTCCAGTTCTTCAAAATGGTTTTGACAAAGAATCCAAGTCCACTGATTCTTTTACAACAATCAATCAAAGTACTTTAATATCTGAATCGAAGTCAATTTCCTCGGCTGGATCAGTTACAAAAACATCCAGTGCTCCTAAATTGAATTTTGTTCCTAAGCCTTTAACTTTTCAATCAGAGTCTGAAAAATCGTTTCAGAGTCGTGTTCCAGTATGGCAACCTAAGGCAGTCCCAGAACTCCAAAATAAGTGGCAAAAAGTTCAACCCCCAACAGATGTAGTCTCTCAAAGCATATCTTACAGTGCATCTGATGGAAACATCCCACCTAAACTCCAAACTAGTTTTTCTGAAAGTAAAATGTCTGCCACTGACTCAAAAAGCACTTCCACAACATCTTGCCAGACATCCTCTCCACCTTCTTTTTACTCTACTGAATCTTCCACCACAACAAGGACATCTTATTCAAAAGAGGAAATTTCAATAACTAAGAAGTATGAAACGGTTACTGAACACATCTCTGAAACTGTCGTTTCCTCGGACGATTCTTCGAAAATTACCCCAAAGCCAATCATTAAGAAAGAAGTCCGAGAAGGTCCAAAACCTAAGAAAGAAGTTGTGATTGAAGAAGAACCCGTTCTGGGAGCAGAAGTGAAGCCACCACATTTTGCAAAGGTGAGGGGAGCTGAATCATTACGGAAGATATACACTGATATATAGAATTTATCCTCTAGACCAGTTATTACCAACCTTCAAAGCATATTTTTGATTTGTCCTTTTTTGCTGTGTTTTAATTTGCTGGGATTATTTTCCGTTCCAAAAATAAAGAAAACATCAAACAATGTATTTTGTTTGCAATTCTTAATGTTTTACTTCAGCTTTGGATGCATTATAAAGGAAGATGAATATGTTGAGAATGTTAAAGTTTTGATAAAACATTTGTTCTTAAACTAATTATGTACAGTATTCACACTGACAGCTATTCCTAACATCTGCTCTTTGTTCAAAATAAGGCTTTTCTTTTCCCTCAATTCATATTATGCCATGTTTTCATAGAGTAAAAAGCAAAAGTGATAGGGGTGAAACAAAACTAGTGTTTGATTTTTAAAACTGAAAATTATTGATAAAGGTTAAACAGCAGATGCCACTACAACCATGTAACTGATATTAACTTAATGAAAGATTGTGTTCCTTATTAAATTATAATTTGAGTTTCACAATAAAAGGCTATTGTAAAAGAATATCAGCACCTATTTAATTCTTTTAAGTTTTTTGTAATTAGTTTTCGAATTTTAAATTCTTTTCTTAATAGTTTTGTTTTACAAAATAGTCCAAAGTAATGAATAATTTTACCTTTTATGCTTATTACTCATTAACTAACGTTATTCCTAATTATCAATATACATTCCATTAATTTAAAGTAATGTTGATAGACCTTAAATAAATGAGCCTAGTCTACCTCCAAATCAATCACAAAGTAAATGTCTTAAAAGGGAAATCATAGAAAATATAGTTTAAAACTATTTGGGGAAATAATTGTTCATATAAACCAATTATTTCTATACTATGAAAGTTTAATATGTGCACATCACTTTTATAATATTAGCATATATTTATAATTACAATACATAGTAATAAATAATGTATTTTTTAGTGTCCATAAATAATTTTTAAGGCACTTGAATTATTACTCATTAGATTTACAGTGTCTAGAAAGGAGATTATTGTTCAAAGCAAAAATTTATTTTCTTACCTAATTTCTAACTTGCTTCTTTTGTCATGTAGAGTCGAAAAAAATGTGAGATAAATTTGTGGAATTACCATTGAGCCATATGAGATCGTTGTTGTTAGATACATGAACCTAGCACCATTAAATCCTAATTACCTACTTGACAAATACATGGTTTTTAAACTCAGAATCAATAACGCAACCTGCAGAGCCTCAGCTCTGACCTTTGGTGAACAGAATGGAATTTTATGAAAAAGGAAAAGACAATGTTGTGGAAAAGCAATGAGTAAAATACTAGCTAAATCAATGTTGCTCACTAATGAATAATTTTCTATACATTTAATGTTTTAACAAACTATTTTATTCTAAGTTCCTTTATAAACCTGTGGTCTTGTTGAATCAGTGCCTGCATCCAGGAGGTTCAATTACATGTGTTTTGAATTAATGTGAGATTTTTTATTTTCAATTGATAAATGCCCGTTTATTCAATTGGTAAAACTTTTCCAACTGTATTGTCCTTTCAACTAACAAATGTGATTAAAATTAACCTATTCTTCATTTTTTGAAACATTTTCAGGAATGATGATCACAGCATGTTGTCTGGTGATTTAAACTTGCATGTAATAATAGAAATATGAGATGTTTTGTGATGCTTTTACTTTAATGGTTTGTTCTTGTTCTTAGAATTTTGAAATATACAATGACTTATGACTTATTGTCGCTTCCATGATTTATAATTTTCAAAGAAATAGCAATATATAACTTATACAGTGAATGGAAATGTAAAAATAGTTTTATTACCTATGGAATCTTGCAGAATATTAAATAACTTAAACACACATGTCTACTTTTTTTGGAATGTAAGGTTCAATGGGCTAGTTAATTTTTTATCATAGTAATTTGTAGCCTTTATGGTACAACTATTTTTACCACTAATTTTCGACACATTCATCAAACTCGGTTTACAGTTTTTTGATTAAGTATATCCATCCTTCATGAAGAAATCGAGAATCTTACTAAAAGTTGCAGTAAAAAACACTTTAGTGATATATCAGCAGTGAAGTGTTTGATTTTTTTTTTTAATGTTAAACTCTTCCAGATGCTTAAAATAGCATTTACCAGTCAATGCATAATCAGCCAAGCTCATGACATTGCTTTTTGATAGCAGTTTTTCGAAAACCAGTTACGTTTACATCAGAAACAATCGCTATTTTAAACTTATGTGATATACTAGACACCATTTTGCTAGATAAATATTTGTCACAATTTTATACTTTAAGCAGTTTTATTCTGTTTTCCTGATGCAAATATTAAACATTGAAAACCCAATGATAATTTCGATTTTACTTTTAAATATTTAACATAGGTAATTTTATTACAATTATTAGGCATTTTACTATTAATCATTAGTCTACATTCTTCCCAATTTCAGAACAATATCATTAAACATTTTGTTGCACTCCTTACTGCAACTGGCTGTTATGTGTTGCTTGCTGTCAATTGAGATAAAATGAGAATCACAGTCAGTATAATTCTTTATTAATGAAGATATTCTTTAATGTGTACCTACAAAGTTCTTGAATGTAAAACCAACCAAGTTTATTGTACTGCTTGATATTTTTATTTCATTGATTTTTAAAACAGTAACATTGAATTCTTCGAATGAATTATCTTATCCCTGTAGTTGCATCCTTCCTTGCAATCAACTTTTTCATTTCCATTCAGGTCATAATCCATAGGAACCCACTGTAAAATTAGTTTGACTATCTGTCTGCAATTATAAATACAATTGCTTTAATTGAATAGAAAATGAAGAAACAAGAGCTGTTGTAGATTGAGCATTACCCCAGGTGAAGAAACATACATTTTACCCCTTAAACTTACCACTGATTTTTACTCTTCCACAGAAAATACCATTTGTTAACTCATTTCATTTAGTGGTTATTTTCTGCAAATTGTTTTTGTCAAATTTAATATTAATATCAAATTTAGTGTTTTATTTTTAAATATTACTAGTCCTTTTAGTAGATTTGTTTCATCTCCAGTCAAATATTTAGCTTCCATTTTCTTCTATTCTTTTAATTGTCTGATTTATACTGAATTTTAATTTGTATTAAAGCGACTAGTAATGAGAGATAAATAACTTTAAGTAAATTGATTGCTTCCTTACATTAAATTGCTTATATGTATACACACATAAAGGTGTATTAAATGTTGTCATTTGAAAAGTAATTAGATAATTTTTAGTATCATTTTTATATGCACTCATATTACATTATTTACAGTGTGTAAAATTAATTTTGGTATACAGACTTGCGTTACAATCCCTGGGATTATTGAAATGCCTTATTTTATACTAAGAGCTTTTAATGTATTTATATTTTAATACTACAATCAAAATATAATGACTTTGCTAATCTTCCTTGCATCAGTTTTATACATCTTATTCTGAAATTACTAAGATGCTTTGGTTGGGAATTACTGCTCTGGATTTCTTATCTTGTTTAATGTTTCTGTAATTTTTTCCAGCATCTTTTAACCTTCATTCTGTCAGAGTTATTTCTTAATAATTTTTCATACCTTGATCATTAAGGTGGGAGTATACATATAACAGGATTTAATTTCTATTACTATATAGATGTATGTGGTGTTATTGATTATTGGATTTTAAAATATTAATGTTGATTCTTCACTCTCTCTTTTAATGCATTTATGAGATTTTACATAACATATATATATATATATTTTAATTTCTTACAATTTCTCTATCCTAATGAATACATTTCCCAACAAAAACAATTTGGTAGCCCTTTAATGAAGCATAATGCCAGAATAAACAGATGACAATTCTATTTAAAATCCACTGCCTTATCGAAATACTATATTAAAAGCATTTGCTTAGAGTATAAACTGAAATTTATAGTCAAATTTTGATTGTAAATATTTTAATTTAATTATATTCACAGACAGAATCACTTAGTTTCTGCATTAAGTATCTATCTCCAATATGTACTGTTTATTAAATTCCTCCCCCATTTTAATAATACTTTTTATTTTAGATGATTTAAAAAATATTTTTAGAGGGTTTTTGTGTTTGCAAGTGATACTTAAAAAATTGCATGAATTATGTTTATTTTTCTTAGAAACAATTTCATTTTTGTTTTTGTGAAGTAGAACATTTATTTTTGATGAGGTTATGTAAAAATCGTTAGCTTAGTTTATTTGTAGGTAGTCTGGATCGTTCTTGAGGTATTGACTGGACACATGCTAGCCTCAACTTACTGCCTTTCTTAAAAAAAATATTATGTTCTACAAAAATAGCTTTTGATATATCTTGATCATTTAAATTAAATCACATTGATTCACAGGCACCATTCACTGAAACCCATGCAGCCACTCCTCTTTTATTCCTGTCTAGTTGCAAGTTCACTTCATGTATACCACTCAGGAACGTTCCTTTAGCTAGTGGAACTTGTGAAAGCAATATTCTTCATTTTGATAATCCTGACTAGTTGTAGATAAATTAATTGGCTTTTCAAACTAATACCACTATAAAACTTGTAAATACATTATTTGTAAGAGTTAAAAGAAGAAAGTAGAAATCTGCTTTTTTATGAAAGTTTTAAGTTTTTTTCCTTTAAAAATTTAAACGTTTTTGCATGTTAGTAGAATCAGCATTTATTTCTTTTCAATTTTTATTTTATTTCAGTGAATTGGGTTTGAAGTTTGAATGTTTCTATTACTTTTGTGTTTTTCTTAGAGGCAATTTTTAGTACAAAAGATATTACCTAACTAATTTTTTAAGAAAATGACAGAGAGAATATGATTACATTTGTCTTTGACTGCTGTTTTATTCATGTACAGACTGTTCCATAATAATGGAAATCATTTCATAACCGAAGTATGTTTTACTGTGTTCTGCTTATTTTGTGCGGTTTTGAATTTTAGATTTTATTTGTAGGACCCTTTCATTTAAAAATATTTATTCTAAAATTTGCATATGTATGCGCAGAACATTTAATTTTAATTGAAAAATCTGGTCTGATACATAAAGAATAGGCTGGAAATTAGTTGGTTTTTTATATGCTTGTGTGCATGTGGGTGCTGTGGTATGATTATTCTTAAGTCGGTAACATTTTGCAAATTTCTTTACTATCGTTGGTAGTCCCCCTATCAATCTACACCTTCAAATCTTTACTCGTTTTCACTTAATCTTGTACTCTTCAGTGAACATTTAGTCAACCCTTTAATACTCTATTTGAATATATTTTTGTCTTGTACTATACAGGGTGTTTATTAGTGTTTGGAAACTGACGGAAATTCTTAATATCGGGGTTTTTTTACCGGCTTTAGCAACTTTCTACAGCGAGAGACACTGACGAGGCTGACGGTAGGTATTTTTTAATTAACGTCGCACTGGCGCAACACAACGGGCTATTCTGACGAGGCTGAAGATGACTTACATCGGGTATCAGGTTCTGTACTACAATGCACGGGGGAAAAATAAAATAATAAACAGTTGATTGTTACTTCCGTTATAGAAAATCCTGTGAGCTGTAGGTGGAGCAGGTTCAATTTTTGTTCGACCCTGGATGCATTTCTCTCTTCTGTGTCAGTAAAAACCTTCTTTGTGTGTATGTGCATTTACTTGGCGGAGAAAATGTTGTTTGGCGCAGCTTGGCCACATCTGACCCTTGCGCCTTAAACAAATGACCAACCAACCGGCGTAGAAAAATACACATAAGAATTTACATGCTCAAGGTAGACAAGTATGTTCATTTTGAGATAATTATAAAAATCAAACATGTAAGGAACTGTGTTCAATGCAACTTCAGAAACATTTGTAATTTGACAAATTTATTTAAAACACAACTTAGAAGAATAGGAGTTATTCTTAAACTGCGTGACTTAAAAATCCGCATTGACCCTTTGCGCCAGTAAAAATTCTATAAACCAACTAACTGCCAACATACACTGAAGTGCCAAAAGTCATGAGATAGTAATATGCAAAGATACAGATGGCAGTAAGAAAAGTATAAATGTACTTTTTACACTACATTAAAGTACAATGTCCATTTGTAGTCATTTGTACTCAAGTGATAGATAAGTTTCTGACGTGATTATGGCCGCACGACGGGAATTAACTGAATTTGAAAGCGGAATGCTCATTAGATCTAGACGCAGGGGGATTCCATTTCGGAAATTGTTTGGGAATTCAACATTCTTCGATCCACAGTGTCAAGAGTATGCCGAGAAAATATAATTTCAGGCATTACTTCCCACCATGGACAACGCAGTGGCAGAACGCGTCTACTTAATGACCGAGACCAGCGACGTGTGCGTAGAGTAGTCAGTGTTAACAGACAAGCAACATTGCATCATATGACAACAACAATCAATGTGGGACTTACGACAGACGTGTCCGTGAGGACAGTGCAGCGAAATTTGGCGTTAATGGGATATGGCACCATAAGACCCGACTCGGCTGCCTTAACTAACAACACGCAGTCGGCTGCAGTGCCTCTGTTGGGCTCGTGAACATATCAGTTGAACCCTAGATGACTGAAAAAACGTTGCTTGGTCAAATGTCACGATTCCTGTTGTTAAGAGCTGATGAGAGGGTTCGAGTGTTTCGCAGACCTCACGAGGCCATGGACCCAACTTGTCAACAAGGCACTGTGTAAGCTGGTAGTGGATCCATAGTGGTGTGGGCTGTTTTTACATGGTTTGGATTGGGTCTTCTTGTCAAACTGAAACAATCATTGACTGGAAATGGTTATGTTCAGCTACTTAGAGACCATTACCAGCCATTCATATACCCAAACAACAATAGAATTTTCCAGGATGATATTTCTCCACGTCACCGGGTTTGAGGAACATTCTCGACAGTTCAAGTGAATGGTTTGGTCACCTAGATTGCCAGACATGAATCCCATTGAACATATACGTTACATGATCGAAAGGTCAGTTCGTGCGCATAATCCTGTACCGCCAACACTTTCGCAATTATGGACGGCTGTAGAAGCAGCATGTCTGAATATTTCTTCAGGGGACTTCCGACGACTTGTTGAGTTAATGTCACGTCGAGTTGCTACACTTCGTCGGGTAAAATGAGGTCCTACACGATATTAGGAGGTATCTCATGACTTTTGGCACATTACTGTAAATGATTAGTTCGGGTTCTTGTAAATCCTTGTGTGATTCTTTTATGGTAATAAACATTCTCGTTGTTTAACCGAAAATTTAAGAACGAACTTCTATTTTTTATATTTATCGATGAATACTTATTGATAATTAATAAATTCTCACCAAAACTTTGCAAGTGAAGTTATCTACTTTATTAAGATGCTTAACTTTAAAAAGGTTTATTAAAAGTAAAGATTAAATAGATTAAATAACAATAGCATGTTTACTTTATACTGGCACAAACTTCTAATAAAGCTTCTGGGCAAGTTAATTTCTCAAGTACTCAGAAACGACGGATCTAAATACCCAGATGATATGGTAACAATCGAATACAAATAATTGAAGTTAACTAGTTTCAGGAGGTTGGGATGGATAGTTAATTAGCATCGCACTGGAGCAACACAACTAGATTAACCCTGGAAACAAACGAAAGTGTTATAAATCTTCAAAACTGCTATTAATCGGTACTTCGACACCAGTTTTAACCCTAGTGATTATGATGAACGTTTTAATGTACACTGTAAGTAAAACTGTAACATTAAATTAAATTACAACTGTTCTTGCAGTTCATAATGAATTGTTAATGCAAATATAATCTAAATATCTGTTCGATTTTATGGTTTTTTAGATTTCTTTTTTTCGCTATTTCTTTACAAGTTTTTAATTCTGCTATAATTGAAAAACGGTTATCGATCAAAAATCAAAGTAAAAGTAATCTTATAATTTCTTTCTTCATCAATTTTTATTTCGGTTCAGTTTCTGGAACTGTCAATTCAATTTGAAATGTAAACTTTGAGATGTAAACTGATGATGATTATCAACATTATTTTCCCCAGCCTGGAAAGGCTTACTACTGTTTGTCTCCAAACTGATATTTTTATAGCTACTTTAAAGAATTCAATTAGACTTGCCAAATGTAACCCCTTTTCATTCGAAATTTTTTGTTTGTTTTGGATACTAACAATTTGTAAGTATTCTGCTAACGTTAAATTTTTAAAATAAAAATAAAAATCCTGTAAAATGTCTTCTCTTGAGTGAAATTTAACCAAAATACATAATTTATAGTTCCTTTTCTATTCAAGTTTTAATTGCTAGTCTCAGCAATCCCCAATTTATCTTGTTACTAAGAATCTTGTAAAGTTTACAGAGTTGTCAACTACTTCCGAAGTCTAGTTCCTATGGCTTTCTTCGATCCTAGAATTAACTAAGTAGTCTTGTGTATCCGAGGAAGTTTGTTACAAAGAGACTCATGTCACACCCATACGATTTTTCCTAATCGGAATTAGGGTGCCCTTGAGCAAGACCGCTGCTAAGATTCTGAATCCACCTACAAACCTCAATATCCCATTATCAGAGTTCCAAATACATCGCCCTTGGTAAATTGTTCTTGATAAGCTGAATAAAACTGAAGATTAAAACATTGACCCGTATCATCAGATATCATTTTTTGCAACGCAGCGAACCAAGTAAAACTATTTTCTTTCATAAGTGTCTTACTTCTGTTTTATTACACTAAAGTCCTTAAAATTAAAAAAAGTCTCAATTTTTACAAGAACAATTCTATTTTAATTCACTTGCATTCAAAAACCAATGTCGATAATACGCATGCAAGATCAAATTTCGTCAAAAATTGAGAGCACAATATTTATAGTTAAGTTAAAAATTGATGTTTTAAAATCTTGGTTAGTGAGAACCAAACAGCAACCGCGAAAGTCTCTTCGCAAATTCACTGGCGGGTTAATCTATTGCGCGATTTATATAAAATGTAATAACTGAGAATTAGCCTTGAAAATGATTTAAAAAGGCGCTTAATTTTTCTTTTGCTTCTAGAGCGAGAATTAAGTGCTCCAGTCTTTTTGAAACCGTTTTTATTTCTAGTTATTAAGCTTGTTTTAAAATTGGCCACACCTATTTTTTTGTCTATGTGACGGTCAATTCAGAAACGAACCTGATCTTAGGGGGTCCCACCACTCATTCAGACATGGTGAAGGTGATGCACCATTAAGGTTACATAAATCAAATTCTCTTATTCCCTTGACAAGTACAAGACTGGAAATTATTAACATGAAAAATTTTTGTTTCAAGGATTTGTGGTTTTTATGATCCTGTTATATTCAAACTATACTGCTGTATGAATTGCGCAGCCTTTTCAAATAAAACGTCTCGACTGTTTTTTAATATGCATACTGTACAGTGAATGTTCGATTAACCGTGTGGGTCGAGATATGGACGTTTAATCGAATAGACAGATAACCGAAAAGCCTTGAGCAACAACCCACCCCCATCCATAACATATGAACAAGTGATAAAAAATGCACGTTTATGAAAACTGGAAATACGCTGTACATACACATGTTTTATTTTTACAGAAACAAATAATATACAATTTACATTAAATACAGTATAGTACATATTAAGTACAGTATATAAATATATAAAAAATACACTAGTACATTAAATACAATTGTATACATTTACGCTCTAGACGTACAGTCACGGAAAATAAAACGAAACACCCTTCATTCGAGCAATTTTAAAAGTACAGAACATTTTCTTACGTCTTCCATAATTTCAAATTCATAAAATGTACATAAGGGGCCGTCTTCAAAATTAATTGAGTACCAATTTCCAGTAAAAACCCCCTATTACGACACAAAATTTTGAATCTATTTCAAAATTTAACTTTATATACCAAATTTCATGTCATTAGGTCTTACCGTTTCGAAGTATGAGTATAGAAAGGTTGTAGCTCCTAATGTTAAATCAGTTCCTTACACTTTTATGCATATTTTCCTAAATAATATTTCTATAGCGCTAATATTTACCTCCATGTTACTGTTAAACAACCCAAACAAAAAACATCTAATATTTTATTTAAAAAATAGTTTTTAGAATATAATAATTATTAAACTAATGCTTGACAAATTATAAATTGGAACCTTATTATATTTTGATGGGAATCGATTCAAAAGGACTTCTAGTATGGCAATACAAAATTTCAGCTCTATCCGATAATAAATTAGATTAAAATTTTCCAATTAATTTTAAATTACCAATTTTTTAACAACCAAAAGTTTAAAAAACGTTTGACAAACCTCGGATAGTAATTCTTGGATCGTTTGCACTTGCATAGTAAATACAATAATGTACTTTTCAAATCGTTTGTACTAATAAAATATAATAATAATATCACTTTTAACTGAATATAAATAAATATAATAAATAAATATATAATAATTCTCGATCGCTAAAAAATACGTTTGAAATAATGTTCAAATTTGAAATTCGGGCAACTATAACTACAATTAATCTCTATCTGCAAACAGTGACTTTCTATTTCGAGATGATCCCTGAAATTTACATAAACTTTAGAATTGAATATCTCGGGATATAAAGGGTAGTAAAGTCATGAAATTTCATATTTAGACTAATTTGATGATGCAGAATCTGATTCTGGCATCAAAACATGTTGTTTCCATTATAAATTTTGTTGTTTGTGTAAATTTTGATATGAAGACGTCCCCTTATGTAATATTTGTGGACTAGAATTTGTAGAGGACGTTATTCCCTATTGAATGATGTCTTTGTGAATTTGCTCTAGTATGAATTGTGCTCGAAATAAAAGATGTGGTTCGTTTTTTTACGTGGCAGTACACACATATTCAAATTTTAAAATAGTTTGTCATTTTCGGTGTGTACGTACTAAAAATTTTTAATATTTAATGAATAAACTTTTAATTACGGTCTGACGGTTAACTGAAACTGACGGTTTAAAGATTGGCGGTTAATGGAAGTTTCATTGTATTGTAGATGTGCGATTTGATGTTATGTTAATAAGTCTAGTCCTTACTACATTGCTTGTCCCACCTCTCATGAAGTTTCAGGTCCCTCCGAGTATAGACGTTAGTCGAGATCTAATCTATCGCATGGGCGCATGACTTACCTATGACTTCATAGACATGAGTTAGAAATTGCCTTTGAAAATACAAATGTCGATAGTCGCTTGCACATGCCTGCTCACTAGGGTTGCCACTTTTTCTGAAACAATTCCTGGACATATTGCTTAAAACTGAAATATATATCGCACCCCGGTAAAAAAAGTGACACAAGTTAAAAAATTAAATTTGTGATGTTATATCATTGAAAAATATGTATGAGGTGCCCCAGAGTGTTTTATTGCTATTCTATGGAATACAATAGAAGTTACCACCATAAATACTTACCTAAAATTTAAAAAAGAAGCTCATATTATTCAATATAAGTTTTATAGTATCCTTTTGTTGATATTTCTCAAATTCTTCAATTTTGAATTGTGTCACTTTTCTTCCCGGGGTGCGATACATGTAATTTCACAATATTCTCCACTGACAAATCACTGAACATTTCATACCTAGTTTTCTAATTTTTTCATGTACAAAATATATGTAAAAAATACTAATAGTTATTTTTATGTTTTTTTTTTAATTTTAATTATTATACGAGCCTGGTGGTCCTTTCATATACATAGTAATAATAATACATCTAAACCTAACCTCTTGTTGCATTGAAACTATTAAAAAATAATGTTAGTGTTCGTATACAAAATAGAGATATTGTTCGTGTTTAGTTATACAGAACCGAGAGTGTTCCGAATTCTATTTTAATAAATTCGAATATGAAAATTTGTTTTCGTCTCCAGCCCCAATTTAAAAAATAAAATTCAAATACAGTGTAATAGAATTGAAAGAATATCTTGATACGATGGTCCCGCTCTGAACAGACTGACATATATAGTATTGGCTTTGGATAGTAGTGTGAGAATTGATGTTCAATGGATGGACATGAAGTCATGTGCAATAGAAAGAACTATTTTGGAGTGTAGGCGATATTAGGGTCGATAGTTTTCTCGGAAATTCCGTGGCAATTTGACATTTAACCGTGATTCTGGACAGTAACTTAAGTTCCGGGAAATCCGGGACTTTGGCAACCCCAGTGCTCACGAACAATTTCTATAACGTGTTTACTAGCACCGTAACTAGGGATATTCCCCTAGAAACGCTAATACATTAGTTCAGGATAACAATCGCTTCTTGATAAATCCTGGCACTAGAAACATGATGGCCGCTTCTTGCGTCAACTGATCTTTGAGTTGTTTCTCTTACCACAAGCGTTACACAGCTCAGTCGGCAGCGTCACTGGTTTCAACGCCATCGACCCTATCAGAATCCTGCTTTTTTTTTTATCCCCAACAATTTAAATATCCTTAAAAATATTCGAGTGGGGTGTCAGCTCATGTGTTCTTGTCATCTGACCGTAGTTCGAAATTTCGAGGCCTTGTTCTTTGTCTTTTCCTGCGGGATTGATTCCGAACCGTGGCCAATAGCCCGATGTGTTGCTCCAGTGCGACGTTAACTAACTACCTTAAAAATATTCTAGTAAATTCAACTTAATTTCATACAATCAAATTTATTGCGTAATTATAACTTTTCCTGCTAAGCCTTCAAAAAACATTTTCTTTCCTCAAAAGTTAAACTATTTTCCTCAATAATCTAATGCGGAGTAAAAGCTTCTATGACGCTGTGAACTTCAAAAGCATGTGATCTAAAAAATAAATATTTATGCATATGGACACGTATCTTAAATGCTCAATGAAGTTTCGTTTATATTTTGCTTTAAAAATTGTGTACCTCTGCATTTCTCAAAAATTATAAAGAGTACAATGACAAAAAAAAATTTAATTATTGTTAGATACAAAACATCAATTTTGTCCAAACTAATTCAATGGTAAATTTCTAAGTTTTCATTTAAAAATTTTGACCTTGAAATTTAAAATCTGCTTACAGTGAATATTTGTTCTGAGTTCCAAAGATATAAAATTTAATGGTAGGAATTTTCAAAGGCGTTGAAAATTGAAATTCCATTTAATTATTTTCCATTGTGTCATTTAATTATTACCATCTAATATTTTCATAATCTTTTTACAAAAAATGGTAGATTCTCCTGTGTTTCCGTGGCTATTAAAGTTTTAATTGGTTGTGTGACGTCACGAGTAGGCGGAGTTTTTAATTCTTTTGATTGGTTGCGTGATGTTACGATAGAAACGAGATACGAAATATCAAAATCATTATATTCGAAATTGCCATGAAAATAACATTGAGTATAAAACGGTTGCCGTACGCAGCTAACAGGCGTATAAAATTTTAAGATGTAGTTTGTAAGTCGGCGTAGGTTTTGGAATTGAATACACAGTTAGAAAACACGCTTAAATTGTTTTAAATGCACGTTCTAGGAAAATTTTGTATTAATGGCCTATAACCAGGAAAGTCTAATTAGCTCTCTTTTAACGAAAAATGACTGAGTAAACACAAAACAGGAAAAGACGAATGGATTGGTACAGGTGGATTGTTACAAATTGAATCAAACATTTAAAGCTATTTTATTTGATGCGGGGACACTTCCATATCACACTTTTGACCTAAAGCTGACCGTCCTGCACGCTTTGAACGACTTGGAGACGATGGACAGATGAAAGTTCTACGCGTCACTGTGAGGGATATGGAGCACCTATAGTTACATCAGAAATGGAAGATAGTACTTGCTATAAATAGCGGTGACGAATCGTTTAACGACATCCTCTGCGTTAACACAACAATGGGAAATGGTGAGACATCAGGCGATGTCTTCCAGCAATGTTTGCGGATTATTCCTGTAGCGAGGGCTCGTAGCTAGACGTCTGCGCGCGTTACTGTGGCTCTTTAATCACAGACGTGCTGTGTGCAGAGATACCAACTACTACGGATTCTCCGTAGTTTCTACGGAAGTGGGTACTACGGACTACGGAATCCATGATTTTTTTCTACGAAAAAATTCAATTTTATTTATTTTTCACAACACATCAATTAGTTTACTTATTTCTGTATTTTTTCATTATTTTTATATTTTTTTTTGGTAAATGGAAAAAGTGCTTAAAATTAATTGTTAAATGTTTTTAATGAACAAAATTTTCAACTTTTACTAATGTGGTATAATTTTTTCATACACAATTATTGGTTCTATATATGTGTTTTCATGTATGGTGTACCTTACTAATTATAAATAATACAATGTGTTTCATATATCTTTCAAATTTGTAATTAAATATTCGAATTAATAACATATGCGTCTTATTAAAGCCGATTTCTAAATTTTTATTTGACTGAAAAATTCTTAAAACTACTGATTTTTAAATTGGTACTGCTAAAAACTTCTATCGCAGGTTGGCATCTCTGTGTGTGTGTCGTATGTTGAATCTACATGGAATGGTCCAGAATTTTTATCGGTCAATGTTTAACCATCTGCAAGCAAGCGCCAGTGCTGTAAATAGGACACACAAATCACTAATTTTAGCAAGTTACAGTTCTGTGACTTAAATTATTGTACGTCTTAACTCAAACGAATTTCATTGCTGTACGTCTTTGATATGCTTTTTGCATTTTGTATGAGGTGCTTTCAAATAATATTTTAACAGATCTCAAATTATTTTATGCTTTAATTTCTAATTTGGATAGTTTTTTAACTGTGTAAAAGGGGGATAGATTTTTATAAAGCTTCTTATAAATTATGTTAGATCGGTTTACCGTAAAAATCTATCTAATAACATAAAACCAAATCCTTGTTTAATTTCCAGAATTTTAGCAATGACGCAGTTTTTATTTTCTTACTGCTTTAGCTTGTAGTTTCACGTTTAGAATACTGTCGTACACTCAGAATTTTTTTGGAGTGGCTGAAGTTGGATTTGACAAGACGTCTTGGAGACAAACAATAGTTACTTGAAAGAATCACGTGACACGTATTACTTCTTTTCCCACACTCTACTTTTCGACACGTACTTTTAAATAAAACCGCCAATCGGCCACCTCACTCCTCTGTCCGTGCTGGTGTTACGTTGCAGAAAAGGTTTGATAAAACTTGTGGCTCTTTAGAACACTTCAGAATCTAATTCGAAATTTCATATTACCTCGTTTAGTGGAACCTTTAAACATTTTTAAAATGAAAACCTATTTCCTGATTCTTGTTAACTGATAAGTATTGTGGCGAAGTCTGTGACGAGGGAAAAAGCAAGCGTTCTGCGGAGAAACTGCCGAGGTCAAGCCGGATGCTTGAGAGGTCACACCACGTATGAACTCAAACCGCCAGAGATAACGAGCGAGCGGTGGGTCGGGGTATTTAGTTTCAACGGAGAGGAAGCGGAGTTTCTTTGTCGCGATGCCGACCCAGACGCAGGGGTAGAAGTTCATTTCCACTGCTTCCACATGATCACAGGAGACCGCGGATACTTTTTGTTCGGGCTAATGAATCGCTAATGAAGCTACCGGCGAAAGGAGAACATTAACCTCCAATATATAGCCCGATTTTGAACCAGCCAATAGCGAGGGGGGTAACAACCCCCTGGAACTTTCGGAGTCTAGGGAGACGAGAGAAAACTTTCGAGAAAGGAGGTCAACAGACCCGAGGGATCAAACTGATCCGGCTGAAGTGAAATCGTCCACGGTTTCCGATACTCCGTCTCTAGAGACGTGCCGAGTCGCGACAGCTGTTCGTGGATTCAGAACGGATTGCCGGAAACCGTTCGTAGACTCGAACGGAACAACTCAGACGGAACTGGGTTTCTGTCTATCAGACACGAGGAAAGCTCAAGCCTGAGCTGCTACGGTGCTGACTGGCATTGTATACAGAGCAATTGCCCAAACTGGGATTCCGTATATCAGATGTGATGAAGGCTCAAACCTGAGCTGCCGCTTTGCTGACTTGTGTACACGCGTGCGAGAACATTTGGAAAAGCTCACCCGAGCTAGAAAGATTTACTCACCCGAGTAAAGTCTGGAGAAGGGCTCACCCGAGCCGGATAGTCCAAATCGGAGTTCTGAGGTCAATGACAATTCACCATATTCGGTAAAGATCTACCACCTAGACTCTACCAGTCTGTAAACGCCAACTACAAAATTCCGTCAAGGTTATTCTTTCATTGCAAATAAAAGTATGTTAATCGAGACCACGACGAACATTCTTATATAGTAGATGACGCTCCCATCCCCAAGACGTCACAGTATTTTACTGCTAGGATTGGCTGCTGAAGCATGACAATTCATGTCACCAAAGGAAATTGACTAATTTTACAAGTTATAAGAATATTTATGATTTGAATTTGTGTCTGCAAGACAAATTGAGAAAAAGTATGTGACTTTAAAAAAATATCTTTTTATATGCATCCTGAAATTTAAAATGACTTAAACATAAAATAATTGGATGCTAGAGTTTCAAATGAACGCCACAACTTTCACAGACGTATCGTTTAAAATTTTTTAAACGCTTTTTGGCAAGGAGTACAAAGGAGTTTTTATTTCCATTTTTTATTCATTGTGGAACAAGGCTATCGAATATGATGGGCTTGAACCTCTTCCAATTTTTCTCTGAGTGCCTTGTAAATACCTGCGGTTTCTGAACGTTTCTTTCGATATTTCTGTGTCAGGCACTAAGAAAGATTCTTCAGAAGTAATCTGAATTTTCGCGGTATTTGATTTCCTAAAAGACGGAATATTTATACAATTACGGAATTTATATACAATACTTACTTGTTCTGAAAACCGTAAAATTCGAAGAATCCACAATTTTGAATTCCTGCTATGTTTGCAAATTTAATTTACAATATACACTAGATATTATACTCTTCTAAAATTCATTTATTTTTGAGCTCATAATAGCATTGCTTGTTTCCTCATCGATATAATTATCAATTTGCATGTTTGACACAAGTAGCTCATTCATACCCTTTTTGTATGTAGGAGACTAAAAATGTATTATTAAATTGAGTTAAACTTGTTTTCTTTTTTTTATTAAAAAGAAATTACGCATATATTAAACGTTCATTTTTACTTCTGATTTTCACATAAGATAAGTTTTCGTTTCCAAATTTTGTCCTAGTTGAAAATCTGTGAAACCATTGTCTTCTCATTGTAAATTCCTCCTTCTTAATTTTACAAATTGGAAGAGCTGGCCTTCTTACTATACATCTGATGGATTTTGCTTTATAAAAATGTTCGGTCTGTTTGACCGCATATATATAAAAAAAAATATTCGTTAAAAGTTTTTTGAAATCACTGATAAATATATCAATGCGTATGAATTTGGTATAGAGGGAATGTATTGTTTATACCAATAGTTTCCTCTCAGTAATTTTCTTGTATTGTGACATAAATTCTTACAAATTCTCAACAACTAGAGAGTATCTCCCGAACAGCAGTTAATTAGTTTTCATTATATTTTCTCTCACAATCTCTTCATCGAATTTGATGCATCTGAGATTAAATGTGAAATGATATCGCGGCATATTTTGTCAGCTGCATATAAACATTGTAATGTAACTAGGCTAAATTTTTTCTGCTTCGTTTTGTAAAATTTCAAAGAAGTCATACAATTGTTTACACTTTAATTACGCAATTAATTACTTCAGATCTTTATGTCGTAAGATGAATTTCAATGCTTAAAATTAATGTTTACCACTTTGTTGTCGATTAAAAATACGAATCTTTGATGCATCTCATGATTGAAATTTTTTTTTTCTCAAGTTTAGGTATTTTTAATACACAAACTTCTACTGGCATCTTTTGGTTGCAGATGTCGTAAATTCGAATAGTCTGAATATCAATAAATGTATGAAAGTTTAACAAAAACACCAAAATAGGAATACAACAATAAAGTTTTTTCTCAAACCCTCTCCATATACTGCATCCTTTAAAAGAATATTTAATGTTCAAAATCTCTAATAAACCTTGTACTTTTTTTTTTCTCCATAAGGACCTTGAACGAAGCGAAATTTTTATAATAATAAGATTAGGTCGAACGAATTACTATCGTTAAAAACCATTAAAATAAAATGCATAGATGTAATGTAATTTTAATTAACATCGTACTAGAGCAGGGGTGGCCAACCTGTGGCGTATGCGCCAAACTTGACGCATTGGATGATTACAAGTGGCGCATTGTATCCTTGAACCTAATTGTTCTTTTGAAAAGTAGTCTTCATAACTGAATCCATCTTCATATTTTCAATACAAAAGTACTCTTATTTCCATTCATATCCAGCCTTTTTATTCATCAGTTCATCGTAATTTTTTGACAGTTTACAATTGATATTCTGTGTGATACGACGTACGTACTTGTGATTTGTTTGTTCTTTTCCAACATTTTTGTACTTTTTAATGTTTTTTTTTTTACTTTCCTGTTATCTATTACTGTGCAAAAGAAAATGAGCTAAAGAAGCGCAAAAAGTGAGAGAAGGCGTGAATTTATTGAACAGTAGGAAAATGAGTTGTTATTTATAGCAAGTCCATCAGGAAAACCGTTTTGCGTTGCTTGTGAAACTATCCTTTCACATAATAGAAGACATGATCTTAATAAATACTATAAAACACAGCATCAGGCTAACATAGAAGGAGAAATGAAGCTTGTTCCCGGGTCGGAGGTGGAGTTACGTAAAGAATATGTGACTTAGAAAAAGGAAGAAATCAGAAGACAAAATATTTTTACTAAAGTAAGTTGTGAAGATGAGACGATGACAGAAGCATCCTATGAAGTTGCTTTAAAATTTTGAAAAAAAAACCTATTCTGACGGAGAAGCCTTGTCTCCAAATATTTGCACGCCATCTTGGTTATAAAAGGTATTGAAAGGAAATCAGCGACATAATATATATAGGATATATATTGTGGAACTCTCTCTGGATGTATTTCAACAACTGAAAGACCTTGTGTACTCTTTTCTCTAGCTTTGGAGGAATCAATGAGCATATTTGATGTAGTACAGTTATAAACATATTTGTTAGACGAATTGATTATAATTTTAATGTCTTTGAAGAACTTGCCAGTCTGTAAAATCATGCCTAGAAAATCTAAATTAGATTATTGTACTCATCAGTATGTGTACTTACGGTACGCCGTCAATGGCACTACAACTTTGCTTGGAAATTTTTTTTAATCGTCCTGTCCTTAAATATTATACACCAAGAGGCACTGTGTGGAAAAACTTTAAAAATGCAGCATGTCATGTTACCGGTTGTGAAATGTGTGATTAAAATTTGAGCAAAAGCATTAAACAGACGAGAATTCCGAGAATATGGAATCATTAGATTTGGAATATGGTGAACCTTTTCTTTATTGTGAGGTGCGCTGGCTTTCTAAAGGACAGGTTCTGAGTAGATTTTTGAAATTGAAAAATGCTATTTATAATTTTTTAGAACAGGAAATTGAACTACTTGATGAAAGAACCCTATTATTTGATAGCAACTGTCAAACTGATAACAACCATTGATTAGGTACTTTTAGTTGACGTTACTAGCCGTCTCAATTATCTAAATTCGAAGCTACAAGGCAACAAGAAATTATTTCCTAGTTTAGTAAATAACATCAATTAATTTAAAATGAAATTAAAACTCTTCATCTCTCAGTTAGAAAATCAGGATTTGAGTTAATTTTCACACTTGAAAGAGCTTAGTGGATGTGCTGCGGATAATAACAATTTGACCAAATATATTAAAATTAGTTATTGCAATGATCATTTGAAAGTAGTTTTCTTGATTGGCTAAAAAAGAAAACTGCATGCTCGTATTAATAAACCCATTTACATTTAGTGAACAAAACGTAATGAAGATGCCTAGTAACATACAAATAGATCTTGTTGATTTAAAAACAAATTCACTATTGAAATTGAAATTTGATGAGCTTTATATTCAGATCAAAATGCTTCTGACATGCTGAATTTCTGGCTTTCATTACCCTGTGAACATTTTCTGGAACTAAGAAAATTTGCAAAAGTTATATATGTTGATTTGGAACGACATACATATGTGAACAAGCATTTTCATCCATAAAATTTATTAAAAGGAAAACGAGGTAGCGAATGACTGATTCAAATTTGAAGAATTCTCTGTAATAGACATTGTTTTGCATACAATATAGTTAAATCATTTAAAAATGTTAATTATGTCGATAAACGTACTTTTATTAAATTTTTTTAAGGATATGGCAGGACCATGAATGTAAGGTAGAAAAGGTGCTTGAGTTGTATGGCGCATCTGAACTTGTATGTGAAAAAAATTGACGCATGTTATGTAAAAGGTTGGCCACCCCTGTACTAGATCAACACAACTAAATTGCATAGCAGATGACTTAAGCCAAAACCCAAGCAAATAAGCTTTATACTAAAAACTTACATTGAGTGTCCCTTAATCATATTTTTACTCGTACTTTTTGCCTTGAGCGATATGCTATTTTATAAAAGTGAACTGCTTGCCATCGAAAATGCAACGCGAAGAAAAATAAATATCAGTACCATATTATTATGCAAATAACATAAGACAAAAGGGTGAAATGATTGAAATTATAACTTCGTTTGACTTAAGATAACAATATTTTTTGTAGCCGCCATGGGCAGCCAGCAATAACTGTTGCTACATGTCTCGACATTGAAAGAAAGAGGCACTGTATGTGTGTTTGGGTATGTCTGTCCATTCTACATCCACATATTGATAAAGTCCATCTAGCGAAGCCACTGGTGGTCTGTGGTGTGTCGGTCGTTTTTTACGATCATCGACCTGACGTGTACTATGGGTAATAGATCTGATAAATGGATGGGCCATCGAAGAAATGACATCTGGAAGGCATTGTGGAATTCTTGTACGTTGCATGCCGTGTATTGTCCTGTTGACAACTCGCTACAGCCAAGCCCTAAAGATAAAAGATCACCAATCTCCCAAACTTCAGAGATGTAACTGTGGCTGTTGAGTGTAAGAGCGTTTGTACACACACCGATAATAATTATCGGATGTCGGAGACGTAATTATCGGAGTGGCGAGTATCTCTTGTCCGATTTTTATCGGAGATCTGTGTTATTTTAGTTTGAATGTGATCAAATTGTATTAAACGATTTTATTCGACGCTTTTAGGAGCTTTGTTAAAATTGTAGTATAAGTGAATATGTGTATATAATTTAAAAAAAGAGAATAAATTGTTTTTTGTATAGGATGTACTTGCGAAAGCATAGAAATTATAGATAATTATTTTGGACTCATCTACTAATAGCTCAATGATATGTGGAAGATGTGTTTTATATAATGTTTTATAAGCTCCGTAAGTCATATAAGTTTTAACACTCGTTTTGTATCGTATCAATAATTAAAAAAGTGGGAAGCCAATTACTGCGACTAAAATGCAGAGAAATATGTAAAATAATGCAATTTTGGCAGAAGCATTGGATATTTATCAGTACGGTATAGCATACCGTTCGACTAATCAAAATGTCGGATAGCATTTTTGGCGGATCCGATAATATCGCACAGTGGTGTGCATGATACCAATATAAAACAATATAATTTGAAAGTGTCCGACACTGAAATCCGGTAATTATAGGTGTGTGTACAAATGGTCTAAAGGCAATGACATGCAGGAACAGCGATAAAACACAATTCCAATGCTTAGTATACCGACTTTCTGTTCTCTCTTTTTAATACTGCTTACAGTGTACGTTACTTGCTCACGTTATTTGCACGTACGCTGCAGTGCTAATTATTTGCATATCCTTCCATGATGATGCACCATGCAAATTTTAAGGCTATTAGATACTTCCTTCATGGTGTTGCATAAATCACATGACTTAAAAGCTATTAATGCTTGCTGTATTATTTATTTTTATAATTTTTTTAATCACATACTTATAGGTTTTTGCGCTGCTTGAGTTAATTAGAACTTGAGAAGAAATATTACGTGAAAACTACTGGAAAAAAATGCACTGAACTAGCTATATTGTGAGAACAAAGCTTTTTTTTTGCACTCACAGAATCTCAGTAAAGATAATAGAAATTAATAAGAGTAAGTAAGTAATATAAATTAATCTTACTGCGTACTTTGTTGCAAAATATACTTACATACGACTCGGGGTTCATATTTTTAGTTTTAAAATGTACTTATAGCAAGAATGAAATATTAATGTATTATGTAATATCTAAAAGAGTAAAGTTATTTTTATTTCTTTTTGGAACCTTTTAATTTAAAAACTTAATGCCGAATGAGATTCTATAAATGTTATACTTAAATTGATTGAAGTGATTTAAATTGGTTGTGTAATCTGAAAAATACAATGTAATAAAGAAACTTAATATTCGCACTTAAAGATGGAAAAAGGCTTTCGAAGCAGCTGCAATGTTACTCGATTTTTACATTTTGTTACTAAATACGTATATTATAATGCTATGTTATATATATATATATATAATTATAGTTAAACTTTTTTACGTTTTCTAAGCTATTATTCTGTTCTAGTCCATTGTTTTATTTCAGTCATTTTTAATGAAAAGTCATATATTCAGTTAGGTCACTCTTTCATATCACATCACTCAAAACAAGGATTGGCAAATGACCAAAGTAAAAAGCGTTGTAATATAGTTTGTACTGGTAACTCTTTTCAGAACAGTATTTAATGGATTTTAGTTTTAGAGACTTCACCTTGTCCATTTTGGTGTTTTCAGGCGGGTAGTAAAAAAGGCATTAAAGAATTTTTAAAGACAATTTTAAGGAATTTTTTTGGTCAACTTTTTGCCTACTTACCGCTTATGCGTTGCTATATATTTTGAATATCGTTCATGTTCATATAGTGACATTTTCTGTGTGGAAAATTAATACAAATTACGCTGATTTAATTTATTTGAAGAATATATGTCTATGGCTTTGTAAGATTTTGTTGTTTTAGCTTTTCATTTTTTCTTATGAATGTGAGTATTTTTCTGTATTACTATTTAAATTTTTTAAAAAGACATGCATTAACTTTGCATTTTTAAATTAATTTTTTTTTGCACCAGTTACACATTTATAATGGCGGCACAAGGGTGGATTTCTTAACCACTTTTGGTACACTTTCCAAACCTTTCGATCTAGAACTCAGCACTCTGATTACTAGACCGATTGCGGTAAAAAAAAATCTTCATATTCCGGGAATCTAACTCGCGCCGCCTGGGTAAAAGCCAGAAATCATAACCACCAAACCACATGAGAAATTAAGCTAAAAAATTAAACACATTGTTTTCGACACTTTCATAGATTCTCCTTTAGAAAATTCAGGATAGCTAAGGCACTAATTTTTTTTGTTCATTGAAAAAAATATTGTTCATTTTCTACTATTGCATTTTGTCATTTGAAATTAAATTTCCATTTCTTTTGTAGCTACTTGAAGATGTGACCGCCGACGAGAAAAGCAAGGTGTACTTCGAATGTTTCGTGGAAGGTACGCCTAAACCCTCCATCCGGTGGTTCAAAGACCATAGCATGATAGCAGCATCAGAGGACTACCAAATATCTCATTCCAAGGGTCATTGTATTTTATGCATACCGGAGGCGTATCCTGAAGATTCAGGGAAATACACATGCACGGCGACCAATATTGCGGGGTGCAAAACCACGTCCGCCTATTTGAACGTGAACCCAGAAATTGGTGAGTGTTTTTTAACCCTTGAATTTCACGAAAATTTTGAGTGGTCTGCTATTGCTTTTGTATACAACATACTTATTGACTAAATAACCAAATCTATTGGTTGAAAGAATTCAAACCTTTAGAAAGGTACTTTCCTTGCAAAAGAATCCTTTGGAAATATTTCATTGCTCCTTTTCGTGGAAGTGAATCCTTTGGAAAGGTAAATAATTCAATTTACATCCTACTAGGAGCAACGCAACGGACTATTGGAGACGGTTCTGGATCAATCCCGATCTGAGGATAACACCTTGTAATTTTGAACCATGGTTAGATGACAAGGTTAGCACCTGAGCTATGCTTTATTAAGATCCTGTTAGTCATTTCCTTAAATTAGAATCGTTTAGAATTATTATATTTCCCCTTTCCTTAGAAAATAACTTTTTGGAATTTGTTTATTTCTTCTTTTCCTGGAAGTTTAATCCTTTGGAAAGAGATTCCGTTGGTCCTTTCCTTGGAATAGAATCCCTTAGTATGATTCTGTTGGCCATTTTCTTAAAACAAAAACATTTAGAAAGATTCTGTGTTGTATATATATATTTTGAAAGGAATTACATTTCTCCTTTACTTAGAATATAATCATTTGGAAATATTCCATTGACCAAAAAGGTCAAAACTGTTTAGAAGTCACGCATTAAAGACTGCAGGTTGCAAGGTGGAATTATGCGTATGAACCCCTCAGAGGGTTAAAGTTGTTATGAAGAAGCTAACGAGCTCTTAATTTATTCTAGGAATAAATTTTTATTTTAAGCATGAAAAACAACTATTCTTTTGTTTTCGGGAAATAGCTGAATTCTATCCAACAATGTGTATTGGCACACTTACAATTGATGAGTATTACTTGTCAGTGCTTTAAGGCACTGAACTAGTTGTTGAATTGAAGCTAGGATTTTTTTGGGGCAAATGTGTGTGTGTGTGTGTGTGTATGTGTGTGTGGTGAACCAGGGTAAATAATTGACTGATCGAATGCTGATGGGATTAGCCTAACGGGAAAATCATTTGTTTTTGTCTAATCTGTCGTATTCATACTATTAAAAAGAACGTTAAAACATATAAAATGAATTATTTACTATGAATAATTAAGATTAATGCAGATAAGTTAGCCAAACTGGGGACTGCAGACCTACCTTTAAGCCCTGAGCCTTTTTGCGGGATCTCTAAGACTACCGCAAAAAGGGTGATAGGAGAAAGAATGCTTAAAGAAACTACAAAAAAGTGGAAGCAAACCACCGATCAAAAACATGCAAGGCTTATGATTCAAGAACCTTCTATGGAAACATCTTCTCAGATCCTTCGTCTTAGCAGGGGTAAGATGAGGGTGATAGTTGGATTTCTCACAGGCCACTATCACCTAAGAAAACACCTTCATAGGATGGGAATCTTTAAAGAAGAACCTCTATGCAGAAAATGCAATATGGTGGAGGAAACTGCCCACCACATACTTTTTGAATGCGAAGCTCTGCTTCACATAAGGCACTCAAGTCTAGGTCTTGGAACAGAACTTGATACAATTCACGAAGAACCTGTCAAAAGCCTTTTGGCCTTTCTCAAGGAATCTGGCTTTCTCTGACAGGAGTATCGAAAAACAATGGGGTTTGGTGCAATATTCCCTAGTGGAATCAGCACCTAGGGCTTTCCTGACCTCCCCACTCTATATGACTATGACTATGACTATGAATAATTTCATTTGGTTGTTCCGAGAACCAAAATTATTAAAAACGTAACCAATAATATGATTTTAGAGATTAAAAATTTATTACTTTGGCGCAATAAAAAAGAAAAAATGTTACTTTCGCTGCATTTTTCTTTTAATCGTTTATTAGGTATTTTTAGTTTTACTGCTTATTTTTGTTTCACAGATAAAGGTTATGTCGAAGAAATATTTTTGTTTTACAGATAAAGGTTATGTCAAAGAAATATTTTTGTTTATGTTTAAATACACAAAGGCACGACTATTGACACTAGTATAGAGACAACTGTTGGATACAATTGTTGTTTCTATAATACAAAAATTTCAACTCCGTGTTGATTTGAATCTTTTAAAAATAGTATACTTACAAGTAAGAAAACAAGTAAATAGTAATAAACCAGACACTACTAATGTAATTAATTGAAAATGTTATTTCTACTAATCATGCTTAAGAATGTTTCCCACACATTGAGTAAAATCTTTTGAGTGTAATAAAAATATTGTGTCAGTTGACATTTCTGCAGTGATATAACGTAAATCTTTCGAAAATAGAAACGAAGAGTTAAGTGTTATTGAAAACTGATTGAAATGATTTATTGATTTTTTAAAAATGCTACTGTTCATGCTCAATATAGAGAAATGAAATCTACAATTGTTTGAGTAGTTAAAAATGTTTACTTGCTTCTATTTGTAATTTGCAATTAAATATAAAAACATTATTATACTCGATCGAAATGGATATTCAAGGTTTTAACTTGGTATTTAGCGCTTAATCTTAGAAAAATAAAGTTAGCGCGTGCAAGCGCTCCATAAATCTAATTTTTATTATACGCGTGCAACTGGTTCTATCGTTGTTGTAAGTATTGTCGTGTCTGTATTTTATATTTATTAAGCACGCAAATACTATGATATTAGTGAATGTATTTTTAATCATGCTCGTGCAAACTGTAGCTATCTATACACATAATTCTCTTACGTATCACGCAAAAAAGACGTTAGTTATTACCGAGTTTGGCAACACTATACGATTGTTTATTTACCACGAAATCTCGCGCCTCAATTGAATTTATAGCATTAGCGGTTAAAATTTTATTGAATAAAAATGAATATTAGTCGAGTTGTTGCAGCTTACAAACGACATGCTGGGTATTTGATTTCCTAAGCAGCGCTCACATTTCGAGTCAAAATTCGCTCAAAGATTTCATTTAAATTCCAAATTGCTCGAGTTCTGATTCCAGAGCTGCTGTATAATTTTTCTGCAGTGCAACAAATTTATATTTGAAAAATATTTTTTGGAACATCATATTTTGTAAACAATTCTTTCTGCTAGGACACATGTTTTCATTGATGCGAGCGAAACTAACCAATGAGGATTGCAAAGCAATCCTACGGGGGGTGGCGAGCGTTTGAGAGCAGGGGGCAAGCACCCTAGTTTTAAGAAATGTAAAGGGGAAAATAAATCTGGAATTTGTGAAAATTAGACAAGTGGTGTAAAAAAGAGTTGATCTTCGTTTTCATTGCATTTTTTTAATCGTCCTTAGAAAATCCTTAGTCCCAAGAAAAGTGACACAAGTAAAAAAAAATAAAAATTGTGATGTTATGTCATTGAAAAAATATGTATGAGGTGCCCCAGGTGTTATATTACTATTCTATAGAATATAATAGAAGTTACCACCATAAATATTTACCTAAAATTTAAAAGAAGCTCATAGCATCATTTCAACATAAGTTTTATTGTATCCTTCAAGTTGATGTTTCACAAATTCTGCAATTTTGAGCTGTGTCACTTTTCTTGCCGGGGTGCTATTTGTGCAACCGAAAAGCAAAACTACAATTATTTAATGCAATCTTTCTCTGATCACCCTAAAACTGACTAGAAAGAATCTTCGTCTCCAGGTGAAGTAGAAACCTCGGATCACCACGCTATCTCCCGACATAAATGGTGGCAGGGTTGGGTTCATTCAATGCCCCGACAAAATGGTGGCAGCGGTGGGACAGTTCAATAATCCCGTCAAAGAGAAAGGGAGAGAGATTCGTAAATTTTAGTGTTAGCTTAAACCAGTTTCGCAAAAGTTTAAAGGTTCAAACCACAACCATAGAAATTATAATTAATTAAGGAACCTTATCATTGGGTCTTAACTCTACCACTATGATATAATCTTGCAATATGTTGAAAAAGTTTAGTTTTTGCGAAAATTCTAGTTTTAACAAAATTGGAGTCTTACCTGTCTCTGTTATATAACTTTCCTTTGGGAGGAGAGGGTCGGAAATGTTATTTTATTCAACCGTGGCTCATTAGAAAAATTTTCTCTGCTCACTCTCTGTGCATTTGCGGGCAGATTACGAGAAGACTTATTTTTAGTTGGTGTTACCTTCCTCCCACCTCTTCTGATTCATGCGAGCTTGATGGAATTTAGAGTGACACACATACAGATGACTGCATCCTAAGTTTTCCTCTTTATTGTTTCTTTGATCTGGAGTTTACGATGCAGAAAAGCAAAGCTGTTATATTGTCTTCCATATCATGGCTTTCAACTCAGTTCGTTTTCTTTTTGTCGGAAGACAAAGTACTCTAACATTAGCAGAAGTACCGACTTTATTTCTGTCGTGATGACTGAGATCAGTGTCCTTCAAAACGAGTTATGAAAATAATGTTTAAGGGATTCTACGGCACGAAATTCCTTTATGGACGTCTGGAAATTCATGTGCATGAATTTCGGTTTGTGGGTGGGTTTAATTAGTACCTTGTGTTGGAAAAATTGACCGTATAGTGACAAATCAACTATCTTACTATCAAACTTAAAGTTTGTCCCAAGTAATAACAATCAGGGTACATAGTAAAATACCCATAAACACACGTAATGGTCAAAAACACATAGTTACAGTTATAAAAGTAAAGGTATAGGTATAGTAAAGTGGTTATACTTTAAGTGTAGTAAATATGTATAGGTATTAAAATGATGCTTTAAGTGCAGTATATGTAGGTATAGTAATTATGCTTTAAGTGTAGTAAGTTTGTATAGGTATTGCAATTATGCTTTAAGTGAAGTAAGTTTGAACAGAGGCTGTTCACATATTTTTTAGACAATGTATATTGTATTCACAAAACTAAATTACATAAAATTCTTGTGTTTTAAATGTTCCATTTGATACCCCTTACTCTGAACTATCTTTCGATACCGTAATTTCCAGGATAATAATGCATTTTGAAGTGTCAGAAGAGGTATTCTATTCCATTCCTCCTGAACAGCTTTCCAGAGTCCTGTAAGGGTTGTGGGACGACGTTTGGATAATGCAGATTTTAAAAGTAGGAAAGCACAAAAATCCATAGGTGATACATCGGGAGATTTAGTAGGGATATGTGAAGGGCCTTGATACCGTTTTTTTGTTCCATTTCTTTTAGGTAATTTACAGTGGATTTTGATATGTGACTGCTAGCTTTGTCTTGATGGAGTTCCACAGATTAATGACACTGTGGGTAAAGCAATGATATTTCATTCAGAAAAATTGGCGATAAAATATGTTACTGATAGTATTTGCAATTAATCTTGATATTTTTTCCCACTCTCTTTATTTTTAACTTGCCATTATATGAAAAACCAGCAACAATCATGAATCCCTTAGAAAAACTTTCTTTCGATTCTGTGAACCATGCACTTAAATTTTTTTCTCCCCTTTTATGATAATAAATGGCTCTTTTTTTGCTGCAATCATTTAAATACACCCATGATTCATCTATTGTGACAATTTTTTTCCATTTTTCTTTGGATAAGTGTTTCTCATATAGAATTCGTCAGCGTGTCATGCGTTCAGCGATATGCTTTGGAGAAAGACGATGCACATAGCGTTATTTCGCTTTCTTAAGATTTAAATCAACGTTTATCATTTTGTTTAGAGTGGACACCGATCATTTTAATGATTTTGCAACTGTCCTTTGACTAGGAGGATTTTCTTTTAACATTAAACAACGTACCTTTGCAATAGTCGAAGATGTCCGTTTCTTCCTTGGATACTTGTTTGGAATTTTTGTCCCACTTGAGGCTCCAATTTGACGTTTTTTATCCTTTCTTGTTGACGCTATTACCTATCGACGCTTTAGATATCACAAAACCATGACTCTCACATCGTTTTTGGATAACGGAATATGAATATTTCTCTTCGGAAAGAGCATAAACATAGCCTTCGAACCACTGCTTCGTTAAAAACGCCATTTTGAATAAAAACAAACCTCTCAAGCCGCAGACGACAATTTTGACTTTTAAAAACATAGTACAACTGCAGTTATTTCTTTTGCAGCAAGCGATTTTTTATTACCGCTAACCAAAAGCGTCTAAAAAATGTGCGAACAGCCTCTGTATAGGTATAGTAATTATGCTTTAAGTGAAGTAAGTTTGTATAGGTATAGTAAAGGGATTATGCTTTAAGTGTAGGCAGTATGTATAGTTATAGTAAAGTAATTTTTACCGTTTAGGGTGCTTGTTGCTCCCCAAGCGGTAAAAATAGGAAATTAGCGTAAATATCGCAAAACCTGTACAAGATATAGAAAAAAAAAGACGTTTAAAAAATTGCGTATGACCTGTCTAGTGACGGGAATAGAATATCCACAAATTAGTATTTTATGCTTTCTATTCTCCCTATCCATGAACGATGAATGGAATATAAATAATAATAAATAAATGCATGTATCCAGTAACGTTTATTTTGTATCAAAGTATATTTTTTGTACATCAAGTAAGAGATATAAACACATTTTCTTCGATATATATCCCTCGTAAATGGCGTGAAATGAGTATATGTGTGCGTAGTTGGGCTTCGGTAACGTATGTTGAAAAATCGGATGTGTGTACCTGACCTAAGACACTATTCCATAAACTATTCCAGTTAAAAATATCAAAATTGACCAAAAAAATCACTTAAAAATAAAAAATGCCAAAAATATCAAAACTAAATTTTTAGAATAAAGAGATTGAAAATCGTCATACTAATTAGCATAGCTCGTAACTGCTATACGTTAACAGTGACGGTTTATTCTGGGTTCTAACATTATTATTATTAACAGTTAATAAGCATGACGAAATGTAGTTCATACGAGTATTATCTAAGAAGTACTAACACAAAATGCCATACCAATAAATCCGTGCTCTGATAATCAGATTTGTCAAGGGCACATATATTTTGATTCATTAAAATCCAATATATAGCGGATTTTGTGAAAAGGAAAGCCAGAATTATGTATTTACGTCGAAAGTGAATTATGAAAATACTCTTGTTTGTAGAAAAATTAAATGCTCAGAAAAGCATTAATTTTTTAGGCAAATGCACTAAGTATTCGATTCCTTTATTGGATTATTTAACCCAAGCAATGCCAAGAAGTGTTATATTACAAAGGTATTACAACTCTCTCAAAATCCTATTGATTCTAAACTTTTAATGTTAAGACTAAATATAGCTAACAAGCTTTCAAAATCCCAAAGTTTGAACGATCTATTTTGCATTTTATACTGTAAGTGCTACGATAAAAAAAAATTTGAATTTTAGCTGTACTTATAATTATTTGCGACAACTATCAAATTACTGGACAACAATTTCCTACCGATTTAAAAAGAAAATTGACGTAGTCTAATTTGAAATGGTTTATACTTAGATCGTAATCAGCTTTGTTCGCGTTATTGAAATAGACTATTACTTGAAATAGACTCTTATATTCCTTGATGTCAATAAGAGAGAAAGTTTGAATAATAATGTTTTAAAGTAGAGTTACATTGTTATTATTGAATTATCTGTTATTATATACAATAACAGACTGATTGGAACTGAACAATCGTGAAACATGTTTGTATAAATATTATAAAAGAGTGAATTGTATATTATAGTAGAGATATCAAGCTCTGATCAAACATTTCAGGAATTCTAATTGGGAATTTCAGAAATGTTATGCATTTTCTTTAATGCTAGGATATGAACAATTTTTATTTTTAATATTTATTAAATTACATTTTATAAATATTAGATATAGTAGAGAAAAAGTAACTGAGAAAAGAATAAAGTTATTTATTTAGTTTTGTTGCTTTCTTGAGTGCAACCGAGTTAAAAATATAACTTCCTAGAAAGCATTTATCTTCCTTATTCTCATATCTTAATTAAACC